>OX465482.1:2505000-3755000 GCA_950022335.1 Eurois occulta
AAACATAATGTACGTTAGAAAAAATCTACATCTTTTTAATAAAAGAGGTGACAGACACAATTACAGTACGAGAACTAGAGACCAATTAGTTCAGCCGGGCTTCAGACTCGCTAAAGTAGACTCATCTTTCATGGGGTACTGTTTAAGATGCTATAATAAAATTCCACAAAGTATTCTTGAACTGAATGAGACGAAATTTAAATCATGCATTAAACGCACACTATGTAAGCAAGCATATTACAAGTTGGACGATTATATCTCTGATAAAAATGCTTGGCTCAATGCCGGTCCTGCTCCACATGGACAGGGGCGCATAAACTGATTAATGGATAGCATTAAATAGTATTGTTGGAGCTGCTGAAGATTGTACAACTATCTTTGCATTGTATAGATTCAATTTCTTTTGGTATTATATAACCGCATAGCCCATATTATGTGAGTACTATGTAATAGAAAGCTATCCTTCGTTGATAACCTACGTCATTTTTTTTTTTTTTTTTTTATGACTTGAATTTGCCCTGGCGGTTAAGTGTATGTCATGCTCACTCAAATGTCTCGCTGATGGTGGCGCGTGTGTCGGATCAGTTAGTTCCCTTCAAAATGGTTGAGTTGAATGGTGCTGATACATGCGTCATGTTCGTGAACGGGCGCTGTCAGTTGTGACTGGTCATCTCTTGGTTGCCACGGCTTATTTGAATTAATTATTTTATTTTTTGAATTGTTCTTTTCCTTGTTTTTACTATGGACACTTTTAACGTGCACATTTTGCTACATCGCTCTCACATAATGTACCATCTAAACATGAATGATGTAACCAAGGTTTTGTAAAAATATTCTGATTTAAAAGAGTGTCCATGGAGTTTCTTGCCCGTTCTTCTCCATAGAGATCTACGTTAGGGAATGGGCAACTACAGTACTTTCACAGTTTTTATGCCTTGTGACTGGGACTGTAGCTAAATTTCATTGTTGTCTTTGTTTCGACAGTTCAAAAGTGCCTGTAACGGGCCTACTTGAAATAAATGCTTTGATTTTGATTTTGAAAGTGTCTCGTGTCGTCTCGTTTTCACGTTTTATGACTGCACTTGCTGGAAACGTTGGCGTTTAGTATAATTAAAGTTAGTACAGAAACCGATGATAATTTTCAGTCTTTCATTATTGCTACAAATCATTAATAGGATAATTGTATAAATCTCATGTTGCTGAATATTCTACAAGCGGAATCTTATCTTTGTGTATATTTCCTGATTTTGTTACTAAGATAACATACTATACTAGATTTAAGATATGAATTGAGGTGTAACATTTAGCACATAGCCAGATAACAGATCTATGAGTTAAAAAGATCCACGTATCCAATAACACACTGACAACCGGTCGTTGTTTTAATATGAGATATTACGTAAAAAGGACATAACACATTTTAATTAAATAATTCTTTGGCAACCCTGAATGTTACTTGGGTTGGGTTACAAATTGGCTAATCGCCACTAATACTAGAGCAATTACAAAAGAAAATCAAATCGTACTTAGCAGTTTTGTGTCTTCATTACTTTAAAACACTAATTCGATAGAAGATTTCGTTGTTATTTGTTGAAAGGTTTCACAAAATAAGAGATCAATACATGCTTAAATAAAAGCAGACGCATCGCTCGGTTCACTACTGATAGTTGAAATTTCAAAAGTGTAATAATATTTAGGTACTTTTTTGGACGTCGCTTATTGTTAGTGAAAACGGATCCTGATAATCCCTTTTAAAATTTCCTGACTCACCCTCGAGTTCCTAGTCACCATTTTAAGGTATCTTATACCAAAAATAAATGATACAATTTTCATTTGTTCGAAGTAATAATAATTTCACGACTAGACTTAAAAGAATGATTAGTTATCTAAACTAAATTATTTGATAACAACATAGTACACTGAGTGAACCTGGTGATCAGTCTTATCAGTCATTCACCTGGTCTGACCTACATACTAATATGTTCGTAGATAGAGAAGTCACATTTTATATACGATCATTACAAGACATCTATATAATGCTATAGATAGATAACTCTAGAAAGAAATCAATGTTGATTACAAAAATGTTGAAATTTTGACACTTTTCTATTTAAAAAAAGAATTGAATGTTACTAGTCTACTTTACAAAAAAAGAAAATTGTTATCATTACTTATTTCAAACATTTATTTTAAAAAATATAACAGGTTTTAGTATAGAAAAGTATCATCAATATCGTCATTAAAATATTGGTATTAATAAAGCGAATTAAACATTGTTAAAATTGCTACATTTACCAATGTAGCATTCAAAAAAGTTCGAAATTGTTAGCACAATATATCTTTTTAATTTATGCAGTAATGCAACAACTATTTCTAAGGGACAGATATTGTTGTTTTTAAATTTCGAATGTGTTGGTTTACCGTGTGGCCAGCAACTGGTGGGTGGTGGAGACCTTATCATATGTTCATGGACCTCTTTTAAGGTCAACGGATCATCCTCTATGAAGTCTAGGGCAGTGCTTCCAAATTCCTGAAATAAAATGAGGAATATTTTAGCTATGGTTGTATTTCGACGACTCGCTCTTGAGTCGGTCGTCGTCAGTTTTTACCACTTGACAGCAGTGACAAGCGAGTGAGTGACACCATTTGAACCGTATGTGCGTAACGTATAATTATCACTTGCTTCAGTAAAGGAAAACATCGTGAGGAAACCCGCACGCCTGATAAATATTTCTCGACGGTATGTAAACCCAAGTCAAGAGGCTCATGGGCGGTATAAAAACTCTGACAACAGCTGCTTAGGCTTACAGCTTGACAAACCATTGAGATTTTTTTGAAAATGATGTGCTTGACCAGCCATACTGATCTGTGAGACCACTTTGAGAGCGAGGCATAATCTAGTATCTATCATTCAATGATATTCCATGCAGTATAATTTAATTTAACTTAAGTTCCTGTATTGACTTTTATGATCCAAAATAAATAAGCATAGGATTATGTGTTATAAATTCTTGTTTAGCTGAAATAGATGAGATCGATCAATATACAATAGATAATAGGGTTTCAAGAAATAGTATTAGTTGGCTAAGCACTTCACAGTGGTATAAGCAGAAACTACATAATGCCATATGCAATAGTATGCATGCAATTATTAGATTCTTCTTTTATTTTGTCAATGTTCATCATAAAAACAAATTGGTATATCTGACAGTCAATCTAAAATGTAGTATCCAATACCATCTCCTTGTGCACTCTGAGTGCACAAGGTATGGTATATTCTCTAAAAAAACGGTGACAGGTGGGAATGTCATCTAAGGAAGTATTTTCATAGATTTTTATAGAGAAACTGGAAGTGGTCTTAACCTTTTGACCGCCACGCGCCAGAGCATAAACGCACGCCAAGCCACAATTTCACCTACCATTTTGTCACATATTTGTGTCGTTTGGCGTACAGGGCACGCGTTTGCTTGCCACGTATATGTGACGATGGCAGATAAAAGATTAAGAATCAAGAACCATTTATTTGTTTAAAATATAGGTGGTGTACAAATTGTGGTTTAGGCAAAAAATCATATTTTGCCTTTAACCAGAAACCAGTTTGTTATTATTTTGCAAATTGTATATAAAAATGATGAAGAACAAAAAATTAACTGTTAATATTTACCTGTGACATAAGTATAGTGTCGTCTGACTCGCATTCCTCAGCATGACTTTCTATAAGACTCTCTCTGCTTGCCATAACCTGCTGGAGATTACAACATTAAATGAGAAAAAATAGGTAAAATTCATCAACAATTCTTTGCTTGTGGAAGACATTTTAGGCATGGTTTGGCAAAGGTGAGCCTATGGCCCATGGTTGTTTTAAGGGATCACTAACAAATTAGCTCAAAGGCTAAGGTTAGGCAAGGCTTCTATGTTATCATTGTTTCACCTCCATAGCTACAAAGATTATGAACCAAAACCCTCAGTGCCATCATCAACAGTCATCATCTGCCTAGCCTTTACCCAAGTTCATTAGGGTCGGCTTCCAGTCTTACTGGATGCAGCTGAATATGTATCGATGTTCCTTCCATATTACACAGTTTCGGCCCAGTAGGTGGCCACATTTAATGCAGCGGCAGAGGCGCTATTCAGGTCGTCAAGAGTGGGTGTACGGACATCTGGGACACTCCAGCGGGAAGGGGCATAGTTTGATTCGGAGAGCCGCACTCACACTCGGTGTTGGAGGAACCAATAATACCCCATTTTGCCAGACTATAAAAAAAAAAAAAAAAAAAAAAAAAGAAATCTATTCTATTCTATTCTATGTTCGCAGCGGCCCACTTGGGTACGCAAACAATTCAAAGTTTTCCAGACAGGCCACTGTAGTTCACTGCCGGGAGCTAGGTGTTCTCGGGGCTTTAAGAAGTCGTGAGGTGGTGGACACTTCTCTTGCCCAAGCTATGGCAAGAGAAGTGTCCACCACCGTACTTTCGGTGGCCTGTCTTATATTGCCTGAAGTGAAGCATAGGAAGCCTTCGCGGCTTTTTAAAAAACAAAGGGACATGCCGTTTGTTTGAAGGACATCGGGTGCTGCTCCCCAGCTAGTGGAAACTAGGCAATGTAACAAATTGTTTCGGGTTGCAACCTTCTATTTCGTACTATGGCAGTGTGACTTATACGTTAAGGCCCTGTCCAATGTGACACCTAGTTACTTTGGATTGGGGCAATGTACTATATTAGTTCCTCTTGACAAGATATTGAGTGGCCAGTTCGAGTTCCTATTGCGGAGGTGGAATGCACACAACTGTGTTTTGGACGGATTCGGCCATAGAGCATTACTGTCATATTTGCTTAGAACGTCCAGTGCCTCTGACAATCCAATCTAGATGTAGTATGAAATCTAATTTCTTTGATTTGTGTTACTTGTTTCAAAATTCTCCCAGTGAAAACCATCTACCCACTTAAATTCACAAATATTAAACGTTTTTTTTTTTCTGTCTCTTTGAAAATGTCACTGTCAAAGTGTCAATGTCAACTTCAAAGCAGTGTTGTCACTTAAAAAGTTAAATTACCCAAGAATCATGGATTGCCAAACAGAAAATTCAAAAAAGAATAGTGCAAATGCGACTAAAATATTAAGCCAGCAAATATTTCATAAAAGCCTATTTATTAGTCGACCCAGATCAAGCTCTTGTAGTGGTACAATACCTATTAGCGACGCCAGTACGACGATAGACCTAGTAGACTCTGAAAATACTCCTGAAGAAGAAAACTGGGTTGAAGTACCTGGACGCAAAAGACCCCACAGCCCCGAGGAACTACCGACTAGTCAAAAACAAACTAAATTACTCCTAAAGTGCTCCTATTGCTACCTCCAACCGATTCTCTGGCCTTGATGTCACAACTAATTCTTCCGAAATGTCACAAAAGCCCATCAAACCACCTCCATTGTTTGTAGACAAAGTTAGTAACATTCAGCCACTCTATGACATGCTAAATGCCACTGTCACTGACCAGTACGAAATCAAGATCCTCCGTGGGGAACAAGTGAAAATTCAGCCAAAAACTACAGAAGCATACACAAAAATCTACAAGGAACTTCAAAAACGAGAAACTGAATTCTACACGTACAAACCCAAAGAAGAAAGGAGCTTTCGAGTAGTCCTTAAAAACATCCATCCGACTACTGACACCAACGAAATAAAAGTGGCTCTCGAAGAACTAGACCACAAAGTTACAAATATCTGGAATATAAAGGATAGAAAAACTAAAACACCTCTACCACTGCACTACATAGACCTCAAGCCAAACCAAAATAATAAAAACATTTATAACGTCAAGCGCCTTCTCCATTGCTGCGTTGTATTTGAACCACCAAGACCAAAAAGAGAGATCCCGCAATGCTCTAACTGCCAAAGATATGGACACACGCGTAGATTCTGCCACCGCCAACCCCGATGCGTCAAGTGCGCTGGAGCACACGCTACTCTCGACTGCGCGAGGAAAGAGCGATCCAGTGATGTGCGATGCATACTTTGTGAAGGAAACCACCCCGCAAATTACAAGGGATGCTCGGTGCTGCAGTGCATTCCTTGACATTTCTCAAGCATTTGATAGAGTTTGGCACGAAGGTCTCCTCTATAAAATCAAAAACAGCTTCCCAAGCAACATCTTCTTCATCTTGACGTCGTACTTGAGAGATAGATACTTCTTCGTGCAGAGTGGAGACGCACTATCAAAGCTATACCCTATCGGTGCTGGAGTACCTCAGGGCAGTGTGCTTGGACCGATTTTGTACTTGCTTCATACTGCGGACCTCCCAGTTTCAAATATAGCGACTACAGGAACCTTCGCGGATGACACAGCTGTGTTGGCATCCCATACTGACCATAAAGTAGCATCAGCTATGCTGCAGACCTGTTTAGACGACATAGCCCTCTGGCTCAAAAAGTGGAGGATAAAAGCAAACGAGACCAAGTCAGTAAATGTCACATTTTCTAAGAGAAAGGATACATGCCCACCAGTACAGTTAAATGGAATACAAGTGCCTCAAGCGGAACATGTTAAGTACCTTGGTTTATACCTTGACAGACGCCTCACTTGGAAAAAACACATCTTCACGAAACGGAAGCAACTTGGACTGACGCTAAGAAAGTTCTATTGGTTAATTGGCCGAAATTCACAATTACACCTGGAAAATAAAATCCTCTTATACAAAGCCATAATCAAGCCTATATGGACCTATGGCATCCAGCTATGGGGAACAGCATCACACTCTAACATAGAGATCATACAGCGCTTTCAGAACAAGATTCTGAGAACAATCACAAACGCCCCATGGTTTGTTCCAAATGAAGCTCTACACCACGATCTGAAGATACTTCCAGTCAAAGAAGAAATAAAAAGCTACATCAAGTCGTACAAGGAAAGAATAACTCGTCACCCAAACATCCTGGCAAGCCATCTCATGGATAAAAAAGGAATCCGCCGGCTAAAACACAAAATCCCACAAGATTTTATCGGACAGTCCTAGCATTTTGCTTTTTAAGTAAGAGGTTGTGTCATGGGACGCATACCAGGCAAGCCAACTAACACGCCATGGAAATTACTTAATGTCCTAACGATTAGTGACAGATTGTAAGAGAAAAGAGACAAAAAAAAAAAAAAAAAAAACTTCTTTGAAAATAATGTGCACAACTGATTGGAGAATAATGTTGCTAACATTCATGTTCTTAAAGATTATGTAAATCTATTTACTATTACATACAACTAGAAATTCTTGTATATTCATTACACAACTGCCTGAAACAGAGTGATTGCCTTTAAACCCCATACAATAAAACAAACATCCATAATCCCACCTAATAAATATCTAAACAACACTATAAGAACATTAGAAAACTTGTCTCACAAACACTTCCTTGTAATTTTACAACAATGTTTACATGTAATCTACGCGGAAGACGCATCTCATTAGAAACATTTCCGTAACAAGGCGCAATTATCTATTAAAATGATAAAGGCCTTACCTGGAGATAAGGGTTGTCTTGCCGCGACAGTCTCAAGGCTTCCATGTCCTGCGCGATGTTCCTCGTCCGACCTGGAGTCAGAAGAACCGCAGGGGAACCCGTCAACGGCGGAGATAAAACTGAATTACACCAAAACACGCGATTTAACACAACAACTTTACATAACAGTTTTCAACCATTGTACTCCACTTACCAGACAAAGAATCATTGCTTGCCTCCATTTTTACACTAAATATACTTTTCATTTGGTCTATTTATCACCAGCTTGAAGAAAACTTCATGAATAAGGTGCCGAGAATGAATATTTAAACTGGGCTGATTACACACTCTAAAATAATCGTATCAGCTTTCGATGTCGAGACTCTTATAAAACGAAACGATGTAACTTCGTATTTATTTGGTTTTAGTTGTGTTCTTGCTATTTTTGCACATTTTTGTAGATAGTGAAGCAAAAGAAATGGAAAACTGATAACGATTGACTGCAAGTGCAATCTGCTGCTGGCTGCGATTGACAGACAAATACGACAGTTTTAGAGGTCGTTCGGAAATCCAAACAGTAATTCCGATAGATTAAAAATTAATCCAGTTCAGAAATTAGGTAGGTGCGCGGATAAAATACTTTTTACAGTTATTACTTCGTTTTATTTTACCAGAGTAATTAGGTGGTAGTGGAAGCAATGCCGCAGCATGTTGGAGGTGCGCTTGCCTCACTCTATTGCTACCTTACTTTGTCTGCGTATACAATAGTACCTAATACTGCCCTGCGTGCCAGATCTATGACCACCAGTGTGCATTTAATCTTCCTGCAAAATAGCAGTAGCAGTGAGTGTGCATGCCATCTGCACATTTACGCCCGGACTCAACCATAGCGGACGTGAGATTATAGCAGAGGATATGTCTTGTAAACCACCAATATCATCATCATTCTCCTGCCCTTATACCAATAGGGTCGGTGCAGCATGTGTGTTCTTCTTTCATACTTCTCTATTACTCGTTATCTCAGCTTTCACGTCCTTTCTAGCCATATCATCTTTCATACAGTCCACCCATCGCTTCTTTGGTCGTCCTCTACTCTTAGGGCCATCTACGTTCATACGCAACATTCTCCTCACTACATTTTCCTCCTTCCTCCGTATCACATGTCCATAACACGATAACCGATTACTTCACAACTCTTCATTAGTC
Organism: Eurois occulta; assembly: GCA_950022335.1. NCBI lineage: Eukaryota > Metazoa > Arthropoda > Insecta > Lepidoptera > Noctuidae > Eurois > Eurois occulta. Next base: position 2,513,697 of record OX465482.1, read on the forward strand.
ACCGGCACCACTTTCAGATTTCCTCTTATGTACTCATTCCTTATTTTATCCAATCGCGTTACACCACACATCCCCCTTAGCATTCTCATCCACCAATAGAATTTCGTTATTACACTTCTCGTCTCTGCTTAGCTTTAGTGGAAAAGGTTGAACAGAGAGGAGAGCAGATTTCTCATTGGCACTGTCCACCGGAGGTGGCCATTGTAAATGTTTGAAAAGATTGTAGCCGTGTCCACCAGTGGTGGCTACAGTGAATGATTTTCACACTGGTCAACCCCCGGGGACAGTGGGAATTATTTTTAAAAATTGTGACATTGTCCACCCGGGGTGGATAAGCAGGGGGTGGACAGTGGTAATATAAGACAGCCTCCACACTCAGCAGCAGCGCACAGCGGTGACAAGAGTGAGTCGCGTGAGGCGGTCGCGTGAGTAGCCTATTCACACATCTCTGCTCCGGTCTAGCCAGTACGCATCGCCGCACAGCTTCGGTGGATACATCCTAGCTCCTAAGCATCTCTTCTCCTCTCCTCAGTGAGAGTCAGAGTCAGGGCCTCAGGCTCGGGCTCGACCAAAGCGGAGAGACAATCCATTATTTTAAATGGATCTTTTGGCTTTTGGTCTAGCGAAAAAAAAAACGAACACTACAAATTCGGTTTTTCAATAAAAAAAAGCCACCTGTGAATGAAAATCCAGCGCAAAAAGATCCATATATGCCATACATGATGAGCATGTACTGTGCTACAAAAATGTCGTGATTTTACACACAAACCGTGTCTAAAATGGAAACCTGGAAAGCTTCAGCCACGCAAATAAATAAAAGACCATCAGCAACAATTGTAGTTAACAATATTGTTTATGATGTGTGCCGACTTCATGTGGGGCTTGATGACAAATCGAAATAAAACCAAGGTTTCGGAACACAATATTATATGAATTTATTAATGTGAACAAAGGCACTACCTTATCTAAAAAGGCACCTTTCTGATACTGTTCTAATAATGCGACAACAATGTAAATAACTCTTTTAGCGTCTATCATTTCAACGAATTTATCAAAGCAAACTTTATTTACATTATCATAATTTATGCAATTCATTGTCATGTCAGATTTATAGCAATAGCAGCAGTTTATTAAAACCATTGTTAAGACTAGTTTGAATTAATAATTTACATATGAAATTGTTTTGTATATTATCATAATTTGTTCGTTTATATTTCGTTGTCTGTTAGGACGAACAGCGCCGCGCTGCCGTAGTCTAGTATTCTACTTTTGATTCCTTTCAGCTTTTCAATATAGTGCTTGTGAATCTTCGTGTTTGTCCTCTTGTAGCGGAGGGCCGTTATCATTTTATCAACAGTGTAATGCAGCCACAGGATGTTTGTGTAGGGCGCGAAGTTCTTCCAATCATTTCTGTAAAGAAGATAGAACAACATTAGTTCCTGATCATTTATTACATAAGAAACAGGAGAGGGAATAGGAGTTTTATTCTCATATAATGTATAATTCTCATGTATAAATAATGGCGCTCTGTTAGATTCCCAAAACTTGGGTCGAGACCGCGAGTTGAAATTTCAAATGTGCAGCAATATTTAGGCACTAACGGGCAATAGGCATTTATTTTAATAATTCATTTCTATGACAATCCCATTAATAATACGTCTGTAAACAATAAAATTACAAATATTAATCTATGACGTCTACAAATATTTATCCGGTGCAAAGATTTCTAGTCCATATTATCAGATAGTTAGTTTAATATTCCCTGCGTCAATGTGTGACGTGTCTCAGTAATTCTTAGCTACACGTGGCTTCTTGTGCTATCATACCTATGTTTTATTCATAGTAATCGGAGCAATATCTCGTGGGGGAAAACGAGGAGCAACTCTGATAATACATAACATAGCTCATAGGGGGCATTCCCCAATCATCGAACAAACTTTGTGAGATTGACGTCAAGAACATGTATTTGTGAATGTCCTTTTTCATTACTGTTTTTAAAATGTAAAGTGGAGCAATTTACTGTTAATTGAAAATTGTCTGGTTGGCATAGTGCCAGAAATCAGTGGCAGGCGTGTGGGTCGTAAGAATCGTATTGCAACTGTTGTAAAATGTTATTTAGCAAAACGACTGTAATATCGAGGAAGTCCAGATCATTATTTTCTAAAGATGGCAGCACCAGGTGTTTAAAACCTATTCAACCTGTTGTGCAAATGTTGTTTGTTACATTTTTACATGAGATTTAAGAGCAGCTGATTTATTGATCAGCCTTTTAGGCGCCACCTCCACGAGCGGGTATTGCGAAGATTCTTTTGAAATATAATGACCAACAAACAATATCGTGTTACTCTAGACTCTAGAGTATAGAGCATGAAGATGCAGGTTCTACGGTCGCGATGTATCTGTACTGGGGACTACAAGTCCCCAGTACAGATACATCGCGACCGTAGAACCGCAACCGCAACCGTCTTATGCAAGCACCCTTAGAGACAAAAGTGGTCTAATACGAGTAGATCCTTACCCCAACTTGTCTCTCATGAGGCGGTACACCTCGAACTGATAGTCCCCGACGGCTTCGAACAGGGACTCGTCAGTGGCGAGGTCGTTGTACAGTGCCGCACACTCGCCGCCGGCCAGCGGTAGTGACACGCGAGATAACGAGTAGTCGATGATCGTCGCCGCGACCCCGCAGCGCGGGACTCGGTGGGAGCGGCCGCGGAGGACGAAGGTTGAGTGCTGCGGAAGAAGATTGAATGTTACGTTTCTTTATTGTTAGACATTAAATCTTTGTATAAACGTTGACAGGTTAACAGCTTCAAGTTTGGAGTTGTAATACTTATTAAACATAATCGATTTGGGAGTTCAAACCTAGTATAGCTGGAGGATGGTTCCTGCTTTAGAGCTCATCTTGTTTCCTAATAATTCTTGTATTCACAGTATTATCATAAACCTTTGGGTTATACCTAATAAACAGTTAAAACACTTCTGCCAGTCATTATTTGATAAATATATTTATCATATTCCTCACAATGCGTTTCGACCCCGAAATGTTAAGCAGAATAACCTTGCATTTGAGGTTAGTACTTGAACCTGTAAGACCTAAGCTTTAGGCAATTAGGCATACCCTTTCAGAGGTCAGACCTCTAGGAGACTTGCGCTAAAATCGTCTGCGTCTGTCGAATTGAGCCGCGACGAGTTTAATGAAAAGAAAAAAAAAAATCTGTATGACGGACGATACACATATCGTCCGTCAGAAAGTTACATTCCGAAGTTACATTTCAAACTAATAAACTAATCTTAATTCAAATCATGTTTCAAAAAAGTGACAAAACGTCCGTCTAGAATATAGGTCTCAGTCAAGGTTATCAAAAAGTCAAATGACAGGATTGGCATATTTAGATTACTAATCGAATTATCTAAATTATTTTATACTGTTTTGGTATTTATTGATGGATAGCAATAAATCGCAACATCAACAACAATCGGCGATAAAATGCTAGACAGATGATGCAGATAATCAAATCAGCTGATTTATTATCTGAAATCATTTCGATTAAATCTGCCGCATAATTTCGCTGCATAATGTTTAGCGGATTATAAAAACAATAACAACAGCGCAAGGTCATGAACATCTATCTGGGCTTACGATAAATTGTGTCAGCAGAAGAGATAAATTAATATTTACTTTTAATACGATGATTTTTCAAGACGACTTACTATTTATTAATCAATTTAATGTAATACTTGTCTTTTAAGATTCATACTATATTATTGTTTTGTTTCTATATTATTTAATTAAGATTTTGAATACCTAATAACGTTGCCAGAACTATCAGCAGAATTGAACACTGGAAAAAAGGAAGCCCGATATTTTTTAATTTTCATATTTGTTTTTATAAATGCACTGCCATGATGACATAGACGAGCACTAGAGTTATCTTACAGACAGTATCTCTATTGTTCTCAAACACTAATATTTAATCTCGAAAGATATATAATTCTTTATACAAGTTAAATATTGTTATCGATAATAATTTCGCCCGGGCTATCTTGCAAAGTTCGTTGACCCGTCACCCCAGGACGCTACCTCGAGTAGACGAGACATTTGTCCGCAGAGTCATCCACCTTGTGGGGTGACTGGTCTTTCGACAAGGTTAGGACTGTTTTAGAAATATGGAGTGCAAAGTACAATGGCGGTTATACAATTTATGTTACATAGCGCAGCTGTTTTGGCGCATAATTTGTAATTCGAACACGGTTATTTTTTCTTTTTTGGCGCGTAGTTTGTAATTCGAACGAACGAGGTTTTTTTTTTCTTTTTCGGGCGAACTTGTGTTATAGCCGGTTACTGAGGGAAATCCAACACTTTTGTTTTCCTCTAATTTACATTCTTGGCAATACTATCTGGAGTTGGTTTAGTGTCGTGATACGATAGTATATTTAAACAATGTTGACGCCGGAAAATCCCAAATTATTGTAGAAAACCCATTAATTTTATAAAATATAATAATTTAAACATATTTGAGAGTTCCTCATATGCGTCAGAGAATGTTTGTTATTGTGATCACCAAAATAACTAGATCAGATGCCAACTACGCATTATTCAAACAAAGGATTCTATAATTTCTAGGTAAATTCCGAATAGAAGATTTGGTACAGGTTAGCGATATATTGTAAGTACAGAAGAGAGGAGACAATACAATCTCCAAAGGATGATAATGATTATTTAAATATCTTGGCAACTTTTGCTATCCATCTGATCAAATAAACTTCACAGACTATTTTAGTAGTTTTTGTGTGCTTATTAAAGCCTGATCTTTCACCAAAGCGGAGACGAACAGAGCGGAGTGGAGACACGCGTGAATCCATCAATCAGAAGAAACGAGAGACGTAATGTGGTTAGTTCCCGACTACTCTCCGCTTTAGTCTAAACCGGGCCAAAGTGGGATATAACTCTTTCTTACTCCATTTATCTTGACTTACAGGCTAAAACATCAGATAGCGAGATACTACTCAAGACAATATTGATCGCCGCGCGCCGTGACACCGCAACATTAGTGGGCCCGGCGATGGCACTCGATAACTGAGCCGTCGCGCCAGAATGAGCGCCATCGCGATCGTATAGACAGACAATGGTGGCGTTGTCATGGATAGCATACAACTTCTCGCTTTAGTGGTTTTGTTTTCACCGTCGAAGATAATTTCGAGCAATTTTCATATAAACACTGATTAGCAGGCGTGCTACGTCGATCGTCATAGAGTTTACGTAAGGTCTCTAAATTGAGAGTGGTCGACCGTGCAATGAATTATTACGACTTTCTTGTACGATTTCCCCAAGAACAAACTGTTATATTATGTCGACTACCATCATATATGACACGGACTGCAAGGAACCGTGGAAGAGAAACGATTATGATGACTGGCAGAAATGTTGCCTATTTTTCAAATTTTTTGTTCCCAAGTACATGCTTTTTTCAACATACCTTCTGCTCAGTAGGTGCGATCAGCACGTTACCCCAATGTAAGTCTCTGTGCTCAAACTGGAACGCCTCCTCTGCAACTGCCAGACCGTACGCAACCTGGTAATACAAATAGTATGTCAGAAAATTGTAATTTTAATATTTAGTATTGAACAACAATCAAAACAAAGTCACAAAGAACACATTTAAATTCGTCTAAACAACATAAAAAAATCAACCTATCTACAATCATACAACAAAAAAATATGCAAAGAAACATGCTACAAATTATAAAAATAAAAAACAGTTAAAAAAAGAATCCACACACTGGTAACACATGAAAAGCGCGCGAAAGCGACCTCAGAGGATAAGTGATAATCTAGTCAAGATACATGATCAACTTGAAACTAGAATATCGCTTATCTTCCGCGATGGCTGTTGCATGCAGGTGAGAGCTGCTGAAAAAAAAATAAACAGAAAAAAAACAAAATTAAACATAAAATGCGTTATGGTTTGGCTCCTGTACGTAGGTCTTCCGTACCATCTTCCATGCATGTTTCGGCGCTCCCTCACCGGGAGCATTCGCCTGTATTATAAGATAACAGTTCAGATTCATTCGAATCTTGGATTGTTACATTACAGGGGAATGATCCCGTTGTGAGGGAAACGCCTTTACAGACTATCAAAAATTAGATTTGATTACTTAGTTAGGGTGTAACACATGTTACGAGTCTACTTGATTCAGCACTTGCCGGGCGGCAATGCCGAATCGTGCCGGATCAAGGCGACCCGAATGTGTGAAACACGTCTTAGATAAAATAAATCTCGGTTAGTGGTGGTTGTTACGTAAAGAAGCCATCATAACAGGTAATTGCAATTCTCATTATTATACATTTTCGAGATTGCAACATAAAATAAATGTTTCGCTAATGTACGAAAGCGAAGGTGACTATTTATAAAACCATCAATCATTTCATGAAAGTCGGTTTCTATCATGTCAACAACAAAAAAATGCACATAACTTTTAATCACAAAGGTTACTCAGAAAAAATTAGCAAATCAAATACATTTTATAAAACCATCAATCATTACATGACAGTCGGTTTCTATCATGTCAAAAAAAAATGCACATAACTTTTAATCACAAATGTTACTCAGAAAAAATTAGCAAATCAAATACATTCACATCAAATATTTTTACACAATTTAGGTTTACTAGCCGACCAAGTAACGCCAACGTTACGATTATAAGTGATATTCGCAACTATTTGACTGAAAGATTGACTTGAGGTGGACCGCCAAGGAATCTTGGTAGACTAGCAAATACACACACAACATAAAAAAAACAACAAAAAAACATGCCACAGATTAAAAAAAAATATCAAAGAAAAAAAACGAAGCCACAATCGACATACCTGCATAAACAAGGCATACGCCTGTTCAGCGTTATTGAACTGATAGCTCTCCAAGTCCTGGCCCGCGTTGGCGAGCTCCAGCACTATGAACTGCTGATCAGCTGGCAATATCGCTGGATTATCGTTCTCCGAGCCTTTGCACTCGTCATACAGGTCCCACAGATCGAGCAAGCGAGCTGGATAGCTACCGTATACGCACCTTACTGCCAGTACCTAGGGACAAAAAGGTTTTTTTTATTAATGTCTCATTATAAAAGAGACATTGCCATAGGATAGAGTGTACACCTCTAAGGTGGATTTTTGAGGAACAAAATATTATTAAGATGTCATATAAAAAAATGACCAAAATCACACTAATAATGAATTTGAATTTGATATAGGTACGTCAAAATGCTGCGATCGGCCCAAAACTTAGCTACGAGTTTGGCGTTATCACTACCGTCCATTAATTCCTGTAGTGTGCAGACATCAGGACCAGCAGGACACGATATCATCCCATTGTTTGTGGAACACGTGCTGTACCACAATTGACTTCACCCTTAGAATGAATTAAATAGCCACGAGTGGTGATAAACGACATTTATGGCGCAGCCTGGGTCTTCGTGCGGTTATTTTAATTAATTAATAAAATATTCTAGTACGTGCCGATAGAAGTGAGACGTTAAATCCCTGGGTGGTCACAAGATAACTTATCTCGAATTAGTGCCCGCGAGTGAGTCTAATTTTGTGAAGAGCTGTCACAATATTATAGTCTTTTAGATTTGACAGAAATACTGAAACATCTGAATTTGATACATTTAAAAAAACATAGGTTTAATTTTAAAATCAGCAACTGGAATGATCAAATCAACAAATAACAGGAAGATCTAAAATGAGCGAAGTTTATAAATATACGATTCTAGCTCATTTTGTTTCTCTGGCAATTCGTACGAGGAATCTGGGATTTTCATGACGAAATAGAACTCAACTGTATACGTCAATAGAAAATACCTGACGTTTTATACATTGTTGTCAAAAACATGCGCCTCCGCCTCAGCGGTCAAACGGCAGACGCAGACGCAAAGCGTAGAATTAAAACCCCGTCATTCATTAAACGCAAAGGCAATGGCCGATGGCTGCCAATAAACTTTAAAGACCACTTGCCACAATAAAAAATATGCAGCAGCTGCTCGCATTTGTCGTTTTATCGAGTTTAGAGATATGAAAGGAAGTAGCATGTGCCGTCTTGTGAGCTTGCAACTGTTGCAATCTGTTGCCATGGGGAATTTTAAAATAGATATCTTGTATGGAGGTAAAATGTCGGTAGGTGACAACTGACAGGAAATAGAAATGATGTTGTTTCCCCCTTATGTAACAACAGTAGGTACTGGGTATTTAAATTATGTAAAAGGACTATTTATCCTCCGCTACAGTGAGACTATCGATTGGCGGTATCAAAGGCAAAAAGGTCAGCGTTATCATAAAATGGCCTTCAACTCCAAACAAGAATGGTTCTTCAATGATTCAAAACTACAAAAATCAAGATTACTGAAATAATCGTCGAATGAACTTAGGAGTCATAATCGAAAAATCTGTCAAGAGATAAGAACAAATTGCTCATTCATACAACAAATGATGATAAAGACTTCACCACAGGATTACCTACCGCACATAAATAATGAATGAAACGACAACAATGAGTAATTGTGAAAGAAAGAAATAAATTCCGACAGTTTAATCATTATTTATAATTGGTTTTAACAAACGCAAATTATGTACCAGCTGTGCCAAGAAGATAGGCATGTCTTGTTCCGATAACAGTGCAGCCTAGTTACTTTATCAAACAAACAAAACCCTGTCAGTTTTCGTGAATACAATGATTCACACATTTTTACGAAAGTAAAATTTTACGTGTTCTCTACCGTACCGTGGAAACGGTGATTCATTTTCCTAGAAGCAGTCCGTGACGCGCATCGTAATGACCTCATTTTGTATGGCTATTGGTTTAATGCGTTATGCTAAATGCATCTATGACGAATACGGCATTATGTTGTTATTTGCGATAAATGCCCTATTACCGTAAGGATAAGGTTGCTAATTAATAAATGAAGTTCGAATTTACAGAATCGTATAAGGAAAATTATCGTTATTGGTACAAGAACTCCGTATAGCAACAGCATAATAAGTATAGAAACATTGCATGCATAAACGTTGGAGTTTCTAAGCTTATCGACAAACGTGATGAAAGATCAAATAATCCGTTGTACTCTGTTGGTTTTTTACAATAATTTTATCGTGCCAACATAGATAAAGCATATTTCTATAGTACAACAAACTTACTAGACGCTTCTTGGCCGATAAAAAAAAATTATGAATAACCCGCCTACTTCAATTTGTTAGCTGAAAGGGCGAAGATGACGTAAGTCGACGTAGCGCAGCCGCAGGTAAAATAAATCTCAAGCTATGATTTGGACGAATCAAGGGGGACCTTTTAACAGGTAGTCCAGAAAGGTCCCCCGCATACCGTGAACAAAATTGAGAAAGGATACAGAATTGAACGTCGAGTCGACTTTATCATTTTGTTAAGTGGATGACTATCATATTTGAGATACCAAGAAGGTATCAGTTTGTTTCGGAATTTCAAAAATGGTTGGAATGCCGATAGGATTCAAAAATGTTGGATCGTTAGACTTGAATAGATACTTATTATATTTATTTACGAACGATCAACAATGCCTAACGACGTTGTTATTGCCAAACGTTCATGAAATGATTTACAAATTGAATCTAAATGATATTTATTCTATGAATGGTCGTTAATAAATTACTGATTAATGTATTGATTTATAAAACAAATCACACTGGATAATTAGCGCAGAGCAACATGCGGTTAACCCTAGCACCATCCAACAATGATTGAGAATGGGTATCCTCCTGATAATCGTTAACAAAACAGGAGGTAAAACAAACAATTCCCTGGAAAATACATCGCTATATAATTCGATATTTTTCCCTGTTGTTGCATAATATGTATTATTCTCAGAAACCCGGGGGCATGGCCGGTTCACGACACCAACGTACACGACGTCAGTCATCAAATAATAAGATATGACAGTTCAATTAGCGCCTGCAATGTTTTCGCTGTTCATACTATCACAATTACTACGCCACATATTATCATGATTTACACGTGGTAGACTTTATATACTGGGTGGTGTTATGTTTTTCATTTCACCTTCAGTGGGTACGCTAATGTATTGATCCATATTATATTATAGTACTAGCTCTGCTACCCGCGACCTTCAATCGCGTGAAGTATTTATTATAAAAAAATATTACTTAGCTTTGAATCAGATTTTGTTAACAATTTCAAGGGTTTTTTTTTTTTGCACGGAACCCGATTTTGTTTTTTAAATAAAAGTAGCCTATTTTAGACCTTATATAACATCAGCTATCTGCCAGTCACAAGTCCCGTCAAAATCGGTCTAGCCGTTTCGGAGATTAGCCGGAACAAACAGACAGAAAAAAAATGATTTTGTTGTTAGTGCCGTAATTCTCATTTGCATTCAGTAAAAAGCTGTTATTTTGATATTACAAACAGACATTTCAATTTTATTTATTTGTATAGATGTAAAGTCGCTTTTTGAATCGTATCTGTATGACCGCGTTGTTATTATTAACTACGCAACGGATTTTGCTGAGTTTCCCACAACAATTTAGAAAATTAAGCCCGGAAGGTACAAGAAGATAATTAATATGAAACTTGCATACAATAAAAAATCTCTATGTTTTGTCAAGTCGTAATAACCGTGTGAAATCGCGAAGTAGGGGCTTTGGTCTAGTTGTATGGACGCAATTTATAGCTGCCTGTTAGTCATTAGAGGATATTGAATAGAGAAATTTGTACTCGTAACCTTTCAAGTATTGACTTATTTGATCTATGTTCGAACGGCGGGCGCCGTATTCAGAGTTCATTCTCATCGGCATCTCGACATTTGAAATCGAGATGTTTTCGTACGTGATTTTTTCCCGTCTAAGTACTTCTATCATGAACTTATCAAAGCACGTATTTTTTTATCTTAAAGAATAAAGTCTTGCGTTCCCACTGTTGGGACACAGGTGAAGGCGTGGGCCGTCACCCACCACGCGGGCCTAGTGCGGAATAGTTCTATCTTATAATAGGGAGCAAGAATGCATCAAGTTCTGTTACTAAGCATTAAGTCGGGTCGCGTCATATTTATCAGTTTCCAATAATTCGCATCTCGGACACAATAACATTACGTAAGTGCCCATTGTGTCGCGTATCATTTTTCGCACAGCTTGCGTCATTGTGTTGCACTTATGAACTAACTAAAGAGTTTGAATGCAGGATTGAGTGATGTAAGACCTAAATATTCGCGTGTTAGATTCATTTACTCAAGATATATTACTCTAACTTTGGACAAATTATTGGAGGTCAATGTTGATGAAAACAAGTTTCTCTCTGTCTAGTCACATAACAGCATCTTACAAGCGCTTTATTCTTAGAAAATCGGTCATGGATATAACCCACCCTCCGCTTCAGAGAAAACTAAGGTTACACAATCCTTGGGTTACGTCAGAGAGACCTCCCCGACCGACTAAAACCTTATCTCTAGTGTCAAGGACTCGAGAATCGATTGCGGTGTGGACTGCGGATGTAACATAGAACCTTCAAGCTTACATCTATACGAATACATAGTAGTCTGTTGTGGGTGGGAAAAGTTAAATGAGAATTGCCGAGGATAGAGTTGAATTGCGTTTGATTGGAGACCTTTGTCTAGCAGAAGCTAGTGGTCTTTATGTAAATCCTAAAATTATGATTACAACAACCTGAAATACTTAGTTTAAGATTAGAGTAGTTCTACAGTGGACCTTCGGTGGTAACCTTAGACCTTGAGCTGGCCTTGTGAAGTACAGAGCTCCAATAAAATGTGATGCCAACTTATACTGGTTTTGTTACTAATGACGTGCAACATCTTTTTTTTGTCCAGCTTTGTTTGCTATAGCAGGCTGATGATGAATGATATTTACGTTAACTAACCTCATTGAATATATCGGTTGCATTTTCTACAGCATGTAGATCCAGAGCCTCGACGTCCTTCCCTTCATCAAAGTGGCGATTAATTTCGGCTATGGGAGCGCGGAGTGCGCTCAATTCCCTGTGAAATAAAACATTGGTTAAAACTAAATTTTTTAGACTAAACAGCCTGCAATCCTTGAATAGTAAGGCAATGGTGTACTATAAATACCCACATTTCGCCGTTTATTTTTAAGTTTCATGTAATAAGGGGAGAGTTTATTTCTAAACAGTTTCTCTTCTATTTTCAGAGAATTTACGAAAATAAAAGCTGTTACGCCATTTTCCTGCCCAAAGAAAAACTTTGAGGAAAATTATACTTCGTAAAGGCGTTACGTACTTTTCTTAAGCTAAAAGTTTAGAGGAAAACGGCACTTGTAAGAAGGACAATTACATTGTTAAAAAACAAATTACATCACGCCGTTCTTTCCAGAGGGTTAAACAGAGGAGTAGCTTTAGTACAATAGTAATAGGGGCAAGATTATTGCAATCAATGGGGCTCAAATCCAGAATAGAAACTGCTACTGAGAATTCCTAATGGAAACCCCAATAACACTGCCCTGGGATTCGAACCTAGAACCTTTGCTCATCTATAGCGCTTTAAGACCACTAGATCAACGAAGCAGTCACAGCCAGAGACAGGCAGTAAAATACAATAAATCACTACACAAGGAGCTGAAGAAAACGTTATGTATAAACGTGTCTGCTAACTCATCGTTTGCTTGCGGAAGTGACCCGTTTCGCTCAAGATCGCAGCGTATAGATTAGCGGCAGAGTGTTTTGTTTTCAAGGAAAATGGGTCATTTCAGCACTTGGTTACACGATATATTAAGGCAGATATTTGTTTGGCATAAATAATGCTTAAAGGCTGTTACTGTAATTTACAAGTCTGCTAATGAAACTGATAAATTGACCTAGATAAATTAGTGTAGCGATATGGAGTGATACTGTATTGAATTTACATAATTAGACAAAGAAATATTATCAGTTAATTATACAAAGATGTCTGTGGATAGTACACAAACATTTTATGATTGATATCTAGATTTATGTTTGCGCGAAATTTACACACAAGGACATTTAATATTGTGGTCGAATATAATCAATTTATGACAGCAATAGATTACATAAATAATCGGCCGACTAGATAAGCTTATTTGGTAGTTGATAAATTCAATCATTTAAATCTCTATTTCTCCTAATATTACTTAGTCATTTGAGAGGAAAGATTGTCGAACGGTTTCGTAATCAATAAAGCAATCCAGCTAGTCATTTCCCAACCATGTTTTGGTCGGCTTCCAGTCTAACCGGATGCAGCTGAATACCAGTATTTAACATGGAACAGGACTTCCTTATCTTACGTTCACTACCCAAAGTGGGTAAAACCTGCACTTCTGACATTTCAACGAATAGTTAACGCTAATACGCGAACTGATGACTGGGGAACACGACAACCCTTGGTAAGAAGACTGGTAGTCAGACTTTCGGACTAACAGTTACATAATCATTAGGCTGCTGCAATATAATATTAAATTCCGTCGAAAAGACGGTCGAATTTTTGAAAGTGAAAGTAGGCTGTCTTACGAAAAAAACTTTTTATGACTGTACGAATGTTGTATTCGTGAAAATTATACCAAAATCCGTTCCGTTGTACGTTGACATTGAACTCAAAACCTGAATTGAAATAACACGAAACAGGACCGCGTCACCCTTATTCGCCGTACACGGTGAGAACCTTGGTTTGAGTGCCAAATGTCCGTACAATAGCCGGTTAGGGAGGTTACAAGGTCTGGATGTTAGTGTACTGGTCATAAATATGAATTACCGAAGCAAACTGTTATGACAAAGGTCACAGTGGTAGTTTTGGCAGAAGAAGCTACACAAAAGAGACGATTTTGAACGTCGCAACTCCATAAATCTAACGTTGTACTATTAAAAGTTATGGCTTTGCAGTCTGCGCGACCTAGTTTCGTGTTGTTTGCTGTAGTGAGTACCTACTTTGAACTAGATTTCGAAGTGGAGTGTTTGGTAGATCTCTATGTTTTCTTTAGCATAAACAACTAGGTGAATATCGTCTAGCGGCTTTTTTCCTTCGCAGTTTTAACACGGTTTTCTAGCCAAGTAAATCCCCAAGATTACAGCTTTATACAATTAATAAGTATCATCACGTACAGTCGACGAAACTGACCTGGTATGGAGTTTCATGGAATTACAGTTCAGCTTACTACTGCTTTTGTTCCCATTCATATGCGCTTTTTCAACTTCAAAAATTACACAAGACAGTTCTCCAAAACTCCCGCCCTTCGCCACTTTCTAGTGCTTTAACTGGAGAAGAACTAACGTGCGGCCATATACTAACCAACATAGTAAAGTTTATACTTACATAGCAATCACAATTTCAGATATGATCTCGTGGAAGTCCTTCTGACTCTCCCCATTGACCTTGAGCGTGCCGGCGATGGGCACAATCTTCAGTACGCGAGCCCGACCATCTCTGGCGCGCCACAGAAACACTTCGCCGTACACCCCTTCGCCAATCTTGTGGCAGTTCTTCAACAACCTATAATTAGGTACATTGTTATAGACACAGGTAGTGAGAACATAGCTTGCCAAATATGCAGGATTTTTAAGAACTGACTACACCTAATGACGCGGAATTGCCTGTCAGAAAGACCTTTCTATGTAATAAATATTCTGGTGCTGTGTAGAATTGCGTCGTTTGAACTTAAACGAGACGAATGAAGTTTTTTTCGCTTTTACTGAATGGTCGGTCATAAAAGCTTTTTCTATTGGGGTCAAGCCGATTCCACGTCTATAAGTGTGGTTACTCCCTTAATGGTTTGTTTAAGAAAACTGTGTAGTATAGCAGAATTTATCAACATCATGGGGCTAATTGACAACCTTTTTATAGCAGTAGTAAATCAGTATCCATCAACAAATAAAGCAGAATTGAAATCGCTGAATATTTTAAGAGCTACGATGCCATAGAAAGGCTTCAAACTAACACCCGTTTTAGGTTGTAGGTTTAACAATAGTAGGGGAGCCCAAGCGGGGATTTCGGGATTTACTAAAGCGCGGCAGATTAATATACAGGGCGATACCTTGTATCCGGTTAAGTACCTCCACCAAATATGAGCCCCATATATAAGGCCGCCCGTGAAGGATAAAGGATCAGATTAGTAAAAAAAAATTGATCATTAGAAATTCTCGAGCGCGTCAGAGTAAGGTAGGGTGAGTTAATTACATGCTAAAAAGTGTATATTCCACTAATCTGACAATTTGAGAGTGACGTAAAGAAAGGGGAGGGCAGCAAAGTTGTAAAAAAAAAACGTCATCTCGACATTCTCGAGCGTAGCCAAATTTTTTTTATTTTGAAGGAAATAATTCAAGGATAACGAAAAATATATAATCTGACGATTTCCGCAAGCCGAAATAATAAAAAATCGTCGATAAAGTGTTAGCATTTCTTGCTTGCCAACAAAATGAAGATTCTACTATTACTATCAGAACTTCTGATACTGATATAGTGGTCATCATGTTAGCGAATATGGAACACCTGCAAGCAAAAGTAGAAGTTTGGATGGATCTTGGAGTTGGCAATGCACGCCGATACATCGACGTATCCGCTCTCTACAAAAAATTAGGCCCAAAAATTTCGAAGGCGCTTCCAGCTTTGCATGCGTTCACTGGTTGCGATTTCAACCCAGCATTGTACCGACGAGGAAAAAAGAAACCTTTGCAATATCTGATGAATTCAGAAATTTTCCAAGAAGCATTTCTGGATTTGGGATCAAAGGAACATAATGTGCAGGATTCTTTTAGCATCATACAGTCTTTTACTTGCCACTTGTATGGGTTGAAAAAGTTAGACGATGTCAATCAAGCCAGGATGGTCATCTTCAATAGGAAGTACAAGGTAAAAGACAAATCACAAGCTTTCTCCTTGAGTGTCCGGAATTACGATGCGTGCAACTTGCCACCCTGTGAATCGGAGTTACGCCAGCAAGTGTTACGCACAAAATTCATTGCATGCTTGTGGAGTAATGCCCATAATGCAAAAATTACTGATCTTTTACCAACGGACTATGGATGGAAAGTTGACAAAAATTTTTTTTTTGTCAGATTAGGCGAATCCCTTTAGATAATCGTCAGATTATGAGACAGCACGTCTAGAACATAAAGATGAACCATATATATCTTAATCTGACGCGCTTGAGTATTTCGAAATGGCGAATTTTTTTTGCACATTATAATAATGGCCGGGAGTTTGCGTCAGATCGAAATCGTCAGATTATTGAATGAGAGCTTTTTTTTTGGTGCACTTAACACCCCCTTATAAAACCTGACGCGCTCGATTAAATTTTTATTTTTTTAATTTTTAACCCTTACGTACAACTACCCGCATCATGCAAATAATCAGATTAACATACGTACATTATTAAAAATACATAGGACATTGATGCTATCAATATCTGACGCGCTCGAGTATGTCCATGCAACAGTATTTTTTTACATATTTAAAAATCTATAGCCGCTTCCCCCACCGATGAAAAGGTATATATTATATAACATTTTTTTCTTTTTATCATCTAAGCTTTGCAACCTAATAAGTCTCTATGACGCTCGAGTAAATCCCCATTTAGCATCGTGGGCTCCCCTACTACAATATTACTCATACAAGACAAGCATATTCTGTCTACTAAATAAAAATGGTGGTACTGAACATCTACACACAAATATTGCAATCAAATCCAAATTTCAAGCAATACTGAATCTAAAATGTTAAGCTAAATATCACTTTAAATGTTACTAGAACATCCATTGCCATTTATACTGTGCTAGTTGATAAGCATTGGCTTATGTAAACAAATGAGACAGAACACACTACACACTCATATTTCCTGATTAGATTAAGATGAAACTGTAGGTGTGTTTATTTAAATAATAATGGTGATAGTGTCATACTGATAGCAATCCAACCCCTTTGTAAAATTTAAAACATTAAAGAATTTGTAATAATAATAATAAAAGTGGTATCTGATACAGTACCATAACTTTGCAAGAAGCACTCTTGTACAAGAGGTTGCAGGATTTTGCATAGAAACAGTGCTTGCAAAATTTTATTGGTGTTAATATGGCATTAAATTAACAACACCGCAACATTGATATTCATGCACAAAGTATGTTACATCAGTTACAAAGTGTTATGAAATTCTCAGTTACTATGTGACACAGAATCAAGATGGTAGCTGTATTATCACTAAGTACAATATTAGTGGTACTTAAATTCATCAAGAAAACTACAAACAAAATAAATCTTATACATTCACTCATACTCTCTAATTTAAATTCCTAGTCTGTGGTTTCTTTTATATAAAAATTATGGACCACACAATTATTATTCAAAGATATCTTCAACTCCACAACTTTCACTCCCTGCATTGTATAAACAAATTGAGTATGATTCAAAGAATTTGTTTACAATTTATTCTTGGTAATGTTATTGGTAAATTGAACATGATATGATTCTCAATGTTGAATAATTGACAAGGTTATGTTTTGTGACACTTGAAACCTTGAATCAGAACTGACACTTATTGAGTTTTTCAACTACATACTGAAGGGTACATGAAAGTTGATACTTGTTGGAGATAATGAAAATAAGTTAACAGACTCATTATAGATTGTTTAGGTTTATATATTGACTAATGCAAAATGTCCGATTCATTGAGGATACAATGTTCATGCTTATGACTAAAACTTGATAATAATAATGTCATGCATTGTGTGATGGAAAATGTATTTTATATAAACCTTTATTATGCAGATTTATAAAAACATCAATAAACAAATCTTACCTGCCATTGTCATGAAATAAGACAGCATAGAATTATAGAACATTTTAGTTAAAGAATCTTCATAATAAGACAATAAGTATTTTTTCTTTGAAAACTTAAGAATAATAAAATTGCAAATATTTGACGAGCATCCAAAAATACACACATGGATTAACCCTGGCTATGTATAAATACACCTTTGTCTTTCCTCTTTGGAGGAAAAACAATAAACATCCTTCAAGCTAACTTCGCAGTTCGTAAGTAATGAACAAACAATAACAAACAGTAGTATGTTGGTATAAATGTAGTAGATAAATGAAGCAGACATGTGAAATGTAAAGGACAATGTACCCTGGTGTACCTTGGAAAGGTCAACTGAAAAGACATTCACTCTGTGACTCATTTGGTTCATGTTCTGTATAATGTTGTAGATTCATTTCTTGAGAATCAAATTATTGTTTGTATGTTGAAGTTATTTCTGATTTTCTTGACAAATTCTATTAATTTGTAAGTAACATTATCTTGAACAAAATAAAAGCAACTGAATAAATACTTCTTTTATTCAACTTAACTCTTAAATCGCTCATCTGAGACAGTAATGACTCCCTTTTTGCGACAACCTCAGACATTTACAGATAGGCATAATTACTTCCAATGACATCAAATTGTGTAATCGACCGATTAAAATAGTTTAAATTAGGTACATTGATAGCTCAAAAGTAGAGCAGTTGATCAGTTTGAACCTAATACTCATATTGGTATGTCATTGAATATTAATGTTTTAAAATGTAGGACACAGCCATTCATACAACTTATCTTTGTCGACGCCTACTGCCCACGGGTTACAGATGTTTAATAACAATGCCACCATCTTGTATTTCCGTGACCTATTTAGCCGCCAATTTTGTATTGTTCTTTTTTTAAATATTATTGTGAGGGTAAATAAAACAATATGGTACTCACGTGTCCGGATAACATTCATCAAATAGTATCGCGTCCGGTTGATTGCATCGACGCAACACGTAATCCCTTGCTGTAGCTATACGGCTCGTAGTATCATGGAAGGTGTCTAGTACAGTGACCTCGTGCGTCTGATCAGCGATCGAGAGTTTGGATAATTCGATAATCGTATCATCACACTCCTCGTTCAAAAATCCTGAAAAATACAACGCGTCATTCACGATTCCACGGCAAAAGACATTCATTACACAAAGTAGGAAGTACTTGGAACGTACTTTCCCCCCGTGCGTAATCGTTTCGTTGACGCAACGAATCACGCTACGACAAAATAAAAAGAACGAAAAACACCACGATTTTGGAACTAACCTGTGTATTGCAGGGAAAGATGCATGCACTTGGCTGATTTAACACTTTATTAGAACAAAGGGCGTAGAACCAAGCTGATATCCCGTTACGGATACGCAATGGCAGACACCAGACACAATTATTTCGTTTAGCGTTCAAACACAAATGGTCACTCTTCAAAAAATGTTTTACTACTATTACTTCGTAATAGTATTAAATATTAAGTTCACTATTATCAAATTTGAAACACGTAGTTACAAATAAAAATAAAATAAAAATTATTATGGACAAAGACCACACGAAGCGTCTTCTTCCACGAAATGCACAGAACAGCTACACTGCCACAGATAATCAAGAAATTTTAATTTGAGATTTTTCAGTGTTACCATAACTATACAACAGAAACTACTACAAAGTGTTGTTAATTTATGGTCCTCTTTAGAAATATGGTATTAGAAATTCAAAAATGTTTACTAGGATTCAGCTAAAGGCCATTCAATCACACGAAAGGAATAGTAAAACCTGTAATGGCATAATCTAAAAAATATTCTCATACTTGAAGAAAGTATTTTTTTACATCATTCAAAGACAAAGTACAACTCTGAAGGTCCGAAAACAACTGCAAACCGCAACGGCAAAGACAATCAATCAAAGGCAATCGCAATTATATACGGGATTGATAAGACTGGTTTCTATTCTATGTAACTATAACTCGTGAAAATGCTTCCGTGTAGATGACCAAATTGCCGCCCGTTTTACTGCGGTCTGTTGTCGCAATTGGGCGGTATTTACACGATGGTTTGTGTTGCGGTTTCCTTTAAAATTGTACCGTTATTGCTTTCGAGCCCGAGTTTGAACTATGAAATGGCTAACTTACTGAAAATACTGATAAATAGACGAATAACAATTTACCTTTCAAGTCATCAAATATACTTGTGTTGCATAGACTTAATCTTGAAATATCAGGATCCTGAAAAGAAATGTGTGTTATCAGTTCGAAAACCACCATTTTCTACTTTTATTACCCTTTTTTATTTTACTCACTTTCACAATTCTAATTGTAGATCGGCACGGCTTAGATACAAAGGTACTTCTGCGACTATTGATTGATTCATTGTGTAGGGAACCTGAAATAGTTCAATACTTTGAATAAAGATTTACAACTTTTACTTGTTTTTCTAGGAAAAAAAACACAAACCTGACATTACACTGAAACTTTGGATGGAAGTGTCAGGTTTGTTCCATTTTTTGTATTTTTTTATTTTATTTCCTAAGTGCCAGTAATTACTTACTACAGAAGAGAATGATTATTGTTTTGTGTTTTATTTTAATGGAAATGTTTTTGATAAATACTCTGTGGTTATTCAAATAAATTGATCAAGTGTACGAAAATATGGTACTGGGTCGTTAGTTCTAGGTTTGATTCCCTGAACTAATTTGAATAAATAGTAGAAATTTAAACATTTTCCCAACATCTATGAAGCGAAAAAGGGGGGTAGAAATGGCGAAATGAGATTGTGCAATAGAAATGACTTAACAAGTTTCTCGTAGCATTTATAGTAAGTAAAAAATTAAAATAAGAGCTTAACTTTGCAAGTCTGAAAACCAGTCTTACCAAAACATGTTACCGAGTTCAGTTCGGGTTTGTGAGGTCAGATAAGCAGTCATTCCATGTAAAATACTGGTATAAAGCTGCATCCAGTAAAACTAGAAGCAGACTTCAATTTTGTTGAAATGTTGGCTGGGCATATGATTATGATAAAGAATTAAAATGTACCTACCATTTAAATCTTGCCTTTCCATAGTCTCAATTACACTTTGTCTATATTTCCTTCCTTTCTTCTCTGTAGGTTCATCGTCAAGAATAGACTGATCAAAATGATCCGTAATCATAGTCATTCTTCTGAATATACTGAGCGATCTCTCCCATTTCTTACCAGGCTGCAGAACTATGCCTGGTTTTTCGCAGCATGTCTTTCTGGAAGGTTCTGGACTATATGTCATACTTTCTCTAGGCAAGCTACAGCTTTTTGGATCGGAGACTATAGTTCTTCTTGGTTTAATAGAACTCTTCCTGTTTCTTATGGAGCTTTTTCGGTCAGTGATATTGCAGTTCCTAGTAGTTACAAATGAAATTCTAGTATCTTCTTTTTCTTTACAATTTGGCAAAGTAGGTGGGGGTTTTACTGGATAATCAACATCTTTTCTTAATTCTAATCCTTCTTCATCACTACTACCTTGGTTATATTCATTTAAGTTAATTAATGTTTCATTTTCATCTCTGTTTTCTTTACTTATTTCATAATCAGGATCTTTTTTATTGCTAAGCACAGTCTTTTCACAATCAGTACTAGAAGATTCATAGGAATCATTAAAAATAGACATCATAGAGTTATTTGTAACTTCATTCCTCCTCCTTGTTGTAACAAAACTGACGCATTTCTCTTCTTCATAAGATTCTCCATCATCATCGTTAGATGAAACAATATCAATACATTCGCTAACCTCATTTTTTAATAAATTTTTATCTGCATTCACATCAGTACTAGAGCTATTTTCTGATATTTGTTCATTTGAAGCATTGCTGTCTTGAAAACTAGCAAACTCTTCATCTTGAGAAAGAAATTCATCTTCTTGGCTGACATCATTTTCGAGAATTTGTTCGTCCTCTCCACTCAAATAATTTTTATCAATTTTGTTGTCTCTACTCAAATTAATTTTACCATTTTTTTCATCTTTCAGATTATCAATACAATCATCTGTGTCTTTGTCCTTCAGACTTTCATGAGTTTCATCACCTCCAGAGTCAAAATCATTCATTTTCGCATAATATCTCATGAATGAGGAATCATTCATTCTCCGAATCTTTACTATAGGTATTTTTATTAACTCTTCTTCTTCAATAGAACTTTGGTCACTATTGCATGTGTCATACAAGGAATCTCTGTCATCATTTTCAGATTCTATTGATGTAGTATTATTCTTTTTCATATTATAAGTCTCAGTACTCAAATTAGATTGACAGTCTTCTGCTATATTTCCACTATTTTCATCCACTTCGATTTTAGTTATATCATTTCTAGGTACTGTATCATCTAAATCTGAGATTCTGTGTAAACTAACATCTTCAATAACAATTTCTTTAATAGCGTCATTGGAAAAGCCTAAAAATGGTTCAAACTCAGTGGTTTGTAAGGAACTTATTTCTACATTAGAAGTTGCATTGCTTTTCTCAACTATTTCTGTACTTTCCTTTTCTTCTTTTGTATTATTTCTATGGCAGACTTCTTCAGCATTCGTTTCTATTTCAGGCATCAATTCTTCTTTATCACAGTTTATACTATTATTAGGAATAAGTTCTGCAGATGTCTGAGCAGCTTCTACAGTGGATGTTGGAGTATTTCCCCTTGAATCTTTAGAACCTCCTGTTTTATTATTACCTAAGAATACTATGCTATTGTTACTATCATCATTATCTTCTGTTATAGTTGTATACTTTAGACTATTATCATCATCATTTGTAAGAGAAATAGGTGAAAATTTAAATATAGATTCCCCTCTATATTTAACTTTGAATGGAGTACTGCATAATGGTGACTTTTGTAAAATCGGAGATTGTATATTCCTAGTCAGTCTATGTTTATAGTAACTTAAAGGTTTTTTCATAGAATCATTGAAGCTATTCTTATGTTTTAGTTTATTTAGTAGAGATAAGTTGTTGACTATTTTATTGATAGAGTCATTAAACCTTTTTGGAGTGGTATTGGCTTCGTTTTCTATCAGAAGTTGGTATGCTTTTATATCTGATGTATTTCTAGTGATGTTTGGTGTTTCATCCGAATTTTCCTTGTCGGAATCTGAAATTAAAAGAAGATATTGTTAAGCCTTCAATGATATTTTTATGTACTTGCAAATGCTATTGGTCAGCATTTGGTTAGAATATAAGCATGTTTCAGTTGCAGCCAGAGTCTGGATTTGAGTCCCGTGATGGCACTCGGCTCATTCCCTACAATTAAACATAATTGGCTCTTATCCTCTGCCTTGCCTAACTCTTCGGGTATTACAGGCATGTTTTTAAGTTAATTTTAAGCATAGCAGAATAATGATGAGTAGTATTTTTGGTAAACTAGGGTCATTTCGCCTGTTCGCGTCCATCACCCTACTCGCGTCCATTTTTCGGACCTCCCTATAACAATTCTCGAAAATAGGTATATTAACACACTAAATCACCGAAAACTCGTTACCGCCAATACCTCATCGTATAAGAGGCGCATACACATAGACAAAAATTCTGTGTGCCCAATCAATCATGTGTAAAAAAAATAGTTAGTCTCCGTTCTTCAACAAAGAAGCGCGGACGAGCGGAATGTCGGCAAAAAAATAGTGTGCAGGGGCGCGTTCGACGGTAATTATTTTATTGTTTTATGCGTATTTTAGAATACACAGCTGTTTCTAGACATAAAGCATGAAGAAAGGAGTAATATTAATTATGTATTTACTTGTTTTTTTTAAAGTTAACAGTTAAAATAAGGTGGACGCGAATTACTACACCGAATTTATAAAACTTCCACTTTGCGACCACAATGGACGCGAACTCGTCTATTTATGATTTAGTTAGTGTTTATTTTTATGTGATTAAATTATGAAAGGGAATTTGTTTTTATTTTTTATTTATGTACTAATATCATGCAATCGTAATGAGCAATTTGCGTCCACATTATTATGATTGTAGAAAAAGATACAAATATCGTTCATCACTTAGGAGTTGTGGACGCAAACTATACCTACAGGGAAATACTATTGTACCAAATTGCGTCCATTTTTTCATTAAATACAAATAATAGCGTAAATATATATTTTTTTAACTTATTTGTAAACATAATTTAATATGTATTAATTGTATTCATTATTTCTCTTATTTAATACATTTTTAAATATTTTAAAAAACAAAAGTAAACAAAACATTTAAAATATAAAAAATAGATGCCCCATCGGCATCAGGAACAAGGTCCAGGCAGGGTGGTCAGGGCTCCAGGGAAAGGAACCGTCTCACAATGCGTGCCGTGCCGCACAATGAGAGCCTCCTTCTGCTCCTCCTCGACCAACACCTTAGGCACCAACCGCCAAGAGGTCTACATCAGGTCCATGTAGGGCCCGGAAAAGCGTCCATGTAGCTCCTTGCTCTGCCATACCTCCCTACGGTCATTAGTATTCAATATCACAGGTTTGCGCCAGTTCTCGTTACCCAAGGAGAGCGGGGTGAGGCCCTTGTCCACTGAGACCACATCTCGGTGCATCCCCACGTCGGTTTCGAGAAAGTATTCCCTGAGACTGCATACCTAACGGTTGTGCAAGGTCTTAGCATTTAAGAAGCCACGACCTCCGCACTTCCGCGGGATATACAGTCTCATCACCGATGATCTGGGTGATGCATCCGGTTTGCTGTCAATAGTGTGCGGACCCTCCTATCCAGGGCGTCAAGTTCCGTCTCGAGTCCATTTGAGTATGCCGAAAGAATACATCAAAACCGGCATGACCCAACCATTAAAGGCGCGCACTTTCTTTCCGCCTGATAAAAGACTGTTTAACACTTTATTCAGGTGACCAAAGAAGCGCTCCTTCTATGATTGTTTCATGTCAGCAGCATTGATGCCAAATGCTTCCGACATACCCAAATACTTGTAGGTCTCGGTTGAGGAGAGGGATCTAAGGAATATGGAATCCGAGAGTTGAGTTCCCAAATAACTATATTCTTGAATAAAGAATCTGTGAAAAATATTATTAATTTTTCTTTACATTATCTTAAAAATATCACCCCTACATTCCTTTTCTTAGGTGGTGGACGCAAAATGGTCTATGGGTGGACGCAATTTAGATTTTTTGGACGCAAACTGGGTAAAACGCGTATTTTTGATGTTTGTCTATTTATAAAAAAAACACAAGTAGTTTCCAACAAAACTGAAAGCGAACCCTATAGTAGACTATATAATGAACACATTACATAACTTTTTCATTGAAACTAGTGCTGGAACATTTTTATCTTCTCCTTCAAACTTGCCAACTGCACTAAATGGACGCGAACAGGCGAAATGACCCTACCACAAAAATGTTAAACTTACCAGAACTGACACTATCTGAATAGTTAACCTTTTTGGGTTTTGCTGGCTTTCTTCTAGTATAAGTTTTTCCTTCTCTGAAACCATCAATAAATCAGCTCATGTTGCTTCAAAACATTAAAATAAAATAAAAACCTATGATATTATAAAGACATTACTAAAATTCCTAAGTATTCTGTTTATATGTTTATTCTGAATTATATTACTCACTGACAGCAATATTTTACTGCTAATTAGCTTTCAGTCAGTGCCGAAGGTTTAAAGCAATATTCAGAAACAGTAACACTATTGGAATTGTTTGTGATATTTATAGTAACTGTAGAAATTCCAAAGGTTTCTTTGCTGAAGTGCAGTTCGCATAATTACTTGAAAGCATAAGTTTACTTACTTTTTGTGCACAAGTTTATCAAACACATCCACCTTGCTGGTCACAGACTCAGTCTTAGGTTGAACTTGTACTGTACACGCATTTGACGTATTTAACAGCATATCAAACGGATCCATAGGTTTGTTCACACGAATAGATTTATCTGGTGTCAAATACGTCGACCGGGACATACTTTCACGGCAAGGAGTTTCTACTTCTTTTACAACCCTTTTTACATATTTTCTCTTGCGTACTCTGTTGCATGCCACTCCATGAGCGTTAGAAGATCCAATACAAGATAATTCACGCTTAGTTTGTTTAATATTTTGAATGAAAAATGCATCGTAAGCTGAGCTCTTTTCGTCCAAGTTTTGCAATAAGTCTCTGCGGTCAAGAACACCCCCGGTCTCTTTCTTAGACTTATATGTTCGTCTCATTGTTTCTACACACTAATTCACTACTTAACAAATAAATACACCAAGTGGTTGGCAAAATTTTAAACAAACATCTTTTCCAAACTTTCGAAATGACACAAACTGAAAAATGTTCGTTCGACTTTGACATTCAAATATTTCAACTTGACGTTTCGTTTCTTCAAACAAGAACGTTCCTTGTCGCGATATTGGTGAAAATCTGAAACAGCTTTTTACAAATCTGATTTTTCAAGTCTTATCACAAAAATCTGAACATGTTTGTGTTTTTGCATACTTACATCTGCCAGTTATACTATAGTAGTCTTTGCTTACATCGCTAAACATTTTCATAAAACGCGCGGAAAGTTTCAATACACTGCCTCGAAAACTTGCACGTATTGCACTACTATTAGTTCAGAATCCAGTGATTCCAGTGTATTTCAAACTTGTGTTTTATTTTCAATATTTTAATACAGCATACTGAATGTAAAAATAACTGATCAGGTAAGGAACACCACACTGCGCTCCAGAATACAAATTGCCAACGTAGCTTATAAAGCTGCGAGACTAAAATGGGAGGTCATGTCTGCCAGCCGGCACAGGGCCCGAATATCGCAAGACTGGAGCCCTGAGACAGTTAGACGGGGTGGCGGCAGACCGAGGAGAAGAAGAAGCGGGACGTCTTGGATGGCTTCCTCACGAAATGGCGAGAAGAAGCACACCATCGATCGGCATCGCGAGAAGTGGAAGGAATGGGCAAAAAGGATGGCCTTTGCTCAGAAGTGGGACAATACGGACTAAGTAAAAAAAAGAAGACATTTTAATAGTGTTCTATTTCAACCAATAACTATATCTATACAAATAAATAAAATTGAAGTGCCTGTTTGTAATATCATAATAATAGCTTTTTACTGAATGCATATGAAAATATATAAGTAACCAACCTTAAGGTGAATGCTCCAACCAGCCCGCGAAATTCAAAATTTCTTGCGTTTTTTGCAATTTGCAGGCCAGTGCTAGGTTGTATGTTGATTAAAATATTATTCGCGGCTGTAAGACGTATGTAGTTACAGAATTATAATCATCAAAATCACCAATACAACCCTCCAAGTTCATAAAGGTGTAGGAACAAAAAAAAAACAGAAAAAGTCATTCCTACAGCTTTATGAACTTAGAGCGTTTTATTGATGATTTTGATGATTATAATTCTGTAACTACATATGTCTTACGGCCGCGAATAATATTTTAATCAACATACAACCTAGCACTGGCCTGCAAATTGCAAAAAACCCAAGAAATTTTGAATTTCGCGGGCTGGTTGGAGCATTCCCCTTAACCTAATGCTTTAAAGATAAAGTTGAAAATCTATTAGTATTTAAAGTTGACAGATTGTAGTAATGTACTGGCGTCTGTACGTTGTCAGAAACACACAGTGACACAGTGTGTGTTTCGCCGCACTGGTATGGTGGTACGTTGGCAGAAATACACAGTGTGTGTTTCGTCCCACTGTATAAGATTCAGTTTAATACACGCCCGCCCCGTGGTCTAATTGATAGCTGTCCTGGAACGATAGCTGTAAAAATAAAACCGACTTCAAAAACACAAAAAAAGTGAAAAATAACTTTAGCTTCAGAAGCCGGTGACTTTTGTTTGTTGTTTCAGTTTTTTTTACCACCGACTTTTTTATTGTATTTAATGAATATAAATGTTTATTGAATAAACACTCATATTTTTCTTCAAAAAATCTTAATTGTTATGTATTTTATTTTTCATCATGCCATATTTATTTTCTGTCAAAATTATTTTGAACTGGTATTCAGCGTAAAAGGATAGCTTTTATGCTAAATACCAGTTCAAAATAATTTCGATGTTTCACATCTGCCAGGCGTCTCGCAACGGCTCATTTTTTTAAATAATAATTTCACGCTGATGAAGGTCGCCGGGTTCAGCTAGTTTATCATAAACGAACGGCTAGTAGTGCTGTCGCATTTCACAAGAAGTATGTGGTATACAAGATGTAAACGGACCCTTCAAGAAGACGTCAACCAAGCGTTCTGTACATCAAATTGTTAATGTGTAAGTGTACGCAGTGCGGTGCCACCGAGTGTTGGTGAAAACGGGCATTTGGCATTCAGTTAGGTGTCAATAAGTCTTGGTGAAAACGTGCATTAGGTATTCAGTCAGATGTTACAGAGTGTAGGTGAAAACGGGCATTCGGCATTCACTTAGGTGTCACTAAGTGTTGGTGAAAACGGGCATTATGTATTCAGTTAGGTGTCGCTGAGTGTTGGAGAAAACAGGCCTTTGGCATTCAGTTAAGTGTTACTAAGTGTTGGTGAAAACAGCCATTTGGCATTAAATTCAGTTAGGTGCCACTAAGTGTTGGTGAAAACGGGCATTCAGATAGGTGTCACCGAGTGTTGGTGAAAGCAGCCATTTGGCATTCAGTTACGTGTTGTGTCACTAAATTTAGGTGAAAACGGGCATTTGGAATTCAGTTAGGTGTCCCTGAGTGTTGGTGAAAACGGGCATTTGGCATTCAGTTAGGCGTCACTAAATGTTGGTGAAAACGGTCTTTAGGCATTCAATTAGGTGTCGCTGAGTGTTGGTGAGAACGGGCATTAGGTATTAATTACGTTAAAAAAACACAGTGTTTCGTCACACCGGTGGTACGTTTGTAGAAACACACCGTGCGTGTTTCGCCGCACTCGCGGTTAGTTATCTATTTGTAACACACCGTGTGTTTGACTGCTCCCGTGATACGTTTGCAGAAACACACCGTCTATGTTTCGCCGCACTAGTGGTTCGTTTACAGAAACACAGTGTGTGTGTCGCCGCACTAGTGCTAAGTTAATAGAAACACTCACCACTCACTGTATTTCGATACACTGGTGGTGGTTCGGTGGTTGGTTTGTGCGCATTAGCTTTGGCGTTTGCAAAAATATGTAGGTTGCGCTTTGCCACTAAGGGCGTCTGCTAAAATTCGAGCGATAGCAAATCAAAATACCATGACCAAACGCGACCCAATCGCCCAATGTGACTCAGGTTGGCTGGACAAATCTTCAAAATAGCTTGCATTTAACTAGGTTAATAGGTCACTTTATGTGACGGCTAAACACCCTTATTTCAGAATTTGTGACGCTACAGAATCTTAGATAATCGATCGAAAACGTGTCCAGCCATCTTGAAAAACCACTTTTCGCTGGTCTCTCAATCTCGGTAACGGAAGAGATTTTGACGACTTTTTGCATATCACCGGGCGTCACATAAATTTGTGACGGGCACCGAGCTAAAAGTTTTGTGATAAGTACAGTGGTTTAGTAGAAAAATGCAAAAATCTGTGTCCAGCCATCTTGAATTTATGTATAAAACTTATGGCTGGCACTTCCGAATCTCAATAACGGGGGCGTTTTCGAATATGGTTCCTTTACTAATATTTGGTGACGCAATGTGTGACAGTAATAACGTTTGATTTATGGCGTCACATGTAAGGGTTTACGAGAAATCAATAAAAACTTAATGTCCAGCCAACCTGAGTTCAAGATGGCTGGACACATGTATCTCCACTGCCTGATGATCTACGACCTTCGAAATGTGTTCAAAATGTTGTGACGGGGACGATAATGATAACCTGAAATTGTGACGGAGAAACTTTGCGTAGTTTCAAAGATATTGATCATTTAAATTTCCCCATACAAACACTGCAGTAGGGTAACTAATATTGTAGGTTTTATGTAGGACAAGTATATTTTAAGGTGTTTTCTTTAATGGACGAAAATCCGTGTATTGGTGATACTAATACGAACAACTGTAGATATTTAAATCAATAGAAGACAAAAATGTAGAAGTGAGGAAGGAGTGGGAAGTGGGGGGGGGGTGGTGTAATTTTTAAATGTTATTGATTATTTACGTGCAGATATCTATTATTTTTAGTAGGTATATATTATGTCAGGAGAACTAAACTAATGCTCTGAAGGTATTTAAATGAAAAAATGTTTTGCTGTAAATAAAATCACATTTATTTATTTGTACTTATACAGCGTTTTTTTCTTGACATATTTTTTTTAGTTTTGTTTGCGTCCAATATTAAATTACTCATTGCTAATTAATGTAAGTTCCTCATCTAAAAATTCTGTATGAGTCATAATAAAATTATCTAGTCGGTGTCGAGTTAATTTAGTTCGAAATATTAATTTTTTTAAGTTCTTAAAATAATCTTCCGCAGCAGAAGAAGACGGAGCTTTATTCTCATTTTTAAAAATAGGACACGTTACGTTTGACCACAGTGGCAATTTATTCAAAAGTCTTTTGAGTAGGGCTATAAACATGGGAAAGTACAAATAGTTATCTACATTACCGGGTTCACATTTAGCGACATTTTCTTTTTTTTACTCACCTCAAAAAATCAAAATCAAAATCAAAATATTTTATTTCACATAGGCCTACATGGGCACTTATGAAACGTCGACAAAAAGGTGCACGGTTCGGGTTGGTCGTTTCCTATGGAGAAGAACCGGCAAGAAACTCCATGGTTACTCTTTTAAAATGATTAGTTTTACAATATTATCATGTTACAGCATTAGTACTCAAGTATGGGGGGACAGCATAGGCCCGACAATAAGTCGTTGCTTACTACACAAAAAAAAACGGAAAACAAGATAAGAGGTTAACAAAAGTTAACACACATCTAGGAATCTACAAGGCCTACACTGTTCACACATTCACAAACAATCGTTAAAAAGAATCTATACAAAGGCAAGAAAATATTATAAAAGACTAAATTAAACAAGTGACAAAAATATTGTCATCAGTGCTGCAACTATTCTGAACAAAGGGTGTTTAAGTGATGTGATAACCATTGTAAAAAAAGAAGAAAAAAAAAACCATTGTAAATTAAAATGTAAAGAAAAAAAAAATTGATTGAGAATAGTTAGAGACATCCACATATTTGTGCTGTTTATGAGCTACCAGGGAAGCCGCATGCGCAGAAGGAACTAAAGCCAAACCTCTTTATCATCAACGTAGTCCTTGATTTTGTAATATGCTTTTTTAATAAGGACACGTTTAATGTAATTTTTGAACTTTCCATCGGTCAGTTCTATAACTGACTTAGGTAATTTGTTATAAAAACGTATACTGTTAATAAGAAAAGACTTACTAGTTTTTGTTAACCTGAATTTGGGTATTACAATTTCGTGTTTACTGCGTGTATTAATATTGTGGAAGTCGCTTCTAATTTTGAAAAGCCCTCGGTTTTTGCGGACATATAAAATACATTCTAGGATATAAAGGGAAGGCAGAGTCAGTACATCGATCTCTTTAAATTTTTCTCTGAGGGACTCGCGAGGACCCATTTTATAGATCGCGCGGACTGCCCGCTTTTGTAAAATGAAAATTGAGTCAACGTCTGCCGCCGATCCCCACAGCAGAATGCCATAAGACATAATACTGTGGAAATAAGAATAGTATATTAACCTAGCTGTAGCTGCATCAGTTAACTGCCTTATTTTCCTTACTGCATATGCAGCTGAGCTTAACCTACCCGAAAGAGTTCTAATGTGCGGTCCCCACTGCAATTTTGAATCGATAGTAATCCCTAAGAATACAGTTTCCGCTATAACATCAAGTTTTTTGCCGTCAAGATTTAAATTTATATCCCGTTGAGGTACATTTGGTAAAGAGAATTTTAGACATTTTGTTTTGTTCGCATTCAGTAAAAGATTGTTAGCTGCGAACCATTTCGAGAGAACAGTTAGACTTTCGTTGGCATGTAAGACATCCGTATCCTTTCTATCTATTTTAAAAATTAGCGAAGTGTCATCAGCAAATAGAATTATATCCGATAATTTGGCCATCATGTAAGGGAGATCATTAATGTAAACAAGAAATAGGAAAGGCCCGAGAATTGAACCTTGGGGCACGCCCATCTTTACTAGAGACCCGGAGGACGTCGCCCCATTTACATTTACTTTTTGCTGCCTGTTTGATAAATATGAGAGAACAAGATCAGCAGCTTGTCCACGAATTCCGTAGTGGTGTAATTTACAGATCAGTGTGTTGTGGTCGACGCAGTCAAACGCTTTTGAGAGGTCACAGAAAATACCAATGGCATCCTGGGACTTCTCCCAGGATTCCAGAATGTGACTGATGAGTTTTACTCCCGCGTCTGTTGTCGACCTACCCTTCGTAAAACCAAACTGTTGACTATGCAGAATCCCATTTGAGTTGAAGTGAGACAGCATCTGGTCCAGCATTATTTTTTCATAGATTTTACTCAATGCTGGAAGCACAGATATAGGTCTATAATTAGAGGGGTCACCCTTACAACCCGATTTGAATATTGGTATTACTTTACTATGTTTCATTAAGTCAGGAAACTTGCCGCTATCCAAACATTGATTGAATATGCCAGTTAGGAGAGGAGCAATAGAGTCAATAATATCCCCAAGAACTTTGACGGATATCCCCCATAAGTCTTCAGTATTTTTTATGTTTAGACTTTTGAATGCATTTAAAATTGTATCAATACATATTGGTTTAAATTTAAAGTTTGGAATGTCCTTAGTAAAGTTTTCTTTAAGAAGTGCTTCAGCTAATTTAGATGAAGAGGGGAGAGATTTCGTAACCTCTAACGGAATATTGGTAAAGAAATTTTCTAGAGTCTCAGCGACTTCTAGCTTATCAGAAATAGTTTGATTATTTATTTTCAAAGACAATTCATTCTGATCTCGTTGTTGTGTCTTTCCGGTTTCTCTATTAATCACCTGCCACACGGTTTTTATCTTATTATTAGAGGTACCAATTTTGTTGACTATTAATTGAGATTTTGCTTGAGCGCAGACACTTTTGAATATTTTTGAATAGCTTCTAACATAAGTGTGAAAAGCTTGATCTGAAGTCAGAGATTTTTCGTGGTATAAATTATATAGAATATCTCTGCTTATCCTTATTCCCGTAGTGGCCCATTCACTAAATTTAGATTTGGAATTAACTTTAACTGTTTTTACAGGACACGTTTTATTAAATTCTTGACAAACTGTAGAAAATAATGTACCGTAATTTATATTGGGGTCTTTTGAGTCAAAACTAGCGTTAGATAGATTGCAAAGAACATTATTTTTAAACGATTTTAATTTATTTTTAGTAAGAGGTCTTAATCGAATTGTTTTGGCTAAGGTTAACTTTTTGTCTAACTCAAAAGATACAAGTTGACCAGTATGGTCTGACCTAACACCACTAATTAAGGACGAATCTTTTACTTTACAATTAGTAAATACATTATCTATGCATGAAGCTGAAGTTGCTGTTATTCTGGTTGCTTCATTAAATAAATATTTTAAATTGAATGATTTGAACAATGAGATGAGCTTACATCTTTCTGGTGAATTGACCAATAGATCAATATTTAAGTCTCCACAAACAAAAACTAATTTATTATCTCTGAAAAGTTTACTTAATATTTCTTCCATTGTGATTAAAAACAATGACAAGTTTGATGCTGGTGGTCTATAGACACATAAGAAAGTATGCCCCTCAACCTCTGCACATGCTACCTCACATAAGCGATCAACAGAGTAAGCCTCACATAAGCGATCAACAGAGTAACCTGTTCATTGAACCAATGTAAAAATATATTGTCGTCACTAATCTCATCGTTGTCATTAAAAAGAGAAATTGTATCCTCTGCTGGGTCATTATTAAAGTATTAGCAAAAAGTTTGTCAAGTTTGTGTTTCGTCATTTCAAAGACGCCTGTACTTAAGAGGGTATCCTAGCAGCATTTTTCCATACAAACGTATTCCCCTATTTTCTTCCTGGTTTATCCCTCTAGAGGACTCGTTTTTTTTTTATAAAATCTAGATCTACTGTATGTATGCCCCTGTCATTTACTTTTTCCCAAAAAATAATTACCAAAACAGATACGAATTTTCGAAAACCTACAAAATGCCCCATTTTTACTGTCATATTCAGATGACTACCAGACAAATATGAAAAGTTTTTACGTTAAGATAAAATAATAGAAACATAGATCTACTCTTCCTCTAAATTTCGACACCAAACATAATTGAATCGGCGCAGGTTTGGCGGAGAAAACAGGGGAATACAAAGCATCGATCTTGTCAAGATTTTATAGTGAAAATCGGTCTGAGCTGCAGTTGTCCCTATCGCACATACACATTACGGGGAAAGATCAAGGGTGAGGGGGGGGGGTCAGACTAATACGTATACAAATAGGCAAATATGGAAGTGACAACTGTCGATTTTTTTTATCGATAATGTAGTGATTTCCATCATTATCGATGTTACCTACTTGTATAGAGTTTGGTATCTGTATGCCGTTCCCACGGGAAAATGCTTTGAACCGCAGGGCGAAAAGTAGTGTTATCGTGCTTTTTTGTATTTTTATATGAAACTAGAATTATAATTAAGAAGCAATTTGACATTGACAGTTCATTCATACAGCCACAGATAATATAGTTTCTATAGGTATATGTTTTGTTATATACCATGGACAAACCTTAATTAGGTTCACAATTATTTCTTTTATTACTATGAAGAATCAGATCTCAGAATCAAAATCAAATACAAAGCAGGCGTGGATGCTACCGGCCAATTAATCGATTAAAAAGAAATCCTTTATTCATGTAAAATTATGGTCACCTCACAATATTAATGGATGTTTGTATGGGAAAATTTAAATGGTCAATATCTTTGAAACTACGCAAAGTTTCTCCGTCACAATTTCAGGTTATCATTATCGTCCCCGTCACAACATTTTGAACACATTTCGAAGGTCGTAGATCATCAGGCAGTGGAGATACATGTGTCCAGCCATCTTGAACTCAGGTTGGCTGGACATTAAGTTTTTATTGATTTCTCGTAAACCCTTACATGTGACGCCATAAATCAAACGTTATTACTGTCACACATTGCGTCACCAAGTATTAGTAAAGGAACCATATTCGAAAACGCCCCCGTTATTGAGATTCGGAAGTGCCAGCCATAAGTTTTATACGTAAATTCAAGATGGCTGGACACAGATTTTTGCATTTTTCTACTAAACCACTGTACTTATCACAAAACTTTTAGCTCGGTGCCCGTCACAAATTTATGTGACGCCCGTTGATATGCAAAAAGTCGTCAAAATCACTTCCGTTACCGAGATTGAGAGACCAGCGAAAAGTGGTTTTTCAAGATGGCTGGACACGTTTTCGATCGATTATCTAAGATTCTGTAGCGTCACAAATTCTGAAATAAGGGTGTTTAGCCGTCACATAAAGTGACCTATTGACCTAGTTAAATGCAAGCTATTTTGAAGATTTGTCCAGCCAACCTGAGGCACATCTCGCCCATGCCTTTAGCGCTGCTTTTTCCATTACTAACACGCGCATGTTTCTGTGGACGCCCCAAAATTGCCGCAAACTATGTAGATCGTTTCCTCTGATTTCTACTAAAGGGAAAACGAGTGATCGGAATTGAACGCCATTTTTAGGGGAATTAAAAGCGCAGAAAAAGACATGTTTTGTGAAGAGTTTATATTTTAAAAATACATTTCCTGTAATGATAAGATGATACACTGTAGCAAACTACACTAATAAAATACGGCTTTATTCTGAATATTTACACATCAATATTATAATTATGAACAGTTATATTAAATCACCACAAGTTGGGCAAAGATCATTAATCTTTGGCAGAATTTCCTTCGTTTACAAGTGCCTCTGACTACCTCACCTTAGTTAAGCTTGAATATATAAAAATCACAACTTTTAGAACAGCCTGTATCATCAAAATATTTTTAAGTAAATTTAAGCAATTTTTGAACCAAAGGGTTTATTTTACAATATCTTTAGGTAAGTACCTGCAACGAATAGCAAAAAACAGCTATTGGTACGTTTGTTTAAGTATAGCTCCAAAGCCTAATCACGAAAATTAGACAAATTATAGCTTGTTCCCAAAAATTATTAAATCAACAAGATAAAGATCAACTACAAAATCAAACAGCACTTGAACTGTTTTAAAAAGATACACTTCCTGAAGCAAGCGTTAACCGCAGCGGCAGTCGCTCCGATCGTTTGCTATAACTGACCTTAGTGGCACAACTGGTTTCTAATTTCTATCTAACTTTATGAAAACGTTTCCGTCAATTGCCGCCTGACGTTGCGGTCGAGCTTCGACCGCCGACCGCAAATCAGGTATCTCTTTCACAACAGACCGACAAGATTTAGTTTTCTTGCTTGAAACATGACTTCCACGAAACGAAATGCCGCTGCCGGCAGTTGCGTTCGGTATTGTCGCTTGCGCCGGCCTTCGGAAGTGTACCCTAATGGTAGAACCTCATCTGACAGCACGGAATTGCAATTTCAATGCTCCTATTGCGAGAAACAGCGTGCTGCCGATCGCACTATACAGCGTGTAACGGAAGGGGGATATCAACCCTGAAGGAGGTGAATGTGCTCATGAAACTCAACAACTTTCCCCAAAGAACATAGGTCGAAATATAAAAAAAAAATTTGGCCCTCCCTTACAAAACTGACCACCAGCTGATTGATTTACTATGGGAGGGCCAAATTTTTTTTCACGGGTTTGATTCCCCCCTTCCGTTACACGCTGTATATGCTGCCGCGTGTGATAGCATTCCCGAGTGGGAATAACGGTTCTGAGCGACAGAAAAGTATACGAACATGGAAAAGTGCGATTCCGTGCAGCCTTATGGTTCTAAATTAAAATATCAATATAGCAACCAATTGATATAATAATGCACATAATCTTTTCAACTGAATTAAAAAATACTTCTTAAAAAGTAAATAACAAAATCTTCCTCTTGGTTTTAAAATAATATTTACAGTAAGTTTTCTAGTGTAAAAGAATATACAAGTTAAAGTTACATTAAAATTCAAAACCAAGAGTTAGACAATAAAAGGAATGGCTATAAGTTTGTAACATAAAAGATGATTTGCCATAAGTACCTAATTGTTTTATCAATAAAACAGGAAACATAAAAAATTAAACAAAATATAATAAAACTATTACATATCTTTCTACTGTTGATGTCAGATTAAGATTATTTTTCAAGTAAACACCAATAAAGTAGAAAAAGTTCAAATACTTGTATTTGAAAATCTTTTGGTGAATTATTTCACAACACTATTATTAATTTGTCTATGGCACCATTCCCAAATATTTCGATTGCTGCATCCCCTAGAATAAAACCTTCAGGCCTTTTTTACCCGATTGCGAAAGAGCCCAAAAATATTTTTATTAATGAACACCTTAACACATAATTACAATAACTTTGTCACCTCTTTACTAGATTTGAAACGAATCGTTTCATAGTATTTGGTTGTAAGTTTAATTATTGAACAATTGTTGAACACTGAATGTAAATTTAAATGGGAAAGTCAAATTCCACAATAAATTTAGTCTTTTGGTTATATAGTTTATATTATTAGGCTTCATTTTCAGTTGACTTTACAAAAAAAAACCCATTTAAAAAAAAATTTATACATAGACAATACGCCAGTGTTACTACAGTGTAAAAAGCGTGGACAGTAAATAGATATTTATTGAACATTCTCAAAAAATCGTTATAAGTACAATAAAGATAGTAAAGGAGACCACCCATTCTATTGTTTTTCATATGGAAAAGTTAAGGTCAGGTTCCGTTGACGACAGTATCCCTAATCGCAATAACTGACTATAGCAACACAACAGGTTTCTATGAAATATCATAACATCACGCCTGTAATCACTGAAGGGTTCGCCAGAGGTGTACCTGATAGTATACCCACATGTCGCCAGTTATGTTTAGGTCCCAAGTAACTGGCTGCTACTGAGAATTTTCTGGTGGCAAGCCCAGATAATACCGGAGAATACATGATCATGCCATGCATGCTCAGCAGTCGCGCTTACGACCACTGTGAAACTCGATAAAAAATCTTACGCGGAAAGCTATATTAGCCGCATGACACGTTTTCGTCTGTCATAGTGATTGGCCTGCGGTTGCTACTGCAGTTTGCGATTACGGTCGATTTCGGAACTCTATCTTTATAGTGTACTCTTTAATTAGAATCACAAATAAGTTTTTAATTGAGGAGTAATTTCTCAAGCATATTATAACTTAAATATTACAATCACATACAAAGTTGTTTGAAGACCACCAAATTGCTGGGTTGATTTAGTGACTAACTTTTGTACACAAGAATAATAATTTTCAAGATCTCATGCCAAATCAAAGTCAGAGAGAAAAAAATATCAAACCATATGGGTAGTCAACCTTAAAAACATTTAAATACCCAGCAAAATATCTATAGTATAATTTAAGTCTTTACATTGAAAGCTAAACTAGAGAATGTTATCTTTGCAGTTCATTAATTATTTATTATGTTGGTATCAGGTGATAAATTCCTAAACACGACGGAGATATCAACGTGGCATTTTTTTCACAATCAAAGTGGGCAAAACGTGATTGTAGAAAAGAGCCTTTATCTTTGTACCAACATAATGAAACTGTTGGTTTTACATTTATTTAAATAGCTGTTACACTGAAAATGGAATAAAGATGTCTTGGCAGTAATGGGCTGGCGATATTTGCTGTAGAACCTATGAAAGCAAATAGGCAAATAAGAGGTAGAGCACTTGATGGTGTATATATATGTAATGGTCGGATTGTCAAAAATCCAGTTTTATAGTGTAGGTTGGCCCTCCAACCCACACTATAAAACCGGCCTATATCCTACAGCAGACATGATGAAATAGTTAATGAACCTTACTGGTTGTTGTTGTTTCTGTAGAATTATAACGAAACACGAAAAAACGCTTTTTCATTTTCTTTTTGTCATAATATTTTCATGAAATACCTGACTTTTATCCACATTTACAGTGTTACAACTAAACAGCAATTAAAAACTATTTGTGCAGACGACTCAAGTAATTATTAAATATCACATGACTTTGAATAAATTCGGATGCACCTTAAGTCTATGAGAACACATCAATGGGGCGAGGTGAAACCGTTGCCAGGTTGTGTGTTGGGCTGGCAAGTGGATCGCTTACATGAGATTCGCTCCTTTTGGCTTCAATTGTCGCCTGTTTTACAGCCTCTTTGTATGGTCCCCGCTTTTTCTTCAGAAAGCGTATCTGGAAAATACAAATAGTAGGTTTTATTGATTGGACACATTCATGGATTACAACATTCGTCTTTCAGAATGCATGATATAATTAGTTAAGACTTGATAATGAAAACAAAAACACTGTTCCTAAAATGTGTTTTTATTATGATGGTCCTTTTTGGTTCTTGTCCAATTTCCTAAGAAATTCTATACATGTACATACTGTATATATTATTATCATGTTGAAAACATTTACTAGGCAGACTAAGAGGAAAACTTAGCAAAAAACACATGTTAATATCAAAACCTATTGTTATGGAATTGGTGGCAAACACATTCATTATTGCTCAGATCAAAGGTCAGATTTGCTACATAAAACTGGAAAACAAGAAGCTTGAATGTTGAAGATTCATCAACTTATGATAATGTAAGATGTTCCTTGCTTGGGAACTTCACTCTATTATATCATGACTTGCTTTTGCACCTGGCTGCGCTCCTGTTTTGTACAGAAATTAACCCATGGGAATGTTTTAAATGTAGCCTATGACATTCCGGGATAATGTAGCTTCCGGTTAGTGAAACAATTTCTGGAAGTGGATCAGCAGTTCCGAGAATACCCACGACATATGTACATACAAACAAATTTTACCTCTTTATAACACTAGTATAGATAACAAGCAGACTTTAATATAACGGCGAAAATGTGGGTATGTTATGTGATGTTAATAAGCTGAAACTAAGAAAAAAGCAATGTAAACTCACCTTAAAATCTTCTAAGAATGGACTCAAGCTATCACATGGCATCAGTGATGATGTGGTTGAAGCATACCATGCCACATGTGCCTTAGACATTGCAGTGACACTGACTACCTTCCCCGGCCACCATGGAAATCCTACCACCTTGCCCCACACCACATCCCCAGGCGTAACCCGTAATAACCTACCACCAACACCCTCGGTACCATTCGCTGGGAAATCTGGCACCACTTCATTCTCCCAGTCCTCTGACCCACTTTCTATACCATCATTCTCAATTTGTTTCTCATGGGAATTACTACTTAGTCTTCGTAAGCTTATTGAAAGTTTCTGGTTCAGACAGTGCTCTTTAATATCACTAAAATAGTCCACTGATTCACTTTCAGTACATTTTCTTGTGTTTTCATCACGCTTTTTCTGGTTCTTGTATTTCTTTTTATGTTTGACCTTGTGTTTGTGTTTCTTTTCTAAAGGGTCTAGTGTTGGACTGGATGCATTATTGTGCGGTGATAACGCTCCAACATGTTTTGGTGACTGCATACTTAGACTTTGTTCTATTGAACTACTTTTCTTTGCCTGCTTTTTAGCTTTCTTCAATGCCTTTTTAGCTGCTTTCGAGTCTGGTTTTGTTGGCTTCCCCATGTCACAGGAAACACCTGAATCTTCATTAAAATCTCCCGTGAGTGGTGGTATTTTCACAACTGTTCCCTCACCTTCCCCAAAACATATTTTAAGAGTCTTTGCACTTGAAAACATTGAACTAAAAGAAATGTCATTTTCATCTTTCGTGTCTTCTCCCTTGTCGCCGTCCATGTCATCAGAAACACTGACGAACGCCATTTCCTGTGTCACAGTCTCGTTACTACATTTCTCACTTTTAATTTGTTTTTCACTAGCCTTATTGGAATTTTTCGCTGCACCCCTTACAGCACTTGAGATTTCGCTGGGTTGCAGCCTGGACAGCTTGGGAATAAGCATGCTGCCCATTAAATACTTTTTCTC
The DNA here is from genome assembly GCA_950022335.1 of Eurois occulta. NCBI lineage: Eukaryota > Metazoa > Arthropoda > Insecta > Lepidoptera > Noctuidae > Eurois > Eurois occulta. Next base: position 2,554,552 of record OX465482.1, read on the forward strand.
TGTCCTTGATGAGTCAGAGAAGTGTGGTGTATCGTCATCAGGTTCTAACTTACGTTTTTTCGACACGTCTACGTTTTCATTGTTCTCATTACAAATCCCTTGGCAATTAGAACATAAGACTTTCCGAGGTCTTAGACGGACCGTCATCTTTTGCTGCTGTTTACCCTTAGGAGCAGGCTTCTTCGATCTTTGTGAGTTTTCTCCCTCATACTGGGGCTCTTGGTATGTGAACCTTTGACTAACGGAATGCAACTTATCGCTTTCATTTGTAGACACAGCCTGTTTAGAGAATGCTGGGTTTAGGCTATAAACCCCAAAAGGCAAATTACTGCAAAAATATAGCCAAATTAATGTAAATATCAAAAGTTTTTCAATAATCGATAAAAACACATGACTCTGTTACCTACCCTTTGTTGGAGTCCAGAAGCACACCTTGGAACTTTTTATCGTTAGTGCAATACGACACAACAATTAAATCGGCTAGGGCTTCTTCTACGTTTACTAAAATCTGGGAATTCTTTTGAATCGTCATATCGGCTGTTGCTAAGACAGCCGCCATATTTTGTTAAACCATAGCATAGACTAGACAAAGTTGAAAACTGAAACCTTCACTCGCTTGATACTGGCAATGGTAATTTTTTACTTCCACATTTTTTTTGTTTTCCACAAAAAATCACGTTTATTCTGATTCGTAGCCCCTATTCGACACGTTTGTAAAAAAAAAGGATTATTTTTATTTCCTAAAAAAGTACGTGTGTCCCGTTTCATAAGTCATTAGTTACCAACTTCCGCTTTTCACTGCTTTCCGCCAACTTTCCACTAACACTTAACTGATTTGACAGGGTTGACAGTGACACTGTTGACAGAAGAATGACAGATTCACAGATTGGCATTTCCTCCAGTTTACGATCGCGAGGTCGCGAATGCTATTATTTTCCAGTTGTTCTATCGAGTTCGCAAAACACGCACATCTTTTTGATAATTTTTTATCAATAGCGTTTACTTGAAATTGCCTTTCGCTCTTCAGAGGTTAAAACATACTGCAGTAAGTAAAATACAGGATCATTTCACGTTAAACGTATCAATATTTTGTAGTTATTTATTTTTTAAACGTGGCCTTACATAATCTATTCGGAATTATTCAGTTTTTATTTTCTTGTTTGCAAAACGGCAGTTTTTGCCATAGTTTTATTTGACTGTCGTTCAGTCAAGGCCATGGAATGTAATTTTGTTGTTGTCTCAAGTTGATTGACTACTATTATTTAATCATTTTACACGGACTACCTATATAATTACGTGGAGATATTAATTACTTCGGCAGAAAATTGGGCAGGTAACGGGACTCGTTACATTCTTTACCGAAGTCCTTGAGTGCTTAAAATAAATTGTAATATAGGCCAGTGAAAATATTAAAATACCTATTTCTCTTTATTTTTAAAGATTACAATATTCTAGTATTAATTTGTACATCATTCTATCCAGTCTCTTTACTATTTTACCTCAAGCTATGCATATGAAACTTGTAAATTATTCAATACCTATTATAAACTAATCATTTTAATCTATGGGCAAAAGAAACCATGCTTTGAAGTTTATATCCTATGTGCCTAAATTTAATTTATATCATTTTCTTTTACTAGGTAATGGCTAAAGAAAGGTTAGACATAACCCAGCCCCTCTGGGACCAAAGCACATTCGTGGGTAGATTCAAACATTTTGCGTTCATCTCTAATCCTCTTCTGTCACTGGCTTCAGAAAATGAACTGCATGCAGCTAAAGACCTGTATTTGAAGTATAAGTAAGTATAACACAACATCACACCTGTTTTTGTTATATCATTTAGGTTCCTTAAAATAAGAGTCTGAGACAAGATGACCTGGGCCACTTTGACAGTGATCTTGCGAAAGGTCCTTTGCAGGTCTGGACAAAGAGAAGTCAAAGGGAGACTAAGAGGCGTTTGCCCAAAATTGGGACAAAACGGCCCAGAAACGGTAATTATAGGAGCTAAGCCTATTGTCACAAACCAGAAACAAATCTAGACTTTGTGTTGAGTACTTACATTAATGCACACCTTTTTTCACAGACTTGAAATTCCTTCAAGAAAAACTCAATAACTATTTGCCGTATCTGTGAAATTATAGTCTAGGGACATATCAATGTTTATAACAAAGCTATGTTTACTTGCTAAGGGACACAGTTGCTTACAAATTAAAATTAGGAGGCATTTAATCCTACAGGGGTTTTTACCACACAATAATATGCATATATTTTATGTACATACTTTGTTTAGTAATTAAGTATGTAATTGAATGCATAAATAAAACTTAAATAAATAAAATTACAAATTAAAAAAGTTATGGCTTATTCTTAGCAAGATTATTTCTAAACTTATAAACAATATTATTTTATCTCTAGAATAGGCCAAGAGCCAGCAGGCACGAAATACGAGCAGCTAGTAAGAGCCAAGCAGCTATATGAGTCAGCTTTCCATCCCGACAGTGGGGAGCTCCAGAATGTGTTTGGCAGAATGTCCTTCCAGATGCCTGGAGGCTGTCTTATCACTGGAGCTATGTTGCAGTGGTATAGGTAAGTGTGAAGTAATAATTTGTAAACTTACTGCAATGGTTTATTGACCTAAACAACCTAAGAGACCTTTTATAGTGTCTGTATAATTCTTAATGACATACCAACTAAGTTCCAAGACTAGTATCTTTTATTAAAATAAGCCATGCACCCTTATTGCATAGGCACTGCACCTACCCTACCTTTATTTTGACAATACAACAAAATTCTGTGCTTGAAAAAAGTTTTTCCTGATTTTTTGTTTGTCTCTTAAATTAAAACCAGTAATTATCAAACTGAATGTAGGTCATGTGTGGCAAGTTATTTGGAAGTTATATCCTTAGAATTTCCAGGATCATCATTCCGTAGATATTACGATTAATATATTTTCATTAAAAAGAAACAAAAAAGAGTTAGTATTTTATAAAAAAATAATTTTTTTTTTTTTTTTTTTTTTTTTTAAATGTTGCCCCACACTAGGAATTTCTCCTGTATCGTGGGTGCATTTACAAACATTTAAACTCACATACACAAACAGCCAGACCCGGAACAACTATCTGTAGGCCATACAAATATTTGTTCCGTGCGGGGATCGAACCCGCGACACACAACGCAGCAGTCAATCGCTCAGCCACTGCACCAACCGTGCCGTCAGTCCGATTCTAGCTTGTATAGATAATACATTAATATTGCACTGCTGGATCAACTTAGTTTAATAGTATATGCAAAACATGTTTATTTAAAGTCCTCCATTAATTTGAAGGACTTGCATGCATTTAAAATGCAGTTGCAATGGCAACCGGCCAATATAGGTCAAAACTCAAATAACTTCAGTAAGTACCTAAAGACAATGTAAAGCATTGTGTTGCCAAGTGCTGAGGAATTTTGTCAACAATGTGCGACTTTACTCAATATGCAAGATTTGCTTTTCATGATTAATCTTTACGCCACCTCTATTTGTTGTCTTAAATATTGATTCCTTAAAATGATAAGCTGTATGCATAGTTTTCTAGGCGGCACAAAAACGAATGCCTTAAGAGGGAATAGGGGCTGCAATTCTCCATACATATGTATTCCCCTTTTTTCTTCCTGAATCGAATCAATCTTTGTGATATAATGGGCCTGAGCTGCAGCAGTCGGTTGGTCAGCAGTTGCACTCTACGGGGGCAGGTTGACGCAGCGTGACGTCAATAGCTTCTTCAAATAGCTATTTTTCAAATTCCTCGCAGGCCCTATTTCCTCTTAATAAAAGCGCCTAGTTGGGCTCAGCGCCGAATGTTGAATAATCCAAATTTTATTTGGTCATTGATGGGGAATCGTCTCCTGTTAGTGAATCTAGACAATAATACTACTACATTTAGAAAGAAAAAAGAAAGAAAGAAAAAATATTTATTTGTCGCAGGGACATGACATGCATACAAAAAAAAACAAAAATAATTACAATAATCATAAGGCGCATTCATACAATAGGACAGAAACAGAAAAAGAAAAGTTAACGGCTTGCACGTCGTGACTGCGACAAGCAGGCTACCACTCAGCATGATGCTGTGCTATGGAGGGCCCACAGCACAGCGCTGGTTTTCAGTGGTCACCCGTGAGAAAAAAATAAAAAAAACGTACGGAAATCAAGACAGCATAAATATTTGATTTTATGAATTAGGAAAAAAATTAAATTAAATAAACAGTATTTGGATTATAATAATATAAAACAACTATGGGGAATATAATGAACACTACAAAAATATAAAAGTATGCGCGCAGGCTAGAACAAAATAAATATAAATACGAAAGCTAAAACATGGCGTGTTCTTTGTCTCGGTCCCACCCCAACTTCGCGGTTCGCGATCCCAATTTACACTTATTTGTATACTTAGGTACTTTGGTGTAGGTACTGTAATGGTCTTTGATACGGTTTGTCAGATAGAGTCAAAGACTAGAGCAAATAAGTGTGCCCAGTATGGGCCATTGTTTGAATTCAGTCTTTTCCCCTTAAAAATGTGTCATGAAATTCTACCTATCAAATTGAGTAATTTGTGAGTAAAAATAGGTGACAAAACAACCGCACTAATGAACAAAAGGTAGGTAAGATAGTCTTCAATAGACAAAAGCAATGTTTTTTAAATCAAATAAATGGTAGAAGTAGTCATAAACTGTAATGAGGATAACATTACAGGTTGTTGAGTTACAAACAGAACATTGTGATGTAAAAGATCGTTTCCTTTTATATTCATTTGCTCAGCTACGAGTATCTCTATGTAGTTCTGAAGTTAGTTATGTCTAAATAATAGACGCTGCAGCTGACGGCATGAACTAATCAATTTCACATTTATTAAAAAAAAAAACTAAGAATGTCAGGAAGTTCTTCAAAATGTTAGAATTTGTCAGTTCACTCCAGCCGTATTTTGCTGTGAAAATAATCTTTTCTAATACTAGCTGTCCCCCGCGGTGTCACACGCTGCGCGGCTCCTAAGGGTCGTAGCGTAATGTTACATAGCCTATAGCCTTCCTCGATAAATGTAAAAATAAATAATAATGAACGATAAAACCAGCAGTTCCTGAGATTAGCGCTTTCAAGCAAACAAACGAACTCTTCAGCTTTATACCTAATATTAGTATAGATAAAAAAAGCTATATCTCAAACTGTATGGCAATTTTACAAAGATGGATGGATGTGATGATGATGTCATCATACAATGTATGACTTTTCAGTCGGATGAGGAATTCATGTATGAAGAAGTATAAAATATTAAACATTTAAAAAACCTGACAAAAGTAACGTCTAAAAACAGTTCAGATAAATGAGCTGATGATCTTCAGGCGACACTCTCGTTCAAATCGCCTGTCAAAGAACCAACAAAAAAAACTAAATTAAAATCGGTTCGGCCTTTTAGCTACGATGCCACAGACAGACACACAGATACTCACATTACACTACTTATAAACTTATTTACTTCTCTCATTCTAATTTGGGACCTTTTTGCTGAAACCCCTTTCGTTTCCCCTCAGAACTCCAGTAGCAGTTGTCTTCTGGCAATGGGTGAACCAGTCATTCAACGCGTTGGTGAACTACACCAACCGTAACGCGAACTCGCCCCTCACTACCACTCAGATGGGAGTGGCCTATGTGTCTGCTACGTCAGCGGCTATGGCTACTGCACTGATCTTCAAGTTCACCGTGCAAAAACGTGCGAAGAACCCTATTCTTGCTGTAAGTTGTTTTTTTTATATTTTAACTGCATCTCTGTGTGCTGTAGGAAACGACAGGAACAATAGATGTCTATGAGCTTGCATTTGCGTGCCATAGACAACTCATCTTTGAATAGAACCTTCATAAACCAAATATCTCTTCCAGACATTTTTGTAAGTAAGAGGGGATAGTGGAAGACCATGGGGCAAATGGCGGGAAGAATTCGTCAGATTGCTCTAAAATTTTAAAGACGAAATCGCAGGGTCGACAAAAGATTTCTTCCATCTTTTAGGGAGAAAAGCCTTGGCCTAGGAGTAGGAAAAAATAAGTGAGAACTACCTCATTGTGGATACCAGACTATTTCCAACGGCATCGCGCCAGACTCAGCTGACCACAACTAGCCCAAGATCGAGTAGTGTTTAAAGCAAAAATAGAAGCTTCTGTCCTGCAGAATGAAAACGTTAAGACGTTAACGTTAAGATTTGTCATTTTTAATTTTCAACAAAAACTCCTTTTTCCTAAACATGACACATTATGAACGAAGCTAATACTTTTACAAACAACTCGCAAGTCTTACAATGTATGAGCTGATATTATAATAGAATAAAAAATAACACATGTAAACTGTAGACTTAGTCCTAAATTAAGATGTCTCCTTTATTGCGGTTGAAGTTATTTAAAGACACAAATCCTACACCAATTTCTATCTATAGGTTAATGCTTACTGCAGATCTAGTGTTTATAATATAATCCTCGATGCACTGCGCAGATCCATGTTCATTGTGCATAGTAATGGCGTTTATCATGTTCAGGGACCGAAAAGGTTACCGGTATAGAGCCTTTATACGGGTATTTTTTTAGGGTTAGGTAAAAAACAGTGGGTGAATTCAGGCTGTGAATGATGATGATGATGATAGAGTTAATCGGCCTATAACAACTGGTTCACCACGTTCGATGCTTGGCTCTTCCATTCTGGTTAATCAACAATATTTAAACGGTTAACCCATTTAAGTATTATCAGGGTTAACCCGTATAATGGTAAATCAGGCATATGGGTTAGGGGCCATCCATAAATTACGTCGCACGTTAAAGGGTGGGTGGGGAGGGGGTCGACGAAGTGTGACATTGTGTGATAAGGGGTCGAATGACCATGAAACACACCAGAAACATTTCGAAGTTCAATTTTTTTAGTAATCTTTTGACATTTTGTAATAGTGACTGTAACGAGTTATGTAAACGTGATTCAATATCTTTTATCAGATAATAATCTTTATAGCCGCTTAAATGCATTATAACTATTAATAAGATATGATTATACCGCAATATTTGTAGTAATATTTATGTATGTATTATTATCTGCAAGATTATCTTTTGAATCCCTTTTTATTGCTGTCGGCGGGATGATCCAAAGTACAGTAAATAATTTAATCAAGTTAGTATTTATGACGAGTAAGGTTGATACAATTACCTCTTAATTCTTGTAAAGTAGACTTTAAATAATGGTACTACGATCCTATTTTCAATGCGGACATTTCATTGCTCGGGTATTTTTTCGTTCTGTCTGAACTAACCCTTATGAGGGAACAGGGCCTGCGAGGAATTTTATAAATAGGTATTTGAAAAAACTATTGCTGTCGCGCTGCGTCAAGCCTGCCCCCGTAGAGCTACAGCTCAGACCGATTATACCACAACAATTTTGACGAGGTCGACGTTTCGTATTTCCCTTTTTTCGCTTCGAAAACTGAGCCGATTTAATTATTGTTGACATTCAAATTTTAAGAAAGAGTATGTCTAGGTTCCTATCAATTTCTTTTATGTTAAAGACTTTTCGAATTTGTCTGGTAGTCCTCTAATCACGGCCGTAGAAATGGGGCATTTTTTGTCATTTTCGGAGGGTCATATTTTCTTTACTTATTCGTTGCTGAAAAAAAAACATGGACATGTCTACAGTAGACCTTGATTTTATGAAGAAAAAAAAAAACGATGGCTCTAGCTAGAGGCATTATTCAGAAAGAAAAAAGGGGAATACATTTGTATGGAGAATCGCAGCTCCTGTTACCTCTTAAACATTTTATTTGAAACATATGACATGACGACCGTGAGAGTTTGAGATGTTGTAAGGGATATGTTGTGAGCTTGCTGTGGAATTTTCAGCTTACGGCGGTGAACCAAACGTTGCTAATCTTACAGGACTTTATTTCCCTTACGGTATTTCAAATTTCCACCGTCCATGTCTGAAGTATCAAGATTAGCTACACGATCGGTCATTGTATATCAGTCTGGGTTTCATTAATCATCTTTATGGTTAATCAAATCAGTTAGACTTGTCATGTTTTATTTGGAAAAATAATGATTTTTATTCACTTTTTCCTTTGAACAGAAATTACCTCAATATACATCATTTTTGCGCACAAATATGCGTCAACCTTGCGGAACAAACTATGTTTCATTCGTCGATTAATTTCTAGGAAAGAACCACGTTCTTTTTTTCAGTAGTTTAAGAAAAAAAATGCAATTAGGGTTATTCTTCTATGCCTAGAGACATCTTACAACAATAAAACAACAACAACAATGTAAGATTGTGACAAAGCATAAATCTTTTCACACTTGGCCGTGACGGCAATTTGAAGAAATATTTAAAAAATTAGGTAGTATTACAACAATGTTTTTGTCTTATAAAACAAGCCTGGAAAAATGACGAATATCCATACAAACTTGCACACTCTAGAATACTCATAATAGGAGATGAATTTGAAAAAATCCGTTGACATAAAATTATACTTATTGTGTTATTAAAAACATTGACATGAGGTCGGTGTTTCCTATTCGACTACTCTGAGAAGAAACAACCGAAATAAACTCAGAGGTGAACTCACTGTCTCTTTTAAAGTTAAAAAAATCATGATAATACTATTAAGTTTTTCTTTACAGACAAAGAGGCCTATACGATATAGCAGTGAGTGTAGTCGGGCTGTGGAAGATGTCAGAATTTGGGTGTTAATATTATGAATATCATTTATCAATGATTTTTCCTCCGTGCCTCGGAAAACACGCTAAGCCGTTCGTCCCGGCTGTCATTTGTAGATCTTTGACAGTCGTTACAGGTAGTCAGTGGCCTGAAAATCTGACAACCAGTATTACCCAGAACTAACTGGGTTGTGGAGGTCAGATAGGCAGTCGCTCCACGTAAAATACTGGTATTCAGCTGCATCCGGTTCGACTAGAAACCGACCCCAAAATAGTTGGGAAAAGGCTAGGCAGATGATGATCATTTATGAATGAATTCTAGGTTTTTTATTAAATAGATGTTTATTTGATTCCAGCGTTTCGTACCATTCGTAGCAGTGGCGGCGGCAAACTGGGTAAACATTCCGTTAATGAGGCAGAATGAAATACTGTTAGGTAAGTACTGGACTTTAATACTGACGGTATTCATACTATCTTTAATTACTTTTAATCAGACAAACGTGTATGTGCATTGAAAGAGGTATTGTGTTGTCGAGATGTCTCATTTTACAATCAATGATAGAGATGTCTCATGTTCCAATGATGAATGATGTAAATATTCATGTTGAACGCAGCTTCATATTATAGCAGTGTAGGTACATTGTCTTCAGACCGGCGTGCGTGTATGACCAGAGCAAACACGTTGGTATGCGCACCACAAACGCCTTGAAATTGACGTTGCTGCGCGACTCCAGTAGCTGTTCTCTTGGCGTGCTTTCTTTTTTTAAACTTTGAATGACTGAGAACATAATCGACCTATAATGTTCCCACTGTTGGGACACACGGCCTCCTCTCTATGAGAAGGAATGGGCTATCCACCACGCGGGTCCAGTACGGGTTGGTAGATGTCACATTTCGTCGAATTTTTGGTTCTAGGACATGCCAGTTTCCTCACGATGTTTTCCTTCACCGTTTTGAGAGTAGTGGTGATGAAATAAATTACACAAAGTAATGCGCTTGCGTGGGTCGAACCCACGACTTAAGGTAAACGCACACTTATCAAAGCCGAAGGGAGCGAAGGAGACGAAAGAATCGAATTTTAGAATTACTTTTATGAAATGGTATGAAACCTCGCACACTTAACCGAGCCGAATCGGATGAATAGATAACGTTATAATTATGAAAGAACGTTTTGTTCGGCGCGGTCGATTCTTTCGGCGCGGACAATTAGTGTGCGTTTACCTTTACGGTTCGTAAGTTAGGACTGCTACCACTGGGCCACCGCTTCTCCGATAGAAGTGACTGATAAAATACTTTTTTTTTTTCAGGTTTGGACGTAACTGATGAGAACGGAAAAGTGATAGGCAAGTCGCAGATTGCTCCAGCAAAAGGCATCTCTCAAGTAGTCACCTCCAGGTAAAAGTGACATTTAACATGAGTTGTTTCGTAAAACTTTGTCTATGAAGTACACAATGTTATGGTGTTTAGTGAATGTATTTTCCTGTTTTCAAAACACAAATTACTGACGTTGCTCAAAAAGCTACTAAGCTAAAGTTGGTCTGGACTGGCCACGTCTGCCGCATGCCTGATGAGCTGTGGGCCAAACTAGCCACTTTCTGGAGCAGACACAGCCAGAAGGCGTCGCGGCAGACCTCGTAGAAGATGGCGGGACGAGTTGGACAAAACCAACGACCAGTGGTCCACATTAGCCCTGGATCGAAGCAACTGGAAGTCATGGGGAGAGGCCTTTGCCCAGCACTGGGATGACGCAGGCTAACAGTATCAGTATTTTCCTGTTCTGATGTATGTGTACTATAAGTGTAAGCTCCTCTGCCTAACCCACGATACAGGCTTAATGTTATATTAACACTACCTTCCGCCTGCAGCTTCACCCGCGTTTTTTTTTGCCAAAGTTTTATCGCTATCGGATGAACGATATGGTAGCGCATAAACTCCCTTCCGATCCGCCCAGAGCGGGAGGGGTCATTTGATGATTTCCCACCCACCAAAAATAATTTTTTTTTTTTTAAATATAAGATAAGGTGTGTTAGTATAATTATATAATTTAGAGCTGTTAAAATTGGAGAAGAAACTCTATTATTTTTGCATCTTCTACATTCCAGAATCGTGATGTGCGCACCTGGTATGTTGCTGCTACCAGTTATCATGGAACGTCTGGAGCCCAAAGCCTGGATGCAGAGAATCCGGTGGGCGCACATCGGCATACAGACTGCTTTCGTCGGCATGTGGTGCGTATAACGTTATCTAATGATGAAATAGTGATTTTCACAAGCTGGCTGATGGATAGTAGAGACTAGAGAGAGTGGTCAAACTGAAACTCAAAGTATACAGGGTGAAATTGAATAGATGCGACAAATTTAAATATACAATAATACGTGTTGTCAAGGAAATGTAGAAAATATCAAATGTAAAATTAAAAAATAATTGATCAGTGTTACGAAAAGCGTTAAAATAATTAAAGTATCAAAGAATTTCGCGTAGTGGGTACGATTTAGGTACATTCTCCCTATGAATGAATCGCGCCGCCTCCGTCCGCCCGGTCGCCCGCGCATCTCTCTCTTTCCCGCGCGCACGATTAATAAAAATTTTGTGAAACCAAATTTCCCTTCATACTTTTGTCGACTTAGGACGATCAAAAATACAATAAAAGTAAATAGTAAAACAATGTTTTGGTATGAGGTATAACCTGAATACCTACTGTTTGTTACAACAACAAGTCAATTAAGTATTGTGTTTTTGGCGTATTTAAAAAGTTGGAATCACAGTATTTACAATAATTATGAAGTATTTACAATAAATGAAATCGGTACACTTACGTGTATTTTAATAATTGTTCAAAATGTCCACCTCCGTTTTGTAAACACAATTGAGCATGGCGCCGCAAATTGTCCTTAACTTTAATTAATAGGTACTAAAGTTTGTGATTTTACAGTTTCGAATGCAGTAATGATTTTGTTTGTTCGTCTAAAGTTTCGGATTCGCGTTCGTGAACGAGTCTTTTTATTTTTCCACCTATCACCGTATTCACTTCGGAGAAAAGCCCGCACTTCACTGTAATAATGAGCCGGAGCTCCGTCCTGTTGAAAGTACATACCGGCAAGATAAGACACAGGCACATCTTGTAATAGTTCAGACACATGGGATATTTTAGCCGAAATCTCCGCTGCGTTTCACGTAGATTTCTTACGGTGTTGTATGTACCACACGACAATATCGAGATACTGTACGTTTGTTAACGGTTCACGACTATTTCATCTCGTCCTAGGCATTGTTATGACACAAACACAAGACAACAATACAAATTATTCGCAATACGTAAAGTAGGATTTCCGGAATGCGCGCGCGACCGTGACCTACAAACGTTTTAGGACGACTAATGAACGAAGGAAGGGTGGTGGGCGGCGGGGCGGTCGCCGGGAACGGATGTCAGCGCTGGCGCTCATGCGAATTTTGGCAACGTCGCGCGATACTTACACTAGAAAATAGGCAAAATTAGGTGAATGACCGCTATGAACGGCAACGTTTAATAACATGAGTACTCCTCGACGATTATTGAGCACTGCGATGAGTCGGACGAGATATTTTGATACTTTAATTTTTCTTATTTATTTTGCATATTAAATTTTTGGATTTCTGGAATATCGATAATTCGTACTTAAATAAAGATAATAACATCAATGGACCTTTTGAAAACGATAATCGCGTATTTTTTTTTAACGATTTAGATTGTAGAAAAAACAGTTTATAATTACTATGTTACTGTAACTGAAGCTCCTATTTCTTTTTGTCGCATTTATTCAAAATCATCCTGTATATTTCACTTAGATCTTTATAGGCACTTTTTAATGTCAAAAACAAAAGGTTGAAGCTATAATAACTTGTGAAATTACTGTAGTTGCCCATTCCAAAGCGTAGATCTATATGGAGAAGAAACTCCACAAGATCTTGGTTACATCATTCATGTTGAGATTATACATATATGTGAGAACGATGTAGCGAGATTCTGAGATCAAAGTTAGTCAATAATTGAAGAAAAGAAGGTTATAAATAAGCTGAAAAACGGCGAAGGAAAACATCGTGCCCTAGAACCAATAGGCCAACGGGCCTCTTCTCTATGGGACGGAATGGCTATTCCACCACGCGGGCCCAGTACGGGTTGGTAGATGTCACTTGTCTTCGAATTTTTTGGTTCTATGATATAGTACCTAGAACCAATCATTCGAAAATATCGTACATTCATCAATCTGCATTCTACGTGAACCCAATGCGAGTGGGCTCAGAGTCCCAAAGGTCTGTGGCTGAGCAGTTGGAACATTGTAGGCTGATTATACCGTATTGTAATGTGACAGCCTTGTTGGTCTAGTGGTCACAAGCACGACTGCTGAGCATGAAGTTCTGGATTCGATTCCCTGGTCGGGCAGTGTCATTGGGTTTTTCCATCAGGAATTTCTCAGTAGCAGCCACGGAGTCTAGATTTGCACTCGGTTGATGGCAATAGGTTCGCCCCCTATTACATGGGACTTAAACATAACTGGCGAAATGTGGGTGTCCTATTAGGTACACCTCTGCCTACCCGATGCGTGATATTATGTTATGATATAACGTAGGTCTAAGTATAGACATCGCGTGTTCTAAGGCGTTTAAACAAATGATTGCATCTTTAAAGCCAGCAACTTAACAATTTTTTTTTTTTTTTTTTATTTGGCTTTATATTTATTTAAAAGATAATTAAATTATTTACAAACTACAAAACTATTATAGTAATAAATAAATACAAGTAGAAAAGGGTTACAGGGCGTCCAAAAATTCGTCCGCATCGCTGTCAACAGGAAAAGTGCCCAGAAGGCTGGCAGCATTTCCACGTTGAATGGTAATGCTGCCAAGTAAATTAACATTAAAGTCAAAATCAAAAACTAAAATAAATTACGATTAAACTTGAAATAAAAATTAACATTAAAATTAAAATAATTGATTAAAATACATACAAATTAAAGTAATGCTATTTAGAATTAAATTGTCATCTTTTTTCTTTTCAGTCTAACATTTATGGTGCCGACCGCCTGTGCAATCTTCCCTCAAAGATGGTATGTATATTTCTAGTCTTACAAATTATTACCCTATACGGGTGGAAACTAGGGAGCTTAGATAGGGCAAGTAAGTTTGTATGCCAGTTCATCATTTCCCAATGGAAACCCCATCGAACAACTACCCCATGGTACTTTGCGGGGGGGGGGGGGGAAGGACCATGAAACTTTTTGTTTGAAGCTTGGGCTAACCTTCCAACAGACACTTCGTCAATAAAAGGTTTTTGTTTGTACTTCATCTTATAGTATGGGAGCAAAGTTTTGATGTATTTTCGTAAAATAAATCTGTCGTTTCTTACAAAAAGGCAATATTTACCTGATGAAAAAGTATGAAATGGAAATATTTTTTTTCGTTATTTCAGTGTTGCTCTACAGCAAAAATTATGATTACTTTCATGCCCTGAAAGATTAACAGTGAACTAAAAATCAACGTGTCTATATTTTACGAAAATACATGAATCCAATTTTATTCCCATAATATGAAATCAAGTACATACAGTCGCCGTCAGATATATTGTAGCAGACAAGGTGACCAAATACTTCTGAACAATTTAAAATGTCAATAAGTTCCATACACTACAAGTTACCATTAATATCTGAACAATCAATAATTTCTGTCAATAATTTCTAAACACACAACTAACCAAAAATATCTGAACACTTACAGCTCAGATATTAATGAACTAATGATTGTTCAGATACTAATGATAACATGTAGTGAAAGGAACTTATTGACATTTTAAATTGTTCAGAAGTATTTGGTCACCTTGTCTGCTACAATATATCTGACGGCGACTGTACAAACAAAAACACCTTGACGAAGTGTCATGTCTGCTCGGCTGCCTATACGCATTCCTTAGTTCAATTCAACAAATGATACGCAGTCTGCACTAAAAGTATCGGGAATGGAATATTTCCACGGTTCCTGTCATATTAAAATCTTTTTAATTGAAAACTCCTTGGTTTTAAAAATCGAATACCATTTATTTATTTAAAAAAAGATTCTCGGTCTTATCACAAGGTTTTGTCAAACTTGTTTAGTCGTTGAGAAAATGGAATTGACTCGAGAAAATTCAAGAGCGATGATTTTTTATGACTTTCGAAGTGGTTTGACACAAAAACAGTGTGTTGACCGGATGATTGCTGCATTTGGTGATGAAGCCCCATCCAAAAACACAATTTATCGCTGGTTTGCTGAATTTTAACGTGGACGTGTCAAGCTCAGTGATGATCCCCGTCAAGGTCGTCCAAAAACTGCAGTCACCCAAGAAAACGTTGATGCTGTGCGTAAACTGATTGAGGAAGATCGACATGTGACATACCGCGAAATTCAGGCAACTTTAGACATTGGCATGAGTCAAATACAAATAATCGTGCATGAACAATTAGGTGTAAAAAAGTTGTTTTCCCGATGGATACCGCATTCGCTCTGTGAAGAGCAAAAAGCGGCTCGCGTTACTTGGTGCGTCAGAACTCTCGAAAGATTCCACGCAGGACCCTCGAATGCAGTATTCAACATCGTATCAGGTGACGAATCCTGGATATACGCGTACGAACCCGAAACAAAAAACCAGTCACGAGTTTGGGTGTCTGAAAATAAGTTAAAGCCAACAGAAATTGTTCGTTCACGGAGTGTTGCAAAAAAAATGGTGGTCACGTTTGTCTCCAAAACCGGCCATGTTGCGACTATTCCTCTTGAGGGACAAAGAACGGTTAATGCAGAATGGTATGCTAGCATTTGTTCGCCACAGGTCGTTTCTGAACTCCGTAAAGAGAACTGCAACCGCCGCATCATCCTCCATCACGACAATGCGAGTTCTCACACCGCGCACAGAACAAAAGAGTTTTTAGAGCAAGAAAACATAGAATTATTAGACCATCCGCCGTACAGCCCCGACCTAAGCCCTAATGATTTCTATACTTTCCCTAAAATAAAGAATAAATTGCGTGGTCAGAGATTTTCATCACCTGAAGAAGCTGTGGACGCCTACAAAACGGCCATTTTGGAGACCCCAACTTCCGAATGGAATGGTTGCTTCAATGATTGGTTCCATCGTATGGAAAAATGTGTCAAATTTCGCGGAGAATACTTCGAAAAGCAATAAATACATTTTTAAATAGTAATGTTGTGTCACTTCCTTGATTCCCGAAATTTTCAGTGCCGCCCTCGTATAAACGTTTCATGTAATATTTTCTAAATTAAAAAAGAACCAAAACACCATTTTCGCGCTTGATTTGAACAGCTCCAATACAATAAAATGGCATACACACTATCACCTATTATTTGGCGTCACTGTCATAAGTGTTGAGGCAATTATCAATTTAGCCCAACGTGCCCATAGTCCTTTATAAAAAATATTTTATTTCCTCCACAGCAAACTCTCCATAGACACAATCAAACGTTTCGAGAAGGACAACTATGAACAAATCTTAAAGAACACGGACGGCAAGCCGCCAGAATACGTATACTTCAATAAGGGATTGTAAACTATTAGTTTTTAAGTGCAATACTCTCTTAACGAGAAGATAAAGATATTAGAACGTGGTTGTAAGGATAATATCCAGTGAGTGAGTGGGATGGTCAAGAATATTTTGCAGTATTAAGAAGTTTTAAGACCCGCAATAAAAATAACGGTAAATGCGAAACGGATAGGTGTACTATTAACCCGTATCTATAAACAAGTCAGTCATTACTTTTTTTATTTTGTTGTTTAGTAATTGCGTGAAGTTAGAACTGTCAAAAGTTAGAATTCTTAGCTTTGTTTTTTTGACGGTTCTTATTTCGTTCAAATTTTTATCTATTGCATAAAAGTGGTTGCATAAGTAAAACTCAAGTTATTACTTTTACTTGACTATAGATACGGGTGTAAGAGTTGCATTCCATTAAGTTACCAATAACAATCAATAATCTCTGAGTAAAGTTATGACATTGACCATTGTTTATTCTTGACCATTTTACTGCATTGTATCAAGTCAATTTATAAAACCACTGGAAGGAAGCAATCATTATTTTTATTTGTTTATTATCGATCATTATTAATATTATAGTTTTTGTATTATTGTTTTCCATTCGAGTCTCGAGTTTCGAGTGTGAATGATATTTTTTAATGTTTTTTGTTTTTGTTATACATGGGATGGTATCTAAGCAATAATAGGAGGATGCACTAAAGTGGTTTGCGATAATATTGGTATGACATTTTCATACAGGGTGTAACAAGACCCTTAACGAAGCCGAAAGGTACTGGTTCTCCCCGTCACTGCGATTTTTTTTTTCTTCTAGAGCATACCTGGGAACCTTCTAGTTACGGAGATATTGGGGTCAAAGTTCCAACTTTTTCACAACTTTTTTTTAAAATACCTACATGTTTTTAATGTAAGATTTTTACTTTAAACATCTCCACGACCCCCGTACTATTCAATCCAGCCATCAGCACAATGTTTTTTGTGCGGTATATTGAGTTCAACAGTGAAAAGCGATTTTTCACCCAAAAAAAAATCGTTTCCCAGCAATAATTTTTGCGTAAAGTTACTTAGTTTGATGTACAGAATGCTTGGTCGACGGCTTCATGAAGGGTCCGTTTACACCCTGTACAAGTCATACCAATATGAAAATACTTTGAGGTATTTTTTCACCAAAAAACAAAGTTCATCTAAAATGTTTAATATTTAAGGTTGCTTATTGTTTGAAATCGAATGCTTTACATTTTCTATTCTTATTATTTTTATTTATTTACAACTTTATTTTTAAGCTTCTCTACTATGAAACATTGAGATCTGTTTTCTTTTGGAATGTTTAAGTATAGTTTTTGCGTGCATGAGCGTCTCTCGTTGTAATTCAAACCTTATGACAATGGATATAACAGTCACTTGACGAGCACTCGTGATTTGCAACGCCATTTTTTTTTTCTTTTTATGCGTGCTGTATACATTCCGGATTCGCTTGCTTTTATTATTTTGTTGCTTTTTACGTTACGTTTAAGGTATATTTTTGAATGTTAATTTCTAGTCCTGTATGTGGTTTGGGTTTGGGATAGTGGCAATAGTATAACACTGACCAAACTGGAGTGATTCTCGTACCGGATGACCTAACGTTCCTTGCGCCGTTTGTGACGACTAACTTGTATGGAGTTGTTCAAACAAACAAGAATAGTCGCGTGTCGTTAGTAGTTAAACGCTAGCGCATAAACGCACGTGTGTTCCTCTAAATTTCACCGCAAATACCTACAAAAAGAATAGGGATTTCAAAACTATTTAACTAGTTACTTCGTGTTATAGCGCACCGCGCTTTTTTGTCACATATTTGTGTCGTTGGCGTACAGGGCACGGCACGCGCTTGCTTGTCACGTATATGTGACAATGACGTTCAAAAGGTTAAAATAATGGCCGCATGGAGTAGCATCCTCTGTCCGCGTTTCGCCGCAGTGTGGTTAAGAGTCAATGCAGAGAGAATACTAAAATGCTCGAGCATGCACGAACAATCGCATCAGAGAATCATCTATTCCACGCTATTTTAAGCTCGAATTTGGGAGTGATTTAGTTTATTATCAATTGAGCTCGAGCATTGTACTATTCTATGTGCGCTGATTACGAAAGGCTGATACTTTAACATATTATGTCTCGAAAAAACATACTTTGCCATTGCCTCAAAACTCTTGATATTAATTTACTTAAGCACAATAACAATATCATTAAAATTTATCATTTATTATATTATGAAGCGATCACACTTACCGACGCGTAATCGGATTGACACGATCAAAGACCTTTACATCCATACAATAAAAGTTAAAAAGACTTCGTTCGCCTCCATTCGGTTCGGACGACAAGACTCGACAACGCGTCGGACTAATCACCGATCCGCGTCAGACTATTAGCCGACCGCGTCGGACTATTAACCGACCGCGTCGGACTATTCACCATTTACGAGTCGAAAGTGTGATCCTTTAAGCGGCGACGGGTGACATGTAGTACTAACTATAATCTTAAAACTTACAGCGATATTATTTACGCACAAATTTAGTTGATTTGATTAAGACAAATATTGGTATTATTGTTTTTTTTTTATATTATTGTGTTTCATTGTTGTGTCCATAGATTTCAGTATAATTTTTTATCCGGCCGGTTGCCAGTTGGGCAAAAAAAAGGCTAAGATATTAATATGGAAGTACCAGGGTAGCCCGCGATGAATGACTTCATGACTGGTCATTCAATGGGATTAAATAAACTTAGAGGGTTGTATTGATGATTTGAATGATTATAACTCAGGAAAGCCATTTTTGTTACGGTCGCGAATCATATTTTAATCAACATACAACCAGACACTGAACTGCAAATTGCAATAAAATTAAGAATATTAGAATTTCGTGGGCTACCCGGGCGCTTCTGAACTACCTTTTATAATTGTGTTGTTGTTGTATTATAAATTATAAGACCGAGATCTTTAAACTTTACTTAGTACATACTGTGGTAAAGAGGTTCCTGTCTGTCGCACTCCTGTTAAACTTCAAGTGCAAGAAAGAGACGGGTAGATGTCTAAGCCACAAGCTAAGTAACGTACACAACGTGGAAGGGACACCAGCGCTAAAACAGTTACCACGCATTCTGAAAAAAAAAAATAAGCTGTTCCATGCATTTAGACCGTGGAGGGTCGAATCGCATGTGACTAAAAGAATGATGAATATAAACGTTGATGGATGGAGAGGGAGAGGAAGACCAAAGAAACGATGGATGGATTGTGTGAGGAATGATATGAAAGATAAAGAAGTAAATGATAGCGTGACGGTTGACAGAGGAGAATGGAAGAAAAAAAAACGTGTTGCGCCGACCCCAAGTAACATGGGACAAGGGCAGGAAGATGATGATAGATTTAGCCTGTGTAGGTAAGTATTGCAGTTTTGTAGGAAACATCATCATCATCTGCCTAGCCTTTTCCCAACTAAGTTGGGGTCGGCTTCCAGTCTAACCGGATGCAGCTCAATACCAGTATTTTACATTGAGCGACTGCCTATCTGACCTCCACAATCCAGCTAGCACTGGGTAACACGATACTCTTTGGTAAGACTGGTTCTCACACTTTCGACCCACTGACTACCTTAACGACTGACAAAGATCTACAAATGACAGCCGGGACCAACGGCTTAACGTGCTTTCTGAGGCACGGAGGAAACTCGGTATGTAATGGATGGCCACCCACGGACCAACATAAGCCAGCGCGGCTTAACGTAAAGATCGACCCGAGCGGCTGTTATTATTTAGCCACGAGCTCCAGTTTTGTAGGAAACAGCTGGTTTTTTTTTAACAAACCAAAAATGTCTATGTAGCCCCCGATCAGAATGATGTAGGTAACAGTTTTAATGTCGGTTCCCCTTCCACCCCATTTAGATTTTGGCCTTAGTTTTGTTGAATTATTATTGAAGTAAAAGGCAGTAGATGTGACATTTAAATTACTTAGGTATTTTCAAAGCTTTTCTTTACTGTGCCATTTATCTAAAAAGCAACTGTTATTAATTTGTAGTATTATTTACTTACGTTAAAACTTCCATGATATTGTGTAGTATTTTATTTTAGTTGTAGAACCTACTTAGTGGATTATGTGTTGCAATGCCGAGACAATAAAGTATTAGGAATTGATTTTATGTGTTTTCTTTTTGGTTTTCTCAGGTTTAAGATAACATTCACTAATGACTCTGCCCTGGAGTGTAAATGTGGTGCTGTTCTACAAACGATGGGGCACTTAATATCGTGTCCTGCGTGTCCTGTTGTTTGTTCGCTACAGGAACTGATGGATACTACTGAAAGCGCCAAACTAGTAGCTCAGTTTTGGGCTGATACAATTTAGATTGCCATCGATACGCTAAGAAGAAGAACATAACATAGAAGAAAGCAGAGGTACCTAATAGTACACCCACATTTCGCCAGTTATGTTTGTAAGTCCCATGTAATAGGAGCGAGCCTATTGCCATGAACCGGGCACAAATCCAGACTCCGTGGGTACTACTGACAAATTCCTGATGGAAAAACCCAATTACACTTTCCCCGACCAGCGACCCTTTTTCTTCAAGTGTAACATCAATTTGAATTCATCTGGTGGATAGTTTTATTAGTTTTAGTATCTTGGTCTGATTGGTGATGTTTTCCAGTGGATAATCATATCCTGTGGATAGTCGGCAATTATTATTATTATTATAAGCCTGTATTGTCCCCACGGGCGATTTGATACGTTGGCTACCCTAGGCCTACGAAAGATTGCCGCCCCCCTATGTGCTGAAAAGCATTAAAAATTAAATAAACTATAGAAATTAAAATGGAAAAAAAACGATAGTTAATGATTTAATTATCTCAATCAGTATTTCAGATACTGATTCTTACCATTTCTATCACAAATTGTCTTACACGCAGGCGCGTGGGCAACTACAAAAAAAAAAAAAAACAAATATTGCCGCCCCCTAAATTTTGTGCCCCCTAGGCCCGGGTCTACTCGGCCTATAGGGAAATCCGCCCCTGATTGTCCCACTGCAGGGCAAAGGCCTCTCTTCCCTCTTTCCACATTTCGCGATCTAGAGCGATTGTAGGCCAATCCTTTGCGTAAGAGTCCAGCTCATCCCGCCATCTCCTGGGCCTGCCGCGTTGTCGTTTCTTGCTATTTGGTATCCACTGAGTGGTAATTTTTGCCCATTGCTCGGCGATCCCCGTCCAAATTATGGGCAACATATTGGTCACTTTTTGTGAGACTTGTTGGCGTTTTGTGACAAGCTTTGAGTTACGAATAAAACAACAAAAAATATAGTAAGAAATATGTATTTTTATATTCGATGAATACTTACAAAGGGTAAAATTAATAATTTGAACTCGATATCTTAAAGGAGTTCGTAATATAAAGTATAAATTACATTCGATATGATACAGCACTTACGTATAATACATTATAAGGCACCGGAGTTAGTACATGAGTATATACCTTCAGTTCTATGTGGCACCTTGCTAGACATTGATTGGATAAAAAAATGTTCGATTTTTGGCCAAAACTGATCGAATTAAGCTAAAAATAATTTATATTTTATTGGCGAGAGTAGCCCTCACCTCGCTTCGTTTTATGCAGGATTTTTGCATTTATGTTTATTTTAACAATAATGTCTTAATGATCAGTATATTTTGGCGTAATTGGTCGTTTTAAATATACCTACATAGTGTTAACTTTATTTCGACGACAGGTCTTCAGCAGTTTGGTCCCATTTAATGGCAGAAAGCATTTATATTTAATTTAACATACAATCTCAATAATAGACATCTTAATGATGTTGCAGATTATTTTATAATAATATAATATTAAAATTATTAATATTTCCAATCATGTCCCATACCCAACATTATAGAATTATTCATCACTCTAAAAATTAAATATCAAGTCTTCAGGTGCCTAACTAAGCTAAGTTTTACATTAAAGTTAGATGCCTCTTACGTAAACTATGCAAAAAAAAAACAAACGACGAATAAAAATCCAAATTATTCAGCAATAATTACAAAGTTAATCTTTTAAAAATTTCCATTTAAATATAAGTCAAAACTGGATCATAATACAAAGAGGACATCGATTAAAAGTAAGCTTAAAAATGTACAAATAAAATTAATAAACATTGGCTTTTTCGAGGAGCACAGAGGCGTCACACATGGCTTTAGCTGTTGAGCGGACTAAGAACATGAGATGGAGCTGTTCGAACACGTTTAGTTGGACTCTTGTCCGTACTAGACCGTGCAGCACCGTCGCTCTTTCGAGGTCCAGCCACCTTTGCAGAGACAGCTCCCGTTCTTCAACAGGAACACCTTGAACCACATCCAAAGGTCCCCACAGCATGAACTCAAGCACAGATTTCGCCTGGTTCAGTGATACAGCTCGCTCCTCATGCAGTATTTCCTTCAGAAGGGGTGTTAGTTTCTCCCCTGGGAGAAAAATTTCGCTCGCTTTGATAGCACATTTACAGAGAGAATTGAGATGGCCCTCGTCTGTCGATTTGCTGTTTATTTCGTCGCTCAATCTGAAAAAAGGAAAGGACACTTGTTAGAACATGTTTAAGATATCGTTTTAAATAAAGCTTACGCTCATTAACACTAGCACTAAGAGGTGCTTAAAAGAATGAAAAAAAAACCCGCTGTTTTGTGTAAGGTGGTTACAGTGACATGTGGTAATAGGCTCAAAGCCTTTTTTGTCTATTTAAATATTTTATATATTTCATTTTGGAACAGAAAATATAAATTCAATTCATTTATTGCATCAAATATGGTAGGTACCGGTACATGAAGTTCTTATATAAATATTTAGTAACACACATTTTTTTTTTCACACATGCCGTAGGTATAAGGACTTTGTGGACCAACAATCAAAATATTATTCGTGGACAAAGAAATTTTCTATGTTGCGTACTTCCTTCCTCATTAAACTTGCTCCCTATTAAAACTTTATACATGTAGAAAATTCATAAAGCTATGAACTCACCCCTGTAATATGCAGAGTCGTCCATAAGAATTCGTTTTCGGCGCCCATAGAGAGTTCAGCCTGTCATCAGGTGACGACGGCAGGTTCAGGGTGCTTCCATGAGACTGCAGGGGCTGCAACTCCTTCAGGGCAATGAAAGACGTCAGGGAATCCGAGATTTCCTCCACCCCTCGCGCTTGCAAGCACTTGAGGCCGTTAATCATCTGTAGCATCATGAAGATGGCCTCATGGATCTGTTCGGTCTGAACTAGTTGGTGTTCCTTCGTGGTCAGGCCTTCGGATGAGTGGAGGCTTTCGCCGTAGGAGCGGATGGTGTCCACCTGGGCATGGGCTAGTACTACTATAGTGGCTGGAATAGAAAGAAAAATGGAGGTTAGTCCCTGGTGCATTGTTTTCGGCAGTGATCACATGTATATTCTAGTTGCCATCAGCCGCCAAACATCATCATCTGCCTCAACTTTTAAATATGTTAGGGTCGGCTTCCAGTTTAATCGGATGCAGCTGAAAACTTAGTATTTTTACAGTCGTTGCATGTAAAATATTGGTATTCAATTGCATCTAGTTCGATTGGAAACCGACCCCAACGTAGTTGGGAAAAGGCTATGCAGATGATGATATACTAGTAGCCAGTGTAAAGGTGGCTGTGGTCACGGAAAATACTCCTTTATCACTTGGTTATTTGAAGATTATTCCTTTTTCAAAATAGTTTACATCAGTTTGAGGTGTTGAAAGCTGTGCTATATTTTCTACCTACTTATTTTTTTTCTTTAGTTCGTATTGTCCCATTGCTGAGCAAAGGCCTCCCCATAAAATACTTATCAAAAAAAAAAATAGATTTGTCCATAGTCAGACTTTCAGTCTGTTGGCTTTCAACTATCGAGACATGGAGCCTGTAGTAGGAGGGTAAAACTACCGTATCTATTTACTATGGTTAAAATTAAACTAAATAAGGCCACAAGAAAAACCCAAGATTTCAACAGAACTTTAGCCCCGGGGCCCGTCAATAATGGCGTCTCAACATCTGGGTTACGAAAGGAATTCATGTCAAATAACTAATAAGTGTGGTCCAACAACTTCTGATTATAAACTAGTTTGAATAAACATTGGTTTCAATAAACTTATGTATTTAGATGAACTACATATTTACTTTGTTCGTATCGACCTAAATAACTTAGATTACCACGGGCCCACGCAAAGTAAAGGTGCATATTTATTTAGAAGTGGAAGAAAACCAAAGACGATAAAATTGAATAGGTACCAGTAGCGGTTTAAAAATGTTGCGGACATTCAAGTGAGTTTAGTTCTAAAATTTCCAGTCGAATGTTTGGTAGGTAGGTATGTATCAATAAGTTGGAAATAGTTTTGTTGAATTCATCGATTCGGTTGATCGCTGCTGTCATGATTTTTTCTCAAGAAGAAAAAATCCATATTATGTAGCAGAGACCTCTTAACACAGTACTGTATACAGTCTGTAACCTGCATTACTAGTGCATTAGTCCTCATGATGAAGTAGTCTGGAATTCGTCTAATTGGGGGTGTGGTAATGTACGGATAGGGCACTGACTGTCACAGAAAATGAATAAACAATAATTACCTTGTACCAAATCCTCGCCCTCCTCCCCAAACT
The DNA here is from genome assembly GCA_950022335.1 of Eurois occulta. Taxonomy (NCBI): domain Eukaryota; kingdom Metazoa; phylum Arthropoda; class Insecta; order Lepidoptera; family Noctuidae; genus Eurois; species Eurois occulta. Next base: position 2,579,469 of record OX465482.1, read on the forward strand.
GCTGTAGAGGCACCAAGTCACAGAACTCCGTAATAGCATTCAAACTCAATGTCTGTGGCTGCACGGACTGCTGGCACACCATCTGCGAAGCCATCTGCTCCTTGTACACCATCAGGGTGACATTTACAGGTCCCTGGTTAGAGTTCCAGACTGCTGGGTAGAAGAACCGTTTCCCAGCTTTTACGGAGCTGGGCTTGGGTTGCTGGATTGCGAAGTCGTTCCACCTTAGGTTGGTGCATGCCTTCAGACCTCGTAGAGATGGTTGCATTGTTGCACTTTGTTGAACCTGGAAACGTGGTAAGATTTGGATTTAAATGACTGATTTAAAAGGTGGTGGTACTGGTGAGTACCAATGAAGTTGGGGTGGGACGACATAATTAGAGGTGATGAATTAAGATCATGTTTTGGAAGGCGAATTTGTCAAGAAAGACCCTACTGTTACGATCTGTCTAGCCTACCAAGTTGGGGTCGGCTATCAGTCTAACCAGATGAAACTAAATACCAGAAGGTATTTTATAGATCGAAACTTCGCAATTAAAGCTATTAATTTTAGGTGCAATAGAATTGGCTGTGAGTGTGCTGTGTAGTCTGCTGTTACTAAACAGAACACTTAACCAAACAAGATCTTAGATCACGAATACCTTCAAGGATTTACTTCACTTTGACCGTTCCATAAATTAAACCATTCGTACTTAAATTGCGAATGAAATGCAAAACGATTTACCACTTTATGCAATCTCAGCACTAACTCTAAGGTAAGCTAAACGAATTACCTGTTCTAAAACTTGCGCGAGCGCTTCGTGATTCGCAATAACGACGGCTCCGTAATTGTCTTCTAGGTTTCGATGTACCACGCTCCGCCCTTTTCTAACTCGAAGTTTATTTGTTGTATTTTTCGGAGTCATCTCATTCTGATAATCTTCGTTCCCAGGACTGTCCATGTTATCGTTGGAACTGTAGAAACTGTATGGAGAATAGATTTCAGATTCTGTTTCACTGCCGCAGTAAGGAAGAGATGATCTGTTGAATACTCCGTTGTTGTATTTTGGGTATTCAGTGTTGCTTTCTTCGCTTTTTCTGGATTCGATTTGTGAGTTGGTTTCTCTTGGTTTTATGGCTGAGTCGCATTCAGGGGAGCTTGATCTTGCGTGGTGGACGTATTCGTAATCGCTGTCGCTATTTTTCGCTGAATCACAATTTTCTTCGTCGTATTTAGCGGAGTTGTAGACGTCGTCGTAGCTGTTTATGACAGGGTCGTTGGTGGCTTGCACCAGCTCCTGTGGTCCGTCGTCTATTTCGTCTTTGTCGTCGTCAATCTGGTTCCTACGTTTGGGTAGCTCCAAACGTGCTTCTCTCTCGCGCATGCTCGCTGTCCGTTCCGGTTTTCGCGGCGCTAGAGCAGATCTGATTTCTCCTACAAAATTGAATATTTTTGTTAGTTAAATTAAGTTATTTAAAATTATAATTTTTTGTTAAAAGTGAAAATACGGTTATGGCTTTTGGAGCATTATGAACGCTTGGTTTTGTCATAAAACTTCTGAAGATTCAATAATTAATATCATTAAATTACGTTTTCAGTACTTTCATTTCGTCATAGTTGAACATAAATTAAACATACGGTGCCAGTCTCTTGGGCACATTACCAGCTGCCAGCGTTGAGAAGAGTTTTTTGATGCCCTTTTATAGTTTGTTGTTAGTCTCGTTATTTTAATGTATATAAAAGTTATAATGTAAAATAATATGTTAAAAAAACCCTGTCCCATCCGTGAGGGGTAGTATTAGGTATTAAGATCTATGTAATCCTTTTTGCAGAACAAGTAAAAAAAGAAACCCCGATGAAAATTAAATTAAATATACTAAAATGAGGAAACTTATATGGCAACACACGGGCGCGAGTGATCGCTTCTCGGGTAGTGACGTCATAAAAAAACAATTGACGATCGAACATACTTATGCCGAACAAGGTGTTGCATGCTTTTTAAAATTCATTAATATTTTATGTTTCTTAGAGTATTTTGCAATTTCATTGGTTATACCTATATGCCCCTTTCGGATTGGACATAGTTTTTTTTAACATATGGTATGTTTAGTTTATTTAAAAAAAAAACATTGGGTAAATAAAAACTATTAACACTTGCAATAATAATTAGTGTTAAAAATATAAAAAATAAGTGTATCACTCACCTAAGTTAGCATAAATAGTGTCACTTTGTTTAGGTGCATTAGCCCACGCCTGCTGTTTCTGCTTCTTCTGCAAAGCAGCTGACTTCGGTGGCGGTGGTCGCGCAGGCTTCGGTACACTCGACACGGTCTTATGTTCCTCACTCGACTGCCTTGGAGGAGGAGGTGGCTTGTTCACTACCTTAGGAGTTTCCGGCTCCGTAACAGTACTTGACGAACTGTATATCGAAGACACGTCATCGTGACTCAATCGGCGCAGATTTCCCGATATTTCACAGTTCGACTTCACGACTTCCACTCCATTCGACCCATTCATGTCTAAAGGGTGAATGATCACAAGGCGCGGTTTTGGTTTCGGGGTCAAATCGTATATCTCCTCAGTTTTGCTCGACATCTTTGTTACGGCTGGAACTGTAAGCTCCTTTTTGTCGAGGTCCTTTGATGAGCCTATCCGAAGTAGCTTCTTGATTGAGAATTTTAGCTTTCCTTTGCGTTTGTCATCCAAGAGTAAGTTGTCGTGGGATAGGGATATGTTCCTCCGTGGCGCTGGTTCGGGAGTTACGTCTACTTTCTTAATCTCAATTGGTTCTTCTGCAGGTCGTACTTTATTTGTTGTAGATCCAGTGGCCCTTTCCCTTTTCTCCAATTCCCTCACGATCGGTGCGTCTGACTTCAAGAACCCAGCCGAGTTTCTTTGGTAAATATTTGGATATTCCTCTATCGTGGGCGAAGACGGCGGTGTTGGCGCTTTCCGTTTGCCGAGACTACTGAGCGACGTGTCACTGTCCTCTTTAGTCAATACCGGTTGAGCATAGTAAATCGGTTCAGCTTTGTCCTCATGCACTTCTGTTATCTCATTATTTTTTTCTTCACTCAACGCTCCATTAATTTTCTCATCATCATCTTTTTTTGGATGCATGTACATATTTAATTGTTGCTGGCTTGTTGTGATAACACTTTTTTTTGTTGTCTGTTTGATAACTGGCTTGACTGGTAGCTTGGGTTTTTCTGGTAAAGCCGGTTTGTGTGCGGGCAATATGTCAGTTATCATTCCATGCAAGAAAGACGGTCGCGGATCTAGAGTGGGGATAGGACTTTTTGGCAAGGCTGGTGCTTCCGAGGCATCGTCCGGGTCGGCTCTACCGTCTGGCTCGCCCGCCAGTTCGCGACTGGCGTCTGCAGAAAATATATTATCTGGCTGTTTAGGTAGTATAGGAGGCATGTCAATGATCGGACTTTGGAATGTAGAATAGCCACTGTTAGCTTGCCCGTCGACTTTTCTAAGTTGCCCGATTGGAGACATTTTAATATTTTTATCGCCTTCGCTGAATACTTTAATCTTAACGGTTTCCTCGCATTTATGGGTTTCCGAAAAATGTCCGCTATCGTCATTGTCCGAGTCTGTCCGCCCACTAAAGCTCTCATCGTCTGAGGCTAGCGAGTTATTAGCGGTTGAGTTCAAAGTGCTAACAGCTGAATCAACACTGCTGCTCTCAATATTGATCTTACAGAATTTAAACTCCGACCGGCCTAAGTTTACTTTTGGCCTTTCATGAGTTTTTTGTAATGGCGATTGCCTTACAATACCGTTCTTTTTGATTTCACACATTTCTTTCTTGTCTGGTTCATCTTGCATACTTTCTTTCATCTTTTCATCAACCACGGTGGGTTTGTTGCTATCTTTTTGAGATACATGGTTATCATTGCCGTTAGTCATTCGATTTTGTTCTAACGTTTCTGATATCTCTTCTAGCAATGACTTTTCTGTGCAAATAGTTCCACTGGTATTGTCTGCACTTATGATTGTTTCTGTTTCTTTGTACGAAGATAGAATTATATTAGTTTTATAACTATTACACGTTTCTTCGACGGATGCTTCTGATACGTGTATTACGGCGGGTTTTCGGACATGTGACTTAGGATTAGGCTTATTCTCCGAACCGAAAGGCGTGACAGATACTAACAGAGTCTTCTTTTTGCCATCTGAGTCTGTCTGCACCTTGCCCAGTAACAGAGAAGTGTACGACTTGGCTGCTGAATCTGCTAACAAGTTAGCTTTGACTGTGTTGAAATCTGTGTTAGATTTTGTGATTTTATGGAGTTCTCTTTCCTCCTCTGTATCTGGGAACGGGTCATCTTCTTCCGTTTCCTCTGACATTTCGAATTCCTCTCCATCGGACCAATCGTCGCCTCCGAAGCCTATAACACTGCATACTTCTTCGGGGAATGTGACGTTTCGTTTATTTTTCTTCTTTGTGTGTATTTTTAGTATGCTTGGAGGCGTTTTCTTGAAGTAGGTGCTTCTGTTTTGGAAGGGGGTGGTGAGGTACTTGCCGCCGTCGGTCGCCCGCTCCTGCTTGACGTGTTCCTCGCGCGACTTGAAGCAATTGGAGCAGAAATCCTTCTTCCACGCGTTCTGCACAAAGTTGTGGCACACCGGTGACATCTTGTCTTTCGAGTATCGTCTGTTGATCACGTAACTGGCATTCTGGAAAGAGAGAAAAGAGAATTTTAGTATTTATCAAATCTAATGTTTTGAAAAGTCCAAGGAGTTTGCCTCGGCATAACTGTTAAATTTGATTGTATTGTGTATTAGTTACTGGCAAAGTGGAAATAAGTAGTAAGCTGTGGTACTAAAAGAGAGGTATTGTTTATAATGAAATCAAATAGTAGGTAGGTACGTATTTTCTTTAAAAAAAACCTGTTGCAGTTTGTCTAACTCCAATTACAGTTCACCTTATTACTAACATAAATCAAGTAAAGTATGGGAAATAATAGTAACAGCATGCGAAAGATCGCAGGTGTTACGGAAGTTTCCCATTCAAATCTCATACAACGATAGAAAAAGTAATAATTGCTTTGTGTTAAACACAATCTCTATGACAGACAGTCTGCGATAGAAATATTTATGTCGTTGTCCCGTTAGCTTATAATAAAGTGCTAATTTTAGTGCTAACGATCTGTCTTCACGTTTTTCTGTAATAGGGATTCACGATTGCGGCCCAAAAGTGCCGTTGATCGTGACAGTCAATTGGTGGAACCGTTTGTGTAAAGGTCGCACCTAAGCCGGACTTGCAACTAACCATACAATGTTATGGTTGAAATATTGTCTTTCTTAGAGATATATTATTTAAGAATCATGACAGTTATTAAAGTAATGTAAATCAAGTATGATAGAAAGTCGGTTAACACCGATTGTCAATAGATGGTAGTTTTCAGTTATGTTAAATTGACTTATAATCCTCTGTTGTCTGTTGTAGTAATTGTGCAATACTAGAGTAATCCAATAAGCAATAAAAAGTCTTTGTCTTCACGGTTTACGGAAAAAACCTCCCCAACGCAATTCGCAGCATGACCCGCATTAGAAGGCGGATTTAACCTGATTACAAAGAAGTATTTAACTAAATAAACAAAGAAGGAAATACCACCACAGTTACATATCCATCTAGTCTTTACATAATAATCATGGTGCGTGCTCTAACTAATTGATTGATCTTACGTAAACACTCGATTTCTTCGGGAATCAAATGTAATCGTTACCTGTTCGGACTCGATTAGCGATTCTTTAACGAGTCACGTTCGGTTATCGAATTGGAATAGGTACGAGAAGTGGAATAAATCCCTAGTGGACGTTCTGGGGTTTGGTGCAAGTTAAGAGAAGATGGAGTATTTGGCAAAGTTACAAGAAAGGTACTTAATTTTTTCAAGATGTCTTTTCTTTTTGATTGTTTATTTAATGAGTAGACTCTGAAATGGCCTTGTATTTTACCCTAACATAAGTTGCAATACATTTTTTTTTTGAGAGTTTACCTAGATTGTTTAATTCTACAAGCTTCATAGGTAGATTATTTAAATTTTGAACGCAATATCAATTTAATGTAACTTTTAATATGCCGATCAAAGCGCATTTTTTTTTAACCTAGATTGAAAACAAACGCGTTCTTACTTTTTGTTACTGAGTAAGCATTAGTGTAATTACGTAAAATTTTGCATAGAAGATGAAGCGGGAATTAAAAAAAAATCATTTACGAAAAAATTAACCTCATCGGTTAAGCCTACTGATTGATGAGGACTATGTCCCCTTTACATAAGATAAGTATGATTAATAAGGTAATTTTTATACGATGTCTTAGGTTATAAGTTTATGTAAACACCCCTTAGATAATATATTGTATCTAATCGGGGTTAATACGGAAGTGGACATCATGACATAACATGAGTTTTATTATTAGTTACGTTTTGAATTTCAAAGTGGTATTTAAGTTGTTAAAATAACAAAAACTATGTTTAATTATGAGCATCACTTTCTCTTGTGATCAATCAGTATTGAATTGATTTACGTATTGTTAAAATCTTTTTGTTTTGTAAATATGTAATTATTTTTCTTTCTTAATCACTATTGACTTTCTAAAATAACTTTATATGGTTTAATTTTTTCTTCGTTCGTTTTCCGGATATTTTTAAACATTCTCTTGATCTCGTCACTGCGTAACTTTGTTTTTCTTCATGGTCTTTTGTAAGAATCTGCTTTGTTTAAATAAATCAACGGAACGTGCGTAAAGGAGGTCTCTACCAATTACTCAATCTGTGATTACAAGACAAACCATATTACCGTAGTCATGTTTTTGCCGTTAAATAAAAATAAAATAATAATTATGTAAATTACTGAGAGGAATAGTAAAAAATAATAATTATGTAATCATCAGATCATTAGATATTCGAGAGTTCTCGCGAATTTAGAATTCTGCCAGGTGCAGTATTGATGTGATTTATAACCGGGTTTACAATAATTATGCAACTCTATTAATAATTAAAATAAAATAAAAACTGCTGTTTGGAAAACTGCGAGGAATCATGAACAAGACTACCGGAGCATATGCAGTAAGTAAGCGTGCAATGCTCCATCCTACTTCTGTAAAATCCTTTGCCCTGTAGCAGGGAAATTATTGTTTTACAGCTAACGTGAAAAAAATCTAACTTCACTTATTACATTCAAGAAGCCCATTAAATTACCCGCTTTCGCTCACAACTTGAGTAAGTAATATGCGTAACAGTGGCAAGTATGTGCTTTCTCTGCAAACACCGAGTATGGATGTCGCCATACTGTGCTGATCAAATATTCATACATTGACGCGATTGAAGAAGTGGAAATTGTCTATGGACATTGTAATGTGTACTATTATAAATAGGTAATGTAGACTTTAGTGATGGAGAGAGTGGATTATGTTGACAATTGACATCGAATTTAAATTGTGAATTATCGTTGATTTTTCATGTCCCATGTTATTAAAAGAATTTAATTATCTGTTACCGTGGTTGTTGTGCAAGCACAGGTTTAAGATCCTAATGTAAGTGCAAGTAATTATGACACATTATCTGAGTTCTGCACTTAGGAATGGGCACGTAGCGTTATTTTTCAGACTAACTGACAAATCAAAAGGAGTTGCAGTATGGTATAGTTTAAACAAATGTACTGAAAGTTGCCCTGCATTACAGCAACCAATCGGATAGTTAACCTAGCAGCCGACAATTTAGCGCGAGTTTCCAGATTGACGTGGTCAGTGAAACATGATTATGTGCCATAGAAGTGAGAAATTTTCAATGCCATTTGTCTACAAGTTCAATTGCTTACGTGTCGTGTTTATTGCTCCTTATAAAATAGCGTGACAATTTACACATTCATGTTGGAAACTATCAACTAAAAGACATTGGCGTTTGACGGCCGTATCAATCATGCAATAAAATCAATATGGAGTCGTTCAAAGCTGTCAGCTGATCTATTTTGATCGCTCTACGTACAAGGCTGGGTGATGGCGCTTTTTATTACCTCTGATGGATGGTAAGATGAATGATGAGAAAGTAATATATTATAGTTTTATTAAAACCATTTGGCTTATTAATTGAGTTTTAGGGCTTGTTTCACTACCCCCGGACCTCATGTCTGGAGTTACCTATATCTATCTACCAAATACATTCAAAGGCTGAGGCAGTGGCGGAGTTAGGGCCACTGACGCCCCGAGCAAGAATATTGTGGCGCCCATTTAAGGAAATCATTGTAAAGTGAAAATTTTTTGCTGAACCAATGTGAACGTATATTAAGAATTTCATCTTTTCTTTAACGTCAATGTAAAAAATCCATCTAAAAAAACCTCAATAAAAAATATGCATATGCACAGAGCGTAGAGCACAGTTTTGAGGGTTTGCACCAGGGGAGGCCAGAGACTCCAACTCCAGACCTTGGCGCCCCCCAGAATTTGTCGCCCTGGGCCGTCACCCCATCGCGCCCCCCCCTAACGCCAGCACTGGGCTGAGGGCCAAAATAGCCACTTTCTGAAACCCTAACACAGCCAGAAGGCGTCGCGGCAGACCTCGTAGAAGATGGCGGGACGAGCTGGACAAGACCAGCGACCAGTGATCCACACGGGCCTTAGATCGAAACAACTGGAAGTCATGGGGAGAGGCCTTTGCCCAGCAGTGGGATGACGCAGGCTAACATTATCAGTATTAGCACATTCAAAAGTGGAACAAATTTATATCTAAAATTTAAATCTGCCAGTTATTGGACAGTAGTAGGGGACGACGTGTACCATTGACATTTTTAGTTAGCATTTTCCATTAAAAGTGGATGAGTACCAGTGACATTTTTAATTAGCATTTTCGATTACAAGTGGATGACAGCCCCTGGAATTAAATGAAATCACCTTTTACAGACAATTATTATAACGATTCGAGATAAACCTAATCTTCTTCTTAGCGTGTCGTTGGCAATCTAAATTGTGTCGGCCCAGAACTGAGTTACTAGTTTGGCACTTTCAGTAGCGTCCATCAGTTCCTGTAGTGAACAAACAACAGGACACGCAGGACACGATATTAAGTATATCTGATGAAATGATTGGTGCCAAGTAGTAACCACATTCACCATCATCTGCTTAGCCTTTTCCCAACTATGTTTGGGTCGGCTTCCAGTTTAACCGGATGCCGCTGAATAAAATGTATTTTACCACGATAGCTAAATGAAATGAAGTTACATTTTACAGTAAAGTGGTTGTAATGTAATCTGTCTGTACCTACATGACATGCTCTAACGCACGTATGCACCTTATTATGATTATTTACAAAGCGTACAACGTGCCTTTTAGATTTAAAACTTAGCATTAATACGGCTGCATCGACGCGAGCTGTAATCGTTGCATGTGAAGTGTGACGCAGTACCTATGGAAAATCTGAGTCACTGACAACAATAAACTAGGTACATAATATTATTTGCAGAATTTTGACTAAAGGATGAGTTGTTAAAATTGAATAAAGTTATGTGAGGTAATTTAAAAAAAAAATTGTCGGATTGAGAACCTCCTCTCATACAGAGAGGATGTGGTTACATTACAGAGAGCATGCGCGGCAAGGGCGCGGGTCGGGCGCTTTTGTGTGATATCGTCCATTTAAATACACGGACATAAACTCGCCGTACTCCCGACCCGACATGCGCCCGACCCGCACCCGCTCTCTGTGTAATCCTGATCACGCTTTACCTTTATATATAAACAATTGCAGTGCACGTAAAAGTAGTAACAGCCCATCAATATTTATGTGCGAACCTGATTCCGATACATTACGCGCTCATGGCCCTGATGTAACGACTAGATACGTCGACTTCTGTGCTTACAACCGCCGCAAACAGAGCGTGAAGATAAGTGGAGTGATTTTTACATAATATTAACATGGTTTTGTAAAGGATTGTTGTTTAAGATGGTGTTTTAGCGACCGCAGCACGTTGTGTTTACGATTTTGGAAAAATTCAGTCGCCCTTGGAGGCTCTTATAATGCACCTCAAGCTCACATTCCAACTAGTAACGGCACATTGCATGCTGATCTAATCGAAAATAACGTAGACTAGGTAATGACAAAATAAATAAACCTATATCTCACGTATTTTCTTATAAAAGTAGTGCTAATCTAGGGTATAGCTAATCAACTTATATCTGAGATCGTATGCCAGTATCAATCGAGCTGATCATTAAAAAAAAACAATACTTCATTATGTATGTAAGTGGGCGTTAATACACTACAAAAAGTTAATGCAAAAGTTCTAAATGAAATGAGGTTTGCTTACGTTAAACGCACTTTGGTCTGGGTCGAAAAAAAAAATCACATCATGCATAATGCTACTGACAGTAGAATTGGCGGGTTACTAATACTATGACATCTTAACCACTCTGCTCGACAAGATTTTGACACATGACACATCAGCTGAATCGGGGGGGGTGATGCGAATTGTCATGAAATTCAAGAATTTTCGTGAACATTCGGCATTCGATTTTATGATGATAAATATGTCACGGCAGCTGTTTCACACGATAAGTTTGTGTTAAATATCTTCAATACCGTGTTGAGGTTCGTAAAACGGCGTCAGTCTATTGCCAAATATGTGTAAAATACATATTACGGCACGCTTCCAAAAAATAGGTAACTTAGATACGCTGGAAATAATGTACATAGACAAGTTTCTCGTTTGCTAAAAAACTCGAAAAGGAAAAATAAATACAGTAACATTCTATCTGCGTTCTTATTTTTGCTATTATTCGTACATAATTTCATAAAAAAACACGATCAAAGTCTTGACAAATATTACTAAAAAACTATGTTGCAAGTGTTGCAAAATGACACTTCTTAGTGCTGACCGTAAACCCAAGTTCTATCATAACGATTAAAAAGTGGTATTCAGCCTAATCGATACTCGCAATGAAATCGAGTTTAGAAAAAAAAAGAGTTGAGACTGAATTCTTGGTATAATTTCGAATCATAAATTAATCATTTAATTTTATCTTTTTTAATATTTTCACTTAGTAATTATTCGATGTTTTTGGTTGACTTCAAGAGAAGGAGATTTATAAATATTAAAATAAAGTAAAAACTTGCTTCTATGTAATCATTTTGATGATTATCTTTCTTTCCGTTGAACTAGCAGCGTGAAATTTGGCAAGAAATAAGTCTCACAGTTCAAACAAAGAAAAATCTGAAAATGGATCGATTTCCAATTTCAAAATTTAAATTAAGAATACGCTCGCAATTCACAATTTTAAAGTATTTTAATTGAATACATCATTTATTGTGAATTTGGTTTTCTAATATCTGGCAGTTGGACTGGAAGCCGACCCCAACATAGTTGGGTAAAGGCTAGGCAGATGATAATGAATATCTGGGGGTTGGATATAGAATGACCAGGATCTCGGTAGGCATAATAAAAAATTAGTTTGATCCGTCAAAGATACAATTTTGTAGATTAAGTAATATAATGTCATTATATTACTTATTCTACAAAATTGTGTATAGTACGGTTGGGTTATTGTGTTAAGTTGGGACAAACTTTTGTTTTGTTAGGATTATTCTTTCTCACTGCTGGGCAAAGGCCTCCCCTTGGCCAATCAGTCAAGAACGAGTGAGTCCAGATCGCCACGCCAGTGTTTCTTGGGCCTGCCTCGGTGACCACGACCGACAAACTTATTGTCCTATATTTCGCAATCAGCAGTGCATAGGCCGTATCCTAAATAAACATTAGTTTATTTTTTCAAAGCGGTTCACTGTCCAGTCTAAAACCTCTTTTTACAACTGCAAAGTTCAGGTTATCCATCATAGGCCGTGGGCCGTGTCACTTGAGGGAGGCCGTGAACAGCTATAAGACAGAACCCTCAGGGTAAGAGTCCTACTCGCATTTCTAGAAGTTTTCTTAAAAATACAATTTTATAGTTTTTGGGGTTGCTACTAAACCAAGCTTATCTACGCATCAAAAAATAATGACGATTAAAAGTATTGGTCGGAGAAGGCAAAAGATAAAGAAAATTGGAAAGCCATGGGGAGGTTTGCCCAGCAGTGGGAGAGAACTGTCTGATAAAAAAAAAGTATTTGTAAATAGTGAATACCTAATAACCAATCCATCTAACCATAACCCAATTTTGTAGACTAAATATAATTTATCTTGGTGGGAACCAAACAAACACTATGGCCTACCAAGATCCTTGGCGTTCTACATATATTCAACCAACCAATAGAATAAAAATCACAATAAATTATCTAGTAACTATAAATACAATATAAATTAGAACAGCGAGTGCATTCCTAATTTAAATTTTGACATGGAAACAAAATCGGCGCGAATTTAGCCATAGATTAATCTGTTCTGTTTATTGTTGGGTCGGTTTTAATACCTACAATGCACGAAAATCTATTAAGATTACCATTATAAAAGCTTTAAAAAATATTATAACATTTTTATTGTATTTAACGCATAAAACAAAATTATTTTAATTTCTATTTATCGATTTCTTAAATTCTTACATTTAATTACTCGATTTAATCGAAATTTACAAAACAAGAATCGATTGAAATAATCGCTTTCACACATCCCAAAAATTAAAAAAAAACAAATGGTCGTCAATTTCGAATACAAATTGAGTAGTGGTAATGAATATTACGTGTTATTGGTCCTGAATTAGTAAATTACGCTTAGATCTGGGCATTTTCATATTGTTTATAATATTTGAAATTATATTTGTCACATTTGTTATCGAATCTTTATGTGTTTGTGTGATATAATGTCAAAAATAAAAATTTAAACACGTACTATTGGCGCGAAACTTCGACTTTAGATACCAACATTCATCATTACCACTGCTTATTTAAATTGAACTATGGATGAATTCGTCACATAATTAAATGACGGGTTAATTATTATCAATAAAGTGGAGTTTGGATGTCCGAAAACCACAATTTTTATGATTTTTAGCCTCGGCCAGAACTGCTGTCAAAATGGCGATGACCGTATTTACGCACTTGGATTTTGTAAGGTGAAATTAAGAAACTTGCGCGCTAAATACAGAAGTTTTAATGGCGTTGACATATGAGCTTTTTATCCAACTCTCTTAATTAACGCACACTCATAGTATTTGATTATCAGAATATTAAATATTTACATAAATAATGAGGATGACGTATGACTTAAATGCTAGCCCCTTTCGGGGCCGATACCGAGCCAGCGGAGGTTTGTATGTCAAGCCCCCAAAGGGGCCCGTACCGAACTATATGGTTAAAGCTATACAGGGGTATACAGGTCGTCCAGCGCCATCTTTTTCCCACACTGGAATTTCTCCTGCTGGAGTGATTAAAAAGAAACTTTTTCATTTTTTGCCTCATCAGCTAGCCTATCCATACTTCTATACTTAATATCATAAAGAGGTGTTTGTAAGTTTGTATAGGGGGTAATCTCCGTAGCTAATGGGCCAATTCTGAAATTTCTTTCACTGGCAAGCTACATTATTCGTGGGTGCTAAAGGCTATAAATTATAATTATGTATATCATGCATATTAGCCAAGTTATCACAATTATTGCGGACGAAGTCACGGGCGAAGTGCTAGTCTATACATCTATACAAATCAATAAAATTGATGTGTCTGGTTTGTAATATCAAAATAACAGCTTTGTACTGAATGCATATGAAAGTGTATACGGCACTTATAACAAAAACACATTTTTTTTTTCAATTTTTGTCTGTCTGTCTGTTTGTTCCGACTAATCTCAGAAACGGTTGGACCGATTTTGACGGGGCTTTTACTGGCAGATAGCTGATGTTATAAGGTATATAATAAGAATTAGGGTTCCGTGCAAAAAAATGAAATGAAAACCCTTGAAATTGGTAACAAAATCGGATTAAAAAAAGGAAGTAATTTTTTTAAAATCATTTCACGACACGAAGGTTGCGGGCAACGCTTTATACAGTGGGATACGAAGTTTTGTATATTGAAGAGATAAATTAAACCCCTGATAAATTAAATAGTTAATCCTAAAATTAAATATACTTGTAAAAGGGCAGATTATTGATTATGATATTGTTCGAATTATTCAAAGCTGTACTTCTGGAACATTCTCTAGTAGGTGCTATGTCTTGCGAGGTCACCACCTGCGTCCTTCAACATAGCCTGAAAGTGGTCCGTTATTGTTTGTTTTTTTTTACTGCTCTACTTTGTAATGCTTGTTTTATTGGATAGTTATTATTATGTATTGTTTAATGGAATGTTTGAGAGCGATTAGGTCAGGGTAAGTCTTGTTTGGAAAAGTAAATGAGAGTGACGCTGACGCATTAAAATGATTTACCTGTAGGTGGAGTTCAATATTATTGAAAATTTGAATGACATTATAGCTTAGATCAACAGATCATCCAAGTTGTATATGTTGTGGGTTAAGATATTGCATTTTTGGGGATGAATATAATTTTATCCTGTTTCAGTTATCAAGCTAAATCTACAGGATGGAATTTTTCAACCTCACCTGGAGGAAAAGTACTCTAAATACTGGAGGTAGCAAATCTTACTCAAAGGAAACATCCTTCATTTTTAAAACAAACAAATCTTCATTCAAAAATTTTCGAAAATTCACTTGCCACGCTCGGGTTTCGAACCGACTAAAATCCGAAAAAAAAACACCCTGTACTTTTACATCGATCGATAGGGTCAATAATAAAAATCAAATCTCAAATCATTCCACACATACAAACATGATAAATTAAATGAAAGGAAAACCATGAAATCTAAACTTATAAATTCAATGGGATAAGTTATAGCACTTATAGGTCCATCCGATTAGTACCTAATTAACACACTCAATTTGTCTCAATTTGTCATTCATATTAGTGTGGATAAGTAAGTTTTCTCATCACGTTTAATTGTTAACGTGGTTTTATTTGATCTTATTAAAATATCTTCACTCAAGAAAATTGCTCTGATTGTGGAATGTTGACATTATAAAAGTATGCCGAAGCACGTGATTATTTTTAAACATTTTATCTTTGCGATCTAGTTTATCTTTTATCTTAAAAAATAAAGTAAACGTAGTGCGAATATATTGCCATTCCTTAGGTGTTGTGTAGAAAAGATAATTTCTGTTCCCTTGGCCCGATATTTCTTAAGTATACTTGAACAGTGATGAATGGTTTTACAATAAATTATAACCGTATTAGTGGTGATGTTGATGTAAATTATGTTTAATTACGAGGCAATAAGATTATAATATATAAAATTGGTTTAAGTGACTGTAATTGGTGTAGTTATTCACATTAATGAACGTTTACGAAAAGGATATCTTTGCGATTGTTATTATCAATGAATGATTTACAGTCCTAAGTTCCGTTCATCGCATTATTATGAGGATTTTCAATATAAGTCATCATCTTCCTGCCCTTGCCCCATTCTATTTGGGGTCAGCGCAACACGTTTTCTTCTTCCATTCTCCCCTGTCAGACGTCACGGCATCATTTACTCCTTTCTCTTTCATATCACTCTTTACACAATCCATTTATCAACATTTTAGTCACATGCGTTTCATCCCTCTTCATTACATGTCCATACCAAGACAAACGACTTCCTTTAAATTTTTCTGTAACAGGCGGCACTTTCAATCTTCCTCTAATATACTCATTCCTTACTTTATCCATTCTTGTCATTCCACATCTCAACATTCTCATCTCCGCTACATGCAATCGTTTTTCATCCACCTTCTTCACAGCCCAGCATTCTGATTCATACAGTACGACAGGTCTTTCAATATAAGTATTTATTATTTTCAATATAAGTATATCTCAATAATTTATATGCAGAAATAAAAAAGGTAGCCTTTCGTCGTTCAGTATTGATGGATTTTCAATATTTGCTTTAGAGCACGTATCATATGGACACTACGGCTTAGAAAAATTGACATTTATCAGCGACTGCGAAGATGACACAGGACCACGTAAACGTCCAAATGTGTACAAATGACATAAGCTATCGAAAAGCATCCTGTTGAATTCGAAACCCTTTCAAAGGTATTGTCTAGTTTCAAAATGCATTCTTATAAAAATGTATTTATGATTTGAAACGCATCAAAAACAGCATCACTAAGAATCCAGGTCAGAATACTTGGTAACCGGTTCATGTCGAGGTGAAAATGGCACGTAGCACCTTCGCAAATATAGCTAGCTATACTTATTGTTATTGTATATGAGAATATGACTGGCCTAGATACATTAATGCAGGTGTTTTCTCAGTGTGACAATGTTTCAGGGCTTTGGATGCCGTGAAAATATTAATAAGTTTGTTCATTGTTTTCGTAAGTGGGTGTCTGTTTTGGCAGTTCGACTTGGTCGTAATTTTCTTCTTTTTCTTTTAAACCAATATCAGACAACCACTGTTCAACTTGTGTCAGTCATACAAATATTACATATTACTCGTTGGTCCAGTGACCGCAAGCGCGACTGCTGAGCGTGAGGTCCTGGGATCGATTCCCCGGTCGGGCAAAGTGTTACTGGGTTTTCCATGAGGAATTTCTCAGTAGCAGTCACAGAGATTGAGTTTATGCCGCCCCCGCCCCCCCCCCCCCCGATTTATGGCAATAAGCTCGCCCCTATTACCTACATGGAACTTAAAACATAGCTGGCTAAATGTGGGTGTACTATTAGGTAAGTACCTAGCTCTTCGGGGATTGCACGCGTGATGTTCGTGATGTTATGTTTATGTTATGTATACAATTTCATCAACTGCGTTTTCCAACGAATAGTTTTCTCTGAAGAATGTTATAAATGTGGTTATCCCTTCTCAGTATGCGCTGGGTCATGATTAGGTACTTGGAAGTCACACTGGTAACTAAACTCCGAATTGGTCACAGTAAGATAATTTACGCTCTAAGCAAATATAGACTTTAAGCCGGTCTATATTGGGAGCTGACCACAATACATGAGACAGTATAACTAATTATCGGTCCACAACACAGCCCATTGGCTGTAAATAGCCTCTTATCTAAAGCTAATTATGTCCAGTCGAGTCTAAAAACCACAGTGTATACTATTTTGGAAGTTAAGGCTATGAGCGGCGGTCTTTGAGCCCGGTACGGAAGTAGATTGGCGTTGATGGATATTCTTGTGTTTTCTAATATTAGAGTTGCCCCTAATTTGAGAAGGAAATGGCAAAAAATTAGAGAGATTGTGTAAATGAGTGTGTGTAATTATGATCTTTGCTATGAGTATTACATAATTTATAGAAAGAGAGAAAATACATTTATTTATCAATTATTTATTTAACAACTGTTTTAAGCTTAAGATTTCACGGTTTAAAACTAATACTTAACTTATACTGTCACTTATGGGATGTCTTCCGTGATTGTTCGTGATCAATCACGGAAGATATCCCGTAAGTGACAGTATAAGTTTAAGTTTATATAGCATCTGCTTGACAGCCTCATTGGTGTAGTGGTCGCAGGTGCGACTGTTGAGCATGAGGTCCTGGTTTCGATTCCAAGGTCGGGCAAAGCGTTATTAGGTTTTCCATTAGAAATTTCTCAGTAGCAGCAGCGGAGTCTGGATTCGTGCTCGGTTGATGGCAATATGCTCGCCCTCTATTACATGGGACAATGGCAAAATGTGGCTGTAGTAGTAGATACAATTCTGCCCAACCCTTTGACATTGGTTGTTCCCAAGTAACGTCAGAAACATTAAATGGTACCTATATATTTCCCGGTAATTTTGTTTACTTGCAGAAATCCAATGGCATTTACTTCAAATATTTAAATAACCTAGGTATTTAAATCCAATCACTTAGTACGCTTTTTGAAAAAATTTGCTAGACAAGTTTTACGCGTAGTGTTTTTCAAATGATAGTCGATTGCAGGCCAGTGCTAGGTTGTATGTTGATTAAAATATTATTCGCGGCTGTAAGACATATGTAGTTACAGAATTATAATCATCAAAATCATCAATACAACGCTCTAAGTTCATAAAGCTGTAGGAATTACTTTTTCTGTTTTTTTTTGTTCCTACGCATTTATGAACTTGGAGGGTTGTATTGGTGATTTTAATGATTATAATTCTGTAACTACATATGTCTTACAGCCGCGAATAATATTTTAATCAACATACAACCTAGCACTGGCCTGCAAATCGCAAAAAACGTAAGAAAATTTGAATTTCGCGGGTTGGTTGGAGCATTCACCTTAAGTCAACATATTAAAAGCAACCAAAAGAAGTCTCCATTTTGTATTACAATTTCCTCAACACTTATTATTTACAAATCGTATTGTTACAATATCACCAGCCAATCATGACATAACCCAGGTGAGATCATCAGCACATTAATACAGACTATTTAAGGCATTGCTGAGTTCGACCGGTATTCAGGATCCCAAGGTGACACGGAGACACGGACGAGAGAAATGTTTGGCATACGTAAACCCGCTTTAAGGTCTCTGCACACAGCGGGCGCGGCGCGGCGGGACGGGACGGCGACGCGACACTGAGCAGTTGTAATGTACTAGATATTACGGACGACGACGCCACACAGAGCGTCGCGTCGAGCGGGACGGCTCGCCATGCCGGCTGTGTGCAGAGACCTTTAGTGGGACAGTATTGGATATTGGTTGAGAAACTGGCTACTTAATCGTTGTGTACATATATTATGTTGGTGAATCATTGTGGTTTTCTCTTGTGACATGAATAGGTATTTTAGGTCCTCATTGAGTTGAAGGATTCATTGTTGAGGAATTCATAACATCACACCTGTAATCCCCGCGGGGTTAGGCAGTGGAGTACCTATAATGGTAGCTATACACCCACATTTCGCCAATTATGTTTAACTCCATGTATGGATGCAAGCCTATTTCCATCAACCGGGCTCAAATCCAGACTAAGTGGCTGTTATTGAGCAATTCCTTTTCGTATAATCTAACTCTGCCCAACTATCAAATATTGCCAAAAATAGAATACAATAACTGCAATTATTTATTAATATATTTTTATTATGCAATTTGCCCAATGTATTGTTGTATACAAAGGTTTTCTGTGACAATAAACTTTTCTTTTTTAACTTGCAAATGGATCTCTGGATCTCAAACTCAGCCAATTATTGCTGAAATATTGTTGACGTAGGTACCTACCTACATATTATAGCGTAACTGCCTTCCTGGCGGCTTTATACGTCACCTATGAACTGCATGTTACAAAACTCACTAAATAACGTGTGTATCAATTATACCTAATAGCAAATGCAACCAAACGTTAAATACCAAATTGATTTCGTAAAGGATTGTCAAATAATCAGGACTAGGTCACAGTTCACACCTAATTTGATATGTATAAATTAGGATTGACAAATACCTGATTTACATCGTCTACTGTGACGCCATTGAAATTAGTAATTGAGGAAAGTATGTAAGTAAATTAAATTGTAAAGAAAAATGTAATGGTTTTCCTAATTGCGTATTTTATAGATAAGTATTAAGTTACGATTTATGTGGTATTTAGGTTAGGTTACATATCGGTTCTAGATATTTGACGTAATTATTGCGTATATTCGGCAAACGTCATTGGTTCCTTGTAGTTTTAACTTAAAAGGCGTAAGATGCATAGTGATTTTAGTGGAAGTTTGAGGGGCATGTCCCAAAAAGCACTACTAAATTGGTTATAGGCTCCAGTAGGTTTAGCTAATTGAGAAACCGAGACTTCCAAAAAACCGTTTGCATAACTAGGTCTAATAATATCAACAGAGGATGCATAAATTATCCTAACCATATAATTATTGAGTCGTATTGTCGATGGAAGATTAATACTCTGTTTCTACTGGAAGTGAAAGTAGTAGCAAGGAACTAAGCATCGATTACAATCTAAACATCGATTAGAATCGATCCCTGACTTAAATAAATTTTAGTTTCTTGACAGCATAAACACTGTAATTTTGAATAGATTATGTACACCTACCGATTCGTGTGATTTCGACTAGACGGTTTAATACGTAGGTATATTATGTAGTAGCAGATTATTTAAGTTCTAACTCTCGGTTAGTAGATACAGTTATAAGTGTCAGGTAGACGTGTCATACAAAATTGAAGCTTGTTTGCTTTTATTAAAGACTAATCTTTGCCCGCGGCTTCGCTCGCGTTGCATTAGAATTTGACAATCAATTCGTGTTGCACTCTGCTTGTAATAATATAATTCAATCATGATTCCAAAGACACGTGGCGCCATCTGTTATCATAAAAACGTTATTGTTCTTTTCATCGGGAACAGTACTTTTTTTTGGGATTAAAGATACCATATGTCCATTTCTGTACACCTGACAACATACGCAAAATTTCAGGATGATATGATAGTAAGGAAGTAAGGATTTGAACACTTTTCAGATAGTCTAATAACTTTATAAAATAGACAATTATTTTAATTATCATAGAGTAATTTGCCAGAAGAGTTGCCGAGAATCGAGTTGAGTGTGCGATTGAAGAGGCTAAGCCCAGCAGTGGACTGTTGTAGGCTGATGATGCTGAACAGCTGAACTTGTCAGTTTCTCAAGAAATAAACTTGGCTAATGCATGTTTACCGCTCTGAAGTTCCTGTACAAACTTAATTCTTCTTTATTTCGTAACCTTTTCTACACACGTGTCGACATCGTTAACTTTTTTAAATGTGAAAGGGCCTTTCCACGAACCATAATTACTTGCAAGCCGCGGGCCGCGGTTGCATGTTCCCACCGAACCAGGCTATATTAGAAGCAGAGGTATTAAGCGAGCTATTAAACTATTTTAGAGGAATTTTAATCTACTTATGCGGCTGTATGTCGGTGATTAGTTTAAAACTAGTTCTTTTTATGAATTATGTTGTTGCTCTTAATAGTCTCTCCATTGGTTCCGTTGATTGTGAAGTGTTTGAAAAACCGGCCAAGTGCGAGTCGGACTCGCGCACGAATTATCTATAAAAACGGCAAAAAAATCATATCTGTTGTATGGGAGCCCCCCTTAATATTTTTTTTTTAATTTTTGGTATTTGTTGTTATAGCGGCAATAGTAATACATCATTTGTGAAAATTTCAGCTTTCTAGCTATCACGGTTTATGAGATACAGCCTGGAGACAGACAGACAGTGTAGTCTTCGTAATAGGTTCCCGTTTTACCCTTTGGGTACGGAACCCTAAAAATGAGTTTATTTTTGAAAATGACTCGTACTTTTATGTTTTTTTTTAAATCAAATCAAAATATTTTTATTTCACATAGGCCTACATGGGCACTTATGAAACGTCGACAAAAAGGTGCACGGTTCGGGTTGGTCGTTTCCTATGGAGAAGAACCGGCAAGAAACTCCATAGAGTTTAGTGTCGTCATCATCTTCCTGGCCTTGTCCCATGTTACTTGAGGTCGGCGCAAATAATATGAAACTCCGTCTCTTTTTCCATTATCCTTTGTCCTTTCAATCTATCATTCACTCCCATAATACCTACTTCAATAATATCCATTCATTACACAATCCATACATTTGTTCTTTGTTTTCTCCCTCTCTCCATCTTCTCGTACTATCTATCTTTTATAAGTAAAATTTTCTTTACAGCATAACTCTTGTTAGGTACTTGAGATGAGAAATTTCTTATTAGATATTCTGGTCTCAACACCCATCGACAGATTGATTATCAATACAGTCCAAGTATTACTTGTTATAACGTTTCTTGATCTGGTTACATTACAGATTCTTAAAAGGAAAAGTTTCCAGCTACAAAAAAATGTAGTCTACTAGAAGCCTCGACACCATATAGAAAACTCAACCCGTCAGTTTCGTGTTCAAAAGAAAAACCCAGGCGTTTGACAGGTTAGAAAACTAAGTTTATTTGCTATGATATTTTCACTTACAACTTTCTAGCTTTACGGCTTGAAAATACCAATACAAAGATTAGCATCACTACATATTATAAAACAAAGTCGCTTTTCTGTCCCTATTTCCCTTTGACCGCTTAAATCTTTAAAACTACGCAACGGATTTTGATGCGGTTTTTTTAATAGATAGAGTGATTCAAGAGGAATGTTTATATGTATAATTACATGCTTAATATATTAGAGAACCACTGATAATTTCAAGATTTCTATTGTGAAGTCGTAAATAATTTCATTTTTTTCCGCTTACATTGCAAACGCAGGCTGAACCCTACGAGATTTAACAAAATAATGTACTAAGTATTGTACACATTAAAAAGGTCTACAGAAAACTCCGCGATGGTATATGTCTATCTCTTATGGATATCCCACAATAACATGTTTTTGTCATTTACTTTTTACGCCAAATAATGGCTAATTTCCGAAGCGATTTTAACCAATACGGCATTAATCCTTATCCAATTAAATACCTTAAATACATTGTTGATTTAATATAGATCTATATGGCCCTTTACAGCATATGATTTAAATGAATATTTTCGAAGATATTACAGATTTAAAAATTGCGGGACGTAGCGTTTGCGCCGGCACCGGCCGGCGCGGCGCGCGGCGAGGCAAATTTAACGCGTGCGGGCCACGGGCAGTAATGAATAAATCAAAACTACTGGATCAATTTTAATCATTTTTTCAGTGAGTGACATAGGCTATATATTTTACACCCGAAGCCGAAGTGGGCCGCTATGTTTTTATATACAACGTTCACAGTTTTTCTGTAGTGTATTTAGTATCAGCATTGCACCCGTGCGAAGCCGGGGCGGGTCGCTAGTTAAGTATATGCTCATGTGACAACTCCGTATGTGGTAAGGTTGTCATACCAAAACCTTAGAAACTTTTACAAAGCACACAAACCAAGAAGTCTCTGTGTTTTTATTTCTATATTACCAAAGAAACGCTGGATGGTCTGTGTAAAGGATGGTATGGCAAGAAAGGAGGTGTCTGATGAGATGACGAGGAAGTATGGAAGAAGAAGAGATGCTGCGCCGACCCCAAATGAATTGGGACAAGAGCAAGAGAAAGATGAATGATGATTACCCTTGAGATGACCAGACAATTCAGTCATTCAATTTTATTTTGCCGAATATGGAAGGCAGAGAGTGAGAGAGAGAGTGTTTAGTCTCTTAAGAGAATAAAGCAACCCTATGCTAGTTTTGTTTGGCAACTCAAAGTTGATAAGTGAAATGACCAAAACCAGAGAAAATTAGTAATTAAAACATTAGTTACGATGTTAAACCAATGTTTAGATAAATAATCTATTACGAAAGCAAGAAAGTGAGCCTGCAATTGTTAGACTTAACAGATTTATGTCCGTTTCCACTAACGCTAAACAACGCCTAAAAGAATGGCTAAATATTATTGCTCTATTGAAATTTCAATTTTCTGGGCAAAGGTGAATGTTAAAAAATCACCAGTTTGATTTAGGCATTAATTTTTGTGTCGTCTAAAGCACCTACCTTATTGAATACGAACATAAGAGATTCTTATTGTTATGGTCCAATTATGGCGGTTCATAACATAATAAACTTTGAACAAAACAGAAATGAGTCATCAATACAAACACCGCGTGCAAAATCGTGAATTGCCTTAAAATCCATTATTTATTTACCCATTTCCTCATTAACTAACCCATATAAGTTCAGTCTAGCCATAAATACATGTATGAATCAACCGTACTAATGACTAACGCGCAGTTACCCATTCCACCTTGTGTTATGAACTTATGACCTACGTCCACCTGCCTACAATCATACAATTATGTAAGAAAATGTTGGTCAGATAATTCCTACACAATAATGAAAATAGTACCCACAGTTAATAAATGGTCTGTCTGCACTATTATCTTTAACAATGATAAGAGTAGTAGAACTAATAATTCATTAACAGGCAAAGCCAAAGGGCATTGACCGGACGTTGTGAAAACAGAAATGCGCGCCAACTATGTTATCGTTGGCAAATGACATGTCTGAGCAATGTGAACGATCAAAGATGCACGAAGTTGATTGTGTGAGATGTTTGGAGGTTCGCAAACAGCTTGGCAAAGTACTTGAAAGAAGAATACGAAGAATCGTATTTACATCTACATATATGTACATCTATACAAATAAATAAAATTGAAGTGTCTGTTTGTAATATCAAAATAACAGCTTTTAACAGCAACTGAATGCAGCTAGTTAGCAATATGAATCAATTCCTTGACAAACTTTACGTCACGATCCAAAGGATTTTGAAAGAGATTCCAACTCCATTGCTTCATATACACATGTTCCAACAATTCCTTTGCTCGAAATAGTAAATAATGCAATAATGTTGAATTGTCGTACTTTACGCAATTACCCTGCTGTTTCTAAAAAAAATTCAGCTAACATTTGCCCATCTACGAACAATTTTTGTTCCGTGAGCAATTGTATTGTTAAGTCGTAGCGACTGCGAGAAAACAATAAATTCTTTATTGAATTGTTTTATGTCACGTAATCAGTGTTTAATGAACTGTTTGTCATGTAACACTAATTGGAGATTATAAAAAACAAGTGATTAATTGTTTTCTTTATATTATTTTAACAAATTATTAAGGACAGGCGTTTTTATTATAAATATTCTTAAGTATAAAGCTGTCTTCATACTATACAGTTATTTTGTTTGTTTGATCAATCAATTATTAATTTTGCATATTTTATATTACAGTTTTCCGCTATTATTTACTTGTCTATTTTATACATAAATCAAGTGATCACTCGTCACTCATCATCATCTTCCATCTCTTTTTTCATGTTACTTGGAGTCGGCACAGTACTTTTTTTTCTACCACACCAACACTAAATATTTAATTAATAAAAAAATCTTACTTTCAGTCCTTTTTGCATCAGACAAGTTTATTAAACAGCAAGATTTGCATCAACATTATGCATTCCTAACCTTTTCTAATGATCTTCATTGTTGAATGTTGATGTGCCATGATGTATGTGGGATCGTGAGCGACAACACTAATGTGACCTTGATACGACTCGGCTCACATTTCATGTTATTATGTTCTTTGCGTTTACCCGGTTGTCTCAAAAGTTATACCAATTTACTGGTTGCAAAATTCAAGGTTACTAGTTATACAGTTTGTTTTATTATTGTAGTAACTAAACTAACTTTTGCCTGGGGTTTCTCTCTGGGGTAAATGTTATCTTGCTTAAATGCCCTAAGTTCTTACAATAACTACTTTTGGCCTCGAACAGGACCAGTTTAGTTTAAGTATGTGTTATTTTTTATTTGCTTTCTAGTATTTAATTTTGTATTATTGTTTGGTCCTGTGCGAGTCCAATAAATACTTTATCTTTCTTTCTTTCAACTGTATGATTTGTACTGGCTATACACACAAATCCTCATGTACAGATGCCAGCACATCAAGCTATTACAATCTGTCAAATTTCTTTAATAAAATTTCAACTTTATTGCTTAAGCATTTAGGTTCATGGTTGATTGGAAAAATTTGACAGTTTCGGGTAGCTTGCTGTGCTGGCGTCTGTACAAACACTGATGGCCTAAGCAAGATAATCGTTTTCAAAGCTTTTCGTATTTCTTATCACAATGACTTTCAACAAGATTGACACACACTTTTCGGCAGCTTATGTCAATATTGTCAATGCACGTTTTTGATTTTTCGGTCGTCGGTATCGCTGATAGAATATCAGTTTGTTTGTATTTTGTATAGACCTGAAAAATATTCTCAACGATCAAAACAATTCAAGCCATTTTCCAACGACATTGACTTTCAATTTCATTTGATGAAGTAACTTGAATATCGTGTGCGTGTATATGCATGACCCAAAACTTATTATGTACCTATGCAAAATTGTATGCCTTCGTCAGTACAACTGAGAAAGTGGAACCAACATAGGTACGCACTTTCGCATTTATGATAATTATGATTTAAAAAGACAATGGGTTTACTTTACTCTGAGAATGTCCTTTAAGATTAGATGTATAACTTAGTCTTAAAACGTGTATAGATCTTGTCGTAAAGATAAAATGAGATCATTATAATAATTATGTTCTTACAATAAAATGTATGAGTTATTTCCTTACTACTTTATTGACATTATGCAGTTGTTAATTTTAATCTCACTGACACATGATCATTTTAGCAGTAGGTAGGTACCTACTCCAACACCGGAAAAGGTATCTGCTGAATACAGAGCAGGAACGAGCATTGGACACTATCAACATTAACTTCCACTGATCACACAATCACACCACTACAGCTCTGTACGAGAATTATTTAGTTGTTTTTCTTTATAAATAAATAATTAATTGTGTTTTATTTCAGGCAATATAGGTACCCATAGACAGCAAAAAAATAATAAAATGTATCATTAAAAATCATTGAAAAAGCATAAATATTTAAAAATCATTGAATAATCAAAATCAATAAAATCATTGAATAAAAAATAAAAACATCAATAAAATCATTCAAAAAAATTTAATAAAAATTAAACATGAAGGTAGTCATAGCCATAGTCTTTAAAAATAACATACATTATTTCGTCATTTTTGGTTCCCGCTTAGGTGAACATTTCTGGATTTCTCCAGTGCACAAATATAGGGCTTGCCAGGTTGCACGAGACAACCCTCAAAATGCCATTACTGGAGCGTCTCAAACTTTGCCAAATGGACGCAACGCTCGACCTTATAATGGCGTAAAGATTTATGTAAGTCAGTGGTGCATTCGAATTATTTTTGAAAGAGAAACCTATGTACACAGGTAATGACAGGTACCTACTTATTAACGCTTTCCAAGGAGCAGATAACTATAATCTCCTTTGCTTTTCCGTTGCGTGTAAAGTAGAAACTAGAAAACCAATATTTAATACAAGTAGGTAACATTGAAACGGGTCCTGCCCGCTTTTCTTGAAAAAGTCAAGTTTGTTGGCGAACTTTCTTATTTTCCACTTTTTACGTCTGATTTGTTGACCCAGTGCTGACAGCTTTCGTATTTAGCATAATCAGTCTTTAACGTTCCTTCTGCTGGGAGACAGGCCTCCTTTCTATGAGAGGGAGTGGGCTGTCATCCACCACGTGGGCACAGAGCGGGTTGGTGGGTTCTTTGTACATGGAGGATCAAGAAAATTTCAATTTCGCGGGCTATCTTGGCAACGTTTCCACCTCAAGTGTCTCACTTACCTATGCATTGTGCCCGATGTAGCAAATTCAATTCAATTAATTTTAGAGGTTTTGAAAAATAAATATAAGTAATTCTGATGACTTTTTACCAATTTAATAGTAGGTATATTTTTGAAGAATAAGTGGACACGGATGTATAGATAGAGCATTTAAAACCATTTTTATTGGACAACTTCATCCATTTCGGTTGAAAAAGCGTGGGTAGGTAAGCTTTTTATTAACACTGTCCATACAATTTACAATCTTATTCTAAAAGCTTTAGACTTAAACTACAGTGTCGTGTATGTGACATTAACTTGAAACTTAAATGTTAATTTCTATATACAAATATCCTTGCTCCTAGTCATTAAGTGTTTTTTTTATAGACTAGACTCAGGTATAGATTTAATCAATTTGAAAGAGAGATTACAAATTAATTTAAATGTATTCAATAGGTAGATGATGTTGCACATTGCACATAGTTCTTTTATTTCAAGAGTTCAACGACATTTTCAAGGTGGTTAAGGTAGATGCGGAAGCCAGACAGCCAGAGAACCGGGTATTGTGACAAGACTTGGACGAGAAAAAGAAGTGTTATTATAATTAAGATTAAATACGTGAATAGTATTGCATCTGGCACAAAACATGAGTCATTAAAGTGGTTTTTGGGAGGTCTTGATTCAGTTATTTAAAGTTTACTGAAATATACGAAGTGCAGAACTAATGACAGACATTTTAAAGCGTTCTAAAGTGCATGGACAACCCACATTTTTTTTTTAATCAAGCAAAAGCCTTCTGGGTTTGCATACGTCTAATTAAGTCTTTGAAGTATAATATTTTCGATAAATCTATCGATATTTCTCAAATCATCAAGCAGTCAGCAGTCAACCAGAGAGGTCGCTATCAAATAGAAACTAGCAAAATTAAAACCTTCTAAGTTTTCAATAACAATTATTGTAATACAAACGGCCTTTCAATTCGACGAAACCAATTATCTTCAGTCTAACTTATTCCTTATTATTAGTATGTGTTAGTCACCTGTTACTAAAGGAATGTGAATGGCTTTTGTGACATTTAACTTATTTAAAGTACCTATGTATTTAAATTTATTTATGTATAATGGTCGCCGGTGCATAAAATGCAGCTGTTATTTACTTATTTACATAAAACTTTGTGAAATAACACGTATTTACATTATTACTGAATAGGTTTGATGACTTATGGTTACAAGAAAGGATTATATTGGCAGTTAGATGTTTTGTGAATTCGATTTAATTCTCAGTGGCCGGTTTTTAATCAAACTATCCGGAAACAGATCCAAATTACAATCATAACAAAATATCTATTACCTTTGCTCTTTGTCACTCTGTCCTTACTATCCGACTAAGATAGATCTTTGTCTATCCCGAAGGTTGACAAACTGTTATCACAAAAAACAGATCTACATTGACAGCTATAGTTGAAACCGCATCCGATTCGCTACAGCTGTTTCTGATAGTGACATCAGTGCACAAAAACTGTGGTATCAAGGCCAAGGGTACTTTTTGTTTGTTACTGCAGAGTTTTGACAGCTGTTTGGTTGTTATACTTTTGTATAGCCGTTACCAATATCTAATTATTGGTTCGCTGTTTGGACAGCAGCTGAGGCAATGTGGGGATGTTTTTTTTGCAAGGTTAAGCGTAAAATGTAGGTATCAATGTATGGCTAATTCATAATAGTTTCTTAAAAATAATAATAGAATGTTAGAACGCAGTCCTCATTTTCAAAGTAATAATTAAGTAATGAATAAGTCAGTTTCCTAAGGAGGGGAAACGGTGTCTTAAAAAAACCAAATACAGGACCTATTAATTATGCTTTCCAATTATTTCTAAGAAAAGCGATAACATTACTTTCTGTTTCGTTACTACTTCTACTATTCATTGCCCTTTTTTTTCGGATGGAAAATCATTAAAGACCCCTCCTGCTCAAGGCGGAGCGGAAGGGAGTCTCAGACTTGTACTGACTAAAATCCATCCATGTTCCTTCTTAGCCCTTTGTGTTCCAGTCCCGCGGCCCACTATTCATTGACCTCTATTATTATATGGTATTAACTTATTTTAAAAAGGTCTACAAGTGTTATGTATATAAGGGTGAGTATAAGAGTAGAGGAAGGCCAAAGAAACGATGGCTGGACTGTGTGAAGGATGATATGGCGAGCAAGGAGGTCTGATGAGGTGACCAGTAATAGAGAAGTATGGAAGAAGAAGATATGCTGCGCCGACCTCAAATGAATTGGGACAAGGGCAAGAGAATGATGATGATGATATCTACAAGTGACTATGTGGAGTCTATGTTCCATCGTTTTTAGGGTTCCGTACCCAAAGGGTAAAACGGGACCCTATTACTAAGACTTCGCTGTCTGTCTGTCTGTCTGTCGGTCTGTCTGTCTGTCTGTCTGTCTGTCTCCAGGCTGTATCTCATAAACCGTAATAGCTAGAAAGCTGAAATTTTCACAAATGATGTATTACTATTGCCGCTATAACAACAAATACTAAAAATTAAAAAAAAAAATATATTAAGGAGGGCTCCCATACAACAGATATGATTTTTTTGTCGTTTTTATAGATAATGGTACGGAACCCTTCGTGCGCGAGTCCGACTCGCATTTGGCCGGTTTTTTTTGTCTCATCAACGCCCTAACATTTAACTATCTACATCCGTGTGCATACCTCATAATATCTGTACAAAGCTGTACCAACCGCGACAGCTTGGGGGGCAGCCGATAAAAACTGCATCACCTTGATAATACCTTGTTTTTGTTCCGTGATGTCATCTCGAAAACACGCTGATAAAGATGGTTTTGTTATTTTAATCTCGTGCATACGAAAGAGATTGGATTTTATAGAGATAAAAGAGATTTGGTCCTTTTTATGATTTAAATGATTTCTTAAATTCATTCGGTCTTGGTCATAGATAAAGATATACCTAGACAACGCAAGTATTAAGATCCGTATGTAAAAGAGTGATGAATATAAACGTTGATGGGTGGACAAAGAAACGATGGATGGATTGTGTGAGGAATGATATGAAAGATAAAGAAGTAAATGATAGCGTGACGGTTGACAGAGGAAAATGGAAGAAAAAAACGTGTTGCGCCGATCCCGAGTAACATGAGACAAGGGCAGGAAGATGATGATGAAAACCAAGCCCGCCATTTTTGTCTATTCAAAATAGACTACGTTTTTAGGGTTCCGTACCCAAAGGGTAAAACAAGTCTGTCTGTCACCAGGCTGTATCTCATGAATAGTCATGAACCGTGATAGTTAAACAGTTGAAATTTTCACACATGATGTATTTCTGATGACGCTATAACAACGAATACTAAAAAACAGAATTAAAAAAATGTTTAACTGGGGCTCCCATACAACAGACATGACTTTTTTTTGCCGTTTTTATATGTAGATAATGGTATGGCCCTTCGTGCGCGAGTCCGACTTGCACTTTGCCGGTTCTTGTTATTTAAATGTCTAGAATTAAGTTCTTGAGTTGTAACGTTTTTGTTTTAATTTAAGCAAATTAGCTTGCTGCGACAGTAGCCTGCCGGTGACGCGAGGTAAGTAAGAATGAGAATAATATTTATTTGCTTAAAAACATGGTATAAAAGATGGTAAAATACAAAAAAAAAAACAAGGGCATACTTACATGTTTTTGCTTAATAGTGATAAGCTCTCTCTGCTCTTGCGTTATCTACGTAAATCTACATCTGTGGTCGTGGCGCGGTAGATGATTGTCTAAAAGAACTATAAAAAGTGCATTTAATTGCATCTTAGATTCTTTAGTAAGTACTTACATTGCACATACGGTTTTTTATATAATAAAGCGTGTCTGGTAGTGACTCCTCCCCACCAAATGCAACCACATACTGACACAACCAAAGCTTGAATGACAATTGACAATCAACCGCCTAACCCTTCGTTAATCAAGCCGTGACGGCAATCATTGTAACGACTATAGCAGTCATACAAATGTAAGAGCATATCGCGTGATAGTTCGATGAAAAGTCAATGTTTTAATATTCAGTATCGTTGCATGTTATTGCTGGACATGTAAATGACGAAGAATGTTGGAATAATGTTCTATTGTAAAAGGTCGATGAATTAGAATAAGTCGCTGTGTCAATAACAGAGAAATCTAGAATGTTACCCGTTAAAATAATGACCTACATATGTACATAAATAACATCACAGGCAGGCAGGTTTAGGCAGAGGTGTACCTAATACGTATAGTACACCCATATTTCACCAGTTATGTTTCAAGTCCCATCTACTAGGGGGCAAACTTATTGCCACCAACGGGACACAAATCCAGCCTCCGCGGCTACCACTGAGAAATTACTGATGAAAAAACTTAATAGGTAACAATTTGCCCGACCCGAGAATCGAACCCAGGACTTCATGTTCAGCAGTCGCGATTGTGACCACTACACCAAAGAGGCAAGTCTATATTCAATAATTTAACTAAGTGGGTTTGATGACTCACGTGAGTACTTAATCAGATTTATTTCAAAGATAATTAAATTATTTACAAACTACAAAACTATAATAGTAATAAATATGTACAAGTAGAAAAGGGTTACAGGGCGTCCAAAAATTCGTCCGCATCGCTGTCAACAGGAAAAGTGCCCAGAAGGCTGGCAGCATTACCATGCACGTTGAATGGCAATGCTGATTCTTTGGCCAAAAAATAGGCCCGCCCTCTGGTCACGTGAAGAGTGGACGATTAACTAAGTCAAATAAAATAGTGTTGGAAGTGGATTCAATGAGACCAGAGTAACATGAAGGATTCGAAACTTCCGATTTGTGTTCTTTCCAACGCCTTAGCCCTTGGGCTATAAAGTGCCACTTATGAATCCTCTCTTGGGAAGAGACTATTCAGGGCCTGCATAAATCTGTCTAGCCATTTCCCAACTATCTTAAAGTCGGCTTTCAGTCTAACCGAATACAGCTGAGCTGAATACCAATATTTTACATGGAGCGACTGCCTATCTGACATCTACAACACATCTACATGACTGTGATTCTTTCTGTAATGTACTTAACATCTTGCATGCTTTGTGTGTGTGTGCATACTCATGTTTCTGACAAATAAATGAACTCTGAACTCTGAACAACCGAGTACCTGCGCAACACGAACTCCCACGGTTTTTCTGTCAGTCTGTCGAATTTCTGACTACCCCAAAAAATCTACAATAATTAATGAAACTAATCGGATACTAGAAAAGGCTTTAGAAATCACAGAAACATAAGCGGATAAGCTTCAACAGTTTCCCGTGAACTAAAACTCGATACAGTTAATAAATGAGCATTGAACATGAAGTAACAGTTTCATAAGCCTGTCTCAGATATCGTGGGAGAGGATGCTCTAACGGAACTGCGCTGTAACGGCGTCGGCGCTTGCGCAACTGATCTATCTATTGATATATTTAATGGCGTACAGCTTTTTTAGTTAGTTGGAATGGATTGGGACACAAGTATGTCTAATTATTGTATCGTAGACAGAATAATGACAACATTGCGTAGCGCTGATGGGAAGTAAATCATATTGGTACTGGTTTAGTTAAATACTTATACTGTACAGGTATTATCAGAATAAGAATAGAATATCATTTATTTCTGAGTATATGGTAGGTACAGAAAGATCTTACAATTTTTATTAGTTCACATATTTTATACTACCGTTGCCGGTGTAGAAATATTACAATTTTAATATATTTATTATCATAATGTGACTAATACACCAATATTAATTTAATTAGAGAAAAAAAATACAGTTACAATACTATAGGTGATATAAATGATTAGGGGAATTATAAATTAATTATTAAAACTTATGATCAATGAATTCGCTAACAGAGTAGAAAGAAACATACGACCAGAAGCCAAGACAAGGAACCGAGGCTAAAGTTAATGGAATCTAAGAGCAGAATCAACTAAACCGAAGATAGTGTATGTATTGTCATATCTAACATTTTGGTATGATTACAACGGCTTAACTTAAAACTCTTGTGGAGGAGCAAAACTGTTAGACATTGCGCTGCAGTAGCGAAGGGTCAATTTTTCCATATTTTAGTAAATTTTTGTAAGAGTACATATTTTTAATGTGATTATATTATTTGTGTATAGAATACCATGTGCCATTTTTCAAAGGGAAATCGGTAGGAATCGAGTTGTATGGAACCTTCACCACTGTTGCGCAGTATGTATGAAAGTAGTTACTAGGGGACCTAAATTAAAGGGGACAATGCAACATTAGTACTTGATTCAAATCCCAATGGAGGCCCGCATCCTGATTGACCTGAGGGTCTAGACAAGTAGCGATAGCTTAGTGTTCCGTATTTCTACGTTCTTCAAC
Source organism: Eurois occulta (assembly GCA_950022335.1). NCBI lineage: Eukaryota > Metazoa > Arthropoda > Insecta > Lepidoptera > Noctuidae > Eurois > Eurois occulta. Next base: position 2,612,945 of record OX465482.1, read on the forward strand.
TGGGTTGACAAATATAAGGTTTTCGGTACATATACCAATCCAAAATGAAGTATGAAAGTATCAAGGAGTATGTAAGGATCGTAGCAGGCGGCGTTCTGTGGTTTCTGCCTACCCCCACGGGAAAAAGGCGTGAGTTTACTTACGGATATATTTATATCAATCTAATATATTTTTGACTAGCTTATGCCCGCGGCTTCGCCCGCGTGGTTTTCGATAATTGTCCCACCGGATCATACAACCGCGATAAAAATTATTATATGTGTTAATCTAGGTTGAAAGCTATCTGTATGCTAAATCTAATGTAAATTTCATCCAAATCCGTTCAGTAGTTTTTGCGCGAAAGAGTAACAAACATTCATCCATCCATCCGTCCTCACAAACTTTCGCATTTATAATATTAGTAGGAAGTAGGTCCATGACCATGAGTCCATTAGGATCCATGATCGTTTAAAATGATAAAATGTTACTTTGATTGGGCCTTCTGAGAAAAACTTAAATATGTATAGATATAGTTTTTTTTTTCGGATTGGAAATCGTCAAATGACACCTCCCGCTCTGGGCGGAGCGGAAAAGTCTGACACTCCCATCAGACTTTTACTGACTAAAAACCATCCATGTTCCTTCTTTTGCCTTTTATGTTCCAGGGCCGCGGTATCTCTTTCGAACAGTCCCGCAGCCCTGGCAGGCATCGGCCCTTGCGGGCCCCTCCATGATTGCTGACATCTCTTTGAGGCGCGCGTGGAACACGAACGCGCCGTCGACACGGCCTGTCGTCATAAGACGGACGGACGGCGAGCTAACCCATTACTCACCGTCCACAGGCCCGAGCCTACGGTGGCCATAGAGATAGTTCAACAATAATCTAAAATCATGAAACTAAGGTGAAAACATAGACGGATGTATCGATCGAGCCACTTAGCCAAATTCAGGTCAAAACAAACGGATCTGACGCAGAATGTCCTATTCGCAAAAAATCCCTTTGGCGCAGAATGTCTCATTCGCACAAAGTCCCATTCGCACAAAGTCCCATTTGCACAATGTCCCATTCGCACAATGTCCCATTCGCACAATGTCCCATTCGCACAATGTCCCATTCGCACAAAGTCCCATTCGCACAATGTCCCATTCGGAATTTCGGAAGCACCAGTCATAAAAAAGGAAATTAGCTGTGCAAAATAATAAGTGAAGAGAAACAATCTGAAGAAACTAGTTCTAAAATCCCCCCTGGTAAGAAAAGGGAAAGCTAAGGAAACTAGAAATTGATGACTTTGACATTTGGATAAGAACTTAAAGACCATGATCATAATAAATTATTTAAAAAAAATATAAATTAAAATCCATTATTAATTTAACTTAATTTAATCATTTAATTCGAGCAACAAGACTCAGTGTGTGTGAACTAGTGTTAGTAACAATATACCTACTTACAAACTATATTTGCAGTACACTTACTTTGCAGTACCTGATGCGCTGAAGTGTCGGGGCAACCCCATCAGCACCCTGAATGCGTTATTGAATTGGACGCGAAGGGCAGTGTATGATTTTTGAATATAATGAACCCACAGACTACAAATGTTAAAAGGCGTGCAGTAAACACTAAATATAGTGCGCTTGACCTCTTTAGAGGCACACTTGAATCTGCAGGCAATGTTAGCTCTCCCACACAGCGCCCTCCTCTCCCTATCAATATCCTCATCGTCTTTGAGGTCAGTGGTCAATGAGTGACCCAGATATTTAAATCGGTCTACCCTCACAAGGGGTATAACGATTATCTTCACTGAAGGTACTGCTTCTGGGTATTTACTACTAGCCCCAAAGACCATGGCTACCGTAGCCATGGTCTTCTTAACATTATATGCCATACATGTAGTCTGGCATATGCTTGCAAGTGGCTACGAGTGTCCTTAGCCCGCAGATTGACGCGCTCAGCAGCACTATGTCGTCGGTGTAGCTAACGTTATCAACACACGCCATCAATATGACACCCGATACGGATGCTGCTAAGCGCGCCAATCAGATCGTTACTAAATATACCCAATCAGAACAAAACGTTTTATTTATTATGCTTTGATAAATTAGTATAACAGGGCGGTCAGTCGTGCGTGTTAAACCTTTTTGTTAGGAACATAGATTCCTAAGCAGCCAGCTCTCTCTGTCAGATTAATGTCAACGTTATGTTCTATTCAAAGAACTTATAATATACAAACTGGAATGATGACATGCGACTCACCTTCGTTCCGAGCGAGAGAACTTCGCTACTGGATGTCATCTCTTTCTATAGGGTATCCAATACTTATGTACATTTAGGACAATTATTATTGTGTTATAACTTCCTAGCATTATTAAATTATTTATTACTATAAGTTATTATAAATATTTGAATATTAAATTCATCCCGTTACGATTTATGTGCTAGTTTGGCTATCAACTAGATTTCCGATTACTATTTTTTAAACCGACTTCAGAAAAGGAGGAGGTTTCTCAATTCGACCGTATAAATTTTTTTTCTATTGAAGCTATCTCGTTCTGAAGTTTTTCCCCCCTTTGAATTAATTAAAGTAATATAAACTCTATGTGTTTGAGATAAAGTTCATTTTTAAACGGTTTTTGATATTGACATTTTGTTTGTAATCATTTCAGTTAGTTTATAAGTTCCTTGGTTCTATTTTACTTCTAATTATGCTTCAAATCCATTTAATAATCCTAAATCCGATAAGTGATACGTGTGATTTGTTATAATTTACAATGGATAAAGAATTGGAATTCGTAAAAAACCAAAAAGGTAATCGTAGTTTAATTTACGAGGGTTATAGATATAATAAACACTTAGAAAACAAAGATGGGAGCAGCAAATGGCGCTGTATTGACAGGAAAAAATGTACCGCGTCTGTAACATTAGATAAAGCAAGGAAAAAGGTAATAAGAATGAATAAAACTCATACGTGTAATACCGACAAAATAAAAAATATTTTACATAAACATGTAACATCCCTGAAAAGGGCTGTATGTAAGGATTTAGGCTCAGCTCAAGAAATTTTTGAAAAAAAAACCAAGAAAATAAAAGAAGATAATCCCGATATTCTTGATTTTCCATCTTTCAAATCAATAAAAGATACATTATATCGGGCTCGTAAAAAATTTTTGAATACGGATAAATTGAAGCACACTTGTATCGAAAATATAAAAATACCAGATGGTATTGGGAAACATTTTTTAGTCTGCGAAGACGGCGACACCGAAAAAATATTAGTGTTCGCTACAAAATTAAGCAGAAACATTATAAAAACCCTAACATCATTTTATGCCGACGGGACGTTTTATGCAGCTCCAAGTCCATTCTACCAATTATACGTATTACATGTTGACCTGAATTCAGACCAATCCACGACGAACATCATTCCAGTCGTTTATGCACTGCTTCCCAACAAAAATCAAGGAACATATGAGCGTTTTTACTGTATTTTACGTGATCAATTGGACATTCAAATTAAACATTTTAAAAGTGACTACGAGCTAGCACAGTTGAATGCAATTCAAACTATTTTCCCAAATGCCCAAGTAACCGGCTGCTACCGGCATTTTAATGCCGCTGTATGGAAGCAGTCTAAAAAAGTCAAATTATTGGACACTGCGGAAGGGCGCAATACAGCGAGGTTGAGCGCAATACTGCCTCTAGTACCGGCACGCTTAATACCAGAAGCATGGCGTTACATTGTGGATAATGCACCGGATAATACTGCAATGAGACGTTTTCAACGATACTATGAAAACCAATGGTATCCGAAGATGGCACCATCTGTATTGAGCTGTGCAGGACAAAAACACCGTACAACAAACGCTCTCGAAGGGTGGCACCACCGGCTGAACATAAGGTTACCAAAACGTCCCAGTTTGTATTTATTTGTACACAAATTAAAAAAAGAAGGTCAGCACTGGGATTCCCGAATTAAAGAAAGTTTGTTAAAAAAATACAGAGGAAACCGAAGACTGAAAGATATTTATTTTGACAATGAATATAAAAAATACTTGAAAAGATTAGAAAGAAACCAGTTGTCATTGCCCAAGTTTTTGCGTAAAATTATTTTCTTGCAATTCGTAAAATAAGTTTTAATTTTTTTTTCTACTTTTAGAAACTGAGGTACTTTGATTAGTAGGGCTTATCCTAATCTATAAGGTTTTAATTGTGGTTTTTTTTCTTTTCTATCTCTACATTGTGTGTGCAAACTAATTGATTACCATGTTAAATTATTGTGGAAAAATATCCTTGCATTGTATAGATTCCATCTCTTAGCATTATACATATATCGTGTGAGTGTGTGAGTACTATGCACTGTAAAGCTACCATTTGCATTTTGTTATCTTTCATTGACTCGAATGTGTCCTGATGGGTCATTCTCACTCAAATGTCTCGCTGATGGTGGCGGGTGTGTCGGGTCATTTAGTTCCCTTCAATATGGTTGAGCTGAATGGAGCTGATACATGCGTCATGTTCGTGAACGGCCGTTGTCAGTTTAGATTGGTTATCTCTTAGCTGCCACGGTTTATTTTTATTACTTCATTTTTAAAATGTTAATTTTATATTTTACTCTGGACGCTCTTAATGTGCACGTCTATCTACATCGTTCTCACATATATGTATAATCTCAACATAAAAATGATGTAACCAAGATTTTGTAACAATATTTTGATTTAAAAGAGTGTCCATGGAGTTTCTTGCCTATTCTTCTCCATAGAGATCTACGCTTTGGAATGTACAACTACAGTACTTTCTCAAGTTATTATGCCTTGTGACTGTGGCTTCGTTTTTATTTTATTTTTTGACTGTCAAAAGTTTGGGTTTGAGTTTGAGTTTTAATTATATTTTTTTAAACGTCTTTATTAATATTGATTATATGATTTGTTCATTGTAATAAAAACGAGTTTTTTTTAATAATTAATAGTTTACATTTTTTGTTTCCTCCTACAATTCGAGCGAATTCATATAACTTGGACATTTTATTTCCCAGTATCATCTCGGAATTGCATACAATTCTTAGGAAATACATACATTAAGTAAGTAAGTCTAATCTATATAGTGCCGTAACAATTGTAAATTGATTAATTGAGTTTAGAGCGTCTTTTATACATAACTTTTCGGGGTTCGCTTCCCGACCGTCCGTTACACATATCCCCTGAACGAGATTCGAACTCGCAACCGTTGGTTTCGAAGGCAGGGTAACTACGAACTACGCCAATCGGTCGTCATCGGGCAGACATTGCAAATCCCAATGTCTATACGCATAATATAAGAGTTTATTCGAAAGGGACCTTTTGAGAATGGGACCTTTTGAGAATGGGACCTTCTGAGAATGGGACCTTCTGAGAATGGGACCTTTTGAGAATAGGACATTTTGCGAATAGGACATTTCACGAATAGGACATTTGTTTTCACGGTGACATTTTGCGAATGGGACATTCTGCGTCAGATCCAAACAAACATCATGCGCTTGTCATAAAGGCCACAGACTAGACGAGTGGTTACTGTTTACTGTTCATTGTTTTCTTGTTAGCGCGTCACGTGGTCGTCATGGTGACCACTTGTACTAGATAGGTACGCTAGATTTGATGTTTGAGGTCGTATAGCTTCTGAGGTATTGAATGAGTTTGTGTTATTTCTAATGCGGTTTGACATACAAATAGCGCTAATACGGAAGAAATGTTCGATTGTGGTATGTATGGTATGTATGATATGTATATTTTTAGTCATTTAAAGCATTTTTTTTGCATTAAACTTTTTAATGACCTTGTAACTGAACACTCAGTTACTTAAATTACTATTGCGATGAAGTTACGTACAGAAGCCAGCACATCAAGCTACCCGAATCTGTCTTTTCCCAATCAACCTTGAACTTAATTCTTTAGCGATAAAGTTGAAAGTCTATTAAAGAAATTTGACAGATAGTAGTAGCTTGATGTGCGTCTGTACTATATTGTCAGTTACAAGGGCAGCATAAGATTGCTTTTGTGTACCTTTGGCGCTAGCGTGATAATAAAGTAATGGATTATTATAATTCTAAGATGTAAACGGACCCTTCACGTAGCTGTCAATCAAACATTCTGCTCATCAAACTAAGTAACCCTACGCAAAATTTATTGCTGGGAATCGACTTTTTTTTTTGGAGTGTTTTTTTTTTATACAAACGGGCCTACTCTTGACCTCAATCTAGTCCCGAGGACAGAGATGAGGCCGACGATGGAACGAGCTTACCCAGAAGAAGCCTATTAACTCGCGACTTAAATAGATTGGGGTCATATGAACCTGGGAACACTGACGAAGGCATGTGGAACATCGACAAGGAATGGGTGATAACCCGCAGTACGTCTGGACTCCCGATGGAAGAAGGGAGATGGTGGAATGATCTCGTGGAGCTCTTGGGCACACTCACCGAAGTACAGCCTGTAAAAGACCGACAGACATGCAACCTTGCGCCGGTGGGCCAGGCTATGAAGCTTGGTACCCACCAGCTTATCGTCACCAATGAGCCTCTTGGCTCTGCGCTCAACAGAGTCGAGTAAAATAAAATTCACGGTTTATGAAAGGACTGAATGTAACGGACTCAAAACATTGAATAGCGCAGAGGTTATGGAGGTATTTAAAGTAAAGCTATAACATTAAAAACTAATATTAAAAAAATAACTTGTGAAAAACTCCGAACTTTGACCTTCCATATCTCCGTAAATAGAAGATTCCCAGGTCCAGAACAAAAAAATGATCACAATGACGGGAAGAAAAAGTGCCTCTCGACTTCGTCAAGGGAAGATCATTAAATGACCCCTCCCGCTCTGGGTGGAGCGGAAGGGAGTGTCAGACTTGTACTGACTAAAACCCATCCGTGTTCCTTCTTTGCCCTTTGTGTCCCGAGGTATCTCTTTCGAACAGTCCCGCAGCCCCGGCAGGTATCGGCCCTTGCGGACCCTTCCTTTTGTTTGTTTCATTATGTTGCCTATTTACCAAAAACGTGTAATATTGAAAGAAGGTTCGATGTACATGTAAGATAATTATGTGGTGTATGTGAGGTCATATCTGTTCAAACAAACGAGAATACATATTTCGACAGGCTAATCTACTGATAAGCTAATTACAATTTGTTCCGATAGGAACCATTCATGTCGCATAGTATCTAAAAGTAAAACCCAATTGGGGTGATAGCGCAGACTGCAGATACTAGATAAAAAATAATGAATCACTAAAATAAAAATGATTCACTACATTTATTAGTAAGTTTAGATTTGGTAATATTTGTAAATAATTCCGGAAACAATGATAATAAATATTATTTTTTACCTTGTTTAGGCAAAAGAGAGTCATCGTCATCCGTTTATTGTTTTTTATTCAATAGCCTTGTAAGACCCCACTGCTGTGCAAATGCCTCCCGCATATCCTTTCAGGTACTCTTCTCCTGCACCACCTTGAACCAGGTTTCGTGATGCCGTCAGGATTCTTCAACTTATATTGGAACCGCTTTTAACTACATATATTTCTGGTAAACGAATATTGGTCGCAACGCCTAATAACTTTGTTTTGCATACTAATAACACACATCACACCGATTTTCCATGAGACGTTAGGCAGAAGAGTGCCTCAGTAGGCACACCCACACTTCGCCAGTTATGTTCTATTCTACTGCTTTGTTCCCGAAGAGAAGCTGGCAGGAAAAGGCTTCTTAGGTGCCTTCGGGCCTGCTATTCTACATAATCTTGCGTATTGGTAGATACGTAGGTAGGTCCGAATCCAGGCCGGCGAATGATAAAAAGGTGTAATTTACTCAACACAACTGCTCTCAAAACGGTGAAAGAAAACATCGTGAGCAAACTGGCATGTCTTAAAACCAAAAATTCGAAGACTAGACTTCCACGAACCCACACCAGCCTTGTGTACGTGACAGGCTGAATTTGCGAAGACGATAACCCTAAGGTTGTCTGAAGAACCAAAAGGTTGGGCATCAAGAATCTGAATCATCATTTAAACCAGTTTAAATCTCTCAAAATACAGTTACGAACATCACAAACGACATTTATAGAGTTAAATACCACATAACAATCCACTTACATTCTAGTAGCTCAGTGTGTACGAGGACTGTTTTTATGTACACTTTCTCTGAACTACATTGTGTACATACTTTATTGGGCATTGTGATTGATCATGCATTGATTAAGGCTTTAGGTTCTTGAATAAGCAATTTAGTTCTCATCGGAATGTTTGATTAGTAGGTCTACGGTTGGACATGGGACTTCTAAAAAGGGTTAACAAGGCAATGAGCTAAAAATCATCCGTTTGTGAGCTACGATGAACAGACAGACACACGTTAAACTTATAACACCGTTCTATTTGCGTCGGTGGTTAAAAAAAAACGAATATAGTAGGTATGCTGAGAATTCAAGGTGCACTTGGGTTTGCTTGTTTTCAATATGAAATATGCTAAACAAAGTAATCTAGTCAATTGAAAAATGTAAAGAAACCATTTGTTATTGAGCGACCGCAAATCGACATTGCTTTGACTGAAGCCACGACCCTTGAAGTCATAACTTACTTCATTTAATAACTGAATTCATCAGAGAGGTTTATAAATAAATAGAAAAAACGTGTAACTTGAAGAGAGAAGGTAGTTTCACAAGAAATGTACGAGGTTTTATATGACTATGTTGAGCAACATAACAAAATACTTAGACATTAAAACATTCCCCGTCATTTTTCTATAAATAAAGAGTGATGACTTGACTGTTATTGAGTTTAAATGCGACCACCTTACAACCAAGACATAAGGGACTAAAATAACTTACAACTAAGCACATACCTGCCCAACATATTTATTAAAGAAATCCTTAAACATTTCCACTAACTTCACTTAAAACACTTTTTAAAATAACAATTTATTTATGTAACTGTCACGACCACTAGCAAGCTGTTACAACAAACGCAAGGCATAGACTGAACGACAATGTTTTTATGAAATCACTATGTTGCGAGCCTCTTGTTTTGTTTACTTTGATATCGATGAAATGTTTAATTACTGTTTTTATCTAGTATCAGGTACGTCATCTTTTTTATCATGATTATATGATTTGTATGGTAATTTTTACGAGATAAGGGTATAAGAAAGTATCTTTAGTTGGCATTTTGGGATTTGATTCAGTGACTGAATTTAGACCGAGTTTGAGGAGATTGTGGCTAAATAATTACCAGCCGCTCGGCATTTGTATATCTTTGACAGTCGTTACAGGAAGTCATCGGCCCGAAAGTTTGACAACCAGTCTTATTAAGGGGTATCGGGGTAACTGGGTTGTGGAGGTAAAATAGGCAGTCGCTCCATGTCAAATACTGGTATTCAGTTGCATCCGGTTAGACTGGAAGCCGACCCTAACATAGATGGGAACTGAATTTATTTATTTGTAGTATCGGCGTGATAAAGGAATATATACTTGGAATCGAATTAAAAGTGATACCATCCGCTGCTCTATACATTTATGTTGGCATAACTAGAGAAACTGTTAAGCTAGAACCGCTGATATTTTTTTTCGATTTCTCGGATACCATCATGTACTTAAAAAAATAGTTCAACACAATTTTAATCCCAACCCGACCCTTGCCTGAGCCAGCCCGCGATGCTCAGCCAGTAGTTTTAATCCAGCTCTTAAATAATCTCACTCAGATCCTGTCTCCTTGCTGCTCTCCCCAGCGACGCCCTAAGCCAAGGCCCGTACCCCACAATGAGTGCCTTTAGCGCGCGGTCGCTTAGTTTATAAGTTTTATGCCCCTGGCTGGTCTTACACTCAAGGCACCCACAGGATAGTCCGGTTAAGCAGAAGCCAGCATCATAGGTTGACGTGCGAGGTGTTACGGCGAAAAAATGTAACAGTCAAACTTGATGATTTCCTGATGCACTTTTACAGCAGTTTTGTTTGTAAACATAATAAAATCCTTCCGTCTTGTTTGTTACCCTTTCACACCTAAACCACTGAACCTATAATCTTGAAAAGAGATTGCCCATCCTTCTATGAACCGCCGTTGCGCATAAAAATAAGTTGTATGATAGCATAAATTGGACATAAAAGAGGGGAGATGACATGTTTTCCAAGGAAATAAAAATGAACTATTTACTTTGTGGGGTTTTTATTGTTTTTTGATTTTCTGTTCAAGTTTTGAGGTTAGTTTTGTAGCTAACCTTCTACCAAAAAAAGCAGTTCTTACAACATTTGAATACAGATTTACAGATTTGAATTCTCACAAGACACCAGAAAATAGTTCCATCAAACCAGTGAATAATCCTGAGTAAATAATATTAGCTACAATGGTAGGTAGGTTACACCTACTTGTATTATCGCAGTGTGCATGTACGTTGTCAGGTGTACAGAATCGGACATAGGGTACCTTTCATCCCAAAAACAAGTACTGTTCCCGTGGAAAACAACAATAACGTTCTTATGATAGACGTGTCTTTCGAATCATGATTGATTTATATTATTATAGAAACTTTAGCAGTGTGTTAAGAGTTTAATTGTCAAATTCTAAATTAACGCGAGCGACGCCGCCGCGCCGTGGGCAAAAGCAAGTAGGTTAATAAAGAAACCTATTGTTCGTATTCAAACCTAAATTGAGCATTCATTTACAACGAAATAAGAGGAAGCATACATTAAGGAAAATAAAATTTTCTTAATAACTATATTCCCCATTTGTCGAATTATAAAGAACATTTTCCTTCAACAATGCGGTTTATTTATGATGAGCTATAATTAATAATAACAAACATAATTTTGCGAAGATTTACGACCGGTTTTTTACGCCAGACGACACCAACAAAAATAAAAAGATGATTTTAAAATACCTATTCAATGATACCCCACTTAACAACTTTATTTTTCACAGTATGGCGTCTGGTTGTCGCCATATTGAATTTTGATTACTGTCATGTCTTTAGTGACACTCGCAAGATTGAGACAAATCGATTGACGTAAGAATCAGCGAAATCGGCCTACGCGTTTGGTCTCTCGAGCGCCGCAAAGGAACAAACGTACAATCATGTTTAGGGTGATAAACACATTATACCCTCCTCATTCGGGTAAAAACATATTAGACTGACAACTTTCAACGCTAAGCCGAACATTGCAAATCCAACGACTTGTTTTTATACAGGTGTCAATGGAATGGTGGAATGGAAACAAGCATTTCAGTATCTTTAAGAATATTTTATTGCACCTACTTGAAAACTCGTACATTATTGCTTTATACGTTCTCCAAAACCCAAGACCGATTGGCAGCTGTATCTACTTAAATTACAGCATCCCCAGTCTTACAAAATAAATATTGTTCTAGAACTGTCTCGAATTTCAAAGGGCAAGAGTATATGTAAGTAATTCGTCCCCTATCGGGTAAACGGTAAATATAGGAACATCACTAGGTTATTATTAGCTGAGTTAACTGACCCTCTTGCTATCAGAATAACGGCTGACATAGGACAGATAACTTCAGAAGTTTTGTTCCGACAAAGGGCGTTATCGGATGAAGTTTGTCACATTGTAAGTATAAGTTGATTTATTGAATCATATAAATATAAAAAAAAACTCAAATTCAATAGATAAAAAAAGATAGATATATCAAGATAGATAGGTAGATTAGAGATCGCTAGATAGATTTATCTCTTATCTAAAACTGTGGTGTCTGATCGTAATTTCAAAATAACAGCTTTTTACTGAATGCAAATACATATGTATGGTTATAAGGAATACTTAGGCTATATTTATTTTATAAAAAAGATTAGGGTTCCGTGCAAAAAACCCATGAAATTGTTAACAAAAACCTTTTCAAATAGGGAAATAATATTTTTTAATAATAATTTCACGCGGACAAAGGCTAACAGCTAGCATTACAATATATCAAGTTAAAATACTGAAGTCATTTAATAAATGTAGCTATTCAAAGTAATTTTCAGGACCGAAGTCTAGATGTGTAGACACCTCAGAGGGCAAAGGGACTTTCTATCATCCATAACTATGACGCAAAATTCAACTGAATTGGCATAAACTACAGAGCAGCCTCAAAGGATGTCACAGGAACATGAAGCCAGGAAGGAATTTGTGAAGTCGGGCTTTGAATGATGATGAATCGTTTTTGCATGTATCGTGTTCAATTTAACCAATTTTCCAGTTCGACTAAGTACTCCTTAGTGAAATAGAAAACTAAACTTGTACTGTCACTTACGGGATATCTTACGTGATTGTTCATGATTTTGAGCTCCTGATATTTCGACGCTGTTGCGCCATGCATCACGGACGATATGTAAGATAAGTTTAGTTTTAAACCGTGAAACATTGATATATAAAAACCCAAGATGCACAGTCAACGTCTCAAAACCGTCCGCATAAAATGAGCGCAACATTCTAAATAGTGCGCTCATTTCAAATAGTCTCCCGTCACTCGCGTCTAGGTGCACTCGTCAAAAATGGCGAAGTGTTCTCTGACAAATTGTAGAAATATTACGTCAAAAAGGTTATAAAAGGATGGGATATCATATTTTCGGTAAATAAAAGAGTTTATTGATTAGTTTTTGTTGTTTTTATGACTGAATATAGGAAGTAAATATGCGATTTTGATTTATTTTTCTAAAAACTTAATTCAACGATCAAAGTATAATACGGCAAATTTCAATAGCCGCTTTTTCAGTGTAAGAACGATACATTTTAGACTCCTTCTTATTTTAGTCGCATAATAAAAATGACCCTGTTCTTGTTCAATGGAGTCGATTTTTTTTGTTATGTTTATTTATTTAATTAATATTTTTATGTAAGTACCTTTGAACTTTTTTTATTTCGTTTTTGACGAATATGTTTAAGTTATAAATAATTTAATAAAGGAGAAAAGGTAGACAATTTGACGATTTTTTTAAATAATAAAAAAATAAAATAAAAACTTCTTGAAAACTTATTAGCGTAATTTTTATAATATTTTAGTTTTCCTCGTGATCCTATACGATGTGTAGAATGGAGATCACTTGTTAGTCGACAAAGGCGTGAAGATTTTTTAAGCCGAGTAATTCAAGCGTCGTCGTTTGTTCAGAACATTTTTTGGACGAAGATATGTATGTCACTGCAAAAGGCATAAAACGTCTTCGTAAAACGGCGGTTCCTCGCGTAGTGGTAAGTAACTCGTTAGCCAGAAAAATGAATTTGTCAAATACTCGTAGTATCGTAGTATTCAATTATTTTTTGTTTCGTGCTGTTGATTTCTTTTTAAATACTAAATAAATATATTACGAAAAAAAAATATAAAGATGTTCGTCTCCACTCAATGCCTTGTCCTACCGACCACTGTAAATCGCAAAATTTTATTGTTTTTCGAACACTGCGTTGTAAAAACAACTTTATACAATTTGCGTAAGGTTGAATTTGCAAAAATATATGCGTACAGCATAACTATAACTACGTAGGTATAATTGGTGAGTGTTTGGTGACAGTTTCGAACGTTACTTTTATTCGAGACTGTGCATCTTGGGTTTTTATATCAATGCCGTGAAAGCTTTAAAACAGTGTTTTAATAGAAAACCACTTCGCCGCACACGAAAAAATGCTCGTGCAATTAGTCATAATTTCTGAAATAATTGTTACTGATACTTCTCATACCAGTCTTGCTAAGAATATTGGGGTTGCTAACTGGGTTATGGAGGTCCATTTCCGTCGGTCCATGTAAACTACTGGTATTCAGCTGCATCCGGTTAGACTGGATGCCGACCCCAACATAGTTGGGAAAAGTCTAGCCAGCTGATGACTGGTACTTCTCGTATTTTCTTGTTGTATGCATTTTATTATGCGCCATGCGGGGTTTGTTATGTTATTGATTTACGCTTCCGCCGCACGAAATTATTATTTTTAGTGCTATTTTATTGAGTTATGAAGTTTTAACGGTATGCTAATAGTTACGAGTATTGGTGTATTAATTTAATCTTTATATATTTATTTATTTAATAAATAAATAAATAAAAGTATTTTTGGGAATTCCAAGCCTAAAGGCGGAAAATAGGGGATGGAAGTTTATATGAAACTTCGTCAGTTTTTAAGTTAGGATCTTCAAATTTTATGTTTAGGCTGATGATTGAAAATTAATTTATACGTGTCTCAGCGTTTTTGATAATTCTACCCCCGAAAAGGGTTAAAAAGGGGGACGAAGGCATGTAACTATGTTTGTTACCGTAACCTGGATTAACCTATAGGTTACTTTTTAATCCCGGTAGTACGTTCCCGTCGGATATTTTTCGACTCTACGCGGGGCGAGGGTGTTACAGAGCCGACAACTGCAGTAACAAATCCCCACGGGTATGAAACGACGTTTTTAATACACTTTCGATGAAATAAAATTAGAACGGAAAGTATTTTATAGAGGAATTACTACGAAACTATGATTTAATTTGCTTTTTTTCCGCGCTTTGCTTTCGCCAGGTTGAAGAAGAAGCAAAGGTATGATGCCGCTAAACAGCCTAATATGACAAATATAAATTTCAAATACTTATGGATTTAGAACACACATAAATATGTTAATTTGTTCATAAAAGTAAATATTTGTTTTAAATAATAATGTTTATCTATGATATTCTATTTATAAACACAATTTAAATACTCAAAACAATATTTACGCCGTAAAGACGCAAATCTCTGAGGAGGTATGAAGAAAAACAAACACCGCCAACTATAGTCTTTGAACCCATTTGGACTTATTATACCTAAAGATGTTATCCGTGGAAATTTTTATTTCCGCACGTGTGCGGAAAAATATTAAAAATCCACGCGTGTGAAATACATCATGTTGAACCTAATCGTAGTGCGATAAGAACCAGTTTTTGAGAAAGTGTATTGAAAAATATTTTATCGTCCCGGAAACCCATGCATGTAAATACTTAAAAATTATTATAACTTATTCTGGTTTAAGATCATTTATTCTCATAAGAATTACACTATTCACTTACATGAGAATATTAAAACTAAACACTTAAAAATAACAAAAGTTGGGGGTATTACAAAAATTAGACATCGACAATCTAAATGTTTTGAGGGTGGATTACAAATCATCGTGGACACATAGTTCGTTCGATACATGTAAACAATATCCGTGTAACAGATAAATGGTAACTGGATGTGGCTCGACATTATTTTAGGGAATGTGAATTTTTTACTATAAATTGTTTTAGTAGCTTTTTGAAAGTGGTTTTCGATTTAGTTTCTCTGAGGTCTCTCGGTAACTTATTAAATATTTTAGATCCTTCGTACACGATAGTTTTTCTTCCGTAGTTTGTGCGGGTTGGGTGTAGTTGTAAAAAGTCTTGTTCACGTCTCAGTTTCATTTTGTGTTTTTTTATATTTTTTGTAAAGGTTATGTTTGTGTGTATATTTTTATTTAGTATTTTTCGAATTAGTATGCATGTGTTATATATGTATGTTTGTGTTATATTCATTACTTTAATTTTTTTGTAAAGTGTTTCTGATGGAGTCAGATAGTCATAGTTAAATAACGTTTTTAGTAGTTTATTTTGAGCAGTTTGTAGTAGGTTCGTATGTGATTTAGCAGCGGTACCCCATATTTCCACTAGGTAGTCAATATGCGGCTTGACAAGGGAGAAGTAGATTAAATAGCGAACTTGGCGTGGTAAGCAACGGACGATACCTCGTAGTGTACCCGTGAGTGATTGTATTTTTGACTTTATTTTTTGAATATGTGGAAGCCACGTCAATTTGCTATCCAAAATTAGTCCTAAGTATTTTTCTTGATCTACTTTATTTATGCTTTGGTTATTTATTTTTAATGGTGTATAATTGCCGATTTTTTTATTTTTTGCTGTGAATATCATGTAATTTGTTTTAGCTGTGTTAATGGTGAGAAGATTTTGTTGAAACCACAGGTTTAGTAAGTCCAAATCGTTCTGTGCTTGCTTAACAATAGTATCGATTGAGTGGCCGAAGTAGAACAAACATGTGTCATCTGCGTATAATGTTAAGTCAGCTTTTAGACCAATTTCGTGGACACTATTTATGTACAGTAGGAATAATAGGGGAGCCAAAATGGAGCCTTGGGGCACACCGTATGTAATAATTTTAGGATCACTCTGGGTGTCACCAATTTTAACTACTTGGTATCGGTTTGACAGGTAAGATCTAAAAATTTTAAGGGCAGGTCCTTGTATCCCGATTTCCATTAGTTTCCTTAGCAATAATTCGTGACTGACTGTGTCGAAGGCCTTTTTTAAATCAATAAAGACACCCATAGCCACTTTCTTTTTATCAATATTAAGCTTTATAGTTGTCACCAGGTCTATTGTAGCTGAGAGTGTATTTGATTTCGGTCTAAAACCGTATTGTTTTTCATATATGAAGTTCAGAGATATTAGGTACTTTTCGAGGCGATTGTATAAGACTCTCTCAAAAATTTTTGATAGTACGGGGAGAACTGAAATAGGGCGATAGTTGCCCGGCTCTGATTTAACTCCGGATTTGTAAATTGGCGTAACTTTTGCAACCTTAAGACTATTTGGAAATATTCCTGATTTCATACAATTGTTTATGCAACTAGTGAGTTCATCAAGGATTAGGTTTGCAACACATTTTAGTGATTTTGTAGTGATACCTTCTAAACCTGCGCTGGTGTTGCTATTTAAATTATTAATTATTTTTAAGATTTCATCTGGTGTGGCAGGTTCCAGATCACTAAGGGAAGACGAACCAGATCCAGCTAAATTCGTGAAAGCACTACCTGATGGGTGATATTTTATGGGTATTTGATTAGCCAGTATCGAACCAACATTTGCAAAAAAATCATTGAAGCATTCACAGATGTCCTTTACGTCAGTAATAGTGCCATTTTGTGACTGAAGTTTTTGCGGGACGGACTTTTCTGTGAAATTGTTGCAGGACAGGCTGTTTATCAGTCCCCACATTTTCGATGGCTGTTTCTTGCAGTTTTCAAAGGCTTTCATGTAGTAGCTTGATTTCGCTCGTTGTATAGATTCAGTTAGTTCGTTTCTTTTCTTTATGAATGTGTCTTCTTTTTGCTTGTCATTTGGGTTTTTTTTATGTATATTCCATAAAGTATTTCTTTTGTTTATTTCACTAATGATTGATTTATTTATCCAGTCTTGTCGTGGTGGGTTTAGCGTTTTGTGTTGTGTCTTTCTGCTTATTTCTATACTTTTTATTATTTTTTCTTCCAAGATTTCGAATATATACTCACTGTTTTCGGCGTGGAGTTCTAGGATGGTCTTATAAAGCATTTCATAGTCAATATTGTGGTAGCTAATCTTCTGCAGAGGTTCTGGTTTATAACGTTTTAATTCTAGGTAGATTTGTTTATGGTCTGACATGGGTGTATCAATAATGGCTAGGTGGAAGTTATTCAGCTTAAGATTTGAGCAGATGTGGTCAATTATACTTTTTGATGTTGTTGATTCTCTTGTGCAGTGGTCTTCGTCTATTTTATTTAAAATTTTATAGCCGTTTTCTTTGATCACTTCTTTATACATTTTTGTTGCACGTTCTGTATTTAGTAGGTTGAAATTAAAGTCGCCAAAGACCACACCCCGCTTTTTTTTATTTAACTGTTGGGAATAGGTATCTAAAAAGGTTTTGATGTTTGATTGTTCTGGTTTTCTGTATACTACACCTATATCCAGAGTATAGTTTTCGGTGTGAATCCAAAGATAGTGGTTGTAGTTTTGACAAGTTTCTTCAGTCAGACTGTGTTTCAAGTTATTTTTCACAAATATTGAGACCCCACCGCCTCTCGTATCAGTTCTAAAGTTGTAATAATGTGTGTATCCTGGGATTTGATATCTTTTTCCTTCTTCGTCTGATTTTATCCATGTTTCTGTTAGAACCACTGCATGTAAGCAAGATGGAAAAGCTTTTATCACACATTTTAATTCGTCAAATTTACCAGGTTTTACAACACTTCGCATGTTTGCGTATAGAAATTTAAAAGACTTTTTTGAGGTTACAATGCTGCTGTAGTTATCGACAACTTGATAGGATATTTTGTCTTTATTAGGATCAGTGTGCTTGTTTGTAGTAGGTGCGATGGTTATTCGTTTTTTGATGATAACGCCACAATTTTTGGTATGCCGTTAATGTATCTTATTGTGAGAGTTTTGCCTTCATTAACCTGTCGGCGGTTAAGTTCATCTTTGAGATTTTGCAGGTATTTTCGCTGTTTGGGTGTCTGATCAGAATATATTTTAATACTGTCCTGTTTTGAGTTACTTTGGTTACGCAGTATTGATTTTGCAATTTCCTGAGATTTCAGATATACTTTTATTGGACGAGTTTTGTGTGCATCATACTTTCAAAATCAAAATCAAAATCAAAGCATTTATTTCAAGTAGGCCCGTTACAGGCACTTTTGAACTGTCGAAACAAAGACAACAATGAAATTTAGCTACAGTCCCAGTCACAAGGCATAAAAACTGTGAAAGTACTGTAGTTGCCCATTCCCTAACGTAGATCTCTATGGAGAAGAACGGGCAAGAAACTCCATGGACACTCTTTTAAATCAGAATATTTTTACAAAACCTTGGTTACATCATTCATGTTTAGATGGTACATTATGTGAGAGCGATGTAGCAAGATGTGCACGTTAAAAGTGTCCATAGTAAAAACAAGGAAAAGAACAATTCAAAAAATAAAATAATTAATTCAAATAAGCCGTGGCAACCAAGAGATGACCAGTCACAACTGACAGCGCCCGTTCACGAACATGACGCATGTATCAGCACCATTCAACTCAACCATTTTGAAGGGAACTAACTGATCCGACACACGCGCCACCATCAGCGAGACATTTGAGTGAGCATGACATACACTTAACCGCCAGGGCAAATTCAAGTCATAAAAAAAAAAAATGACGTAGGTTATCAACGAAGGATAGCTTTCTATTACATAGTACTCACATAATATGGGCTATGCGGTTATATAATACCAAAAGAAATTGAATCTATACAATGCAAATATAGTTGTACAATCTTCAGCAGCTCCAACAATACTATTTAATGCTATCCATTAATCAGTTTATGCGCCCCTGTCCATGTGGAGCAGGACCGGCATTGAGCCAAGCATTTTTATCAGAGATATAATCGTCCAACTTGTAATATGCTTGCTTACATAGTGTGCGTTTGATGCATGATTTAAATTTCGTCTCATTCAGTTCAAGAATACTTTGTGGAATTTTATTATAGCATCTTAAACAGTACCCCATGAAAGATGAGTCTACTTTAGCGAGTCTGAAGCCCGGCTGAACTAATTGGTCTCTAGTTCTCGTACTGTAATTGTGTCTGTCACCTCTTTTATTAAAAAGATGTAGATTTTTTCTAACGTACATTATGTTTTCGTAGATGTATTGACAATGTACCGTCATGATTTTGATTTCCTTAAACAGTTCCCTTAGAGAATCGCGCCTACGAAGATTATATATGGCTCTGATGGCTCTTTTTTGCAGAATAAATATAGACTCAATGTCTGCAGCCCGTCCCCATAACAGAATGCCATAAGACATTATACTATGAAAGTAACTAAAATAGACCAGTCTAGCGGTATCTACATCAGAAAATTGACGGATTTTTCTAACAGCATATGCTGCTGAACTTAGGCGCCCCGCAAGAGATTTCAAATGAGAACCCCATTGTAGCCTTGAATCAAGCGTAAGCCCCAGGAAAACGGTTTTATCTACGAATTCAAGTTTCTCTTTATTCAATACTATATCACACTCGTTACTTTTAACATTTGGTAAAGCAAATCTTATGCATTTCGTTTTTTTTTCATTTAATACTAAATTGTTTGCTGTGAACCAATTATGGACCTGAAGTAGGGCATTATTTACGTCATCTAGATTTTGGGCCCGTCTATTTATCTTAAAAATTAGAGAAGTGTCATCAGCAAATAACACCATATTTTGAGGTTGGTTTTTCAATAAATAGGGTAGATCGTTTATATATACTAGAAAGAGGAAAGGACCCAATATTGAGCCTTGCGGAACCCCCATTTTTACTTTTAAACCCTGTGAATTAACACCATTTATTTGAACATATTGTTGTCTATCACTTAAATAAGATTTTACCAAACTAAGTGCAAGTTTACCTAGTCCGTAATGCTCAAGTTTCAAAAGCAATGTGTCGTGATTTACGCAATCAAATGCTTTGGAGAGGTCACAAAATATTCCTATTGCGTCTTGGGATGCTTCCCACGCAGAAAATATGTGCTTTAATAAGGTTACACCGGCGTCAGTTGTACAACGTCCCTTAGTGAAACCAAACTGTTGGTCGTGTAAGATTCTGTTGGTGTTAAAATGATTGAGCATTTGATTAAGCATTACTTTTTCAAACACCTTGCTAAAAACTGGCAACACGGATACAGGTCTATAATTATTAGTATCTTTACTATCCCCGGATTTGAAAAGAGGTATGACTTTACTGTATTTCATTAAATCAGGGAAAACTCCTTGGTCTACACACAAATTAAAAATTAAAGCTAAGTATGGTGCTACAGTCTCAACTATGGATGTACAAACTTTGATAGACATTCCCCAAAGATCTTCGGTCAGTTTGACTTTTATTTGCCGGAAAGCTTTAATAACTATCATAGGGTTTATGTGTTTAAATTTAAATTCAGCCGGGCAGCCAGACACATTCGCCTTTAATAAACCAATTGCTACTTCAGGAGAGGAATTAAGAGACTCCGTAGTTTTTAACGGTATATCGGTAAAAAAATTCACAAATTCTTGAGCTACTGCCTGATTAGAGCTTTTAGGACCACATGCTGTATCTAAGGTGTAGCTAGTGTTACGTATTTTCTTCCTGTTAGTCTCGTTATTTATGACTTTCCAAACTGTCTTTATTTTATTTTCTGCTGTTTTGATCTTGTTGCTAATGTGCAGGGCTTTGGCAACCTTGCATGTATTTCTAAAAATGTTTGAATACTTAGCAACATACTTATTAAAAGTTTCAGTGTTTATATAAGATTTAAGGTCATAAAGCTCAAATAGTCTTTCCCTACTTTTTCTGATACCTCTAGTTGCCCAATCACTAAATATAAATTTAGGGCAAATACTTTTTGTCTTCTTTTCAAAAGTTTTGTTGTATTCAGTGTGAACTATTGAAAAGAAATGATCATACAATTGATTTATATTAATATCGTCCATATGATGGCTCATAACACTTAACTTGTTCTGCAGGGAAATATTATACCTATTTAATTTGCTAGTAGTTATAGGTCTAAATTTAATCTGAACATTTTGCAATGGTGTGTTACACCTAAAAGTTACAGTTTGTCCGCTGTGGTCAGACGGCAGGCAATTTACTATGGCTTTATCTAAGTAATCGCAATCGCAGAAAACATTATCTATACAAGTAGCAGAAGATGGAGTGACTCTAGTAGGTTCTATAAAAATGTTGGTCAAGTCAAATGACTTAAAAAGATTTAATAACCGACTGCTATTTGAATTGTCTTCTAAAATATTGATATTGAAATCACCACAAATAATTGTAGATTTATTACTGGCTGCAAGTTTTGCCAGGACATCTTCCATTATTGATTCAAATAAGGAAAAGTTTTGATAGTTTGGGGGTCTGTACACACACACAATTACATGCTTATCTAGCTCAACACAGGACAGTTCGACGCAATGTTCAACCGAGAGACCTACTATGTCAATACGTTGTTTATATTTAACACAATTTTTCAAAAGTATTAGGGAACCTCCACGCAGCATAGATTTACGGTTAAAGCAGCTACCAACCGTATAGTTCTCATAATTAATCAGCATTTGGTAATCTTTTAGCCAATGTTCGGTAAAACAAATAATGTCAAACATATTTTTTTCTAAAAACAATTCAATTTCTAATAATTTGGAAGAAATGCCTTGGATATTTTGGTGGAATAATTTTAAGGTGTTCTGCTGAGGCCCTTTTTTACTAACTAATTGAGTGCAAGAAGATACCTTGTTGTTGATAGGTTTAACAATATTGTTAAAGGTACCTTCTTTTGTCTCACTACCTAGTTTAAATTAATATTAATATCTGGAGTGAGCCCCGAGACTCTACTACCAGTGCATTCTACTTGAGAATCATCTATAATTACGCATGGATCCTCCGATTTACAGTTATTATAAAAATGTTTATTAGTATGATTACTAATAGTCGCGGTGTTAATAATATAACTAAACTTAGACATACTATTTATGTCTGTGTGAATATTATAAGCTAATAGCCTAGCTATTTTGTGTCTACATCTAATTGGTAGATACACCTTACCCCGTGTCGACTTAAGTTTATCAACAATAGTGTTGATATCCAGATATATAAGTCTGTCACTATAGTGACCTACTAAGAAATGTACATGCTTATTTAACATATGTATGTAATTGTTTTTTCTACTACTTAAATTTTTAAAATATGGAAAAGCACACAATATGATCTTTCCCAATCGCATGACCCTTTTTGGTTCGGGATAGTCTTTATCAATCGACTTTAGTAGAATAACGACCTCTTTTTTGTCATTGTTTATGCGTTCTTCCTTATTCGATGATGATGGTTCTGATATACCACTGATAATAATATTCTTGCTTCGGAATTCTCTTTCGTTAATTTCCGCAATGATGCTTTCTTGTGTTTCAGTGGGGAGAGAGACTTGAGGAGGTTGCGTAGCTGAATTTAGCAGTTGAACAACCTGGTTAATCTCTTCCACTTTTCTCTCGGTTTTACTGTTGTCATTCCGTAGCGATATTATGTCCGACTTGATATTGCTTTGTTCAATGGCAAGATCATCAGTAGTGGATTTAATACCGTCAATTCGTTCCTTAATCGTTGTAATATCTTCAGTGATTTTTTTTGTGAACTCGCTTTGTGTTGTCGTTATGGTTTTTAGCATTGACATCATCTCAGACATTTGTTTACGCATTTCACTTAATTCAGTTCGAATATGTTCATTGTCATCCAGCTGCTTACGTTTGTAATTGCGCAGGGTGATTTTCGGAGTATCCGAAAATTCAGGTTGAGGAACGCTTGATAGCAAATTTGGTTGCGAGTCACTGCGTTCGAAGCCGTGGCCACTTCCAGTTGGCGAGCGTACGTTACTCATGTTATCTTTGTAAATATTACTCACTCAGTGCGTGGTATGACTGTTGCGCTGTGAAGTCTTGCGAATGCTTGTGCGAGGAGGTAAAAAAATAATGAGCCCGTCTCTTTCTTGCGGGGGCGAAGAGCTGCTCTCACGCCGGTGAACCGTCGACGATGATACTGTTCTCAGAATGATAGTGTCGTAAACACTTATACGCGACACAGTTTATTTTGGGTCTTGTTGCTAGTATAGTTTAGGTGCACTTTGGACTACCTTTAGATATATAAATCAGTTATGATTTTAGCGACACGTCTACTTTGCAAGACGTCCCAACGTAGAATGTTTTGAATGAATTTATTAATTAATTAAATAAAATAATAAAACCAAAGAGGACTTCTTTTTCCAGATGATATTTGTTTTGAGATTGAACATTGGTACAGTAACATAATACCCATATATGTATATGTTTTATTGAAATGGGAAGCAAAAGGGACGAAACAAAAATTGAATTGAGTTTCCTACCAATGTTTGTTTGCATTATGCTTCGTTCATGTGAAACTAAAAAACTGCTGAGTGAATTATGATGCGGTCTTTGATCATCATCGCTTTAACGAAGTCTAAAGAAGTATATACGTGTTATATGTACTTAAACATTTATTTGTTCAATCAAAAAAGTTGGTAATACAATAGAGTTTCAGTAAGTTCTTCTATTACAAGTGAAACCTGAGTAGACGAGCAAAGACCACATTTAAATAAATTGAGAGAAAGACGGGATGAAAATATTATATAATTATTAATTAACTACCCAATAGGTACAACAATTCATCTTACATTATACATAGATGCAACATCAAATACACAAATTGAACATATACAAACATCCTTTTCAATATCTCCGAGCTGCTGACAGGACCACATATGAATATTGTGGAACACATGTCATGTGGCCATATCCGTGTGGACGACCAGCGGAATGCTTTCGCTCAACCGTACAGTCACGAACACCAATATCTATACACTTAGCACCTTTTAATTTTTCTCCTATTGTATTGATTACAATCTCATGTTGTTACGAACATAGTAAGTCAGCCTCTAGTGGTGTGATCGTCGGACTGCCAAGTCATAGGTCTCAACTTCGAACCCAAGACACGACTGATTATTCGGATTCATGCGCGTATTGTATAATTTATCACTTGCTTTGGTGAAGGAAAAAATCGTGAGGAAACCAGCATGCCTGAGAGATATTTCTAGACCCGATGTTAAAGCGAAGTCAAAGGCCCATGGGTGGCATAAAAACTCTGGCACCTAGTTAGGCACTAACCACACGATATAGAAGAAGACAAACATAGTACTATCAAGGAACCTAGGTATATTAACTGCGCGAATGCACGAAGGGAGTATGTAAGGTTCGTAGCAGGTGGCGCTCTGTAGTTCTGCCTACCCTCATTTGAAAAAGGCGTGAGTTTATGTATTTATGTAACCAAAGTTATCATGAAGCAGGTTCTATCCCAGAGCTACAATCGACGTGAAGATCGCTTTTGAATTTACGCAACTGTATACATATTTATGCTCGTGACTGTCCTGTCTGCTGTCTAGTGACATTAATTAACATTATTAATGACGCAGACATCGATACATGACCGAGAAATGAAAAGAAAGATCATGTTGAGTACCTACGTCACAACTTGTGGCAATCTACAGGCTGTTTAAAAGAATACCTACAGAATTTAACTTTGAGAGAGCATTGAACTTTTGACAGTTTTTGTTTCTGTTTATGGTACCCAAATAAGCCATCATCATGTGATGTGATGGGTTGAGATTAGATTCGCTTAATTAAATTTGACAACCGGCATTTGAGCTGAACAAGCATACATAATTATTGGTCGACTTTGACATCCAGTAGAATTTAATTTAAATAAATTTAATTTCAGATTTAACGGTGATCCATAATGGTTAGTAACAATAAAATTGGAACTTATGAACTATGTTAGTAGGTATAAAATACTATTTACATTTATTTTAATCGTCCCATCCACACTGCAATTAGCGAAATTTAGCAAATCGTTTCTACTACAAATATTTCTGCAGTTTTACAAGGACTCAACACCCGGCCCTTTAAAATGAGGTATTTAACTCACAAATTAATCATTTTAGAGCCACAGCTTCCAACTTAATCTTTCGTTCTTGAACTTTAAACAATTGTTTAATAAATCATAGTCGTGAAGCGTGCGATCTTCGATCACGATGAGTAGACAATAGCCGCAGCGAAAAAGCACGTGCCAATTGGGCCAAGTTGGACACAATGCCAAACATTGGTCCAAACAATGAATTGTGTAAACGCACGTGTTAATCAGGCCGTGTTGGTTGTCATTTACAAATGTTGGGGCCAACAATGGCACGGATGTGGATGGAATGCAGCTTTCTGGCGCTTTATTGATGCCGCATAATGTGGGAAATGGGAGTGTTTGTTCGTTTGCCGTGTAGTTTTCGTGTCCTCAATTGTTACGGACTTTATTTTCTAACAAAATGATTGTTGCCACATCGTTGGCTTGTGTATTTCCATTAATGTTGTAGTCAATGTAGCCCGTTTTATGATGGACTTGCATATCTATCATGAGCTTGACAGTTTCAGCAAAGTAGTGTGCGAAAAACTTTTCTTATTTCTAGCTGATTTTCAACTTTAGTCTTGATTATCTACTGAATAATGAGCCTTCTTCTCAAACCAATAAGACAGATTTTTTAATAAATTTATTGTAAACCGTTTGTCATTTATTCATGGCGTGAGTCCGTGACCTTTCATGTGTTATTTTAGGGTTATCGCAGCTAACAGAATTATCTAATAATTGCTAATAACATGTTAATAAACAATTTTAAATAACCATAATCATGTAAGTACATACAATAAAAATAAATGGAATATTAATTGGTAAGTAAATAATGTTAAAGATGACATTTCAATAATTAATCATTAAATCCAAGATTTTGCATGGTCATAATAATTATGTATAGGTACCTATTTCAAACAGTCATAAACATAAAGCAAATAACATAAAACACAAAACATTACACTTTGTAACCCCGAAGGTAGAGGTTTGTGTGCTAATAGGTTTACCCACATTTCACCAGTTATGCTTAAGTCCTATACAATAGGGGGCGAGCTTATTGCCATCAAATGGGCACAAATCAAGGTTCCAAGACTGCTACAAAGAAATTCCTGATAGAAAATCTCAAAAACACTTTACCCAGCTTGGAAAGAACGTCATAAACGTCGGACCCAGTACCTCGAATCAAGCTCAACAGAAGCGCTTGCAACCACAAGATCAATGAAGCAGTGAAATAGTAATGACCAATGCAATTAAAATTCACTAAAATTACAGCACCCATTATACTAAACCGTTATTTACAAAATAAAAACAATAAGTTCCTTAACAAAGCTTGAAAACTGAAACATATGTTGAACATTGGAACACGTGGGGAGAATTTACAAAGAGCCGGCTTGAGAGATGTTAGCGACGCGTTATCTTGACGAAAGATTAATGTTCAACCGAAATAACTTAGTGACACTTCCTCATTTTACACTTCCTTAAGTGTTACTGGTTATAACCGTTAGTGTCTCGTTTAAGGGGGAAGTGTCGGAGTAAGAAAATTCAAATTATCTTATGTTTTTTTGCAATTAGCTGGCGGTCTAAAATGGCCGCTTTTAAATTCTTAAAATGGTCATAGACGTACCTACTGTTATGAATTGTCACCTTGTGACCATTTTACGAATTTAAACGTAATTCATATTAATAAACTAATATGATTCTGCTAAAGCGGCTATTTTAGACCCCCAGGTCAGTATCAGGTTGTATGTTGAATAAAATATGATTCGCGGCCGTAAGAAATATCGCTTTACTGACTTATAATTATTAATATCATCAATCCCCATCATCATCATATATCTCTCTAAGTTCGTTTAATCCCATCAAAATGACTTTTACATGAAATGGTCAAAAAACGTAAGGGAAATCGAATTTCGCGTGCTTTCACCTTAAGCTAAACACGGTTCATAAAAATATGGTAACTTGAAATGTTGGGCTTTCTTAGAAAAAATGCTTAGTTAGTTCACATTTCACGCTTAGTTTGCGGGTTGTGGGTGAGTCAAGAGTATGAAGCCGTTTCTTTTGTGTGTTACTCACAAAAAATGTTGAGTGATTGGGCATGGACATTATGTATGACTTTCAGTTTTTTTTTTGTTTATTCAAACTTTTGACTCCAATCTTAATTCCAACTACAAAGAAACGAGTGTTAAATAAATAGGTTAATTTGGATTTTCTTTTTAAATAATTAGTAGAATTCTTCTTTCTTTAATACGGACGTAAACCGCAAGAAAACGCAAAGAGAAAATCAAAATCCATTAAGCCGTGCAGTTAAACCCCCCTTTAACTAGCGTTAACTTAGCGGTACGTAATAACTACTTAACACAAATTCTTAGAAAACAGATCTAGTGTTGCGATAAACCATCGATACAACGTTAACATCTCGATTAATTCGTGAATCGATTCACAATGTGAATCCGGCTGCTATCGATAACATTAATCAGAATCACACAGGCGAGTATGTGGGTTTGTGTTTCAGTGTAAGATCATTAGTTTATTATAAGAGAAGATAGTGGATGAATAGTAATTTGTGTGCCACTTACACTTTTTACGCTTGAGGCGAATCTTAAGGTGAATGCT
Source organism: Eurois occulta (assembly GCA_950022335.1). Taxonomy (NCBI): domain Eukaryota; kingdom Metazoa; phylum Arthropoda; class Insecta; order Lepidoptera; family Noctuidae; genus Eurois; species Eurois occulta. The sequence goes on from OX465482.1 coordinate 2,640,778, forward strand.
CCAACCAGCCCGCGAAATTCAAAATTTCTTGCGTTTTTTGCAATTTGCAGGCCAGTGCTAGGTTGTATGTTGATTAAAATATTATTCGCGGCTGTAAGACGTATGTAGTTACAGAATTATAATCATCAAAATCACCAATACAACCCTCCAAGTTCATAAAGGCGTAGGAACCAAAAAAAAAACCGAAAAAGTAATTCCTACAGCTTTATGAACTTAGAGCGTTTTATTGATGATTTTGATGATTATAATTCTGTAACTACATACGTCTTACAGCCGCGAATAATATTTTAATCAACATACAACCTAGCACTGGCCTGCAAATTGCAAAAAACTCAAGAAATTTTGAATTTCGCGGGCTGGTTGGAGCATTCCCGTTAAGATAAATTGTTGTGTGTTTGAGAATGTAACTTCTACGGAGCCACTGACTCAGATGTAACGAAATATCCGGATGGAAACTTGAGAAAAAAAGCTGAGCTGAACTGAGCTGAGTCAAGTAGGGTTAAAGTTGCAATGGCGACAGAACATAACAGAACATCACGACTGTAAACCGCGAAGGGTTAGGCAGAGGTATACCAGTACACCCACATTTCGCCAGTTATGATACTAGTCTCATGTAATAGGGGGCGAGCCTATTGCTATCAACCGGGCACAAATCTAGACTCCGTGGCTGCTAATAAGATATTTCTGATAGAAAAACCCAATAACACTTTGCCAGACCCGGGAAACAGAAGTCACGTAGAATATTGAAAATCTTGTCTGATTTACGAGTAATAATTATCCAAGGTGTAAACGGACCCTTTACGAAGCCGTTCAATCAAGCATTCTATAAATCAGACTACGCAAAAATTATTGCTGGGAAACGACTTTTACCTTGCTGTGAATAATCACGTTTTGCGGTAAAACTTAATACAACGCACTCAAAACATTGTGCTGATGGATGCATTGCATAGTAAACGGGTTATGGAGGTGTTTAAAGTTATAACCTTAAAAACTAGTTGAAAAAAAAAACTAAAAAAAAATGGAATTTTTACCTCCAATATCTCCGTAAAAATATTTTATTTCACATAGGCCTACATGGGCACTTATAAAACGTCGATAAAAAGGTGCACGATTCCGGTTGGTCGTTTCCTATGGAGAAGAACCGGCAAGAAACTCCATGGTTACTCTTTTAAAATGATTAGATTTTACAATATTATCATGTTACAGCATAAGTCCTTAAGTATGGGAGGACAGCGTAGGCCCGTAGGTCGTTGATATAGAAGGTTCCAGGTATGGTTAAAAAATGATCGCAATGACGGGGAGAACAAGTGCCTTTCGGCTTCGGTAAGGGTCTTTTACACCCATTATTATACATAGATGCAGAATTAAAATAAAATTCATCAAATTCTCAGTCGAAATAAATCTTCTTCTGAGCACAAAACATGTTGTGACCACCCTAAGTAACATGAGATATGAGCGGACAAGATGATGCCACCAAAATTGTAAGACAGCTCTTCAAACATGGTCACTTCTACAATATTAAATTTAAAATACTAGACGGTCATCATCTACCTAGCGTTTTCCCAACTATTTTGGGGTCGGCTTCCAGTCTAACCGGATGCAGCTGAATACCAGTATTTTACGTGGAGCGACTGCCTATCTGACCTCCACAACCACAACGACCACCACCCGGTTAGTCCTGGGTAATACGATACTCTTATTAATTAAGACTGGTTGTCAGACTTTCGGGACTGTTAAAGATCTTCAAATGACAGCCGGGACCAACGGCTTAACGTGCTTTCCGAGGCACGGCGGGAACCACGGACCAACCTAGGCAAGCGCAGCTTAACCTAAAGATCGACCCGAGCGGCAGTTATTTTTAGCCATGAGCTCTCGCCTTAAAAATTTAAAATACTAGACGGTATGGGCATGGGTACCTAATGAATTCAACCATGAATTAAGGCTAAAAATCAACTACCAACTCAACCGCCTCTATTCATAGACAATTTAATTAATATATCTTACTCAATCCTAATTAATAACTTTAACACCTGCAGCCGCTACCTACATACAAAAATTATGCAACATTAAAAAAAACCTATAATCCTGACTAATATAAATGTGAAAGTTAGTTTGTTTGTTTGTTACGCCAGTTACGCCTTCACGCCGTAACGGCTTCAAAGATTTAGATGTAAATTGGCATAAAGATAGACCTGGGTTAGGATATAAGACATCATGATCATCATCTTTCATCTTCTGCACGTGGACATCTTCTTTGTTCGTGGGATAATTTACAACCTATGTGGGCAAAGCCCCGGGTAAAACTTAGTATACATAGGTGTAAATATTTGGTAAACGATCCTCCATCAGTCATAGATATTCGGTGCGCGGGCGCAGCACTGGCTTTCTCCTGAGCGTCCATTAGTTACGCAATCAGTAATGTCGCGATAATGTTTTTAAACGGATATTTTATGAAAGTTTTTTCGTAGTACTGTAAATGGTGGAGTTTATTTGTTTAATTAAGTCACCGGTGCCTATATCCGTAAAGCAATCGTTATGACTACCGTTAAAGTAGGCAATGGTGTTTCGTCGATGCCAGTTTAGTTTCTATAGAATAGTTTAGATAAACGGAGGGCCTAGGCTTGACACAGTGACACTCTATCGGCGACACCGATGACGGAAAAGTCACACATGGATTGGGTTGACATTAGCTACCGAAAAGGTTGACATTAGCTACCGAAAAACTTATATCAAACCTGTTGAAAGTCGTTGCAGAAGCGCTTTGTTCACTTCAACCAATTTATCTGTACAGGCGGGAAAACACAGAACTAAAATAAATGTACCAAGTTTGACCTATCGATGCAGATTTTCTTGACAAGCAACGCCATCTTGAACTGCACACTTAAAGCGGTCATACTATAGGCGATTGACAATTGTCTAGGCCCTCTATTATCTGTGAATTATACTAAGCAAAGAAGGTCGTTACAATGATCTTATTTAACGAAAAACATGATCGAGTCGTTAATCGAATAATTTGAAATGTTAAAAACAACACTATATCACAATTGGGATAAGGGCAGTAATCAAATCAATCAATCAATCAAAGTAGAACGTAGATGCTTATAAAAATACAATCATCATCAACTCCCAACGACTAACTCAAACTAAAAACATCACGTCAGGACAAACCCATCATCCAACAACGTGATAGACATTTCACTTGTCAACGTTTCGAAATGTCTTCTAAGAATAGGACGCCCATTTCTCTTGAAACGAATCTCATTTCCGTTCGAGACTAAAGGGAGGAAAGGTCAGATCGGCTACGGGTGAAACGAGAAACATGCCACATTGAGGAGCAGATAATAATGAAATAGATAGTGAAAACATAAAACATTTACTAAAAAAGTCAGAAGTGCAACACTTGAAAATAGATCGCATTAGTAACGGGCTATGGTTGAAATAAGAAGCTTCTCAAACATATCGGACTGATAACAATGAATCGATAGCGATAACAGTTGTAGAAGAAACGCGGCATTGAGAATATACCCAAGAGTGTTGGTACAGACGAGTGAAATTCAAATGGGTATCTCTCTTCGTTTGAAATCTTGGCAAACCTTATTGATATAAAATCCTTGTAAAGAACACCTTACGGTAAAACAACTGTACCGTGGACTCGTTGACAAACACTTATGCCATATGGCAAGAAGCCAGATTTGCAACAACTAAGATATCTGTAGGCCATATAAATGTCTTCTATGTAGGAAATCGAACCTCCACGACATGAAATACAATACTTAGGAACTTTACTCACATACATCATTGACACTATCGCCAAAAACACTGCACATGATGTCAGAAGCTCAACCCACTTAATTCATATTAATATTATAAATGGAAGTAACTTTATCTAATAGCTTGAGATCTGGAATTATATAAATTATAATTAAATAAACATGTGTGTTAAAAAATTCAAAAGCACAAATATAAGCAAGCGAAGTCGTAAACGACAGCAAAGTAGTGAATAAACAACTTAAACATAACTACATCACTACATAAAGAAATAATCTCCAAATAACATGGCCATTTAAAACTCTGCGAAGTATCAAGTGCACTTATCAAAAGTAAGAACGGATGTGAGCGCCTGCGCCGCTTCCTGAGTGACCTCAGACATATGTAATCAATGTTTGAACAGTTACCAATGCTTAAGCTTAATCGATCGGAAATACCTGGGAGCTTTCGTAACTGTCATATATTTCTTTGGAAAAATGTTCAGTAAAAAAGTTGGAAATTGACAGTAGTAGAGGTAGTAAGGTTGCGTTTGTGTATTATCTGCATACAATTCAATATTTATGAGAGTTTAATTATCCTTTGAGACACTCCTTTACTAAAAATAGATTTTGACACCGCCTGCTCGGTAATGTCAAATGTCAAATTATATGTCATGCAAATGCAAATAACTTTAAGCAAGTCATTATAGCCTTAAAACCATGCCTGATTCAATATATTGCACAAAAGTGTAAAGGCAAGCCTAAACAAGAACGAACTGGTAATAAAACAACGACAAACATAACTAGCATAATACACAATACTAAACCAGGAAAAGCAGAAACAGCACAATTAAAACCAACTAAGCTGAAAATTAATGGCACTTATGTACACTTCATGTAGACACTAAACCGTTGAACGCAACACAAACCTAAAATAGTCTAATGTTTCATAAACTGCTTATGGTCTATTATAGACTAAAGTTAGTCACTGTGAGGCTATAAACGAAAGTTTTGAGGTAAACCACGAAGTACTCTTAACTGTGTCAGAATTGTGCTGACAACTAGTTTTCGCTAGCGAGCCGTTTGACCTTTCGAAGTCAGCGAAAATGCCATATTGTTACTCGTTTGCCGGAAAACGTTTGCTGATATCGAATGATTCAATTCGATTTTGCTGAGTTGGTTTTTAGGTTGCCATATTATCAATTTATCACGTACACGGAAAAGTGAACGCAGTTTTGGTGTTATTTGAATTTGAGTTTTAATACTGTTTAATATTGTAAATGTTTTGTTATGATATTTATGTCATTCTGCGATACGGACGATTCTACAATAATTGGTGTTGATCTTTCCATAACAATTCCAGATTAAATAGGTATTTGCATTGTCAATTATTTCTGATAATCGAAGATGAGAAAAACAAGCTTCAAATCTCATAAATTTTCTGTTATAGGCATAGGTATAAAAATATTTACCGTAGTAACTACGGTAAAAATAATCAGTAGGTACTGGAAAATAGTTATGATTTGGTAAAAGTGAAACATTACTAAAACCTAATGAAATAGCATCGCTTTCAATTGTACCTAGATATCTTTATTTGGTCACAAAATTCACACATTACTACTTTTGACGATGATTAAACTAAATTACCATAATTGAAAACCTCCCGCGGCGTCGTCTAAGCATTTCATACGGTTTTTTCTAATTATAATCAAGTATTGCGATAGACACACCAAAAGAGGACCAGATTACAGCACTAGATAGACATCGTATTAAAAACGAAGACATGAAAAACTGCATAATGATTTGATTGGTAATGATAAGTTTAATGTTGTTGAAATAAATGTAATAACACTTGATACCACTACAGAACTTGCTGCAATAAATAAACAAAAAGTTGTTTCTGTACTAACTGAAACACTTATTTACACGCATACAACTAAACCTGAAAATAATGTTCCCAATAGTTTAAACCTGTAATAACCAAAACTTGATGCTTATGAAGAATTACATAATGTATTTTGTATAATCGCTTAGAAAATAAAAGTGATTAATGAGGAATTAAACGTTAATAGCAGAAAATAACTGTGTAAACGTGCATTTAGTGTAATCAACTAATCACGCAAACTCCTACAGTTTAACTATTAAATAATTGCGGACCCATCAACAGTTAAAACATGATACAAATAACATTTGTAGCACGCTGTCTAACAATATCAAAAGCTTTACTTATATTCTATTGGTTAGTGTTCCAGCAAAGACTTATCAATAATACGTTTGGGAACTTAGAATTCCTTTATAATTAAGATGTACGTTCTTATTTAGTTGGTACATATTAAAATAATATATTCAGACATAAGTATGTGTCTTTTAATATTTCAAGCTAGTAGTGAGTCAAGTTTTATTTTAATCTTTTAAACCTGTTTTTGTTTTTTTGTAGAATTTGGGTGCGCGGGCGCTTATATAAATGAGAATCAAAGTTAGCAAGTCATGTTAATAAACTTATTCTAAGTATCCTTTCATTTTAAAATTAAGCCTTATTTAAAAATGAATATTAATTTTATTCTAAAGAATAATTGAAATCTAAAATTTTGACAAGAGTTTTTTGAAAACACATTCAATCGAAATATTTGAAAAACCATCTCATGAGGTCATGCATTTCTGAGGTTACAAAATCTCGGTGCAAACACAAAACAAATTCCATGACGTTCTTAGAATAATCTTGTAGATGCACAAACTGAGATATCTTTGCGAGATAACGATACGCTTGTGATTATAATGCTGACAGAGAAAACATTTTCACGTGATTAACAACGCCAATTTTACGTTAATTGGCTTTTTGTTTGATTGAATTTATAATTATTCTGTATTGAAAGATCCGTTGGAGCATTTTATACAAAAACATTTTCTCTACTGGTAAATTTCACTGTAATCATAATTTTACTAGTATTTCGAAAGTCTTGCAAGGCCCTGTAAACGTTTTGAAAATTAAATCTGCTTCTAAATTACCGTTATGTTTATCTATTGACTGGTCAGTAACAGGTTTCGGGTCCACACCATCGTAATCGTCATCAGTATTTACCTTCTCATCAAGTTGAGGTCAAGTCCCTTTTTAAGAAGTTCTCCGTAAGAATGTTTTAAAACTTTCAGTCCAGTGAAAGTATCCTCGGCGTCTTCTCCTTTACAGTCTGGTGCACTCAATTCACTAAACACTTCACTAAGGGAACACCATTGATCTTTGGAACATAACACTATACTTTTATTTATAATGATATCACCGGAACTGATCTTCGATTCGGTTACGAGATTGTCGAAATTATGGCGAGATGTCACGAGAGCGGGCGAGTTAGAAGTGCGCGCGCGGCCGCATCGCAGCGCTGCGCGGGAGTCAGTGAGCGGTGCGGGTGCGCGGGCGCCGGACTTTGCGCTTGTATTTGGAATGCAATCTCCCTCGCTCTCTCAGGCATGCGCGCGTTTTCTCCTATACGCCCGTTCCTCTCGTTTCCTCGCCGTTATGAATGGTTGTTATGCTATGCAGTTGTGCCCAATAACTTCGTATGCTGGTCTTTTTGCCCTTTTTTGCCGGTCCCAGTCCCTCGGGCGGTTCATTGTTTACTGTTTTGACCTTTTGTCGTTCACCAGTTTATGTTTCCTTCGAACGCTCTTTTAATTTGTTTTGTTAAGCGGCTGCTTTGGTCATTTTGCTTTAGTAATCAGTTACAATGAGGCTTGTTAAAGCAAATTCTTGGCTGAACAAGATGATAGCGCAAGTTAAACGGCGAGTCACGATTTTGATACCGTTATGATAGATACAGATGAAAAGCATTCCAACTCAAAGGAGCGTTGGAGCTGGAGTCATTAAGATTCTGATTAAGTGTGAAATATTTTCCTCTAGAATGTCTATTTCCAAACGAATTCGAAATGCTTTTGAAATTCTCATTTATGTTTTGATCAGAGTTGAATGACATCTGTCGTATTTCCTCATTCCTTGCATTGCAAATGCTGGTAAATTCTCCAATATTTCCAAAGATACTATGAATAATTGAATAGGTTTTAAATCATCATCTCCTAAGTCAAACACCACGGAAAGGATTTCAAAATGAACCAGAACTAAAACTTGATCTATAACTGGATTTACAGCACCCACAATTTGAAGAGTTAGTATTAAAATCCAAGAGAACATAAAAGCAATGTACTAAGAAACGTTAACGATCGATCGTAATCTAAGTTCTGGTACATTTGCGCAAACAAAACGAAGGAAGTTGCACATGCGCGCAAAGACGGCATCCTATGCCGGATGAATCTTCTATTTGGAACAAAGTTATAGCTACTTTGTTTCAGTTCTCATTGTTGCTACACTTATCTGATAATTACGGGATCATCTGATCATTGTTATCCTCTCATGTTTTGAAGGTGTGGTTTTCTGAACCGAAATTAGACAAGACCTTAATTTTAAAATATTCCCGCCCCCATTCTAGATCCCTCAACTCTGATCCTTCAACTCGTTCAAATATCAAAGGTATTGTCAGATTAATCAAACAAATCTAATGTCAATTTTATTAACTAGTTTTTTGTCCTCCTTGTAATCTGTTTTGTGCCTACGATAAAGATACAAGAAGATATAATACGATCATTTGTAGGACTTATACAATCTCAGGGAGTGCAAAAAGAAATACAACAGTTGCTTATAATTCTTAGGATTATTTTAATGCGACTAATAGGTACTGCATCAACAAAGTGTATTGTGCAGATAATGACGGAGGTCTTTGTTAAATAGAAGAATGGTAAATGTCAAATGACATGTCCAAATCGTGTTTTCACGTTGTTAAAGATGTCGAAAATTAATGAAATGTTCTTTAGATTTCATTTGCATTGTAAAGTTTTAGTTTCAGATGCTTCTAGATTTTGCTTATGATAATTATTTGTTCGCTATTATTATTAAATAGTTTCGTAATATGCAGGTTCACCAACCGACCATTTTTTTATCAGAACGGTCTCCTGATTTTTATCAATGTGTATGAATATATAAAAATTTCGTGTTACGGTGTTTGTGGTCGCACTTCTTTGAAACGGCTCGACAAAAAACTAGTTATTTTAAATTTTGTATGGAGTTGGCCGTTGATAGCTGCATCGCAGTAAACTTTTGTAGCTATCATCGTTTTCTTTGTAAAATTGTAAACCTAATTTGTTCAAATAAATGTTTTTTTTTTTAAATTTTATAGTTACGAGTCATTAGTAAAAGTAGCACCCGCAAAAGGCGAAATAATATTGATTATTTTCATCTCATCTTTCTGCGTCATTACGACCAGAGGACATTTTGTTTTCAGCTATTAAATAAAGTACCTAGTTCGATCTTACGGTCTTCAGAAAATAACACATTCAGTAGTAGATAAGCTCTAGTTACTACCACCTTCATTATGTTCTTATTCCTTTTTTCAATCCACCCTTCCATACTAAGTGAGTGGCAGTGAGTGACCGTTGCAGCAGGTCTTCTTCTTCCATAATTATGTCTTGATGTTTAATTTCTCTAGTTATTTTGTCTTCATCGTACTGACATATAAATTACACACATATTAGCGGTACATTTGCATAATATCACAATACTCTATCTAAATACAAGAGTAGATCGTATCACCGTCCTTCACATGTCGGACAAGATTTTAATTGCCTGTCAAATGTTGTGTTACCTACTTACCTACATACATTAATGAGAGATAGGAAAATATATCGTAGAGGTCGATTGATACGCAATTTAATGTAACAGTTACATTTCAAGAAATGATAGCTGCCGAAGAAATTTTGGGCCGAAGGCTGATGTATGCTACTTGAATACTATTGGATATGTTATACATGATCTACTGGTTGTGAAGATTCTTACAAAGTAGATCGATGACCTGGTAAAGGTCACAAGAATCTTGTGGATGCAGGAAGCATAGGACTGGTCGTTGTGGCAAGGCTTGCTGTAGATCTATGTAAAATCAAAAGTAATTGATTCAAATTAGGCTGAAACATACATTATTGTGTCTAGCAATGGATGACTTTCGGCTGACGATGTGAGGAAGCATAGGGCCGGTCAATGTGGCGACATTTTGGGAATGCCTATAGGCAGCAGATACCTACATCGTTCGACTGAAATGATTATGATGTTGTTATTGTGAACAAACTTAGAGTGGTCTGAAAACTTCAACAATTAATCGAAATCAATGCTGATTCATATTCGGTTGCAAGATCTTATCCATTTACTCACGCTACGGTATTTAATAGACAGATGATTTGTCGTGTGAACGATCTGTTGACGTACCTACCACAATTTGCTGACTGACTGGAAAAAAATACGCGGTGAATGATGTTGCATCTCTTTGATTATAATGCTTTGACAGCCGTCAACATCTCTAATGAGATCATAAAAAAAACGAAGTATCATAATGGCTTGATCTTTAGAATGTAGCAGCTTATTAGGTTGACCTGATTTTTTTAAGGATGAACAACACCAAAAACTTGATTTAATAAGGTTACTGTCCAGAATTGTATAGATACCCATAGGCAACCATTAAGAATCCTTAACAAACGCCACCGCTACAGTTTTATTAATTTGTAAAGACAGACAAAAAATATTACAAACACGAATCAGAAGCAAGAACAGCAAAGTATAGTAACAAAAACATAACATCAACTTCGTCACGCGATATTCAATAAAAGTGTCGGATTTCAAGCGACGGATATTTGTACTGGCGAATAGAAAACACAACACCAATACGGGTGACATTGAAATAGTCGATATGCCTGTCTAATTTTTGGAGCAAATCGGTTTAAATTTCAAGCTGTTTAAACTTGGAAATGCTATTGATTTTGGTAATAGTGAGAGAAGAAGTAGAAACCATTACTGTTTACTAAAATTGTAGTAGGTATGTGCCTACGCCTAGACATTCCCTAGCATTCTAACCGCGATAATGATGATGGAAAATTCAAAATTGTATTAGATTTAAGTAAACTACTGAAGAACTTATGTACCTATTCCTGTTAAAAATCGAAGAAAAAGAGATTGCGACTTGTGTATTGTCTGTGGTATTGTGTAAGCCATCTGATTTAGATAACATAAAAAGAAATGGCTTGACATAAAAAAAAATATATGCAAGGTTATTAGCTTATTAGGAAGGTATTTGATAATGAAAGTGTTTGAAGTGACTTACTCTTGACTTCCGCAACCAATAAGGTGAAATAGGGATTCCTAGAACGACAATACCATTATCATATTATAAGTATCGATAAGTGCTGTTGACATTAGTTAGTAGTACCTAAACATATGTGAATGAACGCACTCTTGGTCAATTATTTGATAACATTTATACCTACAACTTTAACGATAAAATAGGATGGGATGATCGAGTAATATTTTTCATTCAGGTATAACTTGAATCATGACGGCTGAAAAAGACCTAAGAACTCGACTCTAAGCCGACACTACTCAAAATCGTGCACAGAGAAAAAAGGTTGAGGAAGACCAAAGCCAAGGAAATAGGATACACAGCCTAGCTAGAAGGAAGAAGAAGATCACTTCCCCCCCAATTCAGACCCCACACTCATGGGTAACAGAAGAAACATGCTGTGTTTTTATTGAGACGGAGGACTTATCCACATGAGGATTCACCGACGACACAGATAGTATAAAGACCTTTTAAACATATCGATAAAATCAACAATAGTGCTACTGTCACTTATGATCAACTACGGCCTTGTACTATATAAAAAAATGCCTTGTAGTACCGTCCGTGTCGCGAAACATTTAGACTATGCTTCCGGCCCGACACGACACGACAGATAAATTAGGAACTATGTGATTCGGTGGCACGGTTTCGGGTGACAAGATTTCACCTTAGATACTATCACGCATTTAGAAGTGTTCTACTGTCTTCTACAAGATACATGGGCGTTAGGAACGTTAGGACTATCAGAATCTAAAATTCCTGTACAATTGGGTGGTACAATGGATAACTTGGTCAAAAGCCTTCTTTAAATCAAATATTATATCTTCACGATTTTTGTTATCCAGTCGCGCTTTTTGGAGTTGGAGGGGGAGAGGAGGCTAGTGTCACAGCAGTGGGAATAGGAGCCGATTATGCTTTCTGGGGTTAATTTAAGAAGCCTTCTGGAGCACCATCAATATTTAATGTCTGGCCCATTTTGGCAGCTGACAGTCCTGTAATCCCGCTACGGATCATCCTAGAGCACTGTCAATATTATAAACATATCCCATGCACTCTAGCAAGATAAGGCACTCTCGCAATCCCGCTAAATTAGTAACATACAAATCTGCAGTCATCAATAAAGCTGTTGCCAACAGAGCAATCTAGAAACAAAAAAACAGATTGTAAGCTACAAACGTCGGTAAAGCAATAAACTAAGTAATTACAAATGTTATTCGCCATAACACCGCAGATCCGTTAGAAAACAATCTAACAGTTACTTTTATCGCAGAACTGGCTGTAGAAAACGTCAGTTAAACTGTTAACTGAGAATTAAAGTATTAACTTCCAATTAAGGAGTTGAAGGGTCAGCAGTCAATTTGTCACGCTGTTGGGGTCCCTTCGGATAGCCACATGTTGCTCAATTGACGAAGTGAATGCCCTTATGTTGTTAATTCTTTGCTTGTTCGAAGGGACTAGTCAGAACTCAGAGTTAACTCCTACTGGTGTTAACCAGTTGCATTCTTTAGCTGGACGTCTCAATTATGAGTATTTAACGTTTAAAGCTGATAACATTGTAGTTGTTTTGTCTCCTTGAAATATGTTATTTTCTTGATCCGGAAACCGAAGTTCTCCTTAAGTTATTGTATATCTGGTACCTATCCTTCTGAATAACGAAAAATACGAAGGTATCGAAAATAAAGTCTGGAGAGACCTACCTACCTTACGAGATACCCACTATAATAAACGGCTTAATTTCAAATTTGTTTTGATAGAACCTACGAGAACTAAACTAAAACCAGCAAATAACATCAAAGTTACAGCTCAGTTAAACACTGCCACAGAACGCAAACATTAACCAAACATTCAGACCAAGAAATCAATTAGGGAAAAATAAAAACACATTTAGGGCAAAGTAACCAAAAACATGTGTTTATTTCGAGCAGGCCAATTAGGTAAGGAAATCAACTTTGTATGGTTTACTGACGAGTCACGACATGGCTGAGATTTTGTACACATTTCATGCTTACTAAGTGTAAAGATAATGTAGAATACCGACGGTCTTAAGTACTTACATTTGAGCCCAGAAGTACGTACCTACCCTCACGAGCTGCAATGACTAAATGTCGCAGCCTCATTAGTTAACCGTTTCATCTGGGTATTTTCTGACAATCCAATTGAAAAATGTTAAAAATTGAATCTTAGTTTTCCCAATCAGCTAACAAGTTTTCAATCCTCCTCAATAGACTGAAAACATCCTTTTCCCAACTATGTTTGGATCGGCTTCCAGACTGGAAGCCGATCCAAACATAGTCCAGTCGGACCGGATTCCGCTGAATACCAGTATTTTACATGGAGCGACTGCCTATCTGACCTATCTATCTGCCTATCTGGTAAAACTGGTTGTCAGACTTTCGGGCCACTACCTGTAACGACTGTCAAAGATCTACAAATGACAGCCAAGATCAACGACTTAACGTGCTTTCCGAATCACGGAGGAAACAGACTGAAAACGATTTTAAAAATCATCCTGCCACATATTACAAAATTCATCAGTGAATTCAGGTATTAAATCAAAGAATAATGTCAAATGTTTTGTTTTATGTGCCAGGCGTCCAAGACTGGCGTTATTATTGTGAGTAATCAAACTCAAATGCGAAAGTGAGTCTTTCAGGGTCAAGCCAATTTTGATGACGAATCTGATGACTTGCTAATGTCTGCACTGAACTATAATAGAGTAGTTTGTTTTGACACGAGACAAGAAAAAGATGATGTAGTTCTGTTCACTTGGAAGAAACTTGGTTTATAAGAAAGAACAGATCAATGGACCAAATCTGATTTATCATCAAAACTGATGGCCTCGCGTTCAAAAGTTAAAAGGAGATCATTTGACTTGGTATGGGTATGTGATGGGGAGGGATGAAACGCATGTGACTAAAGGATAGTGAATGTTAATATTGATGGATGCAGAGGGAGAAGATGGCAAAAGAAAAGATAGATGGATTGTGAGAGAAATTATGTAAAAGAAAAGGGAGTAAATGATTAACGTGACGTGAAACAGGGGAGAATGGCAGTAATATATAAGGTAGGTAGATTTATTTATTGAAACTTTATGCACATAATGTACAAAGGCGGACTTAGTGCTTTGGGCATTTAGATGTAGATGGTGGTGTACTCGCGTTAGAACATTATGTCACCCGACCCTAAGCGTGGATGTGGACAATGATGGAACACGCTTGTCTACAAGTAACCTATTTACAGCTATCAGAAACAACACCCAAAGAGTACCACCTCCTAACGCCTACATTTTCATAATAATTATGTCTAATATTTTGGACAAACTTCACAGTAAGTATGTCGAGAACACAAACCGTTAAGATACGGTTGCATCTTTAGCTAATGTGTTTTCGCTTTCAAAATAATTGTTTTTTGTTTTGAAGACTCGTGGTCACGGTAGAGGTATGTTTTGTTTTGACTGTACGGCACGACTATTATATTAGTCATTAGACAGGTGGGTTCAACGATTTCGAACATTCTTGCGTGTGACTTTCTGTTGTATTTGTAGGAACTTCTTAGAGTTTCTTCTGCCGCTAACAGTATCAGTTTCTAGGAGTCTGAATCTGGTGGTGGCTTCTCTTAGAACACATTGAAATGAGTCAACAAGTTTGGATGTAAAAATCTTAACCTTGCACTACACCATTCCAATTTAGATTTTTCGTTTAATCTGTGGCGGTATTTTGATTTGGATGAAGTAACTTCAAATGAATATCTCGATTGTAATAGGTGGACTGATTCATTGTATCACTTTTATTACCTAATCTTATTCATTCAAGAACGCTAAGGTTGAATTTGCAATGACAAATCTTGCTTAGAAATTACGAAAGACTGTGGTTTTGTAGAATATTCTAAAAGATGCCCTTTCAGCACTGAATTGTAATGAGCTTAATGATCAAGAGAGAAAGACACAGTATGACCTCTACATAAAATTGTAAATAATTCTTAGTCAAAGTGACAATTAAATAGCAAGCATATAGATGCAACTTTTAGTACTTTCATTTTAAAAACTGTTCTTTTTAAATAAACCAGGTAACCTGAACATTGAACTGTAATCGCTTTAGTCATTAGTTTTGCTTTTTTTAACCTGCCAAGTGTTGTGAATGCGAAATGATAATTTAGTTTCGATGAGTGTTGGGTGGGAGGATGTACTCAGTCATAAATGTAGATCTCTTGAATTGAAATGTGCTCTGTAATTAATGGCAATGCATCCGCTCATTATTTGTGTGTTTTCAAAAAAGAAGACAATCTTTTTTGTTCTAAAGCAATAATCTCATTTTTTTTTTTTTTTTTTTTAGCCTCTATTGTCCCACTGCTGGGCAAAGGCCTCCCCCATAGCTTTCCACTCTTCTCTCCCTGCGGTTTTCTCTGGCCAATCTCTCCTAAACGCGTCTAGGTCGTCACGCCAGCGTTTATAGCAAACTTTTAGTAATTGTAGTCTAATTTACCCTTTTAGGAATGTTTGATCACATGGTTCGGAATATGCGTCCTTATTAAGAGCTCAGTGGTTAATGCATTCATCATCTACCATCATCTGCCTAGCCTTTTCTAAAAATGAACGCAGGCAGAAAGTTTTTACCATGTTTCTGTTATACATGGAATTTTCCTTAATAATTTAACTTTGTATTTACTACTACGCGATAAAAGTTAAACTGAGTACTTGCCACCTGTGCCACATGGCCAACAAAGTAAATTACAAAGCGGCCATGAACGCAAGGTAGACAAATAAAAGCCCAAGTAAGGAACTATCAGACAAACTTGGCCGTAACCAATTGTATTGTATGACAATTCACATAATTTCTTATGCAAAATGTTCATATGCTTTTGAATACTAGAGGAAAATTTAAACGGACTTATAAATTGTTGCAAGCTCCACTATTTTATGTCGTATTTTGGTATTATATAACCGCATAGCCCATATTATGTGAGTACTATGTAATAGAAAGCTATCCTTCGTTGGAAACCTACGTCATTTTTTTTTTTTTTTTTTTTGACTTGAATTTGCCCTGGCGGTTAAGTGTATGTCATGCTCACTCAAATGTCTCGCTGATGGTGGCGCGTGTGTCGGATCAGTTAGTTCCCTTCAAAATGGTTGAGTTGAATGGTGCTGATACATGCGTCATGTTCGTGAACGGGCGCTGTCAGTTGTGACTGGTCATCTCTTGGTTGCCACGGCTTATTTGAATTAATTATTTTATTTTTTGAATTGTTCTTTTCCTTGTTTTTACTATGGACACTTTTAACGTGCACATCTTGCTACATCGCTCTCACATAATGTACCATCTAAACATGAATGATGTAACCAAGGTTTTGTAAAAATATTCTGATTTAAAAGAGTGTCCATGGAGTTTCTTGCCCGTTCTTCTCCATAGAGATCTACGTTAGGGAATGGGCAACTACAGCACTTTCACGGTTTTTATGGCTTGTGACTGGGACTGTAGCTAAATTTCATTGTTGTCTTTGTTTCGACAGTTCAAAAGTGCCTGTAACGGGCCTACTTGAAATAAATGCTTTGATTTTGATTTTTGATTTTGAACGAAAAACAGTATGGGTCATAATTTCTGTCCGTATGTATTTTAATGCCAAAAAACAAGATGGCGGTGAAAAAAAAATGAAACTTCAGTTTATAATTTAACTAAAAGCTAGGGCTATTTTGGTGGTAGACATATTAATATAAACATATTAATTCTGGTTAGTCTCGTTTCGGAAATCTAAATGTTTTTATTGCTAACCCTTTAATGTGGTCAATGATGCTTGTATCTCTTATGCCGTTTTGATGTGGTGTTGGCCATCTTTTATGGCATGTTCAGAAATGCCTGCTTAAGCAGTTATAGCTTCAAATAGAGATAATCTTGGTACTTTGCAGTGCTGTGTTGTTTCTGCGTCGTTGCTTTTCGCATAAAACATGTTTATTAGGCGTCATCATTGATGTATGCTAGAATTGTTTACCCTTCTTTGATTTTATTGGATAAAAGAAGAAAGAAACAAACGTACTCAAGACTGGAAGACGTCCCCAACATAGTTGAGAAAAGGCTTGGCCGATGATGATGACTCTATATTTTAAGATGTATCTCTCTGTGATAACTCTTAATATTTGCGTACTATTTTGGATACGAGTATAAATGACTGAATACTAAAGAATGAAACTAATCATTCATGAATCGAAGCAAGTTAATGTTTAATGTTATGTTTTTTCTACGATCTCATAACAAAGTAGCCTAGGAAACCGCATTAAGAAAATTATCATCCTATCTATAATATATCATCATTCATACAATGATTCTCATAACTGCTCCCACGAACATGTAGATGCAGTTCCAACCAACGGAAGTATTACTGGCGCCTCAGATGATTGCAGACTGACAACTCACCGTTCAGAGAGCAATGATTAATCCGCACTCGACTGACTGACTGTGCTAATGTTCAATGATTAGTCATAGAGTATACTCACTCAGTTGATATTAAATTAAAGAAATTATCGCGTGTATCATTGGCTTCTGTTCTCAAAAGTATGAATCAGATAGACGTGATCGTTTCGGTTTTGACATAGATTTGGTTTTAGTAGCATGCCGACCTAAATCGTGGCCTTTCTATTAGAACTAGTGTCATCCTTATGGTCAGACTGCCCTTTTCCAAATTTAAAATCCTCATGATGAGAGCCCTTTAATTTGATACCCATATTGCAGTATCCAATTTTTTTTTTTTATACCTCAAGCTATTGCGTCACACAGTCATCATGTTGGTTTTTTTTCGCGTCACCTATCTAAGAACACTTGGGTTACCAAGACGAATCTAACGATTATGTAAATCTGTGCAGCGGTTTGGAAGATATGAGGTAATAAAGAATATTACATGCATAAAAGATACGCGCGAAAAACATAACCCTTTCTTGGCAGTCGGATAATAAAATACCGATGAAATATTTATTTCTATGGGTTCAGAATGATGTATTAAATACTTGGTAACCGTTTGTACGTCGGTGTCCCTTCGACCCTGTATATTTCTCAGTCAAGCCATTTTTTCACACACTTCTCAATGCCATCCATCGTATCCATGGTGTGGTTAATTATATCGACCAACTACTTTGAATTTCTATGAAGCTTTCTTTATAAAAACATCAAAATTAAATAAGACAAGCTTACTGGGTCTTAGATTAACATCCAGGAAGAGTTTCCAGTTAACTTTACTAGCCACGATTTCCGTAGATTTATAAACAAATGCTGCAATATGCAATTTGAGCAGGCTACAGGAAATAGAACAGTTTCCTTCCCAAACGTATTGGAAGTCATAAGAATAACTGGAACGGATTCGGACACATCCATACATTTAGCGTTATTTAGTGTTTATCGGCCGTGGGTTCATCAGCCGAGCCGATATTTTTAGTGGAGGCGCGGGTGCAGCAACAGAACACAGATAATATAATCTGTCGAGACTTCGAGAGTAACGGGAAAGCCGGATGTAATCGCGCTGGGCTGGTGAGATGTTGGTTTTGAGAACAAATTAGTGGATCATTTTTGTATGGAATAAGGACAGTTGTCACACATGATGTTGATTTGTTATTTTAATTTGTAATAAAAGAAAAACTGAAGTACGAGTATGTTTGGTAGGTCTTTTTTTTACAAAGAATTTCTATTTATTTCATAAGTACGTTAAAAAATGGGTAATAATAAAAGCTCCGAAAAAAAATATGAGCATACTCAAAATAAGTTTACTGCTTTATACTAGGTATACTAATTTTCCGATAACTCATATGCGAATACAAATAAAGAAACGACCGAATAAAATCCCTATTATAAATTTAGTATTAACCTATAGAATAAATAAAACAGGAATAAAATCAACGGCAAGATCAAAATGTTGTAATAAGGCGTAGTCGACGTAGCCCCGCTAGGCGGGGCTCCTATTTCTGTCTGCAGGGTTTAAAGTAGACTAACATGAAGGGGATGGCGGGGTCTTAGTTCACTCGCTCTCAAGACACCGCCATCCCCTTCGAACCTAATCTGTCCGGAGTCGGGGGGTCCCCAGTCCCGAGTTTGCTTCGAGATATAGATTATAGAGCTTAAGAAAACGATTTTTTTGTACAATATAACATTTTTTGTCGGTTAATTTTGTATACATTTTTCAGTAATTGATTTATATCAAGAGCTATCGTTGTGACAACCCAATATGACACCTATTTCCTCAGTTTAGACCGTTTGCCATCCGTTTGTATTTTTGACAGCCCGTAACACTTGTTATTTTCGTAACTATTCTTACGACGATCTAGTTAATAAAGGAGATAGCTGGTGCCATTAATGTCAAACACAGCTACGTAAATTTCAATTCTCGGGGCATAGAATCATGTACTGATACACTGGTATAGGGTGACTTAGTATTACAATGTTTGTCACACAATGTGTATCTTGTCCCAATACTTCTTGTCAATAAACCGAACCGATAACAAACAAAGAACCATTGATTAAATTTATTGTTTGATAACAAAAGTTCTCAGAAACCATTTTGTCTTCCCCTTCGTTCATATCGGTTCACTGTGCTTCCAGCATGAATGAGCGAATGAATGAGTAAGATTGGCACTGTTTCAAAATATTGTTGCACGGTGATGACGTGTGGCTGACGTATGACACGTCATTCATGCCCTCGATATGAAGAAAGTCTTGTTGACAGACTTGTTAAGTCAGAAAAAAGTGGATGTCTTGGAAATGATCACGGCTGTTTTCCGTGTTTCACATGCCATTCAATGTTGAACTTGAAAGTCTTTCGTAGATCCTCTCTGCTGCATGGTGAATTATGTACCTCTTTTATCACACTATTCAGTTTATTTGAATGTTCAGTGAAGTAATCTTTTTCTTTTTAATGTTTTTACTTAAATTCCCTAATACCTGTAGGTGCGTTGATTGCAACCTAATTAATTAACTGTATTTTTGTCGGGTAGTCACTATTTGTAATAAGACCCCCATTGTACTCTGAATGATTATGGCTTTGTAAAAATGAGTATTATTAAAATATTAGTGGTACAATAAAGCATTTACTATGTATCTTCAACCGCTGGATAGATCCAATACAGCACTGCTCGTTTTGACAATGGTTGAGGAGACCTATATACAGCAGTGAACGTCTTTCTGCTGAATGTTGGTACTGATGATAAACATCTTGGTAAAAATGCCCTCAATAATATCCTTTAAACCGATCGGAGACCGGTAAAGCCAGTAAAGCTGCTATTGTATATTTTAATTTCGCATAGCAACTTGCGACTTTCTCTAGCCTCAAAAACTAATGAGATCACAGTGGAGTCCGTTCCGGTCGTCCAATATTACGAAATAATTTATTTGCATTGCGTAACTATCATTTGATAGACTGCCATCCGATTTGATACGGGCAAATATTATTTTTTGGTGTATTATGGAACGTAATTTGAATCGCCTCATTTTTTCTTATTGGTGGCATTCCTAACAACAGCAACGTGAAGTATGTGTGTGTGATGTGTTCCATTTTTTACTTTAAAAACTATTTCATGAGATTCCATTGTTTCGATTTTTTGGTGAAGAAAAATAAATTATTTCATCACCACTGCTCTCAAACCGGATAACATCGTGAAAAACACGTCCACCAATCCGCACTAGGTCCGCGTGGTGGATTGAAGTTCACTCCCTCTCACAGAGAATTGGCTTCTTTTTTTGTTGTTTTTTTTAATGGCGTCTCGCAATTTAACCCATGAGGACCAGTCTTTCAATTGAACCGTTACAATTTTTGATCACGGTGGAAATTGCTCCTCAATTTGTTATCTGAATACGATGCTGGTGCGTATCCTCTTTGTGGGTATCTTAGTCGCATTACGAAAATACTGTAGAATTTACTGTCAAACCGGTCAAATTGCGGTTCGGACACCGGACTCTGAACTGAACTATAATTTACAGACGCCAAGCACATCAAGCTATTACAATCTGTCAAATTTCTTTAATAGATTTTCAACTTTATCGTAAAGGTTGATTGAAAAATTAGACAGTAGTAGGTAGCTTGTGCATGTGCTGACGTCTGTACTAAAGTATCTGTCAGTGTCAAATGTCCGCACCGGGTTCGGAATTTGACGTACCGGTTTTTACAGAACCTCAAGTTGGTACAGAATGACGAAACATCTCAAGGGCTTCAATTTCTCTTCTGAGAAACTCCAAGCACATTACTTTTAATTTTAATACATTGTGAAATGTTTCTCATATTAATTTTAATTAAGTGAGAAAAGTTGGCCCAAAATTATTCATTCATAGAACTTCTTAACTTATTAATATTAGCTAACTGAGTTTGTTTCGCTATTTCTTCTGAGAGACCATGTATGACATGATGTATTACAGATGTATGAACGTGGACTAAGCAGAAGGAGCATGTAAGGATCCTAGCATGTGATTCTATAGTTTCTGCCTACCCCCATCGGAAAAAAGCGTGAGTATATGTATTCATGTATGTTGTTCTCAGGGGTAGTCAGATAGAATGTAACGACTCCATCTAGCTTATTGTCTCGTTGGCTTAATGGTCGCAAGTGACTGCTGACAATGAGGCCCTGGGTTCGATTCCCGGGTCGGCCAAAGTGTTATTGGGTTTTTGCATCAGGAATTTCTTAGCAGCAGCCATTGAGTCTGGAGCTGTGCTCGGTTGATGGCAATAGGCTCGACCCCTAATACATGGGAAACTGGCGAAATGTCGGAGTACTATTAGGTACACCTCTGCCTAATCCTACGGGGATTACAGGCGTGATGTTATGATGATGTTATGTTATGTAGCTTATTAATATTATATTCAAAGTAATTATAATGTGTAAAAGTGATTCCGATATCCTTTTTAAAATATCACTAGTACTTTAATTAACAGCTGAAAAAAAGTAGACAGTTAATCATTTCCGGTCAATAGCACGACTGGGTCCGGTGTCTGTGTGACGTAACATCGTCGATTCCGGTTATTTATAACGGACTTGATTTAATTTAAATATTAATTAGATAGCTTTTGATATTACCATATTAATTTTATTTTTTGATTTATGGTATTATGTTTGTTACTAAATTAAAGTGTGATGATTAGATTAACTGAGATAAGTGAATTAAAATAATAACAGATTTTTGACGTTGGCAGGGGATGGTTCCAGTTATCATTTTTTTTAATGGATTACTTAACAAAACTAGATGATGATGCGGAATTGTGGATTTTAGCTAGCCATGCTCGAAAAGATCCGTGTCTAATGGGTGAAAAAAAACTCTTAACAAAGTCGAAAGGGACTTGTGTTCCCCGTCATTGCGATATTTTTTTTATTCTAGACCATACCTGGAAATATTGGGGGTCAAAGTTCCAACTATTTCACAAGTTTTTTTTTAATTCTTGGTTTTAATGTTATAGCTTTGCTTTAAATACCTCCACGACCTATTCAATGCATCAATCAGCACAATGTTTTGAGTTACATTGAGTTCTATAATAAAACATGATTTTTGACCCCAAAAAAAGTCGTTTCCCAGCAATAATTTTTGCTTTGAGTTACTTAGTTTGATGTACAGAATGACTTTAGATAAATCTGTATATTTGAGGTTTAATTAAAGCCTAATTCATATAATTTACCCAACTCGTTTATTGTTAGATTTTAAATCAAATCAGTTTTATTTACCTTCCTTCATTATTTGAAATCTAGACCGCATACTGTACAACTTTAATTGAAAGTTTTTTTAGCTTTTAACCATTTTGAAATCTACCGTAATCTGTTCCAAACACCATCACTTACCTGTAAAAGAAAAAATAAACCATTAATCAAATGAAATAGACCTCGCAATTTTATTAGCCAATTAGACACATTAAACAGTTTTCAAACTTAATTGAAGAAGCATAAGGTAGCAATTTGTTTAATTCCTGGTATAAATAAGGTAAAACGTGACCGAACGATATAGATCATGATAGCATATATTTAGCTTACGCTATGCTGTGTGGTGACTATCACAGCGCATCAGTTGGCATGTTTCCTAAGAATTTTAATTTATAATCTGTTATGTGGAACAACATCACATCATAGAAATAACGAAAGAGATAAATAAGAGTTGTTGTGTAAACAAATGACGGCCTAAAACATATTTTAATGAGTCACTGTCATCTAAAAGTGTCTCTGCAAGTGAGAAGCGTTTTAAAGAGAATGTCGGGCGGTAAATCTCCTGGTCACGATGGGCTTAGTGTGGAGCATCTGCGGCATGCTGGGGTTCACCTGCCGAGGGTCCTGGCCGTGTTCTTCACGATGTGCTGGAGTCACTCATACTTACCACATGACTTAATGAAAACCATCGTAGTGCCTATTGTGAAGAACAGGACTGGTGATATTTCGGACAGAGGGAACTACCGGCCCATATCGCTAGCAACGATAATTGCTAAAGTGCTGGACGGTGTGCTTGATTCCTACATAGATAAATACATAAAATTACACGATGCGCAGTTTGGGTTTAGACCCGGGCTATCCACGGAGGCTGCCATCGTGGGACTCAAGCATACTGTCCAATACTATATGGACCGCAGGACACCGGTGTATGCGTGTTTCCTTGACCTCTCCAAAGCTTTTGATCTTGTCTCATACGATGTGCTCTGGAGAAAGTTGGGGAGCGCGGGTATACCGGTGGGGGTGCTCAATTTGCTCCGATATTGGTATTCCCACCAAACCAATTTTGTGAGGTGGAATAATACGCTCTCTGAAGCGTATAGGTTGGAAAGCGGGGTGAGACAGGGGGGGTTGACCTCACCCAAGCTTTTCAACTTATACATAAATGACCTCATCGTCGAGCTCAGTAGCAAGCGTGTCGGTTGTTCGATAGATGGCATCTGTCTCAACAACATTAGCTACGCGGATGACATGGTGCTGTTGAGTCCGACGGCTAGGGGTCTTGGGGAGCTGTTAAGGGTATGTGAGTCCTATGCTGCTGCACATGGTCTTATATACAATGTCCAGAAATCCGAGTATATGGTCTTTAGGGCCACCGGTGGATGCCCTGAGTATTCACATAATATTACCCTTAATGGCTTGTGCATAAACCGTGTCACAAAATTTAAATATCTGGGGCATTTAATTACCGAGGGTCTTGATGATGATATGGACATTGAGAGGGAGCGCAGGGCTTTAGCGGTCAGGGGTAACATGCTGGTCCGCAGATTTTTCCGCTGCTCAGAACAAGTAAAAATAACATTGTTTAAAGCGTATTGTCAAAGCTTTTATACGGGAAATCTGTGGGTCAAGCACACCAAAAGATCGCTGGATGTCCTGCGCGTCCAGTATAACAACATCTTCAGGATGATGTTGGGGTTGCCTCGCTTCTGTAGTGCATCGGGGATGTTCGCGCTATATCGAACTGATGGCTTTCATGCCGTCATACGCAAGAAAACTGTTTCCCTGATCTGCAGAATGCGTGGCAGCTGCAACGGAATTCTAAAAACTGTAGCTGACAGGATCTCTTCTCCGATATGGGTGTCTTTCATTAGGCGGGTAATTTGAATGTTTGTCTCTTATTATAAATTTGAATGTTTTATTTTATCTTATTGTATTAATTTTGATTGAATTTTAAATTGTATCTTATTTTGATTCTGATTTTAATGTTAATTTTGATTGTAATTTATTCTGATTTTAATGTTAATTTTATTTTTTATGGTAATTTATTTTGAATTTTTTTGTTTATTTATTTTTTGGTTTTATGTTAATTTATTTTATTTTACTGATTTTAATTGCACTGTATGGATCATGTTATCTGAATTAAATGAATTTTATTTTTTTATTTATTTATTTTAAAAGGATACAGCTATTAATTTAGATGAAGTGCCTATTTGTTAATCTTATTAAACTTTTTTTTTATTTTGAGTATTAACAACGCATCGAATTGGCACATCTGTTTCTAATATTCAAAAAAAAAAAATCCGTACAAAAATCACTGTGTTAAAATTAGTGTAACTCTAACAAGTATCCCACATTTCCTGAAAGCCTATAGAATTTAACGTGTTGGCAAAATTCATGTATATTTTTTTAATGACAATTATTCACAGCAACCAGTCGAATTTAGACAGGGTGTTAATTTCTAAAGCTGCATTTTAAAAATTTGGCTTGGTAAGGTTATAAATAAATGACGTCATACACCTACGTCTTGTAGCGTATACTAAGTCTGTCTAACCAAACGAGAGATGAGTGAAACAGATCGTGTAAACAGCAGTTAACAAACACTAGGAAGCGGTTAACTGTTACTTATTAGTTATAATTTAACGTTTTAACAAGACTGAGTGGGAGATAAATTTCATTTAATTGATTGCTAATCGTTTGTGAGTATTGAATGAACATTTAAAGTTAAGGTGAATGCTCCAACCAGCCCGCGAAATTCAAAATTTCTTGCGTTTTTTGCAATTTGCAGGCCAGTGCTAGGTTGTATGTTGACTAAAATATTATTCGCGGCTGTAAGACATATGTAGTTACAGAATTATAATCATCAAAATCATCAATAAAACGCTCTAAGTTCATAAAGCTGTAGGAATGACTTTTTCTGTTTTCTTTTTGTTCCTACGCCTTTATGAACTTGGAGGGTTGTATTGGTGATTTTGATGATTATAATTCTGTAACTACATATGTCTTACAGCCGCGAATAATATTTTAATCAACATACAACCTAGCACTGGCCTGCAAATTGCAAAAAACCCAAGAAATTTTGAATTTCGCGGGCTGGTTGGAGCATTCCCCTTAATTGAGGTTTTTAGGAGTATGGTATGAAGAAACAACAGTGAAGTGCTACCTGCAGTATCAGTAGGAATTTATGAGTGAGAACTTATTGCTACTTGATATCGAGTAAATAATAAGTACGTTGATAATGGCGTTAAATAGTAGCTATAAACCTTAGTCGGTTTTAGGGCTCCGTACCCGAAGGGTAACCTACGGGACCCTAATACCAAGCCTCTGCTGTCCGTCCGTGCGACCGTTCGTCCGTTCGTCCGTCTGTCTGTCAGCGGGCTGTATCTCATGTTCCGTAATAGGTTAAATTTTCACAGAATGTGTATATTTCTGTTGCCGCTATAACAACAAATAATAAAAGTAAATTAAAAACAGCTGACACTTCTACTACGATGGTACGGAATTCTTCATGCGCGAGTCCGACTCGCACCTGGCTGGTTTTTATGGTTCCGTACCCAAAGGGTAAAACGGGACCCTATTACTAAGACTTCGCTGTCTGTCTGTCTCCAGGCTGTATCTCATAAACCGTGATAGCTAGAAAGCTGAAATGTTCACAAATGATGTATTACTATTGCCGCTATAACAACAAATACTAAAAATTAAAAAAAAAAATATTAAGGGGGGCTCCCATACAACAGATATGATTTTTTTGCCGTTATTATAGATAATGGTACGGAACCCTTCGTGCGCGAGTCCGACTTGCACTTGGCCGGTTTTTTTTTGTCTATTTGTAAGTCGGCTTACTTCTTATAAAACTGCGCGATAGATTTCTATGTCGTTTTCACCAGGATTTAGAGCATTTATTCCGCAAGGACTGTGTTATCTGTGTACAATATAGAAATTTTTACTTAGAAAAAGCTGACTGTTAAGATGACGAGTAATAGACATGTCAAGACGAAGAATACATAATGCGACGACCCCAAATGAATTGGGATAAGGGCATGAGAATGATAATTATGATAGCACAAAAGCAATCGCTATTATTTTGACATGTCATCATTGCAGTTGTGAAGCAGGAAGGGGCTGCTACTCTAAGTAGGTATAAACCATTTCATGTAGAACTATATGTATGTATAGAGGTTAAACTGTTTGTGTCTTTAAAAGCGATTATCTATGGAATAATCAAACATAAAAAATTACACTGAAACCCACACCATCGTCTAGCGCTTCTTCCTAACACAGACGTACTCGCAAGCAGAAGCCTGTAAACTTAAAATTAAGATACTACTGTTTCTTCAATCCTTATTTTGAGTGTGCACTTAGGGCACGTGTAGTATATCTAAATTATAATGACATGTGTTATATGTTACTTACTATAGTTACTAAAGTTGTATATAAATAGAGTTGGTTAGATCATCGTCTGCGACACAATAACTCATTTCCCTTAACGTTTTGTTTTTATGTAGGATGATAATAATATGCAGTCTAGATGATTTGTTATTTGCCTTGTTTTAAAAATATAGAAATCATCATTCACATCATTCTCTTGCCCTTGTCCCAATTCATTTGGGGTCGGCGCAGCATGTCTTCTTCTTCCATACTTCTCTATTACTCGTCATCTCATCAGACACCTCTTTTCGTGCCGTATCACTCTTCACACAGTCCATCCATCTTTTCTTTGGTCTTCCCCTACTCTTATACCCATCCACAATCATACTCCTCCACATTCCTCCTCATCACATGCCCATACCACGATAACCGATTACCACACAATTTTTCAGTCACCGGCGCCACTTCAGACTTCCTCTTATGTACTCATTTCTTATTTTATCTATTCGCGTAATACCACACATCCCCCTTAGCATTGCCATCTTAGCCACGTGCAAATGCCTTTCATTCATCGCTTTTGTGACCCAACATTCTGATGATTTAAAAATATAGAAAGGCGAGAGAAAAACTGCTTCATCGTCTGCATAGCCTTTTCCCAAGTACCTATGTTGGGATCGGCTTACAGTCTAACCGAATGCAGCTAAAGAAAAACTGCTTATTTTACACAAGACGCACTTAATAAAATAAACATAACATTATGATTAACACTAGAAACGGGATATTTACCATGTCCACTGTTTGTTTTGTCTGTTTGTTTGTTGTGTTTGTCCACTGGTTGTTTGTTTTCTAGTGTTAATCATAATGTTAGTGACCATGACAGTTTAAAAACTTAAACATAACATAAAATCCAAAAGCCTCGTACTCGACAATAATAGTAATCAAAGCAAAAAGACTGCAGGAATGGGTCCTACTTGAGTAGAAAGACAGTCCTCCGTCCTTCCTCTGATAGTCTCCCCTCACTGAGTAACTCTGACATTGTCATTGACTTGACACTCTAAACCGGTGTTGACTGCTGATGCAAGTTTGAAAGAAACTGTCAATGTGTCCATTGACAGTTTCTTTCAAACTTGCATCAGCAGTCTTAAGCACAGGTCAACATATTATATCCAGGGAAGAATCATATAAATGGACAGCTGTTTATTTTTTTGCGAATGCAATTACAAAGGTCCCAGGTTATGGTCTAGAACAAAAAAATTATCGCAATGACGGGGTGAACAACTACCTTTCGGCTTCGTTAAGGGTACTTTAACACCCATAATAAAATGGCAGAAGTTTAGCAGGCCAAATAATTCATAGCCCTTTGAACACACTTTTCAGAAACACGCTGTATAATGGTCATGTTATTCACGATCATGTGAAAAACTCAATTTACTTTGGGATGTGTAAATATCCAATTCAGTGCACATTTTTTCATCTCCTTTGGTATGAGAACTGTTTCTCCATAAACATTTCATAAGAAAATCTTCTCAGAGAAAACGGAACTCAAAACAATTATAAAATTATAACAATTCGCTTTCTTCGTGACCTTTGCTGCCGAAAACTTAACTCCCACAATGTTTACAGAGCAAAATACAATCTTAAGCCTCTACAATAGTGCTGATGTTTGATTGTCGAAGTGTTTCTCAGGGTCGTTTTGGTATGTTTGTAAGTAATTACTCTTATTCCCATAACAATACGGTATATACCTACAAAGTTATTGTTTATAATCCATACCGTTGTTTAATCAAAGCTACTTTGATACAATCTCGTACTTGGTCCTACTGCTGCAATATTTCGTCTCGTGAGATAAAATGGTTTTTGTCGGTCTTACGGTAATCGTATGTAACAGTTTAGTTGCCAACAGCATTTACTTGGGTATCTCCCGAACATTTTAGCCGTAGAAATTCTTGTTAAAGCTTTCAGGAATCATCCATTCCATCATAGCCTATTAAATTATTAATAGCAGTTCACTACTGGATACTGGACGTGTCTATTGATCCTCGGCTAGACTCACCCAGCTGCTACCAGCCACCCGTGCGGGGGTCATCGTTACACCTACTACTGTAGGCATCCTACTTACTATACGATTGCCAATGAGCCGCATGGCGTGGGATGTACTACCACAACTTCATTTTCAGATTTCATTTCTCATAGGACTCTAAAAACAAACAGACAGACAAAACAAACAGTGGACATGGTAAATACATTTCTAGTGTTAATGATAGGTCTCTAAAGTCTTAAATGAGTCATCATCATCTGCTCAGACTTTTCGCAACTATGTTGGCGTAGCCTTCCACTCTTTCAGTCTAATCGGATGCAGCTAAATGCCTGTACTTTACATGGAGCGACTGCCTATCTGACCTCCACAGCCCATTTATTGGGTAAGACGATACCCTTTGGTCCTAAAAGTCCTAAATGCAGTCATGACAAGAGTTCCTCAAGGGCATTTCACTTTTTAAAACTCAAAAGGTGTATTTTGAGACCAAAATCAGTTCCCAGAAATATTGAAATTGTTTTGAACAATGCCTCGTATATTGCCTGACGTGTCTTACTTGACGCAGTGTGTTTATAAATTCAGAGACAGTAGGAATAAAATTTAAGACCCGGACTTGGTCTGAAGACAAATGCACATTCTTTTTGGGTTTGAGAAATTTCGTGTGGTCATAACAGAAGCGATAGGCGGTTATTTGTTTTTATTGTCGTTTATCATTTATGATATCGGGAAACATATTTTTGTACCGAAGTGACGATTGGACTGCACATAATAATTAGTTAGGATCGTACTTTGGGTTGGGGATGAAGACGCGACTTTAAGATGATTACTAACCCAATAATGACAATATGATGGCTAATACCAGACAAACAAAACCGAACACTGGCATAATAAAAATTACCTAAGTTGTGGTCCAAGTTTTGAAATCAAGAAGCTACCCTAACACCGTAGGACGTCCTGAGGCAATATCGATTACTAAAATCGAAAATCATTATCAAATTATTTGTCGTAGACAAAGGCAAAGATGGCGGGTTGTGTTTAACTCACAAAAAAAAACTGGTTGGTACTAGCAAAATTGAGAGAATTGGAGAGGGAGTTGGACAATTCAGGCTAGTTAGTGTATCCATCTAAGTACATAAGTGGTGGTTGAAGACCTTCAATCAAGAGCTACCCGAAATGCTTATAAGCAATAAAAATATTCCACCAACAGACTATGGAGCCTCGCCCAAGGTTAAACATGACTAACAATTTTGCGATAAATTACTACAACAATAGTAACATATACTTCGGTAACACTAATTATAGTATCGTCACGTCCCTGTCGTTGGTGACTAATAGACTGTATCATGCTCTATGCACCTACATAGATCATGCCGGAACTTCATTAATAAGAATGTAGTTCTAGCTGCACTGAGAGTTAAAAAAGACGATTACGGTCATTGTGAATATTCCGATACAATAATGTATTCTGGACCTTTAGAACTATATTAAGTAACGTATGGAAGCATACGAGAAAGAGAGAAATACGTACTACGCCGACCGTAAATAAATTGGGATTAGGACAGGAGAGACTAGAGAGCAGCGGTGGCCCAGTGGTGGCGGCCCCGACTTACGAACAGTAAGTCGTGGATTCGAACCCAGGGGCGCATTATTTTGTGTAATTTATTTCATCACCACTGCACTCAAAAACGGTGAAGGAAAACATCGTGAGGAAACCCGCATGTCCTAGAACCAAAAATTCGAAGACATGACATCTACCAACCCGCACTGAGCCCGCGTGGTGGATTATAGCCCATTCCCTCTCTTAGAGAGGAGGCCGTGTGTCCCAGCAGTGGGAACGTTATAGGCTGATTATGCTAAGGACAAGAGAGTAATGATATTCCTTTGCTTGTGTGGATCAAGACAATCATCAGCTCAGCTTTTCGCTAGATCATAGCTGGCCTTAATAAAACACACGAGATTGAACGTCTTTGTTATTGGGACTTCAGTATTCGTAATTATTTTTGGAGGTTTGACTTTAACAAGTTCACTGGCTCTCAAATCAGCCCTCATAATCAATCTTATTTCAAAACCTCCTACTGTCTTAGTTTCTTTATTCTCTTAGCCAAAGACCGTATAAAGATATGTATTTCCATCCAGTAGTTTTACGATACTTTTAGTATTTTATTTAATATGTAATATTCAACACAATGTAAATTGTTAATGAATAAATAAATGAATGAACGAATGAATGAGTTTCTAACTTTACCACCCAAAATCGCTACCGCTTATCCCCCAAAAATCACAGAATTTGTACACATTAGATATTACGAAACACATTGGCTTCTTATGTTTTATAGCCTATTGGCCTGTGGAACAGGTACAGTGCGACGAACCCGGCCCTCTCCCTCTCACACTATTGTTGTCCCGCTCTAGCACTTTTAATAACAAGTTTAGTCCCGGATGCGGGACGTAGAAAGCACTATGTTGCTAAGATTAGTTAGTGCCATTTTATTGGTATTTTAATTGAAATGTTTCATTCTTTGTATGCAGGTTTCTTTTAAAGTCGTTAACGCCTTCTTCTCTACTTATTTTTATAATTATAGTCAGCCTATTGTGTGCCAGTGCTGGGTAAAGATATCCCTCCATTCATTCCATCGGTCCCGATTGATACACCACTTATATGTATACCAAGGATATTAGCATCGACATTAATTGCAATGAAATGAACTTAAATATCACTACTTTCGTCCATGTCCCTCGTCTCTTTAATTTCATCTGTATCCTTTTCAAAAACAAAAACAACGGCGTCACCATGTTTCTTACTAAAAATAAGACTTTGACCAAAGCCATCAATTTCAACTATTGCCATGTCTTCTTCAATCCAAAATCCATATAATATTCACCATTAACCTCATCTAATGAGACCACACATTTAGGAGTTGTTCAGTAATTAATTCACGGATGTCCTGCATCTCGACTCCCGTGGGAGAGGCGGTCGTGTGTAAGATCACGCTTGGTTGACTCCTGCGCATAAGAAATGTTGAGAAGCCACTCCTTGTGACATGCTTCACTGCACTGCGTTTGGGGAATGTGTCGAGGGTATTCCTATACAGTGTGCATTGATAATGGATTGGAGTCTAACCTTGAAAATAATAGAAAAGTTTTAATAATAGGAAAATTTAGATTTTTAAGATGTGATGAGGTAAGTTTCAATAAAGTAAAATAAATAAATATGTTTGTGTAGTTGAGACTTGTATGTAGGTATTCTATGCTTTATTCTAAACCTTATTTATTTCTTCTAATTTTCACAACACAATCAGGTATTTTAAATACCTTATTGTCAGTATCTTCAAGGTTTCCACTCGGCTGCATCATCCTAAATATGCCAACAGTATTTCTATAAATCGTGGGAGTTACTCGGACCCACTCCCAAAAAGCTTTTAACGATACAATAGAAACTGTTTGTAAGAAGTTCCCCTATATGTTCCACGTCACTGAGCTGCATTCGGGGTGTACGCAGGATCCCGTCTACTGCTTGTTTGCTTTGGCCATGTTTAATATTACTGAGTGCAGGGAGGATATTTGCTTCCTAAGCCACTTCTTTCTTTAAGTATTTTAATTTTATATTTCGTAAGCTAAGTATACTCTTTAAGGAGTTTATTGTTGTATTTCATTTCTAGAACCACTCGTTTTAATTTTATTTCTTATGTTATCACTTGTTTTGTGAATGCTGGTTAACTAGCTATTGGCGACTGTGTAAGTCCAAGACTGTAAAACTGATACTTAATACACGATATGTTGTACACTATAAAGTAAGTTGTAATGAGCTTACTTTAATAATAATCAATTTTATTCAAGCCCCAACCTTGATCGACTGACTCATCGAGTATTTTCGTCCAAGGGTTCAGTGCGAGTTTATCTTGATTGAAAGAAACCTTTTATAAAAGTATCTTCACCTTGAACTCATAACTACAGACAAGACCAAACAACAGCTCTGTTTTAATTTTCCTTTCAATGTTCATTTTCGTAGAGATACTTGATCTGAGGACTTAGTCAAGACGCAATCGCTTTCAATGCGTTTCGTGTTTCTACAACGACTTTCAACAGAATTAAAATAAGCTTTTCGATAGCTTATATCAGTCCCATTCTTTTTTTTAACTTTACCATTATCGTTTTCTCTGATAGATGGACACTTTGTCTAGGACGCTCAGGTTCTTAATCACATAGTTTAATTATATTTTGGTATTTAGCATTCCTTTATTGATTGTCGTATAAGTAATTAAGTATACAAAGAAATCTTTTAAATTATTCCTTTTTTTATTTCTACGTCGGCCTTTTCTTGTAGCTAGTCTTCTTCTAACCAAAGCCGGTATTATTATAAACTAGCTGATGCCCGCGGCTTCGATATATCGCATCCCATTTTACTAACAAGGTAGATACTTATCGCGGTACCATCTGAGCTGCGTATAGCAGTATTGAATTTAAGCTGTGTAGCAGTAAAGGTCAGTTGTGCGTAACGCCAGTGACAGGTAAATAGTCCTTCGCCTACAAACGGCTTACCATTTACTTGCGCCTGCGCCTCCGAGATTGTATCGTTTTGATCGTTCAAGATTATTTCGGTTGAAGTTTAAGTTGACAGTGGTGACTTGGTAAGTTATATGCTGGTGGATTATTAAGAAAGACAAGAAATAGATTTTGAAATTGCTGCAATATAGAATAATAAACACGAAAAGTGTTTGCCAAAGGATTATGCTAACGTTAATAATATTAGTGAAGATTCTGACTCAGATTCCTAACAGCTAGTGTAGATATTGATATTTATTTATAGTTGATTTTATTATGATTGTATCTACAATTCTACACACAGTAGAACTATTAATATATACGATATTGATATTTTTATAGAAAACAAAGTAAACGGAATGATTTCCGAATTCAACGAATCAAAAGTCCATATTATCAGGCGGACTACATAATTGTTTCTACCCAAACTATACTAGGATACCAACTAGAACAACACTATAAAACTGAACAAGTAAACTACCTAAAGTGTGTGTGAAGCATTCTGGAGCAAATTCTCAACGGGTAATAAACGTTAATTTTACAGCTTACCGATCACCCTTCGTGAGTTTGTACCATTTATTTATATTCGAAACGAACGAGAGAAATAAAAGAAAAAAAAAGTAAACGGTAGGGAATGGAGAACATAGAGCAAGGATTCCCGAACGCGACCGTTTTATGATTGCAGCTTCTGTTAAAAATATAGTAAAGCGTAATGGAGATAGAAGGCATACTTTCGTGAGAAATGTGATGTATGTGTTATTGATTAGTTTATAGTGGGTAGGAGCATAAAATATAATATTGTTCATGTATTGTCAAGGCGCGCCAGTCTGCGATTATACGCTGTGCTACTACCAAGTTAATGTCGTTTGCTTCCACTCCGCTACCCACGTACCTCCATATTCTTCAGTGGCGACGAGTATTGATTTGAACATTTCGCGTGATTTTTGTTTAAAAAAAAGTTAACGATGTCCATCGGGAAAATTGCGGAGTTTAATGTGCACAAGGACGATTGGAAATTATATGTCGAGCGGTTGGAGCAATACTTTGTGGTGAACAAGATACCAGACGATTTACATGTGCCGACGTTAATAACCGTTATGGGGGCGGAGAGTTATGAGTTGCTAGTTAACCTGTGTACACCAAATAAACCAAAAACCAAAACGTTTGAGCAGTTATCGGAAACAATGTGTAAACATCTACAACCAAAACCCAGCGAACTAGCCGAGAGGTATAAATTCAGGCATAGGAAGCAGAAGGAAGGCGAAACTATATCCGACTACGTGGCGGTACTTAAAAAGATGTCGAAAACCTGCGAGTTCGGAAGTTGGCTCGAAGAAAGTTTACGAGATCAATTGGTGTGTGGAATAGCAAGTGAAAATATTAGACAACGGTTATTCGCAGAACTCAAACTGGATTTTGCCAAGGCGTATAAGCTTGCCGCCAGCATGGAATCGGCGGAGAAAGACGCCGCCGTCGTCGAAGGGCCTAAGTCCTCAGTGGAAAGGGGTGCATCGACGGTGACGTGTCAAGCAATGGCTGTGAGGCGACAACCAACGGGCGTGGCGGTGTGCGGCGGGCCGGCGAGCGTCGCGCGGCGGTACGTGCGCGAGCGTCAAGACGTGCGGGAGAGGCCCGCGGGCCGCGAGTCGACGCTGCCGGTGCCGGGTGAGCGGGCTCGGCCGGACGAGCGAGTTCGGCCACAGCGGCAGTGTCGGGTGTGTGGCGCTAACCACAACGAGTCGTCGTGCAAGTTCACGCGTTACGTGTGTAGGGTATGCAATCGTCAAGGTCACTTACAACGTGTGTGCCCTAATTTAGTGGCGCAACATCAAGTGGACGTACAAACCGCGGGCAGTGATGAAGAGGCGGACAGTGACGAGGTAATTTTTGTTGACGTTTGTCGATTGTCAATATCCAGTTGCAAACCTATTTATATTACGTTGAACGTGCATAACAAGGAAATAGCTATGGAATGTGACACGGGTAGT
This sequence comes from Eurois occulta, assembly GCA_950022335.1. Taxonomy (NCBI): domain Eukaryota; kingdom Metazoa; phylum Arthropoda; class Insecta; order Lepidoptera; family Noctuidae; genus Eurois; species Eurois occulta. The sequence continues at coordinate 2,676,303 of OX465482.1, forward strand.
GCAGTGTCTTGCATTAGTCGAGAGTGTTACAATAAACTATTTAACGATCTTGCCCTACAACCTTGTAAATTAATCTTAAGATATTATACAGGTGAGACTGTAAAACCCTTAGGTATAATAAGGCCTCTGGTTCGGTATAAGGATAGAAGTGAATTTTTAGAATTGCTCGTTATTGAGAAGGGTAAAACTGTTCTTTTAGGGCGACATTGGATAGCGGCATTAAAAATCCAACTACCTGATTTGAGCTATTATAATGTAAATAATATGTTGGAAAATAATGATTTCGATGTATCCTCTTTCAGTTCCAAATACTGTAACGTGTTCGCGGAGGGTCTCGGGCGCTTCACGGGCGGCGCAGTGAGCATACACGTGCGCGAAGGCGCCCGGCCGGTGTTCATGCGTGCGCGCCCGCTGGCGTACGCGCTGCGCGAGCCCGTGGAGCGCACGCTGGACCAGCTGGTGCGCGACGGAGTTCTCACCCCTGTCGAGCGTTCCGACTGGGCTACGCCAATAGTACCAGTGGTAAAGAAAGATGGTAGCATTCGTATCTGCGCCGATTATAAACTGACTTTAAACAAAGTTATAGAAATTGATCGTTATCCTTTGCCAAGGGTAGAAGATTTATTATTTCGTCTCCGAGGGGGTGAACACTACAGTAAAATTGATTTGTCACAAGCGTACGCGCAATTCGAACTCGATGACACAAAAAAATACACGGTGATAAATACCCACAAGGGTTTGTATATGTACACGAAGCAAACTTAATCGGTTTGCAGGGCACACCACAAAGATGTTGGTGTGCGTAAAATCAACTGGTGTATTACTTCGCCTATTTATTAGTGTTTGCTACCCGTTGTCCACGCACACACAATAAAATTTCTTGTCACTAATGTTGCAGGGAATATGACGCATAAATTTAGCTTATCATACAATCGTCTCCGTGGCGCATTAGTCGAGCGTGCGATAAATAATTACTTACTGCGCCGGCGCCGTAGGATCGAATCCGACTGCCAACAGCTTAATGTTTTTGTATGTTTTAATAAAATATTTTACATTTGTTTGTTCAATTTATTGCTTAACTATTAGCAAGTCTCTTTATATTTGGGTTAGAATGTATTAGTTGTCTACCCTCTAAAAATGACAAATCATGTTTAAGTTAGTAGTTTAAGTTCATCGTCATAATGCTATTGACTATTGGGGTTTCGTTACGTTTTTAGACATTATACCCTGCGTTTTTTGAGAAGTGCTTTTATTTGTGAATCAATATGAATCATTGAACCACACTTTTATGAGCTGAAATAATTCTTTTGCATGAGCAAAATGTTTCAATTAGTGAAATTGCGAGACGTTTAAAGATATCGGTGAGTAACAAAATGTTATTATGATGTTTAGAAGTTTAATATGTTTAAATAATCCACATGTTATTGATTGTTGTTTTTTGTAACAATATTTTATTATTGTTCACAGAGAAGGACTGTGCAATTGTGGGTCCATCGTTATGCAGATTCGGGAAGCATTGATCCTTGCCGACCGGGACCAAAGGCTGGATTTGCATTCACAGATTGGCATCTGATATAGTTGCTACGCATACCGCTGAGCCCTTCCTCACTACTCGTTCCACGGCAACTAAACATGACGTGACATTACAAACTGTACGAAACCACTTGCGAGCAGCTGGTGTGAAATGTTGTAGGCCAGCCAAGAAAATTTGAATGTCAGATATTCACAGGCAAAGCCGGGTACGCTTCGCAAGAGAATATTTAGATTTTGATTGGTGCAATAATATAGTTATATTTAGAGATGAAAAATGTTTTAAATCAGACAAGGACGGTCGCAAAATATTGTGGCGAAAAGATGGTGAGCGCTATCATAAAAAAAAATATTCTTCCATGCAGGTCTAGTGGAGACATTTACTTCGTGCATGAATAAGTCATAGATAGCGAAGGCGCACCAATAGGATATTAATAAAAATATCAGGGGGTAATTCGATTTGTTTTATGTGAGTGATGTTATTGTTAGTGAGATAACAATTTAGGATACCTGTATCTTAATATCTATCTTATTAACATGTTTATTCATTTCACTAATAAATAAATTACCCACTTGAATAAGAAAAGTAACGTTATTTCTTGTCCGACTTAGAATATTTGTCATGCACAAAACTTTTTAATTTGTGATTATAATATAAAAAAAAACCTAGTCAATAAATGTTGTTGATTTCTTAATACAAATTGTTTAATTTTTACTTCCATATTTTTTTTCGAATAATGTTCTTATTATCAGGTAAATTACAATAAAAATTCAACAAAATGAAAATAAAAGTTTTTTAATAATGCAAAAAGTTGACGCCAGCGGCGCAGATTCGATCCTACGACACTTGATTTACCAGCCGAATGATTACACATCTATGCCACGACACCGGTTAGTCATAGGGTTAAATTGATGCTTCATATTCTTTACCTCATATTATACATATACTATAGTGAAGCAAACACTAACAAATAGGCGAAGTAATACACCAGTTGATTTTACGCACACCAACATCTTTGTGGTGTGCCCTGCAAACCGATTCGGTCTTATTACAAAAAGCGGTTTAACTAATAAACCTGGTTTAAACTTCTATAAACCACGGTCTAAACAAAAATGGTATTACAAATCGTGGTTTAGCGATAAACCATAGACTAAACCATGGTCTAACGCTAAACCTCGGCGACCCCTAGTTTAACGATGGTCTAAATCACTAAATCGGATCTTTCAACCTTTTCAAAGTTTATTTTTTAGGTTCTACTATTAATTTTTTTCATTGTTTTGTGTTGTTTTAACTTGAAAATGGAAAATAGCTTGAAATCAATAAATTAAAGACGGATTTCAAGTTCATCTAAGTAACTTATGTTTACTTACTTTTTCCTTGACATTCCAATTCTCAGATCGTTTTTTTTTGGTCCACCACATTAAATTATTAAAATTAACAAAGAAGGCAAACAAAGAGGCAATTGTTCTAATATAGACTTAAAATTCGAAAGCTAAATGAACTTTGTTCAACTTGTGATGGTTTTGTTTAATGTTATGGTTTCATATAACGCGCGAGAATGTTACGTTTCGTTATACGTATTTAGATGTATTTTAGAAATTAATACGGCATTAAGTAATGTGCCTAAACAAAACTGCAATCGACGAAATAACTAAATAATGTTTATATCCATGCAAAATAACCAGGTCTCAATATTTTTAACACTCATATACATCATCTAATCATTAGCGTATTATCAAAACGTTTTCTTTTCTGGGCATAAGGAACGTTGTAATAGAATGATGTCATGGTGAACGAATGATATTTGTATTAATCTGTGGTTGATATTTAAACAGTGGTTTAAATGACGGTACTAAGAAGTCCACGGTTTTTTTAGGTTACAAAACCTAAATAAACCGTGGACTTCTTAGTACCGTCATTTAAACCACTGTTTAAATATCAACCACAGATTAATACAAATATCATTCGTTCACCATGACATCATTCTATTACAACGTTCCGTATGCCCAGAAAAGAAAACGTTTTGATAATACGCTAATGATTAGATGATGTATATGAGTGTTAAAAATATTGAGACCTGGTTATTTTGCATGGATATAAACATTATTTAGTTATTTCGTCGATTGCAGTTTTGTTAAGGCACATTACTTAATGCCGTATTAATTTCTAAAATACATCTAAATACGTATAACGAAACGTAACATTCTCGCGCGTTATATGAAACCATAACATTAAACAAAACCATCACAAGTTGAACAAAGTTCATTTAGCTTTGGAATTTTAAGTCTATATTAGAACAATTGCCTCTTTGTTTGCCTTCTTTGTTAATTTTAATGTGATGGACCAAAAAAAAACGATTTGAGAATTGGAATGTCGAGGAAAAAGTAAGTAAACATAAGTTACTTAGATGAACTTGAAATCCGTCTTTAATTTATTGATTTCAAGCTATTATCCATTTTCAAGTTAAAACAACACAAAACAATGAAAAAAATTGATAGTAGAACCTAAAAAATAAACTTTGAAAAGTTTGAAAGATCCGATTTAGTGATTTAGACCATCGTTAAACTAGGGGTCGCCGAGGTTTAGCGTTAGACCATGGTTTAGTCAATGGTTTATCGCTAAACCACGATTTGTAATACCATTTTTGTTTAGACCGTGGTTTATAGAAGTTTAAACCAGGTTTGTTAGTTAAACCGCTTTTTGTAATAAGACCGTTAAAGTTTGCTTCGTGTACAACAGATTAGTGTATGGTTTAGCGTCTAGCCCGGGTATTTTTCAAAGGCGAATCGAACAGTTATTCGCGGACATGCCACGTGTAGGTGTTTTTCTCGACGACATAATTGTGACGGGAAGTACGAAAACAGACCATGTTAACAATTTACATAAAGTCTTGCAACGGTTGGAAGACTACGGACTCAAAGTGAAGAAGGAAAAATGCGTTTTTTTTTCAAAGTCGGTTTCATATTTAGGTCATATTATTAGTAAGGATGGAGTGCATACATGCCCAGAAAAGGTTAAAGCAGTGATGGAAACGCCGGCGCCTACAAATGTCACCGAGTTAAGAGCGTTTATAGGTCTAGTAATGTATTATGCTAAATTTATCAAAAATATCAGTACTGTTCTCGCCCCATTGTATAATCTTCTTAGGTCGGGTGTTAAATAAACTTGGAGTGAGGATTGTGAGAGTGCCTTCGTACGAGTGAAGCGGCTTTTGGCGTGTGGCGAAGTACTAACTTATTACAACCCAGACCTACCGCTAGTTTTGACGACGGATGCGAGTAGTGTGGGCGTCGGCGCGGTGATATCACACGTTACGGAGGACGGCGAACGCCCGGTGGCGTATGCGTCGAGGTCGCTCTCACCGACCGAGCGAGCTTATGCACAAATAGACAGGGAAGCTCTCGGAATTGTATTCGGTATTCGTAAATTTCATCAGTACTTGTATGGCCGTCACTTTATACTACGGACAGATCATAAACCTCTAACTTATATTTTCGGTAATAAAACGGGTATTCCAGTGATGGCTGCTTCGCGACTACAGCGATGGGCGGTACTGCTATCGGGTTACAATTACAATATTGAGTACATCGCGTCTAGTAAGAACAGTGCAGATGCATTATCACGCCTTCCACATAGGGATTACAACCCTGGTAGGCTAAAAACAGAAAATACGTATGTTAACTTTGTAGAAAATTTTTTACCCATCACTAGCAGTGATATCAAAAGAATAATACACAAGGATACGGTACTTGGTAGGGTGATGTTATATATACAATCAGGTTGGCCATCAGTTTGTCCTAATAATGATGAAATTAAGCCATTCTATGCTAGGCGCAATGAATTAAATATTGAATGTGGGTGTATAATGTGGGGCTATCGTATGGTGATTCCACAATTATTACGAGGGCAAATACTAAATCAACTGCATAGCAGTCACATGGGTATCGTAAAGATGAAAAGTCTGGCTAGGAGTTATGTGTGGTGGCCCAACATCGATACAGACATTGAGGGATTATGCAAAAGCTGTGAGACTTGTGCCGCGGAAGCGAGCGCGCCTCCGCGGGCTGCTATTCAACCCTGGCCGTACCATACCCAACCGTGGACTAGGCTTCACATTGATTTTTTGGGCCCGTATCGAGGTATGACATTCCTAGTATTAATCGATTCAACCTCCAAATGGTTAGAAATATTCGAAATGCCACGTACAAACGCGTATCATGTTATTAAAGTTTTACGTTCCACTTTCGCTAGGTTCGGTTTACCGGAACAGTTAGTATCTGATCAAGGACCACCTTTTACAAGCATTGAATTCAAAAAATTTCTCGCTAATAACGGCATTAGACAGAATTTTTCACCAGCTTATCATCCGTCTTCAAACGGAGCCGCAGAAAATGCAGTTAACATTTGTAAGCGCACTATTAAAAAGGCAATTCGGGATCGCGTAGATGTAGACACAGCTTTACAAACATTTCTGCTGGCATACAGAAATACAGTGCACAGCACTACTGGTGAAACACCTGCTATGTTGTTGCAGAAACGAACACTACGTTCCAGATTGGATTTGTTACGGACAGAACGATCAGTAGGTGCACGAGTGCAGGATGCGCAGCAAAGACAAATCGACTCTTCTGGTGGGGTCACGCGTATCTTCGACGAGGGTGATCCTGTTTGGATGAGGGAGTACGGTTCCTCAGATAAATGGGTAAAAGGTACGATCTCAGACGTAGATAGTACTCGTAGGTATCTGATAGCAAAGGATAACGGTCAATTGATTAAAAGACACGTAGACCAGATACGGCGCAGATCCCGTGCATCTGTTGGTGGGCCAAACACTGAAGAAGAGGAAACGATAGAGGATGGGAACTCGGTGGCGCACGCTGGGGGCAATTTATTAAAGTCAGGGAAGAAAGAGATGGACTGTAGCGATAGTGTGTGTGAAAGTGAGAGGGTGTGTGAAAGAAGTAAATTAGAACAATCGATAAACAGTGGAGTTGGTGGTGTTGATCAGGATCAGCCATCTAACCAGTCATGTGGTTCGTCAGATGAGCAGCAAGAAGAGTACCCAAAGCGAACCCGAAAACCGGTTGTCAGATTTCAGTGTACTTAAAAATGTATTGCTAAATGATGATTCTTAAAGGATTTATATAATGTTAGAATTTGTTGTAAAATTATTAACCCTTCATGAACATATTGTAATTTAAGAAGGGAGGTGTGATGTATGTGTTATTGATTAGTTTATAGTGGGTAGGAGCATAAAATATAATATTGTTCATGTATTGTCAAGGCGCGCCAGTCTGCGATTATACGCTGTGCTACTACCAAGTTAATGTCGTTTGCTTCCACTCCGCTACCCACGTACCTCCATATTCTTCAAGAAAGAAGAATGAGAAAGAACGATCGAAGTCATGAAAGAAAGAAACAAAAGAAAAGAAGAAAGAAATGAAGAAATTAAAGTAAAATAGGAAAAAACCTAAAAGGATCCATGCGGTAAACTTTTGATTTGGGTTTTTCAACCACAAGAATATTCTATTCGAGGCTTTAGGATGACAGCTACACAACCTCTGACCTTTACAAATATCAGGTTTTCGGAACACTTATGCAACTTTGCGAAAGTCAAATATGAACAAATTAACACCAAGGTGAATGCTTAGTGATCTTATATTGGTTTAAAATATTTGCATCAAGACCGGTTCAAACGTCGCCCCTTATATTTCCATTAAGCTTGGTGCGGCGTCCATTGATCTTAGGGTTCTCTTAATTAGTCTCATTCATTTGTTTGTTAAACATCTGTTCACATGGAGTCCGTTAATCCGGAACTGCCTCAATTTTATAATGGGTTTAATTGTTATTAATGTTAATAAGACATCTAAGTGTGGTAACATTTCTTTTACAGCGTCGGTCATTTGGAAGTTCATGTTAAGTTTAGCCGTTTTATAACGATATTATGCTTCTTTTTTTAAGGTAGAATGATCTTTCTATTGCCATATTCTAGGGTATATCTATTGAATATTATTGTTAAAAACGGCCTTTTTTTCTCATTGAATATTTAATTATGTAGAAACGCTGAGTATAAGATCTTGGGTCGTGTAAAGTGTTATTGGTTTTTTCAATAAGAATTTCCAGCAGCCCGTGTCAGTAGGCTCGCCGATATGGGACTTAAACATAACTGGCGAAATTTGGATGTACTTAGGTACACCCCTTTAGGTACCCCTAGTTTCGGGGATTACTAGCGTGTTGTTATATTTAGTATAATGTTCAGTAGTCTGACCGCAGCCCCCTTTTTTTTTTTTTTGGAAGGTTGGAAATCATCAATTGACCCCTCCCGCTCTGGGCGGAGCGGAAGGGAGTGTCAGACTTTTACTGACTAAAAACCACCCATGTTCCAGGGCCGCGGTATCTCTTTCGAACAGTCCCGCAGCCCTGGCAGGACCGCTGCCCCCTAACAAATACAAAATATTTGGATTATCTTCTTCGTTATCAACAGTTTAATAGGCAGTAACATGCAAGCTCACTTAATTGATGTCCATACTAAGTTTGTTTGTCCAACATCTGTTCTCCTTCACAAGTTTTATCAGTATTGAGGAAGTGATCAATTAGAGCTACATCCATTTGAGTGTTTTTATTATAATTAATGAATAAGGGATTCTTGTTATTTGTATAGTTAGTTATTGGTAATAGAATAGTCTCTGCAACACTTTGAATAAAGCTGTAGTTAGGTGAGCTCTTACAAAAACTGTTTTATTACATCTTTCAGGTGATCTTGAATGTTGCGTGTAGTCAGATGGTCTCGACAAGAGGAAATCATTTTCAAAGTGTTTCGTATCTGCAACGAGCTTCAACTGAATTTCAGAGTTCGTAGTGATAATTATCTTGATAGGTAATAACAAAAACCACAAAACAATAAATAATAAACTTCACGTGTATCCGAACGCGATTTGCCGCTTCTGCACGTATCCAAAGGTGGTAAGTGTCAACTTATAATTATAATAATAATTATCTAAGAAAATATTTATTTTCATTATAATTAAATTATTTACACTACAAAACTATAATAGTAATAAAAATATGTATAAGTATCAAAAGGATTACAGGGCGTCCAAAAATTCCACATCGCTGTCAACAGGAAAAGTGCCCAGAAGGCTGGCAGCATCGCCACGTTGGATGGCAATGCTGATTCTTTGGCCAAAAAATAGGCCCGCCTTCTGGTCACGTGAAGAGTCAACCAACCGCTCGGACCCCATGGTCCTAGTGCCAGGGGGCCGAGCTCAAACACATAACTACAAAATAAAATAATTATCTTGATAATTTCGAAGCCTGCAGAATTGTCATAATCTTTTCGGTAAGTAATGTCGTAATATTTAATCTAATATGTCTATTTTTTATTTTTCCATCATTGGTACTTATCACTCGTAGAATCACTTCTGTTTATTTACTTAGTGAGACAGATCGTTGTATGAAGTGTTTTTCAAAATGATCGCCTTTTTGTTACAAGGGTTCCTATATTTATAAACCATCCTGTCTAAGAGGACTAACACCCGTATCTATAAACAGGTCAAGTTGATTACTTCAGTAAAAGTAGGTAATTAGTTATGATGCGATTTTTATTCTGTAGTTTAGTAATTGCGTGAAGTTAGAACTTTCAAAAGTTAGAATTCTTAGCTGTGCTTTCTTTGACGGTTCTTACTTCGTTCAAATTCTAGTCTATTGCATAAAAATGTTTCCATAAGTAATTACTGAAACCCAAGTAATTAACTTTAACTTGAGTATAGATACGGGTGTCAAAGTAACTCGCAACTGTTTATTTACATTTAAATCCTTGCGGTACGTTATTTTTATAAACCCCTCTACTCGCTTATACCCCTAAATACCCCAGTAAACAGAAGACTTAAGTTAAACAGAGGTTTATCTAAATTAGAAAGTTGAAACTCACTTTAACAGAACGGATCTGTTAATAGATTCAAGACAAATAGTCGTTTCTATTTACCGCTGTATCTAAATTGCTAGCGATTTCTATGTACGTGAAGATAATTTTGGATACGAACACGGTTTTATAATTATGGCCATAAATTATTACTGAAAGGAACTTGGAGCTATTTTAGTTTGTTATAAATGTTATAAATGTTATTATTTAAGTAGTTATTTTTATGGGGATACCGATTTTTCTTGACTTTGAACTTTAAAAATAAGGGATATTAGGTACTTCGTACAAACCAAAGAAAGCGAAAGAGCTCGTGGCTAAAATAATAGCAGCCGTTCGTTCCTCCGTGCCTCGGAAAGCACATTAAGCCGTTGGTCCCGGCTGTCATTTGTAGATCTTTGACGGAGTGGCTCGAAAGTCTGACAACCAGTCTTACTAAAGGGTAAGCCCAGTGCTAGCGGGGTTGTGGAGGACAGATAGGCAGTCGCTCCATGTAAAATACTGGTTTTCAGCTGTATCCAGTTGACTGGAACTGGAAGTCGACCCCAACATAGTTGGGAAAAGGCTAGGCAGATGTGTCAAGAATGTTATAAAGGAAAGAGAGGAGTAACTGATAGTGTCACGCTTGACACGGAAGATGGAAGAAAAAAGCACCTACACAAAGTAACATGGATGACTTTTCTGCAGCATTTCTGAAGACACTTGCAAAAGTCAAATTGGATAAATCAGGACTTATTCTATTTGTAGAAACAACCTTACCCACTTTAGCCTAGACTACAGATTAGCATAGAAGAGCCCAATAGACGTTGGAACATGTAGTAACAGCAATTTAACAAGACTTCCTTAACGACTTCAACAAGGTTCAAAGTCATGTCAAGCATTTCCCCCGTCACCTAACAGTCAAATTCTTCCGTTGCTATTAAAAGAAGCTGTAACTAATCCATCTCCTTACTTTTTACGGACTACAATTCCGTTCGGTCGTAACCATTATTTTATTTTCAACGCACCGTCATTTGTTTTTTTCTAAAAGCGGAGCTAAACTAATTTGGAGTCACGATTGGGAAGCATTATTGGATGGCTGTTGCTATGTAAATATTGTTGTTATGTATTACATGACTGGGTTGTTGAATGGCGTGTTGCTGTCACCAAGGGATAATGGAAGAAGAAAACATGTAGCACTGATCAATTATTCATGGAACAAGGAGAAGACCTAAAAGCCTTCCTATAGCGAAAATTGTTGTCATTGTCATGTTATGAATGTCTTCGTCACTGAATTGTTCAAGCGCACACGATCTTTTATTGGATCCTTCTAATGATAATTCTATATGTATCGTTTTGTTTCTATCAGATTATCTTTTTTTGCGGTTATACCCACACTGTCAGTAAAAGGTGATTTAAATCCAAGGATGCGCTTCCGCAACTTATTATAACTGAAGATTCATTTCTGGAGGCGTCAAAAATATATATAAATTTCTTGCCAGATTGATGGTTACGTTAATTAACTTTATTGTGTAACTATTTAACTAACCCACGTCGAAGTGGTATCCTTTCAGATATTCACCTACGTTTGAACTTTAGGCCTTATTAGGTTTGCGAAGGAGTTGATCAATTTAGTGTTATTTGTTTAACTAATTGATTGCATTGTTGGTACACGGACAATAGATTAATTCGTAGACAAAAATGAGTCGTTTAAAAACAAATAAGGACACAGATAAACATTGTATTAATTAGGCGGTACAGTGCACATATAGACAGAAGTCAATAAATTAATCAACTCAGCTTATCGTAGTCCATTGCTGTATATAGGCCTACCCCATGGTGCATCTTAACCCACTGTCCTCCAGAAGACATGTCAGAACTCCCATTATAATGACGTAATCCCATATGACCCCACTACTACTTCAAGAAAGCTAAGTACTTATAAAGAGTAGAAAGTACGAGGGAACTGGAGCTGCGATTCTCCATATAAATGTATTCCCCTTTTTCCTTCCTGAATAATGCCTCTAGAGCAATCATTTTTTTCATAAAATCAAGGTCTACTGTAGACACGTCCCTGTCATTTCCTTTTTTTCAGCAACTAAAAAGTAAAGAAAAAATGATTCTCCAAAAATGACAAAAATTACCCATTTTTACGGTCGTGATTAGAGGACTACCAGACGAATTCGAAAAGTTTTTATCATAAAAGAAATTGATAGGAACCTAGACGTATTCTTTCTTAAAAAAGATTGAATCGGCTCAGTTTTCGAGGAGAAAAAAGGGGAATACGAAACGTCGATCCCGTCAATTTTTTTGTGATATAATCGGTCTGCGCTGCAGCTGTCCCTATCGCACTCTACGGGGGCAGGCTTGACGCAGCGCGATGGCAATAGTTTCTTCAAATACCTATTTTTCAAATTCCTCGCAGGCGCTTTTCCCTCTTAACAATGAAACCACTGTTTGCATCAAAATCAATAAGCATATACAAATCCTTCGAAGAAGAACACCACAACAACCACTTATACTGAGTTACTTCACATTTCGAGATAATGAAAGGCTAATTCTGTTCATTCTCCATAAGTCAACTATAAAGCATATTCCACATAATAACAAACTGTCTTGTTGATAGTTGATACATCTAACTCAAATGCTCAACGGATAAGAGTAGAAACTCTTAACTTGCACGCAAGTGCTTCTTGGGCTCGAGTGATGCACTCAGGAGATTTCACCCATTAAATTGGGCTGACAGTTTAAACTGTATTGGACAGGGCCGTTGGCCATTCAGTTATGTTAATTTAATTACTTGATTACAGGTAATCTAATACAGATTTGATGTGAGAGTATGTCAGCTGTTCGTGATTGAGGGTTATTGGAAAGAAGATAATTTATTTATAAGTTGACTTAATGGTTTGTGATAATACTATTATCTGGACAATGAAGTAAGTAGAGATGGCAAAGACGAAGCCATGTAAGGGAAGAGTGCGAGATATCTCTCCTATTTAGTAATACGTCGTGTATAACAGTCCACAGACAACTGCGGTCTTCGTCATGTAGAATTCTAGAATAATACACGATGAAAAAAATTGTTAGTCTCTTTTTATTTTATTTTTTACAGACGAAGTCCTAATTTTTTAATGTATCGAGTCAAACTAGACAAGAGTAGACGAAGAGATAAACATTGAAAGCAGAGATAAGAAACCAAACCGATCCTAGTGAAGAAGTAGAAGTCCGATTGTAATTTATGTACAACAAAACATTTGTTAACACTGGAAGCCAACCTATGGAACTCAAAACCTGTGAAGTAGTTGATAAAAAAACTAAACTGAATGCAACAAAACAAATGAAACAAGCTAAACAATATGAAGTGAATTCTTGAAACGCTCGTAACTCTTAACATAAAGCACAGTACGCATCTCCCACGCCACTGGAACCACAATCTTAGTGCTAAATCGACGTTTAGCGGCACTTTATGAACAAATAAGTTCCCACGTAACGTACTTGATGCTGATGTGCACAATCACTTCAATGTAATCCTGTGACATCGTCAAGGTAATATAAACACGCATTAATGTGTCGTATGAGACAGTCCAAAACTAGTAAAGTATCAATGTAAAGAAAGAGGGTAATAAAAAGGCGAATTCTATGAGAAGTACTGAGTCTGAACTGATATTCTGCAGTTACAAATATTTCTTGGGGAACGATGTGAAAGAATTGATACATAAACTGGTAAATCAGTGAAGCATCATAGACTTTGGAGAGATAAAGCAACACCATACAATTTAGTTACGTAAACGTTAGTTAGTTAAGGAAGGACCTTAACTAAATAGAAGACCCGGGTGAGGAGATGGTAAGACAAGCTTCTTGAGAGATTGGGCCGAAACAGAACCGTGAGAAATGGCAGAAGTGGAAGAAGGCCTTTGTCCAGCTGTGGGACATTATAGGCTGATATAACAAATAAATATCAATAAAACAAATGTATAAAAGAAGAAGAAAGCAGTAGGTATTGGTAATACCTGTGGCGGATGATAACTATAAATCTGTCCTTACTGACAAAAATATGCATACCTATAACAGATGATCAAGATAGACAATACGATGTTAATCAGAGTGCAGTGCTTATAATTGTCAAAGGCAACCGTTAGTTGCTCGTTACCCTCTGTTGACTCTTGTGACTACGTTTGACAATAAGTACTAAGAAATTATGTAGTTACTGTTGCTGCATTTAACATCTAACTTCATTAAAACAGACAAACTGGATTTAATCTTATTATTACTATTGTAAACATCCATTCATGCAAACTCGTTACTCAATCACGGGAGAACGGCAGAACGAATCTTGTTGGAATTTGGCACAGAGCTAGATTATAATCTGGAATAGCACATAGGCTACTTTTTATCCCGGAAATACGATCCCGTAGGTAGGCAATTCTCGAACTCCACGCGGTCGAAGCCACGGGCATAAGCTAGTGTTCTTATAAGCCGATTGAGTTGATGTTATTGAATGCAGGTTAAAGGGTATGAAACTGATAGAAGACAATGTCGATTTAAGTAAAGCCTGGCTGAGGACCTGATTAGTGAAAATCGCTTTCAAACTGCTTCAAATTTCTATAATTACTTTCAACAGTATTAAAATAAGATAATGACAATACAAATCAGTTGTGACTCTCCCATCGTCTTTATCACTGATAGACCTTGGTCTAACTAGACCCTCTGGGCACTTGACGAGGAGGTTTTGGATCCCCTTTATGTTGATGTAAATTTTTCTCTCTTTAACGAATTACGTCAACCATTATGTTTTACTTTATCAATTTTATCAACCAAACCTTATTTCCTGGTAAAAGTATGATTGTGTTATTCACACCAATTTTCCCATAGATAGACTATTACGAAAATTCATATCTTTAAGTACCTGTGAAGAAAGACTTCAGTTGTTCTTCACATCTGCGATAAGATTTGACGTGTCCGATAATGTCGGAAATATCTATTTTTCCTTATCTTTGCGAGATATTGCGTGTTTACGTTAGATTTCTGAAAACGTGAATCTCTATTTATGAGTCTGATGTAAAAATATTTTACTCAATATTTATATGCCCCCTTATCAACTTACTCTGTGGAGCGCCTTCTTAAATTGGTAAAATTGCCTGCTTTGGCGTTTTCCGTATTTATCACCGTTTATTTTCAAAGTTATGTACTATGAAGATATACATAAAGGACTTGTCGCCAGCATTATAATATTTATCAGCTTCATCAGTCTAGTAAAATATTTCATTAACATTAACCTCTTAACATTGAACATTGAACACTTTGTCTTGGTAGGCACCAAGACAAAGTGTCATTGTATCAGCAATAAATATAATGGAAACGTCAAAAAAAATTGGATTGATATAAACTACCCAAAAACTATTGCACGCTTTTGCATGGGAAGCCTTTAGGTTGACTTTAAAAGAGACTTCCCCTATCGTTGAACATTTCTTATTCCACACAAGGAATTCGATAAGCGCCGCGCTACACTACTATATTTGCTTTTTGTTTCGGTTCATTCATTTTAATTAACATTCCTTCACAGTTCATTAAGATTTCTTATTCGTCATGTTAGTATTGTCTGAGTTCTGAGATCTGCCATTGTAATACTAGGGACTATTCTTAGTTTCTCTTATTTTTGAGACAGTGTACCAATTGTTTGTGTCTGAGAAATTGTTACTGTCAAGATTATTGATGATCAAAGCTTTATTTTCTTCTGAAAATATTATTCTATAATTAGTGCCAGCCCAAATGACAATAATTTTAGGCTATTACTGTCTCAATGTAGAGCAAAGGCCTAGAACATGGATCACCATGCTTGCTCAAAGTGGATTAGATTCAGACTTATCATAAGTCAGGGTTGCCTCACATGTTTTCCGTTCTTCACCAACGTTTTTTAAGAACGTTAGTATGTTAATGCGAGCATGCAATCTAAATATGATAATTTGAACATCCCACCAAAAAAATATAAACAAAACACTGCAAATAACTTAGAATTAGTTCAAAAACATGATGCACGAACATCAAATGAAGTCAAAAACACGCAAACCGAAGTAACGCCCGCGGCTGCCAAATCATCACGCGATTTCGACCGCAAATCCGCTGGTGGGTTAGCCCTTATAACCGATGTGCATTATGTGGTCATCGCGTAGGCTAAGGCTAGCGGATGCGTGTGTTCGTAACATCCTTTTTTAAGTATTATTATGTAGTTGTAACCTTAGCCTTGTGTTGTTATCGTTCTAGGTCCCTAGTACAGCTTTGCTGTTTGTTGCGGCTTCGCGAATTATGGCATTGAGGTTCTGGACATTTTCGTTTAGTGTTATAATAACTGCTTGACAGTGCCTGACAGCCCCATTGGTCTAGTGCCCGCAATCGTGACTGCTGAGCATGAGGTCCTGGATTCGATTGCCAGGTCGGGCAAATTGTTATTGGGTTTTTCCATCAGGAATTTTTCAGTAGCAACCAAGGAGTCTGAGTTTGTACCCGGTTGATGGCAATAGGTTCGCCCCTTATTACATGGACTTAAAACATAACTGGCGAAATGTGGATGTACTATTAGGAACACCTTTGCCTAAATCTTCGAGGCTTAGCCGGATGGTGTAATAATAACATTTGCCTTGAAAAAACCCGTTATCCTTCATAGTTGGCACTAGATCATTCCTCAATTGAAGCCTTTCATATTGCCAAATGATTTCTCTAGGCAATTCATGCAATTTAATTTTGACGATCTAATATTGACACGGTTGGCGCAGTGGTCAAGCGATTGACTGCTGCGCTGCATGTCGCGGGTTCGATTCCCGTACGGAACAAATATTTGTATGACCTACAAGTAGTTGTTCCGGGTCTGGGTGTTTTTCTATCTATAATATGTATGTATTTACAAAAAAAAAAAAAATGTATATATGTAGTTTATCAGCCATCTAGTTGCCATAACACAAGCATTAGGTTGCTTAGCTTGGGACTAGATGGTGCTGTGTGAAATGTCCAGGGATATTTATTTATTTATTTAATATCGACCCTCTATTGCACACATTACAAACTCTTAGTACAATGTTGTATTCTTTCCTCATCGGAGATTCCAAGGAAATCTTTTGACAATTTAAAATAAAATTGTATTCCAAATGACGGCACGGTTGGCGCAGTGGCTAAACGATTGACTGCAACACCGCGTGTCGCGAGTTCGATCCCCACACGGAACAAATATTTGTATGACCTACAGGTAGTTGTTCGGAGTCTGGCTGTTTGTGTATATGAGTTTAAATGTTTGTAAACGTACCGAAGATACAGGAGAAATTACTGGTGTGGGACAACGTTTAAAAAAAGATTGATTTAATGGATTCCCCAGTCCCACGTGTTTCTAACAACAACACAACCTGTGTTTATAATATCCACAATCTCACATCTATATACGATGGAATGATAACAGTGTCAATGACTATACTATGTATCTTCATTTACAAATCAGCGCGGAAAGAACGACAACTCATTAGACTACATAATATATCTTCACCATCAACGACCTAGCCTTCTCCCAACTATGCAGTTTTTGACATGGAACGACTGTCTATCTGACCTCCACAACCTGTCACCTGCCTCTGGTCTGTTATCGCAATACCCCTTGGTAAGACTGGTTGTCAGACTTTTGGGCCACTGACTACCTGTAACAACTGTCAAAGATCTACAAATACAACAGGACCAACATGTTTACGTACTCGAGGCATGAAGGGAACTCGGTATGTATATATGGTCAACCCATCCACGGACAGCAAGCACTGTTTAACCTTGAAAGTCGACGTCATATTATCAGCCCCTTCTGAAATATATCTTTACCATATATTATTATATCTTCACTTAAACAAAGGCATAGAATCGTAGATAAATCTGTTCTATTGTATGCTCGGCTTTGGTCGTTTAAATGATTGTATAGCACATGACTTTGAATTGCATGAGGTGGGTGTAATGTGATATAACATCATTGTGTTAATGTATATTCTAGGTTGATCTTGACCGCTGTGTTGAGCTAGTTTGGCAATTTGGACACCTTTGATGTCGAATTCGTCACATAAGTGGGTATACGACCGTAAAAAAAACCATAATTGTGTGCGGTGAGCAGTTCGGTACTCATCTGATTTTAAGTAGGCACCCAACGACAAATAAGTAATGCATGATGTGCTTACCTGTAAGAGGTTGATACACTTGTATGTGACTCTTTTGGATGTATCTCGTAGCTTTGAAACAGTATATTCAATTGTTGGTGAGCCAAATAAATAAAATAAAATAAAGTATTGAGGTCAATTTTATGTTGAGGCTTTGTAAGATACTACGTCATTAGAAATTAAAGAGTTGCAATTTGCAAAGGTTTTTGAAATCATTTTTTATAGGAAATGAGTTTAATGCTTATAAAGGATCAAATTGATTAGGTATCGACATCCAAACATGCTACGGAATACCCATATTGTCTGCTGAGTCTCGTTAGCTAATTAACTTTGACCTTAAGCATAAACAGGTAAGCAAATAAGTTATTGCCAGTAACACGGTTCATTACAGTTATTGGTAGGTATATCAATAGTTATTGCCGATAAAACGCTAATTGCATTATTGTTATACGTACAATGTAGTAACAAAATGGTAAAAAATACTATCACATCATTTTCCTTGAATGAATCTCAGTTATTCTAGGATCGCAAGCGCGACTGCTGAGCTTGAGGCCCTGGGCTCGATTCCCAGGTCGGCCAGAGTGTTACTGGGTTTTCCATCGGAAAATTCTTAGTAGCAGCTACGGAGTCTGGATTCGTGGCCAAATGATGGCAATAGGCTCGCCACATGGGACTTGAACATAACTAGCGAAATGTACGTGTACTATTAGGTACACGGTGCCTAACCCCTGTAGGGATTACAGACGTTATATTATGTTTATATTAGGAATCTCAGTAACATGGAGTAAAGAGGCAACTGTGCCACACTGCTTTCTAGCCGCGCTGCAATTATCTGAGACACCATAACGCACAATCACGATAATCGGCGCACGAGTCGCTTAGATATGCTTTGCTTAAGCTAACTGTACGAAGTATGTAGGTGGTTATTAGTTGCATGGACTAACTCTACTACCGGCTCATGTTCAGACGACTTCGAGAAGTTCTAAGAAAGCAGTTGCTAGACAGACCGACTGAAAGAAAAGAATAAACAACATACAGCCGGAACCTCTGGAGAGAGAATTACAAACACAAGAAGACCTGCCTTTGTGGAAACTACTAATGAAAAGGTGTTTGGGAATAAAGACACGGATAACTGAGAAAGTGTGCTTCTAGAACTTGTGTGATTATTTATGAGAAGAATGTATGTCTGAGAGTTATAAATTCCGATTAAGCCCTTGTCAGTCAATGATATGGTAAATTTTCCGAGAAAATTGTAGTCATCTTCGGCAAAACATGCATACTAATTTATTGCGTTTGTTCTCTTTACAAATTTTTAAATTTTCCTTAAAAACATAACAAAAGCCCCACGAGAGCCTTCTCAGCATACTAATCATTATGTATTTAATTATGGTGTAAAATATCGCCGGAAAAATTCCAGCTAAAACCATTTTAAGCAAGAAAACAAATACAATGCTAAGAAAAACCGTTTGCCATATACAACCAATGACCCCTACTAACTAGAACCACCAATACTGCGATTTTTCTCGCAGCATCATGTTACCTATTAAGATTCGGAATGTCGGCCATTAAAACCGCTGAATGTGCAATAGCAATGACCAGGCATTAGGATAATCAACTGGTTAGAATAGTACCGTTTGTGGGCCATACAAGTGGCCTACATACCTATGCAGTTAGGCGGAGTGCAGAATAGATGTAGATTGTGTTGGAAGAAACAGAGAATGATCATGGTTCTTTCTTTATTGTGTGGTTAGTGCCTAACCTGGTGTCAGGGTTTTTAATGCCGCCCATGGGCCTCTGACTTGGCTTTACATGCCGTCGAGAAATATCTCTCAGGTATGCTGGTTTCCTCACGATGTTTTCCTTCACCGAAACAAGTGATAATTATACAATACGCACATGAATCCGAAAAATCAGAGGTGCGTGTCTGGGGTTCGAACTCGAGGCCTATGGCTTGGTAGTGCAGTATGGTCATGGTAATGAAATGTCTGTGCTTAGATTGAGTACAGTCATTTTGTAATTGGTAAATGGTTTTTTTTTGCAGTGGTTGCAGTGATGTTTGAGGCTGGCACAGTAAAGTGGACATTGGCACAAGAGAGAGGCAGAGTGGGTGAATTCAGGCTGATAATTATGATGATGATGGATGTTTTTGGATCGAATCGCCTGTGAGTGTGACTAAAAGAGTGATGAATATAAACGTTGATGGATGGACAGGGAGAGGAAGACCAAAGAAACGATGGAGGGATTGTGTGAGGAATGATATGAAAGATAAAGAAGTAAATGATAGCGTACTGTTGACAGAGGAGAATGGAAGAAAAAAACGTGTTGCGCCGACCCCAAGTAACATGGGACAAGGGCAGGAAGATGATGATGGATGTTTTTGGATTAAATGATGATAATAATGATGGTATCATCAGCACAAAAAACTGTTTGACGGCTGTTTGTTTGTCTGTGTGTGTGTTTGACGGCACGGTTGGCGCAGTGGTCAAGCGATTGACTGCTGTGCTGCATGTCGCGGGTTCGATTCCCGTACGGAACAAATATTTGTATGACCTACAAGTAGTTGTTCCGGGTCTGGGTGTTTTTCTATCTTTAATATGTATGTATTTACAAAAAAAATGTATATATGTAGTTTATCAGCCATCTAGCTACTATAACACAAGCATTAAGTTGCTTAGCTTGGGACTAGATGCTGCTGTGTGAAATGTCCAGGGATATTATTATTATTATTATTTACTGTCTATTTACCATGTTTACTATTTGTTATGAGTTCCCGATATTTCGGCACTGTTGCAAGCGATTGATCACGAATAAACTGAAGTGATTGCGGGTGTAAATAGTACCTACACATGGTAAATATCCCGTTGTTAGTGTAAGTGACAGTGTTAGTGAGTGATGTTGTTGGATTTTGTCATGTCACTGAATCCAATACAAAAGGGATCCATGGTGTCTTTTAGAGAATCTCATTTTATAGCTGCTGTTTTACATTTTGGAGGCAGATTAAGTCGAATAGGTAGCCTTCTACAAACAAGGTGCTACTAGGAAAAAGCCTTTGGAACATACTCGTAGTTATTATGCAAGATGCTAAACATATTAAAAAAAAAACTCACAAAAATTCGTTACTGCGGCTACATCTAATAATTACGCATCAAAATCAGTTCACTTCTCGCCTTAGCAACAGCAATTTATTGCTTTACACATTCAATTTGTAAGTTATCCAAGCCAGAGTATGCAACAGCAATGGCCGTGCATTAGGATAATCATTAGAACTGGTTAGGGTACCGTTGCGAACCACACGTGACCCACATGACTGGAGATTAACCGCGGTGTGCGGTGTCTGTGTTGAAATTTTATTACCTATGGGTATCCAGAGGCTAGGCCCTCTATAGCGTGAAAGGATCTCGTGGCTAAAATCATCCTCACGTATCGATCTTCAAGGTTAATCCGCGCTTGCTAATGTCGGTCTGTGGATTGGTGACCATCATTAAATACCAAGTTTCCTCCGTACCTCGAAAAGCACGTAAAGCCGTTGGTCCCAGCTGTCATTTGTAGATCTTTGACAGTTTACAGGTAGTCAGCGGCCCGAAAGTCTGACAACCAGGATTAGCAAAGTCGTATTACCCAATACTAACTGGGTTGTGGAGGTAAAATACTGGTATTGGTCTCCATGTAAAATACTGGTATTGGTGTGGCATCCGGTTAGACTGGAAGTCGACCCCATTACATTTGCGAAAAGACTAAGCAGATGATGAATTTATGATAGCGTGACGGCTGACAAGGAAGAATTGAAGGCAAAGACGTGTGAGCGACCCCAAGTTATATGGGCAATGGTAGGAAATCTTGTTGAAAGTATGTTATATGGTAAACGAATTACAACGGAAAGCCAATATTTAAAACAAAGAAGGTAGCAACACGTCATGTTGAAGTTGTCTCTAGTATAAACAGATTTCTAATGAATTATAGAAATTTTAAAAAAACGTTGGGTGCTTCTACAGCTGAAAAACGTACATGTGTAAGCTTCTCAATAGCTGCTATAGATTTAGATATTGTAACCACCGGGGCAAAAGATAATATGAATTTTAAGTCATACTTATCTTTTGTCAAACATGCTCGTATCTTTTTCACAAACACGTCATCCTATTCCATAAGTATGTGACGCATTTTCCAACGTAGAACACAATAAGTATACGTAGTTTTCCGTATAATCCAAGTGCCGATGCTCCCATAAATGCGATTGCTAATATTCACATAAGTAATATCATACAAGCGACGAATTGACATAATTTCACTTTAATTGAATTTATTTACTTTATATTAACAGAAAAGTTTTTATATGTTCCGAATATAATGTTTACTAACACTGTGACATAATCGCCAGACAATAGATTTTCACGGCAGATCCTTGCCGAAATCTACACGATTCATCGACCAGATTTTTTCGTGTTTTCATTGTGTTGTGTTGTTTACAATTCAGCACGTGTACACTATGCTCAGCTTTAGTCTCGCTAGAACGGCGATGGTTACATCGATTACTTTAAGTTTCTGCTTCTGCAAGCGCAATAATCTCATTATGAGTTAATGACCGAGTTCGACTTAGTATATGCATGACCTAAAATGAAAAAAAAGAGCAAATTTATACCAGATTTTTTCTAGTTTTACCTAAAGCGGTCTTGTACGTCCGTTTTGATTCTGGATGGAACGATTTGACATCACCGTCATCATCAAAAGCAGCCTGGTTTCCTAGACAAGTGAAAATCGGTTTCAAAAGCGTTTCGAATTTCAACTTAACATTTAGCAGAATTGAAATAAGACTCCCGGTCGTTTGTGTCAATACATTTCCATCTTCATTTTCGCTTTTCGCTATCGCTGTCAGTTGGTCTAGGACCCCAGGTCTTACTCAGTGTACCATATTTTGCGTATATTTCTACAATACACAGTTTACAAGTACTGTTCAACCCGTGAGTGCTCCACCTGATTCACGGTAGAACAGACTCACTATTGCATCGATTACTGTGAGCTCATCAAAGCGCAATACTTCATGCGTATTTATGTGTTTCTTAGAAGTCGGACGGTCTCAATCAGGAATCAGTAAGGTTAAGTGTTTATTGTGGTTCGTTATCATTATCTGTTTCTTGTGGTAGACGGATGGATTAGTATGGTGAATTATTGGCAGTGTAATTAACACTAGAAACGGGATATTTACCATGTCCACTCCATGCCCATGTCTTTGTCATGGTGCTTGCAACAGCGCCGAAATATCGGGAGCTCAAAACAAACAGTGGACATGGTAAATATCCCGTTTCTAGTGTTAATTATAATGTTAGTGAAAAGAAAAGAAAACTTAAGACACATTTAGTTAATAAAGCATACTACATATAATATTAACGAGTTCCTAGAGGAAAGATTTGTATTGACAATTTGACATAATAGCTTATTTGATTTGATTATAATGTGTTTGTTAATTTACAATTTGTTAGTTTAGTGATTTCTATTTTTATTTTATTTTATTTTTTTATTGTGTATTGACATGATTCTATGTGATTTTAGTTACTTTAAATTTATTACAATATTATTATTATTCTTTAATGATTTAATTTATTGTTATTTTAAGAGAATGCTTTAATTTTTTTTTTTTTTTTTGATATTTGCACTTCACATCATGTGGCAAACATGCCTGTACCTAATAATGTTGTTGCCATCTTGCATGCATGTATTTACTTGTATGTATGACACAAGACATGTTTAAGCAAATAAATATTATCTTATCTTATGACCGTTTAAAAACTTATATTGGCAGTGTTCTTAATTCTACGTGTGGTATGGTCAGTTTTGGTTAAAGTAGTTGCATTGAATGTTGAACATTCATCCCTATTCCTTAGCCGTCGAAATCGATCATGCATAGGATATGCACCTGTTGTTTGTGAACTAACGTTTTTGATTTCCCAATTAGACTAATAAATGATAAAAAATGGAACTATTCATTCTGAATAGTTGCAGCAGTTCTCGAATAACAGTATTCTACTGTTATTCGAGAACTGCTTAATTTTGACAAAGAAGCAGTTCCAGTCAATAAAATAAATGCTATCGATAAGGTATTAAATGGAGTTTGCCAATGAAATAAACAATGTTAATTGTGAAAAATAAAGCCAAAACGAAAGATGAAAATTATATGAATTAGGAAGTTATTGAAAGACGGAAAGAAAAGTGCCAATAAATCAATGTTGACGAAACATTTGAGGTTCCGCGTGATATAACGGTGACAAACACACGTTCCTTGTAAAGCCATTCATAAAAATAATAAATTAGAAGATCCGTTTCACAAATGCCTCGAGGAAGTATTAGATAAAACATCAATATTCATTAATTTAATTAACAAAGAAAACAGCATCTTATTTGCAAATATTATGAGGGCAGATTATGAGCTGCGTGCGAAAGTCCCAACAATATTGTAATCGAATGAATATGCAAATATTATATTACATTAGCTGCATTGACTTTTTTCTGTTACGTCATGATTAATTAAGCGTCCTTCCAGTCGTGATTTATTTTTTAGATCTTGAAACATTTCTAGATCAATCTTAGTCACTTCTGATTCTTTGGTTGCTTTTTGTATCAACTTCTTTTCTTAATAAATGTTAAATCAACATCAATATTTAACGTTACGCTCGTTTCTTTTCTGGGGTGAGCAGATTTCTAAGTATTTGATTGGAAATGCGGTAGCGTTTGATCGTTTAAAACGCAGTATTGTGTGTTGAAGATGCCTGTTAATTGTTAGTTAGCACGATAGTTCGTTTGTTAAACTCGAATCTTTATTTTTTGTTGAATTTGTATTCAGTTTGTCGTGTTGGTCTACATCAAGACGATATTTCAGGTTCGGCTAGCTCTCGACCTCGACTCATCTCATGGAAATCAATGGCTGATGAAAGGGAAGAGTTAAACTGTTATCTGCTAAAAGCAACAAGGTTGGTTCATTAATTCATCTGACAAGCATGGATCAGTATGCTACATAATAATGAGGAATCTCGAATTTTTTGGCAAATAACTTAGTTAACAACTCCTAGTTTCTCTAGCGGTCAAAGGACTTAGTACAAGTACAAACCTGGTGTCTAAAATGACGAATTTACATACAAACTTTCATCCTCCTCATTGCTTTTTTTTAATTTTTAAATCGTCCTCCTCGTCTGTGTCCCCAGGATAAGATTGAGGTCAAAAGTAGGCCCATTTAATATATAAAAAATCGCAATATGAGGAAATGTTTTTCAAAAACGCTGCTTTAGTGCGATGAAAGATTTTTACTAAGTAGATGATACACCATGAAGCCAACCATCGCTCCATAAAAAAGATAGCCAAAAGACCATTGTTACGCCACAACCCCACACATAAGACAATGGAACAGTACCGTATTGGATCTTACAACAGCAGACATGGAAATCATTGCATTTTCGTCATGTGCACTGTCTGCAACGAATATTGCAACAGCGATGACTGCGGTAGGTGATGCTAGACTGCTTAGACCTTCAAATGTCAGACGGTTTAGTTCTGACGGTGGCTTGTTATCGTGTCAATAATGTGTGTCGAATTTTCTTTGTTATAGTGTTATAAAAGTATATTAGAGGAAGTTTAAAAGTTGCGCCAGTTACAGAAAAGTTGAAAGGGAATCGACTGTCTTGGTATGGACATGTGATGAGGAGGGACGAATGTGACTAAAAGAGTGATGAATATAAACGTTGATGGATGGAGAGGGAGAGGAAGACCAAAGAAACGATGGATGGATTGTGTGACGAATGATATGAAAGATAAAGAAGTAAATGATAGCGTGACGGTTGACAGAGGAGAATGGAAGAAAAAACGTGTTGCGCCGACCCCAAGTAACATGGGACAAGGGCAGGAAGATGATAATAGTGTTATAAAAGTAATAGACTGCCTCGCTGAGTGTGAGGTCCTGGTTTCTATTCCCAGGTCACGTAAAATGTTTATTAAAGTACAGGTAATGCTTGGTGCTAATAAATGGGCAATCTCCCTATTGCTGTAGGTGAAGTTGATTTGATGATTACATCTGAATGATAAGATATGACAGGAATGGTTTTTGATTTATTTGAACCCTATGTTACATTTTTTTACCCTAATTTAAGCCAGGCCTGTGAAGATCTCGACGGCGCATACCGTGAGTGTTGATTTGAGAAGTGACGAGAGGCAACACCTCTGGGAAGTACTTGGGAAAGGCCTTTCCCAGTGGGACAGTATGGGCTAACCAAAAAAAATGTCAGGCTTTGCTGATGTTTAGAACGCCGTGGGTTGTTTACTTTATTTAAATTAAACATACAGTTCCGTATTTAACATACTCTTCGCATTAACAAACAGAGTTGACTACCTACAATAATATAAAACATTCTTAGTTTGTTTACAAAACATCATGACTAGAGTTCATGATTGAAAATGATCAATACAATGTTATGGAAATATTATAGATACTCCTCTAAACTATAATACTAACAAAATAATTGTTTAGTTAGCATGTTATTAATGACGACTTCTGAAGAGTAAGCAAGTATTTAAACAATCGTTTTCAAATCATTTATACACCTTTTGTTCAGAATAGTTTCAGAATTGATAACAAGATTTGTGTTATTTGTTTAGTTTAGTCTTTCTAAAACATAGTCTTATCTTTGTAATGGATTCTTCTTTACCAACTGTTTGTGAATGTGCGGACATTGTAGGCTTTGTAGATTCCTAGATGCTTGTTCACGTTTTATCTTGTTTTACGTGTTTTTTGAAGCAACAACGAATTATGTTCGGGCCTACGCTGTCCCCCCATACTTAAACTGTACTAATAATACTGTTTGTTACATAATAATATTGTAAAATCAAATGATTTTAAAAGAGTAACCATAGAGTTTCTTGCCGGTTCTTCTCTATAGGAAACGACCAATCCGAACCGTGCACCTTTTCTCGACGTTTTATAAGTGCATGGGCACCTATAAAACGTCGAGACTGTCGAGAGTACGTAGGCCTATGTGAAATAAAATATTTTGATTCTGTATATCATACCTTCTTGGGTCATTGTTATACCAACAGTGAGTGTCATAGGTACAACATACTAATAGGCACAGATGTAACTTATTTCTATAGCGTAAGGTATATAAAGTATGAGGTTCCCAGACGATGCTTTGCAAAACAGTGTCGAGTAATTTTGTACTCTGCACGGTGAAGCTAAGGGGTTCACGGGTTCACGGGGGGGGGGGGGGGTTCACGTCTGTGATTCTGGCATCATGATCTGTCATGTGGTTCGACTCTTCTGTAAAAGGCTATGGAATGAACTGGTTTGGGAATATAGTGACTGGATTTCCTTTAATTGGGCGATTGTAAAAGACAGTTGAACGCTGATCTTGTTTTATCTCCGTGTTTTTTGGTCGCAGATGTCTTTTAAAACAGTGTCAAAATATTTTAATATGTCAAGGAACTGATTGTGTCCTTTATTATGCGCACATTCAGTTCAGATTAACACAACAAGTTTCCGCTGAGATAATGATAAAATTTGCATAAACAAGATGATAAAGGATTTCTAAACCTAAGTACCTACATGCAATGTACCTATAGCTACCCTAAAAAAATAACAATTTCGTCATCGATCATATCTCTGCTTAACTCTTTTCCATCTATGTTGGGGTCGGCTTTTCGTCTAACCAGATGCAGCTGAATAACAGTATTTTACATGGAGCGACTGCCTTTCTGACCTTCACAATCCAATACGATACCCATTTGTAAGACTGGTTGTTAGACTTTTGGGCCACTGACTACTGTCAAAGATCTACAATTTACAGCCAGGACCAATGGCTCAACGTACTTTTCGAGGCAAGGAGGAAACTCGGTACGTAATGGGTGGTCACCCTACCAGGACCAACCTAGGCAAGGGCGGGTTAACCTGAAGATCGACTCGAGCGACAGGCTGTTATTATTTGTCACGAGCTCCTTCAAGGACAGGGAGATGTTTCAAACATAATGCAGTGGAAAAAGCATCGAAAGTCGGATATTTCTATTATCACTAATCTACCCTCCTAATAGGCACCATAGGCTTATCTATGTTAATTCATGTATCACGAATAATAAACATTCAGCATTGTTTGATATTAAAACACTCAACAACATACGACATTATAATTATAAACTTACCCGCAAAACAATGCGTTTGACAAATCCTTAAACAATGCGACGAAACTACAAACAATTTCACAAATCACAATAAACTTTTTAACTAAAAACTTTTTTTGTTTTTGAACTGTGTTCGAATCCCGATAGCTCCAAACTATAAACAAAATTACGATGACGTTTTCGTTTTTTTAAAAATGGCGTCTGCACGTCTCGCGCCACCGAAGCGCGGTGGAACACTGGCGGACCGGCACATAGGAAATGCAGTGCATCAATAAAGGTTATATCACCGGTTCCTTTCTCAGGGAAGATGTGATTATATTCATCATTGTTTTACCTGGCTCATTTCTTGATTATATGTTATTCTGCATGGACGGCTACAAGAGCGCGGGAAAAAAGTTTTCATTCGACTTTTTTCAGTCGTAAAATGCCGTTCATGATATGTGAATTTTTGCCTGAAACACATTTCAATTGTAAAGTTCTTAGTGTATGTAATTAATTATGTAGGTAAGTAATATAATTCGGTGCTAGTTTCAGGCTAAAAAGTGGTACTTAGGTCAGTTTGTGTAAGTAGAACAGGTAAAAGAAACGAATGATGTATCATAGGATACGGTCAAAAATTTACACGTACCTCTTACCTAGATTCACCAACTACATATATGTATAAATCTACTAGGTCTGCTCAATTAAATCGATACAGGAAATTGAATAGAATCGAATACCTTTGCAGACCAGACCTCTAACATTAACAATATTGCATAACCCAGCTTTATCTAAAGCCAAAGCAATTAGCGAAGTCTCAAGCACTTGCTAAGTACATAAGCGGCGCCAAGCAGCTAACTTGTATAGGAAACATACACCAAGGTCTGACGGCTATCGACGCAAGCGCTGCGATGATACAGTCCTTTCACAGTTATGACAGCATCAAGCTAGCCGTGACCTTATTGTAACTAGAATAAAGCTCACTTTGATTTTGACTAACTTCTCCGTGGCAGCAATCAAACAGCGGTCTTATCAGAACGAAAATAAAGACATACGAATTTGACAATAATGCAAAATCTGCAAAGAGTATACATATTATACATGATGCAAGAAATCACAGACGTGATACCTGCATGCTTCTAGCTAGATGATTCTATGGCTGCTAGATATCCTAATATAGAATTTGTCTTTATGGGCATCTAGGGCAGTCTGATTTTCCAAGCTGATTAGGAAAGAAAAACGTGTGATTTACATGTGTATGTAGCTATTTAGGTACAGACGCCAGCACATCAAGCTACTACAATTTACTTTATCGCTAAAGCATTAGGTTCAAGGTTGATTGGAAAAATATGACAGTTTCGGGTTGATGTGCTGGCGACTGTACTATGGTGGATGATAAAAAATAGTGCAATGATATCAATTGTAATACCAATTTTTTTTAATTTTAGGACTATTATTGTCACTGCACTTGCAGAAAGTAGTAGTTTTGAACTTTTGACGTATGAAGAGCTAGCTATTCGCGGCTGGATTCTGCTGGTCAAAGATCATATGCAACCTGCTTGTAAAACTGTCTCAACGCCAAAAAAAATCACTAAGATTCCCATCTAAACATACCAAGGCAGAAATCACACCATTAAATCCATTTCGAAATAATCACAAAACGATTGGAAGACCTTGCCACAATTCTGTCAGAACTACTGTGATACTAAAATATATTGACAAATAACATTCGTTGAGGTGTAAAATATAATAAGATAATGTCTTTATGGCAATTCTGCACCATTCAGTAAATTAGTCTAAGGTCGGCTTCTATTGGTTTCTTATTAAATTCAACGTTCACTGTCGTTGTTGCATAATTACATCCTTGTTGGTAACCATAGTGATAATTTAATCAAGGTTATGAGATTATTGGGTCCTTTAAAACTTTGGGTCTTTTAATGAAGGAGCAGCCGACGCAGCCAGAAAGATTTGCGGAGGTATATTGGGAAAGAAGTCAACCTTAACGTAAGTTGAGAATAGAAGCCAACAAATGGGGTTCTGGTTTCATGCAAACCTTAATTTTGTCAAAATCTAAATAAAGACGAAGAAAAGCAAGATGAAACATAACACGAGGAATATTTTAAAGAAGCTGCCATGACCAATCCTCTCTCAATAAGAAGCAAGTAGCTACTGAAGATGAAGACTGCAAAAAATCCTCCATGTGAAAATGGCGTTTATCACTTTAGTTAAGTAAGCCAAGTTGATAATTACTATAAAACCATAATATTATACATCAATGCATTCTCTGAAATAACAATACTTAATTGTTATAAACATAATAGTATTCGTAACAGTTAATGGTTGATTTACAGACCTATAAAATCTAGAATATTAAGGTCGTGCTCGTGACCAGACTAATACTATTAAGTATCAAGAGGCTATTAAAATTTTATCGGAAGCTCATCAATTTTACGATGAAGAGGATTAATTTATAAATTATAATCTAGACTCATCGAAGTATTTTAATAAATAAGAAGAACTGAGGTGTCTCGCTAGAAAATACATCTTTTGAATATTATGTTGACTGGAAGCACTGTCTAGATTTTAAATCATTTGATGAGAGAAGCAAATAAGAGGCAGATCTTTTTTGCAAACAATATCCTATCATTACCGTGGGTGAGGAATAATAACATTACTGTACTTACTCCTGCATTATGTATTTCAATTACATGTGTAAAGGCACTTACGAATTACCAAGGAGCCAGTCAGTTAGTCAAAAATATTGACAACAGAAACCTAAGATCTAGAAACAGCTGAGACGGCAAAAAAATACAAAGAAGAGAAAACAATATTATCTAGCAAACAAACAACATAACAGTCTACGATAGAATCAGAGTTTCATAACAGCTGCTCGACGGGTGACCTCAAAAAAACCGCAAGCTTATTAGAAATATATGCTAACGCTGAATACCAGCAAAGTGTTACAGTAATCATGATAATACGGCAAAAACATGTTTTGTGTTATGAACTAGTGAGGGAACTTCCTAATCGAATTGAATAATCGGATGTTGGGAATCGCTTCAGTGGTCAAGCAGTGACTGTGGAACTGCCAATGAATTGAATTAAAATTATGTGTAGTCTGTTTCGTGAAATGATTTGAAACTAATAGGAATTTTAAATTGACACCTTCACACGTTCCTGAGAAAAAGGGTCATAAGTTAAACAAAGAAACGGACAACGGTGATCCTATATCCTATAAGTATAAAGATACCGTTTTTCTTTTCGAGTTACGAAACCCTAAAGAGACATGCACCAGGACAATGTACTTGATGGTCTCAGTCACAAACAGTTGGTGTACCAGATCATAAGAACGAGGAATATAATAAATCAACAGATGCATTTATGAATGGAGATTAGAAATCAGACAACGGATATATGGTTTACTGAAAGAAACCACCTATCGTAATCCAGACGATAGATACAGCTTGCGGAGAGAAATCACCTGTCGTTACTCAGAGTCGTGATATTCATCTAAGTTCGTGACAGATAGTAAGCAAATATAAGACTGAAATCGATCAGAACAACCGATTAAATTACTCGATACTTACCACATTCGCAACACTACTCGCAACGGTACTACGACATTGCACTGTGCGAGAGAGATGACGGTATAAATAAATCCTTGAAAGAAAGAGAGAGACAACCGGTTTAGGAAGCATATGAAACAACTTTTACACGTACTTTCACACGGTGAATGAGATCTAAAGCTGGTAATGTAATTAAAATTTGCAAACTCGTGAAATAGTAATGGCCGATGTCAAATTCACGATTCTTGTGATGCATTTTTGTTTTAGCACGCATCAATTTATTGATCTTTAATTAATTCTGTAAGCACTTACAATGAACAATTGGTATCAGGAGATTTTATTATCTTACACAGTTATGCTGGAAATATTAGCAATTACTAGCGTATTTGTATTGTTTTGCATTTCCTCATTGGTCGCGGTAAGGAATGAGGTAGACTACGATTAAATTTTTACGAAATCTGATAAAACTGAAGAAGAGATGCGTTGAAAGACCGATGTTGAAACGTTGAATGACACAAAAAAACAACTGGATTTACCGAAAGAGCTTAAAAAATGTAAATATCTACGGTACGTTTACTAGTAAAACTAATTTGCAAGAAATTCTCAAGGATGTATCCTAAGTCGCTTATTTTGTCAATTCTAAACTTCGTACTGGATTTAATTACAAATATTAAACTTCGAGATGTCAAGCATCTTCTTGAATGACATGACACCCATGTCATGAGACCCGATAAGGAGGGAGCTCTAAATCCCAGCCCATAACTTCTCCGGGTTAAGAAGAATTCTAAAAACATTAATCTCTCAGCCCATAAGTTGTTGCGATTATGGAGAATTTGCAAAACATTGAGTACAATTTTCTCTGCACTCATTTCCACATTTCTGATTGACGTTTTCCACTCAACATTGACAGTATATTAAGCGTTTTTGTTGATTTAGCCTAGTTGTAGTCATATTTCTTCTTAAAACTCTTTGTACTTAATGTCCTATTGTTCTGAGGCGTTGAAGTTATCACCATCTGCGACGAACGCTCGTGAACGGGCTTAATTATCGTCTTCATGTGTTATATCTTCACTGTTAACAAGTTCGCGGGGGATACTTGTCAGAGCTTGTTTAGTTACTTTTTTTTACTATGTATGTACACACAATAGACAATATAGGAAAATATTTTGTCACTTTGTGTTGAATAAGTCGAATTGTCTCTAACCAATTGTGCTGTGTGTATTATTTGTATTACTCGGGAACGGGCTAAAGAAAAAAAGAAAAACTAAAGCAAGATAGTGCCTGCTTACCCATTAAATTGTTATATCAGCTCAAAATCTTCCACCTGGACATGAATTTCCTTGCCTAACTTGGTAGTCTCTTATTTCGGACACCGGATCCAGGATGGTCTTAGCACGGAAAATCTACTCAGGTGGAGATTTATAGACAAATTCAGCGAGAGTGCAAATGAGGTGTTGTTCCAATAACGCTGGGACTCCTTTTTTTTCAGATGGGAAATCATCAAATGATCTCTCCTGCTCTGGGCGGAGCAGAGGGGAGTGTCGGGCTTCTACTCCGGGATCTCTTTCGAACAGTCCCGACCCCGGCAGTCATCGGCCCTGGCAGACCCCTTCCGATTTGCTGACATCTCTTTGAGGCGCGCGTGGAACACGAACGTCGTCATAAGACGGACAGACGGTGAGCTAGCCCATTACTCACCATCCACAGGCCCGCGCCTACGGTGGCCGGGAGCCACCACGTGGCCCCCGATGCCCGGGGCGTCTCCCGCTCCCCCCGCGGCTGGGACGTGAGGTTCTCTCCCTCTCGCGTTCCGCCACCTCGTTCGCTAGCATGACTGCTTCGCAGGAGGTGACGGCTTCCCATATCCTCTCGTTCAAGACCATGAACCGCCGCTGCCAATCGCCGCTACGAACGATGGGACTCCTGATAAAGTGTCCAGCGTGCCCTGATGCGTGCAGGATGCTGCAGGAATCCAGGGTGGTGGTAAGCGCCAGCTAAGTTCTTGGCCATCGACACGCTACGAAGAAGAAATGGGATCAAGACTATCTCTTTATGGATCGTCATTAAAGCTAATGGCACTTTGACATCAGAAAGTTAAATGTCATATACAATGGAATTGATTGTAACAGAAGATAAAGACTTAATGTTTTTCGAGGAGTTATGAATAAAATTGCAAGTAATTATAATGAGCAGTAGACTCCATTTAAATATTTATATAATTATACCACTATAAACTAACAGGGTGTGAAGATGGGATCAGTAATAAAATACTGAGTTATGAAACAGGTGTTCGATTGTTTACGGCAATAAATTCTTTACAACTAAAGAAAGTTTTATTTACTTCATAATTTATAAGAAAATACGTAATATTGTTACGTGATCAATCTTTGCTGTTGTACAGTACAAAATATGTTAAGAACCGCTGACAAAGTTATTTTTACTCATGAAATACATTTGACAATGATTCTTTACCCGTTGTCGATAAAGCTGAGAATAGCAAAGTTAGGTAATTTTCTTGGTCTGCAAATATGACTTCGTATATTTGCAAAAATCATATAGTTTTGTCGGGTTTGCATTGGATGTTTCTTACTTTTACTGATTACGAAAGGACATTATTGATATAACGGGTAATTTTGTGCATGTTAACACAAGTACTCTCTCTTTGCCGTGTGAGTCATGCAAGAAATGTTATAGGTCTAATTAGTCATCATTGGTTTTAATGTGTTTTTAAGTAAAGTCTTGTTGTGTAGGCGTACAAGAGATCCTAACCCGTAAATACTCGTAAGTTGCATAATGAGAAGAATAATATCCCAGAGCTCGATAGAGTTGACTATGACCGGAGACCCTGAGGGCTGTGTGTGATGATGATATATAAGTAATAGTTTGAGATTTAGGTAATATTGATAAGATTTAAAAGACATTTAAGGATTCTGAACAGATAAGACCTTTGATTTAAATTCAAACGAACACTTTGCTCAAGAAAACTCTAAGCAGAATAAAGTCATGTTACTTGCTCATAAGTCACATTTTCTCTGGAGCACGAAGCAACCAATAAAGAACTCTAAGGAAAAGTCATCCAATTAAACACAAAACTTACCATAACATCATGCCTGGAATCCCCGAAGGGTTAGGCAGAGGTGTACCTAATACCTAGTACACCCACATTTCGCCATTCATGTTATAGTTCCATGTAATAACCGGGCACAAATTCAGACTCCGTGGCTGGTACTGAGCAATTCCTGATGGGAAAATCCAATAACACTCTCTCTCTCTCTCTTTTATTCTGTTCCTTTCTTGTTTTCTGTATTTAGTGTGTACATAAACTGTTAAATAAATAAACACTTTGCCCGACCCGGGAATCGAACCCAGGACCTCATGCTCAGCAGTCTCGCGTGCGACCATTAGACCAACGAGGCAGTCCAATTAGCAATCATCCAATTTAGACATAGACAAACAATACCCAGTAACAAAATAGTCTTCAGTGCAAGTGTCAGTGAAATTGCTGCGGCTCTCACTGCCATTGTTTTAAATTTAACGCCAATGAGAAGTGACCGATCCGTTCTGTTTGCTACGCCATCTTGTTAGCTCCGTTCAGTAGTGGCGTGAAATTGAACATTTGCTATTTTGAAATTCGATTGCTGTAATGGAAAATGTTTTCTAATTTGGTACGAAAAAGTAAAAGTATGGGGGCGAATCATTATCGTCTTCGTGCCCTTGTCTTTCTTACTTGGGGTCGGGGAAATACGTTTTTTAGGGTTCCGTACCCAAAGGGTAAAACGGGACCCTATTACAAAGACTCCGCAGTCTGTCTGTCCGTCTGTCATGTCGATGTCGATGTCGATGTCGATGTCGGCTGTATCTCATGAACCGTCATAGTTAGACAGTTGAAATTTTCACAGATGATGTAGGTATTTCTGTTGCCGCTATAACAACAAACAATAAATAAAAAAAACAGAATAAAAAATATTTAAGTGGGGCTCCCATACAACAGACATGATTTTTTTGCCGATTTTATAGATAATGGTACGGAACCATTCGTGCGCGAGTCCGACTTGCACTTAGCCGGTTTATTCTTCCTATCTCCCTTGTCAGCCGTCACGCTATCTCCTTTTTCATTCCATCCATCAACATTCATGTTCATCATGCATTGGAACCCTTTCTTATGGAGCATAGGTCTAGAAGTGCATTACTATAGATAGATTAGTGATGAGAGAAACATTACTTGCACAAAATCGTATAATATAAGGTTCTATCCTACAAAAAGGCAGATGAATGTTTCATTTGTAAAATAAAGCCGCGGCAGGGATGCAAGATTTTCTAACATATTTCTGTACACTGATGATCTAATCCTGAACCACTTGGTCTCCAGAAACAACCGGTTCAAGATCACAATCATGTATAATGTATATTTCTGAAACTACTACCGAATCTAATAAATACGTCGTTGTCGCGTGCCCATCCGGCTACCCACACTTCAAGGCAAGTTTAATTTTGAATATACAGAGCGGTTCTTACGAAACACGGTTAGTTTTACAAAGATAGTTGTTTATCCACTGGACCTGTCCTTAGGTAATTAAATGTATTAACATAGTTACTTTACAATCAGCTGTTAGGCAACTGGCAGGTCGACAACCGGAATGAAGGTGACGGTGACCTCCTGTTTGAAAGTGCTGTTTAGAAATTTTGTTTATGTGTAGAGTAAGATGAAAGGGTATAGGTGTGTTAGGACCAAAACATCTTATATAAGAACAGGGGCCCAATTCTGCTATTACAATAGTGTCAGAATGGTCTGTCATTGATTTCATAATTGTTGATTTTGACTTGTCAAAACTTGTCAAAATTAACAATTATGAAATCAATGACAGACCATTAGAATTACCATTAGAATGGTCTGTCATTGATATCATAATTGTTGATTTTGACTTGTCAAAACTTGTCAAAATCAACAATTATGAAATCAATGACAGACCATTCTGACACTATTGTCGTCTATTGTAATAGCAGAATTGGGCCCCTGGCCAAGTGCGAGTCGGACCCACGCATGAAGGGTACCGTACTATCGTAGTAGGGGAGCCGCCTTTAATTAGGTTTCTTGCCTAGTTTAGAAGTCAAACGTTCACTCATAAATTGTCTCTGTTGTACTACTATAATGTCACTAAATTGTATTATTTGGTTTTTGTGTACAAATAAACAAAAACATTTAATTTTTAATTTATTTCTATTTGTTGTTATAGCGGCAACAGAAATACACGTTCTGTGTAAATTTCAACTGTCTACCTATTACGGATCATGAGGTACAGCGCGCTGACATACAGACGGATGAACGGACGGATGGATAGTGGAGGCTTAGTAATAGGGTCCCGTTGGTTACCCTTCAGGTACATATAAAAACTGTTAACTAGGTTAGGAACAGGGGACTTTGTACTATACTACCTAGAGATTAGAGACATATTTGGCTTATAAAATCGACCTCAACCTGTCTCGTCTGCCTGGACGTAGATTGTAGGAGTCTATCCAGTAGGCGTAAACAAATGACGATCGCCTTGAAAGTGTTTCGTGTTTCTAGAACGACTCTCAACAGGAATGGAGTAACCTTTTCATTGCTATGTCAGTCCCTCATGTTCACCACCATTCGTGCATCGTTATCAATGATACAATGTCATTTTATCAAGGCCCTCACGCATACAAGTCCGTGCAACTGAACAAGAAAATATTTTAGCTGGTAAAGCTAGGCAGATGATGAGCTGCATTTGGGTATCTTCCGAGAGGAGCTCGTGGCTAAATAATAACAGCCGCTCGGTTCGATCTTTAGGTTAAGCCATGCTTGCCTAGGTTGGTCCGTGGATGGGTGACCCTGACCACCCATGATATACGTCGTCCGTGCTTCCGAAAACACGTTAAGCCGTTGCTCCCGGATGTCTTTTGTAGACTTTTGTCGTTACAG
Organism: Eurois occulta; assembly: GCA_950022335.1. NCBI lineage: Eukaryota > Metazoa > Arthropoda > Insecta > Lepidoptera > Noctuidae > Eurois > Eurois occulta. Next base: position 2,713,540 of record OX465482.1, read on the forward strand.
GTAGTCAGGGGCCCGAAAGTTTGACAACTAATCTTACCAAGGGATATCGTATTACCCAGTACTAACTGGGTTGTGGAGGTCAAATAGGCAGTCGCTCCATGTCAAATACTGGTATTCAGCTGCATCCGGTTAGACTGGAAGACGAACCCAACATAGTTGGGCAAAGGCTAGATGATGATCCGGGTATCTTTAGTTCATACACTGAATCCTTTATAAAAGCTTATCGAACTTTAATATAATATTACCTAAGTCTGAATATCAACGTCATAATCTCAAACTAATCATTCCATTCCTAACCTTTGCATAATTCTCTCGTAAGAAAGCTAAAGAAGACATAATACCCTATCATAGATCTCCGTAATATTCATCAGAGGTCAGACAATAACACAATATTGCTACGTCACGTGTGCAAAAAGAGAAAATCTCTATTATTTTATAAGTTGTCATAACTAAACGTGATAGTATTTCGACCTCAAGTGTGGGGTAAGGTATGAGCGGGGCGATAAGCGATTAATATTGTAGACGGTGATGGTGAAATTGAGAATGATGTAATTAAGAAGACTAATAGTCTTCCAAATACTATCAGTCTTCTTCAGATTTCAGAGATATGGAGCGTCCTATTTACATTAGTTTCTTTTTTTTTATTACGAAATGGGCCTGCTTTTGACCTCGATCACGCCTGGTGGAAAGCGATGGATGAGGTCTATGATGAAACGAGCGTGCCCAGAAGAGGCCTGTTCACTCTTGCTTTGAAGGGAGACGGGTTAAATGTGGAAGGGAACACATATGCCGGCAGAGAGTTCCACACTTTGACTGTGCGCATAATAAACGTGGAGGAGAAGCGCCGAGTACGACTCGTCGGGATATCAACCAAGTGTGGATGTACGTCTGCTAGTCCAGTGATAAAAGGGTGAAGGTGGGATCAGAGCGTGGAGCTCCTGCGCACACTCTCCGAAGTACAGTCTGTAGAAGACCGACAAGCAGGCGACATTACGCCGATGAGCTAGGCTGTGAAACGTAGCTACAACGTCTCGTCGCCTATGAGCCTTTGGTGGCAAGGCAACTGGATTCCTTCTTTTCAATGGAAGTTATTTTAGTAACATTCCTAATACTTCCACTATGAGATGAAGATGATTTAGCAATAATCAAATGCTCTTTTCTATTCGTTTCGACGGGTCCTGTATATGCTAATTCTAGACAAAAATATGCCAGTAAAATACATGATTTAGTACTGTAGCGAAGAGCGGTTTAAAGTCCTTAGTCCTTAGCATTTGGTTGGATATTTTTTGATTACATACTGAATAAAAGATAAAAATAGAGCAGGGCACTTCCTACCTTTTCAGTTTTTTTAAGTCTAGCAGTCAAGCGCTTTAGTCTATGCTTTGGACCACCACCTTCAATTGCATAACCAAACACCTTTCTCACAACCTCTCGACCAAAGTACCTGCCACTTACAATCTGTACTTACTCTTCAAAACTTTTCATAATAACCCTAACTTTAAAAGATAAGGTTGAAATTCAAATGCTTCTATGATTTTCGAGTGCAAAGTTAATTTGGTAAATATGACAGCTGACAAGTGATGCATCTTTAAAATGTTTAATACAGAGAGTGACAGAGACTTTCACGGCAATAATAATTATTAAAAAGTTATATTAATGATAACTTACTTAAGTTAATTATGATATTTGCTCGGTATTTTAGTGTGGGAGCAATGCACTTCGTTGCTTTCTTTCATGAATGGTTGTTTTTCTCTTGTTTCCTGGTTTGGTATGGCGTAGGTAGATGCGTCTTTTGATTTTAGTATTTCAAATATCGAATAAGGAGAATATAAAAAATTAGAGCTTTAGAACATTGTGCCATGACAGGACTTCTACGTCTGAAGAAGGAGGGAATTTCAATAGGATGGAGAAGTAAGACCGTTAAAAGCGAATTGTAGATGGCGCGACCGTAGCTAGGTCTCAATATGACCAATAAGGTTAAGCTATTTTTAAATATAAAATGACATTACTAGACTTTCAACCAATGACGATGCTGGTTCCAAGACTTCCAGTCTAGGAACCAGCTATGCTAGCGTTGTCAACCCCAATTCCCCTTTGAATGCTGTCTTGACCTATGCCTATGTAGGAGAAAACAGGACTTTATTGGGTCTTTACTCTTAAACTATTTCGTAAACACACAACTGTCTCTCTCCATAAAAATGTTACATAACTAGCTAATCTTTTAACACATCAATTTATTATCCTCTAAACTAAATTAATTAATACCTAATTACCTACTGTAGCTAAGAATAAAATGGAATTTCCAAGACAATAACATGAAGAAAAAAATACATTAAATGCAAAGACTAATGTTTCTGGCATCCAAAAAGTCCAACAAAATCACACGATCCATCAGCAAGTGGCGCATGCGCAATGCACAGCTAGCGCCATCTGTTGGCGCCGCTTGACGTCACTACAGCACCCTTTTTTTCATCAAATCAAACGACTGTAGTAGTTATTGGTGAGGAATAGAATTGGATTTAGGTTGGCTTGTGAAATGTGTACGCACTGAAATGAGCTTGATAATGAAGAGTTAAGTTAACTTGAGTTTTCGCGACAAAGAACTAACAGTAGTTTCAGTTCGTTTCGGGATTTTGATTTCAGCAATGCAAAGCAGTAATTTGCAAAGCGTACCTATGATAAAAAGTTTAAATTTTATATGTCTGGTCTTAAAATCGGCTATGCGAACTCCATGCTCATTTTAATAAGTTCTTCTAGAGCACAGACGGTCATTGTCTATGGGCAAGCAATTGATGACGAAGACTCTTGATCATTCATCATAATTAATGTGTTTTGGTAGTGTGACTTCTTAAAATTACAACTAAATTATATTTCTGGAAGGACGTAACGTGTTCACCAACTGCAAAAATAATTTAATCCAGTGAAACTTCTTCCAATCATCTCCACACGACAAAAGTGTCGTAAAACATAAATCACACTTATTTTACTCTTAGTACAAACTCCCTTAGCAACTGAAATATACTCGTCCTTTGTCCAACCGTGTCCCTGAAGGGAGTTCAGAATGTTCCTCAATATAGTCCCTCACTGTACTCATATAGTACTTACTAAGACGGTTCGGGAGGGACTAATTTTAGTACCTTTGAGCTAGGGTTGCCATACGTCCGGAATAAGCTTATTTTAAATAAAATTAATATACTAAATAGAAATCAACTGTATCGCTTGTATACGTTTATTTACAAGCAGTTACTTGTGAGTGGTATTTTATGATTTATATTTGAAGCACCCGGCAAAGTTTTGCAACAAACCTTTCTCTATTGATATAATTCGTCTGAATAAAATGATACTGTACATCATCATCATTATTCTCTCCCATATCCCAATTCATTTGGGGTCGGCGCAGCATGTCTTCTTATTCCATACTTCTCTAATACTCGTCATCTCAGCAGTCACCTCCTTTCTAGGCATATCATCCTTCACACAGTCCATCCATCGTTTCTTTGGCCTGCCTCTACTCTTATAGCCATCTACATTCATACTCAACATTTTCCTCACTACATTTTCCTCATTCCTCCGCATCACATGTTACGATACCATACCATACGATAACCGATTACCACACCACTTTTAAGTCACTACACATTCAAGAAAAGAAAAAGTCAAGAATTTTCTCCGGAAATCTTATTTATGGTTCTGTGAACCCTAATTGGGAGGGACTAATTTTAGTAGGTACCTTTGGGCAGGGAGGACTAAATTCCGATGTTCGTATCCCGTTTGTAGTTTGTTTCGAGTGATTTGTAGATTGACGTGTATTTTTAGTGAAGTAAAGCGTCTTGTTAATGCATTTGGATAAGTTCGTGTACCAGTCAATTAGGTCTTCTTTGAATTGTTATGTAATGATATCATTAAAGGGATTTTATTCTGTAACTCTAATTGCACGAACACAGTTTATACTAGCTGTGGCCCGCGACCTTCGCCAGCGTGTAAATATATATATATATGTATCTTGGGACAACCAACACACCGCCATCTGATCCCAAACTAAGCAACCAGACAACTGATAAACTTACTTATATATTTCTAAATACAAACATATTATAGATAAATTACCACCCAGACACAGAACAAATAATCATACTCATCGCATAAAGATTTGTCCTGTGTGGGAATCGAACCCACGACCTCCCTCCTAGCAGTCAGGGTCACTAACCACTAGACCAACAGGCCAGTCAAAAAAAAAAAATGTAATAAAAAAAATATATATATATAATATGAAAAAATCATTACTTCCCTATTTAAATTCGATTTTGTTACCAATTTCAAGGGATTTTTGCACGGAACCTTTATCCTTTTTCTAAAATAAAATTACTTAGACTAAGTTACTCCTTATAACATCAGCTATCTGCCAGTAAATCATCCATACCATCAGTTATCGGAGATTAGCCGGAGCAAAACAATAGACATAAAAAATATAAAAAGTTGTTTTTTAATTTTTGTAAGAACAGTGTATACTGTCTTAACCATTCAGTAAAAAGCTGTTATTTTGAAATTACATACAGACACTTCAATTTTTATTTATTTGTATAGATTTTGAAATTACAACAACCATTTATTTTCAGGAAACTTTGGCCCATAGATATATGTACCAAAAAATACAAATAGACACTTTAATTTTAATTATGTGATAATAAGATTTATATTACATTTACTGTCCGCGTAAAATCCGTAAATGTTGACGAATGACGACAGCGCCTTCTTTATTATCAACTGCAACAAATGAAGCTGCGATGATTTTGCCTTTTGTTCTATTCTTGTAAATGCGAGACGAGGCCACTTTTTGTACAGACGGAGAAGGAACGTTGATCACCACCGATGACTATTGCTTGTCAGAAATTCTCACATTGCATAAGGCCAGCAATCACCGCCGAATTTAATAAAAAAAACCGCTAAGTGCGAGTTGGACAGCCGCGCACTGAGGGTTCCGTATAAACTTGTAGGTATTTTATTATTAAACTACACATTCACGGTTTTCACATTTTTTCTTTTTTACATTTGCTGTAAGACATTGACCCTTGCCAAATTTCATGATTTTAGGTCAACGGGAAGTCCCTATTGGTTTTGATACCATAATGAAATCGCAAAATTTATGACATAAACGCTCATAATCTTTCAATCGCGTTGACTTACGATTTCATTTTTTCACTGCTCCAAGGGGTAGCCGACTTGAGTATTTAATATTAATTTGAGCTTGATACCTCTACGCGTTCCTGAGAAAAAGGGTCTTGACAGACAGACAGACATACAGACGGACCACATTGATCCTATAAGGGTTCCTTTTGAGGTACGGAACCCTAAAAAGAATAAAAAATCCTGAATATATAAAATGATTGATTACCTTATACCATAAGAGTTCAAATAAACTTAGATTAGTACTTTGTCCTTGAAAGGCCATCCTATACCAAGAAAAAAAACATTAATTTCCTCAACCTGTCTTCAAATATTCACCTGTCAGTTTAACGTAATGTTCAGTAGGTGGCGTAGGTCGTCTACAAATGAAAAAGGCGCGTTTAACTCTTTGGTACTATGTATTTAAGACACCAACGCATTTATACTGTGTTGGCGCCATTGCCGGAGTAATTGATTTATTGTAATCCCCCTCTCTATCTGGGGTTCCAAAATGGCCACTTTAGCAGAATCATAATAGGATCAATAAATTCTTAAAATGGTCATAGAAGTACCTACTATTATGAATTGTCACCTTGTGACCATTTTACGAATTTAAACGTAATTCATATTATTATCCTATTATGATTCTGCTAAAGCGGCCATTTTAGACCCCATTTTTTTTTTGAAGTGAAAACTTCTTTAGCGGCGTTGAGCACTTTAAAAAAATTGTTCTGTAATGGGTATAAAATCTTAAACTCGCGTCAGGACACTCGCGTCAGGCAGGACACGTGACCTTATCGTAAGACGGATGGAGAGTAGACGATTTTGAACTTAACCTTCAACATTTTATGGTTTAAAATCATTTAAAGAAATTTGGAAAAAGCGTAAGACGGATGGAGGGTAGACGATTTTGAACTTAACCTTGAACATTTTATGGTTTAAAATCATTTAAAGAAATTTGGAAAAAGCGTAAGACGGATGGAGGGTAGACGATTTTGAACTTAACCTTGAACATTTTATGGTTTAAAATCATTTAAAGAAATTTGGAAAAAGCGTAAGACGGATGGAGGGTAGACGATTTTGAACTTAACCTTGAACATTTTATGGTTTAAAATCATTTAAAGAATTTTTTAAATGTTTCCAATCAACTTTGAACCTAATGCTTTAGGGATAAACACGGAATAGAAAAAACCGTAGACAGAGTATTCTATAGACTGCTGGATATCTTCCTTTGCATTCGCACAAGAAAAAGAAGAACATATAAACGTCACTAGCAAAGAAAAGAGACAGAGTATAAATATTTCTGTCCCTTATCGCGTGTCGGCTGAGCACATCATTGTCAGTGCACAACAAGTTTGACGTTTGTGGCGGTGCCAGATTGACATCCAATTTGTTTATTAACAATTGCATCGAAATTATACACATTATATGATCTTTTCGAGCTTAATTCGACAACAGTACATTTGTGCAACTGTGCAAAATGGTAAGGTGCAGTGTAATAAACTGTAAAAGTGATAGTTTGATGAAGATTGCTGGACTGTCCTTTCACTCGTAAGTATTAGATCTTTTTAAGTATTCAATCGCTTTGTGTCCTATTATTTCTCATAAAATAGTCGCAGTAATGTACCAACTAATTCGTTTAATGGATAAATCTCGTATAATCGTGATTTTTGCAATAATTTTATTATCTTACCTCAAAATTCAGTGTTGCCACTTTTTGACGGGGAATTTACCCTTTAATATGGGTAATACCGAATAATGCAATGTCTATAAAAAAATACTCTTCCGACCTTGATTCATATGATATTAGTAATACGCACTACTTAAAATCTATGTTAGTAACACACGTATTATACGATTTTAATTCGTATAACTGCACTCACCTGACGCAAAAAATGAAAGATAATAAAAAATCTTATTAAATTTTCAGATTTCCGAATAAACCCGAAATAAGAAACTTGTGGATTGCTGCTACCGCATGAATCTTTAGGATGTGATCCTATGATCAACATAGATCATGATTATTTAACAGATCCTTCTAGGCTTACTCTTTATTCTAAAGAAATAATAACCTATATTAATAATAATAATATAATAATAATAAATTTATTTATTGTTCCATAAAAATATAACATGTTGAACAGTATTTAAATGCAGTTAGAATTAAGCACAAAGAATGAATGTGAGCAACTGCGCCCGAGCTAGGCCGAGCCTGTATTTCAGGTCACAGTTCTCTTCCCAGAGTTATGAGCGGTATTAACAATGGTTGGACATTTTCAGTTATCGCTTTTTGTATAATTACAGAAATAATAGATCAAAATCAAATAATTTTATAAAAAAGTGAATTTTCAAAAAGTTGATTTGTGTGTGTATTTTGAGGTGATTGTGAGTGTTGTGTTGTAAGTGTGGGTGTGTGTGTTGTGTTGTGTGTGTAGTGTTTGTATGGACGGGAGTTAAGTTTTTATTTTATCTTAAAGTTTTAAGAAGATCCTCAGTGGTTTGGTAATCGCAAGTAAGCAGATAATCTAATACTTTGGTTTTGCATTCTTGTTTGTTTAGTGTGTAGATGTTGAGCATGGAATTGAGTTTGGTGTAAAGGAAAGGACCGCAGAAACAGAAAAACCTATGTGTAAATATGTGTTTAAATTGATTGGATCTTGGGACTACGGCGTTGCGACGTCGTTTAAGCAAAATGCTCCTGTCTAAGGGTGTGAGAGTGTGTTGTTTGAGGATCGTAGTTATAATGAAGTGTTGGCGGACGGTAGGTAATTTCCAGGATTGATATAATAGATATGTAGGATAATAGATGGGTCGAAAGGAGCTAACTTTAAGGATTGCCCGTTGTGCTATTTCTAGCGAAAGAAGAGAGGTTTTCGAAGCTCCACCCCAACATGTAATACAATAGGTTAGTACCGATTGGCATAGTGCCTTATAAACTTTTTTTAGTATTCCAATGTCGGCCACATGACGTAAGTTTTTAAAGACATATATCAATTTTCTCAGTCTAGACTGAAGCAATGCTATATGTGCGTTAAAGTTCAGAGATGAGTCCAGAATAATGCCCAAGTATTTCACCTCAGATTTCCTGATCAGAGAAGGACAATTACAGGTACTACCGTTTGTTGGATGAATATCAGGAGAGTGTGATTTTAATGTTAGTTGTGTGGGTGGTGTATTAGGATTTCTGATGTAGAATGGCATATACATAGTTTTATCTGTGTTCAGGGTAAGAATATTTTGTTTTAGCCAATCACATACCTTGTCAAAGCCACTCTGTGCCAGAGTGAAAGTTTTATCCCACGTATCAGCAGAAAATAGCAAAACCGTATCGTCAGCGTAGGATATTATATTGCTGGTTTTATTGCAAGAAAGTTGAGGAAAGTTATTAAATGTGAGGATTGTCTTTTGGCTTTGATCACAGATAAGTATCACGGAATCATTACGACTGAAGGACATGTATCCATGGTCATGAATAAATTAAAAAAAAAAAAAAAAAATCTAGCACTCCGGGAGTGCCGGCAGAAGTGAAAACTTGATTATTAACGTTGAGCATGTTTGATATTTTGGAATGGTTAGGGAATAATTTTGCACCAATTGCTTTATCAGTATAAAAGTACTATCATTTATGGAAGTGCCCTTAGACTGCCTTAGTACGGGAACCAGTGTCGCCAAACTCATACACTTGCAAATTAAAATGAACATTCCAATACACAGAAAACGATAAAACATAGCAATGATGCAACTGTAATATTTTATTTATAAACAAATTACTGTCCTTGAAAAAGCACTAACTTATTATGTATAATTCTTATTTTCGATTGTGGTTCAAAACATTGTTTGGTACTATGGTGAATACGGGTTTCGAAGTAATGCATTGCGATTGATTTAATGAGGAGAGTTCTGTGATTCCCTATAAAACTGCTGACTGTCGAAATGGTCATTAATAAATATATTAATATTGGTACGTGTGCATTCCTTGTAACACGATAATATAAGTGTTGACATCACATTTTTCTCATTAAAAAATGAATTTCCTTTATGTGAACGCGCTCGAAATCTCTTTTCTGCCAATTCACAGACTTTATTTAAGTCAGTAGAAGGATAAATAAGGCCTCCTTTGTCTCTTCTAGCAATGATTCCGTGATTTTTTTTTTTTAATTTATTCATGACCATGGATACATGTCCTTCAGTCGTAATGATTCCGTGATACTTATCTGTGATCAAAGCCAAAAGACAATCCTCACATTTAATAACTTTCCTCAACTTTCTTGCAATAAAACCAGCAATATAGGTTATTATTTCTTTAGAATAAAGAGTAAGCCTAGAAGGATCTGTTAAATAATCATGATCTATGTTGATCATAGGATCACATCCTAAAGATTCATGCGGTAGCAGCAATCCACAAGTTTCTTATTTCGGGTTTATTCGGAAATCTGAAAATTTAATAAGATTTTTTATTATCTTTCATTTTTTGCGTCAGGTGAGTGCAGTTATACGAATTAAAATCGTATAATACGTGTGTTACTAACATAGATTTTAAGTAGTGCGTATTACTAATATCATATGAATCAAGGTCGGAAGAGTATTTTTTTATAGACATTGCATTATTCGGTATTACCCATATTAAAGGGTAAATTCCCCGTCAAAAAGTGGCAACACTGAATTTTGAGGTAAGATAATAAAATTATTGCAAAAATCACGATTATACGAGATTTATCCATTAAACGAATTAGTTGGTACATTACTGCGACTATTTTATGAGAAATAATAGGACACAAAGCGATTGAATACTTAAAAAGATCTAATACTTACGAGTGAAAGGACAGTCCAGCAATCTTCATCAAACTATCACTTTTACAGTTTATTACACTGCACCTTACCATTTTGCACAGTTGCACAAATGTACTGTTGTCGAATTAAGCTCGAAAAGATCATATAATGTGTATAATTTCGATGCAATTGTTAATAAACAAATTGGATGTCAATCTGGCACCGCCACAAACGTCAAACTTGTTGTGCACTGACAATGATGTGCTCAGCCGACACGCGATAAGGGACAGAAATATTTATACTCTGTCTCTTTTCTTTGCTAGTGACGTTTATATGTTCTTCTTTTTCTTGTGCGAATGCAAAGGAAGATATCCAGCAGTCTATAGAATACTCTGTCTACGGTTTTTTCTATTCCGTGTTTATCCCTAAAGCATTAGGTTCAAAGTTGATTGGAAACATTTAAAAATTTCTTTAAATGATTTTAAACCATAAAATGTGCAAGGTTAAGTTCAAAATCGTCTACCCTCCATCCGTCTTACGCTTTTTCCAAATTTCTTTAAATGATTTTAAACCATAAAATGTTCAAGGTTAAGTTCAAAATCGTCTACCCTCCATCCGTCTTACGCTTTTTCCAAATTTCTTTAAATGATTTTAAACCATAAAATGTTCAAGGTTAAGTTCAAAATCGTCTACCCTCCATCCGTCTTACGCTTTTTCCAAATTTCTTTAAATGATTTTAAACCATAAAATGTTGAAGGTTAAGTTCAAAATCGTCTACTCTCCATCCGTCTTACGATAAGGTCACGTGTCCTGCCTGACGCGAGTGTCCTGACGCGAGTTTAAGATTTTATACACATTACAGAACAATTTTTTTAAAGTGCTCAACGCCGCTAAAGAAGTTTTCACTTCAAAAATCACGGAATCATTGCTAGAAGAGACAAAGGAGGCCTTATTTATCCTTCTACTGACTTAAATAAAGTCTGTGAATTGGCAGAAAAGAGATTTCGAGCGCGTTCACATAAAGGAAATTCATTTTTTAATGAGAAAAATGTGATGTCAACACTTATATTATCGTGTTACAAGGAATGCACACGTACCAATATTAATATATTTATTAATGACCATTTCGACAGTCAGCAGTTTTATAGGGAATCACAGAACTCTCCTCATTAAATCAATCGCAATGCATTACTTCGAAACCCGTATTCACCATAGTACCAAACAATGTTTTGAACCACAATCGAAAATAAGAATTATACATAATAAGTTAGTGCTTTTTCAAGGACAGTAATTTGTTTATAAATAAAATATTACAGTTGCATCATTGCTATGTTTTATCGTTTTCTGTGTATTGGAATGTTCATTTTAATTTGCAAGTGTATGAGTTTGGCGACACTGGTTCCCGTACTAAGGCAGTCTAAGGGCACTTCCATAAATGATAGTACTTTTATACTGATAAAGCAATTGGTGCAAAATTATTCCCTAACCATTCCAAAATATCAAACATGCTCAACGTTAATAATCAAGTTTTCACTTCTGCCGGCACTCCCGGAGTGCTAGTTTTTTTTTTTTTTGGTGGGTGGGAAATCATCAAATGACCAAACCCCCCCCGCGCTGGGCGGAGCGGAAGGGAGTGTCAGACTCTTACTGACTAAAAACCACCCATGTTCCTTCATTGGCCCTTTATGTTCCAGGGCCGCGGTATCTCTTTCGAACAGTCCCGCAGCATTTTAGACCCCCTGAGCTTAGGTAAAACGGATGTCGGTAAGCTTGTTGTTTAGCTGTTTAATTAATGTCTGTGCTTGCATAACCATCAAATAATAAATGAGAGTGAGTGAGTAAACCCTAAGCTCTGTCTTTTTCTTTGCAGGCAGCAATCGCTTTCAAATCGTTTCATATTTCTCAACAACTTTTGCCAGAAACAAGACTGACAAAATTAAGCTTTTCGGTGTGCGTAAGTTAGGCTCGTGTATTTTTGCCTTTTCATTTATTCGATTTCGCTGATAGAATATCAGTTCGTCTAGGCCCTCTGGTTGGAGAGCATCACAGTTTTGATACTGATATGTGATTCAGACTAGTAGCTATCACATGATTTAAAAATATAACGTTCTACGTTCTACTTTCTGTAATTTAAAGATAGAGGAAACATTTTTATAGAATGCCGACTGTTCAGAAGACTTAGGTATCTCTGAAATAATGAGTCCTAGAGCTGTGGGCTAAAATAATCGCTATGTGGGGAGCCCTGATACAGCCAGAAGGAGATGCAGCAGAACTCGAAACCCGACTAACGACCACAGGCCCTCATTAGCCCTGGATCGATCGATTTGGAAGTCACGGGGAAAGGCTTTTGCCCAGCAGTGGGATGATGACTAACAGTATCAGTAAAGGCCTGAGCACACTAAAATATAATGTATTACATAACATAACATCACGCCTGTAATTCCCAGAGGGTTAGGCAGAAGTGTACTTAATAGTACACCCATATTTCACCAGTTATGTTTAAGTCTAGCGAACCTATTGCCATCAACCGGGCACAAATCTAGACTCCGTGGCTGCTACTGAGAAATTCCTGATGGAAAAAGCCAATAACACTTTGCTCGACCTGGGAATCGAACCCAGTAATTTATTACTTAGTACAAATTGATTATAGTACTATAAGTAATACAAACACTGGTATTAAAGCTGGGTTCCTATAAAAGGTGTTAAGAAGAAAATCCAGGAGGGTCAAGTATTACCGTAACTTACCGTAACGGACTTTCTACGAAACTCGTCAGGCAGGATGTACAACACTATCAAGCTGAATCGTAACGATCGATACAAAAACTTGACTTACTCTCGATTTTACGGTCCCGGAGAAGGTAATTTATGGTTTCCGGATTTGTACCGTTAATTAAAAGAGAATCAGAATGGTTCCCTTTCAAGGAGCTCGTGGCTAAATAATAACAGCCGCTCGGGTCGATCTTCAGATTAAGCGGCGCTTGCGTAGGTTGGTCCGTGGATGGGGGACCACCCATTACATGACATACCTAGTTTCCTCCGTGCCTCGGAAAGCACGTTAAGCCGTTGGTCCCGGCTGTCAAATGCAGGTCTTTGACAGTCTTTAAGTATAGTCAGTGGCCTAAAAGTCTGACAACCAGTCTTACCAAAGGGTATCGTATTACTCGGTGCTAATTGGGTTGTGGAGGTCAGATAGGCAGTTGCTCCATGTAAAATACTGGTATTCAATGCATCCGGTTAGACTGGAAGCCGACCCCAACATAGTTGGGAAAAGGCTAGGCAGATGATGACGACGGAGAGTTCCTTAATATATTCTGTAATTTTGTTGATTTTTTTTCAGCAGCATTTTATTGTATTCAGCTGAATCTGGTAAGACTGGAAGCTGACCCCACCATACTTGGGAAAAGGGTAAATAAATGATGACACTGGTTTGCTCTTAGTCATAGGTAAAGAGAGACAAGCGACTCCAAAAAGAGCTTTTCTAAAAACTGACACCCTGACAAATGGCCCTGCTTGACAACGAATACCAAAAAAAAAAATGTGTTAGATCCAGTAAGTAATAGTAGTAAGTTTTTACATCAGGAATTTCCGTGACAGCACGGGGTCTTATAGCTTTGAGCCCGTGGTTCATAGCAATGGGCTTGCCTCTTATTACATGATACTTTTAAACCTTCACTTCTACCCGTGCCTAACTCTTCGGAAAAATATAGGCTTGCTATGTTATCCAGTATGTGTACAAGTTTGCAAAGCAAAACTAATTAACCAATTACAACCCAACACTCATTAAGCTACACAGCCAACCTCGCGACCTAATCAACCGTGACCATACCTAGCGCCCAACGATTGGGAGCCACCCATCAGCGGTCACTCAAGGCGAGTTACGCAACGGGGCTGTCGCGCTCTGATTCACCAGCTAATGGTACGTGACCATTGTATACTGACGGTCGGTCCGTACTATGGGGTGACGACTCGATTTGACGTGTGTTAACCAAAAATAAATGCCGATACTTAATTAGGTACTTAAACGTGAACTACCGGACCAAGATCCCATAAACGCCAGACCTACATCATTTTATATAAGCTGAAACTTTTTCTGTGGAAGTAAACAGCGTATATAACATTTCCACTGCTGATATGTTGCATATCAGGTGGCCTTCCATGACGCTAAAGAGATGGTGCTAGACGACCTGCACACGTAGCATGATCACCGTAGAAACGGGTTTTGTCGACGGAAGAAACGACAAAATGACAGATCAACAAAAGAAATCTGTCATTTTGTCGATTCTTCCGTCGACAAAACCCGTTTCTACGGTGGTCATGCTGTATGGTTGTCTCATTCCCACACCAGAATTACTCCTGTTTTAAGACGATATAGTAACCCCCCAGCAGTCAGCAGTGGAAACTTCTCTGTGAGAATCGTGAGAATGAATGAACCGTCATTAATTTCGGTTCTACGTGTGTCCAGGCTGTTCGAATTTTAACTTTTTTAGTTTTAGGACGTGTCGTATTCCTCACGATGCTTTCAGCTGTTCTGAGAGTTACTATCTTGCTGTTTGGTTAATATTTTAACCACAAGATACAATTTTCTTATATGTATAGTGTCAATACAAGATTAAAAGATGTAGCGTGTGTATCGGTCTATTTGTAGACACTAATAAAATCACTATAGTGCATATTTGTAATTGCTGACTGTGGAAATCACAAAACACTAGCACTTTACTAAAAATATAAGACTGGCAACGAAAATGTTAAGTATATTACTTAATTTTCATTAGTGATAATTGAGTGAGTTTATAAACAGTCATAGTAGAGGCAGTCAGTGTTACTCAATATTATGCTATGCTTCTATAATTAATGTAGACGTGAGAGACGGGCACTGATTAAGTGATTAGTGTCGATCCAGAGAAACTGACAGTTATGATTGTGACATTTGGTATTAAGTAAAGAAAAGGGATATCCTAATACTGTGTAATCATTTAATTTATAGTATAGTTGCGTTGACTTATGTATGTTTTCTTCAATGAGTCTTATTATTGTTTTTCTTTTTTGTTTTATTAATCCTGTTGCCTAGTGGGGTAAGACTTCGGTCAGAAATACGAAGAGCTGGATCGGGACGGCTTAGGTAGGTACCTACCTCAATAAATTGTTTTAGTACTTAAAGGTATAGGAAAGAAATAATTACAAGATTACACAACACCTTGCCCTTGAAAAAATACGATGGCATTAAATATTTTAATTATAATTTCGATAAATGTGAAATAAACCGTAAAATTGGCATTACGTGATTTACGCGCACATCGCATTCTACGTTCTATGGATTTTACTATGAGTAGAATACTATGTTACCTGCTACTACCTAAACCTACGTACCTGTAACTAATAAAACTGAACGCGATCAAAACATAAAAACCACTTTCAAGTTACACAACAATGAAGCACACGCTCATGAACGTGTTATGATTAGGTATACCTACTACCAAGTTCACCGACGCGACGGTCGACCACTTTTCAACCTTATTACTTCTTCTTCTTAGCGTATCGATGGCAAAAAAAAAAAAATATGTTTAGCCCAAAATTCAGCCACGCGAACCCCGCTCTCTGATGCAGTAATTAAATCATCAAGAGCGCAGGTGATAGGACATGCGGTGCAAGATGGAAGGTGGGCCATTGTTTATGGGGAGACACCGCATACGCACTTGAGGTCTGAGCCGTCCACGAACCCCCATCTGCAGAGATTGTCTTTGCTCCGGCCGACCTGGGTTCGAAGTTACTTAGAGCATATGGGTAAAAAGTGGTAGACCGTCAATTACCTCCTCATCACTACGTAGATACATAATTATTTTTAGGGTACATACAATTTACCAATTTATTTTTTTTTTTTTTTTTTTTTTTTTTTTTTCATAAAAAAAAAAAAAAAAAAAAAAAAAAAAAAAAATTTGATAGCCAGATACCTCGTAGTCGTAGGTTGACTATTTGCTTGTATTTAAATCATAAATAACATAATAATGTATAAGGATGTCTACATTGTCCGCCTGGGATCCTTACTTGGCACTGCTTGCAAAATACGATGCGAGTCATCGACCTTCGCTGTAAGTGCCAACTTACAGACATTAATGTCACTGGAAGTAGGTGTAAGTCCATGTTAAATCAAATGATGGCCGTAATAAAAATGTTTTCATTTTTAATGTAAGTCCATTGTGTGTCCTAAAACGAATGAATGGATGAAAACATTTTGTGGAAAGTTATAGAACCAGACGAACCAGTAATTAGAAGTCATGTCATAAGTAGGCTTCTTGGGGCGAGCTTGTATTTATGCTTTTGCGGTTGCACAACGACATGCTTTGCTTTTGCTTTGCTTGGTAGTATAGATGCAGGCTTACCTTACTACTTCCCTCAGAGGTGGTAAGGTGGTGGGGCCCTGAGGGTGAGCGCTACAGTCGTGTAGATCCTCAAGGCAAGTCTGGTGGGTTTACCTTCACGAGGTTGCCGCCCTGTTCTTGGTCTAATTCCTTAAGAAATAGACGTAACAGAAACCACCAGGCGCTTTTTAACCTAACTGCGACCCTCTGTGACTGAGTGGTTGCAGGCTCGATCGTCACTAAACTCAGCTGGCGCCGAGTAGGTAAAGCTAGTCACCTGCGCTAGGACCTGCGCAGTTGAGCGCCGTAAGCGGGGATGAAGGAGTCCTGGAGGGTTGAGCCGAGCGGCGCTGGCGGTTATGCGTCCGTGAGGCAACACGCCCTCTTTGGTCTGGATTTCAAGCGAAACGGTGGCCCTACCCAATAGCCACGGGTAGGGAAATGGCCACAGTGTCCCGTCAGAGGGCCACGGCGAGGGGCGGGGGGTCCGCGGAGGTCGTCCTCGGACGGCCGAAGCGGTGGGTTAAGGTCATGCTGACGGTGTAAGTGAGGGTTGATAAGACCCGATCAAGCACCCGATGTCGCACTGTAAGCCAGCCTCACGCCCCTATATCTCGAAGGTAGTCCTAACGGTTGAGCTAGTTTGTAGCGAGACGTTCCCTGATGCGGGCTCCAAGGAGGGTGGGAAGCCGGAGAGATGAATATTTTTACTAGTCAATATGGACAATTTAAAAAAGACCACACACACACTTACACCACATACAGTCACCACACTCACACACACATCAACCACACACACACCAACCACACACACATCACCTACTACACAGTTACACACCGGAGTGGAGGCGAAAGCCGAGGAGACTCCCAAGAGGGGTGCTCACAGCACCTCTCTCGCCCCGGGGTGCTCTGCTGCCAACGCAGCAAGCTCCAACGCGGGTGTCGGTCCGGCAGTGGCGAAAACCGCTGCTCAGACCAAAACCAAGTCCCGTAATAAACGGAGGACACCGGCGCTGAGTGGGACCAGTACCGATCCTCCCTCCTTTTCAGGCACACAGCCCCCCACGACGGTTACATCCGGTGGTCGGGGCTCTACACATCCTCCCCCGCCTATGGCTCTTCAAGCCGCCCCCCCCCTGCAGGCCGTCACTGGTCAACAGGAGGAGACTGGCACCACCGGCGATGCGTTCGCGCTCACCTGGCAGGTGCACACGAACAGGCGTAAGGACAGGAGGAACAGTAACGCGCAGGACAACCAACGCCGCGCAGACCCCTCTGGACAAGCTGCTCCAGCTCCTCCTTCGGCAGGTAATGCCAGTAGGAGGAACAGGCCGTCCAAGAAGGAGCGGCGTCAGAAACGGTGGAGAGGTAAGGCTCCACAGGTGTCAAAGGCCAATGCCACGGGTCCGGTTAAACCGACTAGTGGCAACCTCAACTTCTCCGCGGGGAAGCGGGCGCAGGACGTGGCCGGCACTAGCCGACCGGGACCTAGCCAGCTGCCAACCAGCGCCGAGGAGGGACCGGCCCAGCACACAGCTCAGCGACCTGTTCGGAAGGATCAGGCCGCGGCCAAGCGGGCTCTCAACGAGACCTCCTCACCTCGTGGGGAGCGCAAGCGGCCGCGGCTTGATAAATCCAAGCGGGCCGCCAACCGTAGCTACGCCCAAGCTGCAAGCTCCGAGCTAGACGTCGCAATTACCTGCGGCCGCACGGGGCTGATCAGCAAAGAGGTGTCGGTACAGATTCTCGCGGCTCTCCAGAGGAAGATAGTCGTCGAGTGCTCTAATCCCAAACAGGACTCACCCGGACCGACCTTCAATGGAAGGCCGGTGTTTACCAACGGGGTCCTCAAACTGTGGTGCGGCAACGACCACACCTTAGCTTGACTGAGGACAGTTATCTCCGAGTTGCCTCCCTCCACCAGCAGCTCGCTGGTGGTCAGGAGGCAAGCGGAGGTTCAAAGACGAGTAAGATGCGGCATACTCATCCCTGATGAGCAAGACATCTTCACAGAGGCGGCCATTATTGGACGTGCTCTGTGCTACCAAAATCCCTGGGTGGACGTCAGGGGATGGGGATTGCTGCACATCGCAAAACAGGCCGGCGCATGGTTTGTGGTGGTCGGGGTCCCTGAGGACCAAATTCCGACCCTGATGAAGGCTGGACGCCGTCTCTCCTTTGGGATAGGGACGGTGTACATGAGGTTTCAGGGTCGGAACGGCAGGTATGTCGATGTCCCTCAGGGATGGGATCCGGCCACGGAAACCATCACCGTGACACAGGAGGAGGAAGCAGCTCCCCCTACCAACATCGCGGCTACACCCGCGGATGTTCCTGCAGCAGCAGCGCCGGCTGTCCCTACAGCCGCCGGCGTGGGCGCCATCCTCTCCTCGGGTGACGAGCTCGACGGCGACATCTTGTCGTCGGCCTCGGATCCGGAGGGGGATGGTTTCGACGCGGGCGACCTGTTGGCCGGGCTGCGACTGGCGGGCGACGACGAGGGCACGACCTACGATGGCGTCCCTTTCGTCGACCTGTAAGGTTCTGCAGGCCAACCTCCACCACAGTCAGACCGCGACGGCTCAGATGCGGAAGTGGCTGGAGGTTGAACAAACGGCCATTGCTCTGATCCAGGAGCCGTGGATCAGGGCCGGCAAAATACAAGGACTCTCCAATCTCGGAGGTAAGCTCATGGTCTGCACAGATCACGATCAACCAAGATCGTGTATCTATACGACACGTAACATTAAAACTCAGCCACTAACAGACTTCTGTTGCAGGGACCTCTCTGCAGCTAGGCTGACTATACAGCGTGGGGATACGGAGGTGGCTGTAGTCGTTGCCTCGGTTTACATGCCCGATGCAGAGGAGCCGCCCCCGCATGAACTCGCCCGCCTCGTGAGACACTGCGAGAGCACAGGGCTGGAGGTCATCATAGGCGCCGACGCAAACGCCCATCATCCTCTGTGGGGCATGGACACGCAGAATGCAAGGGGTAAGGCTTTGGTTGATTACTTATTCACCACAAACTTAACCCTACTGAATACAGGTTCCGAACCAACCTTCGTAAACAGACGAAGCCAAACAATCATAGACCTCACTCTGGCATCGGAGGGTGCAGCGGCTATCACCACCGGCTGGCAGGTCTCCAAGGAGGCCTCCTGCTCCGACCACAGGTGGATCCGCTTCGACATCAAGGTCTGTATTACACCAACGCTGCCACGACGCAACCCGCGCAACACAGACCGTGCCGCCTACACGCGCATTCTAGAGACCAAGCTTGCGCCAATAAACTACTGGATGACCTTCGAGGACACGTCGCAGATTGACGGACGTGTTAGTCATCTCACGAAATCAATGCTAGACAGCTACCATTCCTCCTGCCCGGAAACCACTCCGCCCACAACACCAGGGAAGCAACCATGGTGGGGAGCGGATTTGGAGCGCAAGCGCGGGAAGGTAAGGGCAGCCCTAAACAGAGCCATGAACACCTGCGCCGACAGGGATTGGGACGCATACTATGCGGCCAAATCCAGCTACAAAAAATGCATCAGGTTCAGGAGCTCTACCGGATGGCGAAAATACTGTGGCAGCATCGAATCATGCCAACAAGCAAACAGGGTAAGGAAAATACTGGCACAGCAGAACTCGACTGGGCCCGATGTTCTCCGAAAACCCGACAACACACTTACCACTACACCAGAAGAGGCGAGGCGCGTCCTTATTGAAACTCACTTCCCAGGTTGCGCCTTCGTACAGACTGTTGACTGGACAGAGGTAACTAATGTACCATCAGAAAACGACTGGAACTACGCACACAAAGTAATAACGCTGGAGAAACTCCAGTGGGCGATCCGGTGTTTCCATCCTTTTAAGGCGGCCGGTCCAGACGGAATCCTTCCCGCCCTACTGCAGTGGGGTGGGGCCTCCGTCGCCAGCAGACTGTTGCCTATAAGGAGAGCGTGCCTGGCCTTCCGATACGTTCCAAAAGGATGGAGGGAAGTGAAAGTCATATTCATCCCTAAGCCAGGTAAGACCGACTACACAAACGCCAAAGCCCACCGACCGATCAGCCTGACCTCCTTTCTCCTCAAGACCATGGAGAGAATTTGCGAGAGAGAGCTAAGAGATGGAGCTTTGAAAACGATCCCACTCCATGTAAACCAACATGCATACAGCTCAGGTAAGTCCACTGAATCAGCTCTTCATCTAGTGGTCAGCCGGATAGAAGAAGCTATACATCAGAAGGGTACCTGCCTGGGTACCTTCATTGACATCGAGGGGGCCTTCGATAAAACAAACTTCTCCAGCATTGGCACCGCCCTCTCCCGGCACGGAGTGGAACAGGTGCTGATAGACTGGATCACTAACATGTTAAGCAAACGAGTGGTTCGCCTTGCAGAAGAGCAGCAGACGGCAATGATAGCCAGAGGCTGCCCCCAAGGAGGAGTACTATCACCCCTCCTTTGGAATCTGGTGATAAATGATCTTATCACTAAGCTCAACGCTAGCCACTACTACACCATCGGGTACGCGGACGACCTCGCCATCCTCATTTCGGGGAAAGTGACGGGGACAATCTGCAATCTTACTCAACAGGCGCTACGCATCGTTGAACGGTGGTGTAGGGAATATGACCTTTCAGTGAACCCCACGAAAACTGAATTAGTCATGTTTACCCAAAAAAGGGCACTAGGCCCTTACCGCCTACCCAAACTATTCGACACAGATCACCAGTTAGCTGACGAAGTTAAATACCTGGGAGTCATCCTAGACAGTAAGTTAAACTGGAGCAATCACTTAGACAACAAACTAAACAGGGCCTGCATAACCTTTTGGCAATGCAGGAGGATGATAGGTAAGAAGTGGGGCCTATCCCCTAAAGTAATACTCTGGTTATACTGCGCGGTGATCCGACCCATGATTACCTACGGGGCAGTGGTCTGGTGGCCCCGCACTAAACTAGCTACAGCCTCCATCAAGCTGCAACGCATGCAGAGACTTGCCTGCGTGGCGACTACAGGCTGCATGCGGACTACCCCGACCGCGGCTCTGGAGGCCATGTTGGGGCTTCCACCGCTCGATCTGTTCATACAGCAGGAAGCGACGATGGCGGCAGTACGTCTTGAAACACTTCAACTCTGGGGTAAGAAGTACACACAACACACCGCGATACTGGAGGGATTTTATAACGAGTTCCCCCTAGCGAAAGCCATCAACGATCGGATACCCAAGCAATTCGTATTCGATAAAAAGTACAAAATCCAACTCCATGAGGATCACCGCTGCGAGGGTCTAAGCCCCGCGGAAGTACGGATCTTCACGGATGGATCTAAGACAGGTACCGGCACTGGAGCTGGAGTCTTCTCGGAAGATCTCAACATCCACATAGCCGCACCATTGGGGGTCCATAACACGGTATTTCAGGCAGAATGTATGGGCATTGCCCTGGCGGCATCGGCCATTTTAGCCAGGGAAGTTGTGGACCACTCAATTCGCATACTTTCAGACAGCATGGCTGTACTACTAGCATTAAACAACCACACAGTCAACTCTGGGTTAATACACGAGTGTCATCAACGTCTGAACCAGGTTGGTAATCTCAATAATATAACCATTCAATGGATAAAAGGACACAGCGAGTCACGAGGCAACGATGCAGCGGACGAACTCGCTAGAAGGGGATCGAGCATGGCAGCAGTGGGACCTGAACCCATAGTGCCACTCCCCTTCGGGTATCTACGCACACTGGTAAGGAAACGAACCAGTGAACAACACCACAAACTGTGGCTAAACCATGGTGAGTGTAGGCAGGCCAAGGATGCACTTCCTACCATCGACGGCCGCTTCACGAAAAAAGCGCTTCGGCTGACCAAACCACAGCTGCGCACTGTTACAGCCGCCATCACTGGACACGGCTCTTTTAACAAACACCTCTTTGCCATAGGAGTCACAGACAGCCCCCTGTGCCGAGCCTGCATGGAGGAAGATGAGACAGCAGCCCACGTGCTTCTGCACTGCCCAGAGGTTGCATCGTACAGGGCAAAGTACTTCGGTAACCCAGGTACTCTCCGCGAGACTGTCAGCGACACTAAGGCGTTGCTGGCTTTTCTCGGGGAGCTGAGGTGGATCGAATAGATTTCCCACCCGCACGCAAAATACGCGCATTGGACGTGGAGTTGCGGACACCAACCCGTTATACAATACAATACAA
Source organism: Eurois occulta (assembly GCA_950022335.1). Lineage (NCBI taxonomy): Eukaryota > Metazoa > Arthropoda > Insecta > Lepidoptera > Noctuidae > Eurois > Eurois occulta. The sequence goes on from OX465482.1 coordinate 2,736,043, forward strand.
TACAAGTAGGCTTCTTTTGGGTTAGCTTGTTCCATTGTCGACCTCATCCCTGTCCTTACGACTAGATTGAGGTCAGGAGTGGGGCCCATTAAGTATGTCTAAAAAAAAAAATGGGGCACATTCACTGGGCCCACGTGGTGGATTATTTATCGCCAACTCCTCTCACAGAAACGTGGCCTGTGTCCCGACGCATTGGGGACGTTATATACATGTTATACTTACGTGTAGTGTAAGCTTTTCAATAGCATCGTTTCAATATAAAACTGTTGACATTTTCTTTGACAGATTGTTGGCATAAAGTTTTAAAGTTTTAGTTTAAAAAAAAAAAAAAAACGTTTCATTTCATTTACCAACCTACAAAAGGTTGGTAAATGAAATGAAACGTTTTTTTTTTTTTTTGGTAGACTGGTAAAGGTGTGAAAGTTTGAGAATCTTTGACTCAATAAGGCCTTCAATTAGGCGTATTAGCTATTGCTTGTTACCATAGAGAATATCTTGTTACCCTGCCTCATCTCTAGCGAATATTAGTTTCGATTGCAAGATATATGCGCCAGACTTTTAAACATCTTCTGCATGTTTAATACTGACAGATTGTTAAAGTAACGACGATTTCTAATTTCTAATGTAAGAAGTTTTAAACTAAACCTTTACTCAAATAGGCTCTGGCCATCCTAAGTACTCATTTATTCCTTCAAAAAAATATCAATATTATTATTAAGAAAGAATCATGAAAATCGGCCCACGCGTTTCGTCTCTAGAGCGCCACAAAGGAACAAACCTACATATCGCACGTCCTCTAAAAAACTGTCATAACACAAAATATGTAGGTTTTTAGATAATACCCCACTCAACTTCAATTGTCCTTGCTTTATAATTGAAAAAAAAACCGCCATATGCATACAAAAATAAGTCGCCGAATGACACAAGCGAAAGTTTTTACGCTAAGCATCATTAAGAACACAAAAAACTCTAAACGCGTATATCTCTAAACTGCTATTTTTGTGTTAAGACAGTTTTTTAGAGGATGTGCGATATGTATATAGGCTGATAAACACATTACCCTCCACAGTCGGGTAAAAATAGGCTTTCATCAGGCTTCCAATTTCGGGTCTACTACATAATAAGGCATAATAAAACGGTGAGGATCATTGTTGTCCTTCAATGAGTATGCACGTATTGTTTGTCGGATTATAAAAGCCTCACTGTCATCGCTTACTGACGAGGATCTAACTTGGCATTAGCTTCGGATTGCGACATAGTAGATGTGGGCTGTGGGCTTAGTTGCGTCTTCATTTTGTTAACGGGCTTTGAATTTAAACAAGTAGGTGGTATATAGTCCTGATTAATTGTTTTTTTAAGTATCAACAACAATAAAAGCCTAAAAAGGCTTGCCCCTATTGAAAACATAAGGGACGAAATATGGGTTATGTTATTCTTTCTGTTATTAATTCATATTTTAATTAAAGAAGAATATTAGTAGGTAGGCAAATTTCTTAGCATTACGAAGAAGAGCGGCACCCACTCCTTCTCACTGGCCCACTGGGAGTAGAGATGTGTCACAGTTACATCAGTAAGTTGAATGGAGACAGTTAAATAAAATGAACCAACTTCTTTAATTAGTCAATAATTTGAGAGTACTATAGTGTTAGGTTTTTGTTTTTTTTTTGTATTGAAAGTTTGTGATACAATAAAATATATAATTTAGGAAGTAACTTATGCAATAAGGAACTAATAATTTTTGTATTTATCTGTGGAGGCTTGTTATTAGCAATTTAGGTATATATTTTGTTATTATAATGTTATTAGTCTGTAGGTAAGCTTTCCAAAAATGTAAACAATAAAAAATAAGTAAATAAAGACACAGAATACATCTTTTATAGGTGCTATGATAAAAAGGTGAATACCTACCGATTTCTACCCAAGTGTTTGTACAGATTGTGAAGTGGTACTTCGACACTAGGTAATTACTTTAAATGCTGGTTTGTATTGATAATATGTCTACGATTTTGAAGTCATTAAGGATTTCGTTCGCCCGAAGCAAAATTACTAAATCTGACAAACTACTATATTAAGCAATGAAGTTCTCATGGTAGATAACTTGTACCTACCTGCCTATCAACAGTATCAACATATGTATTTACATACCAATATAGTAGTTTAAGTTATGTATTAGAAAACGTGATGAGTTCAGTTCGATTGAATTTAAATTGTTGTTTTTATGTGTTGCATAATCGCATTCCACGTCATTTAATTCAGCAGGTGTATTAATTTAAACTATCAGAGTTGTACCATATAAACGATACACACACATTTTAATTATACCAACCTCAAGTTCTGGTTTTAATTTAAAAATCGTGTAGGTATATTAAAATAGGTACTTAGATATAAAGAAATTACACGAAATTGCTATCTACCAATTTCTGAAAAAAAAAATACAAAAAAGTACCTAGAAATTAATTTTAAAGGTTTTCTATAAAAGCTATAATTAAATTCCAAATATTTTTATAAGCTACACGGTAGCCGGCAAGGAGCATACGCCACGGACCGGCGCAGAAAGTGAAAGTAGCTCACCTCGAAGTTGGCTCGATCCCTTACCACCATTACTTTTTTGAAGAAAATCTGGGGCATAATGTCACCTTTGACCTCACAACACAACACTAGATGTCAAATTGTCAACCGAATCGATTAACGATTCCGAGTTTTTACCGCCGGTTTTTGTCTATGGCAAAAGAAATCACTTCTGTTTTTGTTTACAACTCAATGTCATGGCCACTGTTCTTTTTTGACACAAAAATTGGCGCCAATTTAATTTTTTTCGTTCACGGATCACGGATAAAATTTTAATTTTGTATTAAAATTCCTTTGTTCATTGGAAAATCGATTGCAAAGTTATGCAATTTATAGCAAAATTAGAAATAAGAATGCGATTTGTACGCAAACCTTTCCCTTCTAACACTTTGTAGGCAACTGAACCACGCAACCAGCATAATGTTTATAAGTAAGAAACATTGACTTGACTAGGATTGTCGCAATCGCAATATTAACACGATGCCGTAGAACTTCACCTACAGCTCTTATTTCTAGTGCAATAAGGTTTATAATCACATGAGGTACTTAGAGTTCTTACAAGTGCCAACTTTGTCTATTTCTAGGTGCAATACACGTTCAATACGTGCAGATTGGATTTACGATAGTTGCTAGAGGACTTGGATGCATTCATATATTATCATGATGGCGACCCGTATAATTAATGATGAAGGTGAAGTCAGAAAAGCGTGAAAAAAAAGAAAAAGTTTGGTTTATAAACCAGAGCGCTTTGTACGGCCAGTTGTATTTGTTGGCATGAAATCTTAGAATATTTGTGTTCTGTTTCACCACTATTGGTTGTTTGACCGGTACGACCCGTCCTGTTCCATTTGACTAATTTATTCTAGCAGATTATTGTCAACTGACTGTCTCATTGGTCTAGTAGGTATAGTGGATGCAAGCGCTACTGTTGAGCAAGAGGTCTTGGGTTCGACTCTCAGGTCGGGTAGTGTTATTGTGTTTTTCGTAATAAAATTATAATGGAAGGAGTATATATAATGGTAATAGATCCCTATAACATAGATGTGAAATGTGGGTGTACCTACTATTATAGGCAGGTACTTAAATTATACTTATTTCTATTTATTTGGAAAATACAGGCGTGATGTTGTGTATATTATACTGCCGTGCTAATTAGAAGTGCAGTAAGGAGGTTATTAATAGTTTCGAGTAAATGGCGCCTAAACATTTTTACTTTTATTTGGCTTTTTTAGGTATGATTTTGGAGTTTTGCAAAAATGTTTTTAGTTACATGTATAGCTGAATATGCATTGTTTCGTAAGAACTAACCCTATTTTCTATAAGTTTAATACAACTATCTTAAAACAAAAAGAACTATTTATGCTTAGCAGGGTCTTCATGACTAAACCCAGTATTACAAGCTATAACAGCAGTAAGTTTGGAGTTACTGCGCTTTCTACTAGCAAATACAGATTACTGCGCTTATTTTATTTAATTCAATTATTATTATCACTTCGACTACAAATTAAAAACGCAGTGCAGTAGTGAGAAAAAGCTATTAAAAATAGTATTTAAGTATACAAAAGTACACTTATTTGGTTATATTTATCCTAACCATTTCCTAATTAAATATAACGACATGAATATTAAAAAATACGTTATTTGAAATGACAAATAATACTTTCATATCATACACAATTACTGCATTTTTTACTAGTGACATAATATTTTCTTAAAGCTATGCTTAGACTGACTACAAACCATAACTGCAGTAAAAGAGTGACTTATAGCTTTTCAATTCGTGTACATACGTAAAAAAACCACAATAACTTGGTTATATCTATAATAATATCAAAAGAGGTAAATGATACAACCGTGGAACATGCCAACTTTGCCCACTTTTTTCGAATAATTTCAATTTTTGTAAAAAAATTCTATGGGGATGTAAGTATTTTCTTTTATCATTTGCTTCTCTAAGATTATGTGCATGTGTTAGTGTAGCAAAATCTGTATTTTTTCAACATTTAATTCAAAATTTGACTCGTTTTGTTGGCGGGCAAAGTTACCTGGACTTTTAGCCAACATTGCCCACCTTGATTTTTGATGCAAATATGGCCTTTAAGCTGGTGACATCAATACCCAGTTCAAGAATTTTGGCAAAGATGTCATTTACTTTAGAAATTAAAGCGAAACCGGGAAAAGTTTCTCACTAAAATGACTGGGCAATGTTATCCTGACATTTTTTCTCTTTTTCATACAATTTGCATTTCGTTTTTTAAAAGTGCTAGGGTTGGCACTTATCATTGAAATGAAATTGTTTTTTCTTTTCATTTCTAGAAAGAATAATATGTGTTAAGGTAAAAGAAAAAGTAATAGTTTAATCAGCAATTTTTATTAATGTGAATGAAATGCCAATTTAGATCAAGTAATGCTTTTAAAGAGGGAAATTAAATACTGACTTCAACAGACATTTCGTTTAAATTTATTAAGAGTGTAATAATTTTTTGGAGAATATTAGGATATAAACAAATAAAACTGCTGTGGAAATTGCCAAATCTGTCCAGATGTTGGGAGGTAGGGTTAGTCAGATTGGCCGCTAGCCGACAGCCTCCATATTTATATTTTCTATTGTGCGTCTTGGGATACCAAATTGTCGTTGAGCATCTCGAGAAGAAATTTGAACTCATTCTACTGATTCGCATGCAAGTTTTAAGATTTCTTCTGTGTTTTTATACATTCTTGATCCAATTTGACGTCTTGACTTTCGTTGTCCAATTCGAGATTTATGTTTATTTTTCTGAAATAAACCATATAACGAAGTTAGAAGTAATCATAAAAAAGTTTAAATAATAATAAATAGTATGGATTAGACGTTGTTAGTAATTACTGTGTACTCTCCCTCACAATAACAACTAATGTCCTCTTTGAATTAGTACTAAAATACTCTTAATAAAATAAATTAAATCACAGTGTCGTATGTGCTAGCCCTAAGCATTTTTAGATGGTGGGCAATGTTGTCAATCGTAGTTCGGAACATTACTGGATAACTTTGCCCATCATTATAACTTTAGTTTTAAATTATCCTCATCAATGGCACTAACAATAAAATATTCTATAAATCGTTATTTATAACATATTATAAAGTAAACTAACCTGTGTTTTCACCATCACGCTCAATTCACTTTCAAATCTGCACCAAAATTTGCCCGCAAAAACACGCACCGTACTTGACGAGTTCCAACAAGTTACTGAGTGCAGTTAGCAATGCACACAATAGTTAGTGTTGCCAGTCATATAACTTATTTTCCACTAAAGTCAATCAATGTTGCCTTAATATTAAAATATTTTTGTACGTTAAAGATTTGCTTATAAATTGTTCATAGGGCAAAGATACCCTTAGTGGCAATGTTGGCATATTTCACGGAACTATTTTATTAAAAAAATGTATTCCAATTAAATCTTAAAACAGAAAACATTAAATAAAATCTTTAAAGTCGTAAACTTTCCTTTCTTTTGTAAATATTGGTCGACTCTGTGATGAAAACTGTCAGCAGACATACATTTAAGTGTGCGGAAATCAAGTTGCTGTTAATTATGTTAACTAAGAAAGACAATATCACCCAATTTTTGTTTTGGGCTGAACAATTATCCATCCACAAAATAACGTGATCTTTGTCGCGTTTGTTATCTAAAATTATTCACTAAACATTATTATTTATCATTATTACTAACAAATCATAACATCAGCAAGTGTTCCTTACTGCGCTTCTTACTAGAGAAATAAATTATGTTCAAAAAAATACTGGAAGGCAAAGAGCAGTAATGTGTCTTACTGCAGTTGTGCTTAGTAATTTACTTCTCAGCAAGAAACATACTGCAGTTTGGCTTACTAAAAGTCCCACTTCTGGGACAGCTATCAAAATAAGGATTAAATTACCATACAGAGCTCATTACGAGGATTCCGAATATATGAAAAACTCAATTTTCCAAAAATCCTTCCTTACTGCGTTTCTAATTAGCACGGCAGTATAGTGCCTAATGCCTATCTGGAAACAAAGCCCTTTGTGAATTTGTTGGTTGATATAGGTACCAGAAAACACTCTTAAAATTACCACTGATCGGACTCTTCTTCAAGTATCGTCCCTTAGCTTGATTTGCGAAAAGGAAGTCCTGATTACCATTGGCTCGACTAGTTCATTCCTCCGGATGAGTTTTTTTTTACTTTTTATTCCAACCAGTTACCGGTTGATTTCCGCAACCTTAGAAGATACTGTCTCCTGAATGAGTAAATCTGTCAACTAATATTGAATTGAGATAGGATTAGGATGTATTAGCAAGAGAAGCGAGCTCGAAAATTATAGTATTCCGCCTGGGATAGGTAGATATCCGAGATTTAGGGGGTGTTTCAACACTCTTTGATGGACTTATAGACACAAAGGATGTAATTTTATCTTAACCAAGTTGTGGAGGCCCCTTCCTTGTGGAGGCCCGGGGCAAGGGCCCCTGTTGCCCTGCCCTAAATCCGGCAACACGCAAATAAAATTGAAAGCCAACTCTGCAGTAGATCGAAAAGATAGCATTAATATAATCGTAATCATAAGCAAAACACTACCAGGTGCATAACCTCAGAGCAACCAGTCTGACCTGTAGGTGTATGAAGTTACTTATAAATCTGAGCATGAGCGAACAAGATCAACTTTTAGCATAGAGAGTGGTTCTGGTTGGATCCGGATTTTTTTCCGCACTACTTCCATCTTTGTCGGATTGAATAATTACCTAAGCCTTGATGGTATTTAGCTGGCCAGTATGTTTTATTTAACTCCAGCGACCCGCCCCGATTTCGCACGGATACAATATACATATATCCCTTCATCTTGAATAACTCTATCTATTGCTGAAAACTGCATTAAAATCGGTTGCGGAGTTTAAAAGATCTAAGCGTACAAACAGCGGGACTCAGAATCAGAATCATTTATTCGTAAACATAGGTAATAATTACAAACAAGATCTTAAAAATGGACATACAAATCGGGACTCGGGAGCGACTTTGATTTATACCTACTATGTAAAGATACCTGGGTGGAGATTTGAATTGTGTGCACCATTATTATTTCGTCATCATAATATCATTCCATCATCAGTACCTATATTGGCAGAATTAAGGAAACAGATTCAGTTTCGGTCGGACCTGTGTTTACTTTTTGACCCTACCCCGCATGATCCAAGAGTTGAATTACGATTCTTGGACCATAATTGTGTCACAGTGTAATGTTTTTGGAGACAGTAAACTTGTGACAAATAAACAATAGGTTCATCGAAGTATGAGGCTATTTTTCAGAAAGCCCTAGGTATTTAAAACAAGGGACAATCATGGAATAGATCAAGTTCAATCTTAAATCGAACCTAATGTTCAAGACGATAAACCTTACGTAACAATACAAATTAAACACAAGTACTTAGCTAACCCAGTCATTGCTAAGACTTACGGCACAGTTCTCTATAACATTCGTGAGAAAATGCGCAATACTGCGGTTTGCTGCAAGTATCTATCGACAAGTAGGATTGAAATCGGCTTCTTTATTGAACACCATCTGCATTGTCTTCCTATTTTGGCGTTGTTACCTGCCTGTATTAATGTTTATTCATCGCTTGCAAGTGATAGCCTTGAGAAATGATTGACAGAAACGTGTCCTGTTGAATTATTGACAGGTTGGCACGCACTTAGGACAACTTGCCCAAATTTGTCATTCGTCGTTTATGCATGTTGGGAGTACCTACCTACCTAACAATAAAATAAATGTCCTCACTTTTCATTCACATGTATCCTAAGCACCAGTTTATTTTCTGATATAGTAGATTTATTTTCTGGCAACTTTATCTATTAAGTTTAGTTTGTGTGTTTTTGGTGTCTCTTTATTTTTTCGTAAATCGTGTTACTAGTAGGGAGCTCGTTGTTCGCAATCAGTCTTCTACTTCTGATACATACAACAAAGACCTAGATCTGTTCCCTTCTAAGAGCATTTACTCACTTTGGTGATTCAAAGATAATGAAAATTTGCGAAAATGCAAACGAACGGTGGCCATTTTTGTAAGTAAATTTTCATAATCATAGAAAAGATGGGGTTCCCTTTCGTTATCAGGACAATAGCCCTAGTTTCGAAAGATTGTAAATAGGACCTATCACCACGACTATCGCTTTCCAATTTTCGTCACTTTGTAGTGAATGACAGTCTTACATTTCCTGCATTACGAAACAGCCATTACCATTGCTATGTCTCACATCTTTAGCCCTCAATTTCGTTTGATCTATGCATCGGAATGCAAATTCATACACAAGCTTAAAATGGCGCCTACCTAGAAACAAAGCTATCTTTAGACGTATGTTTCCTTACTGAGAATATGTTTCACAATTTCTGAATCATGATATTCGCAGAAACTTCGTACTTACTTATTTACAGGTAAAAAAAAAATTATCAGTCTGCAGATTCATTCATCTTCATTTTCGATACAAAGAAATCTCATCACTCTTGGTTGAATACTGTCATCCCAACTGTATTCAGTCGTCTTTTATTTAACTAAAGTGTTATTGACCACACTAAAAACATCATTTAGTGTGGTCAATAACACTTTAATGTTCGCACTTATGAAGACAGGCCCTTATTTTTAACGAGAATTTGTAGGATCTTCAATGGAGATCCTAACGTAGGGCAGGAAACCTCCAATTCAGGGAGGCGATCATCTTCGCAAGGTGGCTGGGCGAGAGTAGCCGAGGATTGAAAATGTATTGCATTTGCCTGGACAGTTTTTGGATAGTATCGAAGCCAGTTTCGTTAGTGATAAATATTTTCGAGTTAATGGGGAATATTATGTAGGTCGTGTGGTGCATACGTAGTTAATGATGATCGTATTTTAGCATGCTTACTACTAGTAGGCATAGGTACCTGACCACATTAGATTGATACGGTATAAAAATGTTGCATGATTAGAAACACTTAGGAATATGACAATATCGATTTGTTTTTTTTTTTGTTTCTGTATTGTGCCACATTAAATTCCCAAAATAGCTTAGTAAACACGTGACTAATATTTAAAGAATTTATTCGTTATAGAGTATAGAAATATTCATAGGTCTATGATTATAACAAAAACAAAAATTAACATAGAATACTTAAACGTCACTGGACTAACAGACGGCCATATAGTTGGCAAAGGAGTCTAGCATTCAGCCTCAAGTAAGGTAGCGACACGCATTGTGACCATGCTAATGTCCACCAAAACGAGACAATAATTGTATAGGAGAAAGTGCCGATATGTTTTGAATTTTAAATTGTTTACCAAAACAATGTCCCACCTACTGTTGTATTGTTTTAGGGACTTTGTTATTAATGGTTTTCTTTTGTTGAATAGGCTGGAATAACTTAGGTGGTCTTGTGCAAAACAAAATGTGGTAGGTTAACATTCCATCTTTACTTCATTTCCTATTTCCTGAAGATTTCACGACTGGTAAAAAACTTATTGCTTATTGTATTGTAGACTAATGTATGCTTTCTTTACAAAATATTAATCATCTCAAAAAACACCTATTCAAATCCAAAATGGGGCATTGTTAAGGTGAATGCTCCAACCAGCCCGCGAAATTCAAAATTTCTTGCGTTTTTTGCAATTTGCAGGCCAGTGCTAGGTTGTATGTTGATTAAAATGTTATTCGCGGCTGTAAGACATATGTAGTTACAGAATTATAATCATCAAAATCACCAATACAACCCTCACCGTTCATAAAGGTGTAGGAACAAAAAAAAAACAGAAAAAGTCATTCCTACAGCTTTATGAACTTAGAGCGTTTTATTGATGATTTTGATGATTATAATTCTGTACCTACATATGTCTTACAGCCGCGAATAATATTTTAATCAACATACAACCTAGCACTGGCCTGCAAATTGCAAAAAACCCAAGAAATTTTGAATTTCGCGGGCCTGGTTGGAGCATTCACCTTAACAGGATCCATTATTTATTTAAAAATGTTTTCTTTTATATGTCAAGTCGGTGGTCCTATCGTCACGTAGCAGTAGTGAGCATATACTTATTAGAAGTACGTGATGCCTGTATCGAAGCTTGTTATAATGTCGATGGCGAAGGCTAACCAAACCATTATTGTTCGAAGAATCAGTGAAAGCCATTGAAGACTTCTGGAAGGTCTGCCAAAAAAGGAATTTATATTGTAAAACTCACGTAAGTATTTGCTATTTTTATACTTGAGTACGTAATAATGATATACCTATGAAATGTAATTTTTATTGCATTGACTCCTAGAAATAGCTTGAAATCTTTCTTTTAATAAAGAATTTTAGAGGCATGGACGATGATTCGTTTCACTAAATTATGGACCGTTAGCGCCGAGAATATTAGTTATTTTATGCTCTGCAATAACGTATGTATCGATGGCACATTTTAAACGTGTCTTCAATCAATATTTATTTTCAGAGATACTGCAGATGGTAGAGCATTGTAAAGCTTTGAGAAATTCATGATGGGCGTTTGTAGCAATAGGGAAGCTTGGAGGTAGATGTCTTTTAGCTTATATGATGATGATGATGCAGCAATTGCTCCTAATTTGGCAATAGAAGGTGACTGGAGTTGTGGTTAAAAATAAGAGCCCTTGTTATTTATAAGTTGAGCCAGTACACGATTCATGTTTTAGTGTAAAGAATCCAGGACTTGTTCATGAAGCCTGACCATTATGAACGAATATTCTGGATGAACTATTGCTCCGATCGGAAAGGGTTCACAGAGGGGTAAAGGACTAGGCATTAGGCATTAGGCTAGAGGCCCTACAGATGTAAAGCCAAGTTAAGTCATAAAGACAAAGCAATTCAATTGGGAAGCACCTAACTACCAATTACCGAAATAATTTGAATTCCAAAATATTTCTAGGTGGTCCAAGGCTTTATGTACTTGAAACGAAAACCTCGTAACACGCTAATAAAATATTTTCTGTTTCCACTAAAGTAATTTCCTTTATTTATTTCTTTCTTTGCAATTAAGATATCCGCAATCATCTAGAATGTACCTATGTGGTACCTATTCAATTATTGATATGTTAATTCAGTTGTCCATACTATATCAATAATGATATTTTGATTATTGTTTGCCCTGACAATGGCATGACATTGTTTATCTGTCAAAACAATTGTCTTTCCGTCCCGTTATTTATTTTCGTTTGATGTTATGACTGAAAACTAATATTATTAAACATCGATGTGGGAATTTGACTACTTTAGTCAAATTCATGACACAACCAATAAAAATACTATACAACTCGTGCATAAAAATTACTCACATTCAAGTCGTAACCGCTGGTGATCCAAGAGCGCTTCCTCAAAATGCTATATTTTCTCCTCCATTTAGTTAAAAATCCATCACTTTTGCGTTTAGAACGCCGGTTCACTACGTAACGATCCATTCTATGTCCACATCCAACAGTCAATGGACCTATCACTAAATAAAGAATATCCGTAAACACCGCACACACTAATAGAAACACGATGGGCGCAGTCCGCGAATGTGTTACAACTAACACATAGAAAAACAAATCCCAACTACCTACCAAAACATTATAATAAAGTTATATAAAAGTAACGAAGCGAAGAGAATTTAATTGCGGTCTCTTTTGAATAAATAACTAAGGAGGCCGTTACGGTTGCGTCTCATATAAACATTAGAAAGTAATGAAAAGACCTAAATTCGCAAATGGAACGCGGAAAATTAAAAATAAATTTTCGCGCCGTACTTGCGTCCGGGAAGCGTCGTCCTTTGGCTAAACTGGCGCGGTTAATAATATCGTTCGGTGTACAATTGTCGCCTTATTCGTATTACGGTATGTTGGAACGAATACGGGTGCGTGATTTGAATGCTGTACTCATAGATTTTGATTGTCCCTCCCATACAAAACGGACAATAGGTACTCGATATGCGCCGCGACCGCCCGTTCTCCATGTCATTTTGTCAGTAGGTAATTTTTCTAACCCAAATACCTGATCAAGGACGTATGTGTGGGAAGTGGGAACGGTAACAGTAGTGAATTAAATGCCGAATTTAGACTGCGCCCTCATTCGATACCATTAAAATTCGGATCGGGTAGGTAATTCTTTGACTGGAAGTGTTTGACTGTTCTACTTAAGGGCAAAATTAAGTTACCTTCTGCACCGTGTGGGGGTTATAAATCAGTACAATTGACCTGCTGTAAAACACCTATTTGTGCTATGACCGCTAACGCTGGACGCTAATTCTTTTATTAAACAATCTATCAAGCCTTAAAATTTAAAGATAAATGCGACACAATTTCGTATTATCTAATGTTATCCAACCTCCGGGGCCCCAGGGGGCCATTGGGATCAATATTCATATTAATATCGTGCGCAACTTTGATTATGCTTCCTTTTTTTCGATTTGAAATTTTGAGATTATCTTGGATAAGTCGGGATGGTTGGTTGCCCTCCGCATCATTTTACCTCCGCTAGGTACAGGAAAAGATTTTAAAATGGGATTTTATCAAAAAATACGTTAAGGATAATCTTTCCTTTTTCGTTCGCAAGAGTGGTGTGCTTACTGATATTGAATAGAATACAAGTAGTTAAGTACAGACGCCAGCACATCAAGCTACTACAATCTGTCAAATTGTCTTTAATAGATTTTCAACTTTATCTCTAAAGGATTAGGTTCAAGGTTGGTTGGGAAAATCTGACAGTTTCGGGTAGGTTGACTTGCTGGCGTCTATACAATAAAAGTTGTTTCCAAGTTAGTTGTGAAATTATCAGCTGGGTTGATGGAACTGTTTTTACAAGTTTATTTTACTATAAGTGATAGACAATCAAAACTATTGTCCTTTTAATAGAGCTAATCTATTACCAATAAATTGAGTTTATTTCAAAAAAGTTATTTTCATGAACAGATACCAAGCTATGCCTACAAATAAAAGAAAATAATTAATTATGACTTTACCCTTTTAATGACTACAACTTAAAAATCAACATTGAATAATTTGAAAAATGGCAATACTGAATAACAAAATGTCAAGGCCTGAAATCGACAGTGATGGTTTTCAGAAAGTAAAAATAAAACGGAATAAGCGGCAACAACCCAACAAATACCATACGAAACTAAAACAATTCAATGTTGTAATAGAAAAAGACAAAGATATAGACGTGGTCAAATCAATTGAGTAAGTTCAGTGCTTTTTCTGCTCACAGCAATAACATCACTTTATTTTGAGGTTATTTATTTTGTAATTTACTCTTTTCAGGCGGCTTCGCAGCTGTGTCGAAGAATTAAGGGTTTCAAATTTCTCGGAAGACGTTGTAAAATCCGTGAGTAGCGTTTTAAAAGACAGGAAAATCGTAGAAATCTATTGTTTGGGACTTGGTCATGTATCCGAATGTCATATATCTAGGTATCAGTTAGCCCTCCTATTGTGTCTAAACGAACATTTTACCCCTGAAAAAGTGTTAGTATATGATCCTCTTTTTTATAAGGGCGAGTGCAAAGTCCTTCAAAAGTTACAGCTGGCAGTTTTAGATGAAAACAGCGAAGGTTGTTATGCAATTTCTGATAAAGGACCTACACTAGTTTTCTTTCCTCATTGTTCAAAACAGTTGACTAACAGTTTTCTTTGGAGCAACTGGGGTCCTAATTTACACAACTGTATAATTATATGTAACAGTTTTAACAATCTGGCTGAGAGCCAGCCCAGTAGAATCCTTTCTGACACCGTCCCATTCATAGCTAAAATACATCCACATACATCTGAGAAGCCATTGAACAATAACTTCAAATTCACTGATTGCTTCAATGATACTTCCATTCACACATTCCCAAAAGAAAATCTAGAAAAACTTGACTCTGACTTTTGGATGAAAGGTGACCAACCAATATACGAAAATAGTGAAGAATTTATCACAAATAAAGCTCTTCAGAACTTGAAAATTTAATTTGTTTGAAGGTATAAAATGGCATCCATTTCAACAAAGCCGCCCTTAGTGACGCTACGTCTAATACTATCAGAATTACGTAAGACAAGCTCGTCAAAGAAACTGGCAGATAATCAAATGGTCCAGTACATATTCCAGCAGTACAGGAAACATCAGACTACAGATCAACAGCTTTGCAAGGCAATAGATGAGATGCACTTCAAGGCAAAAACATACTCTGATTATCTGGTGAACTCAAGACGATACAAAGAAATTAATGCGGATTATAAGGGAATGGGGGAACGTAGCGTTGAAGAAACCGCAAGGATGGTCGGTTTCAAGATGCCGCACGATCCAAAACCTGAACGACATTGAAATTAGAACTTTAAATAGTTTGTTAAATAAATCATAATAAAGTTAGATTTCTGTAAATAAATGTTGTACTAATAGTTTATAAAAGTCTTTTATTTGGAATACAATTTGTATAAAATATTAAACTTACATTTTACAAAAGGGAAGACATTGTACTTATTAGAAATACATTTTATCATTCATTACTTGTATATCACGTACTTTTAACTAATCAAGAATCATCATCTGCCTAGACTTTTCCCAATCATGTTGTGCTCGGCCAGTCTAATTGGATGCAGCTGAATTTTACATGGAGCGACTGCCTACCTAACCTCCACAACCCAGTTATTACTGTCAATCACGACTCAAATTGCAAAATGTAATATGGTGAAACACAAAGAAAACTTAATTTACATGTAGTAAATGCACTAAAAAGCACTTATTTAAAAAAATAAGTAACCAGTACTTTTCATAATATCAAAGTAATTTGGACATCTATCAACGGTGATATGTACAATTGTTTTTTTATTTTGATACTTAAACATAATAATTTCTTTCAATATAATCTCTATTGGGTGTACTGCTTCTCAATTAGCTTGGCAATGGTCTGAAGCTGCATGTTGCTAGTTCCTTCGTAAATGGTTCCAATTTTCGCATCACGGAAGAACTTCTCTTGAGGGAAATCTCTGGTGAAGCCAACTCCTCCCATGAAGTCTATGCATTTTGAGGTCAGCTTCTGGGCGATTTCTGGAAAATTAAATTTATTGTTAGTGAAATATGATATATAATTGCTTGTCAAGTAACTTAAGCTTGGTAAATACTAAATACCTACGGTGATTAAGTTTCTGTATCCTATTGATGCAAAAGTTCATGTGGAACTGCAAAACTAATCTCCTACATTCGTGGCAGCCGCGGTGATACAGCGTGAAAGCGAGACGACACCAGATTCAGAATAGTGCCTTTAGAAATCCCGTATTCACTGTCCTACTCGCACGTTTTATGACCGCGACTGCCGTGAGTCAGTCATTTGGAATAATTAGGTAGTAATTACTGTGCCTCCGCAGTCTCTATTTCACTAATTTATTTATGTAGTCCGTACCTGAAGCATAATATTTGGCCATGGCAGCTTCCTTGACGAACTCCAAGCCGTTCTCCTTGAGCCTAGCCGCGTTGTAGGTGAGCAGACGGGCGGCTTCCAACTGGGTTTGCAGGTGAGCAATCTGGTAGCTGATACCCTGGAAGAAGATGGAACATTAAATAAATAAATAAATAATAAATAAATAGCCCTGGACATTTCACACAGCACCATCTAGTCCCAAGCTAAGCAACCTAATGCTTGTGTTATGGTAACTAGATGGCTGATAAACTACATATATACATTTTTTTTTTTTGTAAATACATACATATTATAGATAGAAAAACACCCAGACCCGGAACAACTACTTGTAGGTCATACAAATATTTGTTCCGTACGGGAATCGAACCCGCGACATGCAGCGCAGCAGTCAATCGCTTGACCACTGCGCCAACCGTGTCAAACACACATTAAGCTAAGTACTACCTATTTCGAGCAGCTTTTTCGTCTTTCGGTACTCGGTATGAATTAAAAAAAACTAGAGAGGTGTCAAGGGATACCCGGATGGAACGAAGTTCCTTTCGATTAAGTAGTGAAGGAATTGTAAAAAAAAAATTGGCACAAAAAAACCACCACCACACATTTCGTCTGATTTTTTTCCGTCTAGCCCCGCAACGCGCGGTAAGGAACTACGTTCCAAAAAATCTAAGGAGTTTCAGAAAATCCAAATAAAGGATAATAGGCTGCTCGACGTTCTTCTGGGAAAGCTAGTCTGCTATAGCATGACATCATTAATTAGGACTGGAGTTATGTAATTTGAAATCGGTCGTTAGTCTCTCAGTTTTATATCTAAGTATTTTAGTTGTAAGAGTGAAAGGAGGCTGTTGTATAGTTGTTTTGGTTGTTCTTCATCTTGTCCTCTTAGAGTTTCGCTGCTATTAGTCCTAGGCCCAGAAATTAGCTGCGAGTTGGGCTCTATGACTGGCGGCGGGAGTGCTGGACACGTGTTAGTGGAACAGCTCCACATTACACTCCGGGCTAGAGTCGTCTATAATGGTGGATCTCTATGTGCAGATTTTCCTTGCTTCGAGCAACCTGTGTCCGGTGACTTTTAAGAGACTATTCCAGGTTAAGCAAGTCATATCATCTTTTTTTTTTTTGGAGTTTGGGAAATCATCAAATGACCCCTCCCGCTCTGGGCGGAGCGGAAGGGAGTGTCAGACTGATACTGACTAAAAACCAGCCATGTTCCTTCTTTGGCCCTTTATGTTCCAGGGCCGCGGTATCTCTTTCGAACAGTCCCGCAGCCCTGGCAGGCATCGGCCCTTGCGGGCCCCTCCCGTTTGCTGACATCTCTTATCATCTTGCGATTTGAATGTGACACGTAGGTATAGTTTTGTTCAAACTTAATGGCGACTCAGAAGTTAGCTGCGAGTGACGGTCTGCGCATGATACAGTCAAGACGTCCTCTGCGTCCCGCTGATACCTAAAGTTGTGTTCTGCGCAGCTTTCCGTTAGAGGTTCTGAGCCGCCATAAAGTTTGAACCGTTTTACCTGCGCAGACAGTCAATCGTAGCTAACTTCCGAGTAGCCATAAAGTTTGAACAGAACCATACTGATATTGATTCATAGAATGTTGGACTTAGTAAATGGTTCTAACTTGTTATCTAAGTAATCAGTATTTTCTCACAGCCTCAATTATGGCCTTACCTGGAAAGAGTAGATGCTCTTGCCGAACTGTTTCCTCTCAAGCGTGTAAGGGATGGTGGCGTCCATGCATCCCTGACACAGACCGATCATCTGCGACGCGATGCCGATGCGGCCCTCGTTCAGGAAACCGGCTGCGTATTTGTAACTGAATATGAAGAAATAAGGAATAAAATTATCTGGCTGGTAGATGCTATTAGGCTTAGGTTTAAGGGTTTTTTCTAAACTGCTGTTTACCATATATCAATTTTACAAGGACATTTTCAAGTCGCGACTTCTTTGCAATATTCTCGGGAGTCAATATGATCTAATCGAGGAAAACTAGTCGTAGTCAAAAGCTTATCAGCAATCTTGGTTCTGACTGCCCTTGGTACTCCTGACTTATTTGAATATTTTAGGAGATGTTTGATTTCCAGTCTTTTTTCTGACTTTAGCAAAATACGAACCTCGAAGTTAAATAGGTATTCATATTTTCTAGGTGCCAGCTATTCTACTGAGATATGACCTGACTACGCCAGTAGTCTGAGACTTCAAGTACCTAAAGTAAACCACAAATACGTACCCTTTTCCATACTCTCCAAGAATGCTGCTCTCATGCACTCTAACGTTGTCGAAGTGTACCATACAGGTGCCAGACGCGCGGATACCGAGCTTGTTCTCAGGCTTGGCTACGGTGAGACCGGGCGCTTCGCGTTCTACGATGAAGCAGGTGATGCCTTTGTAGCCCTGGAAGGGGATGAGGAGTTCATGATTGATGTTTCAATAACAGAGCCTCGGAAAAACAACCATCATTTATTTTGGACCGTTGGACACAAGTTGGGATAGCAAAAATTTCAACAGGTAGGTAGGTATTGCAAATGATTGGCTACCACAGGGATATAAAAATCTTGTAGATATGCCAATAATTACACCGGCAATTACCCTGAAACTGGAGCATAGCAACGATACTTGATGACCGAGATGGTACCTATAGGAGATACTTTTGTTAAATTGACAAACGGGCTCGATTCTGACCTCGATCTTTCCAGTCTTGAAAGCACTGAATAAGATATTCCCCAATCGTGCTCCTCCCCAGACACTAGCCCAAACTATTCAACATCAATATTAGAAGTATTAGATTTTCTAACCTTGGACGGGTCAGCGTTAGCCATAACAAGGAACACTCCAGCGACGTCAGAGTTAGAGATCCACATCTTGGAACCGCTGATGACGTAATGGTCGCCATCTTTCTTGGCTACAGTCTTTAGAGCGAAGGCGTCGGATCCTGAGCTTGGCTCCGTGAGACAGAAACTGCCGGCCTGGAAAACGCAAAGATGGAAATTAGAGATCTTTCTTTATCCTAGTGCCTAACCTGGTGTCAGAGTTTTTATACCGCCCGTGAGCCTCTGACTTGGCTTTACATGCCGTCGAGATATATCTCTCAGGCATGCTGGTTTCCTCAAGATGTTTTCCGTTTTACCGAAGCAAGTGATAATAATTATACAATATATCGAGCGAATCCGAAAACTCAGATGTGCGTGTCTTGGGTAGGTTAGACTGCCAAGTCATAGGAATTTAGATGAATGAGTATTACAAAGCAAGGAACCAACGATTTTTGCATGGCGACTGGTATTCGCTGGATTACACTTATTGGACTATCTTGTATTTTTAAGTTTGATAAGATGCCCTCTCCTGGGAGTTACGCCTCCTCTCTATGAAGAAGGAATGGGTTGTAGATTTGATTTTTTTCTAGCCACCCGCTCGTTTTTCGCCTGCTTCATCTAAGTAATCCTATCTTTCAAGCTGTTACCAATCATGCAAATTCACGAAATTTCGTTCAAAGTTGGGTGGGATCGGAGATTAGCAAACGAACATAGTGACACGTGATGGTTGTATTGTATTGTACAACGGGCTGGTGTCCGCACCTCCACGTCCAATGCGCGTATTTTGCGTGCGGGTCGGAAAATTCGATCCACCCCAGCTCCCCGAGAAAAGCCAGCAGCGCCTTGATGTCGCCGACAATCTCGCGGAGAGTACCTGGGTTACTGAAGTACTTTGCCCTATGTCTTAAGGTAATTACTACTCGTAATCTACCACCCAGGCCCGGTAAGTCACATATTATTGTCTTAAAATATACCGAATGTAGTAAGTACTTAAGAATCTCTCTTCTAAGAGTAATGTTTATATGGCTGGCCGTTGAATCTAGAAGAATCCCACAATTGTAGGTCAAATAGTTATTTGTGATCCACTATGTACCTACGTTATCGGTTCAGTCTTCAATCCGGATCCCTCGAAAGCGTGCTTTACACACACCAGAAGATTAACAATAAATACTAAATAGATAGGTATTTAGCCTTCAAACTAGGTGGAGCGATGATCTCCGCAGGGTTTCTGGTAGCAACTGGATGAGAGATGCCGTGAGAGCTGAGTGGTATATCTAGTGGACTGCTGTAAGGAGATGTGGAATATGGAAACTTCTACTTACATATTCAGTGCACAGCTTAGTCAAGTACTTCTGCTTCTGCTCTTCAGTTCCCAGCTTCATGAACAGGGAGTTGACGAGCGTGTTGTGGATGTCCACGAAGGCGGCGACGGCAGGGTCTACTCTGGAAAGCTCCTCGACCACCAACATCATCGTAAGGAACCCGCAGCCTGAGCCGCTGTAGTCAGTCGGGGTTTCGATGCCCATCAGCTGTGAAGGTAGAATGGTTTAATGAGTAAGAGGAACGTAGAATGCCTTTTTGGTTTAATGGTTGTTGTGTCTAAGTGGGGGGAAGGGTCTTATTGGGCCATTTATACTCACATACTTACACAAACAGCCAGACCCGGAACAACTATCTGTAGGCCATACAAATATTTGTTCCGTGTGGAAAACGAACGCGCGACACGCAACGCAGCAGTCAATCGCTCAGCCACTGCGCCAATCGTGCCGTAAAATTGATTACGGATTATTTCATCAGGAATTTCTCAGTACCTAGCAGCCCAGTTGATGGCAAAAGGCCCATGACATGGGACTTAAACATTAGTTATGGGTGAAAAGAGAATGCTCATGGAAGTATGGAATCCCGTACCATGCTGCATCAAAATCAAACCTTGTTTTTTATAGACTACACTGATCGTATTAACTCCTACAAAAATTATTTTTGAAAAAAAAACCCGCGTTTCAGAGTTATTTTATAAAATCGAAACTAACCTAAAAAGTAGGTCTATTTTTTCGACGCTACCAACGACGTATTTTAACACACATACATTACATTATTGCTCTAAAAACAGCGTAATACACTAATATTAGTAAGAATTACGAGTTAAAGTAACATCCACAGTATGCTTGACTGAAACTCGATTTTATTTTAGACCTTTACATTGCCAATAGTCAGTCAGTACAGTACAAATGTCAGATGCCACAGATAAGATAACTATAAACCATGTAAGTGCTATAAACTAGTCGGGATTTAGGGATGTAATCGATAAATCAAAATCTTTAGGCTGAGAAAATCTATTTTGTTGCAAATAGCAATAAACCAAACTAAATCGATTTGGTGTACTGATCTTACTTAATTGTAATTAATTTTAGAGTCCGCTCGACAGACAAGGGTTTGTTCAATTGAAACGGAACGTCATTTATATTCAGTTGAAACGGAACGTCATATAAAGGGAGTAAAACAATATTCGTACTTTTAAACTCGAAAAGTATATTTCCAGTTCAAAAATCAAATCCCCGACGCGTAATGCCGTAAAAAAATATGAAACTAATTACTATAATATTTCGGTTTTGAGGCGCGAGACTTTTTGGTACCAACTTTGGTCATTGTCCCAGCAGGTCATTGTCATAGCAGCCCAGTTGATGGCAAAAGGCCCATGACATGGGACTTAAACATTAGTTATGGGTGTTTATTATTATTGTTATTTTTTATACCTATAAGTAAGTAATCGTCACTTACAACTATTTTTACAGGCACAACCCAATGCAATAGTGAAGAAAACTAACAACTTATCATCTATAATAACTGACTAAAATGTGGTTATTATGTAGAGCTTTGTCTAACCCTTCAGAGAAATACAGGCGTGATGTTATGCATTTTATGTGCATAGGACTGTGTGACACAAATGTAGGGTAGAAGCATGCAGGTAGCCGCTGATAATGCTTGCTAATGTACTACATAATATATAATGTTGGATACCAGTTTCAGTACGGTATTTACCGACGATAAACAGGGCCAAACAAACACGATAAAAATCCTTAATAAGAGTGTATTACGTTCATTTGAAAGTCAAACTGATAATATCTAAAGGACATCAGTGAGTTTATTGCCACTTCGTAATCGTTTTGCATAATAACATCGTTTTATAAAGCGTGTGTTATCTATGATTCAGTGATGAATGCATATTGTTCTGGGATGGGACACTTTCTAAAACGTTTTTAAACTTCTTCTGTTGTCCCAAAGCTGAGCACATGGGCGTAGCGCGTAGCGAGGTACGGGCAGGGGGGGGCAGCTGCTCCCCCTCCTAGAAGATGTATATACGATTATAAGATTGTACTATGAATTATGGTTGAATCTAGATTCGCTTTTTTACGCGCGAAACAGTTTCATTCATCATTTTCTTTCATCACTGTCTTTTCCCACCAACTAGGTATATTGGTTGGGGTCCACTTCCAATCTAACTGGATGCATCTGAATGGCAGAATTTTACATGGGGATGAGCTCCACAGTCCAGTCTCTGGGTACCACGATACCCCTTGAAAATATTGATTATCAGAATCTTCTAACCGGGGCTTCTGATTACCTAACCCTTAAATACTGTCAAATATCTACGAACGACAGCCGGGACCAAGAGCTTATTAGCTGTTACCACTATTACTGTGTGTAATACTTTAAATAGGTTGATACTCACGCCATTGTCAAAAAGCAATTGTCTGACGCTGTCATCGATGCGGTGTTCGTCTTCCATTTTCCTGACCAGTGGAGCAATCTGTTCTGTCGCCAGTTTTCTGACTGTAATGAAGAAAGAGACCGTTTTACTTTTATAGAGCAAAGACAAAACGTATAAAAGGATCTGCCTGTCTTTAGGTTTACCTATTAGGTTAGCTATCAGCAGTGCGTTTAGATCTGCTGATCTTTTAGACTGCACGATTTACCCATCATAAAACCTAAGACTACAGACAAGGAACCTAGCCTAACTAGAATAGGAACAGACCTACTTAACTTTTCGTCCATTAGCTCAAAAAGGCGGTCCTACCGGATCATAGGAACCATACTGGGAAAAAATCCACTTGTTGATGTGCAAAATTGTCATGAGAACCAGAGACGGACTGTTCGGTCCTGGCGGACGAGGATTCATATATCCTCGTCCAATTTGAGAACATCATGAATTAATTTTTAAATGGTGTTTAACATATCAACAAAACTCTTATATAATAATAACTAGCTGTGCCCGGCATGCGTTGCAATGCATGTTTTCCTACCTACTAATTTCACTACCCTACCTACTTTACCTACCCTACCTACCCTACCTACCCAACCTACCCAACCTACCCTACCTACCCTACCTACCCTACCTACCCTACCTACCCTACCTACCCTAATTTTTTGTGAATCTAAACCATTCCCAGATCCCCTTGAACACACACAAAAAATTTCATCAAAATCGGTCCAGTCGTTTGAGAGAAGTTCAGTGACATACACACTCACAGAAGAATTATATATATAAAGATAATAAGAGTTAGCAGAGCACAACTCAATGTGTTAGGAGTGTAGATGATCTTTAGTTATACTCCACCAGTGTTCCTAAACTAAAAAAAAACACTGTGTAAAAACTTCTTTGAAGTTCACTAAAACCTTTTCTTAATTCTCTCTGAGTGCTTACTAATTCTTACTTTCTCCTGCCTGTCTACTGTTTCTTGTGCTAATCTATTATTATCAGTGAAAACTTCTAATTGGCCTTCATTCATTCACTGACTGTCAACTATCTGTATCTAGCTGTAAGTTTTCTTTTGAAATAAAATGTTTTACGAAGTATTTAACCATCTACGCACTTTGGTTATAAAAGGAATTTATTGAAGAATTCCTTATTTTTTCTCTATCTCGACAGGTTTGATTGTGGGTGTTACTATTATCATTTCAAATAAATACCTATGATTTAAGCTGTCGAAACTATGATAATCATCGAGTAAGATAAGAAGCACCAGGGAG
Organism: Eurois occulta; assembly: GCA_950022335.1. Taxonomy (NCBI): domain Eukaryota; kingdom Metazoa; phylum Arthropoda; class Insecta; order Lepidoptera; family Noctuidae; genus Eurois; species Eurois occulta. Next base: position 2,759,859 of record OX465482.1, read on the forward strand.
GTACATAGGTGCCTACCTATCTACTAAATGCTAGGCGTCACTATCTTAATACGGCTACCATTGTTTCTAATTTTTTAGTTTTACTCAGTAACTACTTATTATCATAACAAGGAGAATATCTATTCCGTGATTACAATACTGCGCAGGATTCGCGCACTAAGTCGAGAGACTATGTGACTTGTTTTAAAAACGTGTCATGTGCCTGTTGCTATGCAACATACAGCTGACCGACAATTCAGTCATGCCACTGTGGTCATGCTATGCTATTCCAGACCATGGTATAATAATATACTTCGCGAAGTATATTATTATACCGTGTTCCATTGCATACAGTCGCGTGCATAATACACTCATGTTATAGCAGTAGTTTATTTGTTTTATGCCTGTACCATGAACTAATGTGGAGTGTTATCTAGTTGTATCTAATAACATAACAGATTGAGAATAATACAGAGTAGCACAGCTGTACAAACGAACATTACAGTAGGTAAGCAGACCAAAAGCTACGATAAAGGAAAAAGTGAGGAACCTATTTAAGTAACTGAATTTAATAAAGGAGATGATACTTAGCAAGGATAGAAATAAGGTGGAGATTGCTATGTTACCAAGAAGTAAGCAGTCAATACAAGTATTATAATATAGTTTTGGGAGTTCATCAATTCTAATTGCTGACCCCGTCATGGAAAGCCTAATCTAAAGAGTGCATTGACGCATTGTCTTCTGTGAAAATTGGTGTCACTTGGCTAGCAAATCTTCCATTCAATCACCACGTTGGTCATGAAATACCAACTCAAGCTTCTTGCTATTTAATACAAAATTATATTTAACCGAACACCCACGAATTTTATCGCAACTTCTTACATCTTATCAGACATTACGTTCAAAAACATTGACGTTTATCTTCCCGCGCTGTTGCCAAGTATTTTGCGATTTCAGACATACGGAATTAACGCCCGATAATTTTGACACACAGTGTATTAATTACGTCATTGTGAGTTGAGGGTGGGTCGGTTATTGTGATAAGAGTGTACACTGTGTATAGGCACCTTACCCTAATCTTCTAGATTACAACTGAACTATGGGCGTTGTTAGGTTGCTCTTCTGCGATAGAGGTAGCTAGAAGAGACTTAAAAAGAGATTGTACAGTCATGGCTCTTATCTACTTTCATAGTTAGAGTTGATCTTGAGAGGCACAGGCCTCCTCTCTGTATGAGGGATGGGGCTGTAATCCACCACGAGTGCCCAGCGCGGACTGGGCTTGCTACCTTTTTTTGTTTTCAGGGGAACACCTTCCAAAGGCGACCCGTCTTTGGGCATAAGACCGGGGAGTGAGTGTGGGTTTTCCTCTAAAAAGACCGATTGGTGGGCCCCTCTGTGCAACGCCTGTTATGTTATGGCACATCCCTGGGGCAAGCTGGTACCTACAAGAAACACGCTCTATAACTGCTTCTACTGAATATTCTCTGCACTGTTTTATCTCTGTCATCTTTCACACGTCCATATCGTTTCTTAAGTCTTCCTCTTATAACCAATTCGCCTAGTACGTGCTTCACTTGTGGTTGTGATGCAGTAGGTATTGTGTAACATAATCTACATAAGATTGGCTTTAAACAAGCTTACCAGATAGGTACTTGACATCCATTCTCGTTTCTCCGTCGCAGTTGAGTAACCAAAACATGATTTTTTTGTTTGTAACTTGTAACATTCACTGAAGCTTATGTTGTAAGACTTAATTTTGTATAGGATGATATTACTGTTGTTAAATTGCTTGTTGTTTATAATTCAAGTCATCATTGGGGTAGCCCTCTATACATGTGTCGCTGCTTTTCATCCTGCTTATGCCTATAAACTATACGGTTTTATAAGTTTAAATACCTACTTACTAAGTTACTCTAAAGCAGTTAACATCAGAATTTTAATGATTATATCTTATTCAATGAATACTTCTTACATAATCTTTATTTTATCCGGTTACTTTAACATATATAAATGTTGATGGATGGAGAGGGAGAGGAAGACCAAGGAAACGATGGATGGATTGTGTGAGGAATGATATGAAAGATAAAGAAGTACATGATTGCGTGACGGTTGACAGGGGAGAATGGAAGAAAAAAATGTGATGCGCCGACCCCAAGTATCATGAGACAAGGGCAGGAAGATAAAGATGATCCTCATACCTACTTTAAAATATCAGTTCCTCTACAAACATTTGTGTATTCATATTTGTGTCATTATAGAAACAGCTAACCTCCTAAATGGTTAGGCCATAAAAGGCACGTTTTAAAAAGTCACTGCCAAGGCGTTGCCTTAATAATTCTGTTATATCAATATTTAATATTATCGCCTCAGTTTATATCAATGTCACATTGCTATCGAAGTTATCAACATCGTCGTTGGAGACTTACAAAATAATTTTAAATCTAAATACTTAGATAACTTTCGATCGTGTTTCGTCGAACATTTCCCCGTCTTTCTCTTTCTACCCTACCTCGCTCTGGCCAAGATTTTCCCAGGTTAAAGGGTGCTTTCCAATCACAGAGAAGAGCGGGAAGCCGGGAAGCAATAGGTAGGCGAGAACTTTTTTTTTACTTTACAGCAGTGGGACAGTAGGTACAGGTAAAAAAAAATGTCTTAATATTTTTCATTACAATAATTATGCATTTTTGATGGAAGATGTAAAAAATAAATAAAGAGTTTTGATAAGTTATTAATTTCTTGATATTCAAGAAAATACTTGATTTGTACGATAACTTATAATCGTTTTAAGAAAATAACATACCTACCAATGTAACATGTGGTTCGCGTCATGTTATTAATTACCAACATATCTATTAACTAGTTATTTCTAAAGAAATTCTACGAACTTATTATGGAGCCGTATGATCTCATTGGTGGTTATTTATAGTCGGCATCAATTCAAGGAGATGATCGATTCATCAATGATTTTCGCGTACCTTCTAGCTTGGTATCCCGGGATACGCAAAGCGAATGGTACACGATGCTACCCCCAAAATCCTAAAGTTCTCGGCTTTTGAAGCCTTTGGCCTTTAAGAGAGCAACCATCTTTGGTTCTCCATTGCTGTAGAACGGGCCCTGTGAATTGTATTTTTGTTTTCTTGTACAAACAGCAATAGATGGACAAGGAGGAGGAATGGAATAGGCATGTACCCGTCAGTGAACACGAATGGCTTGTTGTACTAAGTATTTTTCTTCATTCTCCTGCTCTTATTCCAATATATTTGGGTTCGGAGCAACACATTTCTTCTTCCATGCTTCTCTATTATTCGTCATCTCATCGGTCACCCCCTTTCTATCTTTAAGATCCTTCATACAGTTCATACATCATTTCTTTGTAGTAGAATTTAAATCTAGCATTACTTGAAAACGAGGGCGGAACTGATGACGTAAATAAATGGTCAAACTACAGATAAATAATGTAAATACATTATTGTTATCTGCTCTCATAGTTTATTAATTATCAACTATGATGCAACTGACACTCAGTTATTGCTGTGTTATTATGAAATCTGTATTATTTTTGAAATAATCCGATGTGAACAGAAAAATACCCACTTCATTTTTGTTTCCATTTGTGTGTCATTAAGTGATTATTTCAAAGGCAGGTACATGAACAAGGGGCAAGCCTACTGCCATCTACCGGGCACAAATCGAGACTCCGTGGCTGCTAGTGAGAAATTCCTGATGGAAAAACCAAATAACACGTTGCCCGACCTAGGAATCGAACCCAAGACGTCAGGCTCAGCAGTAGCGCTTGCGACCACAAGACCATTGCGGCAAAGTACACCTAGGGTGTACCCACTTACGTAGGTACCTACCTACAAATACCTTTTTAGCATTGTCTATGGGGTTCTTGTCAGCAGATTTTTCCTATGAAGGTTTGGGACCAGGAAAATATGATACAAAATGCTGAAGAACTTCCCCGCCATTACAGTAAATGTATGAGCGCTACTATTATACGAATATGTATTATATTTCTGAATACCTAATCTTTGATCATTTATTATAGATATTAACTGAGGTAGGTAGGTATGTGTTACTAGCATGTTGATAAGATATGGGTAGTAAAGTAAGTTTCATAATTTGTTTTGCCAAAATTATTTAATCAACCGTAATCGTTTTTAGGGTTCCGTACCCAAAGGGTAAAACGGGACCCTATTACTAAGACTTCGCTGTCTGTCTGTCTGTCTGTCTCCAGGCTGTATCTCATAAACCGTGATAACTAGAAAGCTGAAATTTTCACAAATGATGTATTACTATTGCCGCTATAACAACAAATACTAAAAATTAAAAAAAAAATATTAAGGGGGATGGGAGCCCCCCTTAATATTTTTTTTTTTAATTTTTGCCCTTTTTATAGATAATGGTACGGAACCCTTCGTGCGCGAGTCCGACTCGCACTTGGCCGGTTTTTATCAATAACTAGCGACCCGCCACGGCTTCGCACGGGTGCAATGTATATGTTACGGATGGGTGTGAACATAAACTTAAGATTAGCCGGCTAAACTTAGGTTAGGTTAGGTTATGGTAAGTTCAGCCAATCTTAACTTCTTAAGTTTATGTTCAGTATGATCTTTAGCCGTAACATATACATATTATAACCCTTCCTCTTGAATCATTCTATCTATTGCTGAAAACTGCATTAATATCCGTTGCGCAGTTTAAATAGATCTAAGCATACTTAACACCGGGAGCGACTTTGTTTTATACTATATGTATATAGATAGTTAACGAATTATATACATATATAAACTCAGATAAGTAGGTAATAATAAGGTTTGAATTGGATACTTCGTTACTGACATGCTAATGATAATAAGCGCATGTAAATAATTTTTGCTGGAATAAAATATGCTAACCGTCAAGATAATAGTTACGACATTCAACTCGATAATTAGACTTTAAAATGAATACCTACGTAATTTCTAAATACGAAGTTCTGCATTTATGTGGTGTGTCAATATTTAATTACGAATTACCTAAGTAAAACGGAACCTCACAAAAAATAAGGGCATCAGAAAGTTCATAGGTCTAAAGCTGTCTTAAGCTGTGTACTCACTGGTTTCTTTCATGGTCTGTTCGTCTTCGGTCAACACGGACAAAGGTCGAGGAGGAGTCACTTCCGAGCTGTAATTCCTCTGCATTCCAGTTGCGACCACGGGAGCCCGCCATTGCTCCAGGATCTGCAAAACCGGCTACTTTTAAATACCAAAGTTTATTTTAAAACAAACGAAACTTGATTTAATATTCAGAAGTTGGCTAAACTTTCAAAAATCGAAACTTAAATTAAACCATAGTTTAATATTTATTTTTAATTGATTAAAGCACTGATCACACACCTTGCTGCCAACGCGGCGTAATGGGAACATTGTTTTTCTTAATTTATTTTATACTATTTGCGATGGATTGTGGCCGCGTCTGCGCTGAGCGGACTCCGAGTCGAACTGGGTTTATTCTCGAGGCCGTACTGTTATCTCACTCGCTCACTAAGATAACGAGTTTTGGTAGCTGATTATTATGTGTTTTAACTTATTTGAGTTACCTTGACAGATAGAAAATAAAACGTGTTCTTATTATGTTCCATGTGAATCTATTGTCTTGAAAAAATAATAAATGACATACCTAGTAGGTAAACACCTAGTACAAGCGTTGGATGGCTAGAACACGTACTTGCTCTAGACATGTTGTAAGGTTATAAACTTATACCTAAACGAGATAGGTACTAGATAGGTAGCTGATCAGACAAAAACTTAGAAAAAAATACTATAATTTTTTTAAATCCTGCCTCTTTCTGCAGCGGACAATCAGGTAAGTTTGTCCTCCTCTTTTGGCAATGCTTTTCAAATAATCTTGAAGTGAAAAAAACCACAAAGCTCGTTAAAACGATACCTAGTAAAACGTTGAAAAACGTAAACTTAATAAATAGAAAGTCCATGAATACGGAAAATGGCTTTGGTAATGTTTAAGTAAGTAGGTACCTACTTTCGTAAATAGAAAGGACAATGCTCATGGAAGTATGGAATCCCGTACCATGCTGCATCAAAATCAAACCTTGTTTTTTATAGACTACACTGATCGTATTAACTCCTACAAAAATTATTTTTGAAAAAAAAACCCGCGTTTCAGAGTTATTTTATAAAATCGAAACTAACCTAAAAAGTAGGTCTATTTTTTCGACGCTACCAACGACGTATTTTAACACACATACATTACATTATTGCTCTAAAAACAGCGTAATACACTAATATTAGTAAGAATTACGAGTTAAAGTAACATCCACAGTATGCTTGACTGAAACTCGATTTTATTTTAGACCTTTATATTGCCAATAGTCAGTCAGTACAGTACAAATGTCAGATGCCACAGATAAGATAACTATAAACCATAGAGTATAGTAAGTGCTATAAACTAGTCGGGATTTAGGGATGTAATCGATAAATCAAAATCTTTAGGCTGAGAAAATCTATTTTGTTGCAAATAGCAATAAACCAAACTAAATCGATTTGATGTACTGATCTTACTTAATTGTAATTAATTTTAGAGTCCGCTCGACAGACAAGGGTTTGTTCAATTGAAACGGAACGTCATTTATATTCAGTTGAAACGGAACGTCATATAAAGGGAGTAAAACAATATTCATACTTTTAAACTCGAAAAGTATATTTCCAGTTCAAAAATCAAATCCCCGACGCGTAATGCCGTAAAAAAATATGAAACTAATTACTATAATATTTTGGTTTTGAGGCGCGAGACTTTTTGGTACCAACTTTGGTCATTCTCTTTTAAACATTTATGAGCTTCAAGGTCCTTTTGCCACATGGGTTTACGAGTAATCGGAGCAAACAACGCCATCTAGTTTTTAATACAATTTACAGTCAATTAGATATACTTAGTGCATTTCAAATAAGAATAGGAACGTCAATGACTTCTGTCAACTGTCACTAGAAATTCATACAAAACGATTAAACGATATCTAAGAAAAAGATAACACTAAGGTGTCATTCATTTATATCGTAAAACTATTTTTACTAGTTTTACCCCCTCCTCCATATATGTATAAAAATAAGTATAGGCTGACTGATCAGGACGCGTACCGCGAAGGCTGGTTCGAGGGGGCGGGGGAAAAGAGCACGTGGAAGGAATTGGGGGAGGCCTTTGCCCAGCAGTGGGACAGTACATCGTGTTGCAAAAAAAGAATGTAAAGGAAACAAAAAATACACGTTTGGTTTGTTTTTTCTGCTAACAATTTTTAGGAATATTTATTATTTTGTTTCACAAAGGTACAGACGCCAGCACATCAAGCTACTACAATCCGTCTTTCTTTAACAGATTTTCAACTTTATTGCAAAAGCATTAGGTTCAAGGTTGATTGGGGAAATTTGCAAGTATGGGGTAGCTTGATGTAATTTGCCCGCGCTTTTTTATGAATATAAACTTTGCACATTTTTGTGGACTTAGGTAACTATTATATAACTACTTAGTAACTATCAATTCCTCCTACCCCCTTATAAGAAAAAATAAGACGTGCTCGAACCCCCCCCCACCCCCGCCCTAATGGCGCCTAAGAAGATAATCACGGTCATTATATTTTTATTGGTTTTCCATTTTTAGTTGTAGTACCCATCCTATGCAAATATTATATCAATAACCCATGAATCGGGCCACCTAATGTATTTTTGAGAGGGAGCTATTCACAAACTCCTGGTACACAAATCCCTTTGTGACAACTGACAAAGTGGTAGAAGTGTCTAGTGTCTCGGACAGCGTAGCGTACCTCATAGTGAAGTTAACCGAGAGGTTGGCCTCAAGGTTGTTCTGGTCTACGCACCGACCTCGGCACACTCGGATGACGTGGTGAAGGGAATGTTTGAGGACTTTAAGGACATCTCCAAGGCCTTGCATTCCACGGAAACGCCCGGGTATCATCACTGCGAGGATCGCCCAGAGGACACGGTGGAGCACACCGTGGAGGTCTGCTCCGCTTGGGCGGAACACCGCCGTGTTCTCGTAGCGGCGATTGGTGGCGGCGACCTCTAGCGACCGGCCCTGGTTCAAGTGAGAGGGAGAGAACCTCAAGTCCCAGCCGCCGTGGGAGACGCCCCGGGCGTCAGGGCGCCGTCGAGCCACCACGTGGCCCAGCCCGTGTCGACGGCGCATTCGTGTTCCACGCGCGCCTCAAAGAGATGTCAGCAAAAAGGAAGGTGCCTGCCGAAGGGGCTGCGGGACTGTTCAAAAGAGATACCGCGGCCCTGGAACACAAAGGGCCAAGAAGGAACACGGATGGGTTTTAGTCAGTAAAAGTTTGACACTCCCTTCCGCTCCACCCAGAGCGGGACCGGTCACTTCATGATTTCCCATCAGAATAAAAAAAGGCCTTGCACTCCACTACTAAGGCCCACTACAACGTTCTCAAGGGGGATTTTAACGCTAAAGTGGGAGTACAGAATTGCCGTGAATCGGTAGTAGGGTCCTACGGGTTTGGCAGCAGAAATCATATGGGACAAATGCTTGTCAACTACTTTGCGTAGGAAGGGCTCTTCGTGATGAATTCCTTCTTTAAGAAACAGCCCCAAAGGAAGTGGACGACTGGACGTGGTGAAGCCCCGACACAATGACGAAAAATGAGATAGACGTCATCATGCGTCTCGACCTGATTGAGGCGGCTCTTGGACAGCTTAAGAATGGAAAATCTCCAGGTGAGGATAACGACTGAGCTCCTGAAAGCGGGAGGAAGTCCTGTATTAAGAGAGCTTCGGGAGCTTTTCAACACGGTCCTGTTCTCTGGGAGAACTCCAGAAGCTTGGAAAAGGAGCGTGGTCGTTCTTTTCTTTGAAAAGAGAAACAAGAACCTATTAAAGAATTACAGACCCATTTCGCTCCTTGGTCACGTGTATAAGCTGTTTTCAAGAGTCGTCACGAATCGTCTAGCGCAAAGACTCGACGACTTCCTGTCACCGGAGCAGGCGGGGTTTCGAGGAGGATAGCACCACATAGAAGTCCGAAGAGTATAATCGGCCGCTGTGTCTTGCATTTGTGGACTATGAGAAGGCTTTTGACTCTGTGGAGACCTGGTCAGTTCTGGTGTGTTATGAGTTCTAAGTGGACTGGCGATACATCAAAGTGCTGAGAAATCTCTATGAAAACGCAGCAGTGACCGTCCAAACTCAGAAATCAGCAAACAGAGCATGTCCTTGCGTCGGGGGGTGAGGTAAGGGGACGAATTTTCTCCGAAATTGTTCACCAACGCACTGGAGAATGTGTTTAAGACGCTAAAATGGAAAGGACGTGGCATTAACATCACGGGTGAGTAGAACTTGAACAAAGCACAGATTATGCTCAACGAACACGTCACCCCAGGACCTATTGTTGTCAATGGCGGAAGCTTCGTTGCGTATTCCACAGAGCCTAAAGACCAAGATCTTGAACCAGTGCGACCTGCCTGTTATGACTTACGGGGCCGAGACTTGGACACTCACGGCACGGCTGGTCCAAAATATCAAGGTCACTCAGCGAGCTATGGAACGGGCTATGCTTGAAGTATCTCTGAGGGATCGCATCCGAAACGAGGTGATCCGACAGAGAACCAGATTTGTAGACATAGCTCACCGAATAGGTAAGCTGAAGGGCAATGGGCCGGTTATGTTAGTCGTAGAATCGATGACCGATGATGATGAGTAAACGTGTTCTTGAGTGGAGACCGCGAATCGGCTGGTAGCAGTGGTAGCAACTGGATGAGAGTTCCTGAGAATCGAATTGAGTGGCGTGCGCTTGAGGAGTCCTATGTGCAGCACTGGACTGCTATAGGATGATGATTTAAAAAAAAGATTACGACGAATTGAGAACCTCTCCTTTTTAGGGTTCCGTACCCAAAGGGTAAAACGGGACCCTATTACTAAGACTTCGCTGTCTGTCTGTCTCCAGGCTGTATCTCATAAACCGTGATAGCTAGAAAGCTGAAATTTTCACAAATGATGTATTACTATTGCCGCTATAACAACAAATACTAAAAATTAAAAAAAAAATATTAAGGGGGGCTCCCATACAACAGATATGATTTTTTTGCCGTTTTTATAGATAATGGTACGGAACCCTTCGTGCGCGAGTCCGACTCGCACTTGGCCGGTTTTTTTAAATATTGTCGGTATAAAAATATTGTGAACCGACATGAAACTAAAGACATTTAAATATTAGGTACGAGCTATTTGAAACATACGATACAAAATGTTTACCAGCAGCAGCAGCGCCCTCCTGATAATATCATTCAAGTGACCCAAGGGCTGGGCAATATGACTCTTATTGCTCTAAAAAGAACTTTTTTACATACATAGAATTGTACAGACAACAAGTCGCTGCTCGGTTAAATTGAAGCAATGATTTTATTTAATCTAAAAATAGTTTCAATGGACTCTTGCACCTAACGGTTGAACTAGGTAGGTACCTAGTTATTTCTAAATTGGTCACCATCTACTGCTAATGAATGGATGTTTTTATTTAAGTATTGGGGGTAAAACCTAACTCATGTAGGTAGGTATCACACAGACAGCATAATAATTAAACGATCATTGTTTTTAATTTCACATTATTTTATGAATGTAGGTACCTACATATGTATGCACACTCTACCAGCTACTGTCTCCTGACGATCTATCTAACTCTTGTTGACGCCAGTTAGTTTCCGAATTTAAAAAACAGGATCTTTACAACATACCCCCATCCCCAGGGTGTCCAACAACCAGGGCTGCGGGACTGTTCGAAAGAGATACCGCGGCCCTGGAACGCAAAGGGCAAAAGAAGGAACATGGATGGGTTTTAGTCAGTAAAAGTGATGAATTCCCATCCCAAAAAAAAAAAACAAAAGGGTGTCCAACAACAGAGAAAAAAAACTAACTTCGTTACGAGTTTACCTCTAGCGTTATTTCTTTAGCAATCAACAATATTAGCTGCATTAACTGGAGTTTTATAAATACTTCATTAAACTTCAGCAAGCTTACAGTGAGCTTTAAAACAGGCGAGCACCATTAGGCGGGCATGCGGGGCATATAGATAACAAAAAAGTGAAAAATAATTTTAGCTTCAGAAGTCGGTGACTTTAGTTTGTTTGATTCAGTTTTTTGGCACCGACTTCTGAAGCTAAAATTATTTTTCACTTTTTTGTGATTTTGAAGTCGGTTAATTATTTTTTGCAAAAAAGTTTTTTTTATTTTTTCATTTTTGTTGCAATATCCTATACAAATATTTTCTATGCGTTCATTTTACATTGTAAACCATACATTTCATGGTAATAGGCTTATTCTTACTTAAAGTAACTCCACAACAACAAAAAAGTAACAGACTTCAGAGTCAAATGCTCATAAAATAAAAACTAATGGGCCTACCTGAATCAAATTTTTATGGGACCAATTCGAAACTATTCCGCATCAAACAAAAAAAGAATTACGTAAATCGGTTCAGAAACTTCGGCGTAATCGGTTTACATACATAAAAAAAATAAAAAATAAAAATATACCGGCCGAATTGAGAACCTCCTCCTTTTTTTTGAAGTCGGTTAAAAACTGAGGCCCATTGCTGGGATTCGATATTTATCAGCCAGCCACAGCCTGCCATCATGAATCCCAGGTTTTACCTACCTATACCATCATTAATTTTTTGTTTGAGATGCGTAGTCCAAACAAGAACGAACAAAACAATGCCGATGATTGTGATGTTTTCGTAGCAATAGACTACTTCAATATAACTAGTGTTTTTTTTATTCAAAAGAGCCAGGCGCTAATTGGAATCTTCTCTATCTATGCAAAAAAACTGTTAAGGGGAATGCTACAACCAGCCCGCGAAATTCAAAATTTCTTGCGTTTTTTGCAATTTGCAGGCCAGTGCTAGGTTGTATGTTGATTAAAATATTATTCGCGGCTGTAAGACATATGTAGTTACAGAATTATAATCATCAAAATCATCAACAAAACGCTCTAAGTTCATAAAGCTGTAGGAATGACTTTTTCTGTTTTTTTTTTGTTCCTACGCCTTTATGAACTTGGAGGGTTGTATTGGTGATTTTGATGATTATAATTCTGTAACTACATACGTCTTACAGCCGCGAATAATATTTTAATCAACACACAACCTAGCACTGGCCTGCAAATTGCAAAAAACGCAAGAAATTTTGAATTTCGCGGGCTGGTTGGAGCATTCACCTTAACCAGTAAAAAAATAATTGGGACAACTTGAGATGAATGTACAGACGCCAGCACATTAAGCTACTACAATCTGTCAAATTTCTTTAGTAGATTTTCAACTTCTCTAAAACATTAGGTTCAAGGTTGGTTGGGAAAATTGACAGTTTCGGGTAGGTTCCTTGAAAATTGACAGTTTCGGGTAGGTACCTCGCATTATCATCTCTATGCAGACGACCTGCAGCTTTATCGTCATTTTAAACTCGACGAGCTTCCTGGAGCCATCGATGCCATCAATAATGATCTTCAAAACATCAGTCAGTGGGCTAAAAGTTTTGGACTGTTAGTTAACCCAACAAAATCACAAGCTCTCATTATTGGTGGCAGATACTTCGTAAACTTATTGAATCATCAGTCCCTCCCTCCTATCGTGTACGATGGTGTCGCTATTACTTACTCGAAGAAAGTGAAAGATTTGGGTGTATTCTTGGACTGCAACCTATCTTGGCATGTTCACATTGCTGAAGTAAGCAGGAGGGTGTTTTGTTCGTATCGGTCTCTTAAGCGTCTTCAGAAGTTCCTGCCATTTGAAACTAAAATTATTCTTGCTCAGTCTCTCCTTCTACCTCTTCTAGACTATGCTGATGTCTGTTTTCTCGATGCAACTGAGGAACTTCTTAATAAGCTCGAACGTCTGCAGAATTTGTGTATCCGCTTCATCTTTGGGCTTCGTAAATACGACCATGTATCAGATTTTCGAAAGCGGCTGAAGTGGCTACCTATTCGGCAGCGTCGAGACTGTCACACTCTTTCTTTTCTCTTTTCCATTCTTCACAATTCTAAAGCTCCTTCGTATCTTCGGGAACGCTTTGAGTACCTTGTTCCTCGAGGTAAACCTTGCCGCTCATCATCATCTCTTCTGCTTCGTTTCCCTCCACACTCCTCAAGTCGGTATGATGGATCATTCACTGTTCGTGCTGTACGCCTTTGGAATTCACTTCCACACTCCTTGCGGGATAGTTCATCGTTAGAGGCGTTCAAGAAAGGAATAAAGGAACATTTCCTGTCAACATGAATGTATGTATATATATATAGCATTTTATAGGTATGTATATGCGTATATATTGTATGTATTACGTATATTATATTGTAGGTATGTAGTTTAGTTTATAAAATTAATTAATTTTGTTAATGTTATTGCACCATAAGTGTACCCTCTTCTGCAAATCTCGCAGTCAAAATTTGGTTTGCTGTAAGAAAACCCAATTCTGGGTTAAGCTCGCCATTGTACATAAGCTATATTATTGCAATTTGTATCCAAATGTATTATTTTGTGTGCAATAAAGAATAAGAATAGGTTGACCTGCTGGCTGCTGGCGGCTGTACTCTGCAACTAATGATATTATTCTTGGTAATAGGATAGTCAAACATTATCAAGGAACGTTACGGTCTCTGGAGGAAGGCTCACGAGGTTTACGGAAATTGTAACGTACTACATTCTGCTTCAAATGGGACGTCTTTCCTCTGACAGCCGGATGTATTTTTTAGGTTGGTACTTCTGTTTTCTAGAATCATGCAGAAACTGTCAAATAGTTGCCATATCAAGTAAACTTCCACAAAAAAATGGTAAAATTGAATTAATCTGTTCAAAATGAACTGCTGAAATTACAAATATTTTGATTGAAGTCGAACACAGAAGATATTATTTTTCTTCTTTGCGTATCGCTCCGGTGTAGTGTTTTAATTTTATCACCTTACATTGCTTGCATTTGGTAGGTAACTTCGGTACCATTGTAAAATAGCGCTACTACAAAATATTAATAATAAGTTTTTCTTATATTTACAAATAAAAAACATTGATAATGAAAATAAAATTAATAACAATAATAACCGGTTATGATAAACATGGGTGATTAAAAAACTATTGGGTAAGTGAAATCAAAGTATAGCAACACCTCAACTGTCATTCAGTAATGGCATGATGGCATGGTTCGTTTCTTACGAGACTTTTCTCGAAAATTGAGAGAATTCATAGTCAATCTAGACTTGCACGCGGTTTATTTGTAAGCATATTGAGTGTTGTTTTAATATCTTGCGTTACGATAAAGTTCGCTGACCACGACGTGTCAAAAATCTTACTGGATTTACTTGACTATTCGCGTGTGGTGATCTCAAGTAATCCTGAGACCTTGTGCCTAGTTACATACTTGAAAAATGGCCAAATGGGGCGAGGGTGACCCTAGATGGATCGTGGAGGAACGGCCTGACGCTACTAATGTGAACAACTGGCATTGGACGGAGAAAAATGCGGGGCCGTGGTCTAAGGATCGGCTAAAAGAACTGTTGAATAACTTCAAAATAGCTCAAAATGGTGTGGATTGTAAGGTGGTGGAGGTGGAGAAGCTTGACGGTGAGGCATCAGCGAACAATAGGAAAGGAAAGTTAATATTTTTCTATGAATGGGACATCAAACTGAAGTGGGAAGGCACCTTGCATGGCAGCAAAGATGTTGTGAAGGGAGAAGTCAGCATCCCGAACTTGTCCGAAGAGAATGACGTTAGCGAAGTTGATGTGAGTATTTTATGTAAATTTTGTGACTTATTCATTCAGAAGCTAAGCGCTTTGATATTCAAGTAACATTTGGTTGATCTAACCTAGAAAAGTGTAGATTTTATGCTGATTCTAGGTTTTCTGTTCTAAAAGTTATATGAATTTTGTATGATTTGAAAATAGAGCATATTTATTTATTTAAACTTCATGTTCAATAGTGGTACATAGGCGGACTTAATGTCCAGTCATCCTTTGGGTTAAATAAGAAAACATTGTGATAGGGTACAAAATAAATATCTAAAAACAACTTCTTGTTTTCGAAAATTTATATACTTATATTGATACTAATACACATATACATTAAATAAACTACTAAATATTTTAACAAAAACCAAAAATAGTTAGTTTAGTAATTATATTCATAAAGCATAATATGTAATCACTAGTTTTATCATTTAAACTAAGGAAATTAAACCACAGATAAGAAACTTGTGGTATTCTTATGATAAGTTATACCACAGTAGGTACGAACCACAGGATTTTAATTTGGTAACAATAAGCTGTTCATTTTTCTAAAACTTCCGTGTTACCAACCGTACCACGATGTTACCGTGTGTTAGTTTTAATTTGGTAAATTATGACTTATTCTTCAAGAGATCTTTTGAAAATGTCTATTGGGCTATGTTTGTATAGCTAGGCATGATTATTTGGCTGTATAATTCTGGTATACCACGGCAAGCAGTTCCACTGGAAATTTACCTTAACATGCTGTAAAAAACTTAGGCAGATGACCATGGAAGTTATAATATAATATAATCTTTATTTATATAAAAAAAAACAGATTGTAGTACATGTAACGAAAGATTTAAATCATAGATTCGGTATACCACACCAAAGGATGTTGTTTCTATTTCATAATCCTGTTCATATTCATTGTCAATTTGAACGGGATTATCTCAGTCACTTATACTGCGCACTATACTTATCATTTTCATTCATTTCTTTTTCTCAACGGCATGTAAAGCCAAGTCAAATGTCCATAGGCCGCATAAAAACTCGGACACCAAGTTAGGCACTAACCACATGATAAAGAAGACTTATAATTATATGCGAGATGCGCAAGCTTGCTAATCTCAGTATAAATTCGTTTTTGCATGGCCTAAGCACGGTGAGGGTACATCTATGATAAAGATATTGTAGTTACCGCAGCATTATTAATTAAGTGCTTTGCAAAATCAGGTTTACCTAAACCTACTTTCTTTACACTTTTGTCACTAGAATTTGAAGTAAGGCATATGACTATAATGAAACATTTGATCTTGTTTTGTGCATGACAACAAAGCTCACTTCACATGCGAAACATGAAACCAATGTATGAACTATTTTAAATGGGAAGAGATAAACTTATAAATAAAATGTGTAAAAGAGGTGTGTTGGAAATTAAATAAGCTTGTCCAGAATTTATGTTCAAGAACTGTTGTATCATTTGTGCCAATAATATTGGGGAAAATAAAAGATGCTTATGGCTGTTATTTGAATTTGTATGTATTCAACTGTATATTTACATTATTTTAATGTTAAACTAAACAAAAATCTGCTTCATCATCTTGTCTGTGCCAAAATTCTGATTCAAATGTTTTTCAATAAACTCTCATCAATTTATTTTTACCCATAACATTCTTTTTCAAAAACATGGTCACAAGTCAAACCAAAGACGTTGATTAAGATGAATCATAACCTCTGTAACAAGCTCTCGTAATCGTCATAATTAAATTTCACCGTTTTCAGATTTCAGTCACAATCAAAGGCAGCGGAGAAGAAGCTCAGAGAGTTAAAGCATTCATGCACAACATAGGCCGAGATAAAATCCGGAGCCAACTTACCGAATACATACGTAGTCTCAAAGAGGAATTCTCCAAAGGTCTCATCCTTCCTAAGAAAGGCGAAGACCCAGTCAAACCTGATAATGTTTCGATGATAACTAGCGGTTTTAATAAGAAAGTCAGTATGGACCCGATTGTTGCTACTAAGAGTCAGCAAGTTGGTTGCAAGTTGGACACGAAGAGTATTGAGCTGTCGGAGAAGTTCCAGTGTCGTGCGCAGGAGTTCTATGATGCTATGACTCGGATAGAAATGGTTACTGCTTTCACACAGGTATGGGTCTTTTAATTATTTTCTATTGTTCTGACCACCAACGGTTTCTGAGTAACTTTATGAAAATAGCAACAGGCGGCAATATCAATACCGCCTATGGAAGCCTTTTCATGCAGTTACATTGAAACCAGTTGAGTTGCTGCGGCCTGTCAACGCGGTTGTCAGTGCTGCTGCAGTGTAATCACAAACAGAATTGTATGTTGATGTTGAACTATTGGCATGCACCCACAAATACCCACGCATGCTTTGCTAAATTGGAGAAGTAAACAGGAAAACTATTTTGCGACCCAGAAAGACATAATTAATTCAATTGCGCACGAATGTGTATATGTTACGGCTAAAGATGGGTGTCAACATAAACTTAAGATTAGCCGGCTAAACTCCGAACTAACCGAACCTCGGGGTGCCCCTGTCGTCGACCGTCTAGGGTTAGCGTTTCCATCAGCAGGTCGACGGATCCCCGCTGCGCGGGGCTCCTATTTCTGTCTGCAAGGTTTACAGGAACCTAACTAACCGAACCTCGGGGTGCCCCTGACGTCGGAGTTTAGCCGGCTAATCTTAAGTTTATGTTGACACCCATCTTTAGCCGTAACATATACATGATACACATTCGTGCGCAATTGAATGAATTATGGCTTTTATATCATCTTCATATGGTATAAATTAGAATTATTGACCCGTGTTTATGAAATGCAACATCTGAAATACTGAATTATAAAAAAAAAACTTGCTGTAGCAGATCCATAGGGTTATGCCTTTTGCGAGTCAAATGACGTATAGAAACTGAAGGCAATGAACGCCGATTTGTGACAGTAGTAAGCCCGCAACGCACTTTAGGCGCTACGAATTTTTTCAAGTATGAAGCCATCCTTTAACCACGTGAGGTTTTAAGCTACTTTTATACCCCTCCCTCCCCTTCGTGATACGTCGTAAGGTTTGTGGAAAAAAATACACGTGACGCTAGGAGGGGGAGGATGGGTGGTCTTAAACGGATGGAGGGGTTCCTTTTGTTTTAGACCACCCCTCCGCCCCCTCCCACTGTCACGTGTATTTCTTATTATTGAAAAGATCAGAGAGTTTCAGAAACTTTTTTAATAAAAATATCATTGTTAAGATTTTTAGACAGGAATTCTTGCTTTTTGCTTCTTCACGCTTGCTCGGGTGTTTATGTGGTCATACAGCTCACACAATCCAATTCAATCCGATATTGGTAAAAAATATTTTATACTACGAAAAAATACACGGGATTGTCTCAGTATGCCATCCTGCCCCGACGTGATTAATCGTCATTTTCTTTCTGAACCCCTCGGCCCTCCCCCTCTTCAAACCTCACGTAATTAAAGGATGACTCCCATGCTGCTGGCTACTCTGCTCTCTGGTGTTCAATCAAACAACTATCGTCTTTCTCTCACATGTAAAACTAATTACAGCATTCAAATAAAATTACGCTTGTTACAGGGCCACGTCAAAATGGATGCAGCGAAAGGTGGCAAGTTCGCGCTATTCGGTGGCAATATATCCGGGGAGTTCAAGGAGCTGGTGCCTCCCAAGAAGATAGTACAATACTGGCGATACAAGCAGTGGCCGGCACAGCACTTCTCTGAAGTCACATTTACTATTGATGAGAAGGTACATCTCAAAGCCTTATGGTGTGATTGTTTTTCAGATTATTCAGAATGTTAACTCGTGTTTTCTCACCACATTACCTACGCAGTTATCAAATTTTCATGCTAAATATGCTTTCTGCAAATCTGTTTGGGCTACCAATAAGTGTCTTAGGTGGTGGTTCCACTGTGTTCAAATTATTTGAATGTATGTTGTCATAGAGTAATATCTTTCGTCAAATTTAAATTGCTTAATAATTATTAGATTTCGTGCATTGACTGATGAATCATAATCAAGCGCCGTCAAACGGTATTTCGAAATTGGTTCATTGCAATGGATGTAAATCAATTGTGGATTAATTTTGTTATTTTTGCTGGTCACTATTAGCTGATTCACTATGTTTTTTAGTAAATCATTTTGGAGCTAACCAAAAAAATATTTAGCTGACCATTTAAACCGTAACCATAAAGATTGCAGCATTGTTTCAGTCTGATTCAAAGTTCGAAATTAATTTGACCTGGAGGTTTACTATGACGTCATAAAGCGGGAGTAATTCTAGTGTGGGAAAGAGACAGAGCTATACAGGTCGTCTAGCGCCATCTCTTTTCCACACTGGAATTACTCCTGCTTTAAAACATCATGGACCACCTGTATTTAGTCCAGTGTAATAAGGCTCACGCAACAATTGGGCCAGGGTCCTCTGCCCAGTGCGGCCCGCTTGTAGTGTGCGATGGTTCGTTCAAAATGTATGATTCATAATTGAGGTTTTTATAATGCTTTCGCTGGGGCGCATCCCACCAAAATCTGTGTCATCCTTTGAGAGAAAACTCCAGTAGTCGTCGATATTTTTGTTAAGTTTAATGTTTGTCAATCTCCTTTCCAGGACGACCACACCCTAGTGACAGTGAAGCAGGACCTGGTACCCACTGCAGAAGTAGATCAGACCCGGGAGAACTGGCGGCGGTACTACTTCGAGAGTATTAAACGAGCTTTCGGCTTCGGAGCTTTCCTGTGATGCTTCACACTAATTAGGTGGGTAGTTACGTAACTGCCTTGTTGGTCTTGTAGTCGCAAGCACAACTGCTGAGGTCCCAGGTCCCAGGTCGGGCAAAGTGTTATTAGATTTTTCCATAAAGAATATCTCAGTAGCAGTTTCGGAGTCTGGATTTGTACCCGGTTGATAGCAATAGTCTCTCGCCCCCTATTACATGGGACTTAAACATAACTGGCGAAATGTGGGTGTACTATTAGGTACACCTCAGCCTAACCCTTCGGGGATTACAGGCGTGATGTTATGTTATGTGTTACGTAACATTACGCCTTGTAATCCTCGAAGGATTAGGTAGAGGTGTACTATTCCATTGATTAGCGTTAACGTTTTCACGAACATAGTATTGTGGTAGCCATACTATTACGAAATATGCCTTTTAACACAGTAACCGTTATCGCGAAAAGCATTTGAATTTTGAACTGTTTACATTTCATTGCTTGTGACTGTACGAACACATTTCGCCAGTTATCTAAAGTCCCACGTAATAGTGGGCGAGCTTATGGCCATCAACGCACGAACCGGATTCCGCGGCTGCTACTATAAATAAATATAATAAATAAGTTACTGTAAGTTACTGAAGGCAAAACGACTGTGCTGTTCCTTGAAATACCTACAAGTGGGAGAAAATCTAATTAAAAAATATGGCGTCGTAACATTATCATACTTATCGATAACCATCTAACTGTAATAAAAATGGTTTCGTCATTTTACGTTGTTATGATTATACTTGTTTGATTCCTATCAGAACACAGTAACAATTCCTTTATAATTTCTCAATGAATGAACAATAGATGGCCTTAAATTCGAAATTGAATTTCGAAAAGTAAACGAAAAATTATGATTATTTTGTAAATTGGTTTGCACTAACACTTTTACACGTCAATTTTGTACAAAAACTAGCTGAGTCGGTGTTGCATACGCAACTAATCTGACAAGAAACAGCTGAGACGAACTCGGAGGTCTCTGTGTCAAACGCGCGGGTGCACGCTCTTATGTCTGTATTGAAAATAAGTATGCGCAGCTTTAAAGGCGCGGGCTCGTGTGACGGGTTTTCTAAGGGAAATTTGACTGCGGGCTGCCACTACGTGCACCCGCGCGAGTTTTAGCGGACGTCCAGACATAATCTAGGTCAAGTCGCAAGAGGACCTAGCAGATTAGTGTCTGAGATGGTCTTTTGAAAAAAGAACTAGATTCGAGTGGACCTGTCCAGTCAGTTCAAGAATTTATCAGTTATCATGGTGTATGCACGCTTGATAATGATCTCACATACATTTCTCTCTTTTCAGGTTCAATTTTAAGTGGTTCGGTTGAAGAATGCACCCAAGGACAAGTTTTGTAAAATGCAGGATTTCATTTTATGTAAATTTTGTAATACAACTGTGATGAATAACTTAATAATGCCGATTTTTTAATGCACTTTTGTTTGGACACGGATTCAAGGCTTTTTATAAGGAAGCTTTGCTAGTGGTAACTGCTACTGCTGGCTGCTTTGCTGTGGTTTTATATGTAAGAGAGAGACAACGCTATACGACTCCCCTTGTGCGTTAAAATGAGATGACATCACTCGCTCGAATACATAAAAAAATGCAATTTCGACTTTAAGAACATTAACTGCAAGTTGATTTTAGAATAACAATAACTATTGATACAAAACACTTAGTTGCAAAGAAAACTGGACTTAGTGTAGCGAAATCAAGGTTTCAAATCCTATACCTGTGGCTTATTAGCTAATAATATTGGTGTTGCCCAAATAGTATTTTACTATACTTATACAATTGTGGGGTTATATGTATTTAGTTTGATGACTAAACACTGTTCAACTGCCATGAAATCTACCTCAATCTATTGGTCGACCGTAGGCATTTAAGCCACAATATCTTTCAATTTACCATTATTAGGTATACTATACAAAGATTTATATCGATAGATATGCTCTTGTTTATGTCAGATGTGAACTGCCTCGTTGGTCTAGTGGTCGCGACTGCTGAGATGAGGCCCTGGGTTCGATTCCCGGGTCGGGAAAATTGTTATTTGGTTTTTCCATTTTAGAGTACCAGGCTGTCATAAACTTGTAGGAGCTTACCGTAACTGAACTAAAAAAAAATTAATACCAAAAGTTTATAAACTTATTTTTCACGACTATACTCTAATTTCGAAAAACCCTTTTTTACTGGATACCGAGTAGGTTTCCACTAAAAAAGGGTTTTTGTGTGTATTCACAAAGAATACACCCTCCAAATTTCATCTCTCTAGGACCAGCGGTTTGGGCTGTGCGTTGATATATCTGTCAGTCAGGACTATGTATAAGTTGTGGTTTAAACCTGTTAGGGTATTTTAAGTTGTATTCCAGAACTATTAAAATACCACCTTGAATTCATGCAACACTAAAGGCGCGGGCCCACCGCGGCGCATGCTGTGCACGGGCACGCGGCGCATTTTAGCTGCGTGTATTAATTTGTTTGACAACGTGGGTCTACGTTTCCACTGGAGTACACGAATATGACCCACGACTATGTATAGCGTGGCACGGCGCACGGGGAGGCTACGCACGTGCCACTGCAATCTGCGCTGCGATAAGTGAGCTGTACATAGTCGTGGGTCAATTATTCGTGTACTCCAGTGGAAACGTAGACCCACGTCGACAGCGTTGAGCTATGTAACCGCCTATTCGAGCAAGCCACGCATGTATCAATGACGTCAATTCATGCGTAGCCTCTCCGTGGGTTGCAGTGGACACAACCACATAGATTTTCTTACAAAGCGAAGCTTAATACACGTGCGTAGCCTCTCCGTGCACCGCGGTGGGCCCGCGCCTTTATACTTTTTACAGTTCTGAAAAAATACTTTACGAATACCAGAAGGCCTAACTAAGTAGTTAAAATATCCAGAACTGTTAAAATACCACCTTGAATTCATGCCAGCCTAGTACTTTTTGTAAGGTGTAGCTATTTATAGAAAAGACGATTTTCAAAAATAGGAGTGAAATGTTTATTCATCAATTTTGACAGTGTCGTCTTTGGAGATGAAGATAATAATATGTTGTCCAGTTTACAAAATTTTTGTAAATGTACCATAAAATAAAAATGTATTGTATATTTAGTTCACTTGACGATACTTTAGCATCGATGACGAATCGGTACTATGAAAACAATTTTTTTTTGTGAATCGTGATCTTTTGTTTTTCAATGACGAATCGGCACAGTGACGAACCGGGCATAAGCCCTTACGATCTGTCAAAGATCTTGTTTGCACTTTGGTGGTTGGATTTGATACTAAAACCAGGAATGGAATATTGGACTGAACATTTGACGTTTGGCACTCGCATAATAATAGGTATATATTTTTTCATCTCACTTTGCCTACGTGTACGAAAAATCTATCGAGTTGTGGTCGATTCTGCTAAATTGTATATTATCTTGCTTAAAAAACGTTTGGTGGGAGGTATCATTGCAAGTCAGAGGTAACAACAAGGATTTTTGATTCAGATATTTCGAACTAGCCTTGAATTCTCGTCCATAAGAACTTTAAAAAAAATCTAAGAATCTTGTTAGCTAATACTATCGATAGTTTGCGTCTAGAACGACAAATTTTTTACGGAAACACAGATAGATATACAGGGTGCAACCAAGCATTATGTACATCAAACTAAGTAAGTTTACGCAAAAATATATTACTGGGTATCGACTTTTTTTGGGGTGCATAATCACGTTTTACGGTAGGACTCAATGTAACGCACTCAAAACATTGTGCTGATGGATGAATTGAATAGTGCGGGTTTCATGGAGCGTTGATCTCTATAGAAACCTAGATAGGTTTTAGTTTGATATATCTATCTGTGTTTCCGAAGCAATGTTCTTTGCTTTTCTGTAAGTAGCTGACTTATTGTGTAAACGATTTTTTTTTTAATTTATGGGATTTAATTCACCAATAAATTATGCTAGATTTATTTTGGTTTTTCATTTTATAACCACTGAGATGAGGGCGCAAATCGGCAAGCATAAGGTGGGACTCCTGTAGGCTAGGTGTGGAGCGACGATCTTCGCAGGGCAGAAACAGCTGGATGAGAGTTGCTGAGAATCGAGCTGAGTGGTGCGCAAATGTGACGGCCAGTCCTGCAGCGGACTGCTATAGGCAATGATCCACTAAGGCATCGTCTAATTCGGGTATTGTGGTGCGTAGGAGACGCCTGTATCCAGCATGAACCCCAATGGCCGATTAAAAGAAAACGGTCATGTTGGCAGGTCATCCTGGTGAATTGGTCAACATACGCGATACCTGGATACAATGTAACCAGTGGCGGATTTACCAGCAGGCTGAGTAGGCTGGAGCCTAGGGCGGCAGATTTTAGGGGCGGCAAATATGGGGCCAATTTTCTTTTTATGTCTTACAGAAATTAATACATAAATTCATACTTTTATTCCTAAATGTTATTAAGTCCACACACAAACAATTCAATATGTGAATGTTTCAGCAGTTAGATGATTTTATCTATAATTTAGTGATTCGCGCTTATTGAAAAAAAGCGACGGGAATCCATACTTCTATACTTAATAATATTACAAATGCGAAAGTAACTCTGTTTGTTTGTTACCTTTTAACGACTAGGTAAACGGCTGATCGGATCGTAACGAAATTTGGCAAGGAGATAGATTATATCATGGGAGGACATAGGCTATATTTTTTTTCTCACAAATGCCTATCAAAATTTCCACGCGAACGAAGTCGCGGGCAACAGCTAGTACTTTATAATTTAGAATAGCTGGAAGCTGGAAACGGCAGTAATCGTAATATATAAAAATGAGTAAATTGTTATCCTTTCAACTTTCAAATAAAAGCACTTTTCTTGAAAGAAATCTATCCTAATGTTTTTTTTTTAAGTTTTTTTTTTTACGTGTTGATGGTGACATAATAATAATGTGTGGCCCGGGTGTCAATGTGACACAACGTTTTTTTCAGCCGATTTTAATTTTGTAAAATTTTTGCCAATTTAATTGAAATATAATATGTGTTGGACAGTAAAAATAGAAGAAAAAAAAAAGAAAATTTATATACAATAATCGGATCATCATGAAATAAATGTAAATATAATTATATACCCACATCAATTTGAATGTCTTTGACATTTGAATGTCTTTGACGAAACTATGCTGAAACTATGAAGAAACTATGCTGACTAGAAGCCGGGCCAAACTACGGGCACACCAACCATCTCCGGACTCGTCGCTCAGCTCCGCCTCGCAGCCGCCGCCGGGACGCGCCTCAACCGTGAGTGCTGTGTCTTCGGTCGGTGCAGTTGCGTCGAGCTCGAGCGACGAGTTTTTCTCCCCGCCGTCATCACCACCACGACGACGAGGAAGAGGACGGCCACCAGCGGGCTTGGGACCTCGAGGCCAACCGGCCCCGAACAGGGTCCCCGCTGCCGGTGGAAATGTGTCGCGCATGCGATGGACTCAGTCCATTAATGAGAATGTCATGCGCGCATAATTATTATGGGGCTACTGAGGGGGGAAGCAACTTGACTGCGTACCGTGGTCGGATGCTCTCTCTGTTTCAGGTGCTTGAGCCAGGTGTCAGCGTGTCGGCGCAACGACTGTCGGATCAGGTGCGGGTCATCCAGCGTAATCATATGTTGGATGACACCGTACTTGATCGACTTCGCTCCGAATCACGGACTAACCTAGTTACGCCTGCTTCACCTATGATCGCGGTACAGCTGCAGAATGTTACCAGTGCTTCGCCGCGATCCGACCGCGGTGGTGAAGAGGATGATGATGAAGTTATATCCGTGAGTACCCAGTGCAACGCACAATTGAGGAGTGCTTTGGAGGGTGCATTCCGGGAGTACCGTTCCACACCGCCTGAACTTAGACCACGACTACCTCGTTTGCCTATGCACAAGAAGAACAAGGCGCTGGTGTGTGCTCTAGATTCGCAGCTGTCGAACTGCTTTGACAGCAGCAAAGATCTCGCCGATACTCACTCAATATTGTACTGTGGAGCTGTAGCGGCATGTCGTGTAGCTCACGTCAAATTTCCTAACAATGACAGAGCTACACGACCAAAATTAGCTGTTCCAGCTTGGCAGTGCAGGATTGAGCGGCGTATCGGTGAGGCTAGAGCACTCATCGGCAAGTTAATCTGCTTCAGGGAGAGCAATACTCGCCCTAGAGTGATGCGCTTTGTGAGGCGGGCGTTCTCGGGAACTGATATTCGTTTTCGGGACTACTTGGCCCGCGTCACGGAGCGTATCGACTTCCTGAAGCAGAAGATCTGTGCATGGGCAAGCCGTATTCGTCGGTACAAGCGGCGAGTGGAACGATACACTCAGAATCGCACATTCCAAAGCGATGAAAGGTGGGTATATAGGGCTTGGGAACGACCGGACCAAGGTGTGACTGACACGCGCCTGCCGGATGATGACGCCATGTGTTCATTTTGGCGCAGCATTTGGTTGGTGCCTGTCAGTCACACTGAGGGCGATTGGATCCGGGAGGTTGAACAAGCGTGTGATCCAATACCAGAAATGGGGGCAATTATCATCAGCCCCCAAGACGTAGCTCGTGCAGTCCGTCCTTTGCCTAACTGGAAATCTCCAGGGCCGGATGGACTGCACAACTTCTGGATCAAATGGTTTCAGAGATCGCACGCTCGCTTGGCGTCCCAGCTTCAATCAGCCTTAGAGTTAGGGTCGCTGCCCCAGTTCTTGACGACTGGAATTACCCATCTGCTCCATAAATCAGGTAGTACTGCGGAACCCAAAAATTATAGACCAATCACTTGTCTACCAACAGTCTATAAAGTTCTTACATCCATTTTGAGAGCTAAAATCAATCAACATATTGAAAGTAATTGTATCATGTCTGCCTCTCAGAATGGATGTAGGAACGGGTCCCGCGGTACTAAGGAGCTGCTCCTCATAGATATGGCCATTAGCCAACAGGTTCGCCGCTCCCGAAGGGATCTGTCTACATGTTGGATAGATTATAAGAAGGCCTATGATTCTGTGCCTCATACATGGCTCATGAGGGTGCTGGAGTTGTATAAAGTTGATGCAACTCTACGTACCTTCCTGATGTCATGTATGGGGCATTGGAGAACGGTCCTTCGCTATCCAGGATGTCGACAGATCCAGGGGAACAGCGAACCGATAAGGATAGAGCGCGGTATATTCCAGGGTGATAGTCTTAGTCCATTGTGGTTTTGTCTAGCCTTGAACCCTCTCAGCACGCTGCTGGAAGGTTCAGGTCTAGGCTATCGGTTGAGGAGAGGTGGTCAGGTCATATCTCACCTTCTTTACATGGATGATCTGAAACTCATTGCCCCCAACAATTTGCAACTGATGAAGCTACTGAAGGTAACAGAAACTTTCAGTAGCGCCATCAGGATGGAATTTGGTGTGGACAAATGTGAAGTCATGCATGTCAAGCGAGGGGAGATTATGGAATCCGTGGGAACTCAACTCTCGGATTCCATACACCTTAGATCCCTCTCCTCAACAGAAACCTACAAGTATTTGGGTATGTCGGAAGCATTAGGTATCAATACTGCCGACATGAAACAATCGTTGAGGGAACGCTTCTTTGGCCGCCTGAATAAGGTTCTTGGCAGTCTTCTGTCAGGCGGAAACAAGGTGCGCGCCTTCAACGGTTGGGTCATGCCGGTTTTGATGTATTCTTTCGGCATACTCAAATGGACTCAGACGGAACTTGATGCCCTGGATAGGAGGGTCCTCTCACTGCTGACCGCAAATCGGATGCATCACCCACGGTCGTCGGTGATGAGACTGTATATCCCGCGGAAGTGCGGGGGTCGTGGCTTCTTAAATGCTAAGACCCTGCACAACCGTGAGGTATGCAGTCTCAGGGAATACTTCCTAGAAGCCGACGTGGGTATGCACCGAGATGTGGTCTCAGTGGATAAGGGCCTTGGTCTCAGTGGATAAGGGCCTTACCCCGCTCTCCCTGGCTAACGAGAACTGGCGCAAGCCTAGAGTATTAGACACTAATGACCGCATGGAGGTATGGCAGAGCAAGGAGCTGCACGGGCGCTTTTAAGGGCCCTACATGGGCCCGATGTAGACTTCCTAGCGTCCGTATCTTGGCTGCGTTTCGGTGACCTCTTCGGGGAAACCGAAGGTTTTGTCTGTGCAATAATGGACGAAGTTATGATGACGAATAACTACCGGAAATACATTGTGAAGGATGGCACGGTTGACATATGTCGGGCATGCCACCGTCCAGGAGAATCAATTCGACACATTATTTCTGGGTGTTCTCGTCTAGCTAACGGAGAGTACTTGCATAGACACAACCTCGTTGCCAGGATTATCCACCAGCAACTTGCTTTGAAGTACAACCTTGTGGAATCAGAAGTGCCATACTATAAGTATGCGCCCGACCCAGTTCTCGATGATGGTAATATCACGTTGTACTGGGATCGACCTATCATCACTGACAGGACTATTGTTGCCAATAAGCCTGACATTGTGGTGATAGATCGATTGGAGCGTCGCGCAATGATTGTTGATATAACGGTCCCGCATGACGAGAACCTCGTGAAAGCAGAGAAAGATAAACAATTCAAATATCTAGATCTGGCTCGCGAGGTTGTCGCCATGTGGGACGTGAGTACAGCAGTCATTGTGCCGATAGTCGTGTCGGCCAATGGCTTAATAGCCAAGAGCCTCGACCACCATCTGAGGAGGCTCTCGCTGGGCAGCTGGATCAAGCGCTTGATTCAGAAGGCAGTTCTTCTGGACACGGCGCGTATTGTTAGGAGGTTCCTCTCTCAAGAGCCCTGACCACCGGTAGCTCGGACCCTGTTCCCGATGCCGGTGGGCTACTATTTTTTATATTTTTAAATGTTTTTTTATATTATTTTATATTCTAATATTTAAAAATGTACTTTATATGTCTAAAAATAAATAAAGGAAATAAATAATAAATTTATTTATTTTCTCCCACAAGTATTATTATGTACACAGTATAATATTCCAAATGTTTGAAAATGGGAGACAGGAGCCCATACTAAGTAAAACCTGTGCTACGGGTCTCCTGGTCTCCTTAACTCGAATACATTATTGAGAACTAATCTAAGGACACAAATAACAGCAGCAGGGAAATTACAGCTAATGAAAAATAAAATGAAATAATAATTAAAAAAAATAAAAATAAAGAGTAGGAAGTGGTGTTTTAGTAAGTTTGTGATTGTGTTTGTGAGTGTATGTTGTGGGTGTACTTGTTTTGTGGATGTGTTATACGAGTTGTGGTTGTGATGCTTTGGGTGTGTTTGTGTAGTGCATGTGTGTTATACTTCTCTATAATTGTACAACAATTTCTCCGCATCGTTGTAAGTAAGTGCTAGGAGCCATTTTGAGACCTTACGCCTGCATTCAGTTTTCGTTTGTGGATAAATTTTAAGCAGCTTATTTGCAATATTATACAGACGAGGCCCTTGGAAAAAGAAGAAGTACCGGCTGAAACTCGTCTTGGCCGGTCCAGCTTGACAGACTTGATGGAAACGCCTTCTTTTTAGGACTGGATTAAGACTACTGTAATTCAGGGAGGCATGTTGCCTAAGTATAGTAGTGAGGACGTATAATTGTCTAACCGTTAAAACTTCAGCTTGTTGATACAAGTCTGCCGTAGGAAAAAGGCGCGGTTTGAATAGGCTGACTTTTAGGATGAGTCTTTGAGCTCTTTCTAGTTCAATGAGGTGTGTTTTGGCTGCTCCACCCCATGAAGAGATGCAGTAGGTGAGGACAGACTGACCTAGCGCCAGGTAGACAGTTCGCATGACTTTGGAGTTCGCTACGTGCCGAAGATTTTTAAAGACATAGGTGAGCTTACGGATTCTCTTGGAGACTTTACTAATATGTTCGTTGAAGTTTAATTTGTCGTCTATTATTACACCTAGGTATTTAACGGATTTAGATTTATTAATATGTGGACAGTTACAAGTTAAGGCTATTTTTTCAGGGCAAGAATGTGCGATTATGTTGTGTGATGGGATGGGAGTGTTCCGTAAAGAGAAAGTTAGATAAAAGGTTTTAGTGGTATTTAGAGTTAGAAGGTTTGAGGCAAGCCAGTGGCAGACCGTGTTGAAGCCTTCCTGGGCATATTTAAAGACTTCGTCCCAGGTGTCTCCATAAAAGGTAAGGGTTGTGTCATCAGCATATGATGTAATTTTGCTGTTTTGGAGATTAAGTTTGCACAGGTTATTTATATAGCACAGGAAAAGCAAAGGGCCCAATATACTGCCTTGAGGAACTCCGAAGGACACCGAGCTCTCCCCACTCACAGTATCGCCTATCCTCACCCTTTGCGTGCGATTTTTAAGGTAGTCCTTAAAAAGGAGGAGTTCCGAACCTCTTATACCCATGTCTTCCAGCTTTGCCAAAAGTTTTTCAGAAGAGACTGTGTCGAAGGCCTTTGCAAGGTCTAGGAAAATTGTCAGGCATTTCTTTTTCTCATCCAATTTCGTTGCGATGAATTCGGTAAAGTTGTGTACCGCATCGTCTGTCGATTTTCCCGGTCTGAAACCATACTGGGCATCCGCAAGTAACTTTTTATTTTCCAAAAAATTTATGAGCCTCCTATTAATAATCTTTTCCAAGATTTTAGACAGCGAGGGTAGTATTGAAATTGGACGATAATTATTGACACAGTCTCTTCTACCACTCTTGTGTATGGGTATAACTATAGATTGCTTGAGAGCATCGGGAAACACACCTTGCCTAAAACAGTTATTAAAGAGATTCGTGAGTGGGGGCGCTATGTATTCCTTAATTAGTTTCAGCACTCTATTCGAGATGCCATCCCACCCTGTGCTGCAGTCCGATTTCAGTGTCTCAATTATACAGGCAACCTCCTCACAGTCAGTGTCTAAAAGAACAAAGGTCGAGCAATGAGCACTGTAAGAATTAGTGTCGGAAACCGGTTGAGTCGTCGCTATGGTATTCGCTAATTGGGCGCCTATATTTGCAAAAAGGCTATTTATTGCATTACTAGATTGGATAGGCGTTTGTTCTAAAGTAAGTAGTTCGTGGTATGTTTGTTTTGTTTTGTTTATGTTTGTTATTTTTTTAATACTATTCCAGAGCTTCTTGCTATTATTTTTGGCCAGCTCAAGTTCATGTTTTTCATATTGTCTTCTACATTGTTTTATTATACGATTGCAAAAATTTCTGTACTTACCTCTTGTAAGTAGTTGCAAGTACTTGATTATTAGGTTCTTTTTTTAGTTTAAAATGCATACTATCACGGTTTCTGATACATCTAAGTAAACCTACTGTGATCCACGGCTTTAAAGTTACTTTGTTACGAGGAATTTTGATTTTGATTGAATTTGTAAGTATTAATTGTTGATACATAGACCGCGAGCGCACCGCGAGGAGCAATATGCTCGCTCGTAGGTTTTCTCGCTGCACGGCAGACGTCAAACTGAGTTTATTTAAGGCGTTCTGTCAGTCCTTCTATACGAGCGGCCTGTGGGTGTCATATACCTACGGGCCGAGCTTAAACAACGTCCTGCGCGTACAATACAACAACGCTTTCAGGATGCTGTTGCGGTTGCGGCGACGTTGCAGTGCATCGGGAATGTTTGCTGCATCTCGTACGGATGGCTTTCACGCCATCATGCGTAAGAAAGCGACTGCCTTACTGCAACGCTTTCTGAAAATGATTATTGGCAGAGTGGATTGCCCCATCCAAAGAACATAAACCATACAACATTATTAAATTGAATTTAGCACTAATAACACTAACATAGCTTAAAAGCTCAATCTATTACTAACCACTAACAACTTATGGACTTATAGGTCTGAAATAAAGATGTTTTTTATTTTGTTTTAATAAATAAAATCATTTTATTTCGGGCAACTAAGAGATCCATAAATTGTTAGTAACAGGTTTATATTTTAAACACTCTTGTTAATAACTTAACTAAAGACGAATTAGTGAGAGGACCACCCATAGTAAATAGCCAGGGTACTAAAAGTCTTTTCACAAATTGCCTTAATACTATGGTGGAGGAAGTATCGGCCGCCACAGCCTTCAGGATGCTATTGTGACTGCCTCTTATTAGGCTCAGGAGCGAGGCCGTTTTCTTGCGGATGATAGCATGAAACCCGATCATTCCTGATTCAAAGACAGACTTAGCTCAAGAATGCATACATTTTCAATGCCATCTTCCTTCTAAAAGAGATTTGGTGAAACCAGAATCTGGATCATTGATAAGTCAATCTTCGTCCTTGCGAAATCAGCATTTAAATTTGCAGAACGTTTATCCAAACTTGGGTACAGCAGTTCGCATGGCTGTGGCATGGCTGTATGTACACCAGCGACAAACTGTTCGGGTGAGAGAAATTTTCTTGCTTAAAACGGATGAAAAAATATCTGAGATATACCAACAAAAGGTAAACGCTTTAAATTAGCTGTTTTATGCATCGAGTTAGAACTAATTAACGAGATTCCATACGACATTATAATTGATGATTTTGCGAATAGAAAATATCGGAAAAAGGTATTGTAAAACTTTCATACTTAACTTAATGAGGTAATTGAATTTCATCATCACCATCAGCCGGATTGTTACCAGGTAATTGAAAGTATTTTTTTAGTAGTACATGATTGCGGTTTTATTAGGTCAGAAATATACTAAAAACTATTTCTTGGGTAATCTTAACAAAATCGTTTGGTTGTAAAAATAATCTTAAAGGAACTAACACAATTTGTAGAAGACAGTAGGGGCGACAAAATTCGAAAAGCCTACTGGCGGCAAATGTGTAAATCCGCCACTGAATGTAACCCACCGTTAACGTATTGTAATAACATTTTTACCAGTATAATATATGATGCTCTGTGTCCATTTTGCTATGCTAAGCGAAGTAGGTACCGGCAGAAATCAAATCTATGGGAAAAAAAATCACCATGATGTGCAAAATGATATCAGTGCCCGTTATAAGCACTGCTTAGTTTAGCTAGTTGGGCTGCTTATTAAGCAGCCCAACTAGCAAAAATCATAGTGATACTTTAATGTTTCCCAGTTTGGAAACTGGGATTTTAATATATTGAAAAGGGCTGTGTAAGTTTCGGTTTTCTTATCACTCAGTAAAGCATAAATTATTGGTTTTGTGTTTGTTGTGTTAGCAGTACTGCCTAATTCAGTGTGTATGTTTCAGTTCTGGTATGAGTATGTTTTTGTTCCCAAGGATGGAATTATTTTTTTGAGTAAACTATATTGTAACTGATGGTTTTCATTTTTTATCGATATAATCAGAACTCCTGGAGCAATCCCTAATGCCATGGAACCACGGGTAATTCAAATTACCCATGGACCCGGTAATGGGTCGACCCACCGGGACCACGGGTAACGAGTGAGCAAAAAAGTTGTATAGGTAATATTAGAAATAAACAACTAACAGACATGTAAGGGCTTATGGCAGGTTTTCAGCAACTGTTGTGGAGTAGTATTTAGTTCGACGCATTAGTTATAATATGTAATTTAAGTCATATTAATGTGTCTGGTAAACGTCGTCTCAATAATTTATGTCACGGTCGTATACCGTAAAGTTTTCAGTTAGAAAATAGTGATGAGTCGCCATGTTTTGTTTTAGAACCCTTTATTCAACACATATAACATATTGTTATGTAATAATTATATTATAAAATCGTCATATTAGGTCGTTTAATCCACCTTTAAGTAACTTTTAGGTTGAAACATTATTCTAAAATAACTTTTATAAGTCAATTGATTATTTAAACAATAATTAGCATCTTTTATATAACTCAGTCGCCATACTTATCGACGCCAAAATATATCACCATGATGTCCATGTAAAAAGTAAAGAAGTATTCCCATGACTATACACAGAGGTTTTTTTCTATTTTTCAACAGAGCGTTCTGGTGGAAAAATAGAAAAAAACCACTGTTATGATACCTTTTTGTAAGTTTTATCACAACATAATAAATTGTCACATAAATTGTCTAGCTTGCACCACTGACCGACCACCACCCAAACAAAGCGTCTATACCTACTCGTATGATGACATAATTATGTAAGAGTATTACTAGAAACGATTACAAACCTTACTAGTTAAACTTACAACCTCTACGTGATTTTTATTCAACGTTATTGTCGCTGACGCGACTGCAAAACGACCCTTACACGATTTAAATGTTATATGTATAAATCTGCGCACAAACCCGCGTTATATTTACGTGTAAAACTAATATAAAACCATTTACATATGGCTGAAAGTTAAATAAAAACGTTCTTGTACCATTAATATGACATTATTTTGTAACTTGAGATGGTGAACGAATCGCAAAATAAATTAGTACGAAGTTCTGTTCTCTATCACGACTGAAAACATAAACACAGACATGCTACACGTACAGCGAATCTAAGCGTTGTTTGCAGAAGTGGTGTTTATATTTCATGATAAAAATAACTAGACGGCATCACACGTACCGACGGATACTCCGTCCTCGTTTAAACAACGCAAAATATCGATATCTTGAGTCATGAGTCCAGATAAATGCGGCAAAATTATCTTAAGTTTGGTAACTGGTCAGTAATTCTTGAAACCTTCGCTAGTTAAACATGAAAAACGTTAAATTATTGTCGTTACTGTGGTTGTTTGTGGTTTTGCCAGCGGTAAGTATTGATTTAGAATATAATTTTACCATTAAAAAAAACCAACTGCACCAAAACTGATTTTCTGAAAACAGTGGTCAATTCGTTTAGAATTTTATAGCATGAAAACAATATTTCCACCGTTTTTATAATTACTATGTACATTATATACAGACTACAAATAGAACTAAAATAATGATAAAAAGAAGACTAAAAGAAAGTAGGTACCTATGTATGTATAACGACGACAACAGGACACGTCATAGCCCATAGGCGTCAAAGTACTCCTCCGCATCGCTGTCATCTGGAAACGTGCCCAGAAGACTGGCAGCATTGCCACGTTGAATGGCAATGCTAATTATTCTTTGACCAAAGAAAGAGCCAGCCCTCTGGTCACGCGAAGTGTCGACCAGTCGGCGAGAGATTTCCTTAAAAGGAGACGCGCACTCTGGCCCCATTACCCGCGCGTTTCGAGCCCAAACGGCTCAAAACTGTTGTTACCAATAAGTTTACAGTATTTGCCCCGCTTGAGAATCTCAGCAGCCGCAGCAGCAGCGCCCGCACAGCCCGCCGTGCGTGCAACGTGAGATGGCGCAAGGGTGTCGATACAAGTTGCGTCCCATACCAAAGGCCTACCCACCTTCCAAGCCATTAACGTCAAGCCGTCTGGCCTCTTCCCATCGTCACGTATCAAGCCGTTTGGTTCTAACACCGCTGGTACGCCGGCTGGCAAGATCTCGACGTTAATGCTGGCGGGCCTTGCAATGCGACCTGCGCTCCTGTAGCAGGACAGGCTATGGTGTTCGAGACTATCGACAGCTTCACCGCAGTCACACCGATGCGGAGCAACACAAGGTGTACGCCTAAGCGTAGACTCGTAGACCTCAAAATCAACCAGTGAGGAAGTCAGAATATCGCTGGTGAATTTTTCGGTACCGTAGACCGAGGAGAGGAAGGCTGGTAAACTTATACCTACTTGAAATTTTGCATTTAATATTTTTTCACGATTTTTTGGTATAATTTAAATGACGCTATGATTTAGATATGTTTGCATTCAATATTAAAACAATGACTTGTGATTTTAATGAATAAAATGGATAAACTGCTGAGCATGAGGTCCCTGAGTTCGATTCCCGGGTTGGGAAAAGTGTTATTGGGTTTTACATTAGGAATTTTGACAGGTATTCAGACAGATCTTACAATTAGCATTATTGTATCACTGTAACATATCCATGGGGTGTATTTTATATGTACGTCAATAATATTGGCTATGTTAAAAAAATATGGTTAATGGTACAATTACACTCATAAATAATGTTTGGTGGTTGTTATACGTTGCATTGATTGTGTTAGTTCATTATTCATTATTAGACATAATTATTACGGTCATATGATTTACATTAAATAAGTGAAAAACAATTTTAGTCAATAATTCGGTCATTTAGAAATGATTTAGCTTTTATTTAAAACCATTTAATGATGAGATAATCGACATATTTTTAATCATTGATTTTAACTCCAATATCAATAAATACACTCGATTTAAATTTTACTTTTCTACATTTAATGCCTTCGCGTGACCAGAGGGCTGGCTCTTTCTTTGGGCAAAGAATTAGCATTGCCATTCAACGTGGCAATGCTGCCAGTCTTCTGGGCACGTTTCCAGATGATAGCGATGCGGAGGAGTACTTTGACGCCTAAGACGTGTCCTATTGTCGTCGTTGTATATCTATAGGTACTTTATTTTAGTCTTCTTTTTATATTTATTTTAGTTCTATTTGTAGTCTGTATATAATAATGTACATAGCAATAATATAAAAAAAATAAAAAAAAATGCCTAAGTAGTTCAGTTTTGTGTCTCGTACTTCTCAACGTTTCATACTTATCTATATCGCGTTTAGTAATCATTGCCGCTTCAAATATGTATGTACAATGAAGGTAGGGTTAAGATTTTCAACCTTTTGAAAACTGGTCTGCATGAATCAGTCTGTTTAAGTCCACATTATGCTTCTAATGTTCTAATGCACCTTTTTTGTGCTTTTAGAGCACACTGTCTGTTCGGTGAATTACCCCAGAATAGGTTACCATATTTTTAGTCTGGAGCCTACGTATGCATGGTAAACACTTAGTAAAGTAGGTACTCACATTTGTAACTTTTCTTAACGTGTAGAGCGCAAATGAAAATTGTTTAGGTTTTTTGCAGACCTGGTCAACCAGTATTTTCCAGTTTAGTGCATAGTCAATATGTAGGTATGCCAAGAAAGGTGGTCTTTACTTCTGTTACAGTTTCACCTTTGTACTTTATGTTTAGGTGCTTTAGTTTTTTATTTATATTAGCAAAGGAAATGTGGCATATTTTTTCTAAGTTAATTTTAAGATTGTTGACATTTTAAAATTTATGACGCATTCAAGGGAATTATTTACATTAATTTTGTATTTATCTTGATCCTCGTCAGTGAAAATTGCTGTACTTTCATCTGCAAATAATATAATTTCATGATTTATGGCTTTTGGGAGGTCATTAATATTTATTATGAACAAAGTGGACCAAGAATACTTCCTTGAGGCACCCCGTACTTAACCGTTTTAGGCTTAGACTGAATCGTTTTTCATATTTTGTTTCATTCTGTTATTCTTGTTATTTGAGGCACTCCGATATCACGGGGTGCCGACCTACCTTCGTCGTGTGGTCGGGGACTACCGGACGGACAGGGCCATCATCTACCCTGGTCATAGCGGAGAGTGGAACCGGCGAGAGATGTCGTGCGGTGTTCCACAGGGATCGGTTCTAGGGCCGCCCTTGTGGAACATCGGTTACGACTGGGTGCTGCGCGCCGACCTCCCTAGCGGCGTCAGCGTAGTTTGCTACGCTGACGACACGCTGGTGCTGGCGCAGGGGAGGTCGCACGAGGCGACGGTCGAATTAATGACACGCGGGGTTGCGATAGTCGTGGAGATGATCCGGCAATTGGGTCTCGAGGTGGCATTACACAAGTCCGAGGCCATGTGCTTTCATGGGCCTCGGAATGCGCTACCGTCGGGATCCATACTGACGGTAGGAGGGGTTCCCATCGGTGTCGAGTCGCCGTTGAAGTACTTGGGACTCGTCCTCGACAGCCGGTGGAACTTCGTGGACCACTTCCGACGTTTGGCTCCCAAACTGGAACGGGCCGGGGCTGCCTTCAAGCGGCTCTTGCCCAACCTGAGGGGTCCAAACGCCTCCTGCCGGAGGCTCTACGCGGGGGTCGTGCGGTCCATGGCCCTTTACAGGGCCCCGGTGTGGGCGCGTTCCTTGAGGCGGCGAGCCGCTCACTACCTGAACGCGCCCCAAAAGGTGGTAGCCGTAAGGCTGGTCCGTGGGTACCGCACGACCTCCGGCGAGGCGGCGAGCCTCCTTGCCGGATTGCCGCCATGGGATCTGGAGGCGATGGTCCTCGCGCGCCTGCACGCGGAGGCACTACGCCGGGGGGAAACTCCGCTGCCGCGGCAAATTGTCGCTCAGCGGACAGACCTCCGGCGCGATCTCATGGCGACATGGCCCTCACCTTCCGCCTGACGCAGGTCCTCACCGGACACGGTTGTTTCGGGAGGTACCTGCACCGAATCGGGCGGGAGGAAACGCCCGGGTGCTATCATTGTGAGGATTGCCTGGAGGACACGGTGGAGCACACCGTGGAGGCCTGCTCCGCTTGGGCGGAGTCCGCCGTGTCCTCGTAGCGGCGATTGGCGGCGGCGACCTCTCGCGTCCGGCCCTGGTTCAAGCCATGGTCCGGGGCGAGAGGGAATGGGAAGCGAAGAAGGTGGCGGAACGTGAGAGGGAG
This sequence comes from Eurois occulta, assembly GCA_950022335.1. Lineage (NCBI taxonomy): Eukaryota > Metazoa > Arthropoda > Insecta > Lepidoptera > Noctuidae > Eurois > Eurois occulta. The sequence continues at coordinate 2,797,863 of OX465482.1, forward strand.
AGAACCTCACGTCCCAGCCGCCGCAGGAGACGCCCCGGGGGCCACGTGGTGGCTCTCGGCCACTGTAGGCGCAGGCCTGTGGACGGTGAGTAATGGGCTAGCTCGCCGTCTGTCCGTCTTATGACGACAGGCCGTGTCGACGACGCGTTCGTGTTCCACGCGCGCCTCGAAGAAATGTCAGCAAACAGGAGGGACCGCAAGGGCCGATGTCTGCCAGAGCTGCGGGACTGTTCGAAAGAGATACCGCGGCGCTGGAACACAAAGGGCAAAAAAAGGAACATGGGTCTGACACTGCCTTCCGCACCGTCCAGAGCGGGAGGAGTCATTTGATGATTTCCCATCCCAAAAAAAAAAGGTAGGAATAGTTCTGTTCAAACTTTATAACATAACATCGTAACATCTATAAAGCTGCCCAGAACACAACTTTAGGTATTAGCGGGGCCCAGAGGACGCATCGTCTTGAATGTATAATGCGCAAAACGTCACTCGCAGCTAACTTCCGATCCGCCATAAAATTTGAACAGAACTATTCTTACCATCGAAACGACAGAAGAAAAAGAAGACCGTCAAATTTGTTTTGCTATTAATGATACTGGTGAATTTTGCTTAGTTTCATCACGCGTATCGAGTCGACGCGACGCGAAGACCAACTAGGAGGAGGTGTTTTCTCGTTAAGGTGAGTTAATATAATTATTATATTAAGCTGAGCAGCTTTGCCGAAAGCCCAATTTCAAGTTAAAAATATTTAGGCAAAGTCATCTTTAATTGCAACAAAGTTTGCTAGTGGCTTGAATTCACCACTTTTTGAGGATTAGGTACCTATAACTATTTCTTCCTTTACATTTACAGTGTCACGTATGGTACTGCGTCGAAAAACTAGGTCTACCCGACTTCTTGGATTCGAAAGAAACGAGCGAGATTTTTTTCAGAAAGGCATTACCCGAAGGTCCTTGGCAGGAAATGATCGGTCAAGTCTTGGAGAACTGCTATAAGAACAGGTTTCCAAGGTTTACCAGTACTTGTCCAGGACAGGCGCTGTTGCACTGTGTTGTGGATCAGATGATTGATGTAAGTATGACACAAATGTTATGTGTTGCAAACTCGAAACTCTATAAACATAATAACACTGCATGATTCTGTTGGCGCGTCGCCATAGTCGTAACTTAACAAACGCCGCCATATTGTTCTTACAAGCTTGCACTGTTAGTATATCTGTACCTATGAAGTTGCAAATCGTTTTCGACCATTTCATGGTATCCGATTGAGCTGTTTTGCAAACACCTGTGGTTCTGGTGAAATTACATTTACATTTTATGACAGACATGACTTGATCCTGTAGCCAGGATCGCCTCCTCACGAGAGAACCCATCAACGGTATATAGCACGGAACCGAAACTTTGTATACGCGTTAAATGTAGTTAGATACCTATACCTAATTTTCTTCTTTTCATTTTAATAAAAGCTTGTTGTTTATTAGTTGCATTTAGTTTAAAAGCACAGTTTTCACAAATGCTTACTAACAGCGCCCTCCAGCCATAAAAGCGTGAAAAAACCTGCTGCAGTTTAGCAATGGTTGAGGTATGATAGAACATAGATGAGGCTGACCTGGGGCGTTGGGATTGTCCACAAGGAAAGATAGGTCTATGTCCAACAATGGGTGAATTCGGCTGTGATGATGATGATCAATCTGACAGCTATGCCTTTACTCCTTTAAGTCGACATATCCTAGTGTTACCCAGTTGGCCCAGACCTAGATACGGATAAGTAATTATCAGGTTAATACCGATAGACTAGGCTGTTGAAATGATATAAGTAATCTGACCTACAGATGATTGTGGACAACTCAATTAGTGGATAAGATTATACAATTTTTCCATTTTTCTACTTTGGATCCGATTGCTTTCTGAGGCTCGAATGAGATTTCATGGGGTTCCGTTAAACCTGACGGTATCTACCAGAGCACAATAGAAACCATATTTTTGGTACTTTAATTAAATTATCTGCTTACAGTTCTGTCCAGTTTCCAGTACAAGAAAGGATGATTCGTGCTCCCCTGTCACGTCTGTTGCTGGCTTGAATTACATGTTTGGACAAAGGCAAGTTGGTTTAAACTAGAGTCTTCTTAAATCGAGTACTCAGATTTTGTCCAATCAGTACCTACGTAGCAACGTGGACAGCTCTGTTGTTTGCCTCATTTAAGTCCTGGAAGGTGCAATTAGTTGTGCACGACGGTCAGGACAGTAGGTGTCGCATATCCTGTGTTGGGGCTCCATACTCGCATTGTGTCCGAGGTGGGTCGATTTAAAGTAGATGACTCTGTATTTACCGACCTGTTTTAAAGACTTCCTTCAATATAATTCGACTGAGGAATAATATTTGAATATTTTCAGCCGTTACGTGAACTTGGAGAAGAATTTGCTTAAAGAGCGTCGGCCAACTTGGTTTATAAGAACCGTAAGTTCTTATACAGATTATGTTCTTTTTTCTTATAGCAATATTGGCGAGTTAATGATGGTAGGCTCAACATGTGTCAGATGACATTGTGTCTTCGCAGTCCACATTCAGTATCCTCTTGACTTTTTGGTGTCTACATAATGATACTTTTCTATCCTTTTCTGTTTTGCTTTTGGATGGAACTTTTAAGTTCCATCCATAACTGACGAAATGTGGATGTACTATTAGGTAACCTATGTTTATAAATGTCATGTTATTTATCGGAACAATAATGAGTACCAAAGGCTGTACTGACTCACAGATAACTGCTAACTCTTCCTCTAAATAGTGATTTTCTACCTTTTTTCAACAGTATTTCAACTCAAAATGCTGCGACTTGCCAGTGATATTTAATACGACCGTGCTGGAGGAATGTGGCTTTACGTCCTTTCTTAAATATTTAGACCACGGCCCGAGGTACACCGATGAGCAGGTGGTTGAGTTTCAGGTAAGATTTAACTTTAACCGCTTGTCCATGAATTTCACGCCCAAGCTACATGCCTGTTCACTTGCGACAGTGACTGCTTGGAAAACAAATGAAGGAAATTGCTCATGTCACTACACCGAGATGCGACTTGCATGTACCTATTCTAGCAAAGGAAACAGATGAAACCCGCGTTTCATTTGTTTCCTTTGTGTTGCTCACGAAGTCGTATCACCGGTCGGGAACAGGCCGAAAAAAGCCGTTTTTTCTCTCTAGTAACAAAACTTTACAAACAAGGTATCAATCTGGCGATTTTTGGTGCCCAGAAGACTGTCAGCATTGCTACGTTGAATGAGCGTGGTCATTAAAATAATTCCCTCTCAGCTCGAGGTCAATCTTTTAATTTTTCAGAATGCTGAAACTACTCCAGAAGGTATACCTGTCGAAGTAACTGAAACAGCTCCTGAAATCGAATCGACAACGTCCAGAAGACAAACGGTTTTCATGCCTTTTGACATCCCATTAGATGTAAGTAGGTACTTTACATTAACCGCCTCTTACTTCTTCTTTGAGTCGCTGACACGACGATATTTTCGCGTCGTCGGTGGCAGCCGTCTAAAATGATATTTAAAAATGTACGACACTACAGCAAAGATACCGCCGCCTATGTAAATCTGCAATAGAGATGTGTCGCTGTTGCCATCTCAGAAACGCATCGGCACCCATGACTATCCCACCCACACCAAAGCTACTTGGCAGAAGACTTTGGTATCATGTTCGTACTGCCCCGGACGAGTTCTATCAAAAACGTTTTTGCAAAAAAGTTTTTATTTCACCCTTTTAGTTGTGGTATCTCACACAAATCCTTGTTAACAATCAATTTTAGAAATAGAAGTTATTAGTACATCATCCATATAGACGAAGAAGAAAAAATGCATATTATAGAGGATAACTCATAAAGTACCGAGGAAAAGTTAAAACAATACGCGACCACTTTTTATACTAAATAAAAAAAAAACACTTAAATCGAACCAGTATTCACGGAGAAAACGGTGAACATAAATGAAAAAAAAATGCTTGTGGAATACACAACCTCTACCTACCACAACCAACCAGCTTAGCTGATCTTAGAAAGATTGAATTTCATAAACTCAACAGAAAAATTGTGTTTCAAAACCTCATAGGTTATGTGGGGCTGGAGCATGAAAAACTAGCGATGAAGTTTAGGGTCGTAAAATCAAATTCAGGTTCAGCCGGGCAATTAGTTATAATTGTAATTAAACCATGTACCTACCTACGCAGTCGTGAATGTATCAGAATCTGCGTTCAGTCAGCTCAAGTTCTACTTTCAATGTTGCAGACCACTGCGAGGCCTTCAACTGCTGAGAAGACAACTACTGCTACGTATGAAGACACGACCAGTCAACGGTTTCCGGAATTAAATTTTAGTGGAACGCCAATAGATGTTCCAAGTGAAGTAAGTAGTTAATTATGGGTGTGAAGAACAGGGTGTTACGTTCTTCACCCTCCATAGAAAAGGGAGGATCCTCCGACCACACGGGTGTTGTGTCTGGTGGGCTACTGCCCGACAGTTGCTATCGGGTTTTTTATAATATTGTCTTAAACTTTCGGCTACACGCTTAATCTTGTTTGCACCAATTATTGTATAAACAAGTAAACATAATGCGTTAAGATGGCGAAACAGTATACAGCTCAAATGTCTAGCACAAAACGTTAGTTTGTACAAAATTAATTTGCACAACATGAAGACGGTACAATATAAATGCGCAAAATCTTTGCGCATGCAAGTCGCTATCGTGAGGACGCCATACAGTGATTGCACAAATTTTAATGTCCTAAGATGGATCAGAACGTAAATGGCTGAACACTTATATACCCTGAGATACAGGTTCCCGCCTAGTTCAGGGGGTAGGGTCAAAACTCTGTGAACCTCATTATAACCACCACACAAAAACCATTGTAAAAGTTTCATTTATTTAGCCACTAAATTGTAATTTGTTTTTAATGGTGAGAATTGAACAATTTTTGTTTTTAATTTTTTTTTTTTTGCGGCCTTTTTTGCACAAACCGTTCGCGCATGCAAGATTGAGTTAAATTGAATGTTGCTGTAGTGCTTTTTGTTGTGTCGCGGTCGCTACTGATAAATACTTACAATAGTCAAGTCTTTGTAACACAAACTTATTACCACGGATTCAGCCCCTGAAAAGTGCAGTACTTACATCGTAATTTTTTAAATTAGTTTCATCAGCTATGGGTTATCTAGAATAGCGAATTTACTTCTTTGGTAAAAGTTAAAATTATTACCATTCAAACTTTTACTAGTATAATTTAAATATACTTTTCAGGAACCTACAGATCCTCTCGACTGCTGTGAAATGACGCAATTAATCAACCCTTCTTGGAGATCAGAGTGCAACTTCCATCTAAGTTTCGTAGGTCAGGACAGACTGACCATCTCCAGCCGTTTCCCGGACACTGAAGCCCCCACCACGAACAGTTCTAACCCTGTTGAAGATATTAAGCTGGTGCCTCATTCTGTGAGTATCTGAGCACTAAATCTCGCATTAAAGAATTTAAAAGCCTCCACAAATGGCGATACGTACCTACTGGGTTGAAAATATGAAAAAGGGGCGCAGACACAAACGCAACGACAGCCCGCCGTAAGTGGGCTGCCTACGGCTGAGCGCAGACTTGAGTTACGACAGTATTAAGACAGACTTTCCTCACATAGACAAGCCTGTCTTAAAACTAAAACTAAACTGTTTTGCCTACGACTACGACACGTCGCGCACCTAAAACGAAACTGTTTTGTATACTACGACGACGTGGCGCACACCGTTCAATTCTTTCTCAGTATCAAAATGGACTTCATCGATACTGTTCTAATAAGCATCCTAGTTACGCGCGCACTTGCAAAACGACGCAGACGAAAATGTTGAGTGCATCCCATACATAGTGAAAGACTGATAAAAGGAAAAGACTACAAGAGAGAAGAGACGTCGCTAGACTGTTTCGTCGTTGATGTGCGCGCCCGCATAATACAAAAGGGAAGCCCACAATCGTTAGTCAGACTTGTCGCTGTGCAGTTCTTGTAGGTATTAGACAATTTTGTCTATGAGACGTTTTGTTTGAAGTTTGCGCGGCTTCACATTTTTTGTGAAGCAATAGTCTGTCTTAAAACTATCGTGACTCAAGTCTGCGCTCAGCCTTCCAGGAGTCTCATCTCATCTGCTTAGACGTAGTGGTTACGTGCTTACGTTGGGTGGACACATGGATGATAACGAGCCGATCAGCCAAGGCGGCGCTGTTCCTTTGCAGTAATACTAAATGTGCGTTGAACTTTAGTGTGACGTTGAACTAATATTTTATACATTTTCAGTGCCCCAATGAAACCTGCGTGTTCCGCCGTATGGGCATAATTTCCGACACAGGTATCTTCGACATCGATGCTTACATAAAGATGCTGGATAACTTCACAGACACCAACCCTGCCTGGGTCAATGCTAAGGCTAGGGTCTTCACTAAGTGTGTGGCCAAACATGTCTGGAGAAACAACAACTGGAGGTACGAGTACTACTACAAAGGGTGCGAGATTAACAATATGTTGGCTTGTACTTTGGATGTGTTGACTGAGGTACGTATTTTAGAATTGGTGCTGCATTACCTGGCCCCTCTTTTTCTTTGTGCAGGAGGAGAAGAGTCTGCTAATATAGGGGCACTGAATGTACTTAATTATGACATCTGTCATTGTTTGACCATCGCATGAAATGCAGTAAAAACATAATGACGTATTTTTTTTTTTTTTTCAGAACTGTCCTAACAGGACGATGTCAAATATTTGCAAGTAAGTAATGCTAAAAACACACAAAATATAGTCACTTTCTGTAAATTAAATGGTGTCGGTAGTTCGTCGTTTTCGGTGGATTCATGATAATTCTGTGTTTTGTAATGCACCTGAAAAGAATTTAAATAAAGTATTGGTATTTTTTTTCAGTAGTTATTATTACAACGTGTCTTGCCAGATCAGCTCTTCTAATTATGTACTTGTAAGTTTAAATTTCCTTAGTCTTACTTTCTTACTCAACAAATTATTACACCATTTGCAACAGTTGAACGAAGCTTCCGTAATCCTGGGTTTGAACTGGGTGCTAACTTTAATTTAGAAAACAGAATAGGGAAAGGATTCTCGGCGTGATGTTAAGTTATAATTGTTTGATTTCTTGGTACAGAACCGTCGTGAAATATGTTTCCTACCTGAGCTGATTCATCGCAGTCACCTCAATGAGTGTGGATTGGAGACCCTCTACAAAGTTGTTCCTGTGCGGCGTTATCGCAAGAAAATGACGTTTCCTAACAGCGGATGGGTAAGTATAAGTAGTGATCAAATGGTGATAGTTTTTTGATGGTAGATGACAAATACTTTAGAACTCGTTGGCGATTAAGCAGGCCATTCAAATATCGACGTTAAAACGATGACGGTCACAATAGATAACAATACTGCATTAAACGGGGTTTTAACGGAAAAGAGAGCGCGCCTCACATTCTGGTTTTGTGCTTCTTGCATTCAGCTGATTCCGGCGGCCTTCCCAGGCTTAGTTCCCAGGTCAGCGGTCCACCTAATGGGGTTTTGCGTGTCATGTGCCCTGCCATTGCCACTTCAATTCCAATGACACTATTATTTTGCTTTTACAGTGCAAAGAATCAAAAAAACCTACCACATGCATGCTGGCGAAAATGGACATCCTCGACTTGAGCGGCTTGATGGATTACTTCAAGATGAAGGACAGGATCCGTCAGTTCACCACCGACCAGGTGGAATGGGCGGCCTCACTGGACATTTATTTGAGCGCCTTAGATTATGTACCTCTGTATGGAGACCATTGTCACTCGGAGAATGTTCTGCTGGATACTCTCGATGCTATGTTGATGGTAAGTGAGGTTACTAGGTACTGCCTTATGGCACTCGGTAATAGTGTAGTTTTGTATCAAAGAAAAACTTTTTGAAATCGAATGAGTTTTTTCGGAGATCACTTCCTACATCCAAACTTACTTTGCCTCTTATATAATCACGTGAGATTTTTAGGCCATTTTTATAGCCCCCCCTTCCCCTTAGTGATATGTCGTGAGGTATTAGGCTACCCCTCCTTCGCCCTCCCAGCATTACGTATATTTATTTTTTATTATTATAAACGATCAGACACCTAGTTTTAGAATCTCTTTTTATATAAAAAAAAATACACTCAGAGTTTTAGATATTACGAATTTTAATATTTTGGACAAAAAATCACTTGCTCAAGTTTTTAATTAATTACTTATTGGGAAAAATATTTTACATGTTACGCATTTAATAAATGATTTTCGTCCCATTATAAAATACACGTGATTATAACACATTATCCCCTTCCCATCGGGTTTAATCGTGATTTTTTCTGATCTCTTCCCCCCTGTTCAAACCTTACGTGATTAAGGACGACCCCTTTTTTTTTTTCGCTCTTGGCGGATTGGAAGGGATTGTCAGAGTTTTACTGACTAAAACCCATCCATATTCTTTCTTTTGCCCTTTGTATTCCAGGGCCGCGGTATCTCTTTCGAACAGTCCCGCAGCCCTCGAACAGTCCCGCAGCCCAAGGACGACCCCTAATAAATAATATTGTTTAGATAAGAAACTTATAAATAGACGAGGTATTCCGCATCTATTGGCTGGCGCTACTGCTCGGCATGAGGTCCTAGGTTCGATCCCTTGATTGGACAAAGTGCTATTGGGTTTTCCATCAGAAGTTCCTTAGTAACAGTTAGGCATCTGGACTTGTGCCCGGTTTATGGTAAGGTGTGCTGCCTCCCTAGGTATGCTATGTTACTGGCGATATATTATATGTACTGTGTACTTACACCTCTGCTTAACTTTTTGAACGCCATTGTCACATACACGTAACAAGCACCAATATCTGACAAAAAATGCGTTGCAAATACTATAACACAAAATAAACAATCAAATAGTTTTGGAATCCCAATATACTTTTTAGGGTTCCGTACCCAAAGGGTAAAACGGGACCCTATTACTAAGACTTCGCTGTCTGTCTGTCTGTCTGTCTCCAGGCTGTATCTCATAAACCGTGATAGCTAGAAAGCTGAAATTTTCACAAATGATGTATTACTATTGCCGCTATAACAACAAATACTAAAAATGAAAAAAATAAAAATATTAAGGGGGGCTCCCATACAACAGATATGGTTTTTTTGCCGTTTTTATAGATACGGACGGTACGGAACCCTTCGTGCGCGAGTCCGACTCGCACTTGGCCGGTTTTTTGTAGGTATTTGAGGTGAAATTGTGGCTTGGCGCGGAGGGCACCGCATGCGTTTATGCTCTGGCGTTCAAAAGGTTAACCGGAGGCGCGGTGTCAGATAGAGGAATTTCTGAAATTTCTTTGCATATTTAAAAGTTTATGTTAGGTATTGCTGGTTTAGTTCAGTAGATCACAGCAAATACACGACGAACACTCTCGACTCCTTCTGTTCGCATTTGAAAGAGTGCGGCTTGATATTTAAAATGAAAGCCTCTAATTTTGAAATAATCAGTTCATGTTGATTAACCAAGTTGTTTTAAAAGAATTATTACTTATTCTAACAATGTATTTGGGTTTTCAGACTTGTCCAGTCTCTAAGAGAAAGAACTCAGTCCAATGCAACAAAATCTTCACGGACATGACTCACACGCCCCCAAACATCCAAAACTTAACCAGGACACAACTCGACGACCTCATGAAGCGTTACTACCGTGTCTTCTTCTTGCCTAACCAACCAAAGACCGACAAGCTTCTACAGCAGATGCATTCCAGAGGTGTCAAAAAAGCTGTCTTTCTTATTTTATTACCTTTCTTACCTTTCTTTCTTTCTTTTTTATTGCCTTTCTTATTTTTATTATTCGACCAATCCTCCAGTCAGGGTTATTAGTTTGAAGCCTGAAGGAAGCACAAGAAGACCTATTGATCCTCCTTTGATCGTTCCACCTGTGTATCTTCGCCCAGAATTCGGTCGGGGACCGCTAAACGATGGTGTGTTTAGAGCTAACACGTTCGGGCTCCCTGAACAGACCAAAGCTCATTTGTCGACTAGTTCCTCTCTTCGACCTATCTTGCATACTTTACCCGGTTATAATTCTTACCGTAACACTAGAAGACTCTTACCGTTTAATCGTATGACCATTCCTTCTTTTTTAATGCCCCAAATATTCTGTATTATAAAATTTCGACGAAATTTCCAGTAACTGAATCCCCGGGAGGGTTTCAAGCTCAAAATATGTCATTACATTTCATTTATTTCATAAACAATTTTACACACATGAATTTCACAACATTTTCAGTATGTCTTCTAGTTCCTCTATTCCAACTACCTTGCATACTTTACCCGGTTATAATTATTCTTCTTGGCACTAGAAGGCTCATTTTACAGTTTAATCGTATGACAATTCCTTTTTTTTAATTCACCAACTATAACTCCGTATTAAGAAACTACGACAGAATTTTCAATTGCTGAAGCCACTGCACCACCTTCCAAGTAGTAAAATATGAGATACTAGCTTTTGCCTGCGGCTTCGCTCGCGTTAATTTGGAATTTAACAATCAATTCGGCAATTCGGGTTGTACTCTGCTTGTAATTCAATCATGATACGAAAGATGCGTGGCGCCATCTATGATGAACGTTATTGTTGTTTTCTTCGGGAAAAATACTTTTTTCGGGTGGTATTTAATACTTTAACTGTAAATCCCCTTTTTTCAATCAATATTCGAAATTACCACCAAAAATACTGAATTGCACACTAAATTTGCTCATCAAATAAATCAATTATATTATACTGTTAGATCTTTATGTTCTTTCTGTTTTTTCTTTCTTTCTTTCTTCTGTTTTACTGAATGACATAATTAACACTAGAAACGGGATATTTACCATGTCCACTGTTTGTTTTGAGTTCCCGATATTTCGGCGCTGTTGCAAGCACCATGATCACGGATAAACTGAAGTTATTTATTGCGTTTGGGTGTTTAGTAATTGACTATACTTGTTTTGTTCTTACAAAATTGTGGAGGTGTAGCTTAATTGACCTATGCCTTGAAAAGTCTTTAAAAGGCTTATTCCGAATTACACGAGGCGATAATGAAAATTTTATATATTTTTGACCTAGGTCGCGTAATTTTTCGAGATATTTAGAAAAAGGTTAGGCCAGGTGATCTTGATTTCGGAAACTTCAGAACCAATGAGGTTATATAATACTATATAACATCACTGTTCAGAACAATGTTGAGTAATAATAGAGGTGCTTTTAATTGTAAAATTGATCAGTTAGGATATTGTGTACAGGAAGTGTATTAGCGATCAAGGGTAATAAAAAAACGATTTTGAAGCAATATGAAAATAGTACATTTTGAAAGTGAGGAAACTTTGTTATTGCATTTGAGTCGGAATTAACACCCGAGCTGCAGGCGAGGGTATTATGGAGTCGAGAACTGCAGTAACAAATCCCCACGCGTATCAAACGACGTTTTTCAATACACTTTCGAAGAAATAAAATATTAGAGCTGAAAGTATTTTTGTTAGGAATTATTAGGAAACAATGATTTAATTTGCTTTTTTTCCGCGCTTTGGTTTCGCCAGGTTGAAGAAGACGCAAAGGTATGATGCCGCTAAACATCCTAATATGAAAAATAGAAAATTCAAATATTTTCGAATTTAGGACACAAATAAATGTTAACCTGTTCATAAAAGTAAATATTTGTTTTAAATAATCATATTTATCTATGATATTCTATTTATAAACACAATTTAAATACTCAAAAAATATTTACGCCGTAAAGACGAATATCTCTTTGCCGAGATTTAAAAAAAAAACAATCACCGCTGACTATAGTCATTGAACCCATTTAGAATTAGGATTAGTATTGTAGATATCTCTGGAAATTTTTATTTCCGCACGTGTGCGGAAAAATATTCAAAATCTACGCGTGTGGAATACATTGCATGTTGAACCTAATCGTAGTGCGATAAGAACCAGTTTTCGATAAAGTGTATTGGAAAAACATTTAATACAAACATAACATGTACTGCCTGAGTAACTATTGTACTTAATATATTTCTTACTAAACTAGCTATAAGTAATTGTTTCATTTATAATTTTCACCAATTTTTTATCGTCAGTCTCAATAAAATGTTTTATAATTTGCCCAGTTTTTATTTCAACAATTTCCTTGAATTACTACTTGGTATATTCTTACTTGTTTTTTTAATGATATTTGAAGATTTAAGATTTTCTAAATCTTTTTTTTTATGTGACAGTATTAAAGTTCAAAATCAAAATCTTTTATTTCACATAGGCCTAGATGGGAACTTATAAAACGTCGACAAAAAGGTGCACGGTTCGGGTTGGTCGTTTCCTATGGAGAAGAACCGGCAAGAAACTCCATGGTTACTCTTTTCAAATCATTTGGTATTACATGTTACAGCATTTGTACTTAAGTATGGGGGGATAGCGTAGGCCCGACAATAAGTCGTTGTTTACTACACAAAATATGTAAAACTAGATAAAAAGTCAACAAGCAGCTGGGAATCTACAAAGCTTACAATGTTCACACATATCTACACAAACAATTTCGGTTATGCACTTTTAATATAGTAGTTGATACTATCAACTAAAAAAAAAAGCAAACGCAAACAATCTATTAGCTATCAACTTGATAGCTAATAGATAGTTTGCGCATAGAACGAATACATTTTGAGGAAACACAGATACTTAGATACAAAAAATTTACGTAAATAAAAATACGTACATTATGTACTTTCAGTTACTTCTTACTTCAGAGGCCCGAAAGTCTGACAACTAGTCGTACCAGGGGTTACTGTGTTGAAAGGCAGTCGCTCCATCTAAAATACTGGTATTATATTAAAACCGCAATCATGTAGGTACTACCGATAAAATATATTCAATTACCTGGTAACGATCCGGCTGATGGTGATGATGAAATTCAATTACCTAATTAGATAAGTTACGAAAGTTTTATACTTAATACCTTTTTTGCGAGATTGTAGCAAAATCATCAATTATAATGTCGAATGGAATCTTGTTAATTAGTTCTAGCCCGATGCACAAAAAAGCTAAGTATCTACGCCAAGCGCGAAGTACCGGCAGAAGAAATCATAAATCAATGGAGGAAAAAATTACTTTGCTGTGCAAAACAACTGATGTCAGTCCCCGTTATAAGCAGATAGATGAAAGAATCACAAAATAAATTGGTACGAATGTCTCTATCACGAGGGAAAACATCAACACAGACATGCTCCACGTACAGCGAGTGCAAGCGCTGTTTGCAGGCGTGATGTTTATATGTATTACATGCTAAAAATAACTGTAAGACGCCATCACACGTACCAAATGGGATACTCCGTCCTCGTTTAAACAACGCAAAATATCGCTATCTTGAGTCGTGACATGACCCCAGATATACCTATGCGGCATAATTATCTTAGTGGGTAACTGGTCAGTAACTCTTGAACCTTTGCCAGTTAAACATGAAAAACGCTAAATTATTGTGGTTACTGTGGTTGTTTGTGGTTTTCCCAGCGGTAAGTATTGATTTCGAATATAATTTTATGGTTAAAACAAAACAACTGCACCTAAAAGTATAAAGATAAAAGTATAAGGATGATTGCAGAGAGACCTGAATCTGCAGTTGTAGGTAGGCTTATCAGGCTGAATGTTGTATAAGTTTTGTTTTTTGACTAACCTGGTTTTAAGATATTGTTACTAACAACCTATGGACATTTTATTAGTCTGAATTAAACGAATTTTATTTTTATTTTATTTATTTTATAAAACAAGAACACTTTTCGAGGGCCTAATCTGGAGTAGGTGACATTAAATCTGAGATCTAACATTGCACCAGCTGCATCAGACTATTCGAAAAGCCCGTCCTTGCCTGTCCTCGTTTTTGCTTTCGCGTAGTCGGGTAAAAAGGCGATGAAACAGATATTATGATGTACTGACGGCAGCACATCAACCTACACGAAAAAAGAATCTTCCCAATCAATCTTGAACCTAATGTTTTTGCGATAAAGTTGAAAAACTATTGAAGAAATAATGATAGATTGTAATACGTTGATGTGCTGGCCTCTGTACCTTAATACCTATGTTATTATTTTACTACGATTCATCGGAATAAATTAAATGACGTTATGATGTTTCCATTCAATGTTAAAACAATGACTTGTGAATGTGATACGAGTATTAATCTATATCTTATATGTATTTTTATAAAATCTCGTGGCACAGTGTTTGTCGCACTCCGCTGTGCCTGACCGATGACGAAATGGCTCGACCGATTATTATGATTTTTTTATGTATATTTGGTAGGTATGAAAATAAGTCATAAAGTATATTTCACACCGCTAGGTGATAAGGGGGTAGGTAGGGTAGGGTAGGGTAGGGTAGGGTAAAAAAGGTGCATTGCACCGCATGCCGCGGCACATAAATTGATACAGTTTAATATTCAAATGTCACTGCCTTGTTGGTCTAATGCACGAGCTCTACTCCTGAGCATGGTCTCTGGGTTCAATTCTCGGGTTGGGAAAAGTGTTATTGGGTTTTTCCATTAGAAATTTTGCCTATTGGTCGTTTATTACAGAGTAGATACAGGTACCTAATTGTAATTTTTCAGGTGGTTTTGGGACAAGTTGGCTTCGGAAGATCTTATCTAAAGAACTCGCGCTTGGTAAGTGGACACAAAATGTAATTCCCATCGCGAATGGCGATGGGAATTACATTTTATCATCGGACGAGCAGAGATCATGGGTTGAAGTTCCACGGACCCGAACAAAGCGCTATGCTTCCATATTTATTGTGCGAACCGCCAGTCTGTGGCATTCACTGTCGTCTTCTCTGATCCCTGATCATTATAATCTGGATCTATTCAAAGCTCGAGTGAATCGGTTTCTTCTAGGCAAGCGTGTTCCACCCTAGGCCGCATCATCGCTTCATATCAGGCGAGTTGCGGCCAAACGCAAGTCAATTTAGTATAAAAAAATGTGCGTGTGAACTGAGGGACCACACTGGTATTTCGCAAAATAAATATCGTAGGATTTAGTAGTAGTCTTAAAACAATTGTAGAACAATTCCGGGAATATGTAAACAAATTCATTAAAAATTACAGCCCATAAAGTGTGGTCCCTCAGTCCTCACAGACCATCAGCCAGATCTCGGAAAGTATCTGGAAAACTAAGATATTGTGACTACAGACATTTAGTAAAGAATTTGTAAGTAGTTACTGAAAAACAGACCACGCAGCATAAAAGATAAAAAATATTTATATATTTTTTATCTTTGATGCTGCGTGGTCTGTTTTTCAGTAACTATCTTTACAAATTCTTTACTAAATGTCTGTAGTCACAAATTATCTTATTTTTCAAGATACTTTCCGAGATCTGGCTGATGGTCTGTGAGGACTGAGGGACCACACTTTATGGGCTGTAATTTTTAATGAATTTGTTTACAAACTCCCGGAATTGTTCTACAATTGTTTTAAGACTACTACTAAATCCTACGATATTTATTTTGCGAAATACCAGTGTGGTCCCTCAGTTCACACGACGCACATTAAAAAAAGACTGCATCCGTCTTAAAATAATGCGTCGATCAACTAATATCTGACGAAACAAAAATGTTATTCACGTAACATGACGAAGATAAACTGTTTATGCATAAAAATAATGAGGCATCACTAACACATTGATAGCGGGGCCCCGAAACCCCGAAACGTTTGATAGGAAGCAAGTACTTTAACCTCTTAAAGCCAGTTATCCACAAGTGGGTACGCAAGAAACAAAAGAAAATCTTCCATACGAATCCTGCATATTCATTATTAGCCGTGGAAAGATTTAGATATTTATTTATTTACTAGCTGTTGCCCGCTACTTCTTTCGCGTGGCAATTTAGGTATGTATGTGTGAGACTGCCTCGTTGGTCGAGTGGTCGCAAGTGCGACTACTAAGCATGAGGTCCTGGGATCGATTGCCAGGTCGGGTAGTGTTAAAAAAAAAAGTTTATTGAAATTACATAAAGTTATAACGCACATGATTTGGAGATCAGCTTTTTAAGCAAGAAGATGCTTGTGTTAGGTGACTCCGCTCTTCCACTTAACATTAAACAATGTATGCAATTGAAAAAATACTATAAATAATAGTGTTATCGGCTGGAAGCAATTTCTCAGTAGCAGGCACGGAATCTGGATTTGTGCCCGGTTGGTGGAATAGAATCGAATAGGCTCGCACCCTGACACATGGGACTTCAACATAACGAACGGTGAAATGTGGGTGTACGATTAGGTCCACCTCTGCCTAACCCGTCGGGGATTACAGGCGTGATGTTATGATATGTGTGAGAACTGACTGGTTGATCAAAATGTGATAATGTGGTTGATGACTACAAAAGGCGTCCTTTTGGATATACAGTATTATGTATGTATGTATTATACAAATATTCTGGGCGCAGAGATCCGAAACAAAATTAAATGAGGCGACGATATGGCTTAAAACCGTTTATTTTGGTGAACTTCTTTTCAAAGTAAACTATCATACGCCTTGTTGGGCACTATATATTCCAATACCGTTCTGTATACAACATTAAATGACTTATTATTTTCCGCAAGCACGTGAAAGTTTTGGGCAATGAACAAACAATATATAATTGACCGTGTGAGAAGCATGGAGTGCACAATTGAATGCCTGTCACTTTTATGGTTTGGCCCTGGAATCTGTTGATCGTCATTGTAAAAGCCAATTTTAAGGGAAATTGTAACCTCTTAAATTGAAATGGTAAGTTATTTGGAATAATGGGTATCCGGGGACTTAAAACGCTCTCTCCTTTAGCAGCTTAAGTAGCTCTGTTTCAAGTTAAAATAAATTAGGCAAAATCATCTTTACTAGCAACAAAGCTTGCCAGTGGCTTCATCACTTTTTGAAGATTATAACAATGTATTTCTTCCTTTACATTTCCAGTGTCACCAATGGTACTGCGTTAGCACAAAACTAGGTCTACCCGATTCCTTGCCTTCGAAAGAAACAAGCGAGATTATTTTCAGAAACGCATTACCCGAAGGTCCTTGGCAGGATGTGATCGGCCAAGTCCTGGAGAACTGCTATGAGAACAGGACTCGAAGGTTTACCAATACTTGTCCAGGACAGGCGCTGTTGCACTGCGTTGTGGATCAGATGATTGATGTAAGTATTAGAGAAATGTTAGGAGTAGAAACTCGAAAGTTCGAAACTCTATAAACCTATAGCACTTGTTTCTATTGGCGCGTGGCCATAGTCGTAACTATCGCAGCCATCTTGTTTTTACAAGCCCTATTTGTGTGTGCCACAGTCAGCATGAATGTACATACATTTCTATGTAAATTGTCCGCTTCAAAATTTGCAAACCAATTTTCGACCGCTTCTTGGTGTCCGATTGAGCTGAAATTTTGCATACACCTTTGGTTCTGGTGACAAAACATTTTATGATAGACGTGACTTACGTACCATACTGTCGGTACTAATATGAGATTACTAAATTATCTACTTACAGTTCTGCCCAGTTTCCAGTACAAGAAAGGATGATTCGTGCTCAACTGTCACGTCTCTTGCTGGCTTGAAATACATGTTTGGACAAAGGTAAGTTAATAGAATAGAATAATCTTTATTTTCGTACGCGTAAAGTACAGAGTTGTACTTACCGACCTGTTTTAGATTCAACTTTAAAGACTTGGTTCAATATAATCTGACTCATCATTCTCTTGCCCTTGTCCCATTCATTTTGGGGTCGGCGCAGCATGTCTTCTTCTTCCATGCTTCTCTATTACTCGTCATCTCATCAGACACCTCTTTTCGTGCCATGTCACTCTTCACACAGTCCATCCATCTTTACTTTGTAGAGTAAGATCCCAGGGCCACCAGACGTCACGTATTTTCTGACGAAGGAAATGTGGACGATTGAGTAGTGTTAGTATGTACTAAGAACGCATGCCTACCTGCTAGCTTGCTTAGTCGGCCAATTTTCAGGTATCAGGTAATCAAGGTACGTAAAAACATTACTTACCTCACGTAAATTCTCCAAGCTGATTTTTACGTATATTCTAGGCAATATCCTTAAAAATAAGTCGCCAATACTCCCAGACACTTTCCGTCGGCCGTTTTGCTTTGCAGACGCTTTAAAGCTCCCAAAATAATTACTTAACTTCACGTAAATTCTGATGCTCCATTTTTATATATGACCACCAGACAACTATTTTAAAACCTTTTACAAGAAGACAGACCGATCCAAGGGGCCAATCATCCCCTAAATTCAAATAAATTTTCGACAATGCCACTCTTTCATCGTGATCAACAATAAAGTTATATCTGAAATCCATGAAGATATATCGTGTTCCGAGCATGAGGAAGCTGATACATAAAGCTGATATATAAAATACGTGACGTCTGGTGGCCCTGGGATTTTGGACTATTGGTCTTCTTCTACTCTTATACCATTACACATTCATACTCAAAACTTTCCTCACGACATTTACCTCATTCCTCCGCATCAATATAATCTGAGTGACGAATAATATTTGAATATTTTCAGCCGTTACGTGAACTTGGAGAAGAATTTGCCGAAAGAGCGTCGGCCAACTTGGTTTTTGAAAAACGTAAGTTTTTCTTATAGCAAAGTTTGGCGAGTTAATGATGGTAGTTTCAAGATCTCAACATGGTGTCAGATGACATTGTGTCTTTGTAGTCACCATTCAGTATCCTCTCGAATTTTTGGTGTTTATATAATGATGCTTTTCTTAATTGTGTCCTTTTTCTATAGGATCAATTATGGGAAGTTTACAGCACTGAAAATTGTACCTCTTATATAGTGATTTTCTACCCCTTTTCAACAGTATTTCGACTCAAAATGCTGCGATTTGCCAGTGATATTCAATAAGACCGTGCTGGAGGAATGTGGCTTTACGTCCTTTATCAACTATTCCGACCACGGCCCGAGGTACACCGATGTGCAGGTGGTTGACTTTCAGGTAAGATTTAACTTTAACTGCTTGTCCACGAACCACGGCCCAAGACATTGACTGCGGGTAAAACAAATGAAGGAAATTGCTCCGATCATGTCACTACACCGAGATGCGACTTGCATGTACCTATTCTAGCAAAGGAAACACATGAAACACGCGTGTGTCGCTCACGCAAGTCGTATCACCTGAGGGTCGGGAACGGGGCGTAAAAGCCGTTTTATCTCTTTAGTAACAAAACTATAAACAAGATATCAATTTGGCGATTTTTTGTGCCCAGAAGACTGTCAGCGTTGCCACGTTGAATGGCAACGGTAATTCTCTCTCAGCTCGAGATCAATCTTTTAATTTATCAGAATGCTGAAACTACTCCAGGAGGTATACCTGTCGAAGTAACTGAAACAGCTCCTGAAATCGATCGAACGTCCGGAAGACAAATGGTTTTCATGCCTTTTGACATCCCATTAGATGTAAGTACTTTACATTAACCGCCTCTTACTTCTTCTTCGAGTCGCTGGCACAACAGTATTTTAAATTTTGCTGGCCCACAGCTTCACCATTTCTACAGCGCCGTCGGTGGCAGCGGCCTAAAATGATATTTAATAAGGGTACGGCACTACACTAAAGGTACCGCCGCCTATGTACATCTGCAATAGACATGTGTCGCTATTGCAATTCCAGAAACACATCGGCACCCGTGCCCATGCAACCAAAATATAAAAAGAGCTTTGCTGATCTTAGAAAGATTGATTTTTATAAACCCAACAGAACAGACTGTGAGGGGCTGGAGCATGAAAAACCAGACGAAGTTTTGGGTCGTAGAATCAAATTCAGGTTCAGTTGGGAAATTTGGTAGTTATAATTATTGTAATTAAACAATGCACCTACGAGAGCAGCGGTGGCCCAGTGGTGGCGTCCCCGACTTACGAGCAGCAAGTCGTGGGTTTGAACTCAGCCAGGCGCATCAATTTGTGTAATTTATTTCATCACCACTGCTCTCAAAACGGTGAAGGAAAATATCGTGAGGAAACAGGCATGTCCTAGAACCAAAAATTCGAAGACATGTGACATCTATCAACCCGCACTGGGCCCGCGTGGTGGATTATAGCCTATTCCCTCTCATAGAGAGGAGGACTGTGTTCCATGGCCTGTAAACATTATAGGCTGATTATGCTATGCTTATGTACCTGCACCATTTATACGCAGTCGTGAAAGTACTAAAATCTGCGTTTAGTCAGCTCAAGTTCCACTTTCAATGTTGCAGACCACTGCGAGGCCTTCAACTACTGAGAAGACAACTACTGGTACTTATGAAGACACGACCAGTCAACGGTTTCCGGAATTCGATTTTAGTGGTACGCCAATAGATGTTTCAAGTGATGTAAGTAGATATACACGGCGTAAGAGAAATCGTAACATAAACTTTAACCGCGGATTCAGCCCCTGATTTTGAACCCACAAATTTTAAGTAGGTTATTAAAAGAAAACAGCTATTACATACAAAAGTGATTATATGGTCAAAAAGTATGAAAAGGGCTATTTTAAAAAAAACCAGCACAAGTATATTATTGTACTTCCTTGGTAAAAGTCGAACTAATTAGGTACCATTTAAAAATTAGTCTAATTTAAATATATTATTCAGGAACCCACGGACCCTCTCGACTGCTGTGAAATGACGAAATTCATTAACCCTTCTTGGAGATCTGAGTGCAACTTCAATCTAAGTTTCGAAGGTCAGGACAGACTGGCCATCTCCAGTCGTTTCCCGGCCACTGAAGCCCCCACCAGCACCACGGAGAGTTCTAACCCTCTTGAAGATATTATGCTGGTGCCTCATTCTGTGAGTATCTGAGCACTAAATCTCGCATTAAAGAATTTAATAGCCTCCACAAGTGGTGATACGTACAGGGTTGACAAGTTGACAAAGGGGCACACTTGGTGAACATTTCTGAAACTAGTCTAACATACACGTAAAATCACTCACGCTTCAACTTGAGTCGACACTCTCTTTTAAGCATACCTACTAACTTCATTGCGTTCAATCGGGATAGTAAACAGCGGTCGCCTCACTTGCGGCGAGTCGTTGTCGGCGACGTCTAGACCCAAGCGCAACGACAGCTCGCCGTAAGTGGGCTGCCTACCAGGAGTCTCATCGGCGGTGCTGAGACGATGAGGATACGTGCTTACGTTGGGTGGACGCCTGGATGATACCTTGCAGTAATACTAAATGTGCGTTGAACTTTAATGTGACATTGAACTTTTATACATTTTCAGTGCATCAAAGAAACCTGCGTGTTCCGCCGTATGGGCATAATTTCCGACACAGGTATCCTCGACATCGATGCTTACATAAAGATGCTGGATAACTTCACAGATACCAACCCTGCCTGGGTCAAGGCTAAAGCTAGGGTCCTCACTAAGTGTGTGGCCAAACCTGTGAGGAGTTACGAAGCTGGGTGCGAGATTAACAATATGTTGGCTTGCACTTTGGATGTGTTGACTGAGGTATGTATTTTGGAATTCGTGCTGCATTACCTGATCCCCCTTTTTTTATTTGTGCAGCAGGAGAGGAGTCGAGTACTGCAGGGCACTGACTGTACTTAATTATGATATCTCATTGTTTGACCATCGCAAGAAATGACTACCTATGGATCTACACGCAAGTTGACGTACTGTCCCATAAGCTAAACAATTAAGATCTCGGACTGAACATAATAACAGCTTTTTTTTTCATTTCAGAACTGTCCTTACAAGAGGAAGTCAAATATTTGCAAGTAAGTAATGCTACAAACACACGAAATATTCGTGACCGTCACTGATGGTCAGCAACTCTCACTTTCCATACAAAACGGTGGCGGTGGTAGGGCGTTATCGGCAGATCTATGATAATTCTGTGTTTCAAAACACACCATGCACCTGAAAATAATTTAAATAAAGTATTGGTATTTGGTTTCAGACATGGTAAACACGAGGTGACTTGCCAGATCAGCTCTTCTAAATACAGACCTGTAAGTTTAAATTTCTTTATCTTACTTTCCTACTCAACAATTTATTAAACTACTAGCTGTAGCCCGCGACTTCGTACGCGTGGAAATTTTGATGTGTATGTAATTTAGATGTGGTCGCAAGTGCGACTACTGAGCATGAGCAAAGTGTTATTGGGGTTTTCCATTAGGAATGTCTCTGTAGCAGTCACGGAGTCAGGATTTGTGCCCGGTTGATGGCAATAGGCTCGCCCCTATTACATAGGACTTAAACACGACTGCTTGTTAGGTATACCTCTGCCTAATCCTTCGGGGATTACAAGGTTTACGAAGGATTAATATACTCTTTGCAACAATTGAACGTGGCTCCTGTTCCTGGGTTAGAACTGGGTGCAAATTTTAATTAAAAACAGACTAGGTAAAGAATTATCGGCGTGGTGTTCAGTTATAATGTTATATTTTGTGGTACAGAAAAACCGTCGTGAAATATGTCTCCTACCTGAGCTGATTCATCGCAGTCACCTTCAAGAGTGTGGATTGGAGACCCTGTACAAAGTGGACCATGTTCCTGTGTCGCCTAAACGCAGGAAAGTAGCGTGGTCCGCTAACAGCTATACGGTAAGTAAAGAGCACATTGAGATAGTTTTTTGAAAGTAGAAGACAAATGCTTTAGAAGTAGAACACGGTGGCGATTAATGCAAATATCGACGTTAAAACGATGGTGGCTACAGTAGATGGCAAGACTGACATATAGTATTTAACGGGGTTTTAGCGGAAAAGAGAGTGCCTCTCACATTCTGGTTCTGTGCTTGTTGCATTCAGCTGATTCCGTCGGCCTTCCCAGGCTTAGTTCCCAGGTCATCGGTCCACCTAATGGGAAACCTTCACACCTTCGTTTTGCGAGACAAGTCCCTGCCATTGCCACTTCAATTCCAATGACACAATTATTTTGCTTTTACAGTGCAAAGACTCAAAAGAAACAACCACATGCATGCTGGGGAAAATGGGAGTCCTCAGCAAGTACGGCTTCATGGATTACTTCAAGATGAAGGACAGGATCCGCCAGTTCACCATCGACCAGGTGGAATGGGCGGCCTTACTGGACATTTATTTGAGCGCCGTAGTTAATATACCTTTTTATGGAGAACATTGTCTCTCGGAGAAGAAACTGCTGAATGCTCTCGACGCTATGTTGATGGTAAGTGAAGTTACTAGGTACCTACTGCCTAATAAGTGTAAGTAATAGTGTGTGTACTCGGTAATAGTGTATTTTAATATCAAAGAAAAACTATTTGAAATCGAATGAGTTCGGTGATAACTCTTATCTCCTACATCCAAATATTAGTTTAGACAAGAAACTTATAAATAGACGAGTTATTTCGCTTCGGTGGTCTAGTGGCTGGCGCTACTGCTCGGCATGAGGTCCTGGGTTCGATCCCTTGGACGGGCAAAGTGATATTTGGTTTTTCAATCAGAAATTCCTTAGTAGCAGTCAGGCATCTGGACTTGTGCCCGGTTTATGGTAAGGTATGCTGGCTCCCTAGGTATGCTATGGTACTGGCGATATATTGTGCTATGTACTTACACTTCTGCTGAACCGGGGGTGAGATAGAGGAATTTCTGAAAGTTTATGTAAGGCATTGCTGGTTCTGCAGATCACAGCAAATACACGACTAACAGTCTCGACTCTTTCTGTCCTCATTTGAAACAGTCGGGCTTGATATTCAACATGAAAGCCTCCAATTCTGAAATAATCTGTTGATGCTGATCAACCAAGTCGAGTTTGAAAATAATTATTACTTGTACCTACTAACTAAATCACCGGTTTTCAGACTTGTCCAGTCTCTAAGAGAAAGAACTCAGTCCAATGCAACAAAATCTTCAAGGACATGACTCACACGCCCCCAAACAACCAAAACGTCACCAAGAGGAAACTCGACGACATCATGAAGCATTACCACCATGTCTTCTTTATGCCTAACCAACCAGAGACGGCCAATCTTCACCAGAACTTCATACAGCAGAAGCATTCCAGAATTGTCAAAAAACCTGTCTACGATTTTGCCTTTCTTAATTCGAAAGAAGCTCCTCCAGTCAGGGTTATTAGTTTGAAGCCTGAAGGAAGCACAAGAAGACCTATCGATCCTCCTTTGATCGTTCCACCTGTGTATCTTCGCCCAGAATTCGGTCGGGGACCGCTAAACGATGGTGTGTTTAGAGCTAACACGTTCGGGCTCCCTGAACAGACCAAAGCTCATTTGTCGACTAGTTCCTCTCTTCGACCTATCTTGTATACTTTACCCGGTTATAATTCTTACCGTAACAATAGAAGACTCTTACCGTTTCATCGTATGACCATTCCTTCTTTTTATAATCCACGAACTACTCCGTATTATGAAACTACGACGAAACTTCCATATACTATAACTGAAATTCCGGAAGAGTTTCCAATTGGTGAAACCACTGCAATACCTTCCAAGTAGTAAAATATGAGATATTTTAGTTTGTATTTTGTACTTTATTTCAATGCTCAAAATAATGTAGACGCGTATTCAGAGTTCCATTCGAGACGACGGTTCTGTGAAATCATCACGGTTTTATGGTACGGTACAAGGCCACCATTTTTCCTCACACTTACATACATCAATTGTTTACAGTTTTTGTCAATTAAACTCTGTTTGGTATATAATCTTGGAGAAAAATTGTTTAGTTACGGTGTACTTTAATTAACCAAGAACTAATTGTATTTTTTAAAATGTTATGAGCATGAGAAGCCTATTTTTAGAAAAAGGTTAGGCCAGGTGCTGATGATTTCTAAAACTTCAGAACAATGTTGAGTAAAATTGACCAGTTAGGATGTTGTGTACTGTAAGTGTATGGGGATCAAGCAAGAGTAGTAAAAAACAATTTTGAAGCAATATGAAAAAAATATTTAATACAATCATAATATGTACTGCCTGAGTAACTATTGTACTTAAAATATTTCTTACTACACTATCATAGCTATAAGTAATTGTTTCATTTATAATTTCCACCAATATTTTATCGTCAGTCTTAATAAAATGTTTTATACTTTGGCCAGTTTTTATTTTAACAATTTCCTTGAATTACTGCTTGGTATAATTTTACTTGTTTCTTTTTATAATGTTTGATTACATGAGGGTTTAGATTTTCTAAATCTAAGAATGTTTTCATGTGACAGTATTAAAGTTCGGCTATGCATTTTTAAGAATTCAAAAATAAATAAAATTATTTATCAACTAGTAAATTATAACATACATCACTCTTTTTATATAGATACATCCAACACAAACAAACAAACAAAAATCCATTACATAATTCATCATTCCTAAATATTTTCACATACTTTGAACTCACTCTAGTATTTTTAATAAATTATAAATAAGCAAGAAAATGGGCACATGAGTTTAACTCAAATGTTGAATAAAGAATAACGAAAAAAAAAGAAAAGTTACACAAAAGTGTCGAGGCACCATTTTTTTTTCTATTTTATAACGACGAAAAAAAATTAAAGCATTTCAATTAAAAAATGGCAAGCGATTAATATTTCATAGACACAATTATTCGAGGTTAAAACTCTAATTTATTTTGTAAGACACTGTACATTGTCAAATACTTAATTCGTAATAGGAGGAAATACATATTTACATGTCATATAATCACATCGTAAATAAAATGTGTATTTAATAAAATCACTAATATCTACATTGAAGAAAGTAAAAAAAAAGATAGTGTCAGACATATAGGCGTAGTACCTGCTTCGGTATAAGATATTATATTATTCATTACCTCTGCCTAACCCTTCGGGGTTTACAGGCGTCATGTTATGTACCTATATTATTCAATAAAACAAAATGAACATAAATTTCACTTTTCTTGATATAATATTAAAATCCTACCTCGTCTACGCCTAAGACATAATTTATATTTCTCAACTTTCTCTAGCTTAATAGACAACCAAATAAGATTTACGTATATAAAAAAAAAATTGTCTCAAGCATCTTGCAAAACATAAAATAGGTCCGAAGACCACATTCATCACAATTCCTATAGAAATTGTAATATTATGAAGAGTTAAGTAAATAATTTTATTTCAAAATAAACTCGAGCGCTATCTATAGTGCTTAAACAATATTTAAACTGTAACAAATTGTCATTTACATTAACTGTATAAAAAGCATTAAAACTTATTCTTGTAAACTACTGAAAAGGACTAAAGATGATAATAACAACAAATACTAAACTCCTTTGTTTATATAGATTCAAATAAATCTGCCTATCTTAGTGTTCGTTCGTTCGATTCCCTAGATAATATTTACAATCATAGTAATTCCATAAAAGAATTATTATGTGAAATATATCAACATTAAGATAATAGCATCATTATAGACAATTCTGTTATGAGAATCTTTACGTAGAAACATAAAGAACGCGACTGGTACGAATTTTATGACGATATATCGTTGGGTTATAAATGAAGTTTCCTAATTTCAATCTAAAAATTTCCTCTATCTATTTTTGTACATAAAGCCTGTATTATTACACTTGAAAGTCATACAATTATGGCATATTAAGACTAATTGTGTCGAAATTTCTCATAGATCGTGTATCGCCGTTAAGACTATGGGACCCAGTATTGATCCTTGTCAGAATCTCTTGTTGGAGTGCCTTCAGCGTTCTCGTTGCTGATAGGTCGGTGGTGGGGGCGAGGAGTAATGCTCTTCTGGCGTGAGGGAGAGCTTCTGAAGGTTTGTTGAGGGCCAGGATTGCTCGAGCCATGGCGTAGGCACACTCGAAGGCATTCGGACGAAGAACTGAGGCACGTGCTGCGAGGTCTAAGGCTTCTGATGGTTCCTGTAATAAATGAAAATAATTTTAGTACAATTGATTTGGGTTAGGTAGGTACACCTTTCCTAGGGATTGATTTTTATCCGACTGCGGCGAAGCCTAAAAAAGGTTTTATTGAATAAACCAATGCAAAATATGTAAGTAATGTTTCCAATTTGTTAATCATTCTACTAAATCTTCGCAAAGTACTTGTAAACGTTACTGAGAATCAACATAATTATTTAAAAGTTGGGTGAAAAGGGACGACAATTTCCAGTTTTTCACAACACTGCTTTATCATCATAACTATAGTTACACATCGTCTACTAGCTTTTAGACACTTCTTTTATCAAACTAGAATAAACAAGAGCGATCAAAGAATACTTACATTCAATTTTCTCTTACACCTCGACAGGTTCAATAACAAGTTCGTCTTCAGCTGAACAAACGCTGACACGTGCTCATGCGGCACTGGCTGCGTGGTCGGTGTCGTCAGCCCTTCGTCACTGATGAGCGGGTTGATCTTCTTCAGCGCGTACTGGTAGCGGTGGGCTGCTTCTGATGGTCTGTTCTTCCGGTATAGCATGTTCCCGTCTTCTAGTAATTTGTTTAGCAGTATTAGCCTGGGGACGAGAGTTAATATTAGTTTCAAGACACCCTGTTTCTTCAATGTTATTAATTCCTGAATGTAACAGCCATCTCACTAAACGTAATTTCTGTTTCGACCATAATTAACTCGTTTGTACTTAAGATGATGGAGTATAAGGTATAAGATGAAGAAGTTGTAAGTTAAAAATGTTTGTTTTTAAACTTACATGAATTCTGGTTTGCCTGAAGCCATAACCCACGTTGTTGGACCGAGCTTAGCGCCTTTCCTCAGAAAACAATTAACGACCTGTAAACAATAACGTAAATTATAGCCAACATAAAATGATGACAAGTAATATGGAAGTATGGAAAAAAAGACAGGCTGCGCCGACCCCAAATAAATTGGGATAAGGGCAGGAGAATGATTATAGCTAATATAAAAAACCGGCCAAGTGCGAGTCGGACTCGCGCACGAAGGGTTCCGTACCATTATCTATAAAAACGGCAAAAAAATCATATCTGTTGTATGGGAGCCCCCATTAATATTTAATTTTTTTAAATTTTTAGTATTTGTTGTTATAGCGGCAATAGTAATACATCATTTGTGAAAATTTCAGCTTTCTAGCTATCACGGTTTATGAGATACAGCCTGGAGACAGACAGACAGTGAAGTTTTAATAGGGTCCCGTTTTACCCTTTGGGTACGGAACCCTAAAAACGAGTAATCGAACGGTTTTATGAAACTACTGAGCCCGAAGTTAGCATTGATAAATATTTTTTAAAGCAGTCTTCTAAATCCAATGAAACCATTACTTACGGGAACATTTCGCTGTCCAATAGCTCTGTCCAACGGCCGGAGGCCACTGTGATCCACCCTCTCCAGCGAGGCTCCTCTCTCCAGCAGTATGTCAACCAGATCTGATGGTCCACCACATGCAAGACCCATGGGTGTACGACCACTGCCGTCTGGTTGGTCTATAAAAAATAATGAGATAATAAAAAATCATGACGGTTTTAAAACATAAACCTGTGCCAAGGTTTTAGATGGCAAAGTTGGAATATATTAATCCTAAATCAAATCCAAAATAATTATGAGAAAAACACTATCATAATATTAGAAGATATTGAAAGACATCAAAATTGTCAGGCTTCGTAACAAATTGAAACTTGAAAAGTTACCTATGGTAGCGCCTTTGTCGAGCAGGACCACCATTGTCGGTATTCTAGACCTTAGACACGCCCATCCTAGGGCTGATATTCCGTCGGCATCCACTGCATCAGGGTCAGCACCTAACACAAAATTACATGTTTTGAACATATTGAACAAAATTAAAAAAAAGTAACAAGACAATTGAATTTAGATTGTTAAGATAAGAATATTGAGACACTCAGGTCGAGATCTATAAACATGACTTAGCAAGAGAATGGCTAAGAACAAGTGTCAAAGTACAAATGCAAGAAAGAGACAGAAACATGTCTAAGTCAAAGCACGCGCTGAGTAACGTTTATAGAACTCGGCTCTACAGCTTTATTCTTAGTAAAGACCACAATAAAAATAATATGTACTCATAATAATGTGAAAACTCACCATGTTCTAATAACATCTCAACAACGTCAGCATGACCCTCCGCAGCGGCTAATATCAACGGAATCTTCCCTCCAGAACCCATCACATCGGCACCAGAATCCAACAGCCTCAACACCAGCGCTGTTCTCCCATTCTTGGCCGCCAATGCTAGAGGGGACAGCTGGCGGGCGTTCAAGGAGTATGGTGTTGCTCCTCGGATGAGCAGAGCGTCGGAGATTGCGGCGTTACCAGAGGAGCAGGCTGCTGTGAGAGCTGTCTCGCCTGTTACTGGGCATATGCCGTCAGGCTGTAGAAGAAAGGAGTTTATTGTAGTAATAGTAGTAGAAAAAACTCAATCTTCATATATGGATAAGCAGAAAGAAAATACGTTTGGATTGTGTGATGTAGTGACCCCAAGTAACATGAATGAAGATCTGGAAGATGGTGATGATGAAAAGAGTTAAACGTGGTAGAAGAAACTTTGCAATAGATTAAAAAAGTGAAAGAAACAATTACAACATGTTTATGCTAAAGTTGCATTACGTTACAAATATAAGATGTCACATTGTTAATGGAAAACAAAGGAGTAACAACAGAAGGTACTTACAATTAATTCAGCAGTATCCAAAAGATATTCAACAATATCTAAATGTCCATTCTGGGCAGCAGCTATCAATGCATGCCGAGACCCTGGCACCAGTTGTTCGATACTACCATCATCGATGTCTAAGGAGTTTCTGTCATTTCCAGTTTGACAGCCAAGGAGGTAGATTACTGTATCTCTGTGGCCGTTCTTTGCCGCGTGGACGAGAGGAGTCTGTTCTGCAGTGTCGGTGTGACTAAGTGATGCACCTGAAAAGAAGTAAATATTTGTTAGGGTATGTGGTCAAGCAAAAACAAAATTACAGTGACAAATTTAAAGAAGAGGAGGGTCTTGATTTGTTTATTTAAAATTTAACCATGGTGAGCGAATTTCTAGGTATAAGTGGAAAAATAAGTATAACATAGGTAATAACTTACCTGCAGCTATAAGTCTCCTGGCCACATCAGTGTGTCCCCTCTGACACGCTAAAGATAACGCCGTACATCCTTGAGAATTCGTCATTTCCATGTCAGCTCCAAACTCAATCAACAGTCCAACCATTGCCAATATTCCTTGGTACGAATACATACATAGTAAAGGAGCATTGCCAAGACATTCTGTGATTTGGTTAGGAGATCCACCAGCTAAGAGCATTAGTCGGGATACTTTGACGTTTGGCGTGTATATGTTCCTCAAGTTGGCAATCGCTTCACCAACACTAGCTGAACTCGTTGCTACCAACATTGCTTGCAAGTCCCTCGGGCATAACCCTAATTGCGCAGGCCCCATATTTCTATACATGTGTGCCTTTAAAATGTGATGTCCTAACTCCATTGATTTCTCCGAGTCCAAAGGCGCTTGCACCCTGGATAGTCTAAATGCAATGCCACAATGTCCTGCTCTCAAATCACAGAGGAATTTTGGACTTTCGTTATCATCTCTTCTTATCAACCATTCCCTGAACGAAGGGTGGAAGAACATGTAGGTGTTGTCGATCCTCTTTACAAGAAAGTCTGTGAGCGATTCGAATCTGTGGCAGAATTCATCCCAGGGTAGGAACGTATTGACCAGTAACGAATTTACTGAGTAATATATCTCTACCAGGGTGAGAGGGTATAAGGCTGCCAAGCAGACACTCAAGATGTGAGTAACTTTCTCAAATGATTGCACTGTTGGGAAACGCAGATTGAATTGCAACAAAAATATTTGTGCCAACGATATGGGCACTACTTTGTAATTCGTCGATTTGACCACAATGTGACTTCTTTCAAGTAGATCTAGAATTAGTTTTAGGAACAAAAACGAGCCTTGGCTTAGATGGAGCACGTACTGTGCGAACTTCATCACAGAATTGTGTACTCCTTCAGACTTTCCTGTCGAGCATTTGATGTTCGTTTCTATGATTGGAGCAGCTTGGAGTCTTGTGTTGAAATACTCCAGGAGATCTTTGTGAACGTTGTCTGACTCATCAAGACTTAGTCTTGTGTAGGGTAGCTGTTTTGACAGTTCTAGAAATTGTGTCCTTACTGTGGCGATTACTTTGAGCCATGAGGGCATTTCGGGTACGTGTCTTGCTAAGAACGAGGCGATTGTGTAACCATGATCAGGTCGGTGGTACTCAGCTTCACATAGACCATCAACCAGAATGATACTATTGGAGGAGTCTATGCTTCCACTTCTCCTCAAGATAATTAGAGGTTCAATGATGCCTCTCATGAAGGCTAAGTCGGGGTCTGCAATGCATTCCTTGAGGGATAAGCAGGCGAGGAGATGTGCTTCGCTGAGCAGGTATTCTCGGTAGGCTTGCAGTCTAGGAGCTTGGCAGAGCTGTGCTGCTAGAGAGTGCACGAATTCACCCACGAGGCAGGTACTGTTGTTATCGGCCTGGAAAGAAATAAGGATATAAGTAAAATGATCACAAAAGTAACATCAGTTCTTGTGTTTTTGGAGTAGAAATGCTCACGAATCAAACAATTGAATAATCTTTTCATAATTTGCAATCATGACAAATAATTATTGTCTTTTACACCCCGTTCATGGCCTCAGGAAATGCAACTTGCGACGGTTTGAGTTAAGCGGTGACTGCAATATATGTTATTTGTTTTATCTACAATCACTATCGGAACACGTGTCGCTTAAGCGTGTGGTTTGTGGCTTAGCGGTTAATAGAATCTGATCTTTCAAAGTCCTTACCTGACAAAAATGATAAGCGACGACATGCGAAGCCAGGTGGGTGAACATGCCGATAGTTAGCTCTTCTGGCAACATCTCCCTGATATCTGACTGCTCTCTTAGCTCCTCATACTCGCAGTTTCTCTTTCTGCCGAAGCAGGAGTATTCTACCAGTTGGAGGATGAGTGCTGTCTTCCCTGTGCCAGGACATCCGGATACTATGATACCTGTTGCGGAAAAAAATGTGGTTAATTCAAGGCAATTAGAAAATCAGATCCATGATCATTGTAGACGGGTCATCATGAAAATGTTGGTTGTCTTGATATATTTGAAAATTATTCTTATTCTCTTTATTGCACACAAAATAACAAATACATACAAATTGCAATAATATAGCTTACGTACAATGGCAAGCTTAACCCAGAATTGCAGAAGAGGATATACTTATGTGCATTATCATGCAAATTATGTTCAGATGGTTTGAGTTGCTGAGAATCGAGTGAAGTGGCGTGTGATTGTGGGGGCCTATTTCCAGCAGTGCACTGCTGTATTCTGATGATGATAATGAATTAGGGGTTATGAATTAGGGATTGTGGAACTCAGATAGGTAATCACTCTTCGTAAATTACTGATATTATATTGTATGCAGTTAGATTATAAACTGACCCCAACTATTTCGTTGGGAAAAGGCTAGGCAGATGATAATAATAAATGAAGTCGAGATGGAGAAAAAGCAGCTAATGCTCTTAAACGCCTAAAAGTTTTTTTTTTATGTATGCCAAATAATTGTTAAGGACACAAACCTGAAGCACTAGAATCCAGGGCCTTCTCCATATCCCTCATGAGCCACTGTCGTCCTGAGAAGAATGTCTGGTTGTCTGTTGAAGGTACTTCGAAGAACAGCGGCCGTAATGTCAGCTGTGGTGATGGATGCACTGTGAAAGATATAAAGATGTTAAATTACCTTCTGGTTTTAACATTTGCTCGTCACCTTCTTCTCTAGCGTCTGTATAATATGACATTATCTTAAATGATTCTAATGGATCTAAAGTCAAAGCAGCATTTAGGTTTGCTTACACTAAATGTGATAAGCGTTGAAAATTTAAACGTCATCCGTTTCTGTCATCTTCAAATGATTTACAGAAACAGTGCGACGTTTTTAATAGGCTTAGCTTAGCTTAACGATTTGTGGTGCAAACAGGCTTTAGTATTTTACTTAGTATTCAAATAAGTTCAGTTGCTCATGTATAAAACTAATCTGCATCGGATAATTCCAAATTTTCTAGCGATTTCCTGCTTTATTCTAGCTAAATACTGTTAGTGTCACATCTATGAAATTCGCTAAGAGGCTTATCGTACTTAGCTACTAAAATACGTGCCCATTTGCATATTTTAACACGACCCATATTTTCCAACGCTGGAATTATTGTCTCTGTAGCAGACTGGAGTTCGGAAGTTGCCGTGCTTCGGAAACACGTAAAGCCTTTTGTCCTGTGTTTGATCTCTCCTAGATCGTTAAGCCGTTGGTCCCTGGTATCATTTGTAGATCTTCGAGAGTCGAGTTCAAGTAGTAAATTGGCCCGGAAATCCGACAACCAGTCTTACTAAGGCGTACCGTAATACCTAGCACTAACTGGTTTGTGAAGGTCAGATAGGCAGTCGCTCCATGTAAAATACTGGTATTCATCCAGTATAACTGGAAACCGACCCCAATAAAGTTGGGAAAAGGCTACGCAGATGATGTTTAATCTCTCCTAGACCAAAAGGAATTGAGAGTGCACTTGTGTTTATACAGACTCTTGTGCACTGTAATATAACCGTTGAGATTGGACGCCGTCACCGAAATTTGATCGGGAGGATTATTATTTCTTATTCTCAAATAATATGCAACTCATTGCCAATTTTTGTGCAGGTGAATCAGTACAATCTAAACTCAATTTCTGCATCGGAAACTTTCAGACATGGACAATATTTAATTACAAATCTAATTACTCCAAAAATAACTTCGAGAACTTTTAATAAAATCTTAGGCATTTTTTGCTGCTGCAATATGGTGGACGAAAAAATATTAATTTGTTATAACAATGAACCTTTTTTAATTTCTGATGATGTAGATGATTGCTTGCTGTTGACCCTGGCTGACCGTCTGGCTGCTGTTTTTCTTGTTTTGAAGAAACCGCTGGACATTCGTGTTAGTTCGTCTGATCTGCCACTTTGGAGAGCTAAAACGAAGAAGATGCTTATGTTAGAATATTCTTCAGACACACAAGCAATTACAGCAGTTATTGCAACTACTCTTGCTTTACCTACACGCATTGGGCTGCGTGGTCGAGCAAGACTCATTCATACAGAATGAGTCAAAGTTTAGTTCCAATGTGCATAAGTAGTTTCTAATGAATCAATTCTATTTTTAGTGCTGGCTTACACGCCGAACTTACGAAATACAGGCCGGGAGCCTATCAGTGGGGCTCGTGTCAAAAGCTAATAACAATTCTTTAGGAGTGGCTGTTATCAGCAGCCGCCAGGGGGCGTGGTATCTTAATGACTGACCACTTCAATCTCCAAGGGGCTAATAGGGAAGGGACTGATTTGACTAATTAGGTCTGCCAGAGCTTTTTAAAAGTAGTTTTTAACCGAAATAGATTAGCTAATGAATCATTTTGTTCGGTAGGCTCCAGAGTGTTGGGCTGCGGGACTGTTCGAAAGAGATACCGCGGCCCTGGAACACAAAGGGCAAAAGAAGGAACATGGATGAGTTTTAGTCAGTAAAAGTCTAACACTCCCTTCCAGAGCGGGAGGAGTCATTTGATGATTACCCATCCCAAAAAAAGGCTCCAGAGTGTTAAACAAGCTAAACCAGTGACAGTTAAGTATCGAATGATTCCTTTAATTTTCGAAAGGTTAACCGGAGTTGTGCCTATAGCAGACAGCTAAGCTAAATGCAGGTAATCGATACATACTAAAGAAAAAATAATAAAGGTAAAGAATCTTAAGAAACCATAAAGCTTTCTATAAACTTGATTTGATATTTCTAGTGTAAAATGTAATTTAATAAGAAACTTACTGTTAACAGAGTGCCGTCTGCTCCCAGGACTGGAGGACGAACAGTTGCTGGCTGCGGACAATGACATGGATGCTAAAGAGCCAAGTGAGTCCCGGCCCAGGGGCGTTGCTACCTCCACCTCTGAGGAACCGGTGAGGGTTGATACCTGTAACAAAAGAAGTGAGACTGTTAGCACTCATAATATACGATAGCGGAGAGCGAATTTGATTGGAATGTTTGCAAGTGCTGGAAGAATGAAAACTAATGTTACAGCCAAGGTTGGTTACCGAGTTATCCAAGTGGTTAACGAGCAGAATAGCAAACGAGTTTTCTTCTTCGTTCTTATCTGGGTAAAAGAGGGTGTTAAGGGGAGGGTGCTGTGTAAAAAGGTCCATTCTTGAAGCCTTTAAAGTAAAGCCTGTAAAGTGATGGCCTGAAACACAGGTTTAAATAAACCTAGATCAGGCAGGTCGCTACCTAACATTACCACACACACACACACACACACACACACATTACATTACCACACATTAATTACATTATTATAAATTATCATTAGTATTAATGTAACTTGCAACAATTATATATATTTTAGTTATAGTTTACTTATAAGCACTAATTATACAATTGTTTAGAAATAACACTACTGCACCTAAATGTACACTTTTGTAATAAATTAATACTTCTTTTTTTAAATAAATTATTCTAGTTCTTATTCTTTACTTTGTATTTAAGCGTGTGTTAATGAGAAATGAGTACATAAGAGGAAGTTTGGAAGTGGCGCCGGTATCTGAAAAGTTGATTGGTAATCGGTTATATTATTGTTATAGGCGTGTGATGCGGAGGAATGAGGAAAAGGTCGTGAGGAAGACCAAAGAAATGATAGATGGACTGTGTGAAGGATGAGATAGCAAGAAAGAAGGTGTCTGATGAGATGACGAGTAATAGAGAAGTATGGAAGAAGACATGCTGCGCTGACCCCAAATAAATTGGGATAAGGGTACAAGAATGATGATGATGATGTGTGTTGTCCGACGTAGCCCGTCCTGGACAGTATGCGATGACCAGCCTAATGACAGAAGCAGCTGAGGTCTCAAATCTGGTCTTGAGTGCAGGAACTCTTTTCTAAATTAACCCCTGAATAAAATAAGTTTGGTACACTACTTACGGGACTCGTATTATGCGAAGCCAAGGTGTGCGCGTCCAGCGAAGCGAGCGAGGTGCAGCTGTCTCTAGCCTTATTCCTGGCTCCGCGTCTTTCACCCAGAAGCAGTCCCAGGCGCATATACAGGTCATTCTGTCTTCTGGACTCGTAGCCTGCCTGCTTGATGTGACCGCCTTCATCATCTGTGGAGGATATTAAGAAGTACGGTTAGATTTTGTGTATTTTTGGTGATTTTGCTTTATGATGTGCAGGGGATCTACCTGAGTAAGAGTATCTACAGCTAAACTTAACGTTTCAAAGTCGTGTGTGAGATGAATATGGTACTTAATAGACATTAAAAGTGAATTAGTGTTCATAAGGAGTTAGAGTGATTGCAATCTCTTGGATCTAATTGAAAATGAATTTAGTTTACAATACTAATTTTGTCAGATCTGGTGTCTTAAACACACAGGGAAGTAATTCTAAGCTAAAATGAGTCGTAGAAACTAGAGAGTGTAAATTCTCTAATTTCTAGAGCCATTTGGTAAGATATTCAAGGGAATACTCATAAAACAGTTTACAGCTATTACATACACCAGTGATAATCTTCACATAATTGAATTTACAACAGATACTTTCAAATTGAAAAGCTATTGACAGTAAAATTCTAACATAAAGGTGCGAAAATATACAAGGTGTACAATTACAGCTAATACAAAGAGTTGTTTACATATTCATGCCGGTTTTCACAAGCTTTCAATAAAACACGAACAAAACACGATCAGATAAATGGAACAAAACTCAAATCATAATAATGTGAACTCCATGCACACACAATCGTGCAATAATTTTACACACATATAAAAAACAAATGATGTCACAATGATGTACACTCCTCAATATGTTGATAGATGTCCAATTAATCACACAATATGGAAATTAGAACAATTCAGTCAATTAAGGCGTTATTTGAAAATTATACAAAAGAAACCAGCAAGGTCGAGAATGACTCGCGCCATGATGGTTCCGTTTTTTCCTTTTAAGGTACAGAACCCTAAACACACGTTGTACTATTAAAATGTATTTGGACCCCTATTTGGAAGCAGTGGTGTGTCTATTCATTTGCATAGGTTTTTAACCGACTCCAAGAAGGAGGAGATTCCCTGCAGAAAAACCTCAAGCAAAAACCGTCTGTGATTTCAGAGTACGATATTTTTTTTACATCAAGATTCAGTGCTCCATAAGTAAAGCCTGCACTTCTTACAAAGAGATCTTTACCTCCTACACTGTTTTATTACATGTCCTTTGTTTCCACAATTCCCATGACATTTTACAACAAATTAAAAAGATTGATGAAGCGACGCCATATTCAGTATTAAAGAGCTCTTGCTAAGAGATTTTTGCTCTATTGTGTGTTAACGAATTTATTATAGAGGAAGCGGAATTAACACTTGAAGCGGTTGAGAATGTTTTGTTGTTTAGGAACAATCGTTTGTGAGTTGTGTTTTTTTAAGGATAAGAGAAAATATGAGGGAAACATATGTAGGTAATCTTCTCTTTTAATCCTTCAGTACTAAGGGTAGGTACATCAAGGGCGATGAACTTTTATGTTCAAAGTAGGTGTCAATTTAAAGGGGTAAAATATAGGTAGGTTCAAATAAAACTAGCTATTGAAATTAAGCAAACATAAGGTATCGATATTTAGACATATTGCAAGACAAATATGATTTGGCTAGCTGTTGTCCACGACTTCCGTAACCGGTAACCGTTTTCGCGTCGGTGTCCCGTCCACCGTGTATTTAAGACTTGTGACTAGCTCACTACGCTGATGTTACGACATTACCTCAACACACGTTTCTCACAAGTGACCTTATTTCTGTAGGATTCTCTGTTCCTTTAGTCATAAAATTCTGAAATCATGATTCAGAATCGATACCGGCAATGTTGGTGTCTTGTAAGTGGAGATCTTCAACAGGTGCGGAAACGCTGGCGTGGGAACCGCACAGTTCCGGTAACATAACTTGATACGGTTACTGTTGGGCCGTGAAAACAGCTGAGAAGGTTTTTGTTATGTCGTTAAATATAAAATAACTAGCGGCTCGTCCCGGCTTTGCACGGGTACCTATGTTACTCAGGGTGAATGTAGCTTTCCAACGTTGAAAGAATTTTTGTAATCGGCACAGTAGTTTTTGAGTTTATTCATTACAAACATACACACACAGAAAAATATTTTTTTTAAATTTATAATCTTAGTGTAGATTAATGAGAAACTTAACCTTATGTTGACGGTTTTCAAATTTAGGGGGGACTTAAAATTGGCTGTGATTTATATGATTAGCTGAATATAGAGTTATTGGTTGTTGATCAGTTTCACAGATCATAGAAAGAACATGATCTGATATTGTCTGTGGTCAACTTCAAAATGTTTTCTGTCAGCAAATGTAGTAAATTCAGACGTTAGTATTGACCAGTAAGAGTGACGTAATTGATGAGCATATAAAGTCAAAATGGGCGCCTCATCCCAGTTATTGCGAGCAATTTAATGTATAGTCATTAATTAATAACTTCTTCATAAAATTCAGTTGCAATTCTGAATGTAGCCGAATAAGCGTTTATTTATACTCGACCAACAAGCCACATACAAGCACATACAATATTTATTACACATAACTTATTACCTACATATTTACTACTTTATAGCTACATATTTAACAAACTAATAACGTTGTTTTGAATTGAGTTGTCAACACGAACATTGGCTAAACCTCAAGTTAAATTAATGAGTCTATTCAAATATTTTCATTTTGTCCGTAAATGAAGACATTTAACAAAATGCCAGCATCTTTAGTGAATGCTTGACATTTGTCAGCTCAAAACTAGCGTAAAAGGTCAATCTTTTAGCTTTAAATGCGTTCGATATTGCACATATATTATGTGGCTGAAAATGTCCACTGGTTACGACATGGTATAGACAGCAATAATGTTCTTTTTTAGGTGATATTTCCTTCATCATCTTGATAAATGATTGGTTTACATTTCCAGAATTTTACATCTACTATCATGTGGCCTATTTTTTCCAAAATGTCAGAAACAGAGACATCGTCATCTGCCTAGCCGTTTCCCAAGTATGTTGGGGTCGGCTTATAGTCTAAATGGATGCAGTTG
Source organism: Eurois occulta (assembly GCA_950022335.1). Lineage (NCBI taxonomy): Eukaryota > Metazoa > Arthropoda > Insecta > Lepidoptera > Noctuidae > Eurois > Eurois occulta. The sequence goes on from OX465482.1 coordinate 2,836,965, forward strand.
GACACCAAAAAATAGAGACAAATGTTCTTAAGTTCTTATTTCCAGTTTGTCTAAAAGCTCTTGTTTCGTGGCCCAAAGCAAAGAATAGGTCTTTGTTATGAAGTTGGATTCAGTTTTCAAATGAGAAATTATTGTTACTATTGTTAGGTACTTCCATGTATGGTCACTATAATGTAGATTGGGAAAAAGAAAAAGATGTACTGTATACATGGTAACCGTTTTCGCGTCGGTGTCCCTTCCAACCCGTAGATAAGACCGGGTTTTATCCATATGCGTAAATGGGCCAGTAAAGCACGCTTACTTCCAACAGTAGTCTAGATTCTGAAGATAATCTACCTTGTATAACAAAAAACGTAAGCTACAAAATAATAATTGATAACTTTCAATTAATTACGGAATGATAAAAGAAGCACAAATAATCAATTCAAATGATTAGAACATCACGAGTGAATGAAATCAATTAGTTCACTCATTCATTTCGTTCATGAATTAAATGATCACATCAGTCATTATGATTGTGGAGTACATCTGTCTGTGCTTGTTTGGTACAATGGATTTATCACTGAGCTTAGAATAGAACGTCATCTTATAAAAAGTATCCGAAAAACTTGATTCGATCTTTACTATGATTGATAATGATCTAGTTATAATTTGATGCAAAATTGATAGAACAAAATCAGCACACCAACACACATACACACACACATTTCGCCAGTTATGTTTAAGTCCCATGTAATAGGAGCGAGCCTATTGCCATCAACCGGGCACAAATCCAGACTCCGTGGCTGCTAGTGAGAAATTCCTGATGAAATAACCCTGTAACACTTTGCCCGACGCGGGAATCGAACTCGAGACCTCGTGCTCAGCAGCTTGCGACCACTAGACCTAAGAGGTAGTTAATTCTCGAAAAATTACAACCAATTAAAAAAAGACCATTTAAGAATTAAATATAAACCAACACCGAATCCGCCAACATTCAGTCTAGACCTAAACTAACAACATGTGTGACAATCGTCCAATATTTAACACAAGACACCCATTCATACTCATAACAGATTCCCAGTATCGATGCCTAGTCTTAACACAGCAAAAACTACCACCACTTCCTTTTCCATTTATCAATAGGGATGGGATGTGGTCGGGTACCCGGGATGTCGATAAAAACTATCGACTCCCACGTTTTATAAGCTGGTTCCCGTAGAGTCATTGAGCTTAAAGGTTTATCTATAAGAAGTACGTAATTGAATTGTGCGCATAGATATTGGGTTGGTTGTGGTGTGTTGATTATCTGGGAATCGGGATCTGGATGGAGTTGTTATGGGTATATTGTTGGGTAATTACGATATTTGATTTCTTGTTGCGATTGCATGAAGATTCAAACGACGACGAAGTTATGTTAATTAGATGTTTAGGGGTTAAGAATTATAAACCTAGGGGTATCGTATTACGCAGTACCTAATTGGGGATGTGGAGGTAGGATAGATAGGTAGGGGCTTCATGTAAAATACCGGTATACAGCTGCAGTTGGTTAGACAGGAAGTCCAGACCCCAACATAGTTAAGAAAAGGCTAGGCAGGTGCAAATATATTGTCAACTTTAATACAAGCAGAAGCAACTTAAACGTCTCAAAATGGAGCGTTTGTAGCGGTAATACAAAAAAAAAGTACTACAACGCCATCTATGACACAAATGAAGAACTAAAATTTAAAATTCTAAATCGAGCAATTAAAGTTATCCGCGACTTAAGACTATATAGGAAAACCCGACAACAACTGTCGAGCAGTAGCCCACCAGGTACAACACGCGTCTGGTCGGAGGGACCCCCCCTTTCTATGAGGGATGAAGAACTTTACACCCTGTTTTAATAACCTTTTAGTTTTATTGATTGCTCACCAAACTACATTTCTAAACTCTCAGTAAAAGTTGGTCCATTCGACTTTGAAGTTCAATAAAACCGTGTTCAATACCAATGAACTTTTGAATTAAATAACGTTTGACCATGAGTCTTTACTATACCTAATTCTCCGGCAGTTTGAGTGACATAATTGTCGTAACATTACATTATATACAACCTGTTGATGCGAACACTGCCAAGGTTGAAAGTTAGGTATGCAATGGTTATGTAAAGGTGTGAGGTAAAGCGAATTGAATATTAATGTTGTAGTTAATTACTGATACACTAGTGATGTTAAATGTCGTTTATGAACCACGCTAGTGTAAGCGATTTGGGGTCTGTCTTATGTATTTTTTTACAGCTTAAATAAATTAAATGATTTAATTTGAATTAACTGACTTCAGCACTGAAGTAAAAGAACCAGTCGCGTTTTGTCAAAATTCACTACACAAAAATGACTGATGAGTCAATTACTATGATTACAAGTGTCTACTTAGTACCATGAATTAAACGCATAGTATATCACTCAAGTACTGTTTTAAGCAAACTATCAATAGCCATTCCATTAGGCTATTATACTTACCAGCAACTGCCACGACTGGATATTGGTCGAGTGGTCGCAAGCCCGACTGCTGAGCATGAGGTCCCGCCATCTTCTACGAGGTCTGCATCACCTTCTAGCTGAGTCAGGGCGCCACATAGTGGTTATGTTGGTCCACAGTTCTTTGGGCTAATGGCAGACGTGGCCAGCTTTTATTGCTGTACTAAAAGTGACTGCCTCATTGGTCGAGTGGTAGCGCGACTGCTGATCATGAGGTCTTGGGTTCGATTCCCGGGTCGGGCAAAGAGTTGTTGGGTTTTTCCACCAGGATTTCTCAGTAGCAGCCGCGAATTCTGGAATTTCGTCGGTTGATGGCAATATGCTCGCACCCCTATTAGATGGCTTAAAAAATATATAACTGGCGAAATGTGTGTGTACTATAAGGTATACCTCTGCCTTACCCTTCGGGGATTACAGGTGTGATGTTATGTTATGTCTACCAGCAAATTGAAGCTATCGACTTCACCGAAATCACTAGATCTGGATTCTGAATCTCAACGCTGTTTAACAATGAATGCATAGTAATGATGTTAGCGAAAGGCACACATATTAATAATAATAATGGGGGTAATTCTGTGCATTTTTATGTATTTTTTTGTGTATTTTTGTGCTTAATTACATAAAAATACATTACATTCTAATGTATTTTTATGTAATTTAGATTACCTATTATTATGTTGAGCATTGTCCTGTCTAATTTAAGTACTAACAATAGTTTCTAAGTCTTGTATTACTAACCGTTGGATCTAGTTGTCCTAAAATAAATAAATTTGATTTTTGATTTTTTGATATTGTTATTGGAGCAGTAATAAGAGCCTTGTCCCTGACACTGATTGTGTTTGTTAGAATAATGAACCAGTGTAACGTTGTTGTTGCGCAACCTGTCCGAGCGAGCACTGCCAAGGTTGCAGGTTAGATACACCTATCATAGATAATTTGGGCTTATATAAATTTTTTTAGGGTCACACAATGGGACCGTTACACTGCCAAGTCATAGTTCTCAAGTTCGAACCCAAGACACGCACCTCTGATTTTTCGGATTCATGTGCATTATTGTATCTCGGTGAAGGAAAATATCGTGGGGAAACCAGCATGCCTGGCAGATATTTCACGACGGCATGTCAAGCCAAGTCAGAGGCCCATGGGCGGCATAAAAACTCTGACACAGGTTAGGCACTAACCACACGTTAAAGAAGAAGATGGTAATTTTATCAGCGATAAAGTCAAAAATGTATAGAATTGCCATAGATATACGAAAAGCTTCGAAAACGCTTGCAACTGGTCTCAGCAAATATTCATTGATCATTTGAATTTCATTAACTAAACTTACTCGAAATATACGCAGTTGGAAAAGAATCTCTAGGCTATAGTAACTTATGTAAAATTCACACTACCTGAATCCCTGCTCATAACTTCAGCCAATGAAGCGTGAAGTTCAGTACCACACGATACATCGCTTCCGTCGTCTCCTCCGTGTGAAACACCATTGTGAGATCATGTTACAAACATGTTTGGGTTTGGACGTCGTTGTGTTTACAGAAGGTGACCTATAGTTTTAATTATTGTGTTATTGTTGCGGTAAATTATATTTAATTAGAATAATGTAGCTTCACAATAATAATCAGTAGAATCAAGTAAATATATTATTTGTGTTGTTTGATATCATAGCGATGCGATTCCCAGGACCCAGGTCGAGCAAATTGTTATTTTTTTTTTCCACCAGGAATTTATGGGTAGCAGCCACGGAGGATGGGTTTGTGCCCGGCGTTGGCAATAGGCCTGGCCATTATAACATGGGACTTAAAGACAAGTGGCGAAATGTGGGTGTAATATTAGGTACGCCTCTGCTGAACCATCGGGATTTACAGCCGTGATGATTTGTTAGGTTGATATTATAGCTAGGCCTTCTGATCTGTGATAATAATGGCTTCTTTAAATACTTTTTCTTACACAATACTAACATTAGTAAGTCACTCAGAATGATTATAACCTAAACAAAACATGACTCCTCTTTCACCAAGTCAGGTTACAACTGCAACTCCATTTACACAATTGTTTCCAATTGTAATCCAGCGTAGTGTGTCAATGGTGTTACCAAGAATTGAGTCATAGGCAATCTGAGGACTTGTTTTTGAAAATATAAACGTATTGTTCATTTATCTGGATAAAAGAAGACTGGCAAGGTCTTGTTGGCATGCTATGCAAAATGATGACAAAGGCCATCTTCTCCGAAGGTCTATGCTGTACAGCAACACACTTTTGTATCCATTCAAACAAGAGGTATTGATTGTGGGTAGTCTTGAGTAGTGTCAATAGATAATACATAGTCACTTGTCACCAGTGACCTTATCTAATTTATTCTCCTATAAGATTCGCTTATAGTTAATGATTTTGGAGGTAACAATGCCGTAATCAGTTGGGTTGGATCTCGTGACAAGATATTAGATGTAGAAATAGACGCTAATGGCAATGTCAATCAATCAACTAAGCCTATTGAAGTCCACTGTTGTCCACAAAGGCCTCTCTTAAGCTGCTCCAAATACTCCATCCTTCCGCATACATTATAGAAACAAATGATACATAAAAGGTTTTAGTTTTCTACAAAAAAGTATATCCAATGTGATGATGATGCCATCTAGCCGATTTCGGCCACAGCGACTGCATTCGATGGCTTTCTAGGGTAGTTGTCGAGAGCTTTGGTGTGCTGCTCTATCATGTGTGCTCCCAAGTGGCTAGCATATCCAACTTTGGCCGAAAAGCTCCGAGCACAAAGCGGACAAGTCAGAACACCATCGACGAAATTGTACGGTATAGCTGTAGGGTTCTTCTCTCTTCAATCCAATGTGAATTAATTTAGTAACAGAAGTTTTGCCTTCATGTCTGGATTATGTGAGGAATGAGATAAAAAAGGAGTAAGTTAAAGAGTGACGATTGACAAGGGAGAATGGGAGAAAAAAAACGTAATATGCGACCCCTAGTAATATGGGACCAGGGTTGGAAGATGATGAGAAGTTTTGTCTTCACATAATAGATGTTCTATGGCCTCTGGCATAGAACTAAGGTAGGTACTTCCGCGCTCACTGACGGTTGACCCCTTTTCAACCTTATAACTCAGGGGCATAAGGGTAAAAATTGGTCGACCGTCAGTGAGCGCGGTAGTAGCTAGCTATAAGCTAAGGCTACCTAACCTACCTAACTACGTAATAGTATAACAGACAACTAGGAATTAATTAATTAAGACATAAACAAACAGCAGTCACTAACCGGTCCGACTTATGATTATACCCAGTAATTGTACATGGCAATCTGACATAATGAAGTAAACAACAACGCCATATTGTTGGAACCAATAATAAAATCTATCTATACAAATAAAAAAAATTAAGTGTCTGTTTGTAATATTAAAATAACCGCGTTTTACTACATGCATTTTAAACAGTACATTTACCAAAATATGTTTTTTTACAATTTTTGTCTGTTTATCTGTTTGTTCCGGCTAATCTCTGGAACGGCTGGACCGATTTTGACGGGACTTTCACTGGCAGATAGCTGATGTATAAGGAGTAACTTAGGCTACTTCTATTTTACAAAAACTAATTAGAGTTCCGTGCAAAAAAATTAAAACCCTAGAAATTTTTTGGTAATAAAATCCGATTAAAAAGGGGAGTTATATTTTTTTTAAACAATAATTTCACGCGAATGTAGCTCGCGGGCTACAGCTAGTACATTATAAAATCAATAGGTACTACCTAACCTATAATAACTATAACTTATACTAACGTTTACATTGACAGAATCCGTACTATGAAAATGAACTAAGATGTACAGTCGTGGAAAGAAAAGGTAGTACATCGCAAGGTCTTGTCGAAGTCCAAAGCACACGGAATGCTCGAATGGAGAGTGCAATACGAGACGTTGAGTAGGCAGGCCGAGCTAAACAGGCCGATGCGGCGCCCTAAAGAAGGCCGAGGAAGACTGGAAGTAGAAGGCCGGGAGGCATTACTTGGTAAATACCAAGTTTTAGTGGGATGCGAACTTTGGTAGGCGACTAGGTTAGACATTAAACTAGTGACACGGTAATGAACGCCAAAATAAAAACGAGCTGTATGATTGACAAGGCTCGGCAAAATTCAATATCATTTCAGCCGAAAGATGTCCACTGCTGTACATAGGCCTCCCCAAATGTCGCCACATTGACCGGTCTCCTGCTAAATTCATCAAATGGGCAAAAGGTACTTTATATCTCAAAGTATTGTCAACTTAATATTTTGTAAAGATGATATTATCAAAAAAGGATTTACCCATTACATACAGAGTTTCCTCCGTGCCTCGGAACGCATGTTAAGTCGTTGGTTCCGACTGTCGTTTGTAGATCTTTGACAGTCTTTACAAGTAGTCAGTGGCCCGAAAGTCTGACAACCAGTCTTACCAAGGGGTAACCTATTACTATTACCCAGTACTAACTGGTCAGAGAGGCAAGCCCTACATCTAAAATACTGGTATTCAGCTGCATCCGGTTAAACTGGAAGCCGACCCCAACATAGATGAGCAAAAGTCATGCAGAAGATGATTTCAAAAAAGGAATATGTTTAAATGTTGCTTAACCTTTTGATTTCGCGACTGTACAACATAAGCCTAAGGCCAATATTATCTAAGTTATATAGATTAGCAATACTCGTTCTGATTTATCAAGGACCCGCCCTCAGTCGTTTCTTTTGGTGACAAGGCGACTCCTGCGCAGTGCAGCCTACGTAGTAAAATGTAGCGTCATAGCACCCACTGGATTTAGTTATTTTGCTGTCTGGTAATACTGGGTCGTTGATTTCAAATGATGACAAATGACATCACATATTATCATAGGTTTTAGCTAGCCCTTCGTTGCATACAGGCGCAAAACGGTAGTTTTTGGTAACGTGTGTTGTTCCCAATTCATTTTCGTTTTTTAGGGTTCCGTACCCGAAGGGACACCAACGGGGACTCTATTACTAAGGCTCCGCTGTCCGTCCGTCCATTCGTCTGTCTGAGCGGGCTGTATCTCATGATCGTAATAGGTAGACCGTTGAAATTTTCACAGAATGTGTATTTCTATTGCCGCTATAATAACAAATAATAAAAATAAATTAAAAAGTAAAGGGGGCTGCCCTACTACAATGGTACGGAACCCTTCATGCGCGAGTCTGACTCGTTTTGGCTGGTTTTTTTTCTATGAACCGTACCGCTGTTAGAATGTCAGTATGTCCAGGTCCGCAGGTTTCTACAGAGAGTTTCTTATGAAAAAACCTATAACCATTCGCAATCCTGGGAATCGAAACACCCTCAGATCCCATAGACAAACCTTTGCCCTTGCGGTCACTAGACTACAACTATACAACATTGAGTTGGAGTCTTCAATAATTGAGTGATAATTTCGAGTTCATATCCACCTAGGACATTTTCTACGTGGCACAGTTTGTGCCCGTTACCCGGACTCAATGCTACAAAGTGTAAAAGTACCTGTAATTTCACCGGCATTCTCTGCAAATTGGAACTCATCAATTTGCTGGTTAGTGACAAATATACCTAGGTACCCTAGATCTTGCAATCGCCAGCACATCAAGTCACCACAAACTGTCAAATTTCTCCAAATGATTTAAAACCATAAAATGTTGATGGTTAAGTTCAAAATCGAAAGAGAAAATTTTACAGTTTGTAGTAACTTGATGAACTGAGGACTGTATATTAGTAGTAACACCTTGGGCTGGCCTAGCGTAGTAGCGTAGTACGAAGATTCAATAGAATAACAGGTCAGCTTACACTGGTTTTTTAGTTGACGTACGGCCTACTGGTCTAGTAAATACTTTTTGATTAGATACTTTCTAGTAGACATTTTACAACTTTTATTACAATATAACTATTGTAAACTTTGTCGTATTAGAGATAAATACCTAAGTATTTAATGCCCATCTGTGTGCCAATTCAGAGTCAGCGATATTTCATGTACTTTACGAGCATAAACAAAATCGAATCGCTTACTTTCTTATTTTGCAGAAAGAGGAGAAAATCAGCACAATTAGCTATAAATCATAAAATCACTCCATGTTGTTAGTAACGGTATGTTTAATGAGAAATCGTTTACATTAGCTGTTTTCCATTCCTTTTCTCTTGTAATTGCGCTGTAAAACGTCTATATTCCTTTCATCATCTGCCTAGCCTTTTCCCAACTATCTTGCTGAATACCACTGTTTTACATGGAGCGACTGCCTATCTGACTTCCACAACCCAGTTAGTACTGGGTAATACGATACCCCTTGGTAAGACTGGATGTCAGACTTTCAGGCCACTGACTAGGTACCTGTAACTACTGTCAAAGATCTACAATTGACAGCCGGGACCAAAGGCTTGACGTGCTTTCCGAGGCGCGGAGGAAACTCTGTACGTAATATTCGTCACCCATCCACGGACCTAGGCAAGTACGGCTTTACCTGAAGATTTACCCGAGTGGCTGTTATTATTTAGCCGCGAACTCCTCCATCATCCAATATAACTATTAAGTCTTAATTTCCGAGATGTTTCTTTGCTATTGTGCTGCACTGTGTCAGATTGTAATTGGAAGCCGACCCCAACATACTTAGTTGAGAAAAGGACAGGCAGACGATGATCGGGCCTGTGGACGGTGAGTAATGGGCTAGCTCGCCATCTGTCCGTCTTATGACGACAGGCCGTGTTGACGGCGCGTTCATGTTCCACGCGCGCCTCAAAGAGATGTCAGCAAACAGGACGGGCCCGCTAGGGCCGATGCCTGCCAGGGCTGCGGGACTGTTCGAAAGAGATACCGCGGCCCTGGAATACAAAGGGCAAAAGAAGGAACATGGATGGTTTTTAGTCAGTAAAAGTCTGACACTCACTTCCGCTCCGCCCAGAGCGGGAGAAGTCATTTGATGATTTCCCATCCCAAAAAAAAGGCAGACGATGATCAGTTTCTTTGATATTTATCTCCACAAGGCTTTTGCTAATGGCTTCGTCCGCGCAGTGGTAGGCAATAAACCCAAGGAAACGTGGCACTCATGTGCCAATTTTCGTCGAAATCGGTTCGGCGGGTTAAGAGGTGAAAAGGTAACAAACAAACGGACCGATAAACAGCCAAACAGACGGTGTTACCTTCGCATTTCTTACCACATATTCGTATAGAGTATGGATGTAACGTCACACTTTATCGGTAAAGACCATCTCGCCCACAAATCGATGTTACTTTTGTCACCGATTCTTTATCTCGATCAAAGAATCGATTGTTCATGTCTTCATTCATCGTGTTTTCTATACGATCATGATTCATGCGTGAAGGTTACATTTATTCAAACGATTAATGTGATGTTATGAAATCGAATCAATGAATCGATTTAAAAATATTCGGTTAATCACACTTAATATACATTTTTTGTGCAGAACTTAAGTAAGCATAACATAAATGTGCATAAAACATAAAATCCTATTTACAAATGAATATTCAAATAACACAAAACCGTTCAAGCGTTAAAATTGTAAATAATAAAACAACAAACTGAAAAACCACACAAAATGCAAAATAAACAATGGTAACACAAAACCGGTATGAATAAAAGAAAATAAAATAAAAGCTATGTGTCAAACGGTCGGAGCGATGCGAACAGGCAATAAGGTGTGCAAAAATCAGACGAGGACCGTGCTAGAGCCGGGAATGTGGACCGAATACCGATGTGTTCGTTTACCGCAACTATCGATACCTAGGTACTGCATTAATCGATGCAACTATTGATACAACTTCAGGAAATAAACACACTAAATTATGCGATGTGTTTACAACACTATAGAATCTAAATCATTTCCAGAAATTAGGTTGAAAACTTTACGACGTTATAAAGGAATAATCAATTCTTAAGCCAACATTTGCAATTAAATGAGCAACATCGGTATAATCCACATTCCAATGCAAAATAAAGACTTCGTGCCTGTCAGTTGATTGAGTCCTTGCGGCACTGAGGAGTGTGTGGACCAGAGCGACCTGATCTTATTGAACACCAGGCTGTGCCACGCTGCGTTCCGTGGACCTTCCTCCGGCAACCCTGTAGGAGTACCCAGTTCCACTTGAAGAACATTCTCATTTCTCAGACCATCCATCAATACTCTCATAAAGTAAAATTTCTCTCACGCGATCCCAATTGAACCGCGATGGACAATTAATTGCATCTCGCCACATTAACACACCATTACAAATTGTAAAAGATACAATTATTCATATCGACAGATAGAAACGTTAGCTATCGACAGATTAAGTACAAACGTGAAGGGGCAAGGGCCGTAGCGAATTGATACTAATAGTTTATTAAGAAACTCACAGCTGTGAACGAAGTGTATATTTCAATTACCCAAGAAATCTGGTAGACCGGAATGATATAATTAATGGAAATGGAAAATGTAACAGATACAGAGATAATGTTCACAGCCGGCCTGCAGTCTGCGCGGGCAGCGTTGCAAAAGTACGGAATTATACTTTAACTAATAAATACAGTAGACAGACAACCGGTCCTTTAAGGAACCCCTACGTACATCCGGCGGCGCGGCGTGGGCGCATGTCGCAATTGTCGCTCACGGTTATTTACTGCGCGGCGGATCCTCGCAGTTTTCGTAAAGCTCATAAAACGGGCCATCGAAGTGAGAGGTGCTACGCGGCCTGCTTGTGAATGAGATTTCAACTTTGCCCAAGAAGGCATCAATGAAGTGAAGCTTGCGTGCGCAACCGCTTGCGCAACGATGCAAATCCGCGGCTCCACGCGCAAGCCCACGGGTATGCTAATGCAAGTGCGTGCGACTTACCGGAGAGGGGCACGTGGTTGTCGTGCGAGTGGCGCGCGCGCTGCCCGAACGGACTGCGCAACGATTTGGGGCTCAGGAAGAATCTTCTCCTGGTGTGCGGTGGCGTTGGACAGCTCTGTGCTAGGTTAGAGGGTTGCTTCGGTGGCTTCGGCAGCCGGTGCGGTGACTGCCAATCAGGCTCCTGCCGCTGCGGCGACGGCGTGTACCTCTCCATGGCCGGCCGCCTCTGGGCCTGGTTGTTCCTCGCGCACGACGGACAAGCCTCGTTCCTGAACATGCACGAGTAGCACCGCTCATGCCCGCAAGTGTCGATCAGTTTCCTCTTCTTGCCCTTGTCAAAGGGCATGTTACAGCTGGGACACGTGGTACCTCCCGTCTCGCTCTCCAGGAGCTGACGTATCGCCGCCAAGTCTGTAACAAGAATGAGGAATGTTAAAATTGTTTTGATTATAACGCTTGTTGTGTCGCTCATCGATTAGTATGCGACAGTGCATGGCGCTCCATGCGAGGCAATCGATTTACACATTAACGACCCTTGAAGTTATTCTAGCTCGGGATAATAATATAATTTGTACTGTACGCCGCACCGGACTGTTATAACCAATTACATTGAATGAGGATGTTGAGTCGGAATTTAAATGAAGTTATGGAGCGACAGTAAATGACTGAGTTTTTACGATGTTAAAAGGTACACTAATGTTTGCTTGCTTCACACGTCATGTGCTTTTATTTTTCGAAAAATGAATGTCATAGTGTCATAAATATCTTTATGTCCTCACATTTCTCATTTTACGGCCGTTTCAGTTTAAAACAAACTGATTTATACTTGGGTGTCGTTTAACTTCTGGAAAAGCAGACTCTCTCATCAAAACTTAAATCAACACTTTCAAATTAAGCGATTCGTAAATCAAGTGTCTGTAAACGCAGTAATTAAATACGAATGTTGCCTCACGAGTTGGGGTGGCGAGACGGTGGTATCTTCTATCTCTTTCTACCATACGTTAAAGCTCGCTCGGCGTCCTGATTCCATCGACAAATGACATTACGAGAAGATTGAGCGTCGCAAGCGCATACCGCAAGCTCTTTTACAAGTTTTTATTTTCTTTGCCGCCTGAGCATTGTGAGCGAAATTAGCTTTTTTCTACCTCTCAAATTAACAGGATTAAATCCGGCGTCAATTAATTGAATTGGTCACTTTAAAACGATGTGCGTGTAAACAATTTTCGTCGAGTGAGTTTTATGTGTCTGCTTAAGGCATTCATGCACGCTTTCCTTTTCTGACCTTTTCCAAAAATACTTCCCTTATGTTGTGACAGGCGAAAACGTGTTTATGACGATATGCAGGTTAATGAAGCCAGTTAAAAATAATTTATGAGACCGTTGATATAAGACTATATGACATAATGGATACTTATTCTAAAATGCGAAAGTGTTTTTATGGCAACATTACTTTAAAAAAAAAAGTGTGAGGTGCGGCTTTAGAACCGCTTTGAAGATAAGATAGTATACATAAATGGCGGCTAGCCTTCGCCTAGAATCATAATGGTTTCTTTTTTATACTCTCGAACATGAGCTTCGAGATTAAACTTTAATATCTGTAATAAATTGTGAATGCGCTTTATGATACAGAAAAGAATATGGTCATTTTTAATACAACATTGTAAATTGAAGCACTTTAAAGTTTTGCAAGATTAAGAACTGATTCCATACATTCTACAAGTAAAAGGGGTACATTAGAGGTAAACAGGCACAATTAACCTGGCCTTATTTTTCAGTACATATTTTGTTTCTGATGATGCTTCCCTTTTGCTTACGGCAGCAGCACTGTAGCTCGATTATCTGATTATTTATTACAAATACATCAGTGATGAATTAAAATATCAACCGAGATGTAAAATGCAGATAAGTTAGAATCCATAGTGACATGTAGATTTATCCGTTTTGTTAATGAATGTTGTCTCCAAAACTAATCTACCAGCATCCCATTGATCACAAATTTCAACACGATGCTGACCAGTCTGATATATTCCTTGATGTCACATAATTAAAGTGAGCCATTTATTTGCCGTGTCACCGTTTTAATGGAATATTTGTAGATAATGGTATATTGGCTATCATTTTCGTAACTTACATAAGAGCTCTTTGAGAAAGCCGAAAACAATGCTATTGATTAAAGTTCCAGTAATTTTGACTAGCCCATCAACTTGGTTCTCAAAACGGTGTAGGAAAACATCGTGAGGAAACCGACATGTCCTAGGACCAAAACATCGAAAACATGTGTTACCCAACAACACGCACTGGGCCCGTGTGGTGGATTACAACTGACTCCGTCTTAAGGAGAGGGAACTAAACTTATATAATACTGTCACTTACGGGATATATTCCGTGATTGTTCATGATTTTGAGCTCCCAAAAAGTTCAAAGAAGTAGTTCAGTATAAGTTTAGTTTTAAACCGTGAAAGTTTAAAACAGTGTTTGAAAGTAAAGAAGATTGCTCAAAGTATATTAATATAGAGACAGTAATATACCATAGCAACACCATCAACTAAGCGTCAGATAAACTCTCTGAAAGAGTCTTGATGAAATTCCAACAGTACTCAATAAAATGTGGATTTGCACGAGACAAAATTAGCACTCAATAACCGTCAATCGTCAGTCAAAATCCAAACTATATCAGGCAATGATTATTCAGTTTACACGTCGATTTGTCCAAGAAACACTTCAATAAATTCAACTACAAGTTTGACTCCTACGATAAACTTCAATCTTTTGGTCCCAAGTTCCGAACTCACCATAGCTCATTAAGATTTACTGAGCTATGGTGAGTCAGCCCATGTATCTTCGTTTTAAATTCACCGTTTTTTTATTAATTTGACTCGACATCTGTAATTTTGTCCATATTAAAAGTTTTGTGATATAAACGGAGTGAGACATGACATTTATAAAGTTATCAAATTACTACTTAAAGTAATTTGATAACTTATGGTTTGCTTTTGGGTTATGTAAGAATATGTTTTTGGGAAAAGAATGAAGATTGTTGAATCTGTTCAGGGTAGTTACAACCCATGACTTGTTTTACGATTCAAATATTTTCCTTTCCTGTGCAATCACTAAAGAGGAAGAATTTTGAAAAGTTGTTGAAGTGGATGATGCTAATAAGTCATCTAACCAATAAGCAACTATCAATAATTAAAAATTTATTTTTTTCATCGCTGATTATTCCAGTCAAAGATCTACGAGGTAATAGAATCAACAGACACACTTGTTCTATTACTTAAATTCTTATCTGTTGCTAATAAGACTAATCATCATACAAAAGACAGAGTGAAGAAATCATTAACATTTTTGTTCCGGTCAGTAATAAAGTTTGCACATGTGCATATGATTAGTCAACTCGCTTTATTATCTTGTTAGTAATCGGATATGCCATCTCTACTGGTTCTGCTAAAACAAAATTTATTTCTTGTAGTGTACTAAAAGCTTGATAGTGTTTGTAATGAAGCACATCATATTAATAAACATTCATTTTAACAATCTTAAAGACTAATTATTTGCTGTCATCTCTATGTTTATTTAAATATTATCTCTAACAATCATGTAGCGTGTGTATATATAATACATTTTATTACTCCATAAAAAAGGAAGTGATACAATTTTAGTGGTACAAGAACAACCAGTACTGTTGTTGTTTTATGAGGTTTTTTTACATCATTGTTATCTTCAACATTCGTTTTTTCTGTCACACGTGGCTTCAAGTTTCAAGTGGGGCCATTGTACTTAGCGTCAGTTCTTCAAATGTCAGTGATGTCATGTTTAAGTCCATTACAGGATTCATAGAAATACTAGCGACATCTTGGTTGAGTTGGTACACAAACGTATCTATTTCTAGCTTATCATCTTCATCAATAGCTTTGGTTTAGTTGACTTTAATATTGGCACTGTCATTTGTTTTCTCATTGACAACTGTTTCGTTTAAGTGGTCTTTTATATTTTAGAGATAGCGACCAACTGTCATCAAAATCATTGTTGTGTAAGTGTCAGTTTTGGCAGTACATTTATTAACGGTCTTTATCCATGTGTATTATAGGACCAACGCGATTTGACACTGCCATGTGTGAGCACTTTGTTGTCTAGATATTATTTAGGCTTTATAAAAACAAGTCTATTTTCAGCTATGATCAAATAAAAACTCCGTGGGGCCAACAGTAGTTAGGTAAGTCAATTATTCCACGAGTCAATTGTTTTCACTCCGTCTACCACGATAACCCGCATTCCACATTGCATCAATACACACCATGGGATTCCACATACCGCTATCATAGTAAACGATAATTTGGTTTCCACATAAGTGTCTTGGTATAAGGCATGTCTGGCAAAACGGACGCTGACTCACGCAAATCGGCTGGAGGTAAAAATCATTTGCAACTGCTGTCACAATGTTACATTTGCCATCATCTTCATTAACTTCTCAGACGAATCTGTTCTTTATCCCTTTAGCTATTAAGGTGGCAGTGTCATTGCAGAAGATTTTAGGGATGATCAATTTACGTCTGTATCTTGTATTCAAACGGGTTTTAGGTCACGCCTCAGTGGGAACATTAAAGTAATTTTCTCTAAGAGAACTCATCAATATCTTAGTCGTTAACGATTTTTTGTTAGACACGTCTATGAGAGCCAGACGGCGTTATTATGTTTTGTGTGAGACTTATTTTGGATCAATTTCCTTTACATTTTTAGGTTACTGAGAAGATTTGGGGCGTTGCGTTTTGTCGTACGTTTTTCTTAGAATTTCGCGTGATAAGATAGTGATGTTTGGTTTAGTGTTCCGTATCAGGTTTTAGGAACCATAATAGTAGTTGGAATCAGGTCGAGGTCACTGGGTTCTATGAGGTTTTATTCATTTATAATCAGAACGGGATCATTTGAACCAATTTCATCATCGTCATTGGTCAACCTACATGCCATTAAAACCTTTTCTGTGTTACCTTCTCAGCTTTTTGCATTTAGAGTACTTATATTGTTCACATGGGCTTCCTACATTCTACCAACGCTGGGCCTCCTACAGTTAAATTCTGAATATCGAATAGTTCAAGGTGTACATACATTTCTGTCATGTATATCATTTGTATTAAGACTTTAGTGTTCTCATAAATAGGATTTAGGTCTTTCAATATATGCTACACAATATCTGTATAGACTGATATGATGCTGCTGCTATGATTATGTCACCAATGGTACAGACCATTGGTGACATCAATAATATGTATTTCGGTTTCAAAGCGTTCCAGGAGTTTCCTGTTCGTTCTTATCCTTAAGAACCTACCGAACGTTTGGAAATGGTTATCTGGGCTATTGCCCATTCCAAAACTTCATCATTCAGGTCAACCAACACGTTGACAATTCGCTAGACAAAGTGCTTGTAATTAGTTTCAACTGAATTTAATGTTTTGACTTTGAGTTGGTTTTAAATGATTCAATATACGGAACGTTTGCGCCAATTGTTTACAATTTTGTCTTGCCTTGAGTTCCGATTGTGGCTATCTATGTCTGAATGTTATAATACTTATAATGTTTTACTAGGAAAATACGAAGTTCTAAGAACTAAAACTATTATCCGCTGATAAACAGCTTTATTTGGTATTTTATATGTTTTATCTGCAAGCCCGATTCTGTTCATTTTGTTAACAGACAAGCAAGTTACCTTTGGAAAGACTCATTTTCTGTTATCTACATATATTGTATTCATTCTCTTTTGATTTTGACTCAGTTTTAGAAGGTTTATATTATACCTCAATGAATGTCGAAATACATTTTTGTTGTTGGACTTTCATCATTCATCTCAATATCGAGAGTTGAATTTCCAATAATAGTGCACTATACTCAAGGCACTAAACTTATACTGTCACTTGCGGATATCTTCCGTAATTATTGATTATTTTGAGCTCTCCATATTTCGACCCTGTTGCAAGCGCCACGATCGCGGGATGACCAGTGAGATATCCCGTAAGTGACAGTATAAGTTTAGTTTTAAACAATGAAAGCTTAAAGCAGTGTTTAACTCAAGGCATTTATATAGCCGTGTCGACGGCGCGTTCGTGTTCCACGCGCGCCTCAAAGTGTTGTCAGCAAACGGGAGGGGCCCGCGAGGGCCGATGCCTGCCAGGGCTGCGGGACTGTTCGAAAGAGATACCGCGGCCCTGGAACATAAAGGGCCAAAGAAGGAACATGGGTGGTTTTTAGTCAGTAAGAGTCTGACACTCCCTTCCGCTCCGGGGGGGGGGGGGGGTCATTTGATGATTTCCCACCAACCAAAAAAAAAAAGGCATTTATATAGGTACAGCTTTGTTTTAGTGAAAACAGGAAACAGATAGTATTTCTGAAGGACCAATACCGATTGCAAATCATAATACAGAACTAAAATGATAATTTCAAGCCTCCTAAACCAATTTCCTGCCACTCCAGTTCCTATAAATTCTTAACTGTTTTCTACTGATAGTGTGCCTCAGGTATATCCGGTACAATTGTTTAATGGTATGGTTTTAGAAGTTTATAGCTCAGTTTAGAGGATTGCTTTCGTCAAGCAATAAATACTCCTACAAGTAAATGTTGCTATGTGTTAGCGTCTTACTAATATTATAAATGCGAAAGTTTGTGAGTATGAATGTCTGGATGTTTGTTACTCTTTCACGCAAAAACTACTGACCGGATTTGGATGAAATTTGGTACACAGTTTACAACTCTCTCTTTCTCTCTCTAGTCGCTGGCCTAAGCTAGTGATTCTATATTGTGTAGTAGTTGTCATTACGTCGGGTCTTTTAGCAGTCTAGTGGTCGCTAGCACTACTGCTACGAGGGTTATGGATTAGATTCCCAGGTCAATGTCAGGTCAAAGTGTTATTGGGTTTTTCTCTCAGGGATTCCTCAGCAGCAGCTACGGAGTCTGGATTTGTGCTTGATGGCATACGTCTTAAGTCTTTAAAAACAAATATTAGTCTTAGTTGTATCCAGATTTAGTAGATTTGGATAATTTCATTAGTCACTCGTTTGCTCGATTTGATATTTTTTATAACATAACATCACACCTGTAAGCCAGTTATGTTTAAGTTCCATGTAATGGGGGCGAGCATATTGCCATCAACCGGGCATCAAAGTGTGTGAAAGTGTATGAGGATTCGGTAGAAATATTTGTAGGATGAGCTAAAAGATTCCATTCCCTAAATGTTTTTAATAGCTGCCATTTTCGGATTCGTAGAAAAATAAATTATGGTGTTGTTATGCTATAGTAGGTAGGTCTACCCGATCAAATCAACCATCATAGCATGACAAATCTGGATTTTAATGGTTATACGGAGATTAAATTCAAATAAACATACGTAAATACTACCTGTATCGACTAATTTTAGAACTTAGAATTCTATCTAGGACATAATAAAAAAATATACACTAAAATCCTAATGGCAGAAATGTTCTATAGACTCTTCTATACCTTAGTGGGTATGAGTCTAGTCTGAGTAGAAATACAGGACAGCACAAAAATACAGATAAAAGTCGTGTATAATCTGTATTTTTGTGCCAGCCTGTATTTCTCCCTGTGCAGTCGCACTCTAAAAGCCTTTTTTCGTTCAGAGAAAACACGAACTCAAACACAACACTTGCATAGTACGTAACGATTTTAAATACCATTAAATCCAGGGTTTGATACGATGATATCCTTATCCCGAATTGCCTGTGTTTGTCTATAATTGTGAAACGGTGTCGACACAAACAAAATACTGTCATTAGGTTCCACTCATGCTATTGGTCAAGTCGTCTTAAAAGATTTCTGGTCTTCCATCATTTCAAAAACAAAAATGCTAATCCACCTAACCCCATAGCATAACTTGATCCACGGGTCGTACTTCATTAACGTCTATACAATTAATTGGTACAATTAACAGCTAGATTACCACATTAGTCACTTGTGGTAGCATTGCCATGATGATGACTGGGAATGTATGATCGTGGTGAATGTAATGGGACGTCCACACTGAAGTTGCTTTCCGACGAACAACGTTTGAGAGAGGGCGGATATAAATACTTCATGTTAAGTTAAATTGGTAATCTTTCAAAAACAGTCAACACAATATGATATTATTTTTCTCTTTATTCATTCTTCTAACATATTACTTATTAACATTTTTAAATATTTTAAGTAACAAAAATTATAAAAAAAAAAAACATACACATACACACAAAAAATGGATACGTCACACTGTTTAAAAATATGGATATATTATTTAAATTTCGGGAAATTTGAGGATAAAATTTTGAGCGACGTGTTGACTCTAGTGTTGCCAGCTTATTTTATATATTATTTTTTATTCTTAGCATTTTAATATATCGACGGCAAAGAATAACGAGTCGGCCCTGAACTCAGATACGAATTTGACGCTGTCACTAGCGTTCATCTATCGTTCTGCAGAGAGCAGCCAGCTGTGCACGCTGGACACGATATCATGTGTCCCATTGTTTCTGGAACAGCACCATATTTGCACTCTTTGATAATCTGTGTGTTAGCTCTGTGGACGAGATAAGCAACATCCAGCATAAAGCAAGAACTGGCTGTCAAAGTAAAAGAAAGTTACAAAATTTTATCATGTTAATGTTAGCCAACATCATTCCACTGCTGGGCAAAGGCTCTATCCATGACTTCCAGGTCTTTCGATCCATGGGTATTTTTTTTTTCTTCTTTTTTTTTACGTGATATTGTGGGCCACTGGTCGTTGGGTTTGTTCAGTTCGTCCCGTCATCTTCTACGAGGTCTGCGTCACCTTCTAGCTGAGTCAGGGCGCCTCATAGTGGTTATGTTGGCCCACAGTTCTTTGGGCTAATGGCAGACGTGGCCAGCTTTTATTGCTGTACTAAAAGTGACTGCCTCATTGATCGAGTGGTAGCGCGACTGCTGAGCATGAGGTCCTGGGTTCGATTCCAGGGTCGGGCAAAGTGTTATTGGGTTTTTCCATTAGGAATTTTTAGTATCAGCCACGGAGTCTGGATTTGTGGCCAATTGATGGCAATGGCCTCTATTACATAGGACTTAAACATAGCTGGCAAAATGTGGGTGTACTATTGTTGGGTACTCCTCTGCCTAACTACACGCGTGATGTTATGTTATGTTAGTTTAAAAGTGATTTTGGTATGGATGCATCTTTATGTTTATTTATATGGTCTGATGGGGTAATTATGATGGGCAATGATAGTCTCATCAACGTGTACGCTTTGTTTATGTTTTGATGTGTTAATGACGACGATGTTGATTAGAGATGTGATGGTGTTTTGTGGTTGTTTGAGTACGTCAGTTCTGTTGATGAACAAGGTTGATTAAGGTCTCCTTTTAGAACTTTTTATTTGGTAACAACGACTGCATTAATGTAAAATAAAGGGCAATATTATAATGGGTGTAGAAGTACCCTTAGCGAAGCCGAAAGGCTCTTGGTCTCCCCGTCATTGCAGTATTTTTTTGTTAAAGACCATACCTTCGGGGACCTTTTTACGGAGATATTGAGGTGAAAGTTCCACCTTTTTCACAAATAACTTTTCCAGTTTTATTTATAAATACTTTTCTCCCCCATACTATTCAATGCACACATCAGCACAATGTTGCTCGACGCAATGTTTTGAGTGCGTTACATTGAGTCTTACCGTAAAAAGTGCGTAAGCGTGCGTCGTTTTCCAGCAATTTTTTTGCGTAGAGTTACTTAGTTTGATGTACAGAATGCTTGATTGGCGGCTTCGCAAAGGGTTCGTTTACACCATGTATTCTTTTAACTAAACTTGTTTTCATTTGAAAGTTACCTATTTAAAAGAGAAACACATTTTCTAGTTATTATACTTATTAAAAGTGAGTAAAGCTTTGATATTAGACCATTTCCCTTATGTTATTGGGTACTGTTACATTGGTTTTTACCACTTTGAACTAAACTTGTTTTCATTTGAAAGTTACCTATTTAAAAGAGAATCACATTTTCTAGTTATTATACTTATTAAAAGTGAGTAAAGCTTTGATATTAGACCATTTCCCCTATGTTATTGGGTACTGTTACATTGGTTTTTACCACTTTGAACTAAACTTGTTTTCATTTGAAAGTTACCTATTTAAAAGAGAATCACATTTTCTAGTTATTATACTTATTAAAAGTGAGTAAAGCTTTGATATTAGACCATTTCCCCTATGTTATTGGGTACTGTTACATTGGTTTTTACCACTTTGAACTAAACTTGTTTTCATTTGAAAGTTACCTATTTAAAAGAGAATCACATTTTCTAGTTATTATACTTATTACAAGTGAGTAAAGCTTTGATATTAGACAATTTCCCTTATGTTATTGGGTACTGTTACATTGGTTTTTACCACTTTGAACTAAACTTGTTTTCATTTGAAAGTTAGGTACCTATTTAAAAGAGAATCACATTTTCTAGTTATTATACTTATTGCAAGTGAGTAAAGCTTTGATATTAGACCATTTCCCCTATGTTATTGGGTACTGTTACATTGGTTTTTACCACTTTGAACTAAACTTGTTTTCATTTGAAAGTTACCTATTTAAAAGAGAATCACATTTTCTAGTTATTATACTTATTACAAGTGAGTAAAGCTTTGATATTAGACCATTTCCCCTATGTTATTGGGTACTGTTACATTGGTTTTTACCACTTTGAACTAAACTTGTTTTCATTTGAAAGTTACCTATTTAAAAGAGAATCACATTTTCTAGTTATTATACTTATTACAAGTGAGTAAAGCTTTGATATTAGACAATTTCCCTTATGTTATTGGGTACTGTTACATTGGTTTTTACCACTTTGAACTAAACTTGTTTTCATTTGAAAGTTAGGTACCTATTTAAAAGAGAATCACATTTTCTAGTTATTATACTTATTACAAGTGAGTAAAGCTTTGATATTAGACCATTTCCCTTATGTTATTGGGTACTGTTACATTGGTTTTTACCACTTTGAACTAAACTTGTTTTCATTTGAAAGTTAGGTACCTATTTAAAAGAGAATCACATTTTCTAGTTATTATACTTATTACAAGTGAGTAAAGCTTTGATATTAGACCATTTCCCTTATGTTATTGGGTACTGTTACATTGGTTTTTACCACTTTGAACTAAACTTGTTTTCATTTGAAAGTTACCTATTTAAAAGAGAATCACATTTTCTAGTTATTATACTTATTACAAGTGAGTAAAGCTTTGATATTAGACCATTTCCCCTATGTTATTGGGTACTGTTACATTGGTTTTTACCACTTTGAACTAAACTTGTTTTCATTTGAAAGTTACCTATTTAAAAGAGAATCACATTTTCTAGTTATTATACTTATTACAAGTGAGTAAAGCTTTGATATTAGACAATTTCCCTTATGTTATTGGGTACTGTTACATTGGTTTTTACCACTTTGAACTAAACTTGTTTTCATTTGAAAGTTAGGTACCTATTTAAAAGAGAATCACATTTTCTAGTTATTATACTTATTACAAGTGAGTAAAGCTTTGATATTAGACCATTTCCCTTATGTTATTGGGTACTGTTACATTGGTTTTTACCACTTTGAACTAAACTTGTTTTCATTTGAAAGTTAGGTACCTATTTAAAAGAGAATCACATTTTCTAGTTATTATACTTATTACAAGTGAGTAAAGCTTTGATATTAGACCATTTCCCTTATGTTATTGGGTACTGTTACATTGGTTTTTACCACTTTGAACTAAACTTGTTTTCATTTGAAAGTTACCTATTTAAAAGAGAATCACATTTTCTAGTTATTATACTTATTGCAAGTGAGTAAAGCTTTGATATTAGACCATTTCCCCTATGTTATTGGGTACTGTTACATTGGTTTTTACCACTTTGAACTAAACTTGTTTTCATTTGAAAGTTACCTATTTAAAAGAGAATCACATTTTCTAGTTATTATACTTATTGCAAGTGAGTAAAGCTTTGATATTAGACCATTTCCCTTATGTTATTGGGTACTGTTACATTGGTTTTTACCACTTTGAACTAAACTTGTTTTCATTTGAAAGTTACCTATTTAAAAGAGAATCACATTTTCTAGTTATTATACTTATTACAAGTGAGTAAAGCTTTGATATTAGACAATTTCCCTTATGTTATTGGGTACTGTTACATTGGTTTTTACCACTTTGAACTAAACTTGTTTTCATTTGAAAGTTAGGTACCTATTTAAAAGAGAATCACATTTTCTAGTTATTATACTTATTACAAGTGAGTAAAGCTTTGATATTAGACCATTTCCCTTATGTTATTGGGTACTGTTACATTGGTTTTTACCACTTTGAACTAAACTTGTTTTCATTTGAAAGTTAGGTACCTATTTAAAAGAGAATCACATTTTCTAGTTATTATACTTATTGCAAGTGAGTAAAGCTTTGGTTTAGTCCCATCTCGGCACCTTCCCATCTCGGCACCCATGAATTAATTTATCATCTTTACGAAAAATTCCCATCTCGGCACTCCGTCATTAGTCGTTGCTAAGTACAGTCATCAAAAAATGGATACACTGTATCAGTATAGTGAGTAAATCAAATTGATTCAAAACTAAAAAATGTAAAAAAAGTACCTATAAAATATAGAGACAATTAGCAATGCGGCCGGTGCCAAGCCAGTTTAATGTACAATTACATTCGTTATGCATACTGTGTTTACTCTTCAGTCATTTTATCAGTATTTCCAGTTTTTTTGAGATAAACGGATCGTCACGTTTTAAGTTCAAGTGAGTTACGAAATAATAATGAGTGCAGGACCAAGTAATGGGAGATCAGTGCTAAATTATGTGAAGTCCCAACGTGATAATTAAGACTGAAAATGAATGTACAGCGAGTTATAGCAATTAGCTGACCCCCTTTGCAATTATTTTATATTTTATTTATTTGAGCGAAGTAAATAAAATATAAAAGAATTGCAAAGGGGGATCAGCTAATTGCTATGACTGTACAGTGAACGCGTAATCAAGCCTACTCGTATCATTTAGTACCAGTATGAAAGTCCTCAAAGTATGGACGCCCTTTTGCCTACGTCCCGGTTATACTGATTAAACGTTAATTGTACATAATAACTGTTGATTTTTGTAATATGTTTTTTACATAATTGCTGGAAAGATTTTAAAACAATTATTCCTACGAACCGTGAATTTTTAATATATTTTAAAATTTGTTATGTTACTGGCAAGGCAGAGATAATGGAGCCTCTAAAAAGCGATTCAAGGGCTTGTCTGTGAAAATGGTAATTAAAAAAGAAACAAAAATGATTTAATAAATAATAAAGTTGATTTACTTACTATACTGATACTGTGTTTCCGTTTCTTTTTGTGTACCTTAAAATGATTCATGAGAGGGTGCCGAAATGGGAATTTTTCGTAGACAAGATAAATAAATTCATGGGTGCCGAGATGGGAAGGTGCCGAGATGGGAATAAACCAAAGCTTTGATATTATACCATTTCCCTTATGTTATTGGGTACTGTTACATTGGTTTTCATTAGTTTAGTATCATCTATAACTCACGAACGCAGACGAGTTTCCTCTACGGTACTGGTACCTAAACAAATAAGAAAAATAACATCAGTTTTCTGTATTACTAGTCGGTATTTAAGTTACTGACCGTTAGGTGTTATATCCAGGAGCTATTCCAGATCTCTTAACATTAACTGGGTTAAATTATAAGTAAAGATGTAGCCCTGATTATCACCAGGGGGTCTAAAATGGCCGCTTTAGCAGAATGAATGAATTATGTTTAAATTCTTAAAATGGTCATAGACGTGCCTACTATTATGAATTGTCACCTTGTGACCATTTTAAGAATTTATACGTAACTCATATTATTATCCTATTATGATTCTGCTAAAGCGGCCATTTTAGACCCCCAGGAATAAGATAAAAAATATCTATTAAAAATATTGGAAAATTGACAGCTAAAATTAGAAGCTTATTATGTTTAAAGGAATATAAGATACGAGTACCCATAGTTGGAAGCTTTCATTCAACTACTTCCTGCATATTAATACGCATTCTACATTAACACAATCCCCTACACTTGAACTCAAACTATGTCACTAAACCCACTACTCTGCTTACCTCAATTTCAACCACAGACACCTAGATACTCCATACTTTTTGACAGATGAAAATCCCCGAACGATCATAGATCACTCGCTGTCGTAATGATCTACAGATCTATAGAGCAGCGAAGATTTATGCCGCTGCGCGCGCTCAGCGCCGACAACAATTATTGCATATGGAAATCATGAGGTATCTGATGTTGTAGCGATTATGTTTTCATTACTAGCTGTGCCCGCGGCTTCGCTCGCGGTTTTATGACACTCGGGGATAATTTTGCTTCCTATTGGTAAAAGAGGATTCGGAATCTTACTAGTAATTTTGAAGATTACTACCTACATTCAAACTTGTTCGTACGACTCTCACCGACCAAAACTATAAGAACCAGTATAAGCAGATCTCTCATTGGAAGGGAAACCTATACAAAGTGAGGCCATGTTATACTGGAATTGTATAGCTTGAAATGTCGCCGTGTGTATACAAAGTTTACCTGATTATAATATTAGTATATATTAAAGGGTAGACGAATACAAGTCTGTGTGGTGTATATATTTTAGAAGTATGTGATGTCTATTTGGTGTACGGTGACAAATCAGATTTGCAAGACGTCATTGTTTGTGGTTTACGTCTTAATTCAACAGCAAAATGGGTCGGTGGCAATTCAAGCCAGATTGTAATAATGTTTGTTTATCGATGAATGCGTTCCAAAACTATTTAAGCAATTTTGAAATTTATTCATCAAAACATTACGCCTGTAACCCAGTAATCCGTCCTATTAGTGCTGATAGTACATTTCACCAGTTATGTTTAAGTTCCGTGTCCGTGTGGTGCGCCTCTTCATCAATATTTGAATTACTTTTCTGTGACCGAAAAAATGGCGGGTCGAAAAGTTCTAAATTAGAACATCGAGCGTTCGTACTTCCGAAGAAAGACGATGTTTCCCGAAGTCTATCTTTTCCATTAGAGATCTTTTTGTTCTTCAAAGTTTACTAACATTTTAAGTTTTATGTTACGACTGTATTTCTGTTTACGGTAAATTATTCCTTTCTTTAATCTTTACGCAATTTCTACGTCAGACTTATCTACAGATGACAGGAAAGAAAATTCTATTACCATAAAATTTAAGTGTAATATAAGCGGCGGTCTATTTCAATTCAAGACCACACGAGCAAAATAATTAATATTAAACTTTAATAACTTAACTCTTTTGTCTTTAAACCATAAAGTTTAACTGCAGCTCTGTACTCCAAGCAAGAAATACAGTTCCATTCTGTGACCCTGAAAGTTATGCTGAATGTTTAAGTTTTTAACAGCAGTTCATCAAGTTAAAAGCACGTCTATCCCAAATGGCCAGGCCATTGCCACTTGAGGTTACTTATTTTGTGAGGTATGTCGACAACTCTGGTTCACTGTCGGATCACCTCGTTATGCGATCCCTCAGAGAGTCTCCAAGCAGAGCCCATACCAAATAACGTGTTAATATCCGATAAAAAATAGGTACTTAGGTATATATTTTAGAATTGACGGCACAGTTGGCGCTGTGGCTGAGCGATTGACTGCTGTGCTTCGTGTTACGGGTTCGAATCCCGCACGAAACAAATATTTGTATGGCCTACAGGTAGTTGTTCCGGGTCTGGCTGTTTGTTTATGTGAGTTTAAATGTTTGGAAACGCACCCTCGATACAGGAGAAACTCATAGTGTGGGGCAACGTTTAAAAAAAAAAGACTTCTTCAGTGCAAACCAGTGGCCAAACATCGCGAAAAAAACCTGGAATGAACACTCTGAATCGACCTCATGCAGCGAGCGATGCTCATTCCTTCTCAGTCCAAGGGGTTTTAATTAAATAAAACAGTCATACACTTAACTATGAGTCATAAGCAGCTATTAAAATAATAACACATACATTTATAAACATGCATTTATAAACATGCACATACATGATCTACGGGTAATGTCAACCGGTACATAATAATCGTTATGTGGCAGCCCTTTTCCAAGTGTGTTGGGGTCAGTTTCCAGTATAACTGGACTGAATTAAGGTATGTATTTTACACGAAGAAACATCTCTTCAATCTACTAGGCTATACCGATTGAGGTGGTGGTTGTCACACTTTTCAGGTTAGTTTATAATAATGTTACGGCCTTGTTGGCCGAGTGGTCGCAAGTGCGACTGCTGAGCATGAGGTACTGTGTTCAATTCTTGCGTCGGGCATAGTGTTATTGAGTTTTTCCATCGAGAATTGCACAGTAGCAATCACGGAGTCTAGATTTATACCCAGTTAATGGGAATAGTCTCGCTCCCTATTATATGGGACTTAAAACATAACTGGTGAAATATGGGCGTAAAATTAGGTATACCTCAGCCTAACCTTTCGAGAATTACAGGCGTGATTTGTTATGATTATGAATTTAAGTACTTCAATTAAATCATTTTGAAATAGTCCATATTCTCTAGAGAGCCGGTCAGCTAGTCAAACAGCTCTTCGTTCCAATCATAGCTTCCTATGAAGAAAAACAAGCTGCTATATCCACAAACCGGTAGCTTTAATGTCATAATAAGCTTATTCTATAACCTAAACCAAAATGGCTGCAACACCGTGAATGTCATAATCTTCATGTTTACTGCATTAGATGTTGTGATAACTTCAAGTGACAAGTTATAACTTTAGCTAAACATGGTCTTCTTATCAGAAACATCTCTGCGGAACGGTGGATTTCTTAACTAGCTTCGTACAGCTGGTTTGCTTGCTACTGAGATTACAATCAGTCCATATTAATTTTATTGAAATTATAGCAATGAAATATTGAATCAGATTTGTGGATTGGACTGTGAATAGCTGAGAAAGGTATGCGAAAATTGCTAAGTTTGGTTATTTATAGGATTGGTGATAGAAGATTATGGTTTTTACTAAAGAGGAGGACTTTTCTTTAAGGTAGACAAGGGGTCTAGATAAAAAAACACTTTGAAGAGATGATGGAAAATTCAAAATGTAAGTATTTAAACTGTCATGGTCAGTAATATTATCATGAACACTAGAAATGGGATGTTCTTCCCTTTTTATTCGGGGGTTATTAATGGGATGTTCTTCCCTTTTTATTCGGGGATTATTAATGGGATGTTCGGGGGAGGGGGGAGGGAAACAACATGGTAAATTACATATCCCGTTTCCAGTGTTAATGATCATTCAAAATTATGTATTAGATTGACAGAAGCTACGGTAAAGTTCATGTCAATATTGTTGAAAGTCTTTGAACAAATAGATACGAAAGATATTTCCGATTGGCTTAGCCCTCAAAAAACTACCCAATTTTTTTGGTACTTTATCTATCTACCCTATTCTAGGGGGGCCCATCGATTTTGTAAATGTCGCAGCAACATATTAGTGTAGGCAAAATAATAAATTTAGGTAATCGATCATTGGTAAATTACGGAATAAAGATGGTTGTTTTTGATTTTTAATTTATACAAGGAAGGCTGTAGATCCAATTATCTGTACTAATAAGTTTTTTCTTTTCTTTTTTGTCTATTTGTTTGTATAATTGAGTAGATAGAGTGTGAGAGGGTAGAGTGTGTTGGAACTGCTTCAACGTTTACACCTTGTTTTGTACCCAAATTCATGGCAAATAAATCATTTCTAATTTCATGCTGAGGCACCTTTTGCTCTCGTACAGGACCTATAATTAGTTTAGTTTTATGTTTTAAATTTTGTTATTTTTTTTGTTAGTCTGGTTTTTCTAAGTCTTAGCTTTTCTAGAAATTCGAATAGAGGATTTTCTTATTACCATCATCATCTGTTCAATATGTAATGTGACTTTGTATCACTTGTCAGATTCTCATCGCATAAGTCAATTACAATTCAATAACTCTTTAACATAAATATCAAATTATCTACATCTTCTTTTTTTCAACTCGTTCAAAGTAACTCATTCACGGTACACTCATGTAAAAAACGTGTTTATTTACAAAAGAATTCTATATCCTGCTGTGATCGTGTACTTTGCTGTCAAAATACAAAAAGTTGACAGCGCGTGGGTAGCAGTGCACTTATCAACGAATGCATTTTGATGCGACTGTACAGTTCTTTCACAGTTGTTACGTCTGTCAGTTGCAGTCCAAGAGCAACCTTATTCTTTCCAAATAAAGATCAATTTGATTTTGACAGACTTTTCTGCGATAATACCCTAACAACAACCTTATTCGTACGAGCATAAAGATCACGATATTTTTGACAGTGCTGCACAGGGAAGGGTAAAATAACAGTGAAAATACAGTATCTACTTTCCTTGATTTTTGATGCTCTGTTGAAACGAGGTTACTTGGTGCTTTGTTCGGATGGAGGCTAGTGCACTGGATATCGAGTTACTAAGCGAAGATATGATTATTGACCTTTTGTGAATGGTGGAAATGGCCGAGGATGGGCAGATATGTCCTACTGTGTAGTGTAATAACAGAATATTTGCAAAATTGACAATATTTTTATGTTTATTCGTCATTGCCACGAGCTCCTTCCGCACAATATAACTAGCATTGTGCCGAAAGAGCTCGTGGCTAATTAACAACATCCACTTGGATCAATCTTTAGGTTAAGCCGCGCTTGCCTAGGTTGATCCATGGATGGCTGACGTTGACCCATTACATTCCGAGTTTCTTACATGCCTCGGAAAGCATGTTAAACCGTTGGTCCCGGCTGTCAATTGTCGATCTTTGAGAGTCGTTATATTTAGTCAGTGGTATGAAAGTCTTACAGCCTTACCAAAGGGTGTCGTATTACCCAGTACTAACTGGGTTGTGGAGGTCAGATAGGCAGTCGCTCCATGTAAAATATTGGTATTCAGCTGCATCTGGTTAGACAGGAAGCCGACCACAACTTAGTTGGGAAAAAGCTAGGCAGATGTATTATGTGGATTGGATTGTGGATGAAATGATACTTTTCTGAGCTTATCAGAAAACAAACAACATAAACATTATGCTTCGTTTAAGCGACACAACTTTGTTGTAGTGATATTTTGATGCTTCGTTTAAGCGACACAACTTTGTTGTAGTGATATTTTGATCATAACGATTCAGTATTCAATCCACGAGCTAATTACGACATGAAAGCTAATTAAACTCGGTTAGTATCTAGTTTTAGTAGTATTAGCAATTTATTTCTGAATAAAACTGTTGCGTATGCTTTATTTTATGATTGGGTTAAGAGGTTATACCGTAATGATTTTCCCACACAGCGGGTTTGAAATTAATGTCAAAACGTATTTTCTTGGATATTAATAGAAAGCTTAATTTTTAATGTCTTATTTAGCTTAGCTTATAAAATACAGTTAACTAGCTGAAAATTCTTAGATATTATTAAATTTATGACTCGGGATAATTATGACCCAATAAGTTTATTTTAAAATGTACCATCTTATTTTAAAGAAAATGTTTTCTTGAATATTCAGTTTTAATAATTATGGAAATATTGCCATTTAGTTAGCGTGCAGAGACATAAGGCTCTATAAATTAATTTACACAAGAACCAAGCCTTTGATTTTATCTTAATTGTATTATATTCCAGAACTCATACCTATGTAAATATACACATTATGGACACTTAGTAATAATAACTGATTATAAATTAAAACTAAATGCTAATTCAAGCAATGCAAGGTCTAAATTGCATTAGATATTACAGTTTTGAAAGGTGTGTTTTTGCATTTATTTTTAAATGGTAGTCATTTATTTCTGCATGACCTAAGTTTAGTTTCAATCTGAATAAAATGTGTAAATGATTAAGTTAAATGCAACTTGAAACCTTGGAAATTCTTATGTGAGTTTGTTAGTACTTGCCCAGATTTATACTATTTCTTCGTGGAGTAAGTAAATCACCAAGTTATCGACGTTAAGTGCGTGCTTAAGTGTCGATTAACTTTCTTCGTTGGACTTTCACAGCTTCGGAAGCCGATAATGTTTATTTTGTTCAAGTTTAATAAGCTTCCCTTATTACGTAACAAAATGAAGTTATATAACTTGGTTAATGAACACGCGACATTTTAGTTGTTGGGAAAATGCATGAGAATAAATCTTATAAGCTGTTTTAATAAGGTAGTGTCAAAAAAACATGCTTGTTACACTCGTGGTAAAATAAATTCGAGTGGAATATCAACTCGATACAGCTACTCTACCCGTTTAAACACAGCATCAAATTAACGCATTCTAACGTGGGAATGAACTAACAAAACTTTAATTAAAGTGCATCTTTACATGTACGTATATTCTCACTAAATTAGAGACGTTCTAATTAGCTCCTTTCTCTGTCTACCCCGGAAGGGAACAGGCGTGAAGAGATTACTAAGTAAATTGGGTAAGCACAGACATCGAGAGCCGTTGACCATTTTTGGATCAACTTAATTTGAGAGCGGCATTTTCAAGAAGTATTGTTCCAATTAAGGAGAAATAAATTAAATATTGGTTTAAAATATTAGAAAGTGCAAAGAAAAAGTAGTTCGGGTTTGTTTTTAAAGTAAGTAGGTTCGGTTTCCGGTAGGAAACGAAGATGACGTACCTAATTTTAAGGACAAATATTGGTTCTAGAGGAGCTTCCAATAATATTATCTGTTTTGTATTTTTAGGTGACGGTGGCAGCACCATGAGTGTGTTTAGAAAAACTTTCCAATTTTAAGGGTCTCCAGCGGGTTTCGTCGATTTGGAGCTTCGTTTACTTGCATGAGGATAAAACGGTCCAGGAGGTTCACTCAGTACTACTAAAGATGTTTGGCAAAAGTTAACTAAGGGGAGTTTTAGCTCGCAATAGTCGATCGTCTATTAGCAGCTCAATGAGAATAAATAGAGAATTACTTCTTCTCGGATAGATTGGTAAGTACCTAACAGCCCTCTCTCCAAAATCTTTGGTTAGAACAGTTTGTTGTTATTACTAGACAAATGGATACTGCTTGACCTATTCCCTTGTTAGACAATCTTTATGCAGATACTATGTCAAACAAAAAAAAAATGTGACGTGAAATATTATGCATTAAGTTATCGATGACTAACTTTTTTGCGCGGCCTTGCCCGCTTAATACACGGATAAAAAGTAGTCTAAGGTATTGATGAACAATCAATACCTTAGACTACTTTTTATCCATACACTTCATATCCAATAGGTGCCGTGCTTCCGCAGATTTCCCTCTAGATGCATACAAAGTAACAAATTTCGCACTCTCTCTGAATAATATACAGTGGTTTGTTAAAAATTAGCAAACTTAAAGGGAGTGAAGTTCTCGTAAATATGAGCAACTATTACTATTAGACTAACTTTGAAATTCGATAAAAAATCTAATCTAAGCTATTCCCTAAATTTTTTTCAGTATTGCATTTTGTA
Organism: Eurois occulta; assembly: GCA_950022335.1. Taxonomy (NCBI): domain Eukaryota; kingdom Metazoa; phylum Arthropoda; class Insecta; order Lepidoptera; family Noctuidae; genus Eurois; species Eurois occulta. Next base: position 2,869,768 of record OX465482.1, read on the forward strand.
TGGAGCAGCAGATATATTTTTTTTTGCGATTTCATGGTCGGTCCAGTAGTAAAAGTTGTTCATTTTCATGAGTACTACTCGCCCCTAGAGTATTGCCAACATTTATTAAATCACCCAGTATAGTATAGATTTTATAGAATTATACTTCCTGAAGGTAAACCACAAAGATTTAATACCCATTTTGATCATTTAGTCTATGGAAAGACCGGTGAAAGTAGATTCGGAACTTGTCCGCTTTGCCAATAATAATTCTCTACTGAAACCATAACCGTAATTCCCTTGAACGGTTCCCAATCGTGACTATGTAGTGTGCGTAACCGATACTGTGAAACCGTCTTACTATTTTATTTAACTGGCGTTGAAAGTCGGTTAAATGTCGGCGTGTAAGTGATCGGTTGAGTTGGGAGTGTTTTGTTGACCGCTTGCGGTGTTGGGTTTACTGTGTTTTATTAAGTAACAGATCAACAATCAATCCCATGAACAACTTAATATTTAGGACGCAATAATAATTCTCAGTATCACTAATGTCAATATAAAAGTATTGACAAGTAAGTATTTGACAAGGGGCTAGTCTGGACCAAGTGAAATTGTTTCAGTAATAACTATGATGGAAAAGTCGATTTTTATATTAGCTGTTATGTAGTAGATTACAAATAATGGTTTAAAAAAGTCGTCCTATGGGGATAATTTATGGACTTACACTTACATATTTTTAAAAATAAATACACAATTTTTTACCGAAAAAATGACTTCGATTCCGTCTTTTTTTTCGTAGTCGATAATTTTTAGTAAAAATGTTAATTAACCTGTTAAAATTTGGAAATAATAAACAGAATCCAAATCGACCCATAAACTTCGGAGATGTGTCAAAAAATAGAAAGCAAATCTACAAACTCTACTTAAAAAAGTAAAAAATTGAATAACATGAAAAATGATATAGATAGACCCCCCATTTTGAAGTTGATTTTCGACATTTTTTCATGAATATTCAGAATATTACGGGCGGTCACATGCGCATGAGCGACATTGTATCTATTATGGGCTTTTCCCAAGATTTGCGTTATTTCCCAAAGTTTGATATTAGGATTACAAAACCTGCAAAACGCTTTAACATACATAACATTACGCCTGTAATCCCCTGAAGGGTTAGGCAGGGGTGTACCTAATAGTACACCCACATTTCGCCTTTTATGTTTAAGTCCCATGTAGTAGGTGGCGAGCCTATTGCCATCAACCGGGCGAACATCCAGACTCCATGGCTGCTACTGAGCTGCGCTTGCGACCACTAGACCAACGAGGCAGGCAAAACGCATAAAATCCTACGAAATAAAGAAATAAAAAAGAGTACCTAAAACTCAAAACAAAACTCCCGAACTTAGCTACCACTCTCACACTACTAACCTGTCCAATAAAATACAAAGTTAACGTTAAATTTCAACTAAAACCCGTTAAAGTGAGTCTTTTCGAGGAAATCCAGCACCTCTGACGTGTTACAAGTCTGTTCCCAGAACGTAGCGGACGATCGTGACGACAAATTCGTACGATTCGCACGAACTGTTGCGACACTGCGGCTTAGGGTTGGTGCGAAGAGCTCAAAGCTGTAAGCTAAAATCAGGTCCGTACGAAAACCATTTGCATTGGCCAACCAACCATTGGCCAACCAAGTTTGGCCACCTAAAATTAAAATCGTTAGATGTACTTTATAGAATTAAAGTCGCTAGAAAAAGGTTTAACAGTGAGACGGTTCGAGCTTGCACATTATGAATGGAACGACACTTACGAGCGAAAAAATATGCTAAAATTATTCTTATTGATGAAACAGAAACGAATTTATTGAACCCAATGATTTCAATATTTGGTATACATGTTTCCTGTTAAGCTTCTGCATAGAACTTGTAATTGGGACCGATTTAATATAGGTATACTAAATCTAGGACATACTAATGGCGTGCCTAGGAGCTAACAATACGGCAAGCTCTTAGGGCAAGCAGACTGTTCAGGAACCCTAACATCATGAAGGCTATGAGAGGAAGATAGTAGCATAGGTTATAAGGGCAAGCCAAGCTTTTAGGCTTGTATGAAAGTACCATCACTAATTAACTGAGGAACAACAAAAATTTTTTTCCTCCAGTTGGACGCTAAGTCCAACTGGAGGAAAAAAAATTTGTTGTTGAAAAATTAGTACCATATCGATTGATTGGGTGATTTATCTGTCTCAGTGGAAATTTAAATGTAAAAAAGTTTTTGACCAATCATTTAACTCCTTCAGCCAACAATCAAAGTTGACAGCCCTAACGAAATGTCTCCTTATAGTGTCAATAATCAAGAGCTAACGAGCGATAGGTATCAGCTGTCATGCGGCGCCCCGCGGCGTAAACCGAGCGTTTTATGTAAGGCAGTATTAGATTGTGATGTGGTGGATTTTTTTTTTGCATTTGTAGACCTTTGACAGTCATTACAGGTAGTCAGTGGCCCGAAAGACTGACAACCAGGGGTATCGTATTACCCAGTCTGGTTTGTGGTGGTCAGATAGGCAGTCGCTCCATTTAAAATACGGGTATTCAGATGCTTCCGGTTAGAATATACCAGTAGCGAGATTAGTGGACGATCTACAGAAGATCTTGAAGGTGACTCGCACCAACCAGGAAAGCATAGTACAAAGGGAAGAGGCCAGGTGGAACACGGCTTTCAATGATAATGGTCATCGTATGTGGTAACAAACACTGGACGGAACCGAATGGGAAAGAAGCTTTGAAAAAAGTTTAATAATCTGCTATAAGGTATAGAAGGCGATATAAAGAACATATTTTATACTACAAAAAATAATCAGCATCAAAACTCTCAACTAAATAATTGGATAAGAAGAAAATAAATTTGCCTAAATAAAGAGTGTGTTTTGTTTCCACCATGAAAACACTAATTAATATGTCGTATATGGCATAATGCCCTCAACTCTGATACCATCACTAAAACGTCACTGTTCTACAGATAGCGATACGTATCAAACGCCGCACCGGCAGGGTTATCGCGAATTCTGTATTTATGTAATATTATACCGAGCAAGGAAAGTGGATGCAGTTTGCAAGTTTATGATTTCTATCTAATGCTCTCCACTTTCATAATTGTAAGTATTATTAATTGTGCGGTTTGTGTTTTCTCACACTTTCTCACAAACTTGGAATGGTAAAGAGTTATGGAAAAATGACCTATTCATTACGCACTAGTGTGGAAATCCTGAGAGGTGGAGTACCGTTTTAAAGGTAGGAAGTTCACAATAAAACTGTTCTGTGTTTGACACAAATCAGGATAAAATTCTCAGACCGAACTTTGACTATACGCTAGGAAAAGTAAGAGTTCCATTTGAACAAACACTGTTTTAAGCTTTCACGGTTTAAAACTAAACTTATACTGTCACTTACGGGATCTCTTCCGTGATTGATAATGGATTAATGGCACACTTCGATATATCGGGAGCTCAAAATCATGAACAATCACGGAAGATATCCCGTAAGTGACAGTATAAGTTTATGAACCGTTTCGGTATTAAATTCATTCGATATTCACGAATCCATAGTTTTCAATAATTATGAAAACTTGATCACAGTCGTTTCTAAGAATTAACGTCATGTAAATATGGTATTTTTTTGCATAAAACCCCTACTTTACTACGCGGGTTGTGAATTTGAATTTACAGTAAAGTCAAATTCCCAACCCGCACTGGGCCAGCGTGGTTAGTTACGGTCGATTTCCTCGCTGTAAGCGTTATAGGCTGCTTGTATTATGTTTTTCAGTCATTAATTTTCTTTACTACATATTTTTTTTGTTTGCCTGAACTGTCCCACTCCTGGGCCAAGGCCTCAAATTTCTTATATATTTAGGTACCTACACACAGATACTTAAAAGGATAAATATTAACAAAGAAGAGCACAAAGGTACTGCTTATTTCATAATAAATTTCTTCCAGCAGACCTGCGAGAGGAAAGATGGATTAGAAATGTAGAAACAGTGTGTAGAAAAGATAAAACAAGGAAATTTAACTTAAAACAAAAATATATCTATATAAAATAAACACACATACAAATATATACACATATAAAAAATAAAAAAATACTAGTATTGTTCCTTCCACTTTTTACTTCATTTTAATTTACTAAAATTGACAACCCTATTTCATGACACTACCATTGTGTCAGAGATCGTCAGATAAGCGACCGATATGAATCGAGAGACTGCAGTCTGACAGGGAAGCCGCGAAACTTTGGCGATATGTATTCAGACTTTATTGTGACGACGATTATTTCTGAAAAGCAATGTCATGGATTTTGTGGCAAGAAGTGCAATGGGAATAAAATAATGCAATTCATTCGAAATGTATTAAAGGTCAGCATTTGGCTCTGGTCACCTCTTTGAAAATAATGTCGCCTCGTTAGTCTAGTGGTCTAATGGTGTGTTTTTGTGGCATGTGCCAAATAAGTATGTTTTCTTTCTTTCTTTCTTCTTCATAAAATCTACTGCTGCGCATGAGGTTCTGGGTTCGATTCCCAGGTCGGGTAAAGTGTTATAGGGTTTTTTATCAGGAATTTCTCAATAGCAGCCACGGAGCCTGAATTTGTGCCCGATTGATGACAATTATAATAGGCTCGTCCCTCATAACATGGGTCTTAAACATAACTGCCACCACTGCCTTACCCTTCGGGAATAACAGGCGCGATGATATTATGTTGCTTTCAAATTAAGAAACAACAAAACATGAACTTTGGACTTTCAGATTGCAAGAGTACTATTAAGTATCATAGCGGATAGAAATTTTATTGCCATCATCGTAATTTTAATGTTTGAGCGTGGGATAAGTGCTTGCTTCTGAGATGATAACAGGAAAACCACTCTCTTTTATAGGAATGGTGTGAGGCAAGAACCAATGCAAAGCTGAAAAGAAAGCAAAAAACATGACATCATTTTAGTGACGCAGTTCACTTTGATTTCATTGCTTCAGGTGATCCTTCATTCTATACATAATTATATGGAAAAACATACTGCGTAACCCCAAATCAGTTGGAATAGCGGGAAAACCTGATAATGAAAACAAGGCAAATATGTTACTAATACAAAAATGTTTGAAAGGGTACATAATGAAACAAATACGATTAGCATATCTAATGAGCGGTTCAAAGCTGTTATTAACTTATTACTGACAGCTCTTGAACTCGGTTTATATGTGCTGATCGCGTTAAGTTTTATTGAGAAACTTCACCGTTACCCAGCTACTTGAAGAGGATTTGGCAAAATTGAACAAAATTGGTGAAATTTGTTTTAATTCAACATGTTATGGAAAATTGGACAACACTTATGTCGCCACGGTAATCTATTTTAAAAACCGGCCAAGTGCGAGTCGGACTCGCGCACGAAGGGTTCCGTACCATTATCTATAAAAACGGCAAAAAAATCATATCTGTTGTATGGGAATTAATATTTTTTTATTTTTAGTATTTGTTGTTATAGCGGCAATAGTAATACATCATTTGTGAAAATTTCAGCTTTCTAGCTATCACGGTTTATGAGATACAGCCTGGAGACAGACAGACAGACAGACAGCGAAGTCTTAGTAATAGGGTCCCGTTTTACCCTTTGGGTACGGAACAATAAAAAGATCGCCGAATACATAACCTTCTCCTTTTTCTGAGGTCAGTTTACAAACCAAGTTCAACCGTAAAAGTTCAAGCCGTCTTATTATAAAACTTCCGTTAGTACCAGGTTTAAACCAAGACTAAAAGGTCTAGGTTTGTTACGGTACTAACGTTAATTCCGTCATTCGTATTACAAATCGTAGACCAACAAAGGACTACTTAATACCAAAGATAGTCCATGGTCTAAACATTATACACAGATTATAAGCAACAAAATATTGAAACTATTCAATCATTCGTTCAGCGTTCTATGCGCCGTTCCTTTTTACAAAATGTTGTTACGTAATTGAAAGAAAAAATATTCTATAAATTGCTATTTCTAGTGGTAAAATATAAAGTTTTGCTATATAAAGGTAGTTAAATAATCCGACTTTTAATTTTTTGAATGCATGTTCACAATTTAATTGTTCTGGCTTGGATCATCTATCGAGATAACACGTATAACGAAGTGAACTTGACAGCGCGCGTAATTCGAGTAATGTTATCGAAATGTTTATGTTACAACTTAAAAGCAAACTAGATGTCCGGTTTCACATCAAGATTAATAATCTAAATAAAGGCACAGTTCTTTGGGCACTTTGTGGTGAGATCGTGTGTGCATCGTTTTAAGAAAATGGAACAACCAAAGAAAAAAAGGGGTGTTAATTGGACTCCAGAAGAAAAGGTTAGTGATACCGGACATGTTAGATTACGTACACACAAATCTTCACGTAGTAAATCGACAATCCTTTCGCCAAAACGTTTACTAAATCTATATTTATACAGAAAATCTTCGTCAGGTAACCCAAATGGATTTCGTCGTTGACGAACTCTGTTAGGCCCCGGGCACTCTCAAGTGTATCCAACAACTCGAAATCTTCCAAATCAACTATATCAATCATGTCAATATCCATTTTTGGTTAAAATCACAAAATAATAATTTCCGAAAGCTAACCTCAAAATTAAGAATTTGACGTGTAACAATTTAGTACCATAGTTAAACTAGGGGTCACGATGGTCTAACTTTGGTACCATAGATAGTTCTAGGACTAGCGATAAACTTCTTTTTGTAATAACGTTTATTCAAGTTCATGGTTTAAACCTAGTACTAAACCCGGTACTTTTTTAAAACCACGTTTTATAATAAGAGGGAAGGAGTTTACATACAAAGTCTTCCGAAATTGTGACGTCCAGAAAAATAATTATTTAATTCTAATAGAGACGTTAGTTGATTGGTTCCCACATTGCATCGCTATGGTTTAATACTATGATTGACATAATCGATTGATTGATTGCTTTGGTGTATTTAAAATGCGTGTTTTAATGCTGATGCAATTAAATGTATGTGTTTGTACCTTTACAGTTGGGTCAGAGGTAAGAATATCACTCACAAAGCCGAGTAAGAAGACTGGTATAATTTGCGCCAACTAGTTCTACGTGTATGTGAATTTATATAGCATACGCATAATCAGCCTATAATGTTCCCACTGCTGGGACACACAACCTCCTCTCTATGAGAGGGAATGGGCTATAATCCACGCGGGCCCAGTGCGGGTTGGTAGATGTCACATGTCTTCGAATTTTTGGTTCTAAGATATGCCGGTTTCCTTCACCGTTTTTGAGAGCAGTGGTGATGAAATAAATTACACAAAGTAATGCGCCTGCTTGGGTTCGAACCCACGACTTATTGTACGTAAGTCGGGGTCGCCACCATTGGGCCACTCCTGCTCAGAATTTATATAAATTCTGTCAAAATGGACAACATTTAACATGAGTTCTTATTATGAGTATTTGTTTATACTTTGTGGAATGACGACGGGATTCGTTTTCATTAAAATATACTCAATTTTAACACAGTTTTTTATGGATTTTTCTTATAAAAAATCCTCATTATTAATCCATAACCCTTTCATAAATTAACAATATCTGTACTGGAACTCATTCCACGTTAAAGTTCAGCAGCTTCTGATTACAATCAAGCCATTCACAAATTATTTACGTCCATACCTTATTTCGCAAGTGCAGGATTCAGATTCAGATTCATTTATTTGCCTGAAATATGGTATATTACAGATTTTATAACACATTCAGAATAGTTCTTCATATTCCGCCTACTAAATTCGGGATGCAAATTTTGTGACAATAACAATGATTATAATTTAATCAATTTAAACAAAATAATAAAATTCCAATGTCAAAACAAAAACGTACTAAATCAAGAATTGTCTACGTATATCAAATTAAAAATGTCAAAGAAAAATGATTAAATTACAAATGTTCTAAATATCAACCAAAGAAATGAACAATTACAAAATGTCAATAAGTAGCTTTAAAATAAATTGAACATAAACGTAAGGAAGGTCCTCTTAAAGCATACTTTGCAAGTGATAGCAAGCCAATGCAATTATTATAAAGTTATTGCAAACTAACCTACTGCCTCATTGGTCTAGTGGTTGCAAGCGTGTCTGCTGAGCATGAGGTCCCGGGTTCGATGCCCAGGGTAAAGTATTATTGCGTTTTTTCATCAGGAATTTATAAATAGCAGCCACGGAGTTTATATTTGTGCCCGGTTGATGGCAATAAGTTCGCCCCCTATTACATGGGACGTAAATATGATTACAGGCGTGATTTTATATGTCTCTATTTATTACGAAACTGCCGGAAGGTGCAACTACTCATATACCATACTTTGCAACTAATAGCAAGGCAGTGCAATAATTATTAAGTCATTACAAGGTGTATACTTAATAGGGGCCAGGGTGAGAGAAATCGTCTGCGCTCGGGAACCAATTAGATGATCGCGTTCAGTCTGTGAGTTAGGACGGTATTAAGTAAGCACGATCAAGAAGGATACTATTGAAACTCGAAGTTAAAACACTGTTACAGTTACTACAGTGCGGAAAGAGCGGGCTGAGTCGCTAGCTTTTCCTCTGCGGATAATTTTTGTTATAGCGTAAATTATAAAGGACTACATAACAGCGCAACATGGGAAGTTAAGCCCTGTTTTCGACCATGCACCTATATTTTTTTGACTATTGTATTCTAGGGTAAGTTTTAGGCACACAACACACTTTTTTGGGTATGCCTTATTTAGTACTAGCTGTTGCCGCGACCATCGTTCGTGTGAAACGATTATAAAAATATTACTTTCCAATTTGAATCGGATTTATTAACAATTTCGAGAGTTTTATTTGTTTTGCATGGAACCCTAATCCTTTTTCTAAAATAAAAGTGCGTTGAAAATCAGTCCAGCCGCTTCGGAGATTAGCCAGAACGAACAGACCGACAGACAGATAAAAAATTAAAAAAAAAGTTTTTTTTTTGTTATGTACCTACCGTTAAATATACTTTTATATGCATTTAGTAAAAAACTGTTATTTTGAAATTTCAAACGAACGTCAATCGTGCCTGCAGCAGCAGCACCCCTTACAACGGTTATTAATAGATGAATTTTAATGTAATCTTATTTAAATCATTTTTACTTTGGGATATTTAAATCTGACCCACAACCAATAGTATCCCTGAAGTCAGTTCACACGCTTAAAGTCTATGAAGCTGTGCGCTCTTCCAAATGTCACATTCTCACTGCAGCCGACGACACTGATTGCCATGTAAACTATAAACCTATTTATTTACTTTAGTATATAAATAAGCCTTTTGTAACACCAGTATTCGTTGGTTGGAATATTGAGAAACAATGGAGTTTACCTTATGATTGGGATTTAATAATATGTAGTATAATAATTATCATCATTCATCATCATTCTCTTGCCCTTATCCCAATTCATTTGGGGTCGGCCCAGCATGTCTTCTTCTTCTATACAGAAGTTTGGAAGAAGAAGACTCTTCTCTATTACTCGTCTTTGTAGCATAATAATTACGTGAGCCATACATTGTAGCAAGTAATTTATTGGATTTCTGAATAAGCTACCTACCTACTAGTGAGCTTTGGTGCTTTTATTAAAGCTCCCTATTTTGCACTATTGGCAAAGGTACAGATTCTTGAAAAAGTTTCTAGTTGACGAAGTTTTAGTTTTGCTAGCTGTAAAATGCAGGGTAGAAGGGACATCGACCACAAACGGTTACCACGTATTCAGTACATCATTCTGAATCCCCCACATATAAGTTTAAAAAAACTGCTGTTTCCTACAAAAGTGCAATACCTACTCGGTCAAAATGTATAGAACAGCTGTTTTTTAGGGTTCCGTACCCAAAGGGTAAAACGGGACCCTATTACTAAGACTCCGCTGTCTGTCTGTCTGTCTGTCTCCAGGCTGTATCTAATAAACCGTGATAGCTAGAAAGCTGAAATTTTCACAAATGATGTATTACTATTGCCGCTATAACAAAAAATACTAAAAATTAAAAAAAAAAATATTAAGGGGGGCTCCCGTACAACAGATATGATTTTTTTGCCCATTTTATAGATAATGGTACGGAACCCTTCGTGCGCGAGTCCGACTCGCACTTGGCCGGTTTTTTTTTAAATTACTGATGAAACATTTCGATTTGGGAGGGTTGACACTTATGGACTGAATATTCGCAAATTTTAAGATGTAACTTTTTCACCTGTGGCAAACAATAAATAAATGAATTATGAATACGTGGTAACCGGTACGTGGTAACGTAGTTCTTTTCACTCTGTATGAATTTTTCATTGCAATGCTTTTGGGGAGTAAAATTTTGTCTTTATAACAAAGATTGGTTGGATAGGAAATTGGAGGTATTCCTCCGCAGAAAACCTTACACAATGAGGAGTTGTAGACTATGGAGACCTTTGCCAAGCAGTGGCAGCAGGTTGAAGTAGTTTTAGCATTATTTAGTCAGGTCTGTCTAATTCAAGAAAACTATGGACAAAGTTGCTATCGTGCGGTGCCTGCATATTTTGTTGCCTGTCATAATTAAAATGTTCATAATGAACAACCGAAACACGCCTGAGCCCTGTCCTTTACAATTAAAACGTAAAAACTAAATGCATACCAGTATCTATAGCATTTAATTCAGCCGATTCATTTATGCGTTTATACCTTGACAGATAACAAGGTGTGGCCTAATGCCGGAACCCTTACTTTACAGGTAACTGACAGGCTGCATTCAGTGTTAATTTTTATAATCAACGTTTGAATCAATAGGTACCTTGCATAAGTTTTTGTTAGCTCAAACAAAATGTACGAAATATTGTGAGTTTGGTCATTACTTAATATTTGAAGCCGACGCTTCGGCAAACAACACCACAATAGTTAGATGTTCAAAGCTTGTTTCTATATTAATTTTAATATTAATTTTTGACATTGATATGATTTAGATATTGATTTAACTGATTTAACAATTGATACCTAAACTAATTTCTAAGTTATACCACCTTTCTCCAAGGAACCTTTACCTAACCCCGATTTACCAACTTGTGGAATTGTTTTACCTGTGAACAAAACAAAGAAAACATTAAAAACAATTCAGTATACATTCTAATTCTACGATCACACCTAATGACTATAAAATGTCACTGTCAGTTATGGAATCTAGACTTGATTAACTTGATTTTCATATTATTTAAATCAATCCTTAGCAATGAAGTCAAGTAATCCTACACGATCATAATGAATTATGAGCGGTATGTCATATTGACTGTTAACAGATGGCGCTGGTGTCGTATTAAGCAAGAATCTGTGATAGAGGAGGTTTTAAATGAAGATACATTTTTATTCTGGCCTATTTTATACACAAGTGGAAAGACGGTTTTATGATGAAAAGCGGATAGGTTGACTTGTTACTACCTGTCTCTCTTTTTGAGAAAGGAACATTTTGTTTGCAACTACAAAAAATATGGCCAGTTCCTAGTTCGAAATATCAATCGCTACCCTAAAGACATAGTAAAAACGATTAGTAACAGGCACAAAGAAGCTGACACTAATCCTGTTTGCATAATCTTAAGGCCTCTTTTACGATACTCATGAGTGGATGATATGGGTCATTTTTTTTACTGGTAACCGTGCGTTGCCTCAAAAGTGAATGCGAATAACAAAAAGGTATCGTGCTAAACGAGAAATTTTTCGTGACAAATAACATTGAAGGTCTTGGTCGTGAGTAAAGAATCGAGTGCGCACGAAAATAAAATACATGATCGACGTAAAATTGAGACATTTGTCGTGTGAATCGACAAGCGAAAGGAGGATCCTTGGAACTGCATACCAATAGGTATTCAGGCAGGATATCAGGCAAATCAATGTGCCCGTTTAATATGTTGTACCTATAAAAAGGTTTTCTTAATGTACGAGTAGACTAGTGATATTCTATCAATGGAAAGTCAAAAATGTATTGTATAGACATAAGCCACTAACCAGGTCTAGTTGGAAATTAGCGTCGGGCACTAGTTGGCCGGCATTTTGCTGAACTTTGTCTATGAGTATTGGCGCAGCCGTGAGGCACACATATTGTTACATTTTTTGTTTAGATTTAAGTTATTTTTGTTTTGGTTTCCTTTTTTTAATATTGTGTGCACATGTGGAATGTGCCTAATAAATGTATTCTTTTTCTTCTTTCTTACCAATATACTTATTTAATCATGTAGAAATACGAAATGCTTTGAAAGTGAGTGCCTCTAAACTAGACCCTCAGAGGTTACATCTTGTCATCGGTCTAAATCTTCTTTGATATCTCTGCTCACCGCTAAGATATCTTAGGCGGCTCTATTTTTTAAAACCACCTTAGAGGCCTAACGTTTAAAAATAAACAAAGTTTGACATCGTCGTAACTACTTAAAAAAATATATGTCTTCTGCATCTAAGGCAGTGAATAGGAATAAAACACAGTAACAACACTACTAATAACCTTTTTGTCCATTTAGTTAAAATTACAGGTAAACTGAAGATAACAGCACCGCTCTTAAGAAACCGTAGCAACCTTAAGACTTACATCGCAACCATCATTAAGCAATGACGTCTATAGAAAATCAACGCGTTATGATTCAGGCTGGCAACATTGACTTGTAATAAATCATTCGCTTTCTCGTTGCGACGAGCGAGCGGAGTCGGGTGATGTATGTAGTACATTGTGAATACAATTGCGCATAATCAATGGTAATAGTTGTGCGCATTAGCTTCTGTTATTGACGTTAATTCGTCTTGTTGGGCAATCCGAGGGCTTTAGTAAAGGGATTTTTCTTAGGTGCTCTATTTTGTATCGATTGGCAGGATGCGCCAGGAGCTCATGGCTAAATAATAACAGCCACTCGTATCAATCTTCAGGTTCAGCCGCGCTTGGTCTGTGGATGGGTGACCACCCATTGAATATCGGGTTATCTTCGTGTCTAGGATAGCACGTTAAGCCTTTGGTTCCGGCTGTCATTTGTAGATCTTTGACAGTCATTACAGCTTAGTCAGTCGCGTCTGACAACCTGTCTTACCAAGGGGTATCGTATTACCTACTACTAAGTGAATTGTGGAGGTCAGATAGGCAGTCGCTCGATGTAAAATACACTGGAAGTCGACCCCAACATAGTTGGGAAAAGGCTAGGCAGATGATGATGGCAGGATGCGTCAAAATTACAATCGGAATAACTGAATTAGAGCTACTCATATTATAGATAAGGATCTTTTACCACGTAGCCAAATGGAACTAACGCTCTGCCCTCTCATTTTGATGAATGTTTGCTTTTATCAGAAATTAAATCAGATTGCTTTTAGAAAAAAAAAACAAAAATTTGATAAAACCTTTTGGAACTTTTAATTTCAAGATAATTCAATTATTTAAAAACTATAATAGTAATAATGTTCAAGTAGAAAAGGGTTACAGGGCGTCCAAAAACTCGTCTGCATAGCTGTCAACAGGAAAAGTGCCCAGAAGGCTGGCAGCATTGCCACGTTGGATTGTAATGCTGATTCTTTGCCCAAAAAATAGGTCCGCCCTCTGGTCACGTGAAGAGTCGACCAACCGCTTGGCGATTTCCCGAAATACTGGGTGGGCACTCGGACCCCATAGCCCTAGTGTTTCAACCCCAAACGGCTAAAACACATAACTACCAATTAAATTATTGTATTTGCGCCGTTTGAGGTTTCCAGCACCTGCAGCAGCCGTCCTGCGCTGGGACTAAAACTTTGGAACTTTGATAAATAATGTTATGCCAAAGTATCCAAATCAGCATTAAATACTTTTCAGGTAGCTAAGACCTAAGCAAAACTAGGCAAAGCGGAGACACATTATACAAAATATAAATCTGCAGCCGGCGCTAGGCAATAAAACCTAAAAAGGAAAGTTGCACGCCTGCTGCCGACAGATGTCACTTTCAAACATCGTTTAATGTAGATAGAAAATAAGTTTGCAAGAGTTTCTCTTATACTTATCAAGCTATATTAATACTACATTTTGTTTATGTCGTTGGCTCATTTTGTAGCTACTAGTCGGGTCTTAACATTGATTAATTTCTTGTTCATACGTAGGTACTAGTAGCTCCATAAACTGTGAAATAATGCTGGTTTGAATTAAATGGTATGAAATGGCGGCTGCATAGTGAAATTCAGCTTCACCATACCTTAATGTGTGGAGTTTCAGTTTAAAAGATTCCGATTATCCCATATCTGCACGTGTGACTTCTGGGATGAGACACATCAACATCATAAATCACCAAAGTTAAAGGTTTTGAATATTGGACTCCATCTTTCAGTAAAATTTGAAAATGTGTTAAACTATTTTGATTTCTTGACATCGAAAAGACGAAAATGCCATCCTCAACGCATTCGGGAAGAACAAGGGACATTTTTTTTAAATATTAAATGGGCGAACTCTTGAACTCAATCTTGTCCTGAGGACAGAGATGAGGTAGACCAAAATTGACTCTTGTAAGTACCACAGCCTTAAATATTGACAACAAATTATAACAGCTCACAAACAAAACCAAATGGTATTAGAAATCATGTTATTCAAAATATTATACGATTCAGACATAATATAGAAAGGTACTCGAATTAAAATGTCAACGGCCTTATGTAGTGACAGGTTAGGGCTGTTAGTATCAAGTTATGGGTTAAGTTAGCAGTTTTATATTAATAAATATAAGTGTTGCCATGTTGAGTGTAGAGAAAAAAGGTGGCACGTAGTTCGAGCTGTAATGATGGATGGGAGGATGGTCTTGTTATGACATCCTTAACAAAGCTGTGTTTGAAACATGATAAGCGAAGTCTAAGATAGAACTGTGAAGAATGTGAAGAATCGTCTTACCTACAAGTAACTAAACGTACGTGTACTAATTAACTAAACGTTCGAAGTAATGGTCAGACAGTCAAAAAGTGTTTTAATAAAAATCTTTAGTAACTTAACGATTTTTGAATGGTTTAATTTAGGCAAATCTTAAAAGATTAAAAAATGAGGACTCAAACTCATAGCATTTATTTGATTTGAACAGTGCATTTACAGACAATTTTGAACTGTCCGACAGCTGTTTCAACTTCCTGCACCCATGAACATGGCGCTTTGAATAGGCGAGAAGTTCTATGGATGCTCTTATTCGAGCCTGACATCTATTCATTATCCTCGGGACCATCATGGACAGCAGATTACTTTTCATTCCAAAAACATAACCTAAAAGTCCATATTTCCAACCACACCATAATATTTACTCAAACTTTGGCAACCATGCCATGGTATCCGTTTATGGTGTGGTCGTTAGGTACGCTTGCGTAACTCCCCGGGTTCGATCCCGGGTATGTAATAGTTACTGGCGCAGAGAAAATAAGCTTTTCGCAATAGCTTTTATTTATTGATGACCTGCCTGGACATCACTTTAACGTATATGGAAGGTGTTGCGAGAATGATGTATTGATAATTATGTTGAAGAAAGTATGTGTGTTAATACACTTCTCATCAAAAAAATCGAAACACCTCGCAGTTTATGATTTGATAAGGATTATCAGAAAAATGTGTATATTTAGGAATAAATGTAAAATGTCATTTAATAGTGAGTAGTATGAGGTTTTTAAATCCTAATGTTATTGTTCTAAATTCAAATTAAGTCTTCATAGGTTTCGTATTTTGTATAATGAGTAATTTTTACCCTGTATGGAATATGAAGGAAATGGGTAAAACAACACGCGTAAATGAAAAAAAAATGTAAGAAACGTTTATTTAATAACTTGTATTCCCTCCGCGAGCTCTTATTACTGCTTCCATACGGTTCTTCATCGATCGGATGAGAGTCACGATCACATGTTGTGGTATATTATCCCATTCCTCTTGGATTGCATTTTGCAGCTGGCTAAGTGTTTCTGGGGCTGGATCTCTTGCTCGAATTCGTCTCTTTAATTCATCCCATAGATGTTCAATGGGATTCATGTCCGGGCTTCTTGCTGGCCATACCATAATGGAGATACCGACTTCGGTAAGATAATCTCGTACGACGCCCGCGGTGTGAGCTCTAGCATTGTCGTGCATGAATATGAAGTCGTTGCCAATAAAATGTGCATAGGGCATCACATGAGGTTCAAGACACTGTTCGATGTACCGATGAGAGTTTAGTGCAGGCAGCCGTGGCCCAGACACAAAGGCAAGTTCTGTCTTACCGTCGGCGCTGATTCCTCCCCAAACCGTCCACGAACCGCCACCATAGCTGACCTTTTCTTCAATGCAGCATTGTGCAAAGCGTTCTCCATCTCTTCTGTAGACCTTGTTCCTTCCGTCGTTACCATACAGCATAATTTTACACTCATCAGAAAACAGTAGTTTGCTCCACTGAAGGTATGACCAAGTTAGGTGCTCGCGTGCAAAGTTAAGGCGCGCTCTTCGATGGTCTGCAGTTAATTTCGGCCCATTCGCTAGCTTATGCGGTGCCAATCCGCGTTCCTTCAACCTTCTTCTTATTGTAGAGTCACTTACAGCTACTCTTCGTACAACGCGAAGCTGCTGCTGCAGTTGAAAAGCGTTAAGGCGTCGATTTCGTAAAGAAGTTGTTACAATAAATCGATCATCTCGCTCAGAAGTGACCCGATTCCTGCCAGATCCTGAACGGCGCGTGAACGAACCAGTCTCCCGATAGCGTTTGTAGACTCTATGAACAGATGATAAGCTTAGATGCAATCTTGCAGCCACAACACGCTGACTAAGTCCAGAATCCAGCAATGCCACCACTTGGGTGGCTTCTGCGGGCGAAGTATCCATATGTTTTAGAAAAAAAAGTTTTTTCAGACGTCCCAAAGTCACAGTAAATGAAATAAGAAACAAAAAGTTTAAAGACAAGCGCAAATTTTTTGTTTTTAAACGAGAAACGTACTCCAACCCTAAATACACATTTGTCTCAAAACAGTGATTAATTTCATTTATAGGATAAACAAATGAAATTCTAATTTCGAATTTTGATTTTTTTCTTCTTACTGTAATGACCAAACTGCCAGCTACACAATAATGTTTTTTTTTCATGGAATTAATTCTCTTTTGTAAAAAATTAGGACAAAAACAATAAAAACGAAAGTGTTTCGATTTTTTTGATGAGAAGTGTAGTAAGTTTAATCACACTTTTATTAAGGCTTTACCAATATTTAGGTAATTGATTATTGTGTAATAAGTAAGGTATTAATTAGTAGATACCCAGCTATAAAAATATATTTTACAACTTAATAACAATACAATAATACTTTGTTAACACCTTTTTATGTAGGAGTCAACCCAAGAAAGCGATTTGTCTTTCTATCGCTCATACCAATACTTTATGTTTCAGATTGTCTATCTAATGATCTTTAAAGATAAAACCTTGACATGTTGAGTAGCTTAAAATAATAATC
The DNA here is from genome assembly GCA_950022335.1 of Eurois occulta. Taxonomy (NCBI): domain Eukaryota; kingdom Metazoa; phylum Arthropoda; class Insecta; order Lepidoptera; family Noctuidae; genus Eurois; species Eurois occulta. Next base: position 2,887,196 of record OX465482.1, read on the forward strand.
AGAATAATATAGTATACATGTAGGCGTTTCTTCTTCAGTAATTAAATGAATAGTGTAGTGGACGTAAAACTAAACGTAGATACTCAAATTATGTGAAAAAAACTCAAAGATGATGACTGAAAAATGTTATGAGAGCGAAAAGGATAATTATTACGAAATTTATTTAAAAGATGTATGATGTTGTTGCTTAAGTTGCTTTTTGAACTAAAAGGCGTCCAATTCAATACAAAGGAAATGAGAATGTTTCATTTAAGATCTACCACTACGTACATGATATAAACACATAATATATCATCACGCCGATAATCCCCGAGGGGTTTGGCGTACCTGATAGTACACCCACATTTTGCCACTTACGTTTTTAAGTCCCATGTAATAGGGGGCGAGACTATTTCCATCAACCGGGCACAAATCCAGACTTCATGGCTTCTACTGAGAAATTCTTGAGGATTCCTTCCTAATTACCAATTATCCTAAACGCCTACTTTGATACCGAATAACATCGATACCTTATTAGTTTCACCAAAATAGGTCAGAAAGTGTATAAAACAAAACGCTCCTGCCATTTCCCGCAATGTTATTAGTTGTTAATAAGATTTTGATACGTGTAATCATAACATGCGCATGCGACTGTGACCTAAATAGCTTAGTGATGCAGCTGTAAGCTGTAACATGTATGTAGGTAGGTATGGTGTCTGGATTCGGGGTCACTGGCTTGATTTTCTGAGACGAACATATGTGTTACCAACAGATTTTATCAAATTGGATTGTGCAGATTTGTATGTGCATTATGCATGTTTGTCAAGACTAATCTAACAGGCTACTAGATAACTAGACTACTAGTCTTATTCTTCGAAGATGAAGTGAAGGTTAAATTATGAAAGGTGACCCTACTAAAATATGGCACCAAAACAATGTAGTCAGGTAAACGTTGAGTATGAATGTAGATGGCTATAAGAGTAGAGAGAGACTTACGAAACGATAGATGGACTGGGTGAAGCATGATATGACTACTGAGATGAATTGTGGAAGAAGAAGATATGCTACGCCGACCCCAAATGAATTGGGATGAGGGTAGGAGAATGATGATGAGCTAGGAAAGTATCAAGATCATACGAGGTGGACCCAGGTTGAGGTGCATGGCAGTATAACAACTTCCTAACAAGGCTACAATCTGCGCTGCGGGACTGTTCGAAAGAGATACCGCGGCCCTGGAACACAAAGGGCAAAAGGAGGAACTTGGATGGGTTTTAGTCAGTAAAAGTCCGACACTCCCTTCCGCTCCGCCTAGGAGGGGTCATTCGATGATTTCCCATACCAAAAAAAAATTGTATTTTTCAGAATAACTGTACAAATAAATCAGTGTTGTATGAGACTTGGGTTGACCATGTCAATACACCCAACTTAATGTTTCCACTTTGATATGATCAATCAATCAGAAAGGACTTGGTAAATATTTCGTGACAAGATGTACTCGTACCTCTTATTTGGGTAAAATTAACTATACAATTAACTGCAGTTAAGCTGTTGACGTTAAGTTACTCTCGTGACAATCGCCGGTTAAGGGAAAAGTTAAGTTTCACCCAATAAAGTTTATGTTAAGTATCACAATGGAGACATACGGGCGAGCTGGATGGCGAACAGTTATTTGTGTCGTTGCCGTTATGGTATATATCGAATTGTTTGTAACATACACACTGAGCCTATTAGTGCTAGTTTTTTAACAGACTTCTAAAAAGGTTCTCAATTCGGCTGTATCTTTTAAATTTATTTTTCTAATTTTCGTTACGTCATAACAACGTGATTACTCGTCCAATATATATCACTGACAAAACGTACTCGATTACATTAAAGTAATTTTCAATTGAAACTGAACTAGCGCTATTGAAAAATATTGGGAACACAATTTTATCTATACTAATATTATAAAGAGGTAAAGTTTGGTTGGATCTTTTGGTTGGTTGTAGGATCTCTGAAATTCCTCACCCGATTTCAAAAATTCTTTCACACTTAACCGTTGTCGAGTGCCATAGAATGTATTGTTCACGCAGGCGAAGTCGCGGAAGAAGATAGTTTTATACAGAAGATAGAAACTAGTTCTATACAAATTGAAGTTAACTTTAAAACGAAACGATTGAGTAGGTTTTATGTGATAAAAAGTCGCACCAGGCTTTACAGTTATTTATGCCATTGCCGCAAAGGCAAACATGTAGAGGTTACACAGAACTCATTTTGCATACTCTCGAGCCTGTCCATGCAAAGTAGTTTCTAGAAGCCTTCGATTTTTTATTAAAACCGCATTCACTGCTAGTACCTATTCTAGCACTACAAATATGCCCAGGTTTTACGCACCTACTTATATTTTGTTACAAAGTATTTTTAATACTGTACCATATTTCATGCAAATAAAGCTTGCTATTATCTATCAATAAAAGGAAAAAACAATGTCTTCGAAGTAAATTACAATGGGTTCCTATCTTGTCCAAATCGCCCAACAAATCAGCCAACATGTTGGTGAAACTTCCTGCTTCTATACCGATATTATTTTCCCCAATTATTATCGGTCGCAACGTTGCATCGTGTTCATTTCGGTTCACGTTTATTAGTCTTACTCCTTTTGGGGTCCATACTCCATCGTCTTGTTTGATCAACAACCAGTTTGACCAACCGCCATTTTGATTATCATGGCAAGATTTACTGCCGATTTTGGGTCTTGGCGACAAAGGAACATTTTGGTTGATCGAAAAATTATAATTAGCCACTATTTTGTTGGAAATTCAATAATTGCTTTGAATTAATCGAATTGACAGGCATGGCGAAATATTATACGCTTTGTTTGTTGAAAGTAGTTGCAGAATGAAGAAACATTTTGAAGGCGATTGTCACTGATTTTCTAAATTCTCGGCTCATGGTCTATTTGAAAATTTGCCTAGCCTTTTCCCAACTTTGTTGGGGTCGGCTTCCAGTCTAACCGGATGCAGCGGAATACCAATATTTTACATGAAGCGACTGCCTATCTGACTTCCACAACCCAGTTGGTACTGGGTAATACGATACCACTTGGTAACACTGGCTGGAGCGAATGATGACTGACTGTTATGTCCGTTTAGCTGATAAGCCGTGTAAAAGTAACAGACAGACAGACGGAGACACATGAACAGAAAAACTTTTTATTTTCACATCTTATCTTACGTACCAAAGTTTCTGAGGACGGATGTATGTATACTCTTTCATACAAAAACTGCTAAACGGATTTAGATGAAATTTGGCACAAAGTTGAAGTTAAATTTTGAAGTCGAAGTTGAAGTTTACAACCTGGATTAAGACATAGGATACTGTTAATCCTGATAGTAGGATCCCGTGGGACAATACTGAACTCCAGGCAGGAGAAGTCGCGGGCATATGTTACTTTATAATATTTAGTTCGGTTGTTTTAATATCAGTTAACCAGCAAGATCCTGTTTAATAGCTCTACAGCTACATGAGTATTGCACCTTCTTAAAGCATAAAAATAATCGTGATATGTTATTATTGAATTAAGGTTACGCAGTGACTGATGTGAAGGGTACAAGAAGTTATTTTTGGTAGATAAGAGCAGCCAATTATGGTTCCAGTAGTGGCGATTATTTAAATTTAAAAGCTGTGTCATTTGTGAGCTGTCAGTGTTGAGAAATGGGGTAATGCATGCTTGTGGGCCTGTGGGTGAAGTGAAGCCTGGCCACGGTATGGTCACGATTGTGTAGTCGAGTTGCGACGAATATGATCATGTTTGTTAATGGCCGGTGACTTTCTTTTGTTTTAAAATCAGTGATGCAATGGGGATGACAACTGTGAAACTAATAGTGCTAGCACAGCTGGTTCCAAGCATCGTCATTGGTTGAAAATCTGGTAATGTCATTTAATATTTCAAAAATAGCTTGACCTCATTGGTCAGATTGAGACCTAGCTATGGTCGCGCCATCTACAATTAGCTTTACATACATTTTGAAATTTACCATCAGCTTCATCGTTATTGCTGATAAAATGTCTCTTTATGCTACGTCCTTGCGATAAATTATTGTTGATCAAAAAGTGAGCTTTTGGTTAAGATAATTTTTAGACTAGCTGAATAAGTTCTTTAGTGTCTACAATAGATCTAGCGTAAACAAGAAAGTATTATGGAATGCTGTAATCGAAAAGCTAGGAGCGGTGGCTCGGATGTTGAAATCTTAAAGGTAGGGCCAGTAAGATGTCTCGCAAGAAGACTGGTAACATCTCAGTCGTCAGTTATTATTATGAAGAAAAAATATTTCGGGAATAGTAGTTGAAGTGTCAGTGGCACTATGTGCATCTTTTGGTGCTGGAATGAGATTGACAAACAATATGGCGGAGTGAGTTCTAATTTTGAACATGTGTCAAAAGACTCCTGTTTATTCATCGATAAACGTAAGTTTAAATAAATCTTCTAAATTAACATTATTTTGTTTTCTTTCACATAATACTGGCCATATCTACACTATTGCAAGCCGCAAGCCGTTTAAAAGGGCTTTATTATAAAAAAAAATACAAGTACTTAATATATGAAGCCGTTGTGTAAAGGTTGTATAATTTTACAATTACCGCACAACGGTTGCAGGCGCGAGTTACGTAATAAAGGCTTTATGGGAATTTGATAAAATTGTTTAGAAATTGAAAATGGGGTCGAGAACCCACGATACCTACTTAAATATAGTTTAAGTGAAGTAGGAATAACTAACAAGATAAGTTTAGTAACTGGGTTAGTTAAGTTCTTATGTTAAACTTTTTGTCTAGTTAATAAAGATAAGATAATGCGTAAGTTACAGAACTCAGATTTTAGGTTTTGGTTTTGTGCTCGCAAGCACGACTGTTGAACATGAGTTCCTTTGTTTGATTCCAGGGTCGGATCAAGTGTGACTGGGTTTTTCCATCAGGAATCTCTCAGTAGCAGCCACAGAGTCTGGATTTAGACTGGTTAGATAACAACAGGCACGCCCCCTATTACATGGGACTTAAAATATAACTGGCGAAATGTGGGTGTACTATTAGGTACTCCTCTGGCTAACCCTTCGGGGATTACAGGTGTGATGTTATGTTATTTTTATAGTCGTATTAACTACGTTCAAGTTCAAGTAAACTCGTGACTTTCTGAGGAAGTCTGCTCAAAGAGACTTCCCTACCGAAAACAAGTTTTCCATGAGATAAATAAAAGCGGCTAGTAACGTTTTCCTTCATATTTCTTAACTAGCTAATACCCGCGGCTTTGCCCGCGTGGAGTTCGGTAATTGTCCCTCAGGATCGTACTACCGGGATAAAAAGTATGCTATGTGTTAATCCAGGTTATAAACTATATGTGTGCCAAATTTCATCCAAATTTGGTCAGTAGTTTTAGCGTGAAAGAGTAACAAACATACATATACACGCCTTTATAATATTATAAAGTGTGATATTGTGATATACTCTATCACACAAACCCACACAGTTACCTCCATATATGTATTTACAAAACTTGTGTAAGGATACTCAAGTTGATTCCCTCGCTGCGCTTGCGCCGCCCACGCCTTTTAAAACATAACGTAACGTTGACACTACCTGGTGTGAGTGTTTCAGACAAATAAACTTTCAACATATCCATTTATTAAGTCTTACCAAGGGGTATCGTATTATCCATTATAATATATACACTACTACATAACTGGGTTGTGGACGTCAGATAGGCAGTCGCTCCATGTAAAGTACTGGTATTCAACTGCATCTGGTTAGACTGCCACGGAAGCCGACCCCAACATAAAGGCTAGGCAGATGATGATGATGATTTCCATTCATCCATTTACTAAGTTATAAAACCTTCCTGAATAAATTAAAGTGGTAGAAGGAAGGTAGATCCTAGAAAAAGTGAGAGTTAGCCGGGTCAAAGAAAATTTCATTTTTGGAAAATATGGGACAAGGAGTTCATCATCCTGCCGTTTTCACAACTATGTTGGAATCGGCTTCCAGTCTAACGGGTGCAACTGAATACCAGTATTTTACATGGAGCGACTGCCTATCTGACTTCTACAACCCAGTTAGTACTGAGTAATACGAAACGCCCTGGAAAGACTGGTTATCAGACTTTCGGGCCACTGACTACCTGTAACGACTGTCAACGATTTACAAATTACAGCCGGGACCAACGGCTTAACGTGCTTTCCGAGGCACGGAGAAAACTCGGTATGTAATGAGAGGTCACCCATCCATAGATCAACCTAGGCAAGCGCGCCTTAACCTTATGATTGATCAGTTGTTATAATTTAACCACGAACTCCTCTAAAAACCAACAAAGAGTTAATTTAACATAACATCGCGCTTGAATTCCTCGAAGGGTTAGGCTGAGGCGTAAGTAACACCCAGATTTCGGAAGTTGTGTTTATGCCATATGTAATAGAAGATCAACCTATGGCGCTATCAATCGTGCCTAAAATCAGACTACAGACAGAGCTAAAAATATATTTATAAATTCAGTAAAAAATCCTGACACAGCAAAAAATATTCAAAATTCAGGGCACACGATTCAATTAATTATTTAGCTACCTGTAATCTGTATCCTGTTTGCTGATACAAAAGTTTGATACATCTTAATATAAAACAAGAACAAGCGAGTTGTATCTTTAAGCAAAACCAATAAGGTTCAATTTATTTCAACAACAGCAAGTAACCATGATGCATTTCTTCTTTATTTAAAATATCGAACGTCCATTACCGATACAACGAATAAACGTTCAAAATTCGAAGAAAAACGAACTTAACACATTTTTTGCGCATATTTGTAACTCTTTTGCGTAAATACAAAACAATTTTGCTCAAAAATTTACGCATCGACCGTTTTCATTGAAAATTAACAAAATAATTTGCATTAATTTTATGTTTGTGCCCCAACAGGTAATGCCGTTACTTTAGTGCCTTTTCTCAAGTGTTACTTTGTTTCAGTAAGCATTATTGTGTTTAACTTTGGGTACATAATATGTGGGTAATGTTTATATGTATATTTTATCTTAATAATGATTGTTGTTAAGTAGGTTCGACTAATATAAAAAATAAATTCTTAAAACAAGAACATAATTATTTCTGAGTGTTGAAAAATTTCACGAGTTTTGGTCAGTATTCAAAATTCATCAAACGAGAATATTATATTCTTAAAAAATAGATCGTGGTGCTAAATTGTACATTTAAGTGTACTCACTGCATTTCAAAACACATTATCCTTTTATGCCCTTAGGGGGAGTAGAACAGTAAGAGATTTTTAAAACGACCATAAAGGACCATATCAAGGTACTAATTCAAAGTGATAAACATCAAACTCGACCATTGGCTGGAACATTCCGAGAACCTATTGGTATTTTTAAAGTGAAATAAACAAATCCTGGTAGGTACAGGTTATTAGGGTTGTGATTTTAATGTTACTCAGCAGAGCAATTATGTGACAAGTAAATTAATTATTTCTTCGTTAGAAAGCTGCATGAATAGAAAAGAAACAATTAAAATTCTGAATTCAAATAAAACAGGCGGATGTATTGATTGTAAAACTTCTATCTATTCATTGCCCGTTTTACGACTATACAAATGAAGGACACTGAGAGTAGAAACGATCCTTAAATTATTTTTCTACATAAAATTTAAAGAAATTGGATCAAAGCACCTGAAACTTTAACAAATATACTTTTTTTAAGTTTTGAAACTTATAAGTGGTATCAAAATCTTCTTGATCATTTTATCGGTTTTTAATCTTTTGATAAAATCAAGTGAACAGTATGCGTTGGATATCCCGCTGTTTATAAAAGTAAAAACCAAGTGTTTTATTTTTCCTTTTTTATATAAGTAACGCCAAGTTAACGTGATATTGATGTAAACTTAATTTAATTTGACAGTAAACGATACTCAGCGACATTTAATTTGTTTGTAACAGAGAGTCGACGGCCATTGCTGTTTAATGAAATTTAGGCGGGAAAATAGCGCCATTTTGGGAAATAACTTTTTTCTTTTTTACGTGAGGTAAATTATTTGCAGGCAAAACATTTGGGTAATATTTTTAAAAATATTGTAATTTATGCATTACGATTTCGATATTCGGTAACCCAATAAAAGTTGAATTATTTTCGGAAAAATTTAAATTAAATTATATTTTAATCAAAAAGCCATTTGCCATAAAATATTTTATAGTTTAAGCGTACTGTGTCATGAGAACTATATCAGATCAAAAATAAAACCTTTATGACACTTTTAAAGTCTAAAGTAACTTAAAATATACAATTTATTTTAACTAATAAAAGCAGACACGTTTCATAATTTTATAACTTAAATTAATAAAGTTATTATTTACGTCACTTACCGTTACCAACTGTTATAATTTTTATCTCGAATAATAAAAATAATACTTTAATATCAATAATAATTTGTTGGGTCGTTAAAATGTAAAACGGAAGCCAAATGATAAGGACTAAGAATAAAAATTCTTTGGTGAAATATGATTCTTGATTGGAGGGCGAGGTGCTACTAAGAGCGATACGCGGCTGAGGTTGCGGTCAAGACAAATAGTGTGCACCACGATCAATCAAGCTACTCAAAACCAGTTTATGCCGATCTCATTGTACGGGAAATCTATACAAAGCGTGGCCATGTTATACTGGAACTACTATGTATAGCTTGATGTGTCGCCGTGCGTATTATGTTAAAAATTAAATTATGGTACATGATATTGTGTCTCTGTCATATTCAAACGACTTATAGATATAGAACGATATTTTAAATTATGTTATTTTTCTCATCGTTTTTCTGCTGCTAACTCATTCCTAACTCATTTTTAGTTCAACTGGTTTTTTTTCATGTTTGAAAACAGATATTGGCACTGAAATTGGTAGGTTTTTAAAAAAATATTGGAAACGCTTTTCTTTGCTATTTTCCTGCCGAATGTTTACAATCTCAATTAAAATCGCTCATCGCTTACAATATAACCCAACCACCTATACCGGTCAGCGGTCCACATAACATTTATTGTGGCCACTCAACGCGCGTGCTAATTTGGCAAGCGATAGCGGGTTAAGTGTCCAATGGACGCAATATCGTATCATGATATTGATACATTGGTATTTTGGTTAGACGTAGATGGGTAGTCTCCTTTGCAAAAGTTTATGATTGAATTCAATTATGTGCTCTAGATTTATGATCTGAAATCGATGTTATGGGCTACAATTTCGAGTCAATGTTGACAGAGGAGAATGGAAGACAAAAACCGTGTTGTCCAGAGCCTAAGTACCATGGCACAATGCCAGGAAGATACTAACTTACTTGGTGGTAAATATTTAATTAATTATTTTATTTCATTTGATTTTTTTTTTCTGGCTGTTCAGATCTATGATGTCCCAAGAAAGCTGACTCTTAAGTACTTCAGAAAGCAGAAAGAGGATGAGTAAAGAGTCTGAACTGTTCTGCAATTGCATCCAGTATGAAAAAAAAACAAAGAAACTGTGAAACTTTTTAAGTTCGAGAGTAAAACAAAAGGCCACAACTTGCTTTTAATTTGTTTCATTCCAAATTCTTTGCTTACGTTTCTTGGGTACATTCCCAAGCCTTGAGGCAAAGACTAGTGTTTTATTTATTAACGTTTTTTGTTACAGTTAATTACGAAGTGGCGAATAAATTAGCAAAATGGAAGCCATTTTTTATTTTTAAAATAAATTGTTGAAGTGTTAACTTATTGCTTTTATATTATAGTGGTATCATTCTTTTTTTCAATGGCTATTATTCTTTTTACGAGGTGAGGAATTTAGTTAAGTTTAGTTTAGTTATTAATTCATTTCATTATGATAGCTTCATTTTCATAATTTAATTAATTATCATGTCAGTTCATTGACATTCACAAAAAGGTTGTTGAATTCGATCACTAGGAATAATGAGCCTTGGAATTAAAAAAGGAAACAAAATGTGCTACATAGTAAGTATATTTTACTAAGATTTTTGTGACTTTTATTAAAAGAAGTACCTGCTGGTTAGCTACCTATTTAAAACTTGGTTTTAATGACAAATTTAATGTGATATTTACTGTAATAAAAAAGGCTTGATATTTTACAAGATAAATATTGTTATAAGTTCTGCGAAATAAATAATGACTTTTGACAATTTTCTAAGGATTATTTCTTTGGATACATAATAATTAACTTTCTTGGAAATATTATGACCATACAAAACAAAACACTTATATATCTCCAAATCACCATGAAATCACCTCAAAACGGTCCATACACATTCAATTACACGCTTTCTCACATAATTCTCGTTCGGGAGTTAATCCTATAATACGGAATAATACCCTCGGGGTATGCGCACGCGTGGGTGGAGATACGAGTCTATGGGTAATTAATTATTGCGTAATACTGTTTGTTTGGAGTTAGGGGGATTTGGTTTTTTGATAAGATATTATGGCTATCAGTGATATGTGTTTAGTTTTGAAACCTCCTTTGTTTTTGTTGCTGGCAGTTTGCGGCATTTTACTACTGGGTGCCACTACATCCAGTTCTTTCGATCCAGAGCTTCTTCCTCCTGATCAAGTTACAAATATTCATAATATTATGCGTAGCTGACAAGGGCGCATAAAACTCACGCCTTTAGACTAAAGAATTGTGACATAACTACGTTATGCATATTTCCACGAATGTTATTAGTAGGTCCTCATATTAAGTTTGTTTCGTCTAATCGACTCCAGTGCCGTTAAAATACTAATCGGTTGTCATCATAAAACTTTCTTTTCAAACGCGTGTGGTCCTCTGTAATATTAGCTAGTGAATAATAAAGTCAGCTATGACATTAAACTTAAGTACCTTGTACAGTCAACTACTCGTCAAAGTTGCAAGTCTTACACGAAGAGACTTTTTCTTCTTTGTAGTTCGTACGATTCAATGGTTTTTTTTTCACATTAAAAGCTCTTCGCCTGCGACTTCGTCCGCGTGGTTTCAGCGTTAGCAATGGCTTCGGAAATTTCTCTTTAAGATCAGTTGCACAAAGCGCAAGGCAGGAAGTGGGACATCGTTTGTGTGGCTCCGCGTCCGCAATCATACATTTTGGGTTTCTCAGAATACCCCCTTCGGACTAAGTTGGTTTTGGCTTTTTATAAAAGCTCCCAGAGTAGCGCGCCACCTGCCCTGGTCTGCCTGGAAATGCCTAAAGTGGGCCAAGGCTTTGTTTTGATAACTAGGTATCTTTGTAATTTTTTTGAATCTTCTCTTCAAGGTATCCTCAAACTGTGCTCAACAAACAGAATTTCCCTCAAGAATTTTTTTACACGCCATCCCGCACGCTATAATTGTCATCTGGAGGGTATGTTTTAGAAGCCACACTTTTACTCCTGCCTAAGACTTCAATGCGTTGTCAATGTGAAATTGTTACTATAGAGGCCGGTTGCCTGTACCATGTTCATAAGGCCATAAACACAATTGAATACAAACGGTAATGAGGCACGCCTTCCTTTAGCACTTCTGAGTGACATGATATTATGGTGTTACTGTTGACGGGTAAACGTAGCGAGGAAAATGTTAAGTATAATAGATGGCTATAGGAGTAGAGGAAGACCAAAGAAGCGACGGATGGACTGTGTGAAGGATGATTTGGCTAGAAAGGAGGTAACTGCTGAGATAACGAGTAATAGAGAAGTATGGAAGAAGAAGATCTGCTGCGCCAAATACGGATAAGTGCAGGAGAATGATGATGTTGACGAATAATTAGGCCTTTAGGTTTAGTTTTGAGTGTCTGCGACCTTTAGTTTCCTGATGAGTACTTAAGGGAATTATCTTAATAAGTGTGATGACCTTTAAGAAGCAATTTGCAAATTTCAATTTGTGTTCGTAAAAAATAAGCAAAAGGAACTGACACAGTATCTGCCTGTGTAGAGGATAGCTTAGAAGAAAATTCAACTTTATCTTAAACCATGTAGGGCATGGATTAGAACTGAATGAATTATGAATTTGGGCAGTATTTTCTGGCGCATTTTGTAAAGGACTATGCCCAAAAATGGACTGCAAGCGACGGAGTTGCTTTATGAACTGATTTCGCAATAAAAGCGTGTCACATTGACCAAAATTTTTGTACCTACTATATCAAAAGTTGCAAAGTTCACAGGAAGGGGCGTACAAAGGGAAAATAAAGCCATTTAATTGAAACGTGACGACACATACACCCATAAAAGAGGGCCCTTCCCATGGTTAATCTAATACACTAACCCATACACATTCACCCATAAATAACATACATGAATGGCCGTGGTAACGACTGCAATTGAAGGATCATCATAACATAACATCACGCCTGTGGTCCACGAGGGGTTCGATAGAGGTGTACCTTTACTACCTTATAGTAAACCCATATCTCGCCAATAATGTTTAAATCCCATGTAATAAAAGGCGAGCCTATTGCCATCAAACGGGCACAAATTAAGTCACCGTGGCTGCTACTGAGAAATTCCTGATGGAAGAACACAATAACACTTTGCCCGAGCTGGGAATCGAATCAAGGACCTCTCAGTAGTCACGCTTGAGGCCACTCATCAACGGAGTAGTCCAATCGATAAAAAAGAGCCCTTCCCATGGTTATCTAATGCCAAACACATACACTCGTAAATTATATAGTTGAAAGGTCGTGGTAACGACTGCATTTGAAGGATCAACTCACATTATTATGGCAAATGTCACACCATAAAAAGTTGAAGGGTGAAACTTTTTGAAAGGACAATGGTAATAATTCACTAAGTCCCTACACTCGATGGCAAATAACATTAAGTTTTAATTGATTTCTTAGAATTTAAGTCGTTAAGAGAAATTACTATGTAATATGGATGTTTTAATGTTTTTCTAATGCCATTTGAAGTTCGTCAGAAATTCAATTTATAATGATCTTTGGTATGAAAGTTATTCAATGTATAAATATGGATTGTTCTTCCCGCAGTTGTGAGACTGGTTCGAATATGGAAAGAAAAACTTATTGTTTTGAGAAAATAGTAGGCATAGTAGCGCACTTTACTAAAATGGTTTTGTATGTGAAGTTTCATTGGTAATGAAAAAAAACAACTTAAAAAAAAAACAAAAGGCTGAAATAACTTTAGGTACTTTCGGAAGACGGTGATTTTGTTTGCTCCTTTGACTTTTTTCCCACCGACTTCCCAAAGGATTTATTTTAGACTTTTTTTGTTAGTTGGGTAGTCGATTTTTTATTCCTTTTTGCTAGACAAATTCTTGTCATGAATGAATTTTTACATTGTAACTAGAAGCTATTAAGGGATCATCATATCATCAACAAAGCCCAAGAAGAAAAAAATACGTATTAAAGGAAAAATTTGTATGGAACCAATCGGAAAGTATATCCTTCACATAAACAAATCGGTTCATAAATGACGAAGTTCACAAACATACATAAAAATAGTAAGTAGGTAACAAACATAAAACAAACAACCGAATTGAGAACCTCTTCCTTTTTTTGAAGTCTGTTAAAATGGTAGTATTGTCTTTCATTGATAGTTAATAGTTTTTACTTTTTACCTAACATACACTCATAAACGTTATTAAATTAATTGATTTCTTTATTTTGATATTTTTACAAAGGAATAATTTCTTAGTAACTAGATTTTTGCCGTTTGGATAAGTAGCTAGTTTTATATGTACTCGAAACACATATAATTCCATAAATATGTTGTTCGAGTACATATAAAACTAGCTGTCATGATAATTAGATGTTATTTTATAATGATAAGTGAAGGCCCTGAGACGTACATATGTAAGGTACATAAACAGCAGTGTCAGCAGTCCATTGAAAAAATACCTACCATTCTTAGTAACAGTAACATGAGTAAATAATATCATGTCTACTGGCCAACGCCTTAACAAATAAATCTTTTACCGGCTCCTTGACATAAAAGTAAAAGAATTTTATGCGATATGACACCAGTCTTTACTAACACATGAGAAACACATAAATCATTTAAACACGTATTTATATTGCCCACTATGTTCTAGAAAAATATAAATTTTCTTAGCGAAAAAGCTGTTAAATTTTTTTAAGTTGAATAACACCTGGAAAGCTGGTATTTAGCAAATAATTAATTTATGGCGAAGAATGTGAACAATTTATTTAAATATCCTTAAACTTTAAAATTAAGGTTGTCTGCTACTAATTAATGAATTATTAATTTAAAATATTCTACTTTAAGATTCTTTGATATTTTTTGTCAAAATTTAGACTATCTATTAGTTTTAATTTGACTTTCGTATTAAAAAGTTTAAGGACAACTTGCCCAATGACCTTTAGATTTTTGGGTTTTTTTTTTCTTACACTGCCTTTTGGCTGCCTCGTTAGTTTAGTGGTTGCAAGCGCGACTGCGGAGCTTGAGGTCCTGGGTTCGATTCCCAGGTCGAGCTGTGATATTGGGTTTTTCCTTCAGGAATTTCTCAGTAGTAGCCACGGAATTATGATTTTTGCCCGGTTGGTGGCAATAGGCTCGCCCCGTATTACATGGAACTTCAACATAACTAGTGTAATGTGGGTGTACTATTAGGTACAGGCGTGATGTCATTTTATATGCTTTTTCTTGCATTTTCATGCCAGTTCCACAATATCATTAACACTAGAAACAGGATATTTACCAAGTCCACTGTTTGTTTTGAGTTCCCGATATTTCGGGGCTGTTGCAAGCACCATGATCACGGATAAACTAACTAACTATCGGAAACTCAAAACAAACAGTGGACATGGTAAATATCCCGTTTCTAGTGTTAATGATCATGTTAGTGACCATGACAGTTTAAAAACTTATATCAGTTCCACAGTGTAACTTTTTAAACAGTTAAAAAAAGAAAAACAGGTAACCAGTACTATTTATTTTATTAGTAGCCAGCAAGTATGTAGCAAATAGTCGCAAAATATTCTACCGGTTTTGTCAAGGAGTCTGTTTACCCAGCCATTAAAGTAAAATAAATATAGTTACTAAATATGCGCAGACGCAAGTGTTCTTTAAACTTTACTAAAGTTTCTGACATTTAAATAAATATTAAAATTTTGATTTAAATACAGTTTTGGAACCGTGTTTTTAATAGTTTTGATTTTACCAAGTTACTGTTGCTTCTTTTTAAACCAGACCCAGTTAAAAAATATTTTATTTCACATGAGCACTCGTGAAACGACAAAACATAGGTTCACGGTTCGAGTTGGTCGTTTCCTATAGACAAGAACCGGCCAGAATCTCTATGGTTACTAACCCGGATATTTTGTTGTTGAGATCATCAATATTTAATGCTATAGTAAATAATTGGTCCATCGTGTTTTCGGCCATTTTAGTTTTAAATTTATGAACACCCTAAGGCGATCTTCCTGCTTAGTTTCAATATTTTAATAATAATATACAAATATTTTAGATGAGTAAAACAATGATATTTTTTGCTGTGTTTGCAAAATATATTTTAAAACTAATATTAAATTATAGAGTAATGTTTAAAACTTTAAATACTGTGATCATAATCTAAATTAAATTTGAAAAAAATATAAAAGTTTTAATTTAAAAATCGATAGCTAAATATAACTTAAAATTATGTTTAGTAAATCAAGGTGTTTCAATGGGGTGAGTCAACGAACTCGTTTATCAAAACCCAAGGCATAGGGGTTTCGTATAAGGTATCGCATAACTTGTGGCTAATACCTTTGCGAATAAATTATTATTCAACTTCCCATCGTGAATTTAAAGAACGATTTTATGGTCAACTTTACATTGTAGTAACGATCAAATTAGGATCTTATTAGCATATTATATTTTTACGATGATTTATTCGAAGCTAAAAAGCCGTAAAATATTTTGGTTTTTCGTCCTTTTTTAGGGTTCCGTAGCCGAATGGCAAAAAACGAAACCCTAATAGATTCGTCATGTCTGTCGTCCATCCGTATGTCACAGCCACTTTATTCCGAAACTATTAGGACTATACAATTGAAACTTGGTACCTACTTAGATGTAATCTGTAAACCACTTTACGATTTTTATACAAAAAAAAAGGATTAAAGGGGGCTCCCCATACATGGAACTGAAACTAAAAGAAAACATCAAACCTAAACATTGTGTGTGTCGATAGATAGGTCTTTAAAAATGACATTGAGGTTCTTAAAACCATTTTTTCTCAAAGTCAATCGTTTGAAAGATAGACACTTCCAAAGTCCCTCTAATTTCTAAAGTAAGTACTAGGATGAAAATTCTGAAAAAAATTAGGATTGTAGAAAGTAAAAAAAAATATTTAAATCACGTGAGTAGTTTTAATGATTACCTCCTACCTTCATAACTCACAAACAGTTTTCTCTTTATAATATTGGTACGAGACATATTATACAGTGTCTACTTATATTACGAGTAGTGTGTTGAAATAGTAGCAGGATGGTGGTCCATTGTCTACAATTTGCATGTGGAGTTGTGGACGCTATGATGGCTCATTTCCCTTAGTTGACCTTAGTTAAGGGCCCGAGTGGACAATGGACTTAACTGGTCATTCGAGCCAATGGCGTAACGTAACTGTCATTGTACAAAAAGTTGACTGCAAATGTGTACTGGAGTTTTAAAATTAGAACACTTAAATTGTTTGAAAAAAAAGTAGTAATGATGAAGTTTTAAATTATGAGCAAATATTTTCTGTTGTCGAAAAATCGGTTGTCAACTATTTTTATTAAGCATAAATTCGAAACTCTTAAATTATGAACGTAAAATTTTTTGTCGGCAAAATCGATTATGAAATATTTTTATTGAACACCATTGGGTAAGGCCTATTTTTGTTTCGGTTTTTTCAAGTACAAAGTACAAGTAGTGAACTAGATTAATCCTTCTAAACGTACTCCATATTCCATGCATAAATCAGCGTAAACATAAACTACTCATTTAAATTTTATTATTAAATTTTGCCTTTTATAGCCAAACAAAGAAAATAACTGCCGTATATAGAAACAGATGGCTAGATAACTGAGACTAACTAAACTACTTAAATTAACATACTTGTAAAACTGTTTGCCGTATATGTTTCTTAATAACGGATATTATACTAGTTTACGTGGTCATTACTGAATACAGAATATGAAATAATATTTCACACCTCATAAATAGTTGTATAAAGAGTACGAAGTACCGTGACTAAGTGAGTATGAATTATTTCCTTACTTCCTAGGATGGAAAAAAAGTGTTTTTATTACCATGTTAGCCCTTTCGTGGACTTTGAAATATTACTCCGATGAATAATAACTAAATTAACACGTAGATTGTATCCGCCTCCGCAATGAGTTACCTTATTTTTCATGTTGTGATAGCAAGAACAAAATGTTACCTGTAACAAAAAATAAAACAAATGAGTATTACATTCGAAAGTCTGACAAGATTGGCTCATCTCATCACCTTCTAAATGAAAAAAAAAACCAATTCAGAAATTTTAAAATTAGAACCACATTTATTTTAAAAACAGTGTACCTTCAGAGAATTTAAAATTAGTACTTTTTATGTCAAAAGCGATCCATAGATAACGTGTAGCTTAAAATAATAAGGAAGCGAAAAGGTAATTTATTTCCCTACAAGTCTTGTAAGTATATCCAGAGAACTAGGTTACGGCAGTACAAGCTAACAACCAGGCTCATATTGCTAAATGTATTTTGGCCATTTTCAGCCTCAATAATTCGCAGTATGTATGTAGATTGAAATCGTCTAGGCATCTAGTCTTTCCTAGATTCGCCGTATTTGGATGAGGTAGGTACGTTAGCTTCAGATGTACTGGGTATCATTACGCTAAATCTTTTGTGGAGGCTCAGTGAGGTGAGTGGCAACACTGGCAACAACTATGATTTATGTATACAGTTTTGATCTGGTTTAATTTTGAAATGAACTGTCATTGTTTGTAGCTTCAAATTTTTAAACTGCGTTAGGTATTCACGGTCGTTTATCAGGGCCAGAATTATTTACAGTGCGTTTATTAAATGTAAAAGTCAAAGATCAACAATCCATTTGACAAGACTGGTAATTATGACATCTTTTGTTATGACTTATGATAGTCTTGAGAATAGGTGCTAATGAAGTCAGATATATTTTTTATGATTGTTTTGCACATACTACTCACTCGTTATCGATATTTTACCATAAAAACTGTGGGAAAAATAGCAAGTCGTAACTAAGTCTGACTTATTTAAATGAGGTGTCAAAATATGACAGTTTTCGCAAATGTATCAAAATATTTTTACATTTTATCAATTTTTATACACCAAAATATGTATTTATAGGCCTTAAAAGTTGAATATTTATACGCAATTTAAATAAGGTTGATATGTTTATTTATACTTTAGAGTTATTTATTATGAACTAGTTATATATTTGGTTTTATAACTAGCTAATTATGGTAACGGAAGAGGCGGATTATCGAAAAGTATTGATTTGATTGAGAATAACTTATGATTATATGAATATTTGAGGTGTTGAAAAAACTTGAAATGTTTTGGTAATGCAAGGTTGAGAGATATTTTTTATAAATTTATTTGTCAGGTTGTGAGAAGTCTGCCTAAATTCAGCTTGGACCTATTTATTTTTTGAATTACTCTGGTTGGTGCCTATTTGATAAAAGCTATTTAATAAAATAAACAAAGGACCTCAAAATAAAGGACGGAAATCTTAAAGTTTACGTCACAGAACTCAAGTTGTAAATAAAAACTTTAAAAAAAGAACTCATTCCATAAAATTTAAAATTAAAACACATTTTCGCTTTTAAGCGGGATTCCAATCTCAAATCCACAAAGGTCGTTGCGACCAGTTTAAAAGTGGCATTCCTTTAAAAATACTTTAAAAACTCATTAGTACAACAATGCATTCCGTGTTTTGTGTCAGGGAATGTGTCCCGGGATTGTTCAGTCCCGGATTGGTCAGCACTGTCTCCGAGCAAAATATTATTTTCATCTTTATGGCAATTGCAGTTCTAATTCTTAAAATATAGAACTCAAAATTGGGTGGTTGGGATGAGAAGGGGAATTTGGTATTTCAACGTAATTAGAGTTAGACGAACTTTAATTGCAGGTTTTTAAGAAACATTTAAAAATTAAAATTTTCGCACCTTTTGTTCAAAACCGAATTTAAAATGGTATCCAACGAGCACATTAAATACACTTTAATTGTAATTCCAACCATTTCAAGCATAGTCTCTAAAACTGCAATGCTAACGGCTCGAATTCTGTAAATGCATTTGGCAACGCCTAAGCTAAGTACTGAAAGCTTCCACTGAATGATTAGCATAATCAGCCGGTAAGGTTCCAACTGCCAGGGCCCAGGCCTCCTCTCTGTAAGAGCCATGAGAGGGAGTGAGCTGTACCTAATCCACCACGCGGGTTCAGTACGAGCTGGTTGATGTCTTTGAACATCGTTTTTGTCTTCAAATTTTTGGTTGTAGGAGATACCGGGTTCGGAGAGCAATAACAGCTGCTCGGGTCGATGTTTAGGTTAAGCTTGCCTAGGTTGATCCGTGGATGGGTGACCCATTATATACTGAGTTTCCTCCGTGCCTCGGAAATCACGTAAAGCCATTTGTCCAGCAGTCATTTGTAGATCTTTGACAGTCATTACAGGTAGGCAATGGCCCGAAAGTCTGACAATCAGTCTTAACAAAGAGTATCGTATTACCCAGAACTAACTGGGTTGTGGAAGTTAGATAGGCAGTCGCTCCACGTAAAATACTGGTATTCAGCTGCATCTGGTTAGGCTGGAAGTCGACCCCAATATAGTTGGGAAAAGGCTAGGCAGTTGATGATGAGGAGATACCAGGTTCCTCACTGAATCTACATGATTTCCTTCATCACTTTGAATTGAAAGCAAGTATTCTTTAGGAGAAATAAATGAACATCACAGCATGCAACTAAAAGACATTACGGGGTCATTTACTCCCAGATTGCCTAACATGTACTGAACGTAAGCATCCATTTAACATACCTACACTATATCAATCTATCTCCCAATTTAATTATAAGCCATACCAACATAAAGATAAAGATAAAGATAAAGATATATTTATTTTGTAAAACATGAGTAAGTAGGTATGTATACACTATACCAGGTCTTATAAGTGAAAGAAAGTGGCTACATGTCTTGCCATATAGGAATGGCGTACAAAAATATGTTTGTTTTTATAAAATAGGGTAAATTCAATTAACATAAAAATTAAAAAGAAAGAAAACAATGACTTAGACAATATAAAATTAAAAAAGAAAAACAATGGCTTAGAAAAAAAAATGGCTTATTAAGTAGAGTAAACTTAACAGATTAAAAAATAGAACTTGTTACCTAAAAACATTAAAATAAAAATGAAATGTCGTAACTAATTTAATTGTCGATGCATTGGTTTTTATTCGTTTAAAAATTCCGTTAAGCTGTAGTAGCATTTGGCTAGAAGTTTTTTTTTAAGCTGTAGTTTAAAGAGTCTAGTTGGTAACTGCTTAATAGGATTGGGGATTTTATTATAGATAATTGGTGCTAAATAGAAAATACTTTTATGCATTAGTGCCGTGCTCGGCCTAACTATTTCTAGCCTGAGATTGTCACGACGACTGCGGATGGTAACTTCTGACATTTTTTTAAATAAATTAGGATTCGCTTTAACAAAATTAGCTACTTCATATATAAACAAGGAAGGCAAACTTAAAATATTATGGTTAATAAAAAATGGTTTGCAGCTATCGGTAACTTTTAGACCGAACATTGCCCTAATGCACCTTTTTTGGGACTTAAATATTATTTCTTTATTGACAGAGTTTCCCCAGAATATAACGCCAAACCTTAATATGGAACCGACAATACCGTGGTAGGCAGTAAGAAGCGCATCAGTGCTTATTGTGGGTGCTAGTTTGTAAAGCGCGTAAGCCGCGGAATTTATTCTTTTATTTAGTAGCTCTGTGTGTTCTTTCCAATTAAGACTTTTATCAATGGTTACGCCTAGAAATTTTGTAGAGTCTACTGTTTTTAAAACTGATCCTTGATAATTGATATTGAGGTTTGGTGTTGTTAAACGTTGACTAAAGAACATAACTTTTGTTTTATCTAGGTTAATTTTTAAATTATTGTTATTTAACCATTTAATTATTGATGTTATTGTTTCATTAATTTCACTCTCATAATTATCTTTATTGTTAGAGTTTATGGTGACCGTACTGTCATCCGCAAAAAGTGATATGGGATAATTTGTTATTCTGGGTAAATCATTTATGTAAATAATGAATAGTAAGGGACCCAATACACTCCCCTGTGGGACTCCGTATTTCACTATTCGTTCTTCTGATTTATATGTTTCTTCTTTTTTAGTTGAGATGTTTATTTTAGAAATTTCTGTATATTGTTTACGATTTTTCAAGTATGTTTTTATTAGTTCTTGTATGTTTCCCCTGATGCCATACGCTTCTAATTTTCTGATCAGAATGTCATGATCGACGTAGTCGAAAGCCTGGGTCATGTCGCAGTAGATTGCACAGACCGGCTTCTTTTTATCTACGTTAGACATGACATTATTAATGAAATCAAAAATGGCCATATTAATAGTTTTATTTTTGCGAAAACCTTTTTGATCATCTGTTAGAATGTTTCGTTTTTCTAAATAATTGTATATTTGTATATATATATATTTTTCAAAGACTTTAGATAGTATGGGAATAAGAGCTATGGGTCTGTAAGAGTTCATGCTTTCTTTATTGTCCTTTTTAAATAATGGTTTTACTATTGCTGTTTTTAGATTTTCTGGGTAGATTCCTGTGCTTATACAAATGTTTAGGATATGGCTTAGGTGATCACAAATATCATAAGCGACATATTTTATAATTTTTGTGGGTATCCCATCATGCCCGACACTTGAAGTGTTTTTCAACGATCGAATTATTTGAAGGATATCGTAAGGTGTACTTGGTGCCATAAACATAGACTGACTTGATGTGTTAATATTAAAATTTACTTTCTCACCTGAACCTGAATCCGATAAAGGTTTAATTTTATCAACAAAAAAATTGTTAAAGGCATTTGTTATTTCCTGTGGATGAGTTACTGTTTTATCACCTATTTTTATGGAAGAAATGTTATCCTTCGGCTTGTTCAATTTGGTTCTGTTTATTATTGCCCATGTGGCTTTAGATTTATTAGTTGCTGTTTTTATATTATGAATATTTTGAGCTCGTTGAGTTAATTTAATTATATGTTGATAACGTTTGGCATAGGTTTTAAACTCTATTTTGTTTTGATTATTTCGATTTAGCCTATAGTTCCACATTAGCTTTCTCTTTTTTTTACTACAGATTCTAATTCCGTGTGATATCCATTTTGGTTTCCTTTTGTTTCTCAATGTTATTTCTTTATATGGAAAGCATAAATTATATAGAAGTAGAAATTGTTCGATGAACGCATTGTAGGCTGTATTTGAATTTTCAGTTTTGTATATTTCGGAGAAGAAAACACTTTGTACACATTCTTTAAATTTCTGCATATTTTCTTTACTAAAATCGCGTCTTTTTATTTTCCACTTTTTTAACAAATATGTTTTAATCGGTAATTTTAGTATTTGAGCTGTATGGTCTGATAAACCAAAGTCTATCACTTCAGATTTACATTTCTGTCTAAGATTATGTGCAAAGTTATCTATGCACGACCCACTTATAAGTCTTGTGGGCTGATTTAATTCTAGTTTTAGATTAAAGTTTAAAAGTAAGCATTCCAGTTCCCGCAAGGTGTTATTGCGCTTGAGAGTATCAATATTAAAGTCACCTGCTATTACGACATTTCTTTTTACATTTTTTTTACTTAAAGTATGTAATAATTTTTCAAATTGTTCAAAAAACATGCCTAATTTATGAGTCTTTGGTACTCTATATAAGCAAACAATTATAGTTTTATAATCAAATAAGTCAATGGCGCAACATTCGAATATTCCATTAATCGACAGTTTTGCTATATCTAGAATTTCTTTATACTGGTGTCCTTTTTTAACTAGAATGCATGTTCCACCTCTTTTTCTGTCTTTCCTGGCGTAACATGCTGCCAAGGTGTAGTTGGGAACATATAATAAATGCTCATGACTAGCCATCATAAAGTGTTCAGATAGACAAATAACATCGATTTCTGAATCTTTTTCCGACATTTCTTCAAGACAGACAGTAAGCTCATTGCTTTTATTCAATACACCAGCGATGTTTTGATGTACTAATGTTAGGTTATTATGATAGAAAAAACTGCTCCTCTGTCTGTTGGTTCATTAAGTTGTCGGTTTGCTTGCATTCTGCAATATTAACTAACTGCTCTAGATTTTTTAGAATATTTTGCATTCCATTATTGTTGAGAACGCCATCACGTCGTGAGAACATGGTATAATCAGCAGATAAATCTAAATTGGTATCAAATAATGTTACATATTTATGTGCTTGAACATCAGAATGTAGTTGATTATTAAAAGTTTCAACTCTGCAGTTAAATACTTGTGAAAAGCTGTTACATTTATATGTAGGTAAGCATAGTATGACATTAGTGTGCTTTATGGTCAATAAAGTTTCACGAATATTTACAATCAAATCGGAATAGTTGTTAGCTTTTTTAAAATCTTCATCACCAATTAGTATAATGCAATAATCTTCTTTTGAGTAGTCTGTAAGTTTCGTGTTTAAATTCCTGATAAGTGTCTGGATTCCACAATAGGGTGTCAGATAATGGCATAATTGAAAAGTCTGGAACTGCTCTTCAGCTATTGATAGTAATTTGTTTTTTTTATTACTGCTTATAATGCATAATTTACGTTTCCGTGGATTTACTTCTAGTCAATAATTAATATAAAAAGTTTCGATAGCAGTTCGGTAGCCGAATCAAACAGGTCTGGTCATCAATACGGTATGATGACCATTTATTATTATTTTTATAAGGTTGCAAAGGTATAATCAGGTATGTGTTATTTATGGCATATTCCGAATTAATTGATGAAAACATTAAAATGAAATCGGAATTTTAGTTGAGAGAACTTTGAATTATGATTTCGGAAGGAAAGTGAAATATTGGACATGTAAAAATTGATTGATTTAATGAAGATCGACCTCACGGGAAGATGGTGATATTTTACTGTAGAGAAATCTATTAAGAAGGTTTTATTTAAAGCCACTTTCCTAAGTAATTTACGTAACACCCTTCATCAGTTTCGTTTGTGGTACTTGCAAAGAATCAAATGCAAATCAGTTGCGTGCTGTATTTAGTAACATCAACTGTGCTTACAAAATGGTTTAATTTTAACGTTGTTTTTCTAGCCAATTCATAGCCTCGTAAACTTCGGATGCTTGTGTAAAGTTTCGAGTTTCTGATGGCTGAATCACCAAATGCAAGTAAATTTTAAGTCACTATTAAAGTTTTACCCAGAATACTTATCGGGTCAAATTCAATAGAGACGCTTCAAAGCTTTTTACCCGAATTCCGTCTGCAAGAAGATGTTTTAGACATTATAGAAGAAACCGTAACCACCAACATCATTCACAAAGCTCATACACCGACCGGCCATACAATTCGCTACAACTACAAGTGAGTGTGCAATTGAAAACGTTCGAGTCGCCGCTTTCGCGGCCGCGGGCTGATCACACAATGTAAACGCTTTCTATACAACTGAGTCGAGGCTGCCAGATGTAAAGCGAGGTAAGGTTATACGGGCAACTTTTTCAGCAATTTCGTGCAGGGCAACAGTTGCTGCAGGTACAGAATGAAATGAGTTTGCTCCACTGGTTAGGAGTTTGGTGTTATTCCTAGAAACTGTTCACCACCTAGCCTAATAGAAAAGTTGCTCCTAATTTAAAGGGTAGACATACTCAGGTTGGTCTGATTCGGCACAGGCCGTATGTAGCACGTCTTATACTTAGCTTTATGTGATTCTATATCTTTACAATAAATGATTGATTGGTACATGTTGGTCTTGTTCTTAATTGCACGTTGTTATCATGACGTCATAAAGTACCTTCTACGTCTAGCTATACCCTGGACCTATACTACAGTTGGGCAATTTAAGTTGTCCGTATATCGCGCCATAAGACGCTACCACAGCTACATTTTTTTGCTCGCACTTATTACAGCCGCCTTTTTTGTAAAAAATAATTTTATGTCTCTGGTCTGCAAAAAAAATTGACCAAAAGCGCTGGCTGATTTTAAAGTTGCAAAAAGGGTTGCATAAAAATAAAAGGCCCCTTAAAATTGACAGGGTGATGGATTTTATGAAGATAGAAAGTTTTGGCACACAAAGGTACTACCAACCCTCATTGGGCCCTCTTGGTTGATTACAGTCCACTCCTCATAGAGAGGAAGCCTGAGTCCCAACAATGGGAACATGGGCTGATTACGCTTTATTTCAAGAATTCTTGTAGAAGTACTCAAACTAGTCGTAGAATTATTACCTAGCCTAGTTGTCGTTTGTCGCTGTGTAGGTGCGATTACGTATACAAATTAGTTACACCATACAGATTTGGATCAAATACATTATTTATAAGATCCAGATAAAGGTGGGTACCAATTCTATAAAATAACGTATATTTCTCTGTTTATAGATACACTCAGACATCGTGTAACTACAGACTACGAGATGAAATTGTGCAACAAAAAAAAAGATCTCCTAACTTCGGAATAAGTTGTAGCCTGTGGATATAGTAACAGTTGTTCTTATAAAAAAAGTAAGATTAATTTGATAAAACTCTTTAAAATTGAATCGAATCTCGTTAAATTTGAACTACACACTTTTGTGTCTAGATACGTATGTAGGGCCTGAACCATTACCCAATTAATTTCAAATCGAGTGTGAAATCGGTACATTTAAAACCACATTGATTCATTCTTCTCACTCAATAAAAGAAAACCGTGAAACATTCACACTTCCGCTAATCAATATGTAATCAAACTTTCATATCAAACCACATACTGGCTAGTTAATTACGAAGATTTATTAACACCATAAAAAAGAAACGAAAGCATATTTTGTCTTCAATAGACAAAATATGATCCGATCACATCATCTTACATAGACAATAAAGTTAAGGCTCTGGTATTCATAACGAGGTGTGAGATTTCATGCAAGTAGAGAAGTAAGTTTAACATTTTTAGGGTTCCCTATTCCTATCCTATTACTAAGCCTCCGCTGTCTGTCTGTCTGTCTCCAGGCTATATCTCATAATCCATGATAGCTAGAAAGCTGAAATTTTCACAAATCATTTATTTCCGTTGCCGCTATAACAACAAATACTAAAAATTAAAAAAAAAATATATTAAGGGGGGTCCCCATACAATAAACGTGTTTTTTTTAGATAATGGTACGGAACCCTTCGTGCGCGAGCCCGACTCGCACTTGGCCGGTTTTATTAGTTCTAAGTAAGTTTAAATTATTGACCAGACATGCTCATTTTTTACACCGGGTGGTGTTAGAAATGAGCAGCATCTACTCTTTTGAGTATTTTTAATAAATTTTGAAGAGGAATCACCTAAAGGAATTATTTTACCTTAGTAATACTTTAGCAGAGTTTGACATGTTCTCAACTTCAGATACTCAATCCAAAAATCGGCTATCAGTCTGAGATAGCGATTTGAGTGAGTAAATGCTCGACTTTATATTTCGTAGGTTGACGACATGGCACCTTGCAATCATCCAAACAGAACGCAGAGACTATAGCTTAATAACCGGTGCTTAAATAATATAGTGTTGTTGAAATTTCAAAACTAACAGAGCACTTTTATTTAGGGACACATTTGGGTATCTCTTGGTGTTCTTCTACTCGGGCTTAAAAGTCGTATAGACCAACCAGAGTACCAGGAGTCCAGAATCGCCCGGTAGGTATATAAAGGGCTAACATATATCGACACGCATGAGCAGCACTTAGCCGTCACGCTTATATTCCTCGGAGGCGATAAGGGGCGAGCCTTCCGCTGTTTATCGGCGTTTCAAAGCTCAGGTTTACAGCGGAAGCCTACTGAGAATTTTCTGATAAAAATCTTGAGGTAGAAGTCATCGATCTCTAACTGTTCCAGGGTTTAAGCTCCATGAAGTTACAAGTCAATCTATAGCGAGTGTAAAAGGAAAGTCACTTTTTTTCTCCGTCATAATGATTTTGTTTGGCACGACCATAATCTGGAAAGTTTCTGGTTTTGGAGATATTGAAGGTCCAAGTTCCATTTTTTTCCACGAAGCAAGATTTAAATGTTCTAACTTGCATGTTTGAATATACCCAAAACCCTGTACTGTTGCAAAAGCACAATGTTTTGCTTACGAAAACAAAAATTTATCACGTCAAGAATAAAAGTTGTTTCCGTTATAATCATATTTGCTCAATTTTACTTAGTTTCATGAACAGAACATGTAGGCAATGGCTACGTGATGCGTCTTTTCACACCCTGTACGTAATGACATACTCCTACACAAGGGCGTGTTTATTCATTGTGCGTATGACTTGGCGGGATACAGCCGTGCCCCCAGACATCAATTGGCATGACATACTTTGTCCGGAATTTGGACCCGCCATGATCGAAAGCACGCAAGCAATTGATTTAATTGATGCCGTCTATGACAAGCCTACGTCTGATCAATTTGTTGGCGTATGCAGTCAGTTGGCAACTTTGAATTGTGTCCAAGGTTCCCTTCATTGGGGGGTGTGTCGCTTTCTATGCACGCAAATCCATATTTGCAAACTTGAACAGTGTCCTCAATTTGTAGTGTAAATATTTAGTGAAACAGTATAGTTTTTTGGCTACTCGAAGTTATATGATCAGTCAATGATGGTGCTTTTAGTAACTCAAAAATGAGTGGTTATAATCTGACTATAGTATGAAGGAGACATGTGGCAGTAACTGGATTGGAGATTGGAGCAGAAAAATGCCAGTATTCTCAAAGATGATTTAATACAAAATATTACAACAGATAACAATGATAAGGATGATGTTAAGAAGTTCGCTAAGAAAAACGAAAAAGCTCTTAAAGAAGCAATGTTAGACGTAAATCTTTGCCATAATAGCCAGAGCAGCAGTGGCTACCAGTTACAAAATCAGCTGTCAAGTTCAAGCAACATAGTTGAGGTCAAAGCACTCTGTATGAGAATGACGTAATTGTACGGAAGTCGTTACTGGGCCATTGTTATCGCGAAATTAGTTTCTTAGTTAAAATTGTCGCGTAAAAACTTGATGTTTTTACGTTTTTCAAGTTTTTAATGGGCGGTGTAATTAGATTTTTGTATTTTTCTTGTATTTTCTTTGTTATTTTTGGTTATGGCAAATGTTTTATTAGATTTTAGCCTAGTTGTAGGACTAGGGTTATCTGTGTCGACTATTTTGTTACTTTGTATATATCACATGCTTGGGTTTTAGGAGTGCCAGTATCATCGTCATATCAGCCAGAAGGCGTTCACTCCTGGAGATGGCTGTGCTTCTTATTATTCTTGTGGTATACACCAAGGCACTACAGTGTCCACAGTGCTCTTTAATATTTATAAGGTTTTCACAATGATGTTAGTTTTATGTTGGCATTACGTGAAATAAGTGGCCGGTATTCTCTGGAACCACAAATGGTACCTATCATTGCGTGGTACTCATTGAGTGGGACATCAAATATTTGACGTAAATGTTCAATTAAGGTCATAGTTTCATCTATTGACTTCATCAAATCAATAACGTCGTCTCCTTCTCTTCATAACTGGAGATTATGACTGAAAAAACAGTATTTAGCACACACGGAACTAATCAGCACATCCAGTAAATGCGAGTTCTCGATAAGCCACATACGATCCGAGAAGAGAATCGAGAATCAAGATTTCATAACGATGATTACTTTTAGGAATCGACTTTCGTTTTTGTGTTTTTGTTTTTGTCTTCGGGCACTTTACGGATTAAAATCGATTCTGTATGATTATGTGTGGTTTTTATTTAGATAGTATCTTTTTGCTTGAGGGTACTAGTATTTTTATACTGTAATCGATGTTCAAGCGATTCGTTTCGATTGTTATTATTTTATTCTGATTATGTAGTAGGAATCGGTTATTTAGATTAATGAGTGGGTATTAGCTTTACTACTATGTGTTTATCTTCACGCCCTTTATGTCTTATGTCATGCCCCTGAATGTCTGATGCTGTATGCGAGCTTTTATGTATTGTATGTTTTATGTGGCGAGGATTTTCATCAGATAATATTTGATGATACGAAAGTCTACGACGTCGGGGATAGGGCGATAAACTGGAGTTGGCGGCACATCTGACTAGAATCGGAGACGATGGATGGAGTAAAGTTTTGACCGAATGAAGGCCAAGGTTGGGCCTAAGGAACAAGGGCCGTCCAAAAGCGCATTGGGTTGACGATATCGTCAAAGTCACGGGAAACGGGTGGGTAAGGGACGCACAGAACAGAGAAGAATCACAGAACCAGGCCTATACCCAACAATGGGTGATACCGGGCTGAAATAATGACGATGATGATTTGATGAAAGTAGCGTTTGTTTGTCTTCATCTTCAAGCTTTACATGCTGTAAGATGACATTATTTCCTTAGCAATATTTAGTACCTACTACCAATATTACTAAAAATATCATTGAAATCCTCTCTATAACAATCATGAATCTCACTGACACCTTTATAACCAAGTTTGCATACACTTTATGTTATGAACCGTAATAATATAAGTCAGCAATCACAAATTAAATCTGAAGGTACATCAAGTACGCCGCAGTGATTATGGCACTATCCTAGATCGCTATAGCGGTCTTATGTATACGGATGAGTAGATAGAACAGTCAAGTACAGTCATATCCAAAGTAGGTTCGTCACCTAAAGAGAGACAGCCATATTTTTCTGCTTTTTGCGCGGTAGTATTTGATTTTCCAATTTCAAATTAAAGCATGTTAGCATATCGTTATGTCAATATCACGGTATGACATTTAACTATCTTCTTTAGGTGACGAATTAAAAATGGGACACAGGCAGTGTCATTTTTTTTTTAAATATGTGGTGAAATGGCCAAGTCATTAAAAAGTTTTTAGGTTGATGGCAACTGGAAATTGTTAAATTTTTCGAGTAATTACAAATCATTTTATATGCGGTACCGGACTGTTAGAGCTGTAGCTTCAAAAGGGCACCCATGTGACTTGACTTGATTAAGCAAAGAAAACGGTCGAAGGTGTTCAGACAGAAGACTTAGGCTCGTATTACAGAACGTCACTCAATACTCAAGCATCATTTAAAACTAGATTCAAGCCATTTGATTGGTTGAAACTAGTTTTAAATGATGCTTGAGTATTGAGTGACGTTCTGTAATACGGGCCTTATTCTATTTGTGTTTTCTTATGCTTGTTTTATTTTTTGCAATACTTCATGTTTAGCGCAAATAAATGTATTTTCTTTCTTTATCTTTACTTGACTGTACAAAAGTCAACATCAAACCACATAACGGTAAAACTAACAAATCATTCCATCTAGTGTCTGGAAGCGAGTACGCTTACAATTGTCGTGTTAGCCTGCGAATGGAGAGCAGGAAGACCTAATAATACCTGTCTGGCCACTAGTGATGTGCGGCCGACTATCGATGTCGATAACGAGAGCTCTCGTTATGAACCAGTTTTTTGTAGTAAGGGATTGCATGCGCTATGGTTTATCGATGTTAATAAAAATAAGTAGCATGTTTTGACTTAGTAATATGAAGAATTTTATGCCAAGAGCAATGAAACTGACGCTTGGTCGACACAATTTTTCTAAGTACGAACTGTGTTAATATGAATTATAGATTCTGGTGGTTTCGCACAATAATCACTAAACAAGTATAAATGTTATTTTCATAACAATAGAGTCCTTTGTCTACACGAACCGTAACGAACAAGCAATATCGATAAAACACTATACTTCATTTGTTTTATTGCTAACGCCGACGTAAACACACAAACAGTCCATTTGAATCTATGTTGTTGTTAAACAAGATATAATTTACTACTACAATTGGAATTTATAGCGGTTTATTGTGGTAATAAATATCAAATGATCTATAAAAATTTGGATGTGTTATCAATCTTTGTTTCGTTTCGTTGTTAAGTGACATGAGTGATAGTATCATTTCGGTGAAACTGTTACGGACCCATTGCATTTTGTCTATGTTTAAGGTTAATGATATTCCTGTTACTAAAACTGTGTTATTTACTTTTTAGATTATAAACAACGAAAGCGAATATTCTTTGGATATAGTTTTTTTTTTATTTCCTGAACAAACTGCTAAGAGAGACAATTGTTAGCTTTACACTCGTGACATTGATTTTTGTATTTTGAAAATATTATCTAACTACGAAAATCATTTCCTTGAACTAAAACGTAAGATACTTAGTTGTGTTTTCTATTTTCTAAGTCCCTGTTTTTCCATAAAAAAAAAGTTGAAATTGGAGCACAATCTATCGACATAAACCAGTCCCATCCCTAGAGGTGTGGAATTACGACCGGTCGTGTAGAATCAGCGCTTGTAAAGGCTTCTCTTGACAATCTCAGTGTTGTTGTGCAGTTCGTGGAAAGCCGGCCGAAATTAGACACGATAAAAATAACTGTTACCTTCATAAGTTTATACCTTGTTGATGTTTTAATCTTTTAAGAAGTGCTGATTCATGTTGTAAAGAGATTATATTCACTTGCATAAGTTCTCGCTGTATTGCACTTTTGATAACTTGCGTTGTATTGCGATTTTACAGAAAAAGGTGTCTTTAAATTTTTTTTTCTTATGACTGGTCGTTTTAGTAGGTATTATCTGCGGTGTCCTCAATAATGTTTACCATTTCCGCATGACTTGTAATCAGCATTCATTTTTTGACATCGTTTAAGGATGCTTTTCATAATCAGCCTATAATGTTTCCACAGGTAGAATATAGCATAGGCCTCATCTCCGTGAGAAGGAGTGGGCCGTTATCTAGCACGCGAGCCCAGTTCGGATAGGTGGATAACCAGTTAGGATGCTTATTCTTACATTTTTCTCTATTTACCTTCAACTTTACCATACGCTACAACAGTATCATAAACTTCATTATAATTCTTAATACTAATAACTGTTTTGCACCGGAAAACATTAACAGCAGTTGCATCCACGTTCAGCGCTTCTATCATAACTTTGCGTTTATCCTTCACATCTATCCAGCGGCTTGCAACAGCGCTTAGAGCTAAGTTACA
Source organism: Eurois occulta (assembly GCA_950022335.1). NCBI lineage: Eukaryota > Metazoa > Arthropoda > Insecta > Lepidoptera > Noctuidae > Eurois > Eurois occulta. The sequence goes on from OX465482.1 coordinate 2,919,402, forward strand.
TAACTGAATGTAAATAAACAAGTAACTTGATATTTGTACAGTAGACGATGATTAGCGTCTTCTTATGAATAATAATCGTTTGATTATCGTGATTATGTACACAGAGTATAAACAGAAGTATTGGAAGGAAGTTGTTTTAAAAGTATAGGTAAATATTAGTGATGTAAATGCAGCGTATAGAATAGGGATGGCAACAGTTCTTTCTTAAAATTTATCAATCAAAGAATCGTGAATTGGTAACTTTTTTGTTTATTTCAAAATATCTATATTACACCACCCCTGTGAAGGTTAAGGAGATGTGTAGGTACCTAATAGTACCTACACTCACATTTCGCCAGTTATGTTTATTATTTTCTAGGAAAAAGAGGAAATTCGAGTCTGTTTATCGAGACCTACTTTTTGAAAATGTGCTTTGTGCATGTCATAAAAAAATCTAAAGATATAAAATATTTAGGATGCTAGAGAATCCAAATACATTCAATCAACGTCTTTAAACACCCTGTCACATTTCATTCCACCGTCATTGACACCCTATTAACCATGTCCACATCTCAAGGGAAACATAAGTACGACACTACATTATTTTTTATCCTCATTCATTGAAATCATTGACAGAAGCTATAAACAGTATCCATCTACTAGAAACAAAAAAAATCACATCGTTAAGAACACAGCATACCGTTCTCCATTTTATGTGTGACACAAGGCTATAAAGAATGGTCAACAGTTCAACACGCACTTTTTTAGTCCCAACTTTTTTACCATATTTGGAACGAAATGAGGGATCGAATTAACGATGTCTTTTCAAATAAATGAATCGGAAAGTTTTTTTATTTTTCAACGGGTGCGCGAAAGCGTGATGGGAAATAAAATTTCATGGTTTGATTTGATTTTCAGAGCAGTAATAGTATGTCGTGACAAAATTAGGAAATGTATAGGACATTTTTGAATCGAAATTAATGTCCAATCAACCTTTTATAATAGCCATTAACTATGTTGGTCGACTTTATTGACCATGTGTCTGTTTATAAACAACCATCTATTTCTTGGAAAAAAAAAATTGTTTTTAATACAACTACCTAATTATAAATCAGTTTAATAAACTTCAATGTTGTTTATTAATTTGGTCCTTTGGAATGTTAAAGCTTAATAAGTCAAGGCATGACTACGTTTTATTGTTTTATTTACGTTTGTTGTTACTTATTTATTTGTGTGGTCTTCGTGATATGAATAAATACATTAGATTAATTTTATTATTTGCCTGATAAAATTGCTATATTACGGTGTGGTGTTCCTCCTCTAGAGAGATGATTATAATTAATGTTGATGGATGGAGAGCGAGAGGAAGACCAAGAAAACGATGGATAGATTGTGCGTGGAATGATATGAAAGAAAGAGGAGTAAATGATAGCGTGACGGTTGACAAAAGATTATGGAAGAAATAAACGTGTTGCGACGACCCCAAGAAACATGGGACAAGGGCAGGAAGATGGTGGGTGGGTTGTTGGTGGATGGTGGTGGTGGTGGAGGGTGTTCGTCCTCTATCGTGCCAATACCAAACTTTACCACTTTTTAAATTATAAATATCTTGGGACAACCAACACACCGCCATCTGATCCCAAACTAGGCAGAGCCTGTACTATGGCTACCAGACAACTGATAAACATACATATATATTTCTAAATACATACATATTATAGATAAATTACACACCCAGATACAGAACAAATAATCGTACTTACCGCACAAAGATTTGTCCTGTGTGGGAATCGAACCCACGACCTCCGTCCTAGCAGTCAGGGTCACTAACCACTAGACCAACAGGCCAAAAAATTATTTTGGAAATCTTTCACATATAGGTAGGTAAGCATTCGGTATCAGGTTGTCTCTAAACCAGGAAAAAAATTAATTGAACAACCATTCTTTGAAACATAAACCGACCAGCGACACACACAACTAAAAAGAAAATATCTATAGGTATCTGTTTAAACCATTTCCTCAATCCTATATAACTAAACCATAGATAAATACTAAGAAGTACCCATAAAACAAGATCTAGTAGTTCTCAGAAACATAACACAACCTGTAAAGTGAGTCGGTTGGTTTTTGCAAGAAAAACTAAACTCCGGTGAAAGGCTAGGACGTATATCTAGATTAGTACGGAGATGGAAAAACTGTGGAGAGTAGTAATCGTGTTCTGGTAAAGGAGATTTATTGAGGGGGCTAGTTTATGTGCTATTTTAATGTATCCTACAGTTTTATTTATTTAGAGTTCATTTTTAAATGCATCAGCAATTGTAATTTTCGCTTCTCAATGTTTTCTCTGTTGTGCAAAAGGCCATCATCTACATCATCTGCCTAGCCTTTTCCCAACTCTGTTGGGGTCGGCTTCCAGTCTAACCGGATGCAGCTGAATACCAGTATTTTACATGGAGCGACTGCCTATCTGACCTCCACAACCCAGTTAGTACTGGGTAATACTATACCCCTTGGTAAGACTGGTTGTCAGATTTTTTGGGGCACTAACTACCTACCTTCAATTACCGGGGCCAACGGCTTAACGTGCTTTCCGACGCACGGAGGAAACTTGGTATGTAATGGGTGGTCACCCATCCACACACCAACCTAGGCAAGCACGGCTTAACCTAAAGATCGATCTGAGCAGCTGTTATTATTTTGCCACGAGCCCCTCAACAAAAGGTTGTTCCACAAAAGGCCCTTCGGCACAATTTTATTCGACTATATTTTTTTTCAATAAACATTTTCACTCGACTGACCCAGAAGGCTTAGAACTTTTTCTAAGCCTTTTGGATCAGTCGGCAGTATGACTTTAATATTGCACCAAAATATACCTCGTATCTATTGAATTTATTACCAATTAAAGGGTAGACCCAGTTAATGTTAACAAAATCAGTACGTTTACTTTGTGTAACCAGATATTTTTAACCTTAAGACAAAAGGGCAGTGACTAAGGACTAGTACTTGAGGTCGCAGTTCAAACCCTACCCGTTGAACTATTGTTTAAGATTAATAATTATAGCCATTGTAGAGGCCTTTGAATTAGGTATATTTAGTAACTAATGGTACGTACTATGTATAGACGCCAGCAGGTCAACCTACCCGAAACTGTCAGATTTTCCCAACCAACCGTGAACCTAAAGTTTTAGAGATAAAGTTGAAAATCTATTAAAGAAATTTGACAGATTGTAGTAGCTTGATGTGCTGGCCATCTGTATATAGCACAGACAAGTGGCAAACGCTTTCAAAGCGTTGCGTTTTTCTAGATCATTTTCGTTTTTAACAAGGACGACATCAGCTTTTCGGTAAAATTTGTAAATTCAATTAAATTTTTTAATTTTCCGTTATCGTTTTCACCAAGTTATCGCTATTAGAATGTCCTTTTGTCTCGACCAACTAAACTTTGTCAACCGGGGCGTGCGTTTGTTTATGTATGTATGTTCAATCAAATATTTGCATTACAAAGTAGCGCTATTTGCAAAGGACAAAACATGTCACTGTACGATCAAAATGAACACCCTATTTTGTCGGCTACACATTCATTTTCATTTCAAAGGCAATGCGGCAGAATTATTTGTGTTTTTTATGTGTTATTGTGTATGGAGTCATACGTGTACATAATTTATAATCAGACATTTTGTATCACCTTGAGATTGAGAAGTGTAAGTCGTTTTCAGCCACAACGATTCCATTTGCACGCTCAACCTCATAGCGACTGAGACGGACTTATAAGTAGTTCTCTCGGTGAATTCACAAAGAATGCCTTGTTTGTAATTAGTTATAGGTATTAGTTCTAAGTAACAATTAAGTTAAGTTAAGGATTAAGTCCCACCTCAGGCTCGGTGGAGTGACGATCTTCGCAGGGCGGCTGGTAGCAACTGGATGAGAGTTGCTGAGAATCGAGTTGAATGGCGTGCGATTGAGGAGGCCTATGTCCAGCAGTGGACTGCTATAGGCTGATGATGAATGATGATGAAGGATTAAATTTAGCAATTAAATTAGGTTAAGGCGCATTCACCGCATTGCTTAGCTGTAATGGTAGATGTAAGTCTTGTAAGTTAATAAAAAAAAAACTGGTATACAGGCTTCATCTCTGTGAGAGGCTGTATTCTACTAAGCAGCCCCAATGCAGTTAGGCGGAGGTCACATTTCTTGAAATTTCCGTTTCTTGGAAATCCCAGTTTCCTTGCGAAGTTTTTCTACACTGTTTTGAGAGCAGTGGTGATGATATAATGTACACAAAGTAAAGTGCCTTGCTTGGTTTTAAACCTACCTCCATAACACTTTAGTCACAGGAGTTTTAGTGCTCTCTTGAGAAAGGATAGCCAGAAGTGATCAGCTTGAGAAATCAGTCGATTGGAGTAAGTATGGAGATTAAAACACATCGTAAGCCATCATAGTCTTGATAAAACAACGATCGTCCGCTTTTAAAGCATGGCGATTATAACAGAAGCCATGTTGGATAGTAAATAACAACCGGTTATGAATGAACGAACAATTACTTTGTTTTTAATCGACGGTTAAGACCAAGATTCATCAATATTTATTCCACATACTTGACTAAGAAAAGCACATGGATGAATAACACAAAATTATTGTTTTATACAATTAAAGGACATTCGTATTCAACGGTCAAGTCTTCATGCATTAATGATGCAAATTAATAAAAAGTTTATGCATCGATAAAATCTCTCATTGAACTAGATACTTGTTAAGAGCTTGGAAACCGAATCTCGGCGCGAAATCACCGCTCCCACCTTATTTACTAGCGACCTACTTGTCAAGTATCGACTATCGATTACACTTATTAAGCGAGCGGGTACAACACTAGTGATAGGCGGGGTTGACAAGACCATGGTAGGCATTAACGGTAACACTGTGTTTACTGTTGTACTTACTTAAGTATTATATTGGGTATGTATAGCTCTGTACTAAAACATTTAAAAAATGCTAAGGAATTTAAATAGGTTTTATTTTTTATTTTGGTACGCATCGATGGGAAGAGACCAGATGGTATGACAATAATGCCATGGAAGTTGGGTAGCCCTTTGGTGTGGGATGCAATTTGCGTCGGCACCCTTGCGCCATCCCATTTTTCTAGCACAGTGGGCTACGCTGGTGCGGCTACTGCAGGTGCTGAAAACCTCAAACGGCGCAAATAAAATAATTTAATTGGTATTTATTTGTTTGAACCGTCTGGGGTTGAAACACTAGGGCCATGGGGTCCGAGTGCCCACCTCGGATTTCGTCAAGCGACTTAAACATTACTGTTTTTTTACATTTTTTTGCCAAAGAATCAGCATTGCCATCCAAAGTGGCAATGCGGCCAGCCTTCTGGGCACTTTTCCTGTTGACAGCATCGTGAACGAATTTTAGGACGCTTTATTATTTTGTTTATTTAGTTTGTAAATAATTTTACAACATAATATACCTTCATTGAAGTATGTATAAACAAAGCAAGAGTTCTTTGCACCGCACCAGAAGTAACACAGTACATACAAAATCAAAATCGATTTATATTCTTCTGGCATTTTCCGAATATTCCAGTCATACATTATGATCACCTGGTTATTTTGCAAGTGAGTCACATGATGGGACCTCTCAGTTGGCGCACAATTAATTCTAAATGATTGTGTGTGATGATAATGTTGTAGCACAGCTTGGGAGAGGCCCGTGGCCAGCAGTGGACTGCAATAGGCATTGATTGAGTGTTTAGGCAAATGCAATATGCATCTTTATGTCAGGAGGCAATCGCTTTATGATTAGGTCAATCCATAACATAACATCACGCCTGTAACCTCCGAGGGGTTAGGGAGAGGTGTAGGTACCTACTACCTAATAATGCACCCACATTTCGCCAGTTATGTTTAAGTCCCATGTAATAGGTGGCGAGTCTTTTGCCATCAACCGGGCACAAATCCAGACTCCGTGGCTGCTGCTGAGAAATTCCTGATGGAAAAACCCAATAACACTTTGCCCGACCTAGGAATCGAACCCAGGACCTCATGCTCAACCCATAGCATTTTTTATTGGTTTGATCTTGCCATTTGGCTTTTCAATCATCGTTATCATTGGTACAGTGACGCTTTTGTCTAGACCTTCTGATCTTAAGTGGCCACAGCTGCTCATGGACATGTGGGTCAGAAAATCGTCATGACTGTAATACAAGAGTAATACAAGACTTAGCAACTTTGCTTACCCAATAATCTAATTTGCACTCACTTCTAATTGAAATATGCTATAAAAGACCTATAACAGTCGTACACCTGTACAGATGTACTTTCTCTGTCGTGCAAAAACACCTATATTACAGTCAAGTGTCTACAGTACACTGCATCTCATTACTATTCTATTCACGAAGGCAACTCGATTACGGATGATGTCAGTGATCAGTTTACTTTCGTCTTCTTTATCCAAGGGTTTTACCGACCTGTCAATAGGATCTGCTTTGTATACATCGTCTACTGCTTAATATGGTTTCCAGTTACTGAATATCTGTTTAAATTTATACGACATTTCTCTCATAGTGTATTTTGGTCGTTTAGCTTCTTTACATTTAGGTTTTTCCAACGTAAACTTGAAGAGTAGTTTGAAATTCTAGCTACCTAGAAGTTTTGGGTATGAATGTGGATGGCTATAAAAGTAAATGAAGGCCGAAGAAACGGTGGATGGACTGTTTGAAGGATGGCATGGCTAAAAAGGAGTTGACCGCTGAAATTACGAGTAATAGAGGAGTATGGAAGAAAAGACATGCTGCGCCGACCCCGAAGAGAATGATGATGATCTCGCAACAAAAATGCATGTAACTTTAGAGTTTCAATGCAACAGTTCACAGCACTTACATGAGCAAGCACACACACACACAAACCGAAACACATACACATAGACGTACATACATACACAAATAAACCTCCTCATACACCAAAACATAATCTTCGATTAGTATTCCACAATCATCCCAACAATTTCCCAATTACATATGGCGACAAAGTTGCGTATGTGTTTGTATGAATCGCATGTCCTGATGATCAGATAAAGGGATACCTTACAGCATGGATTACGGCAGGCCCTGACCCAGTTGGGCATCAATGAAGCCTGACGAAGGCTGATTTTCTTGATATGCTTAGAAATAGTGTCAAGATAGGAATTAATATGCAGAACTGCGATTTACGACTCGATGGAAATGATTTTGCTGGTCTAGGAGTAAGAAATGAATCCTTAGTAGATGATGCTAAAGTCGATTTAACAGATGCAGCAATTAATATAATTCTCATTCACAACAACATAAAAATTCTGTTGCTTGATAAAAGTAGAACCGTCGATTTGCTTAAAAAAACTAATGAAGATAACTAATAATTAAAATGATTAGCCAAGCTAATTGATGAGACTTTTACGACCCATTACCTATAGTACTGTTTATTATCAACAGTTAATAGCTGCAGTAATTTTCTAACACTAATTCCTATAACGACCAACATTTACTCGCATCAGAGCCTCTACTTTGTAGCTATTGCAAGTAATCTCAGTACAAATTTGATAAGTACTTATATGACCGTAATTCACGCTTTCTATCGAAAGAATCAATCGAATTCCTCGTCTAATATGCTCTATAATTACGCCCTAAAACGTAGGTGTTAGTATAATATAGATGAATGTATTATCAAGATTATTGATGATGTATGTGGTCACGATTCGGCCCTTCTGTTGCCTGTAGGAGTAACAGATGCGTTATAATTCTGTCTATTTGTGTTGAGTTTCATTGAACTTTAGTTTCGGAATGAATTTGGACTGCCTTTACGCCTGAACAATCTTATATCGAACAATCTCTGTCTTAATGAATGCAACCTACATTCTCCTTCTCAGTTACGTCATCATAGTTTTGAAGCTCAGGTTTAGGACCAGTTTCACGAACACAATTTGACAGAGAATCAATTACTTTGACGCCGCCGCGCCGACTCAAAGGACCAATTCAGTTTTTAATCGTTCGAAAGACTGTTAAAGCCAAATGTCAAATGCGCAATAGTCAACGGTGATTGCTGTGGAAACTGGCTGCAATGGTGAAACAATCAAATGTAGGTAACTGTTTGTTCTGACTAGACTGTAAGGCGTCATTTGCATCAGTTTCAACCTAACTATTTCTAAGTTACGAGTAGACAAACAGACTAAGATACAAGTTGGATATACTCAGTAACTTGTGTAGTTAATATCAATGGAATTTATTCTCGAACAAGTTACTATATCTTGTTTGTAATTGGAGCTGTGTCGATTGTCAATTATTATGATTTGTTGCGTTTTAAACAAATTTCAACTTTAACAATTTAATGAATTAAGGTCGTAATTAAGGAATTTGGAATATTAATTACAAGTATTTCGGCACCTCGTGTCTATTATTTGATTTGAATGAATGCTTGATCAAATCAATCTATTTCGTAATCTCCTAGTTGGGGTTTTGCCTTGGCGGTGTCGACCGAACACATAATTGTTTAAATGAGAGGCAGAGCGTAGACTGGTTCCTATGAAGAGTAGGGCCAAGCATCTGCTTGTGTTATCTGACTCGTACCTCAGCTGTTATTTGCTTTAAGTATAAATTCATTTACTGTATCTTCTTTGTCTGCAAATGCATGTCTTTCATTCCTCTTCTCTAATCATAATTTCGTAGCTTCTCACTAATTCTATATCTTGGTCACATTTACCCCAAATTACATTACATTTCTCCTCCTAATTATAACTCTCCACTTTTAAAGAACATCTCATTCCATGCAATCACCTCAGAACACGATTCCGAACGCCATTTCTTTCTACCCTCCGGTGTTGCAAGTATGCATGATTATATTCAATTTGTTTCAAGAAAAGTTAACAATACAGTATTAACTTACTCAGAAATGTTAATAGTTTGTCCTGAGGCTCTGTGTTTGCACATTCTTTAAGTGCTTATGGAGGGTAAGTTAAGTATGCACGCAAATAATATTATGAAGAATGTGAACAAAACAGATGTATTATCGTGAATCATTCACTGTTATGATGATTCCATGAAGGTAAACGAGACTAGCTGGTTCTTATGAGAAGATTGACCAGCCAGCATCAGTAGAAGAAAGACTGGCTGCCTAGGGCACTACTGCGTTCTAGAGAAGCTTCTGGTAGAGGCTATCCCATGATAAAATTACGGCATAGCCAAAGCAGACAAAGTCCAGCAATGTACAGGCAAAAGCGTAGTTGTGGGTGTGTATATTATTTTATCGTAAAGGAAGATGTAAAAAATCAAGTTCTTCTTGATAGACAGATGTGTTGCTATTGAGTTTATTGTGTCAGTTCTTCTTGACACACGGATGTTACCTGACAAGCGGGTGTATGACTCTAGACAGAACGATTTGTTACTAAGTAGTAACAAGTATTGGATTACGATTTTCTTCGTCTTGTCCCGTCTAGCGCTCGTAAATATTTGAATATCTTTGTTAAAACACTTAAAACCTGTCAAGGACAGGCTTTTTGGGGGGACGGTGTTATGTAATTTCTGGCGTTCGTAAAACACTTATAAAATAAACAAATGGAGGGTTTATTAACCTTGTGCATAAAAATGGAAGCAAGCGTCCGTTGACCCTTGTTTTTCTTCCACCGTAAAGGAAATACATTTCTCCAGTCTTGTATACCATTTCAATTAATAAAAATACTTCAATCAGAATGACAGACGTGGTCGGAAGTACAACCTGCGATTCTAGACTCACAGTTTCTACTAGAAAGTATTCCTAAACTACTTGTGCGTAACACAGGTAGTCTACAGTAATACCATTAGGTAATGTTTCATAGTACTGCCGAGTTCACTGATGGTCTGCCATTTTTAACCCTTATGTCCTAAGTAATAAGGTTGAAGAGTGGTCGACCGTTAGTGAACTCGGTATTACTATGGCAGGGGAGAGGAATTGATAAAAATCTGCTAAAACATATCATTACGCCGTTAATCCCCGAAGGGTTAGTCAGAGGTGTGCCTTATAGTACATTCTAATTACGCCAGCTATGTTTAAGTTCCATGTATTACGGGGTGAGTCTATTGGTACTAACCGGGTACAAATCCAGTCTCCGTGGCTCTTAATGAGAAATTTCTGGTGAGGAAACCAAAATCAATTTGCCCGGCCTGGGAATTGTACCTAGGAGCTCAAGCTCAATAGCCGCACTTGCGATCACTAGGCTTTCTAACTAAATGAAACTTCTAACAGTTGACTCTGTCACGTCAACTCCCGGTAGCGTTGTTCTAGATAGACGAGAATTATTCAATTATGCTGGCGCGAGAGCTGTACCCTGGTTCAAACAATTGATAAACTTGCTACAGCATTGCTAACCTTATCGAATTAAACATAGAATCGTAAGTCATTTGGTGTTAATGGATTAAAATGATTGAAAGTATACACTACATTTGGACTGCATTATGTTCGTATATTAGATTAAGGAATTGAAATAAATAGATGATTTGCTGTCAGTTATTTTGAACTAGTTTACATTCAGGACATTAATTTGATCAATCTTTGTTATGCTTAAGCTTGGTACACACTACAAGACAGACAACGAAACGTTGATACTTACTGTCAATATCTGCGGCTTACTCTACGAAAAATGTATACGGGGTGGAAAAGACACCGACCCGAAAATGGTTACCACGTACTCGTACGTATTCAATATATTATTTTGAACACAAACAAATCAGCTGTTCCAAACATTTTGACCGTGTAGGTATTGCACTTTTGTAGAAAAACGGTTTTTTTTATTATCCGATCAAAAAATTCTATGTGGGGGGGTCAACGTGGTGTACTGATTACGTGGTAACCGTTTTCGCGTCTGTGTCCCTTACACCCTGTATACTGAAAAGGAAAAGTTTTTAATAATTTTGAATTGTAAATAATTGTAATATTGTTGAGCACTATAGGAGACCGTACTATCGGAGTAATCATCATCTGCCTAGCCTTTTCCCAACTATTTTGGGGTCGGCTTCCAGTCTAACCGGATGCAGCTGAATACCAGTATTTTACATGGAGCGACTGCCTATCTGACCTCTACAACCCAGTTAGTTCTGGGTAATACGATACCCTTTGGTAAGACTGGTTGTCAGACTTTCGGGCCATTGATTACCATGTAACGACTGTCAAAGATCTACAAATAACAGCCGGGACCAACGGCTTAACGTGCTTTCCGAGGCACGGAGGAAACTCGGTAATATAAGATATAAAAACATAAATAACGTAAACATAACAAAATAAAATTTTGGCGTCTTATGTCTTCTAGGTTTTAATAATAAAGCTAAAGTTATATGGTTAAGTGAAGTTAATGAGATATCCTTGGACAGTTAGCTTGTTTATGAGGTGTTTAGGTGGCGCCATCTGCTCTCTTAGCTTTGCGTAATATTACTTGCTATCGTAACTTATGAGCTTAAATATGTGCAAAAATGCATTTTACAAGCCTGCACCAATAAAATATGAGAGCATAAAAGGTGTTACATTATGGTCAATAATATTCAATATGATTTTAATGGTGTAACGAAACACAACATTGTAACCGGCTGGTTAAAGTCACATAAAACTATGTTTTTATGAAACCATAAAAAGAACAAGCTTTAAAAATATATTTTATTATTTTTACGTCTGAATTGTGTGATTTCTTAAAATTTACGTTTATTAATCACCAATTTTATTGAATAATAATTTTATTAAAAATTTACACTGTAAATCACGCATTCAACGCATGTTTAAAATAGCGTTCTATTAATGTAAATTGTCCGATTATGACTGAGACCATATTTTTTTAGGTATGTTTATAGTTAAGAGGGCACAGGCCCTGCGATTCTCCATAGAAATGTATTCCCCCTTTTTTCCAGAATAACGCATCCAGAGCAATATTTTTTTCTTTCATAAAATCAAGGTCTACTGTAGACACAAACCTGTTATTTTCTTTTTTTTCAGCAACTAATGAATAAAGAAAATATGAGACTACAAAATTTGTCAAAAAATGTACCATTTTTACGGCCGTGATTAGAGGACTACCAGATTAATTCGAAAAGTTTTTAACATAAAAGAAATTGATCGGAACCTAGACATACTCTTTCTTAAAATTTTAATATGAAAAATAATTGAATCGGCTCAGTTTTCGAGGCGAAAAAGGGGATTACGAAACATCGATATCGTCAATTTTTTTTATAATATAATCGGTCTGAGCTGCAGCTGTCCCTATCGCACTCTACGGGGGCAGGCTTGATGCGGCGCGATGGCAATAGTTTCTTCAAATTCCTACCTCGCAGGCCCTGTTCCCTCTTAAATACATTAGTTAAAGATTCACGGTGAAAGCAGCCTTAGTGTAAAAAGTACCATAGGTCATAAAAAAATCATAAACGTTATAAGTAGGTACATTGAATTATATATATATGAGACAGTGCTAAATAGAGCTATTTAACATCAACCTTCACAAAGTAGGTGGCATATTACTTTTCTTGGACAGCCGTTAAAACCGGCGTTTTCCTGTCATTACAAGATTAACTTAAACATGTAATGTTAATATGAGCTATTAATAGTATTTATTCACACCTAGTCAGGGAGATATTTAACTAAAACATGGCCAGACCACAGTCACTTAGTCTTAAACGGCTTTAGAAGTTTGTTGCAGTAAATAAGTAAATATCAGATTAAGTGCAAAGTTTAACATAAACATTTAGTAATGTTAACTTGCGAAATTAAATCCTTTAGCTTCACTCCAATTTCCGTTATAGAGGTGAGAAATAATCTATACTGTATTACATAATCAGCCTCTTTCTAGCTCCCCGTGTAGTGGTTGCAAGCATGCTGAGCATGAGATCTTCGGTTCGACTCCCGGGTCGGACTTAGTGTTATAGGGTTTTTCGAACATGCATTCTACTTGTGAGTCCGCGCCAACACCACAGAGCCTCTATTGCTTCTACCTAAATCGTATTATTTTGTAACTACGATAAAATCTTGATATTTATCGTGATTGCAACAGAAAAAGATATATAAGAACGATATAAAGATTGATTTGCATTTTTATCAATTCGTAAGTTTCAAGATTTTCGAACTGATTTGATTAGATAAATCTATTGATTTCTTTGCTATCATCATTAATTTGATTATAGATTAGACAACACGGATGTCTAGTCTAAAATAACTATATAAACAGTTAAGTGACACAATTTGTGTCACTTAACTGTTTATACACACAAGCTACTTCTTCTATTCTTGTTCATTTACCAGAAAACCCGAAAATCAAACCTTATTTACCTTAGCTTTATATTAGTGGCAATTGTGCAATAATTACCTGTAACAATAAAACAATTATAAGTACAATGATAATATTACTGAAACAAACATTTTCTACAAAATATTTTACAAAAAAAAACACTTCTCTGAAAAATTACTTTGTTTCATTGTTTAAGACGATATATGGATAAACTGTCATAATTTATTGCTTTGAAATGAATGTGATGAGATCACCTTAAGACATCCATATTATTTTAAACCATCTTTACATAACCTTAATATAATCCATAAAATTAATCCGCCCAACTGCACATTGTCAGGGCAGGCTCCGACGAAACATAATTTTGATTTAAAACGACAGCTTCATAGTGGTATAACCAAACATTTCAAAGAAATATGTCCAAAGGAGCATGCCCAAACCTGGTTCGTGTATGATCATATTAATCATCATCTTATAATAAACAGACACTGTTTAATGGAAGGTTGGGTTATTTTTAAACTGTTATAATAATATGGATGTAAAAGGTAATGTTAGCATTTGGTTTAGTTCATATAAAGGCATGACTTTAATGTTGTATTTTCCTTCCGTTGCTATATTCAGGTATTAAAAGAAAAAGGGAATAAAGTTGTAGATAAATAAATATTGCATCCTGATCTGTTTGCTGCTTGTGAGGGATATTATGTTTAAGAAAAGGTAATGGTGACTGTGGAAATTTTGTTTTTTTATAATCGAAGGCTGCTCATTCTGAAGATCCAGGAGAAATAAAGACAATTACTGTAAATGTAGTAACTCCATAAGTATTAACTACGGGTCACGTATACAGTAAGTAACAAAAACCCTGTTGTTCCTTCTACCTACGTTTTAAGAATCGGTATACACACGTAATAAAGGAAGTCATTTATAAAAAACGGTCAACAAAAATAATTAAAAAAAAAAAAATTTAATTATTAATATTTGTAAGGTTTAACTGATTTCTAGGCATCTTCTGTCGCGTCAAAGGAAGCCGCCGAGCTCGGCTATTTAGCGAAATAAAGATGTACTTGTAAAATCAGATACTCGAAACATTTTTTTGAATGTGTCGATTTTAATAGTTATTTGATTTTGGCCTCTCGACTGGCCAATGCTTAATTTTTTTTAATTATAACTTCATCAATGTTGTGCTTGTAGGTAAATGTATACGTCCCTAACAGGAACAACAGGGTTTTTGTTACTTACTGTATATTTGATGAGATTTAAGTAGGTATAGCATAATTTATTCCTGAGGCGTAGACAAATTGACAGAAAAGTTAATAATGTTTCGGATTGACGTAAGCTTCCGAAAAGCTGTTGAAAGTCAGCAATCAGAAAAACACAGAACCAAAATTAATGTACCAAGTCCACATATTGATGCATTTTTTCTTAACAAGCAGCAACACCTTGAACTGACAACTTAAAGTGGTCATACTGTACCAGGGACTTCGAACACGATTGACGTTTGTTGAGGGTTCAGTAGGCGTTAATGTATACTACAATCAAACTATTAATCTCGTCAACGCACACAATAATATGGACGTAGCCAGTAACAATATTTGTAATGTCATCATCATCTGCCTAGCCTTTTCGCAACTATGTTGGAGTCGGTTTCCAGTCTAATCGGATGTAGCTGTAGTACTTAGTACCCGTATATTACATGGAGCGACTGCCTATCTGACCGCCATAACCCAGTTAGTACTGAGTAATACGATACCCCTTGGTAAGACTGGTTGTCAGGCTTTCGGGCCACTAACTACCTGTTACGACTGTTAAAGATCTACAAATGACAGCCGGGACCAACGGGTTTGTAATGGGTCGGACCAACCTAAAGCAAGCGGCTGTTATTATTTAGCTACGAGCTCCTCGGTGCAACAATATTTGTAATGCCATTAAAAAAAAATCTACCGAATACAACTAAAGTAACACAACTAGAAACAAAACGAAGACGAGACCAAGACATCACGTCTGAACTCCCGTTAAACTGTTGTCTAAACACGGCGCAATGGTGGCTCACCTGGGTAAACAGTCAATAGTGACAATCGGTTAAGTGGGGAGGGTAGGTGTTTTTGTGTGTGTGTTACCGAAGGACTAACCCGTTATTAGTGACGCCGTTTCAAACAATGTTTTGGTCCTCATGATGTTAATTCTTTATAGTCTGTCATAATTTCATAACATTACCAGAGGGGTTAGACAGAGGTGTACCTAATAGAACACCCTCATTTAGCCAGTTATTTTTAGTCTCATGTCCCAATAGGAGGCGAGCCTATTGTCATCAATGGGCACAAATCCATGCATCCATCCATCCTCTGTGGGTGCTACTGAGAATTTCCTGATCGAAAAACCGAATGACATTTTGCCTGACCTGGGAATCGAACCCAGGTGTCCATGCTCAGGAGTCGTGCTTGCGGACACTCGACCAACCAGGCAGTTATATGTAGTCTGCCAATGTCAGCAAATGTATTTTTGAGTATAGATTACGTACAATTACACAACAGCATATTCTTGTCCGCGTCCGATGTTACTTGGAGTCAGCGCAACACGTTTCTTCTTCCATTCTCCTCTGTCAACTATCACGCTATCATTTCTCTTTCATATCATTCCTCAATTCCTCACACACTCCATCCATCTTGGTACTCTTTGACTATGTTTCCTCATCCCTGTCAATTCTGACGCTGATGAATTCATTATTACGATTTGCCTTAGTTAAGACAGGTTTACTTTACCGTACGTTAAGCCTCCCAGGTCAGTCTGATAGTAAATTTCTTATCTACAACGGAAAACTCGTAATGAATTTCTTCCATTTAAGTCTAGACTTTCCTTATTATTACGATCAACCTTTCAAATTAGAAGTTAATTACTACGGTTTAAGATATCAGTGTAACCGAACATGCACTATGAATATTAATAGACAGTAATCAAAGTTATAAATATGTCGATTCCGTTAAAAGCAATATCAAGTTGCCATGTAATTAACGTAAGTTTTATATCGGCTTAAACCACAGTAATTAATAACTCTGTCGTTTAAACCTTTCATTAAATGATTTTAAATGTGTCGTTGAATTCGTTGGTTGAAATTAATTAATTATTTAAAAAAAATATATAAATATGTATGTACCAAAAGCATTGTTATTTTTAAAATTATCCCATATTTAAAACTAAGACACTTGTAAGAGGTTGTATCTTAAGGCTGCGTTATAATATCGCTTCTTTTTTACAGCTTGAGCTATTCTAGCTGTGTGATTGGTTAGTTCCACACACATCCCTCGGTATGTCATCTCTGATGGCCTACCATGACGTCTTAGAGCAGGAGTAATTCCAGTGTGGGAAAGAGATGGTTCTAGACGACCTGAATAGCTTTCTCTTTCCCACACTGGAATTACTCCTGCTAACCCCCCTGGTGGAAACGCAGCCTAAAGACTATTTCAAATAACTGTTGCGCGCGCATCTTGACCTTCAATTACCTTCATCTACCTCACTACCTCATAATAAAACTACAGCAATAGTCGGGGCCGCTATCATAGTGCCATTCAGTGTAATAGTAATTAATCAATGTAATTACCCCATAAGCTGTAGTGACATGTTTATTCCAAGGAAGCAATAAAGATCCAGGTGCAAGGGTAGTGACACATCGCTAAAAGCTTTCGTGGGTGATGAATTAAACTCATAATCTTTAGAACTATCAAGTTATTTTTAGCGTTTATGGTACAGTCGCCAGCAGCAAGCAGCAACAAGTTACTACAAACTGTCTTTTCTAATTCGATTTTAAACTTAACCAAAAACATTTTATGGTTTAAAGTCATTTTGAGAAATTTGACAGTCTGTGGTAACTTGATGTGCTGGCGACTGTACTTAAGCATGTCTTACTGGAAATTACTGAAACAGGATTGTAAGAAAACAGGAAATAAATGTCGGAAAATAATCAGTTTATTGGTTTCAATCAACTCGTTAAATGAAAGGTCGTCTTAATTTTTATTGTCGCTAATTCCATAAACACAACTCCACCTACCTACTCTTAAATTTAACATTTAGTGCTGTGAAATTATCGATAAATCGACATCGTAAAATAACAATGTTTAACACCGTACTCGTTCTCGTGAAAGGCAGCCGTGAGGTTAACTTTAAAAAATGTGGAAAAAAAACTTGACTCTCGTTATAAGTTAACACCTACTTTTCAAGGTGTCACAAAATTAATAAAATTCAGCTAACAATTAAGATTGCGTAATTTAAAAACGCTACTTAAACGTTTATTGCTATTTTTATCGATATTAAATCGATATTTTTACGGCTTATCGATTGGAAAGCTTTTTTTTATTGAAAAAATAAAGTGTATAATAAAATTAGTTGATTGGGGATTGAAGTGTACTTCGTTTGACAGTAATTAATTGCAAGAGATAATATGGCTGTAACTTATTAGTAAAATCGCCAGGTTATCTCCTTTTATTGGTCGTTACTTTAAGTGAACACTATTGTAATACTTATGACAAAGGCGTCTTGCAAATGTTTTTTAATCGTTTTCAACTGTGTATTTAATTGAGTGTCAATCCTTTACGATATTGTAATGATAAAATTGTTAAAGTTGTACGTATTAAAATAAAAAAACTTTTTATTTTACTTTTTTTTTTAATATCGGTGTCACTGGCATTCAATTTATCTAGCACTATAAATAGCCTTTAGAATGGTGTACAAAACACCATTCTAAAGGCTATTTATGGTCTTTGTTCAAAAAGAGTAGGTAATTGGGACTCAGACTTTATACATTCAATATCCATATTAAAAAATGCAATAAAAACAATACCCAACGACAAACAACACTGCATTTACAACCTTTCTTCCATAAAACCTACACATTTTCTTTGATCAACAGTTTGACCCATACATTTTACAATCAGTAACGACTACCATCAAAATTTTATAACATAAGAGTTTTCTCACATGATTCACAACATAATTGAACATCATGTGAATCACACAAAAATGCAGTTTTGCTGCCCGTTTGTACCTGTTTAGGAAACGACCTGCATTTTTAGACGTTAAATGACCTGCAAAAAGGGTTTGATTAAGGAATTATCAGAATTAAGGTAGGTATTGGAATCCCTATAATTCGATACTGGCCGAGAATCTGAGTAAGTTTTTCTGTAAAGTGTTATTTTGTAAGTTGGCTATAGAATGTTGGCATTGCTACATCCACAAGCATGGTCTTTAAAGCTGTCGTCAAGCTTTTCATTAAAAGGTAGTGGTTGGTGTCCTCTGAGGTACTACAATCAGCCCTATACTGACTTAACTTATTGTCTTCTTTCAAAAACAGGTAAGATGGTCTTGTCACCTCATTTCAATGCCCCAGCAAAACTTCTTGGTGTTAAGATTTGAGTTCCATCCCTACATCGCGCAAAAAGTAATAAGGATTACCAATGGTACATTCTCAGTAGCTGATGTCAG
Organism: Eurois occulta; assembly: GCA_950022335.1. Lineage (NCBI taxonomy): Eukaryota > Metazoa > Arthropoda > Insecta > Lepidoptera > Noctuidae > Eurois > Eurois occulta. Next base: position 2,938,116 of record OX465482.1, read on the forward strand.
GATCTTTTATGCAACAGGTACCATACTAATGATAATTAGCCTAGTCAATTAAGCTTAAATGAGGCTTATAAATAACTGACGGAAAGTATGTGCAAGATAAGTATATACAAATCGTCCTCTCTTTTTGAAGAATAGGTATATGCGTGATGTTATCATAAATTCTGTAATAAACCCAAGTAATGGTAAAAGAGTTTTGCTGAGATTAAAAGACACGATTTTAATCTGGAACTGTGTTTTCTAAGTGTGTCACCGTCGCTGTGGCTAAGTTGTGAGAGTGAAGTAAAGAAAGTATCCTGTTTCTAATGATGCTCGTAGGCGTTAGAAATCTGTCAGGCTAATGAAATCCAAGATGTCGTTGAGTATCTACTGCATACGTTCATAACTGTCTGGGAGTCCCATAATGTGAGCAGGTTGTTATTGAAGTATAAAGTTGTAGATTAAAAGAACCTGCCTTTGAATTCTGGACAAGATTAAAATTGGAACGAGATTATCATCCACCTCATGCCCTTATCATAATTTAATTGGAGTCAGAGGTGTGAGTCTTTCTATTTCATACAATTCTGTTAGCTGTCATCGGACTGCTCACCCCCTTTTCAGACATTTCATCTTCCACATGTCATGGAATCGAATCAGAAGAAAAGTTTACTCTGAAAAAACACATTTTATGTAAAAACAGTATTAGGTGTGGTGTATTATTATCGCCTGTCTTATTTCTGAATCAGCCTTTACAAAACAATTTCTCGAATGAAATTGAAAATTCTTTGCAGTTCTCAGTGTTTTCACCTCAGCACTAATTCCAGTCACTTGATCTAATTCCTTCTTCACATTGATGTCAAGAGTCCCTTGGTATGTCGACGGCCGCCCACCAGCTACTTATTCAATTGTTCTTTAATAACATCACCAGTAAAGTGGCTTCTGTAAGTATGGTTGTAAAGAGGTTATTGTTCTTACTAAAGGACTTCAGTATGTTAATTTGGTGTTGTAGGACGAAGGACGTTGGATTTGAAAGTATATTACAAGTTGGGAGATAATGGTGAAGGCTCACCCCATAGCACTAAAGTACTAATATTAATGAAGCTGAAAGTGCGTTGAGGTCATAATTGATGTCGTAGTGCAAGTGATCGGTGGAACGCTTTGTTTGCATGGAAAGTATCAAGCCGCGTCTATCAGTGACGGCGGATTCGTCTTCGTGCCATGTCAAGTTAATGAATGAGATTAGCCTGATAACGATATGCAATGTGCAAAACAATAAAAGAGTAAAATCAAGAAGCGTTTATTTACCCTTCCCCAAAAAAGGCTCAAGTTCTGATTCACCAAATAAACTTTCAACCCTACTAATAAATCCCAGATTTTATTCCCTTTCTCCATCATTACACACAGAATAAATTGAATCATTTATTACTAAAACGCCATCACTAGGCCACGCCTCACATGCGTGAGCGAGCACGCATTGAAAAATTAGCATTTCTGTGCATGTGTCGATTGTTTGAATTCGATACGGTGCAAAGCTCTTGTTTCATATGGACAATGTATTCTAATGCGACACTGTGTGACGTTTTGCTAGTTGGAAATCAAGTATTAGATCATATTCGACGAAGGATAAACTTTGGAGAAGCATAAACCATAATACGTGGTATTGATTAAAGAATTCAGTTGTAAGAGCTGAGCACTTAGATTATGGGCACTTAGATGATTATAATCTTTTTTTTAAATATGATAACCGTATCCCGCATTCAAAGTATAAACTATTATGAGAAAGAGACGTCAATAATAAAGACAAACAAGTACGAAACAGAAAGGAGGTCAACAATTGGTACACCTCTGCCTAATCCTTCTGTGATCACGTCATGATATCAACAAAGAGTTGGAACTGGGAATGATTTGTAACACAATAATTCTGATTTATCGACATAAGTACTATAAGATTAGGGACAAATTTAATCATCATTAATCAGAAAAAAACCAAAGGTTTGGTTAAATTAATTGCAGCACCAGTGAAAAATTATAAAGACCCACAGCTGTGCAATACTCCTGTGCATACAGTGCAAGTATTCCACCAAGCAACACATTGTGCACTGTGTAACGGTACCTGCACGGCTACTGGGCATAAAAATTTGTAACAGGATGTGTGAATCACTTAGGTTTAGCTTTTGTGCTAAGTGACTAATAATGATGTACTTTTAGTGATTTCCTGTCAGTCCATCGGTTGTTTTAGATTCGTTGAAGGTTTTCGACAAAGTATATCAGACTGTTATTAAGTTTGGGGTATTAAAAAGATTGGTAGTTTGACACTACCATTCACTTAAATATCCGCCGAAAGTTGTGCATCAAAAAGATATGCCTAACGTTTGGTGCGGTATGACAGGCATCCGTTTAATGAAGGTTTTAACCCAACCCGTCAAGAAAGTAGAGCAACATTTTCAATTAAAATTTCTTTAACCAATGACGTGTCACTTTTTATGCAACCCGCGAACCATAAAGCCAACACGGTGCAATCCGTGCACGTATGTGTATACTTAGTGACTGTATGACTCACCAGGCGGCGCCACGGTCGCTGCGCCGGCGCCGCACGGCGACAAGTTTCACCGTTTAAGGTAATTGTGCCTTGCCGTTCGTTTCATATAGATTTTTGGTTCATTTGCTTACGAAACACTTAAGTAGGTTAAGATAAGCTAATCTTTACTTAATAAGTGACCGAGTTATGTTGAGTTGGCACCTTTTTGCTCGAAATTGGCGCTTTTTGGTGTTTATTCCTTTTTGCTTTATCATCATTTGTTGATGTTGGTCAATGATGGGAATCATTGGCGTGAAGTTACGGAAGAATGCAATGTAGACATGTTTATGTAGATCAAACTGACTTAATTCTGTGGATTCATAAAATGAGGGAATCATCTTGAATTGTTCGAGTGCTAGGAAAATATCGCTCAAACACACGTTAAATAAGAAATCACGCTGTATCATAGGTGAGGGACCTGAGGGCTTATGATTTTTTTTTGCGAGTTTTTTTATACCTATTTGATTGCGTTAACGTAGGACAACCTATCATCTGCTTGAAGTTGGTGTGATCTTTTGGTGAATCAATACGGATTCCAGCCATTATGTAGTAAATGCAGTCCTAGAATTTAATGCAAAATTTTGTATAATATTCATTTTTTAAGTAGGCTTGACTTTCGAAACAGTAACGATACTCAATTGAATGAAACTACTTAAAATGCTAAGTACCTCCTATCATATCCTTCGTTTTTCTTCCAGTCCTACACAAACCCCTATAAAATTCCTTCCCAGATCAAGATGTGAATAAACTCCGATTAAACCGATGTTCGTTTACCGAGTCAACCCATTAAAAAGACGAATAATTATAATTTCTTTAACAAACTGCTCCTCTATACATCCTGTACCGAAAGGCAATTGGTTTTTAAGTAAACGCTTTTGAGATTACCGGTCGTAAATCACTGGTTTATTGACTCCAGAACCGATTTTGTAAACCCTTCGTTAAGGTCAAATAAAAGTATGAAGAGAATTTTTAATAGCTCAGTAAATTGTCTATTTGTTGAGGGCACTAATTATAGAAGCTTGTTTCATATATAGCAATTAGTTATAATTGTAGTTTATATGAGTTTGATAAAGAGAAAGACGGAGACATATTTTTAGTCATCCTGTGGATGAACATAACAGTGTTGCAAAGTCTTCGAGTGGAGACCACCTAATTGGCTTAACATGGGTCCTAGCAGGATGATCCAAGGCGGGTATGTCATCTTTGGCTGGGACAGAGTGAAAATCAGGTGTTGTCGCGCAATTTGGGGGCGGTTTAAGTCTAACAGTGGACTACGATAAGCTGAGCAGGTGTTGTGGTTTTATAAGAGAAAATGTCTTCCATATTTTTAGAAATTAACTTGGGAAGAGGCTATGCCGAGCAGTGGACCGTTATACACCTTTGTTGAACTCAAAAAAAATAATCCTTTGTATAATTTTAGAAATTCTCTGTAACCGTTTGCAATGTTGCCATCAATTTCTTCACAAACAATTTTAATAAATTCCAAGCACATCAAAAACCATGTCTTCGCTGTTCTGCCGTACGTGTCCATATTTTCAAACTGCGTTCTTTTTTGATGCAACATTATAGGTATTTAATCGAATGTCAATCAAAGTAATTAATGCTTGGCACGTCATGTCTGTGTCACACACAGGTGGCGCTTGTGTCGCATTTCTATTGGCAATGTGATCTGAATTTATTAAGTTCTGCGGATTTCCTTACGAGGTTTTCCTTGTGTGAAATGTGTCATTAATTTTTCATTATCACGTAATTGTTTCACACGATAGTCTCATGTCATCTATCATCTTTCTGCCGATATCCCATACTACTTGGGGTCTTTCTTTCATTCCTCCTTTTAGTACTGTCAGTTCTATGCAGCAGCTTATGAACATAAATATTTTGAGGACTAGTATAATACTAAAATAATCTTTTGGCGATCGAAAGAAGTTGTCTCTTGGTAAATATAATGTTTTGCTGATTAAACATACATAAATATACGTAACGCTGTCATTTTGACACGTGCCAAAAGGTACTTGTATAGCATGAGCTTTATTTGTTTTTTATACCTTACACTTTTATATAAACGGCCAGTAATATTTGCTGAACACTTACTTACTCCCCAAGCGCATAAGTCAAGTAAGTACGTACTTGAAATGGTATAATATGAGTAATGAATACGTCAAAGATTAGAAAGTTTACTACAAGATACAGTCGACTTGTCTTTCATTTATGTCGCATGATAAAATCGCACGACTAAACGTCAATGTGAAAACTTATAATGTTGCTAGAAGTGTACAGTTACTGTTTTCAATGTAAGAAGACTTGTTTGTGGAAGTAGATTCATCTATTTATTGAGATGCATTAGTATTAGGAGACGCCAGGGGTATGTATTTTAGGTTCTAGCTGAAAAGTATTGGCAAAATTTTCGGTGCATGAGAAGAATGACGGGCATAGCTCGTAGGTGGATGTAACCTACAAGTTGCAACCGAACGATACGAGAGATACCTATTATTTTGGGGTCGGCTTCCAGTTACTTTGCATGGAGCGACTGGCTATCTAACCTCCACAGCTCTGTTACTGAGTAGTACGATATCTCTTGGTAAGACTGGTTGTCAGATTTTCGGGGCAGGTCTGTCATAAAATTCGGTTTGGACAACCTCAAAAGATACACAGAAAAAAATCAAATGCAGACATTCGAAATTCGAAATTCTTATCATTAAACTTAACAAAGAAAAAATCGCATACCCACCGGCTACAGATAACAATGTGCCAATATTACAAATAAACGACATCGAACCTTTTTGTTACAAACTGTCCAGTCACCCGATCTGATGTCCTATTCTGCTAATAGACATTTCATTAAGTTTACATTATGTAGATTTACTTTCTCCAGACAATTCGAATACTTAATTAGTGTTTCAGGTTTTTTTGTCTTTTAAATTTAAAACTGTTTTGATCTCAAGACTAGATCTGGTCTATATTATTATGTATGAGTAAGTAAATAAAATATTGATTATAGATCGTCGATTAAAGATTGATTTATAAAATATGATTTCATGTTGTGTCATTCAGAACTGATTCTGTTAAGCTATATAAAGATAAACATACCGGCAATGCAGACAATGCTCCAGGTAAAGAAAATGATAAGAACAATAGATTAGATAATGATAAAGGGGGAAAGGACTGTAACAAGAAATTCTAGAATACTGCTTGCAAGATTAAGACACATTTAAAATTTAAAGAGACGACTCACACGACGACGCAACACCGACGCGACGCGGCGACGATGCAGATAGAAGACGTTTGTGGCAAAAATCTAAAGATTTTCAAAGATTGCTTTGACAAAAAAAAATATTAGTAATTCCCTGTTTTTCTTTTAAACTTTCTCCGGCTCCCGCCATTGGCGGTTAGACTGCAATAGAAATGTCACAGACAAAGCTTTTGAAAATAGAAATCTAACCACTAATTTGTTCATCCGATTCTCAAAGATTTAAGTTTTCAGCTTTATATTAATTGCTGTCGTGAATCTCGATCTGAACTGGTCTAAATGCAGTTAGTAGCGAACATACAATCATAATATGACTTTAATAACTGAGGAGTATTAATAAAACTTAATAAGTGGTAACGTATTCATCACGATTTTATTATTTTTTGTTTATTAAAGAAGATGTATCTTGTTTATTGATTGTGGTCTAATTTCGACGCAATTAATATCTGACAGTTTTTCTTTGGCAATTTCACTATTTAAATTTTATTTAATCCTCTATTTTTAAATTAGTCAATCGCCTTTTACTTCCTCTAAATAATGCAATTTATTAAAGATACTGTGGGTTAGCAGTCATGCACCAGCTATTAATTAATATTAACGGTATGTTTTCAAATTCAGTTCAGACCACCAGCCTTGGTACTTCATTTCGAGTAATTGTAGTATCTTCTTTTTTCCTTTTACTAAAGATGATTGCATTAAGTTGCATCATTCATTTCTCTTTAACAATGGTATCCTCTAAATAAGGTTAATTTATAACTGTAATTATAACTTCTGTAATTACTGGGTGTAATGCAATGAAAGCTAATGAAGAACTGCTGTAAGTTGAGCTGCGCTTGTCATTTATTATTTCGTTTTCAAAGAGCAAGTTATCTTGGTTATAGTTAATTTCTTTTGCATTACTTTCATCACAATTGTTATACTTTAAGGCGATGTTATGAAATAAACTGCAATTATTTGCATTTCTTCCGTCTCATGATTTATTTTTTTAATATAATTTGCTTCGTTTACTAGTACCATTATGTAGTGATTCTTCATTTTCTTCATCAATACTTTATTCTACATTTTCCATCCTTTTGATTTAATAGTATATTTTTTTACAGTCATCAATTGGTCACAAATTACAGTCATTAATGAGTCAACGTCATAACCATAGTTTTTAATAAGACCCACAACTATTTTCCCTTTACTTTCTTGAACATAGCCTTAAGAGTAATGAAGGGAATCAATTCATCCACATGCTTTCGATATAACATTATTATAGTATACTGGTGGTCCAACGTAATGATCCCATTGATTCGTGTTTCGACATAATTTGTTTCTATCATTGATAAATGGTACGGTTGGTTTTTGGAGCGGTAAGACATAACTGTTTTGAAATATTTTGTTTTTTGTTCAAATATTTTGCAATCAAAGGGCTATAGAAAATAAAAAAATATGTACCTATACTATCTTATATAAAGTAATCATAAACTTGAGAATAAAATAAATACTGAACTAATTAGACATATATATTACATATATATTATTATATATTGTTATTTATATATTTCATGCATTTGAAACTCATACTGGTAGTTTTACCTGTGGCGTCTGTCTTATTGTTCTTTCGTATGCACTCTTGTAGAGTTCATTTAGAAGTAAAAAGCATACAAATAAACAATAATAGTTTCAATCTAGGTACTACATCGATGCATTTATTAATATTGCCTTGTGTTATATTGAGATTTATTGTGACAACATTAGTTTGTATATTGCCATGAATATGATCTTGAGCATTGATACCTCTTAGACATGTAATTTGATGCATCTTTAAATAAGTGCTTATTTATGTTCTAATTTTATGCTGTGAACTTTGAGACTTTACAGTCATAATGACTAATGCTGGAGCCATTTTGATGTCACCTAATGGATTTCGATTACCTTCATTTATTCTTCTGAGAAACATTATTTTCTAATTGGAATTGAACTGAATCGAAAATAACTATCAACCATTAAGTATCGATGACCTAATTTTTTGTAGTATAGGACTTTATGGCCAGAAAGGTAAATAACCACTTCTAAAATCTACTTTAAACTACTATTTTGTCCAACAAACTATGTTGTTTTTGTGAACAATAGATGGACAAAACAATATTTTAAAGTAGGCTTTAGGAGGGATTTTACAACATGTTCTATGAACACTGAACTAAAGCCCTCTTTTCCCTATTCGTGTAGTCATGTTTACGACAGAGAAGCGTTTGTTTGAGCTAATGTGTACTCTTCTTTGTGTTCAACACTGCACCTTGATGATGTTTGCTTTATAAAATAGTTTGGGGCAGGTGTGGTGCATGTTGCTTTTTTTTCTTTGGAATCGTGATGTTTTCTTTACAAGTAGGGCCTTGACGATCGTCAGTTGTTTGGCTGGCCTCTTCGCTATCTTTTGGTAATCTAGCGGGTCTTAGCGGTCTGACAAGTCTGTCTAAGTTTTTTTCTAATATCGTTTTATAGCCTCTATTTTTTTACTGCATTGTTAGTTCTGTTCTGAGTAATTGTGCCCTTCTCTTGACCTCTTTTTTGAACAGAGTTATACATATAATAATGTTAAGCTTACAAAATCTTACTAATTCCTGAACACTTAGTTGAGTGAAACTTTCCACAACTGACCAAGGAGCTATAAATCAAAACCCAACTATTCTACCAGCAAAATGTTCCATAGCACATTGTATATCTTCAATAGGCTCAATTACCATCCATGTACGATCTCTTTATGACAATTATGTTCTGCAATCGCGGATCGCTTCTAAGAATGTTGATGTTATGCAGTGTTGGAATTGTTGATGTGGATTGTTAATTGTTACTAAGTGATTTGTTGTTCGCATTTCTAGCTAGAGTATGGTATTATAGAAATTGATCTTTATTATGTTTATGACTCATTGTTCGGTGACGTGACGGTCTCGTTTGGTTTAGTAGTCGCAAAAGCCACTGCTGTAAATGAGGTTTTGGGTTTGCTGACCAGGTTGGATAAGGTATTATTGGCTTTTTCTATCAAGAACTTCTCTGTGTTAGCCCGTTAATTGTAAAAGTCTCGCCCCCTATTACATGGGACTTAAACAAAAAATGTAAAATAAAATGAGGTTGTACTACAGGGTTATTTGTAAAACACCAGTAACCTCTTAAGAGGTCATTGTACTCATCATTATGAACAACTTTTACTATGGGACCAAACCTGAAATCGCGAAAAAAAAATCAGCTGTTCCCTACATTTTGACGAGTTAACCGATCATAAATGTAGGGAACAGCTGATTTTTTTTTCGCGATTTCAGGTTTGGTCTCATAGTAAAAGTTGTTCATAATGATGAGTACAATGACCTCTTAAGAGGTTACTGGTGTTTTACAAATAACCCTGTATAAGAACATCTCTAACCCTTAGGGTATTACAGTTATATATTATGTCATATTAGTGTACCTATATGCAATATGTCATCATTTGTCTGGACTTACCTAGTATTAAGTTTGCTTCTTTCAAGTATGTTCATTTGTTTGTCAGTTGTTTTAGGTATGTGTACCTCATATCATTCTATAAAGGCCCAGCCATTTATGCCCTTCATTTTTCCCCTACTATGTATATGGCAGCTGATATTGCTGTTCCGCTGTTTCATGTTCATGTACTTTTATTTAGCTGTCATCTGTACTTTCTGGACTTACAAAACTTTTATACGACTCTTCTCATGGGTGGCTTCTTCAGACCACACAGTTATACCACATTGACCAACAATTTACCATTTATTCCTCCACCAGTTTATGAGGTAAATAAATAAAATCTTTTGCCCAATTGAATGGCACGGTGCCAGAGGCCATGTGCGTAGGGCACTATCAATCAGACGCAATGAGCGATCGAAACGATATCGTAATAAAATTGCATTCGGATATGACCGATGTACGAATGGAGCAGTCGAATGAACCAGTGAATGAGTGAACGATGTCGGTGTTTAATTTCGAACATTCGTTTCGGATGTAAAGGGATTTATTTTTATCGATAAACTTAATGGTGGTTCGGATATTAAACAGTGATGGCGAGACAGGAAGGAAATTAATAATGTCTTATAGTGTGCAGCTATAAATGTTCTGAAGAATGACTGTTCGACTCCTTGAAGAGTCATGTAAAGGTATAAGAAAAAGTAGTTCTACTGTAGGAACAGACGCCAGTAGGTCAACCTACCCGAAACTGTCAGATTTTCCCAACCAACCTGGAACCTAATGCTTTAGAGATAAAGTTGAAAATATGTTAAAGAAATTTGACAGATTGTAGTAGCTTGATTTGCTGGCGTCTGTACAATAACATAAAGAGTGTAAAATACCCTTATCGAAGCCGAAAGGCACTTGTTCTCCCCGACATTGCGATCATTTTTTTTTACTGGACCATACTTGGAAGTACCTTCTAGTTATAATGTAGAGATAAAATGGAGGTCAAAGTTCCAAATTTTTAAGTTATTTTTTTTTTAATACTAGTTGTTAAGGTAATAACTCAATTTTAATTACCTTCATGACCCATTTACTATTCAAAACATCCATCAGCACAATGTTTTGAGTGTGCTTCATTGAGTTTTACCGTAAAACGTGATTTTTCGTTTCCTAGCAATAATTTTTGCGTAGGATTATTTGGATTTTATAGAATGCTTGGTTTGACAGCTTCGTGAAGGGTCCGTTTACACCCTATATTAGTTTCGTCTATCAGAGAGTTTAAAAATCTATATAAATAGCATCAACACACAAAACGCGAGCGACTCTGAAGGGGTTCAGGGTCATGTTGCCAACACTAAACCTTGGGAAATGTATGGTAAATCTGATGTTTATACTGGTTGTTACCTAACCTCGCGTTAATTAATAAAGCGGTAGGAATTTCTGACTCACTTGTAGCTTGTAATATTTTTGTATAAGAAATGCCCTGACGGCTGTTTGAAATAGATTTACACTAACTTTCAAATGAAATTGTATCCATTAGCACCAAATTAAAGTAGTTATCATAAAGATATCCAAGGCAGTAAATTAGACTTACAATATATTTAAAATCTTATTCACCGCCTCCCAGTGTTATCCAAATCTTAATGCACATGATTTATTTCTTCACTAAGAAATTCTAATAACTATACAGCTACCGTATAACGGTGAAATGATATATAGTAGTTAATAAAGCAATTACTCTGATGAATTGTGATAAATGTTAAGTGATAACGATTTTGAGGTCTGACTGTCTGGGTTGTGATAAAATTTGCATTTATTTTATTTGTGCTTGTTAAATAGCTGTGCTTGAATCTAGGTTGAAACTAGTGTTGACATGGAATATAAGCCAATGCAACGATTGTGGAAAATGTTAAAGATCTAACAGGGCTATGTGAAAATCATGTTCCAAGATTGTCATCCCTATTTAGTCTAGTCTTGTGTGCCCTTAAAACGATTATCAGTAGGTATGCATGATTACCATTTCTGTAATCGGACGAAACGTATGTGACTAAAAGAGCAATAAATACTACATTTGATGATGTAGAGGAATACTAAAGAAAAGAAGAGTTGACCGAGTGAGTAATGAACACATACGAAACAAACTAACAGAATCAAAATCACAATATTTTATTTCACATAGGCCTACATGGACACTTATAAAACGTCGACAAAAAGGTGCACGGTTCGGGTTGGTCGTTTCCTATGGAGAAGAACCGGCAAGAAACTGCAGAGATTACCAATATCGGTTACCTAGTTCAAAACAAAAAACTGAACCGATAAAAGGTAAACCAACAACCTTACGAGCAACCTAAAACAACCAAAACGACCGTTTGGTTAACCTTACACGGTCACTGCATCGATTATTAATATTTGTACTGTTTATCTTGAAGTGGAGCGGCACCTTACATGTTGGGTACAAGTTAAGGAACTTTATTGAACTTAGATAAGATGCTTCCGATGGTAAATATGAGGGAAAGGTACCGACATGTGTAGGACGAGAAATTATTTTGGATAACTAACTGAATAAGACCATTTTTGGAACCTAGAGATTCGTATTAATTGCCTGTTATAAAGGGTGGAAGAGACGCGTCGGTACACACAAACGGCTACCACGTATTCAGTACATCATTCTGAACCCCACCACATAGAAAATTTTCATCGGTAATTTAAATAAAAACAGATGTTTCCCAAAACACGGTATCGTACATACATCGTGTCGGTATTGCATAAAAGTGCAATACCAACACGGTCAAAATGTATGGAACAGCAGATTTTTTGGGACTAGTCAACGTACGTTTCGCATTTCTCCAACGACATACAACAAAATTGTCTCAAACTTTTTGGTGCCTTTATCAATCTTCATATTGTTATATTGCTCCATCATAGTTGTCCCTGACAGAGGGTGTGATTAAAGACAAAGACAAAAAAGAACTATATGAACGATTCCATCACATTTTCGAATGCTTATTTTGAAGAAACTTTAACTCTATCGTTTCTTGTAGATCTAGACAATTACATTACAGAAATAGATCACTGCCATTCATACCACTTAAATTTAATTGACTGACGTAGGTATTGTAGGTTTCCATTTGTAGGAATTCACAGATAGATTTTATACATATGTACATGAACTCACACCAGAACGTCAGCTGTTACGTTCCTTACATGCTCCTTTTGCCTAGTCTCCGTTTAAACATCTGGTTGCGAGTATTACGTACCTGATCTTTCTGAAGAATATCACCAATAAGGTGTCATCACTTTTCACTTTTACGACCTAAGAAATAAGGTTGAAAAATGATTGACCGTCAGAGAACTCGGTAGTACGTAGAGAAAAATACGATTACAACCAGTTACCTCAAGTCCTTGACCCCTGGTAACACCTGTTTCTATTGTCATTCTTGTTATAGTTAGGGTAGAAATGACCCCAACCGTAAATAATGAAGGGTGTTCCGCTTGAAGCCATACACCGCGACAAGTAGCCTGGCTTATGTTATTATAACACGATTTAAACACCAACTTTTATAAAATTCAGTCACTGGAGTGTTTTTGTTTTGTTTCTGGTTTGTAATTTATCTGATTTTGTAAAATGATACGATGTTTTCTCACTATTTTTTATGCTGTAGGATTTATATAGGCTTCAATTCGTTTATGGACTATTTCATTTTTTCAAGTCATTTTTATCTTACTTTGATGTCCTCTCACAGTTGATTCTTAGGGGAATTGATATTATTAGCTTTCTTTTAATTAAACATTGCATGCAAAAATATGTCATTCAAATTACTCCCAGCGTACTCACGACTGAGCTGTGTGGTTTCCCATCGTTCCCGGATCGTATATGGTAACAGCTAATTTAAATGAGCTATCTGTGAGGTCTACTACAAGTAGACCAGGTTATCATTTATGACAAGAAGAAAGTTAAGGTATCATTAATTATCATGAAGCTGCTGCCAATCCATTTGCAAGGATTGACCACGCACTGCGAATAGTCCGACGCGGTGTCGAGTCGCGGCGTCCGATCCAAAAAGAGGGCAATAAATAACTCATTCTCGCTTCCAAACATGGATTTAGGCTCATTCTGATTGGTTATTTCTCATTGAAGTGTGCTCTTTTCCGTATACTCTTACTACCAACCTGCTCCTTTTTCTCAAGGGTGCAACAATGTACTGATGTAGTTACATGTCAAAATATTGAGTTTTGTGTGCTATATCTAAGTAAAATATTAATGTATTGTACACGTAACCTTCAGGAATGAAGTCTATAAATGATGCTGGAAACCGCATCAAAATACATTGTGTGGTTTTGTAGAACTAACCACACAGACACGACTAGACTTATTCGTCTTGTACTATAATGTACAACAGATATAGACACTGTAACGACTGACAATAATGCTGCAAATACAAATGTGTGTTTTATACTCTAACTTCTTCTTTGGTGCGGCAAAATATTTAGTTGTTACTTTCATAAGTATAATTTTCTCCTTCTAAAATTTCAATTGCACTCACTGTTTTAAGCTTTTACGGTTTAAAACTAAACTTATACTGTCACTTAGGGGATATCTTCAGTGATTGTTCATGAGTTTGAGCTCCCGATGCCGAAATGTCGGATGCCGTTCCAATTTCCGCGTGTTTTGCCGTGACTTAGTGTCAAGTTCCAGTAGTGCGCGTAGCAAAAGACAAAGAAAAAGGTTAGACAGATTTGTCTGCTCCTAACAATTTATTTTCCATCCACCCGCATTCTCCAGTCAACCCGAGATCATGGCGCTTGCAACAGCGTAAAATAATTGGAAGCTCAAAATCATGAACAATCACGGAAGATATCCCGTAAGTCACAGCATAAGTTCAATTGCTCTCACTACCGACAAATTGATATCACCAAACCTACCTAAAACCTCTGCAACACATTACCGACATATACATTATTCCAATACATTACCGACAGTTAGTCAATAGGTAATTCCACTTAGCTCAAAGCTTTCACATGCTGCCTGATAAACTCTAGTTACCAAGATAAGTGCACAGACGGACAGATTTACGACTAACTTTATCAGCTAATAATGTTTTCTTAACGTTATTTCCATTAGTGCCCTCATAGGTAAGGATTTAGTATGTGATAGTGTAAATATTTAAAGTGAGATACTTGTAATTGCTTAGTAAATGGGCAAATGGTTGAGTGACATTATTATAGGCCCTGTTTGGATGCGAAAAAGTTGAGAGAGAATTTAAGTGGCGAAGTAATGGAGTTTATGGTCAATGGTAAGCGGTTCGACGTATATAAAGAAAAAGAAAATACGGAGAACTTGATCTAAGTGATGGAAAAGGTGAAGAAGTGAAGGAGACAAACAATTTATCGTTTCTATGAAATCGAAGCAGATCTTGCTTTGGAAATTGAAACAAAAAGGTGAGAAAAGAAAACACAATAATTACATTCAAAGCTACGTTGTTGTTGTCTACACCTTCAACTTAATCCGAAATACTAAACAAACCGGTACTCATATCCACAATATTCTGCGAACAGTCCTAACAATAATTAATTAAGGGATACAAATAATAAATAAGTATTTTATTGTTTCTGTTCATAATAATTTTATTACTTCCCAACAACTACATAATATATTATCACAGACCAGAATACATAATTCAACAATTAACATTTGCCCGTAAAGCCTAAGGATATAAATGTGAATCGTAACTCAATGTATCTTTATATTTTATGGAACAGGATAAAATTTAAGTGGGAACAACAGAAGGTGCACTTTGGGACGTTTGAAAGTCATGGGTGAGGTCAAATTCTCACCACACCTGGACCAAAATCCCTACGCAAGCATCATAGTTACAAAAAAAATCACTGTTTTTAGAAGTTCTCTCGTTATTAACAAAGAAGTCATGGTTTTTGGAAGTGTTAACTGTACATAATACTGTAGGAATGTAAATCAAGATTTGTTTAAGAGTTTATTTTCAATTACTATATTCATCAGCTGTTTCATAATTAAGGTATTTTACTTGATTTCGTTGGTTGCTGTTACATCATCTTCCTTCATCATCTTTCTCCTGCCCTTGTCCCAATTTATTTGGGGTCAGCGCAGTGTGTCTTCTTCTCATAATTCTCGATTGGTCGTTACCTCAGTACTTTTCGATTGGTCAGTCGGCCAGTATCAACATTCACCAGATACTATCCATCTTTTAAGAAACTACTGTCATCTACATCTCCACCATTACGATCCTCATCAACATCTTTATTTGCTTTCACCTTGAAAATATCATCCAGTTAGTCAAATTTATATTCAGATTTGTTCACGTATCCAATGCAAACAGTCCCTGTGGCCGCTGCTATGTTTGTTCGTAGGTTTTTTACTTTTTACGTGTGTGTCTGTCTGAGAGCTATTTTTGGGTCGAGAGGAACACAAAAACATGTTTTAGATGGTCGGGTTCTCTTTGGCTGTTCTATATAGGTTTTGAGTATGTTGAACGACATTGGTGATCAATCAGAAACAGCTGTTTTGTTTTTGTTATCAGGATGATGGGTCCCTTGGTTTTGATATCTTCCTTCACCGTGTCTATAAATTTTAATAGTTTTATGTCGATATGGTCAATTTTGTATTAAAACAGCGCAAGTTCAGTTATTGCTGATTAACACGTCATCAGTACCCAATCCTAAACCAAAAAAAGTATTGTCGTTTTCAACACCAATTAACAATTACGGTATTTCATTTCAAACGGTACTTCCACACTCAATACCGAATAGGTATAGAAAATCCTTTTAATTAGCAACTAAATCA
Source organism: Eurois occulta (assembly GCA_950022335.1). Taxonomy (NCBI): domain Eukaryota; kingdom Metazoa; phylum Arthropoda; class Insecta; order Lepidoptera; family Noctuidae; genus Eurois; species Eurois occulta. The sequence continues at coordinate 2,954,175 of OX465482.1, forward strand.
AAACACATATCTTCCTTCGCAGCAAGAAATAAATCAAAGTGAATCAATGTCATTGGGATATAGCATCTGATAGCGACTATCGCATAACGGTAGCCAGTACTTAATTGAGCCTCTAATGAGCCTCGACTTTGAACATGGGAAATTGTAATTAGCAAGGTTCTAATTATGCGTCATGAAATTTGAGATAGCAATTTGTATATGTTACGTTGGCTATAAACTTTATTTGGGGAGCATTGTTAGATGAGAGAAGGCATCGTTAGATTGTTTGCATAGTATTGTAAAAGGAGGTTTATGGTATGGAGGTGTATTTTAAAGGTCAGTTTGTGTTTAAGTTTAATAGTGAACAGCAGTTTCTAGTAGTTAAAATTTGAGAGCTTCAAAGATTATTTAGTTGGAGTCACTTAAAGTTTTGGATGGTTATCAAAAATATCAGTAGCTATTGTAAGAGATTTCGTTGTAAGAGACTAAGTGTCTGGTTGTGTTTGAATATATTGGTAGCCGGAGTGCACACGCGTAATGACACAGCTCAAATATTTTATAGAACTGTTACTGCCTCTGCTAACAAAGTTTATTTACTATTATGTCCATTACCATCTAACAATCCCTTAAGCAGCAATACATTTAAAGCCTAGACCATACCACCTGCTGCGAACCTAACCTCTGTAAACAACCGACCATGACCATCCATCTTCAGACCATCACCAGCCTATTAAACAATAAAAGATACCCACAATTTACCCTAAGAATCGATAACATTAAATCCTTTACCATATTAGTAAAACGGGAACTCTTTTCTTACGCTAAGTAGTCATTAAGTAACGTTAGTCTACTAATACGTCAATGTAGACCGAGCTTTATTTGGTAGGTTCAGTTCTTTATAAGGAAGGTGGAAGAATTTCTAGTGTGTAAACAAGATGAAAAAATGGTTCTTCAATGAACTGTTTAGCTGGATATTGGAGCTGGGAAATGGACAATATAAGAGGTAAGTAAAATATAGTATCGTTCTAGAGATATCACCGTAAATGAAACAATTTGTGAACTAGTTGAACTAAAGAAAGCAGACGCAAAAAGTGATGAAAAGAACCGAAACAATAATTGATAGTTCACTTCGTGATCACGATAAACTAATACTTATCATATTTTTTGAGCTAATAAATTTCAGAAGGATGCGGAGTTTTTGGAAAATGGAAGCATTCAAGAAGCAGTCCATTGCTAAACATTAAGAAACAACATTGATCTACGATATAGATCGACGATCCTAGTATCCTATTAAAATTTCATCCAAGTAGAATATCGTTATAATTTTGTTTCGGTACACTTTTTTGGCACAGTCGAAAAGTTACAATCTACAGAAAAACCTGCTAGATATTACCTATGTAAGCTATTGGAAGCGATAGGCCCTTCTATTCACAAAACAAGTCTTAAGAAATGGTGAAGTTCGTCGTGGGCGATGAATTAGCGACTCGACGCTATTTATGCGTGATCATTATCATTAAATGCAACACATTATGCTACGAGGCTTTGAACTTTACCGGCTTGGGTCTATAGGTAGATGTTGCTACCGGCATTATATTTGCTTGATAGTATGGTTTGGATAATCAGTGTGTTTCCGAAACTTTTATAGTCGCAGGGACAGGAGATTTAACGGCGTCATCTAAATTCACCGTCATACTTAAATAAATATGATTGTCTGACGTTTTATTGAGAATTTCATCGTTTTTTTCATCACATTCTTTGTTTGCCAAACAGCTGCTTTAAATTCTTTAGACCATACAACATCATTATCCTCCTCACTACTTGAGATTAATAATATTATGCTTATATTTCACTTCATCACTTAGAATAATGTAAGCTTATGAACTTAGACTTTGGACTGCGCCTAATAATCTGCAAATACCTTTGATTACAGTTTTCTGAACTGGGCCTATTTGGTGCAGCCGTGAGACATATATTATCTATTTTTTTTGTTCATATTATTTTTATTTATTTTTTGTTGCGCACTTGTGGTATGTGTCAAATAAATGTGTTTTTTTCTTTATTTCTAGATTACACTTTGATTGGTTCAGGGATCGAACTCAACCCCTTACACACATTCAGCAATCGCTCTTGCCAACACTACACCATCACCATTGGTGTAGTATTGCCTCGTGGCAGTCACTACATTGAAAAATCATTTAAACAACAGACCAGCCTAATTTCTGCTCCACGTTTGTCAAAAAGTCACATTTCTCTTGAGAATCATAAATCGTGCTCTTGCTTTCGTGACTCCGTGAGTCTTGTGTGTTGCTCTCAAAACTGAATGCAGTTCGTCATCTTAATACATTCCGGTTTGTTTTATTGCAGCCGTTACTTTGATGGACAGATAAGTTTTGAGAAAGCTGTTGTTCCTTTGGTAATGGTTTCTTTCTAAAATTGTGAGGCTAGAATTGTTAAGGATGTATTTTTCTATCTAGGATTGGAGTATAAACTTCTTTGGGTTTAATTTCAACATTTTTTTTATTTTTTATTAGAACCGCAGTCCTTTCCTGTATTGTGAAACTTCATTCTTTCATTTGCTTTGTTTTGCAATTATGAAGAGAGAGAGACAAGTTTAAATAATATAGATTGTTTAGATTTTTTTTCAGTCTAAAACGCTAGCTTGTTTCGATGTCGATCTATATCGTAGATCAATGTTGTCTGTGGTGAACTTGACACTACATTAAACTAATGTCTACATAATGTACCTCAATCGAAGGGCAAAATAGCGTTAAATCCATTATTATGCCAGCAGGGCTTTGGGAGCTCCACATCCCGGTCACAGGTGCCAAGGTATGCGATGGTGCACTTAAGTATTCGGATTTTCCGAGCCTTTACTATGGAGACCAGGATTGGAATTTTGGCTACTGAGTGACACTTTAACGTGTCTTCTATATTTCACGAATAGTTAATGTACGGATTTTTGGGCTTTTACAAGGTACAAAAACCGGACACATAAAACAGGTCTATAATACAGTACTTAGGTCGGAATCTATAGGCTGATTTTATAGTCACGCGTTTCAGCAGCGCCGTCGGGAGCGCGCGCGCTCGGATATGTATTGGGGTAGTAGTAGCGTTTCAAATTCGCGCGCTTGAGCAGCGCCGTTCGGTGTTCCTGTTCAACAGCGCGCTGCCCAACGGCGCGTCTAGCGGCGTGACTATAAAACCAGCCATAAACATTACTTAGCATTTTGGTTTTACTTAGCTGTGCATCATCTTGCACTGGTAGTTACGACATTAACAAGAACAAGTTTTAGCAAAGTATGTCTATGTAATTAGTATTTATAAATCTCGGCCTTCGAGTCAAACAGAGCAGATCTACAGATTCCTTTGAATATTAAAGTTTAATCCACCGAAGAAAAACCGAAAAATCAAATAAGGAAGCAACCCAAAAAATAATCTTGTTTACAAAGTACCCGTAAGTTCTACAAAGTAACCGGCCACACGACACAACTTTGTAACATTATGTGCGCAAGCGCAAGATATGGATCGCTTTCTTTATGTCCAACACGTCTCTCTTATCTAGACGAGAATCAATTAACTAAAATCGAAAGTGACGCTTGACAAGCAGTACAAAAAAGTTCTCATTATTTATTCGCGCTTTTTCGATGGTAATCTTGGTATTATGAGAAGAAGGATGGAGGATGATGTGTTTCCTCGAAATATACGGGTACTGCTAAATTGACTGTAATCTGTAGAGAAATAATTCTAGAAAGAGTTAGGTTTCGTTTGTTACTTTTGCGTCTTTTAACTATTGTACTGTTTTTGTGGTTTTAGTTTGCAGTCTGCGGTAGTTGAAGATACAAGGGAACTTTCACTCCGGAATGCGTTTGAGGGGTAGGTGCTGATTGGATTCACAAAATAACGTTGAAGCTTATTAATTCGTTGATAATAATATGGGAAGCTCTAATCAAAGAATTGAGCTGTCCTATACTGTCATAGATCTGCAACAAATGGTAACTCCAAATGCCTGACTGTAATGATTTACTTGCCTTTATAATTACTCCTAGTACAACACCAGTAATGTCTACTCAATTAAGAAATAACAGCCTCCCCACTATAGCCATTTAGGTACAGAATTATGTTACGGAACCTGCACAATTCATTCACATTGCCATTTTCAAAGTCAACGACATTGTTGTTCGTATTATTATGGTTATAGGCGCATTAAATCAACTTGACTGCTTGAGTTCATTCAATATACAAGGGAAAAGCGATAAGACCCACACACTCAATAATAATATATACTCCGAGAATGATGAACAAATCAATAGGCAGAAATATAAGGCAATGTTTATTAGTAATCATAGACGCGTCTTCCATATTTTAGGCCTAAAGACTAATTTCGGAACTTTATTGAACTATAAATTACAATAAACGATGATCAATGACAATAGCCAAACTATTAGAAACGCTAAACCCATTTGCATGTCTACAGCCCCGTATAAGTACGTAGAGGTCACAGAAGCATCTCGATCGCAAAACGTGACTAATCCGCCATTGACCGTTAAGAAGATATCTAAATTATATATTGTGTATAACAAAATGGTTGTACGTTTTTCGATTTCTCCCCGTCCAGTGAACCACGCCCGCAGTGCGTCCGATGGCATTTACCGGTACCGATATTGTTTGTACTCCGCCATTTTCGCATTGACAACCTCTGATCAGATATAATGTACATTTCGTATTGAATGCAAGGGAATTTATGCGGATTCATGTCTGCGTTGTTGTGATTTTGTTTATCGTCGAGCTTGTGAAAGCTACGGCCTATTAAGATGGCCGATTTAAATACGTGGACTAGATGATGTGAGATCAGCACGAGTTCAGTTTTTTACTTGAACTATGAAGTTTTTAGATATAAACTTGTGATATATTCTAGATGATGGCGATCGATGTTCCGGATTCTCGAAGCACGAGTTAATAGCTGTTTTGTTCCATATTTGGTTGGTCTAATCTTTATGAATATAAACTGTTTCATATTTTTCTGTTGGGTATTTGAAAAGAGGCGGAGGTATTTTATAATAAGTCACTTCTATTTCTAACCAATCATTTGTTCAGTAATACTTCTGAGGTATTGTACTACAAACATCATTAGTTAAAGCTACCTGCAGGGCCGCCCATGTTCAGCCAAGGTCTTATACAAGCCGATATTACGGTATACCTATATACAGATCTAGAAATGATAAGTATTGAGGGTGTCAGCTGCTTATCGCTGCCAGATATAAAGGTTAGAGGACTACTATTGTATTCATGGAATGTGGAATAGAAACTCATGACAATTTATAACATATTATTATTGTCTTTACCTTGAGATAAGAATTTGAGACTTTTCAACTCTCCCTCAAACTATCTTGGAAATATTTTAAAGCTATTTCTGTGTCTCGTATAATTCTCGATCTGCTGAATGGCTTTGTTCTAGAAAGGGATTCAATTGGGATAGAATTTGAACCCGTGACCTTTCTCTCTGCACCGTTTGTGGTAACAATAGTACTTTATTCTATTTTCTAAAGCATTGTCTTGGGTTTTAGTTTAAAATAATCGAAAAGCTTTGCCGGGACCGTGTTTACTTTCGATTGGTTTAGTAAGTAGTTGATATTTTTCATCTTTCGTTTCTTAAGAGTTGGTATCATCAACTACTAGATATTCATAATCACTTTGTGCTGGTTCTGAGTTTTTCTCAAATGAATTACTCAAGAATTACCTCACCTATAATATTCACATTCTAGCCTTTGTATGAAATTTATCTCTAGAATATGCACATTAACTGTTATGGTGGCTTTACACTCTCAACGGAGAGCTCTCAGAATGTCTCTCGCGAGTCGTATCACAAAGAACCGACAAAAGCCGAAGAGCAAGCGAGGAACTCCAAGAGTAGACTCTCGCACTCTCACTGCCTCGGAGTCTTTCCTACAGCCAACATTACAGCAAAAAAAGGCAAAGAATGAATGATATATCTCCACTAGCCAATAAAAAACGCACCTCAGCTAGTTCGCTAAACTCAGTCATTGGTCCAGATCTCAGATACGATTGTTTTGAACCCGCGAACCGTGAAGAGGTATTTAGTTGAATAATTTTGTTGATAATGTCATCGGCTGTCGACTAAGTAATTAGCTTTCTAGATGATAGAATGATTGTCTTTGAGGATGATGACTTAGATGATAAGGAGCATTTGGATGTTGACGATTGTATTAGGGACGACGTATACGGTAAATGATATTGTGTTGTAAATTGGTTAAAAGTAAGATATTTACTTGTCAAGTCTTTTTAACCGACTTCAAAAAAACTAAGAGGTTCTAATGTCGATTGTATTTATTTTAATGTTTGGTACCTGATAACTCCGTCCGATTTGAAAACAAGAATTTGTGTATTGTGTGATATACTACAACTAAAAAGGTTAAAATAAAAACTTTTTGCAAAAGAAAAACAGACTTCCAAAAACACTAAAAAAGTCGGATTTTTTTGGAAAAAGTTTTTAGATTTTAAGCTAGATCAGGTCGGCATTTACTAGCCAAATACTCTGAGAAGAAACACCTTAAATCATTTGAAAGACCATATCATCACATTGTTAAGTTACGTGTTAATGTTGGTAGTGCAGATGTATTTATACAGATAGGTACGAGTATGTAGGCAGGTTGAAGGAGAATTCTATTGATTGATTGAGTTTATGGTCAAATTGAAGGTCTAGCGTAAGTCAGGCATGGTTGGTCTTGCGTGGGCAGTTTTATTGTTGACAGCCTTGAAGCTTATGTAAATTACTTCAATGACGATGTATACCAATATAATATTGCTTAAAGTTTCTAAAGAAGAGTAAATATCCCAAATAGATTTCCATAATATTGAATTAATAAAATTAATAAGTTCAAATGTCAATATAAAGCGATCCCATCCGACTTATACAAAGAGGTCAATTGCTTTACAATGCTTTTAAACTTAGCTTTGATTTATGCCTCTCTTACAGAACTGGATCTATTTCCGCCATTAAGTTTTACATTGCTATTAGTTTTACAAGTTTTATGCTATTATTTTGAAAGTTTTTTCTCTCTCACATGATTAGCGAATGACTTTATCTCGTAACGGTGGTAATATAACCATTGAGACTTCCTCCTTCACACCTTAATATTAATCATAATAAAATTGGACCAGGTGTGTTATTCGTGTTCTTCCTTATAACAGAACTTAACCGCACTTATGGACATAGAATTGGCTTGAGCTGGCCAAAAAGACCTTGATATCGGATACCATAAAAGCGAAAAAACATAACTAAGTATTCACTTCGGTTCGCTTCGGACGACGAGACTGGACACCGCGCTGTGAACTAATTGCGACGTCTGTGGTGACATGTGTTCGGATCAAGCCGATTCCACGTCGATAAATGTGATCATTCTCTAATATACATGCTTGACTCAGCAGTAGCTTTTTTTATAAATAAGCACATTTTTTATTAAAAATCACATAATATTTAACACCATGTGATCCAAAAAACAAAACAAATTGATTTTACGTTCGCACCAAAACAAAAGAGTGTGAGGTTGACAAATAATCATTTACTCACAATTACAGCTTAAAAGTGTTGGACCATAAATTATCGAGAACGCGAACGTGTTTGCCATTATAGTCACGACCTGTGCTGACTCCCCAACGGAGAAGATTTATGATCTGATCTGTTCGCACACTTCATTATTAAATGTTAATTCGATTCTGGAGTAGTGGAAAGCGGATTCGAAGACCTAGATTGAGGATACTATCTGTATTGGAGATCTGTTGGTAGATCTTGTCAATTTTAAAGGAAGACAAACTTCTCGTCTTTGTGAAATATTGACTAAAAGTGTAGTATAGCATAATCAATCAGCCTAAAATTTTCTCACTGCTGGGACACACGGCCTCTTCTCTATGAGAGGGAATGGGCTATAATCCACCACGCGGGCCCAGTGCGGGTTGGTAGATGTCACATGTCTTCGAATCTTTGGTTCTAGGACATGCCGGTTTCCTCACGATGTTTTCCTTCACTGTTTTTGAGAGAAGTGGTGATGAAATAAATTACACAAAGAAATGCGCCGCCCTGGGTTCGAACCCACGACTTACTGTTTGTAAGTCGGGGCCGCCACCACTGGATCACCGTTGCTCGTTTAGTAAGTATAGCAGACCAATTTTGACAACAATTTTCAGAAAAAAATAATTTAAACAGGTTCAAATTCTTTAATTGCGAGATAGATAGATTGGACTTAAAGTATGCTGACCAGCAACACAGTGACATTTAGTCGTAACAAAAGCGTGTTACAGGGCAACAATACCTAGGTGAATGATTAAAAAACATGCCACTTTTACAACACCCTAACACCCATCAATAAGGATGAGAATTAAACAATTCTGCCAGCGACTCACAGCTCCGGATCACGTTTATTTCAAGATACCCAAATCTGGAACTTACGTTGTTTGGCAATGGCTATTTGCGTACACTTCTGATGTAAGGAATCCTGTAGTTGTTCCTTTAAAGTCAACAAAGACTTGTATTCCCTTTTATGTTAACAGAAAGACTACGTATATCCTTTCGCTAAGCCACAATGAAAGAGAAGAAGCTCTAAGTTTGTTCATAACATATAAATATTTTAAGCAGTACTCAACTGTCTACGTTGCTAACACCATAAACTTCACTCTAGGGGGGCAAAACACCGTAAACAGAATTAACTTATCAACAGCAAATAACATAAACTCTGCTGTCATACTCACTTAAATCTATGTTTGATTTTAAACTTTATAGCAGTGAAAATAAGAGCTTAGCGATGGCGGTGGTCGGTCGGTGATGGTGAAGAATAAACTTGAGATTAAATTACATGGTGACTGATTCCATGGTAAATAGTGGGGGCTTTAATATGCTCCTATGAAGCGTTTAATGTTTCGGAAACTTTTAATTTCAAGGTTTTCATTTATGTCGTAATGTTTTGTGGAATAAGGCACAGAAAGCAGGATATTAGAACGAAGAGTTATTTGATATTGAAACAAAACAACTAGTTAAGTACTTTTTTTTAAATTAGCATATTCTGTCCCACTGCTGGGCAAAGGCTTCCTCCATAGTTACTAATAGGGCTAAAATGAAGATCAAGGGAAAGATCATCTTTCGTAGGTATGTTGAAAGAAAACAGAGATAATAAGTAAAAAGGTATTTTTAACAGTCTAAATAAAAAACTTACTCTGGTCTGAATTATAAATGTGGTGTTGTTATACAAACGACGGGACACATAACATCGTGTCCTGCCTGTCTGTGTTGCTTGTACATTATAGGAGCTGATGGATACAACTGAAATGCCAAACTCGTCGCCAAATTTTTAGCTGATTCAATTTAGATTGCCATCGATACGCTAAGAAGAAGAACAGTCTAAGATGATGATGATGAAGAAATCTACAGTAAAAAACCTTAGGTAAAACTTAGCATATAAGAAAAACACCAAGAACATAAACATAACTAGTAACAACATTAATACGCACAGCTACTCACCAACCAAACAGCATTTGCATTCCTGCTTTACGCAAAAATATGTCCAGTATTACTTACAAAATAGATTGCTAATACACCAGCAGTACATACCTGTGAACAAAAACAATAGACATTAACATTTATAACGAAGAATCTATACTGAGAAATAATAGTAATGGACGTGTTTGTATTGGTAAGTATGCTGATAATGGAATTAAGAAGAAAACTGATGAGACCATCGATTTGTTTAGGGATAAATGTCTAGATGGAGGACAAAAATAAAATTGCACTGCTTTTAGCTTCCTTCAGGAACGATTTGGTCTTTGTCTTTGATCCTTGTCAAGATATTTATAGAATAAAATTAGATTCTCCTTCTTTGTCTGACCAATTTAAAATACATCCTTCTCTTGATGACGTACCTAATTAATAAATCAAAGATAGTGTCCGCTATTCCTCATTTACCTTTGTCATTTGTTGCCTTTGATTTTCAACACCTTTGGAGACAAGGTGACCTATATACGTAAAGGCAACTACTATTACACCTTTTACTCCATCCACATCAAAAAAACCTGCAGCTGCAAATAACCACATAACAGTCCTCCGCTCCACAGTTAAAACCGCGAACTTCCCAACAAAGAAGTTTTGATTAAGAATTACGATCACAGCTGCAATAAGAATAAAATACAAAGAACAAGGGTTTCATTAGAAAACAACATGCCATTGCGGTTAAAAATTTTGCATAACCAGCTGAATGTGTGAGCCTTTGTGTCTGGCTGTGCTTGCTTATTTATAATATTTAGATTTTAGATATAATCTGCTTACACAATATAATAGAGATTTTTTGAGGCACGAGCAATAATGTGACCTGAAAGACCAATGTAGAAATTTGACTGATAATCAGCAGTTTTACTGTCCCAATAAATAATACTCAGATGTCTAAGAAACCAATAAAAGACCAATGAAACTACCCACTTAGAGTAGACCTAAGATAGACCTAAAAGTTCAGATCACTTAAGTAATAAACCAAAATAATGTTGGGTAAATGTTCCTAGTAAGTTTTGTTACATCAACAACTATAGTATAATTTAATTTAATCGACAACAGTAGTGTCGAAAACTATATAGACCAAGATGTAGGACATACAATTAAATCAGTGTAAACCCTTAAAGGTTTAAGTTTAGGGTATCGTAAAGGCACGAGTTCATGTTCCAATCTCTTTCAAATATGTGTACAATTAATCACTTTACTGCTTGAGAAACTGTTTCTGAAGACTATTGCACGTTTAGGTTCGGTATGAACATGTTTAAGGCACAGGGCGTGACGATAGGTAGCGTTTTAGTCACGGTGGTGAATAAACTACTGTGGTTGGTATTAGACCCATAATATCTACTTTGACTATAAATAGAAATTGATTTCTCTCTTTCTTATCAGTGGTAGTGATTTTGTCTGGTATTTTCCAGCAGCTGTTGTTTAAGTTGAGTATGTCTTGGAGAAACTCTGGGTTTTCGTAGACATTGAATGGTAGACTTGGTTTATTGATTGTCAACATATCTATTAGTTTTTTCTTTTATCATTACTTGGGCCATCGACTGTATAACATTGATTTCCTTCATATATTCATAGTTAACAATAACTTACATTATTCAAACATGATTTATTTACTCGCCTTCTTTTTAACTCAGATCCACAGTATTTAAAATAACTTCAATGTCTTCTTTAGCAAGTGGCAAACTAACGATAATAGGTATATTTGCATAAGTAATCAAACCATCCGGTGTTAAGCCCGACGCGTGGATGAAGAAACATATCCAAGTTCTGATTTCGCGAGACCGCGCGAACGAATAGTCTAAACAGAAGTACAGACACTTACGGTTATGGAGATACAGAAAAAGGTAGTACAAATGTATGTTTTCCTAATATTTGCAAAATATGTAAATATGTATGAAGCGAAAGTTTTTATTCTTATGGGAGAAGAACCATTTTTACTGCATTCTTTATGGCAACTAATGGTGTTATGAGTCTCTTTCTGGGATGTGAAAAGATTAACGTAAGAAGTGTTATATTTTAACATTCATAACCAGATGATTATGATCGTAGTTTTCACACGGAAGGTTATGATGATTTTGTGAAACTTAGAGGATTTTCATTATAATGTATCGGTAATATCTGCGGATTTTCAATAGGTCGTGAACAGCTGCATGTATGTTAGCTTGATCAGCCACAGTTCATAAGGAAGAAAATTAAGTGAAAAATGGAAAGTAATTAAAACTTGTATTACGATATTCAGACAGAATTGTGCAAAAGCTTATCGCAGAGTGTTAGGAAAAAATGGCAGATGACGGTCCCTGATCTGGGAGCACTCGCCTGTATTGTAGCAATCCAAGATTTTATTGTGTACAGACAAAAGTGAATCTGAACTAATTTTCCTTTCCTTTTTAACGGATTTTCTTAAAACGTGTGTGTGCCGGGCAAACGCCTATCCTTCCTCCAATCTTCAAAAGCGAAAAACTTAGCAGGATTTGCGACGAAAACTGATGCAATGTTTGAACTCATGGAAAATTCCTATTAACAGCAGGCGCCAGTTCTTATCCATAATGTTTTCATGTTTTTCGTAGTCATCGATAAGAAATATAAAGGTACCGGTTTAATCAAAGCATGTTAGTTACTAATAGGCGTATAGGCACGACTTGTGTGCTTACGCCATTTTGATAACGGTTTCTAGGTTCTTTGTTTTAGTCACTTGTATTTTATGTATTTCTGTTTTCCTTTCTTTATCAGTAGTAAGTAACATTATTTCTTTGCAATCAAATTATGAATTAACAAACCTTATCGATCGATGACTGTTTTCCTTGGATTTTGGAATCAAAATGTGCTCTAATATAACTTTGGATTGGAGTAACCTAACCTAATTTAAGCTATACCAGGTAGCCTTTAAAAACGTTAGTTAAAAAAATATTTGCCACCAAACACTGAACTGCTTTCCAGGTTTTCATATTCTGTGTTGTTTTCCTTTTCAGAAGTTGTTCATGTTTTTGCTCATGAATTTTTATACATTTGTACCCGTTAAAAATTTCAAAAAGATTTTTTAATGAGACTTTAATGATTATCTTTCATCTGGTCCAATCAATGATTATGCAACATCTCCTGCTGCTCGTGATTGATTTGATCTGCCTCAATTTGATGTCAATATCAATCTCTTTTTGGTAATTATTTTAATTGAACGCAGTGAGCATTAACGTTCACTACAAATAATGCAATTTCTGGTTTTAATTTGTCAGAAAAGGACATCTGAACGACTTTCCGATCTGCGTTAAAATGACAAAATTAATTACCAGGAGTACCGAAGTAATAATTCTTCGCAGTCTCGTTAATTTATCGAAAAACTTTACCTTAAAGATAATATACTCGTATGTAGGTGTCCATGCGCCCGGCGCCTGCTACATTATGCTCATACTATTTATGGACAGGAATGTCTTAAGAAAACATTCATTACAAAAACAATAAAACGTATACGTTTTTCAAACAAAAACACGACCAAATTTAGACTCTAAGGCACTGTTATAAGAAACAATTGATTACATCACACTGCATTTGATATACAGCTAACAATCTTATGTAGGCATGCCGCAAAGTAAGCATGTCTTTATTTTGAACCTTATGAATTTGTAGTTAAGTGCGATATATGAAAATATGATTGATGAAAGTAAGTTGGTTTTATTGTAATTAATTGGGCGCTACAGGATATCATTTTACGAGCAGTGATAATTATGAGCGGACTATGTGCGGGTTAGCATATGTGCAATGAAAATAATTTCAATGCAATCATAGAAACTACAAAGTTAATAAAACCAGATGATTTAAATGGGATCAGTGAATAAAAAGATGATGCTCTTACGAAAGCAAATGAAATGGAAAGAAATTACGATACAGCAGGAACTACTGGAAAGAATGAAAGATTTTTAATGAAAGTAACAAACGAACACATTTCAGATTTTTGTATCCTTTTCTAGTAATATCAAATGGAGAAACGGTGGAACACTAGAACCTAGAAAGTTATTCAAGAGGAGAACAGAATATATGCAAACTGAAGATATAACAATAGCTAATGCAAAGCAGCAGGGTTCTATTTGGATGGAACATTACAAATGCAGGCATCTGTGTCACTTCACGCATAAGTCGGAATAGCAAATTAAATCAAATATTCAAACATGCTAGGGTTAAGCAAATTCTAATCGAAATTTTATAGCAAGCGTAGGATTTAGAACCTGGCCTATACGTGTAAATAGCACCAGTACAGCTAATATCAATAATATGTCTGGTCTGTCGACCACCCGTCGCTTTAATACATTCAATACAACACCTTTATCAAATGCAGAAACAGCTGTCAGGAAAACCATGATACAACAAAGTAGTGATTATCTTTCGTATCAATAATCTTTTTATATCTTTTATTTACAGACTGGCGCCATCTTTTGACCGCCAATTGTGTATGATAGATAAGAAACGATAATGTTGTGAATATCGTTATTTTTATCTTTAATGACAGTGATAAGTGATTTTTTATGTTTGAGTGATTTGAATCGTCTAGAAGTTGATATTTGATGCATATCTGAAATTGAATGATGATTTGTTACTAATTAACATATGCAGTGCATTATTGTCAGTTGCTAGTGTTTTACTACCTTGTTTGTGTAAATAATTCAGGCCTGCCTTTGAAGTCTGGTCAAAACGTATTAAAGAATCGAGTCTTTATGATAGAATTCTTCAAAAGTTGAAAAATCTGCTCGAAGAGTCATTTTCATAACAGGAAGTAACTATAATCCAACTTAACAATGTCTTCACACTTTATCGGGATACTATCAAAGTTAACGAAAGTCACAATCACGACAAAGCAAAGTTAACCAAAGTCACAATCGCACTCTGTAACCGCTTACTTACACAGGAAGCTGCGCTTGCACACAATTGGACACCGTTAAACAAACTCGATCATTCTACTCCGGTTATAGACGAAAGTAAACAATCACGCATCTTTACTGTTGTAGGATTAACAGAGGTATGCGAATGAGTGACATTTTCAATTACTTTTGAAGAGGAGAAATGTAATTAGATGGTTTTGTCATCTGCCTTGCGGCTGACTTTTAAAGAGGCACCATAAGTGACAATACTTGAGTTAATTATTTTAAGACATCAAAGCCTTGCTAACACCCTGCGGGGTTAGTGTATAACACAGTTGCAATGGCAATGCCTTGAATTTTAATTGTTCAACAACATTCATTGCGTTATCCATGTTGTTGACTAGACGAATTTTTGTAACCTAAAAAGTAATGGATTGAGTATTTCCTTCAAAATACTTCGAATCGTTACTGAAAGTGTGTTGCACAATAGGGGTTGACTCATAACTCTCATGAGACCGTAAATGTTCACCACCAGTATGAGTTTTTATTATGGTAGCTTCAAAATTGCAAGTATGCAGTATTATTCTTGCTGTTCTTTAAACTTTTGTCGGTAACATGAAAGTTGTGTTTAATCCGTTATTTAATCGTCAGCTTCTCACGTGTGAAATCGAGTCCAAAGCTACCATAACGCTCCCACTTTTGAAAATTCAATTCTTTTAACATAATCCTCGTATTAACTCCAAAGGCAAGTCAATCGGATTATAAAGATATCGTCACCGACATTTTATGTAAGTTTTCATGTAAAACGGCACCGTATCATGCGTGTATCGATAAAGTCGATATTATTGCTTCATAGCAGAGATAATGGTGGCCTCGATAGATATCAGCTTATAGGTGCATTTTGTTTCCATTACTGTGTCTTGTTTGTAAATACTGATTCACAAAAAAGGGGAATGAAGGGGCTCTTGAACACTGGAATAGGTTGAGGATGTTTTGATCGATACAACTATGTATTCTATTCTGTGAATGCAAGTAGTAGGACTACATTGTTTGCAAGATTATCAGAATCATTATCATTTTCGTCTAGAACACCAATTAAAGTAACAATTTTATTTCGAAAGTGTATTTTATCATATATGTTTCTCTTAGGCCATTTTCACGTTTGTTTTTAACAAAGATAAATTAGCCTGCTGTAATTTTTATGAGTTCCACATTAAGCTTATCATATCCAATTCATTAATCCATTAGTTATCTCTTTCCAACTCTCATCGTTCTTTTGTTTTAAATTATAACCAGTTACTGTCCCGAACACGAATATAATTGGCTTAAAAAATAACACTATCGAGTTTATCACAATTCATCATTATTATCGGTCCATTAAGTGTTAATGTCTTCGGTTTCTCACGCCTTGTAGTCGTATTGTGTCGGTCGTTGTTAATATTAGGGTTGGGGTCACTTTGATTTCTAGTGGACTTAATTTGATTCTGCTCTCAAAATGGTGAAGGAAAACATCTTGAGGAAACCGACATGTTTTAGAACCAAAAATTCGAAGACATGTGACATCTACCAACCCACTGGGCCCGCGTGGGGGGTTATAGCCCATTCCCTCTCATAGAGAGGAGGCTGTGTGTCCCAGCCGTGGGAACATTATAGGCTGATTATGCTTAATTATGCTAATTTGATTATTGGGTCCTCTCTTGTCTTCTTATTTTCTTCTATTTTCTCTTACGTACTACTTGCAGGTACTGCAAGCAGTTTGCAGTAAGAAAATATGTAATGACTTATGTTAGGGCTTCATTATTTGTAAAAAAAAAATTAAAGTATTCAACATCAGCTTACTAAGCATTTATTTTTAGCATCATTTGGTTATTTGTTGCTTTCATAATTTCGTTCATTAGAACCAGGCATTTCAGAGCTTATAGTTTACATGACTTCAGTGGTGTCCAGCACGTTATCGTCCATCAGATCATGCTTTCGTAATATGAGATGGATATCTTTAATAGATTTTTATCGGTCTACTTTTGATGTGATATCTATCTAAATTGAAATGTTATTATCAGCACTTTGGTGTATTAAGAAATTGTAGCCCTTTGGCGCCATGCAACGATTACATGTCTGATATTGGTCAAGTAGTCTCAGCCTGGAATATTGATAGTTTTTACGAGGCTATGTGTATTAATATAGATTCAGAGTGGAAATCTTATAACCTGCTCGTAATCAACAGGTGATGCAGTTTCAGCTACTTATTAGTAGAATATTTTTTGAAATTGCTGTCCTCCAAAGTTTTCAGGAGGTAGAAGGCTGTCAGGTGCATTTGATTGCTGTATTCGAATAATTATCTTATCCTATTATATGCTTTTCTGCGAAGTATTATGCAAAGTCAGGACCATTTTAAAACGAGAAATGCTTAACTTCCTCGAGATGTCTAAAATTGTTCTGAAATGAGTAAGGTTGACTTAAAAAGGTTTTAAAAACCAATTTACTTAATGAATCAATGTTGTTTTTCTTATCATTTAATTAATCAGCACTGAAAGCTATCAGAATGGATGATATACGACGGAAAACACATTGTAATTACACCTCTTACTGTTATGTGTACTGCTGGAGTCTTTAATGCATTGATTTAAGGTTCTTTATAACTTGTTTCTTTGACTTTATCGTGATTTAGCCTTTTCCTCGCTCTGTTATCTTAGTCGGTCTGTTGTTTAACATTGCTGTTTATAGGTTTTGTTTAAGATCTTTCGCTTGGAGCGTGTTCTTTAAATATTGGTTCAACGATTCCTTGCTTCAGAATAGAAATGTTTTATGAAGAAATCTGATTGGGATATTGTTTGACTATTAAATTATTTACTTCCGTGGCTTATCCGTTTACTGTTGTGTTACATCATTATACCCTTTTGTTGGGTTCTTTGACTTTGCTGTAGGGAGTAACACGTGTTAATGCAGTATGATAATTTGAAAGTGAAATGTCAGCAAGTTCTGTTTGGAAACATGGAACTGGTTAAGCTAAGGTCTACAGTTGCTTGTCACTATTTATTTGGTAATGTTTTCTCCATCAAAAGGATTTTCTGTCCATCGTAATAGAATATAATAAAGGGTGTAAATAGACCCTTCCGAAGCCCAAAGGCACTTGTTCTCGCCGTCATTGCGATATTATTTTTTGTTCTGGAACATACCTGAGAACCTACTTGTTACGGAGAGATTGGAGGTCAAAGTTCCAACTTTTTCAATTTTTTTTTAATATAGGGTATATCTTTACTTTAAATACCTCCTTGATGTTACTATTCAATGCATCCATCAGCACAATGTTTTGAGTCGGTTACATTGAGTTTTATCATAAAATGTGATTTTTTACGCCAAAAAATTAGACATTATTGGGTAGAGTTACTTAGTTTGATGTCCAGAATTCGGCTTCGTGAAGGGTTCGTTTACACCCTGTTTAATATAATATCCTTAACATTCTCAAGTCTAAGATGTTTCTAATACTTTTAAACACCAATGGGACTCAAAACAGATTCAAAAAACCTACATGCGAAGTTCTAAGATGACTTAGAACCACCGCTACAAAAAGCGACAAATCCTACTAATAACTAATATAAATGCGAAAGTTTGTGAGTATGGATGGATGGATGCATGTTACTCTTTAAAACTACTGACCGAATTTGGATGAAATTTGGCACACAGATAGTTTATAACCTGGATTAACACATAGGATACTTTTTATCCCGGTAGTGCGATCCCGTGGGACAATTACCGAACTAACGCGGGTGAAGCTGCGGGCATGAGCTAGTTTAATTATAAATTAAACACTTCCTTTAAAAAGAAAAGAAAGTTTCTCAATATAAAGTTACTTTAAGATTACAATCATAACTTCGTGACCAAGGTGTCAGCATCGGCGCCGACGCATCCGCTAATCTTATCATAACGCGTTGCTTCACGTACATTTCTGCTCTTGCATTAACAGCTGCATGTTCTATCGAAGATTGCAGATAATGTATAACTAGTTTTGCGATAGTATCACATATGGAGGAGTCTCTTGGTACATTTTGATAGCGTGGACGCAGTAGCCATATTTTTTATTTTTTAACTTTCAGTATTTCAAATAGGGACAAATGGTCAAAATTGACTCAAAAACACTTTTTTTTTAAATTCTAAGCATAGTTTAGGTAACAGCTTATTAGTGATTTGGGGCTGTCTTGGTCGTATTGAGTGAATACGTTTTTTTTGTGTGTGGATAATCAGCCTATAATCTTCCCACAGCTGGGACACAGGCCTGCTCGCTATGAGAGGGAATGGGCTATAATCCACCACTGGGCCACCGTCTTTGTGTGTCCAACATAACAAAAAGTTTAGTAATTGACAACCCTTCGTTTGACTTCACAAAAAGGGCTTAGTTGTTTTACTGATTTTCTGTATACTGTGGCGCGGTTAATAGACGCCGTTCTAATTATTATTGAATTGTTTATACTTACGTGTTTAATTTAGGATTTGTAAATAAAATCGGTGTTTACGGAAAACGAAGCGGCGGCGTCTAGATAAGTGTAATATGGAAGGAAGCTAAATCAATATTTTTAATTGGTTTTAGTTGTTAGCTGTGAAGCTAAATATTATTTGTTTGTATTGATATTTGTTTTATAATATTGTCGTGACTCCTCCAGAGACGTAAACTAATGACAATCTTCCAATAAACTTCTTTTTTTATTTCTGCTGTGAATTTCAACAGGATTGAATTTTGGATGAGGTTTTTGATAGCAAAGTCAATCCGATACAGTTATGACTTTACCATCATAGTTATCGCCGTCTCAACATTAATAATGTCAATCTATCTAAGTCCTCGGTATGGAAGATGTCCTCTTACAGTTGGTATATTTCGAAAGTTACATCATCCATTCCGTCGAGGAGCTCGGGGCTAAATAAGAACAGCCACTCGTGTCGATCTTTAGGTTAAGCCGTGCTTACCTAGGTTGGTCCGTGGATGGGTGACCGCCCAATACATACCGAGTTTCCGCCGTGCCTCGGAAAACACGTTAAGCTCTTGGTCCCGACTGTCATTTGTAGATCTTTGACAGTCGTTGCTGGTAGTCAGTGACCCGAAGTTTGACATGGTTGTCAGACTTTCGTCTTACCAAGGGGTATCGTATTACCTAGAACTAACTGGGTTGTGGAGGTCAGATAGGCAGTCGCTCCATGTAAAATAATGGTATTCAGCTGCATCCGGTTAGACTGGAAGCCGACCCCAACATAGTTGGGAAAAGGCTAGGCAGATGATGATCATCAATTCAGTATCTTCAACATTATTACATAAGATTTAGCCTTTACCAAGAAAAACGGTAAATGCCATACAAAAACATATACCACGTCCGTTAAAACAGGCTTTCTACATTGTAACAGGAAAAATTGCTCAAGTTTACGTGAACTAGAGTCTAAGCTCGATAAAATGGTATCTTAACGCTAGATCGGTATGGCCGTCAGCGATACTGATTGTGAGATTGCGCAACTGGCTGCTTTACCAGCTTTTTGTGAGTGCAGAAAAATGTTTAGCTATAAAAGAAGCTTAGCTTTGCCAGCTGCCTTAGATTATCTTCGATCTATCTTTCAGGTAGGCAGAAACATTAAACATTTTATATTTTACCGCAATTTCAATTGACGGTGTCGCCATCTTTTCACCCTGACTGAGTAAAAAAGGCAGGAATTGCTTTAGTTTAAGACATTAAATTTAATCAAGTTTGACCTTTAGTGGCGTACTATTATCTAACATGTAGCGTTATTGCAGAGGGCTCAAAATCTTCACTAAGTTCTACTACTGCCACGTCAACGTCAACAACTACCAACTTGCGGTCGACGACGACGTCTAAAGTACCTAATCCTCTGTAGTGATTTCCAGGGTAATGCTTTCAAACTGATCTCGCCTAGCAAAGTACGGAGTTCAATAAAATAAGAAACCAGTGTTGCGTCTAGCGACTGTGGAATTAGTCCCTTTGCTTAACCCGTCTGGAATTCCGTTCGAGAGGATCTCACGAATGCATCAAAGCACCTCTTTAAACTCCTCCATTTCATATCCTATGAACTTCTCACTAGATTTCTTAGAACTGCCATCGTTATCACATGGTGCATCAATGAACCAACACTTGACTTCATTGATAGTAATGTTACTATCTATGTTTTAAGTGTTATCATGAATGACTGGATATTATAGCGAATTCCTTGTTATGAGTGTGTTTGTGTACTTACTCGTATATTGTCCCCATTCGGAAATTTGTTAGACTGGCTTTACATGGACGATTTAGACTCACATTTAAGTAACCTACATAGAAAGACAGCTCCGTTGGTCTCGCAGTCGTAAGCGCATCTGCTGAGCGTGGTGTCCTAGTTTCGATTTCCAGGTCGAGCAATACTTGTTATTGGGTTTTTCTATTAGGAATTTATCAGTAGCAGCCGGGAGTTTGGAAGTTGGTGGTATGATACCCGTGACTCGGTGCGCACGTTAAGCCGTTGGTCCTGCGCCTGATCTCTCTCCGATCGAGTTGGATTGCCGTCCTATCGGACTATGAGTGTAAGGAATGAGACAGTGCACCTGTGCACGCACTTTTGCACTATAATATCTGCTGCGGCTATAGCTGGCTCGATGAGATTGTCCGCCGTGACCGAAAAACGGTCAGGATAACTATAGATCGATTTGAGAGAAGACACGCAGACAAATAGCCGGATAAGTGGAAGATCGAAGAAAAATTTTGGCTTGGTTCTACCCGTGCGAATTCGGGGCAAGTTGCAGTAAGTTATTATAACACTATCGATGTGATACTGAACATTGGTGACATATCCCAAAAGAATAAAGCATCTCGTATTGTCAGATTTTGTTCAAGAATCTACCGAAGGAAGATTTATAATTTGATTGGAGATGTGTGTAACCAGCCTTAGAGTAAATTCCTATTGTTTATTATGCTTTCCTCAATTTCTATTTGTTATAAGTGAACTATTGTAGATGTTCAATAATATTATCTTTTGTCATTTTCTGTTTATTTAAGATTAAGATTATTACTTGTGAGTTGTGACAAGTTAATATTGAGGAATGATAGCCTAAAGGTGTTAGGCAGAGATATTATCGTGAGGTACAGGCAATCATACACAATACCTTTAAGTCTTAGCAGTAAGGTTGCTTTACGCAATGCAAGTGTTACCACCGAAGTGCAGTTTAATGTAAGTAGTAAGTACTGAGCTTATGGTATAGCTCGTTATGTTTGTTTATTTTGACGTGACATTTACTAGATTAGGTAATTTGCGGAAATATGAATCTAAAATGGAAGAGAGAGGATTATGACTTCTTGAGTATGTGTTTATTACATAGTTATATCTTAATCTTCTCTAGTAACTTTCATCTCAAATTGCTAGAATATTTTAATGAATCATTTGGTCTTAGTAACTTATTCGAAAATAGGATTTTATTTGAACAATTATGATTGGTGGTATCCCTATCTATCCACCGTTGGGAACAGGTTTCTCCCTTTTCTGCACTGCATTCCTAATGTTTCTGAGTCTCAACTCAAGTGATACTTAATAGTCGTAATATAATTATATTATCTGTGTAAAATCCTAGCATATAGTGCTAGGATTTTGCTACGTTAATTAAATTCAGAATGGTACAACTGAAAGCGCTTTTGTTTCATTTTTAACAACATCATCATCATCGTCATCATCATCATCATTATTGTCATTGTAATTTGTTGTTTTCTTATATTCTCCCCTCTGAACCGTCACGCTATCATTTAATGCTTTTTCTTTCAAATCATTCCATGTCTATGGTCTTCCTTTCCCTCCCTGCCATCAACATTTAAACTAATCACTTTCATATCATTCTTCATACAATCCATCTGGTCTTTGGTATCTCTTTACCTCTCCATCCATCAATTACATTCATTAATTTTTTTTGTCACATATTTTTAGGTACCAAAATCAGCAATTGTATTAACTGCAAAAATGCTGTACCATGCAAGTTTTTAATGACTCATACCTAAACAACACGAGATCAAACAAGCGAACATCCGACTGCCATTGTCAACGCATCCTGTAGAACTACAGACACAAGGTTAATAGTGTCATTTTGTGCTAGTACAATGATTTTATAGAATAAATGTCATGTTCGCGAATTTATTGCAAACAATGGTCTTTTGAATTTGTTTCATGGTGTAGCGGTAATGGAATTTTGTTTCATGTTTTGAGGTTGTAATGGAAAAATGTGTAAGTTATGTAAATAACTTTAAAAATTGCAATGATCGTGACGTAAGTTCCAAATTTTTGAAATTTTGACATTTATTTTGAGCGGATTATATGATAGAACGGTTGAGAGCTGATGTCGTTGTTACAGTTAGACACTCTTATTTCAGCAACACAAGTAAAAACAACTGGGCACAATCTTGAATCCGAGCCACTACTGAGAAAAAACCTGATTCCTAAAAAAAAACAAATAATACTTTGCACTTGGGAATCGATCCAGGACTTATAATCAGAATTAACACTAGCGACCACTTGACCAAAATAAGACAGTCAAGCCCTTTCAATTCTGACTTAGTATATCAGCTCATCCACTCGGAATTTGTTCAATACACATAAATACTAATCACACGACCCATCTTCTTGCCTTTTTAGCAACATCCACTTAAGCCCACGAACAATGGCACATCTGCCCCTTTTATGATTATCTCTGGATTTCAACAATAATTTAACTTTTATCGGTTGCAATTCAGATTTGTAAATTTCGACCACCCATCGAAGGTCCGGAGATGCCCCGAACTAAATTGGATCATCCATTCAGGATGTCGATAATCATAATTTAGAATTCGAGTCTGATGGGGTCTGGTTTTGGTTTAGGTCTGAATAAATTCAGAATAATATGTACCTCCAACCTACGTCACAAATTCTTTGCTTAACTTAGTTGCAAGTTTTAGAAGCAGCTAATATATGACGATCATCAACCTACTGGATGGTTGCAAGTAAAAGGAGTAACTATGATGGCATAACATCAAGACTGAAATCCCAGGAGGGTTGGGGAGAGGCGTAACTCAGTACACCCATACCGACGACTTCCCTACATATGTTTATGTCCCAAGTAATAGGGTGGAGCAAATAACCGTCAAGCGGACACAAGTGCTGACTCTAGGACAGGATTGTGAAATTCCTCAAGGGAAGGCTCAACAGCGCATTGTCCAGACTGGGAATCGATCCTAAGAATACATAGTCAGCTGCTGCGCTAGCGACTAGAAGAATCTTGTTGTCCCTAAACTAACGAAGCAGGCTAGAAATCATGGCATGTATACTAAATTGGGAATTCAGAGGTGCACCTCAGAAGAACTAGGATTTTAAGATTTTTTTCAATGTCTTCTCCGTAACAACACTATTCAGAAAACACAAAGATGCGTATTGTATTCTGAGTCCATAAGTGTTAATACTGATTCAGTAACAGATAATCTTATTGTTGATTCTGAAGGCACTACAGCTAACAGTGTTGTGGTCACGACAAAGACAGAGTATGGCTATGTGATCCGATTAATACATGAGTACAATACGATCTTGAATTTGCAAACTGCTTATAGAATGCAGTTTACACGGAAGAATAATGTGTAATATACAGTTTTGAGAATTAATCTCAAAAACTGGGCACGTCTGACGCTCTGTCTGGGGTATTGTGGTCATCTGATGGTTATAAAGCTGAAGATAAAGTTTTAGGAAACTTTTTGATTTCTTGTATATTAATAATCGTCTTTTGATTTTGTTATGAATTAACTGAGCCATAAGAGTAGAAGAATACCAAAGAAACGATGGATGAACTATGCAAGGATGATATGGCAAGAAAGGAGGTGACTGCTCAGATGACGAGTTATAGAGAAGTATAGAAGAATATATATATATATGCATGACCTTTTCTGTTTCGTGTCCATGTTTTCTATTTATTCAAGTTAAATGAGCCTCGAATAAAACTCTGGAAAGGACTAACAATTTTATGTAAAAAATAAGGACCAACTAAATTAGAGTTTTAAATGCATGTTGCGTTGACAAAAAAGCTTCTAACTGTACATTCTTTGTTCTGAGTTAGACTCAAATTGTTATTCTGCTATTTGCAGACTACAAGATAAATTAAAGTAAGCATTGTCTTTTGTATGAGCCATAACTTTACATAACCATGCAGAAAAGACGAAAGATTATTCATACATGCAAAACTAACATTGTCCCAGTATTTGAGGACAGAAATTGGCTTTTTCACATTTCGCAAAAGTTCATTGTTTTAGTTACGTCATTCCCCTCAATACATACTTTTGCTTTAACAAGCAAAATTAAGATTAATTACAACGTGTATAGGCTCATTTTTCATTGAAACTGCGTCAACATTTGCATAATGATCAGTAAATATACTCGAAGGTCCGAGGACGTTTGGAAATTGATTGTTGTAGCAATGGGGGGTGTAAAATATGCACATTTACCAACACTAATAGATAGTTGACTCGCCAACGCACCACCGCACAGGCCGACAGTCCGACAACGACTGGCCCCCACCACCCGGAGCGGTTCTTATAACCGAGCGACGTGCGCGCCCGAGGCAACGTCACAATACTACATACACTACATCCCTTCCTTGTTTCAACCAGAAATATTAATAAGACATTTAGTTTATTATTTTTTATATTATTTTTTAATAATAATTTATTGACATTTCTGGCATAACAGAATCACATCACAATAATATCTAAAAATCATTTTATGGTTTAATTTAGTATTTCCTTTTACCCTTCCTCTTCTTCTGTTTCATTTTTTTTTTTTTTTTTGATTCATTTTTATCTTCTTCTATGTTTATGTCTCCTGCCACAGGTATATTGTCATGATATTGGAGTTTCAAAAATAATTCTGCAGGAGTTTTACCTGTAACACTATACATACATACATATATACATAGCCAAATACTCTAACAA
Source organism: Eurois occulta (assembly GCA_950022335.1). Taxonomy (NCBI): domain Eukaryota; kingdom Metazoa; phylum Arthropoda; class Insecta; order Lepidoptera; family Noctuidae; genus Eurois; species Eurois occulta. Next base: position 2,979,515 of record OX465482.1, read on the forward strand.
AGCTTCTTGACAGTTTTTTAGGATCCACATTTTTTTTTTTTATCGCTTTTGAATGTCGCGGTTGTTACGTTCGACTTCTCCGTTCTGTTGAGGCCAGTATGGTACCGTATTATGCAAAACTATATTTCTTTCAGTATAGATTTTTTTTTTAATCCTCGCTGCAGAACTGTCTACCAGTATCAGCTGTTATCGTCATTGGGTTACCAAGTCTGCTAAGAATCTCTTTTAGAGTTTTTATTATGTCTGCACTGGTAATTTTACGACAAATCTTCATTTCCTTGTATCGACTGAAATAATCGACGATTATCAATATGAGACAAGACATGAATTGTGATACTCAAATAGGGAGTGGAAACTGTCTCTCCTAAATACAGATTGCTCAGCAATCTAGCTAGGAGAGCAGCGATATACTCAGAAATTAGTTGTACCTACCACATGTAACTATTAATGCATAGGTACTTTGTAAGGCCCCTCATGTACTACAAAACCTTTATGTACCTAAATAAATTATTATTACAATATGTAATTGCTGCTTGGTAAAGGGCTCAAAAATCAATACATGTATCTACCCAAGGTTCGCATGGTAACGCCTGTCGCTTCAATGGGTTTGGAGGATTTGGACCTGAAACTAACGTACAGCCTTTGCAGCATTTGACAAAGTTCTCAGTTTCTTTGTCAAATCTAGGCTACCATACTTTGGTTCTTAGTCTCGTCTTCATTCATTAGGACTATTCCTGGGTGCCCTTCGTGAGCAGCTGTCAGAACCTGACTGCACATTTTTACCATAACAGTTCTAGTTCCTCTCAATAAAACTCCGTCGTAAAAGCATAATTAATTACCTCTTCATCCCATTTGTTTTTTATACAGGCCTTCCCTTACTTTCAATATTTGCTTGTCTTGCTTTGATGGTTCCATACGAGTAATTTCTTCCAGTGATACTGCTATTGGCCTGCTTGCTTCAACAAGTTGGTGTATATGGTTTTCCGACTTGTCCTCAGACGTTTTATTTAATTTATACAATCTTGATAAACTTTCTGCTATATTTTCTTTGCCAGGCTATTACTTTAAATGTATATGCTTGAAGGTGTAGTATCCACCTTGCTATCCCTGCGCATGGTTTTGATTTAGGACCGAATATAACCTCGAGTGTTTTATGGTCGGTCACTAATTCAAACTCTTTCCCAAAAAGAAAAACATACAAATGTTCCACAGCCCAGACCAGAGCTATGGCTTCTTTTTCTGTCTGGCAATATCGTCTGTGTCCGGTGACCATACGCTATAATGCGAGGTCCATGATCATTAATTTAACTAATACTCCTCCTAGTCCTAGGGGATCGTAGCAAAATAATAACAGCCGCTCAGATCGATCTTCAAGTAAAGCCGTGCCTGCTGTTAGTCTGTGCTAGTTTGGTCTGTGGATGGGTGACCCATTACACATGCCGAGTTACCTCCGTGTCTCGGAAAACACGTTAAGCCGTTGGTCCCAGCTGTCTTCCTGTGGTATGGGGATCCTTCTTAATGGTTGAGAAATTGATGGTACTTCCTCATCGATTGGTACCTCCACTAAACATCCTTGAACTTCGGAAATTCTGTTTTAGTGTCCATTTGGTCGATTTTTAATCCGATTTTAAGTACACGCATAGCATGGCAGTTTCTTTCCCAGCAGATCTCTAGTTCCATCAGCGATGACGTAAAATGTTAATTTTCTGATCTATCTGCCATTTTTATATTTGCATCAAATGATCCAGGTCAAGGGAACTCTTACTACCATAACCATAAAAAGTCTTATTGCAACTGAATGTAATATTATCCCAGGTAAATATTGTCCCAGGTTTTGTTTGTAATCAAGTTGCGTTTACTAACATTTTAACCTTCATTCTGCCAGTATGGCAATCTAACATACGGTCATCATCGATTTTGAACACATATTGTACGATTGCGGACTCTGTTTGATCTAGCTGATTTGTATCGTTTCTTTTGTTATCTCTTTTCATTTTTTTATTTTATTTTCGCTATGTTTGTTGCTGTTTCCCTCATATTTCCTTTTATTCATTCTGTCTCGTGTCATTGCCCTGCAGAATTGTCTAAAATGTCCCTTAGCCCACATTTGTGGCAATCTTTTTCTTTTGCTGGGCATTTGCTGTCTTGAGACGCGTGTCCTGCGCTCCCACATCCTGTTTTTCTTTTCAACATCTTATCATTATTTTATTTTCCGTTATTTTTGTTTTCATATTCTTTACTCTGTTTATCTTTTCAGTTGATGTGCTGCTTTTCTCGAATTCTTCTATTTGTCGACTTACAACTGCAAGAGTATTTGCTTCAACAATTATAATTGTTAGTTGAATTCTCTTTCTAAGCTCTTTAGAGGAACAATTTTCTGTAATTTGATAGATTATTTGATCGTCTTTGTCCATAAACTGACATTTGTCTGCTTGTTGGTTAAGCCGTAATAGGAATTTTTCAAAGTTTTCATTTGCCTCATGTTTGATCAATCGAAAAAGGTGACGTTCATAGATCTTACTTTGTTCGGGTAGAAAGTATGCATCAAGTTTGGCAATAGCCACTCCGAAGATATCCACTCCATCTGCTGGTGATAAATTTTAATCTGGTATATTATAGAACATTTCCTGCAATTCTAGTCCACCAAAATGTAGCAGCGAAGCACGTTTCTTCTCAGTACTCTCGATGCCAGCAGCTTCCAGGTAGATCAAAAGCGCCTGCTTCCAGGGGTACCATCTCATTCCTACTGATGAAGGTTCCCCCTCACAATCAAATTTCTCTAACGTGAGATGAGAACTCATATTGTTATTAATTACCTGGAACCAATAAATAAAGGGTTTGCACTAACTGGCAAAGTTTGTCAATTAAATGACCAGTATGTACATAAAAAGTACCACCACTGCTGCCCTATTTTTCCTTTGATAACTGTCATTTTTATGACCAGTAGGTATATTCTACTGCTATTATTGTAATTATCTAATGACTTGTCAATTTAATGACCAGTAGGTATTTTCTACTGCTATTATTGTAATTATCTAATGACATGTCAATTTAATGACCAGTAGGTATACTCTACTCCTATTTTTTTCATCCTCTAATGACTTGTCAATTTAATGACCAGTAGGTATATTCTACTGCTATTATTGTCATTCTTTGATGACTTGTCAATTTAATGACCAGTAGGTATACTCTACTGTTATTATTGTCATCCTCTAATGACTTGTCAATTTAATGACCAGTAGGTATACTCTACTGATATCACTGTCATTCTCTGATGACTTGTCAATGTAATGACCAGTACGTATACTCTACTGATATCACTGTCATTCTCTGATGACTTGTCAATTTAATGACCAGTAGGTATACTCTACTGATATCACTGTCATTCTCTGATGACTTGTCAATTTAATGACCAGTAGAAATGTTCTACTGCTTTTTGATTTATTCTTTTAGAACTAATCATGTAACAGAAATCAAATAACTAAGCACGAGGTCCTGGGTTCAACTTCCAGGTAGGTAGGTAGCTAGTGTCACTGAGTTTCTCAATCATGAACCTCCCAATAACAGACCGGAATTTGAACTAGCATCCGGTTAATGGCAACAGGCATGCTCCACGTAATTGGTGAAACGTGGTTGCATCACACATCTCTGCCTACCCCTTTTGGGGAACATAGGCGTGATGTTTTGTTTATGATAGATAATTAAATCAATATGTGTTTTCCATAACCTTAATGTTTTTTAAGCAGATTTTCTTTTTATAATAGTTCTCAAATCATTTCAACACCTTTTGTTCAGGATAGTTGCAGCACTGATGACAATATTTAGTCTTTTATAATATTTTCTTGCCTTTGTATAGATTATTTTTAACAATTGTTTGTGAATGTGTGAACAGTGTACAATACAAATACAAATAGTTTATTTTCTTTCACAAGGTTTGTACTACATAGCTAGTGACAGAAGTGTAGGCCTTGTAGATTCCTAGAGGTGTGTTTACTTTTGTTAACCTCTTATCTTGTTTTCCGTTTTTTGTGTAGTAAGCAACGACTCATTGTCGGGCCCATGCTGCCCCCCCACACTCAAGCACGAACGCTGTAACATGATAATATTGCAAAACCAAATGATTTTAAAAGAGAACCCATGGAGCCTCTTGCCAGCTCTTCTCCATAGGAAACGACCAACCCGGAACCGTGCACCTTTCTGTCGATGTTTTATAAGTGCCCATGTAGGCCTATGTGGAATAAAATATTTTGATTTTGATTTAACAACCAAGATAGTATTTAAATAGTTGCAAAACAATACATTAACAAACCACTTTTTGTTTCAGCCTTTTAATAATATTTTATTTACAGTTAATATTTCTAATGAAACATTCTTATTCAAATTCAATTCAGTTAAATTATTTTAGCTGTAATAAGTCTATAATTACTTTTTTACAACTCTTTTCGTATGCACAGACAGAAGACTTACTTGTTGTCTGCAAGTAAATTGCTGACACACTGTTTTTTTATTTTTATTTGATGTGTGTTTTAATTTCAGTACTTTACTTTTCATTGAACGTTAATTTATTTATTTTAAGTAGATATTTATGCACCTTGTGGCCTGAAACACAGGTTCAACCTAGTTCAGGCAATAATCAACTGTGCTCTATTTTATTTGTTAAGATATTTCATTGTAAATGTACCTCTTTTTATAAATAAACGATTATTATATATTCTAACGTAATATTCATAATTTGACTTTTAAAATGAAAGAATATTTCGTATATTTCTCCACGAAATACAATTCTTAATTATTCTAATAATAAAATTTAAGAACTCACGGCTTTTCTCCCCTTTTTTTTTCACCTCGTCGCCAATGTAAAATATGCACATTTACCAACACTAATAGATAGTTGACTCGCCAACGCACCACCGCACAGGCCGACAGTCCGACAACGACTGGCCCCCACCACCCGGAGCGGTTCTTATAACCGAGCGACGTGCGCGCCCGAGGCAACGTCACAATACTACATACACTACAGGGGGTATATCTGTCAGATACCTGTTTCTTTCAGTTTATGTGGGGGTTATGTCAGGTAGGTGTTATAAAGATTGAGTAAACTCGTAAAAACATCTGAATATATTTAAAAAAAGGCTTTCATTAATTTTAAAAATGTCTTTTCTTTGAAATGAAACGTTATTTCACTGTTTTATTGGAAGGATTGTTCTAAGTAGGTTGTAAATAAAAGCAGTTGAAATAATTATAGCAGTAGTATGTTGGTTTTATATTTTGAACTGTTAGATTTTGGTTACATCACTGCTTATATTTTCTCTCTGATTGTTTTAACAGTCACAAAAATTAGCATCTCTTGATTACCAAGACTTGTACGAGGGATGTCAAGTACATACTAGACGGTCCAACAAGTGGTAATCACTTTAAAAAGTTTCTTAATAATACATCGACTTTCTACAGAATTGACTAGTTTTTCGATAGCTTATGAAAATCCAATACATTTTTAACTTTTCCGTCATCATTATCGCCGAAAAATGCCGAAAAATGCGCTAGATGGCGCTGCATCTAGACTAACGTAAAAGTAAACGCTGTGTTATAAAATATCTTTTGAAAATATTATTAGTGAGTTTATGTAACTAAAACTAAGTGCAACAGTTAAAACATCAGCTAATAACTACGTGAAAGTGTTATCTACGAGTTTTATACACAAACTGAAGAGTTGAAACAAAAACTCTTAACCCAAAAATCACCAACAACATCAACAACAATAGTGACAATACGCAAAGGAAACCAACCACCAATAAACAAAGACTGTACTTTGTAGTCCAAAGAAACCAACTGCTTGTTCGCGGCGCACGTGATAATCAACATCAAAAGCCAAGTGAGTTAATTAATTAATGTTTAAACCAAGAAAAATTAGAACCGTTGTTGTGTTATTTTTTTAAAATATCTGAATACCCAACGTGCTAATAAATCCATGAACAAATCAAGAAAGAATATCAAATTTTGAATCATAAGCTGTGAGAGCAATTGGCCCCGTGGTTCTGTGACGCGACTGAGAAATCATTGTCTCGAGTTCGAACCACGGTCGCACATAATTTGTCTTTTTGAGATTGTTTCTGCAAAATATTGCAATTGTATATCTCATTACAAGTAAACACGGTCTAAGCCAAGTTGACGAGACGATACTTAATTGATCAACGCAACATTTAAAATAAACGGCCATAAAAATGAATTGCGAAGCATGTAAGCAGCAAATAGCACGCGGCGAATTACTACGTTGTTTTACTTGCAAAAAACTTTACCATTATCGATGCGTGAACATGACCACATCTTATTATATGGAAAACAAACAAAAACTAATAATGTCCTGGAGCTGCCCATCATGTGACAATGCAAAAAGACGGATTAAAAATGATAATACTCCCGCCCGATCCCCGGCGTTGCCTACGCTGAATGACACTACAATGTCCATTGACGAACATATTGATGATGACCACAGTATACTAGGCCATACCAGAAGGAGTGTCTCTCCCGCGAGCCCGGCACGCGCACAGTTGAGCCCACAAATAACAACTTCCATTACTTTACTACAAATAAGCCAACTATTAGATGAAAAATTTGAAAATAATAAAACAGCAATATTAAACGAAATTAAATGCACAGTACAGAAGGAAATAAATACAGCAATACACAAACTACAGTCGAAAATAACTCTAACAACAGATGCCTTACTCTTGGAACAGACTTCAATAAATACTAACATAGTAAACGTAAACGAAAAGATACGGAAACTAGAAATTGAAAACGATAAGCTCAAGAACGAAATAAATAAACTACAAAACCAAGGTACACGAAAAGACGACAACACAAAAAGATTTGTTATTTACGGTCTAAATGAGTACTATCGTGAAACTGAACGAGATCTAGAGGAAAGGATAATATACGCATTTCAAGACACGCTGAACATTGATCTATCAGGTTATATTGAGGAATTACACCGCATAGGTAGAAACGGGCTAAAACGCCCAATACATATAGAGCTCATCAGCAAAAGAATGACAAAGTATATTTTAACACAGGCAAGATTGTTGAAAGGGCAAGGACTCCACATTTCAGAATATCTCGATTTGGACGCACTAAATGAAAGAAGAAAATATAGAGAAGAACGAAATCTGACGCGAAGAAGCAACGAAAATCCATTCATGAGCCACAACCAGACTGCACCACAAATCACGTCCACTATAACCACATCCGCTACTCCACAGCCTAGTAACAGGCACCGTGATGCAAGTCATAGACAACCCAAAGACCATACTTTTCGACTTTAAAATATTCATACAAAACGTTCAAAGTCTCAAAAACAAAACCCATATTCTTGAGAGTCTATTAGATAATGAACCATATAATGTAGTCTGCCTTACCGAGACGTGGATAAAAAACCACCAAAAAGAAATAATTACAGTCAGTGGATACGAGTTCAGTTCGACTTTCTGTCGAAAAAACCGCCGAGGAGGTGGAACTGCCATTCTGACACGAACGGGATTGAACTGTAAGGAACTACCCGACATTACTAATCTATCCGTTGAATATGTTGTGGAATGTTGTGCCATAGAAATTAAGTCGCCAAAACTAATTATTATTCTTGTATACAGGCCCGATCGAAATATAGAACAGTTCTTTAACTTTTTAAATCAACTTCTAAAGCTCATTACATTAAAATATAAAAACACCCGCCTCATAATTACTGGAGATTTTAACTTAGATTATCAAAAAAAAAGAAAGGGATTACCAGAAACTCAACAATATCATGACAGAACTAAACCTACACCAAATCATCAAAACTCCTACAAGAACCACAAAATCAACATCGACATGTATAGATCTATTATTTACAAATTATAGTAGCACAGAATTTAAAATAACCGTTAATAATAATGGTATATCTGATCACAATAGTTTAATATATAGCTTAAGGAATGATGCAACGCAAAGTCTTAACTGGTCACCGTACGTTACTAAAAGAATTTTTAACAATATCAATTTGACAAATTTCCAATCGGCATTAAATAAAATAAACTGGAATGACATTTTTAATCAAAACTTGGACATAGATCAAACTTATAATAAAATTCATGACATTTTACAATCTAATTTAAATAAATACATACCAAAAAAACGGATAAAAATAATGCAAAACAAAACAAATAATTATCTTACTAAGGGACTAAAAAAATCATGCCAAAATAAAAGATTGACTAGAATTATCTCGAACCAACTAAATAGCGCTGTATTTAAAAAACACTTGAAAGAATACTCGAAAATGTTAAGAAGATGCATTAGAACTTCAAAGAAACTTAAGTACATAAAAGAGATGAATGCCTCAAAAAATAAAACGAAAACGATGTGGTCAGTAATCAATAACATAACTAAACCAAATAAAACTAAACAAAATCTAATGAACATTAACTTAAAATTAAATAACTTAATAATAAGATCACCGCAACAAGTTTGTACTGCATTTAATGACTATTTCGTATCGGTAGGAGTAGATAACAACAAAAGTACGAAAGCTACGGCGCCAGCGTCGTGTGGGCCATCGGTACATTCGGTGCATACGCCCGCAATAAACTCCATATACATCGAACCGGTAACTGAGCGAGAGGTTTTTAATATTATACGCGGAATGCAAAATAAGCGTAGCTTTGGAGTGGACGATATCCCGCCGATATTAGTAAAAAAATGCGCAAAGGAGCTTACATCGCCTCTCACTAAACTAATAAATATTTCTTTTGACGAGGGTCGATTCCCGGAAAAACTTAAAATTGCGAAAGTACGCCCTATTTCCAAAAAAGGAGGAAATTCAGAGGATCCTAGTAATTATAGGCCTATTGCACTATTACCCACTATCTCAAAAATATTCGAAAAAGCAATGGCGAATCGCGTTAACTCGTTTTTAGAGAAATTCGATATCTTGGATAAAATCAATTCGGTTTTAGGAAAAAATGCTCAACTACTCTGGCGGTATACAATTACGTACAGGAAATCTACAGTTGCATTAACGAGCGAAAGTACGCTGTGGGACTATTCCTAGATATGACGAAGGCATATGACAGGGTGTCACATAAAATTTTATTACAAAAACTTTACGGATTGGGTATAAGGGGACAAGCTTTTAATTGGTTTAAATCATATCTAAAAGACAGAATACAATTCGTAGAAGTAGAATACTTCGATAGCACCAACCAGGAAATGCACAGCATACGATCAGACATGGCTACCATTAATAATTCAATACCCCAAGGAAGTGTCTTAGGAAGTACCCTATTTATAATATACGTAAATGACTTGCCAAAAAAGATAAGCTCGACGTGTATTTTGTTCGCTGATGATGTTTCCTTATTATTTAAAACGCCAGCGAATGTTGACCATTTAGCTATTTTGAAAACCTTCACAGAAACTGAGCAATGGTTAAACGAACATAACTTAGAAATAAACCTATCTAAAACTAAAATATGCCAATTCAGAACTTACCAAAGAACTCCAATAAGTCTAAATATATTAACGCAAAAAATTAAATTAGAAGAAATAAACGAATTTACACTTTTAGGCCTAACATCAGACTCAAACCTAAATTGGAAGAAACACATAGAAAAAACAAGAGCAAAATTGTCCCAATTTATTCTTATTCTTATTCTTATTCTTTATTGCACACAAAATAATAAATTTGGATACAAATTGCAATAACAAAAATAATAATAATAAAATAAAAAAAAAATAAAATAATAATAATAAAATAAAAATAAAAATATAATATAATAAAAAAAATAATATAATATATATAATTATATTATAAACAAAACAAAAAATAATAAAATATAATTATAATTTTATTATTATTTATTTTTTATTTTTTTATTATATTTTATATAATATATATAATTTATTTATGCGCTAAGTATATTGAAACGTAACACAGACTATAACACCGCCTTATCTGCCTATTATGCGTACGCCTACTCCTGGTTAAATTATGGTATCATTCTGTGGGGAGAAAGTACTGAATATTTGGACCTCTTCATTCAGCAAAAGAAATGTATTAGAGTACTAATGAACATAGACCAACGAGAGAGTTGTAGGCCACACTTTATTAAGCAACAAATTCTTACGCTACCAGCAATCTATATATTGCAAAGTTGTATATTCGTTAGGAAAAATAGACACCTCTTCAAATCTAATATCGAGCTAAATGAAAACTATAACCGACGGAACAGGAATAGACTAATACTACCCATCACAAACTTGAAAGTTATTGGGAAAAGCCCATACTCAAGACTAGCTAACATATTTAATAAACTACCTGAAAGATTGAAATCCCTTCCAAATGACTCAATTTTCTCTAAACAGTTGAAATCTTTGTTAATAAAGAAAGGCTACTATACAGTTGAGGAATTTAAAATTGACAAATTGTGAAACGATCGACCTTGCAAATAATATTAACTTGACGTACTCGTAAATGTGAAAAATAATTGATACTACATTATAATTAAATACCTATGACTAAAATGAATGAATGAATTGAGAATTGTGATTTATTTTAAGGATATTTAATATAATTAATGTAAAATAGAATTAAGAATTGAGATTTATTTTATGGATGTTTAATATAATTAATATAAAATTTTAATAATTAGAGTCAATATTAGAATTATGTAATTTGTAATAATGTAATATGATATATAAAATTTGCAGTGCCCTTACAGGGTGCATGTCTTAATACTGTGTCATGAAATTTTAATGCATGCCTACTAACCAGTGTTTTACATGTTTGCAAAATAAATAAATAAATAAATAAAATAAAAATTTCAATTTGATTAGGGCTTCTTGTTTCTTCTAATACAAATTCAAAGCCCCGTTCAAAGCGTCAATCCTAAAGCGATCTAACCTAAACTACTTGTACTAAACATAACATTTCAGTCAATCCCCCGTTCAAGACTTCCGTGAGTAACAGCAGGTAAAGTGTGTTTCTTTATCGCCGTTGATAAGATAACATCAGGGGGTCAACACAGTGCAACGTGCAACAGCTTCGGATTTATTGTTGATTTCACTAACATATTATTTTCTTTAAGGTAGTGGTTTGTAGTTTTGTACTCTTAGTATGGATACAAGTCTCTCTTTTGCAATCAAATCTCTGTTCCAATCTGTTTTGAAAAAGGTGTGTCGCTGTCGAACGAACACGACTTGGGCTTTACAGGATAATCTTTAAATCGATGGATTGTAGTTTAGAAATTGATTTCTCTAGACCTCCTGTATTATCATTGAAAATCCAAGTGAAATTTCTTTAAATAAAACAGGTCCCAACGCAGTCCCTTACGGGACTCCTCGCACATTTACGTATAAACAACCAAAATTTCTTTAAACGCACGCACACGCCCATAAATCCCGTACAATATCAGAAGTACAATAAAACAATGGCGAGATTCTAAAACCATTGAAGGCATCAACCTGGCAATTGAACAGGCAGAGGGCAACGTTGCCCGCTAACTTGCATAGGAAGTGTGATAAAACGGTCCATGGGAACCTGTTACACTGCCCCGTAATGGACATGCTGGGTTCGCTAATGGAAGTAACGTTTCTTTATTTTTGCATTATCTTGTTGCAAAGTCTGCGTTATCTAGAATATGTTTAATGTATATTTTTTGTACGTAAGCATCATTATCATTTTCATTTCAGCTGGAAGTCTTCCACTGTTCCACATCATATGGTAGTGACTATAATATTATGACTAGTAGTAACATAATAATAATGATTTATTGATCAAGGTTTTAAAGAGGCTTAAATATGACTTATGTTTTTGTCTTTATTTTCGTAACATCATCATGAATCGGTTTAAATATTTCATCATCAATAATTATATTAATCGTCATTTATAAAAATTTACAAATAACGTCAAATAATACCTAAAACTAACAGGATTATTTGCATCTCCTCTTAAATTCTAAGACGATGATTCATGTATGGACTGGAGTATTTCATCATATTAGACTTTTCATACTGTAAATGTAAATATGTTCCTTGTTCAGAATTACTATGCGAAGTTCATAAAATACATATCAATTGCAGTGACGGTGTAACAAACGTCGAGTTAAATGGAAGTTCCTTTGTTTCATACCCACATTGGCTATTACCAGTCATGTACTAGTATAACTATGATTTGTGGCCAATGTTCGAAGCGTACGCAAGCAAGAATATGGCATGTGAGATTAATGTGGAGGATTCAAAGCCTATAGTGGCTGATATATTTGGTAACGGTAATACGAGTATCAATAATTAAGTGTTTTTAGGAGCAGTGGATGAAATCATCGTGAGGAATCCGGCGTGACCAATATTTGTAGACAGGACGTGACATCTACCAACCTGCACTGGACTCTAAAGATGGATTATGGCTTACTCCCTTCCTCTCTGTATCCCAACGAACGTTAGGAATAAGCTTATGCTATAAACAATAAACAGTATAAGTTTCTGTTTTTGTTGTGAATCTAAATATACTTTCCAGCAATACTATGTAGCTTAGAGTAGACGTGGGCCCATCAATAGTTCAACGGCTAGGATTTGAACTCACGACCTCTCGACCGCCAGTCAATGCTTCACTCGTTGGTTTATTGTCGCTTGATACTACGGGGAACTTTCAAAGATTTATTGCAGTTGTTTTGAATTCGTTTTGTTTTAAATAAATTTTAGGGCAAGTAAATAATTTGAAGCTTCTTTATTTTTGTGACAGACAGAGTACGTTGTGCGGGACAGCTAATAGAACCATTCATTAGATTCAATGAAGAAGATTATTTTAATAGCTTTCCAACCACGGCCGATTCAAAAAGCACAGCTGAATTTTATGACATATTAAAAATGTTATTAAATAGTTACAGAATATCATACAACCCTAACTCTCAAGTGGCAGTATTTGATCTTTATTCATCAAATACTCCACATGGTACTTCTAAGTAATAAGGTCAATGACCGATTGATAAAGTTAGATTTTCATTCAACCCAGTAATGATTATCTTTCAACTACACACTTCACCTATACCCATGTTTCAAACTCATTGTCACTAACAGGGACTTCGTTATTTCCTACTAAAAAAACATAACCGAGTTCTATTCATTGACATCAGACTAAATTAACGTTTCCTTCCGGTGCCGACACGTGTTCACAAGAGGGATGTCTGCTATCATATTATGGCTTTTTATAAGAATTCCTATGAAATTGTCTTCACTTTTTTTTCTTACTTTGTCTGTTATAATTTTATACTCTTCAACAGATGGTAGTTTTTTTTTTTTTATTTAGGATTGGGGAGTCATTTCTTCAGTAATTTATTTTAATGGCTTGTCTGATATCTCTAAATAGAAATAAACAGACTTATTTACAGCTTGTGTGTATTTTGCATCACATTTTGGATAGGAAAAGTCTCCTCTAACAAGATTTACAATGGACCTTTATAACTTGAAGCGCGTACTTGGGTGCTGAGGAATGTCTGGTTTAGCTTAATGCCTACAAGCACCGTAGTGTCTGCCTTACTTACTTTTACTTCCATAGCAGCAGGAAACAATATTTTCTGAATACTTATGTAGGTACTGCATAACCGAAGATTTATTTTCTTGTATCTTTTTACACATAACGATTAACCTTTACGTTTTATTTTACTCTCGGTTACATTTTACGAGTTTTGAGATTATAAGCTAGATTGTGCAGTGGGGGTCGGTAATAAATATAGGTAGGGAAAATAAGTCAAGAGAATGATGATGATGAGAAAAACAAGTCTTGGCAGGAGTTTGTTTCTCGCATAATTTATTAGAGAAAATTACAGTTACCGAGTATGTACAAGCTGTTATGGCAACTATTTGAACAGTTTCTGCACATACAGAACATATTTTTTCTCAAACACAAGTTCGTTGGCCTAAAAATTGCTTGCACAGGTCTTTACTTGTCAGTTTGGACTCAAGTGGTATGTTTGCACAGATGGCTACCGTTTTTTATATCACCAAACGTTTTGAGAATGGTACACTATGACGTAATACTTGGAAACAGAAGTAACGACTTTTTTACATTCATGGGTACAGAATTTTGGACTGTTTGAAGCACATAAGTTCACAGCATGTGTGGTATAAAATAAACAATATTGCTATAAACTCTTTGTGAAGCAAAGAGTGCTTCACAAAGAGTTTATAGCAATATTGTTTATAAAAAACTGCTAGAAAAATAAAATAATATATGTTGGAGGTGACTCAGCAGTCACCAGTCAGTCAGTGAGTAATAGAGTAAAAGAAGAAGACATGCTGCGCCGACTCCAAATTCATTTGGGATAAAATTGGTATGCGTTCTGCCAACTTTAAACTGGTAGCTGTTAAAATCGATACTAATCAAAACAATAAAGATAAAAATCCTCTACATCTGAAAAAAAATATTACCAAACCTGTTACCATTTTCAATTCTATTAATATGCATGTATGTATCAGCAAAGTTAATGACGAAATGAATACTAAATGAGAAGAAGTTGATCTACAAAGCGGCCTTCACTTTCTTTGTGTCAATTCAACATCAGCATAATCTCAAGGTCTGATGAATCATAGATTGTTGCATAAAGTGAATCACACGTGTTGGTCGCAGACTCATTAACTGATTACGTAGCGTCTAGACACGTGTCTTTAGTATTTTGTTTGAGATTTGATCATTATTCTGATTCATTTGAGAATACTCCTGTAAAAAGATTTATATAGTAGAGATTTTTACATTTTTTATGACAGTCACCATTTCCGCAGTATGAAAATATACGTAAAGTTCTGGTATCTGCAATTTTTTATCTTCATCTCTGCTTTGTTTTTTCTTAACTATGTTCGTATGTGTATAGTTTGATTCTTTTATGTTAAAATCGTCTTTTCGTTTTTAATCATTTATTTCTAGCAATACCAATGTTTCACTTTTTTCTATTTCTTTGTTGACTTTCTTATGCTTAATTTAATCAATGTTGTTGACTTAATGAATTGTAGTGGTCTACATACTACTTTATGCCTAATTGATTTTCGTAATTAAAATTTATTTTGATTAAAAGACCACCCACAGTGAATTTAGCAGATCTTAATTTAATTATGTGTTGAAATTTATTACTAGAAACAAAGATAATGCGGACCTTTTGACCGAAGTCATTTAAATTCGGTGATAATTTAAAACGATTATGCTAATGGCACATTCATATGCCGTATTATTTTTATATTTTCACATGAGTTATCTATCCAGGACGTCCGTGTTTTCAAACTTCTTTAAAGTTTTTTTTTTAATATTGTTTGCCAAGATAATTTTCTACAAAGCATAATCATGCTATAATGTGGGAACAGTGGGAACTGCTGGGGCACTGACGTCATCTCTAGGATAGGGAGTGAGAGGGTATTGCCCACACAGTGCATTAGAGCCAAGTGCGGGTTTATACTATGTCACATTTTAGATTTTTTGGTTCTAGGGCATGCAAAGTCAGACAACCAGGCTTACCAAAGGGTATTACCCAGTATTAACTGGGTTGTGGAGGTTAGATAGACAGACGCTCCATGTACAATACTGGTACTCAGCTGCATCTGGTTAGACAGGAAGCCGACTCCAACAAAGTCGGGAAAAGGTTAGGAAAATGAAGATAGCATGACAAATTCTTCACGATGTTTGCCTTCTAAATTTTGAGAGCAATCGTAACGAAATTGAATAACACAAAGACCTAAATGGGCTCGAACCGACGTAAATCGGAACTGTTACTGTCACTGAGCCTCTTCTGCTAGTTCTTTGTCCGAAGCAATGTCTAGAATAATATACTTTTTATTAGTAGAAGTAAGTTTTTCATGAAATTACCAATAGTAAAGCTCCAATGAAGCAATATAAGTACCACAAGCTGAATGAACAACATACCCATTAATACACCAATCAAGAATCGAACCCTCGACCGGTATCGTTACGACATGGTACTTGTTCGAAATGTCAATCGTTATTTAACGTGCGTTTGCGCATGATGGTGAAAAAAAATTGACTTTTATGAATACGGTGCATGAATTAAAATTTGAAAGTACTGCTTCTTATTGAAACTTTAATATACAAGGGTCAAACTGTGAGCTTTATCTACAGTTTTTTTGGATATTGGTAATTTCAGGAAAATGAAAGACGAAAAATCTGATAACGTCCTTCTGTAAAACCTTTTTAAGAGTTAGGTATCTACAAGGAAGAAGAGAAGTAAAAACAGGAATAGGTTTTAAGTACTTATCTATATTTTACCTATACCTAGGTTTAACTGATCGTAGACAATAAATGTTCAAAGACAAATTAGTCAATCTAAATCTGCCCTACAAGAAAAAACTTCTGGATTACTGACTGCCTTCATTTGTTTTCAGGTACTGTATGTTTTCAGGTACTGTTGATGAATGGGACGTTCCATCTTCAAATCCAAAGAGCTGTCTTGAAGGTCCTTTAACCATATAGTTCGGTACGGGCCCCTTCGGGGGCTTGACATACAAACCTCCGCTGGCTCGGTATCGGCCCCCAAAGGGGCTGGCGTTTAAGTCATACGACATCCTTAATTAATAATAAAATAATTATGTTATTTTATACCGAAATCAAAATTGTGTTAGTAAATTAAAACAAATAGATAAAAAGCCCTTGTGCTCCAAGAATTTATTCTGTCAAATAACGCGCGCCACTTTTGAATTTCCGTCACCTAAAGTTTGTTGTTGCAAAACTAACTCAGTCGCCATTTTGACAGACGACAGCGACAAGTACTTGCGGAGATTTTATTTAAAACTTGTGTGTTTGGATTGATAATTCTTCAAAATGGTGAGTATTATGTGTTATCTAATAATTGTTTCATTGAAAACAGTCATAGTATAATGAAGAAATACGGTAATGACAAAGTTTTCCAACTCAAAAGATAAAAAGTTCCGGAAAATATTGTTCCTCAAATTGCCAACTCCAGTTGTTATTACAGGTAAAAACGTATTTTATTGATACTAAATGGTGTTAATCTGCGAAATAACTCATGTAGTTAAATAGTGTTTCTAATTTTCATCGTTAATTATGCTCAAAGATCTCTATATATATGCAATTTATTGTTTTCATAGTCGATTATGAGTAGAGAATTCGCCGCCATATTCGAAAAATATTCAAATTTGCGGGGCATGTTCGATAATATGTTGTCGATAGATTTTTAACGCTATTTACAGATGAGAATGTGATATTTTGTAATCAATTAAAAACTTTTTGGTCTGTAAAAAGGCAATCCAATCCGTATTGCCTTTTTTATAGTTACCATTATAACAATGGTTACTTCTCTGTAATTTTCGCGCCAACGCCAACTCCAAAAACATCAAGGCTTGGCTAGGCTATGAGTATTCTAAAATCTACTCTAAATAATATACATTAAGCAAATTGTATTATTTATTCTACCAACAGTGCAACATTATGTTGTGTTCTTTACAAATCGGATCAATACAATATTGTCTAACCAACTATGGTATTATTTCCATTATTATGCCATGATGAGCAGTCCTAGATTTTACTCTTCATATTTAAATAAATAAAAATAACAATACATTATGTCAATAATGGTAAATAGTCTTTCCACTCAGTGTATCATTAGAATAGAATATACTTTATTGTACACCAAAATCATTCAACAAATAAAGAAACTGTATTTATTTTTGTACATAATACCCATGTATTTTCTATTGTAGTCATCCAGCGATTCTAATTCCCCAATCCCCAAATTTTATGAAGATGAGGTGTTTGGGGGATTCAGCATATACAGTTCCTCCGACGAAGAGGATTACGAAATTGAGGATCTGGGCTTCCCTCCGTACCCCTTTGAGGAGTCTGGGGATGAACAGGAAGACCCAATCCTCATATACAATCCAGAACAACAAAAGAGACATGAAGATGCTTTCAATTTTGTTATAAGCGTTGATGTGGAGGAAGTATCGAACATGGTCAGTAGATAAAATTCCATATTTGTTTTCATTAAATCCATTTTAGGCTCTGGGAATTATTATTTTCACCATGAGTTTGCTCATAATCAGCTTGAGTTTAGGTCAAGTAAATTCAAGGCAAATATTTATTTATTTAACTAGTTATGTACACACAGTAGACAACACAGGAAAATAACATTATATGAGTACATAAGTACTGCTTGTTTCTCAAGAAATTTCTGCTAGCAGACCTGCAAAAGAAGAAATGAAAAAGAAATGTAGACAATAGTGTGTGAGAAAAGGAAGAGAATAATGTGTATATGTGCCTTACCTCACTCAGCCTAAAATACCCATTAGGTATAAATACACATTATGAGTAAATATTAATATTTTGTAGCGAGTTACATAATAATGTAAGAGTAATGATTAGTTTATTGTTGATTTTATAACAGCATAATACATTGTCACTGTTTATCAAGGATGGACATTTGATGCTGCATTTATAATATTCCACAGATTTTTCCTCAAAGTATGTATAAATACCAGTATTATGAAAGCACTAAGTTCAGCTCTATTAGGTGAACTTAGTGCTTTCATAATATCCATAGAAGTTTAAGTTTGAAAGATAATTTCTTCTACGTACATTGTACAATGAAGTTCTGTAATTAATTTCGTAATAATTATTTTTTAAATTCTGTAGGATGATCCAACATGCTCAACATTGGGGGAAGGAAGAAGGAAGGAAATGTCTACCCCACACCACCCACCTCTCCTGGAATTTGGCCAGGGAGAAGAGCAGTGAGTAGTTTTTTTTTTCCTTTAGTTTGTATATGTCGCAGGATACTTGGAAATAGGTGAGTTTCCTATAACATCTATACAAATAAATAATATTAAAGTGACTGTTTGTAATTTCTAAATAACAGCTTTTTAATGAATTTATATGATATAAAAGTATATAGGTACAGTACTTATATATAAAAAAACCCTTTTTTTAATTTTTGTCTGTCTGTCTGTCTGTCTGTTCTGGCTAATCTCCGAAACGGCTGGACCGATTTTGACGGGGCTTTTACTAGCAGATAGCTCATATTACAAGGACTAACCTAGACTTCTTTTAGTATAGAACAAGGATTTGGGTTCTGTACAAAATCGAACCCTTGAAATTGTTAACAAAATCCAATTCAAATAGGGAAGTAATATTTATAACCCCGGTTCAGGTTTTATTACTTATTCAGGCTATACATTTATACAAATGTGTTTCATGAACATAATGTGTTTTCTTTCTTTCTATAATGTGTGAGGTTTTTGTGAAATTGTATTTTTTTTTTAGTATGGATATTGACGGTGAAGTCGAGGCAGCCAATCCAGCCACATTTGCCCCGCTGTCTGTCGCGAGGACAGAAGTTCCATCCTCCAGCAGCCGCGGTGGGCTTTCAGTAAGAGGCCGAGGAAGCTACAGTGGTGTATGGAATCGGGGGGATGAATTAGTTGAGAGGTATCCTTCCAACGAAGACTTCCCCCCAAATTTGGCTGAAGAAATTGGCCGTGTTCAGGCCAGGCATGACAGGAATGCGAGATCTGTAAATTTGAGGACAGCAAGAAGTGAAAGTGTGAATGAGGAGGAAGCGCTTTTTTATGAGATAGATCAGGAAGAGTTCAAGTGGGAGACGATGGATGGCTGGCATGGTGAGAAAGAGCGCTTTCTTCGCGATACTGTTGGCCCTTCTCGACACTTTGTTGATCCCTATGATGCTTTTCGATCCTTTTGGGGTGACAACATTTTAGGTCACATTGTCGAAGAAACCAATAGGTACGCAGATGAAATTAAGAGAACGAGTGAAAGATTTGCTAGGTTATGGTATGATACGAATGTGCATGAGATATTGGTGCTGTTCGCATTTTGGATGATGATTGGTATCATCAAAATGCCATCAGTGAAATCTTGCTTTAGCAAGTTACCATTATTGAAAACGGATGCATTCAGGCACCTTTTCAAAGAAGAAAGGTATTGGCTTTTGAATCGAGCCCTACATTTTGCCAGGGGTTCTCAGGATCCTTCTGATCCTGAGAATGTATTATACCCTATGGGGCCTATTTTGGAACACTTAAATTCAAAATTTCAGGAACTTTATACTCCGAGCCAGAACATCTGTATCGATGAATCCCTTATTCTTTGGAAAGGACCTCTGTCAATAAAACAGTACATCAAAACAAAATCCGCACGTTATGGTATTAAGAGTTTTAATTTGTGTGAATCTGGCACAGGTTACCTTTGGAATTTTTTTATTTATCTTGGTAAAAGAACAACCAATTCTGCCTTGCCTTCAAGTACCAGCACAGTTCTCAAACTGATGAGGCCGCTTTTAGACCTTGGACATGTCTTGTACATGGATAATTGGTTCAATTCCCCTTCACTAGCAAGATTTTTGAAAAGGCGAAAAACGGATTGCGTTGGCACACTCCGTGTATGTCGCAAGAACGTTCCAGCCTCTATTCAGAAAGTCAAGCTAGTGGAGGGCGAATACATGGGTCGTCAATCTGGCGATGTCATGGTGATGGCTTACCAAGACCGTAAGCGGTTGAACCTTATATCCACGTACCATGACATGGCTCAAACTAAAACGGCTCCTAAGCCTGGTAGAATATCAGTCTATAAGCCCACACTTATAGCTGATTACAACCTTGGGATGGGTGGAGTTGATCGTTTGGACCAAATGCTTGAGCCCTACTTGATAGAGCGAAAGCAGTGCATAAAATGGAACAGGAAGTTATTTAAAAGGTTTCTGAATATTACTGTTCAGAACAGTCGGGTACTACTGCAGAAGTCAATGGGACAGACTTACCAGGCTTTGGTGTTTCGTCTGAAGTTAGTGGAAGATTTGGCAAGTCACCATTTGCCTCATGTTCCAGTGCCTCCTTCAGTAGCAACCGCCTTCAGTAGACGTTCATATTTTCCCCTTGGTCGCTTAACGGAGCGGCATTTTATTCAACGCATGGCACGCAAAGAAGGTGACACCGCTAGGACGTCCCGTCGAAAATGTGTGTGGTGTGCTGATCGACGGGGTGACCATAATGTTAAGACGGCCTATGAATGTGCGGAGTGCCGGCTACCTCTCTGCTTGGAGTTTTGCTTCAAGGAGTTTCATACTATTCCATAAAATTATGTGTATTTATTATCATCCTATCCTTTACATTTTCTATCTTTTTATTATTTTCTGTATTATATAGTTTATGTATTTAAATATTTATTTTATTTATATAGACATAAATGTAGTAAAATAAGTTGCTGTTCCATTGGAGAGTATTTTTATGTATTGTTTTTGACATTGTATGGAGATGGATACTTGAGGACGGAAAAAAGAATGATGAAGGATGAGCCAGAAGGATATGACCGGTCTTCCTCGGTCTGTTAATCTTTTTTTTTCAGCTGTTTTTTGTTGTTCTCTTTCCAGGTTTATACATGGGTTCTTCACCGGTTAACAACCTAACAAGTGTTCTTAGAGCTTATTTTTCATTTACTAGTCCTCATCGTAACACTTGTTATGCTATGTTAAGTCAAACATAGCTAATTTTGCGTTAAAGTTAGTTTTATTGCATTTAACATAAACAAAACATCACACATTGTAAATATATGAAGGATTTAGACAGAGGTGTACCTAATAGTACATACCCATGTCGCCAGTTATTTTGAAATCCCACCTGACCCTATTTCTATTACAAATCCAGAATTACTTAGAAATTCCTGATGGAATAACCCAGTACAACTTTGCTAGACTTGGTAATCAAAACCAGGATGTCTCCGTCAGCTCTCTGCTCAGCCGCAGTAGTGCGTGCGACAACTATTACGTAAACAAGTATATTGCATACAATAGCTGCCTTAGTGACTAGTTGATCACCTTAACTTCATGCTGACTGTATGGTGATGGTATGTTTACACTCAGTTATCTAGATTGCATGAACTTTCGGCCAGGTTAAATTAGATCTATTTAATTGTGCAGCTTATGATCAATCGTAGAAATGCATAATAAATAAATACACTACACTTTTATTTAAGTCTATGCTGACCTATTTTTGCCTGTTGACACTTTATTAGTTGCTTGTCTTGATCCAACTCATTTTGTGCCCAAAATACCCATGTCCTTCCAAAATTTCCCAGCTTTATTATGCATGTGAATGAAAATTACTAGTTTTAAGGCTAAATGTTTATATTACTGGGCCAAAAGAAATTAATTTAAGTGTATGCTGACCTATTTGCCTGTTGACCGTTTATTAGTTGCTTGTCTTGATCCAACTCATTTTGTGCCCAAAAGACCCATGTCCTTCCAAAATGTCCCCGCTTTATTATGCATGTGAATGAAAATATATAGTTTTAAGGCTAAATGTTTATATTACTGGGCCAAAAGAAATTAATTTAAGTGTATGCTGACCTATTTGCCTGTTGACCGTTTATTAGTTGCTTGTCTTGATCCAACTCATTTTGTGCCCAAAATACCCATGTCCTTCCAAAATGTCCTCGCTTTATTATGCATGTGAATGAAAATATATAGTTTTAAGGCTAAATGTTTATATTACTGGGCCAAAACAAATTAATTTATGTATATGCTGACCTATTTGCCTGTTGACAGTTTATTAGTTGCTTGTCTTGATTGATCCAACTCATTTTGTGCCCAAAATACCCATGTCCTTCCAAATGTAAATTCCTAGCTTTATTGTGATCTTTATTGCATGTGTAGATATAGCTTAACTGCATGAAAAAAATAATTTTGTTTAAAAAATATACTTTTTTACAAACATTATCTTACTTTATTTTCCTTCCATTCTGACCTGCTCTTATTTTATTATTTATGTTGCTAATAGATCTCCGAAGCCAAGAAATTTTATGTTAATATATACTTATCTACTTGTCCCAGTAAAACATAGTAAAGGCATGAATCCGGCTCTTTGGTTTTTAGAAACCTATAGGTAAGTAATATCCTATCAAAGTTAGTTTACGCATAGAATAGAAGTAGTTCAAGGGATAAAAATGTTGCAACATTGTGTAAGTACCGTGTTTTATGCAAAAAATGATCATTCTGTGTGGGGGCGCTCATTTAAAAACTTAAGTAGGTAGTCTTGAATAATCTGTGTAAGCTACCCAAGTACTTAATAAAGTCAGGTAAGTGTGTATAAATTATTATTAAAAACATAAAATAAATTACACATTGAAAGCGTTGTTTTATTTATTACTTTTTTCCAACCAACATTACTCTATTTTCCATCATCAGATAAATAAAAGCGTTAGGGTAGCCCGCGATGCGACCTCTCGCGTCCGGCCCTGATTCAAGCCATGGTCCGGGGCGAGAGGGAATGGGAAGCCGTCACCTTCTGCGAAACAGTTATGCTAGTGAAGGAGGTGGCGGAACGTGAGAGGGAGATAACCTCACGTCCCAGCCGCCCCGGGCGTCGGGGGCCACGTGGTGGCTCTCTGCCACCGTAGGCGCGGGCCTGTGGACGGTGAGTAGGTAATGGGCTAGCTCGCCGTCCGTCCGTCTTATGACGACAGGCCGCGTCGCCGGTGCGTTCGTGTTCCACGCGCGCCTCTAAGAGATTTCAGAAAACAGGAGGGGCCCGCAAGGGCCGATGCCTGCCAGGGCTGCGGGACTGTTCGAAAGAGACCGCGGCCCTGGGGCCAAAGGGCAAAAGAAGGAAGATTAATGGGTTTTAGTCAATAAAAGTCTGACACTCCCTTCCGCTCCGCCCAGAGCGGGAGGAGTCATTTGATGATTTCCCATCCCAAAAAAAAAATCCTAAGTTTTTTTTGCAATTTGCAGGTCAGTGTCAGGTTGTATGCTGATAAAATATGATTCGCGACCGTAACAAACATGGCTTTACAGAGAGTTCGACACATTTACGGCCCGTGGCCTGCAAACTTTGCCGCCCCGCAAAGACAAATTCTCTATGACGCACCACCGCCGTTCGCGTCGCCCGTTCCCGTGGCTAGGCCGTAAAACCATCAATACGACTCTTTTAAGTTCATTTAAATTAATTCTTTAACTACCTACATAATATTATTTTGTTACGGTCGGGAATCACGAATATTTTGTTCAACATACAGCCTGACACTGACCTGCAAATTGCAAAAAACTCAAGAAAATTTTAATTTCGTGGGTTACCCTGGCGCTTCCGCCTTAAAATAATAATAATGGCGGTTTTTAAGTTAATTTTAAATAAAAGAATAGAAACGATTAATATACACTTATATTATAATAACGTGAGCCTTACGTTATTTGTATGATTTTATAAAAAATGAAGTTTATGTACCTTTCGTATGAATGCACTAATTAAATATAAATGCCAATATTGTATGTAGTTACCCGTCGGATCGTAAGTATAACGTTTTATTTTACGATGAATGAACAAAATTTACTAACCATATTTTTTTCTACAAAAATAACGTTACTTTTTTATGAACTTTAGACAGAATAGCAATGTTATCGATATCATTGAGATACCTTACCTCTCACTATGACCGATAAATGTCATCTTAAGTTTTATGAAATTTTAGGTGTTATATTTTGAGTTTTTTATGATACTTTTATACAGAAAATGGCAAAAATACCATTATTTTCTAAAAGTTAATATTCCTATTTGTTCAGTTTTCTATAACTCAGTATGAAAACGAGCTTTATAACTCAATTTAGTAGGCAAACGCCAGGCGTTAGAAATGTACAAGGGTGTAGCATAAATGATTATTCAGATATTTAGCAGTGATAGCATATAATTTAACAGGCGCTTACACATTGTCTGAGATATTTTCTAGACATAAACAGTATAAAAAAGTAAGAATATTATGATTCTCACATTAAATTCGACTGTCAAAAAATCATATAAATTCAGATTTTTGTGACGTAATTTGCAACACCCCGCCGAGTCAACTGATGTGTCATGTGTCAAAATATTGTCGAGCAGAGTGGTTAAAAAGCAAAAACTGTGAACGGTTTAAATACGTAACTGCTGATATCTGTGACTTATCGTGTTACCTGATTGCAGAATGGTGTCGGCAGTGAAAGTAGTTGTAAGTTTGTAACCTGTATAATTTAATATAATCTATGTCGGTAAAGTGTTTTCGTAAAATTATGATATTTAAGCTGTGTGTTATGTTCGGTAGTTATTAACGTTATTTTAAATCAATTTGCGTAGTGTTTAGTACATTAAATTAAAATTAAATTAAAATGGAAAAAAAAAACTATTAAAAGACATTTAAACACTTTTTTGTTTGGAGTTAACTTCAAGATCACTTGTGTATTTACTATTAGTGTATTCCAAAATGTGTATTTACTATTAGTGTATTCCAAAAATAACAGAAATCTTCAAAAAATGTACGTATTCGTCAAAATTGACCAATGTTCTTTGCGGCCACATAAAAAACGGCGAACCTCTGCATCCACGACACATTCCCCAACAAAAAACGGCACGAACCCATAATAAAACTTCACAATGGAAAAGGATTAAGATATCGTAGAACAATGGCCTATTTACCGAACTGGTTTGCCATGGGCTGTGGGGACCGCAGACAATGAGGCACCGATGGAAACGTTAGCTCACATGGCAATGGACTTGACTGACCAACGGTTTGTGACTAAGGTTGGCATAACTTGAACCTTTGAATGATAGCCAGCAACACGATTTTCTAAATGTCATGTAATAGATTACGGCTATAGTCATCAGGCCCGCTATCTTTAAAATTGTTTTTTTTTTTTCACTAAGTAGGGTTGGGTTTGATCGCAACTTGCCTGTTGTGAAGCGATGATGCGGCCTAGGGTGAAGCACGCTTGCCTAGAAGTAAGCGATTCACACGAACTTTGAAGAGATCCAGATTATAATGATCGAGAAGCAGAGAAGCCGGCAGACATATTTATAAGACATGATTGCACGCTGCTAACGGCAAATTGAACGTAATCAACAAAATTCACAACAAATTTTCACAATAATGATGGATGACACTAACAGCTTTTGAACGGAGTTTATTGACTTTAGATTTGAGCAGAATAATAAACGTGCTAGAAATTATAAATACAATTTTTTTTTTTTAAATTTTATATACATAATTATTACCAAACAATACCTAATAAAAAAAGTTTCCACCAAGTAGCAGGAACTCATTTTACCGCATTGGCAACCCTACAAACGGTATTGTGAGGTCATACGAGTAATTTTATGACAGTTGCAGTTTACTTCTTAATCACGTCGGGTTACGTGTCTACCTTCCGGTGAAGAAGGCACTAAGAATACTAGTAAAGACAGTTTGTTGCTGAAATATATCGCATATAATGTATTGTACGTCTTGAACAACGTACATTAGGCAGGTACGTCGGTGCCTTGCCAAAATGGAAGCTTTGTTTAAAGGAATAGGTGTGAGTTTCCAAAATCTTTAACCTTTTGTCCAGGTCGGGTAGAGTTATTGGGTTGGGTTACCATAATGATATTATTTTATTGACATTTTGACCATGTAGCACTTTTGTAGGAAACATCAGATTTTTTAAAAATTGCCGATAAAAAAATCAGAATGATGGTTCACAACACAACGATGTACTAAACATGTGGTAATCGTTTTCGCGTCGATGTCCCTTCCTCCCCGTATAACTGGAGAAATGAAAGAAACAGTACACCTATGTACTGTCTGACCACCACTATTGATCCCTTCGGGAGTTATTATATGTATAATAATTTTGTATTATAATGTTTAAATAGTATTTTTTACAGAGCATTAAAATAACACTACCCAATCAATATTATTGAACTAAATCAAATAAATCATAAATGTCCACAGGGCACAGGGTGACAAATCAAAACATGTCTAGAAAAAATATTGATCATAATACAGGTTTTTTACACTCCGTTATTTGATTTTAATTAATTCAAGACCATCTGTATCTTAACCGTGGGCAATTTAGCCATAGGTGATACATTATTTAGTAGGATGCTAAGATATGGTTCTTACTTTAGAATATATTACATACACATTTATTATCTTGAAAAACTTGAAAATATTTAAATAGACTTCTAACAGGTTTCCTTTCGTTTAACAGTAATTATAACTTTGAGTTATTTTATCACCTCAATTTCCCTCAAGATAGTATCTATCATAGATATCTTCCCAAAAATCCAAATATTTGACCAGAAATCGTTTACCACTAAAGAGTTGTAACCATTCAAACAAACATTAGTTTTTACATCGCCATAGACAGCTGTAATAGTGTCAACTGTCGTTTTAAAACGCGTGGGTGATGAACGTGTCAAGTTTCGGGATAAAAAAAGGTTTGATTTGAGATTTCTTGTCTATGATTAAGCGGAAACCTGATGTAATTAAAATTTAATTAGGTGTACCTATTCGAAACAGTGAGCTTTTATGATTGGAGTAAATGATATCTGTCGGATGATGTTTTGGTAGTAAAAGAAAAAAAAAAACACTGTGTGCGAGTCCCACGTACAGTCCAAGGAGGGCAGTATCCCAGTGCCCCACAGTGGGAATATTATGTGCTGGTTAGTATAATGCTTGTTCTTAATAACTACAGAAGGTAAACCAGGGTCAACAATGCCATATCTACTTATAGCATTATTCAGAAGCAACTATTTTAAGAATTATAATTAGATTTTTAATGCCTACGGTATTTTTCTGGTTGTTGCGCAGCAAACCAATTTGTATTCAAATTGTTACTAACTCCGCACTTGTAAACTACCTCATAACTTACTGCTTATAAAACATCCAAATACATAGTAAAACTAGCTTCTATTCAAAGATTGAATTTCCCTTCGCGTTTACAAAATTGATTAACCGCTTCCCGTGTTCCGTAAAATATACTGTAAAACACAAATTCATATTAATTAAAGTTCATAATTTTCTTGTATGCTTCGACGTCTTTAATGGCGACCGTTAGCTGCGTGGGCCAGTGTTGCCCAATTCATGAATGGAGTGGACCACGTTCGCCCACGCCCGTTATCAATGAATACTTGTGTAGAAATACGCCAGCCTGTCTGCAAACATTGTGTTGCGAAAGGTTGCCATTGAAACTACTAGCTCGCTCTAGTTACTGACCGTTGGCTAAAATAAATTTATTTGTTGCCAAAATAAATGTTTTGGCGAGTGGGTGCTAGTTTCCGGCCACTGTGCGTTATGCCGTTTTGTCTTGTCAATTTTATTGTTTTTAGTGCCGTGTCATGTTATTTATTGACCATAATAATGGTGCCTTTCCGTGTTATTCCTTTTATAAGCGCAATAATGGAAGCCTTTTATTACAATTTGGAATGTCACTTCTATTCGTAACTACCAACTTGAAGAGTCCGTATACTTAAATCACAATTGTCACTTTGACATTCGCTGTCATTCTTTGTCGTTTGAAATGGCTATAACGCGACAAATTGACGTAGGGTAGGGACGTAATTTGCTTGACGATTAATTTTCCTTACAGTTTATTATACTTCTAATAAAACGATACTACTCTTTGATTGATTGGTCTTTGTTCACTTCGGGTTGTTATTTAATACATAATTGTTTGAATGAAAGTTGAATTGAAAGTGACTTCATTTGAATCCTACTCAAGGTCAGCCTGATTTTCGTAGTGTTGGTAAATAAAGTACTGTGTGTTGACTTATTATTATGTAGTGTATGGCGACCAATGAAATTATTTTGGCAGTTTTCGACTTTTTTTTGTGCCTTGTGAATTATGTTTATGATGCGAATGAATTTTGCTTTTATTGGTCCCTTTTTTAAAATAATAATGAATATATTATGTAGTTCATAATAAAAGTGTAGTAACTTTTCATTGGTTTAATTTCAGTAATGAATTTACAGTAAATAAGATATAATGTGTTTTAGAAGCTCCAAAGTACTTTACCAACCCGCACTAGACCCGCGTGGTGGATTACGGTCTACTCACTCTGACAAAGAAGACGCCTATTTGCAGCTGTGGAAACGTTATAGGTTAATTAGGCGTTTTAGACAAAGATTACCACAAAGCTATGAGTGACATAGACGATGTCAACTCAATTTATTTTCTTTTAAAACTCGACCTTTTTGCAGCCGGGTATGAAGTTTTAATACCGATGTAAGAAACACAGTGCAAGTACCTACGAAAGGTTTTCTCACTATCTCAGTATTGCGTTTTCTAGCCAGTCTGGTATACAAGCTAATTTACAGAGTAGAAACAGAATGTGTTCAGTTGAACTCCCGTGGCCGCTACTTTCGCGGCTACCAATTAAAATTTCAATTAAATTCTAAAATCTTGTCAAACCTTATAACCTTGGTTGGGCTGGTACAAGTTTAGAAGGGTAAGCGAAAGGCAAGGATAGAAAAACTCAATTAAAAGTTCCTAGATAAGTAATATTTTGGCATTTTTTTAAATATTTTGTTCAGCTATAGGGATGAATAAATAACACTGTGTATAATAACACTAACGATCATGATTTCAAATGTTAATGTTTAAGTCAAAATAAATGGCTAACCACAAATTCCTGTTCAATGATGGAATTATAAAGTACTCGATCTCGTTACAATCTCAATTTCAAGAAAATCTATTTACTGCACAATAAAAACTGCATCAAAATCAATTCGACCACTTCGCTCCGCTTGAATATTCCACTAGCACCGTCCAAGTTAAACCAACGCCACTTGTTTCCTAATCATTGGCTTCGATCAAATGAACCACTTTGAGTGTTAATCACTTCGCGGGCAAAAGCAAAATGTTTAGAGACTTTCCTTCGAAAACACTGACACGTAAATGTTGTGAAGTTGTGGTTAAGTAGCACTAATGAAAATCGAGCTGGAAGAAAGCTTTAAAGAAAGAAGGCTTATCACGGAAATGGCCGAGGTAAGATTAGAAGAGAGCGAGGTTTACCAACAGAATGTACTGCAAAAATGATTATCAACGAACATAAAGTATCGGTTAGAGGGGAATTCAGACATAGCGTGACGAGATTTATACAGGTATGAGCGAATTTAAATGAAGGGCACTATGTTTTTGTGGCCACGCATTTAAATTTTGATCAGATCTTTTGATTTGCATCTCGCTAGTAAAATCTGTTTCATGATTTGTACGAAACATTGAATGGAGATAGCAAAAGTATCCATCTAAATAAGATAGAACAGCTAAAAAATAATATAGTTAACCTATTCAATTTACAAACAAACAGACGCAACTCATCAAACTCCCAATTTCGCAATCAAACTTCAAACCAAACATTGAAAATTCGTTCCGCTTCGTTACACCCGAAGTACCTAAGGTACTCGAAGATATTCAACAATAGAGAGAGTCAGCAGTACCGTTCTGATCGTCTGACATACGTCCGCTTGGATCATGATAACTTTTTCTTATAAAGAATGCAGTAGATTGCTTGTCGACTAGATTGACGCTAAAATTGTATGGTGTATTGTATGTTTTCGAACGAGCTCCAAGCAACGTATTGTTGATAGCAACACTTTAATGGGATCGACTATTGTAATGTGGAGAGAGTTAAAGTTTAATGGAATTGTTATTGCTATCTTTAATTGCCCGGAGCTAAAAATTTTCATGCTGATTTACGGGTAATAGAGGAATTTAAAAGGCTATCAATGTGAGAAGGAGTTGCTGTTGTCTTAAGAGAAAGTGAACATACCATCGTTATTCTATCATTGAAGCAAACTTTTATTGAACAAGGCATTATTGCAAGAAAGTGGTTGCAATCGTGTCTTACGATTATAGTCGATTTGGAGAGAAAACCATCAAAATCAACACTCATTGTGAAACTAATATTAACAACCCTATTACAGAACTAATTATTTAACACGTGCGCAAATCGGTTCCTGTATAATAATTCAATTATTATTGTAATACACTATAAAGATCGTGTTTTATTAACGTTATATCTATTAACGAGTCACGCAAAGACTTTATAACTTAATATTGCATTGTGAAACTCGTGAATGAATTATCGTATAGTGTCGGTTCATTGACAAATCTGTCTGGTGCGATAACCTTCCGTGTTTTGTGTCCCAAATATCGTTAATAAAAGTTACTCTATTAGGAGTGCGAAATTCCACAATAATTATTCCAATGACGTAGAAAACATAGGAGACGGATGTCAATTAAGATTGTATAGGTCAAAAGGCAGTTCCGTGGAAAAACATAATCGCTTGAGTAAACTTCCTTTCGCCATTGATGACGCAAAACTTTCAACTAGACACATCAAACTAGATGAGCCCCGAAATCTTTAGTAAAGTGGAAATAGCTGAAACCAATAGTTCAGTCAGGTAACTGATCTTGAGCAATTTTACTAGATGCAAGAGCTGTCGCGGATAGAGAAAACTCTTTTTGATTGGATTTTACTTTAAGTTCAAGAACTCATGATGTTATGAATGATTGTGTTAACAATGCTCATTTCAAAGATACAATCCGCAGCGGCAAAGCCACTAAAATTTACAAATGCTCTTTACGCTTTTCATACTGTTGTGGTTTTCTTCAAAACTGTACCATAATCAAGAAGAATATTTTGCCATAATGGTCTAAGTGTGATGTTGATATCTATGGGACTTGTAAAGAGTTTAGTATCTACTGTCATCGAATTTCGGTTTCCTTTTACAGCGCAAGCAAATCTTTATGTGGTATGAAAACTCAACGCGTTGGCACCATTAGAAACCACGCATGGAGCTCAAAGGTCATAATCGTGCGTAAGTTTTGACATAATAGCCCATCTTTTATTGGTATCTGATAACCCATTTCCTTGTTTGACTTCTACAGCATTTGTGAGATAGTGAACAACTGTATAATTATAAGTAATATTTCTCTTATGTTCCGGATCTTCTGGTTTTGCTCCTTTATTTACTAGATTGTCAATAGTTATGGTGTCTTCTTCTTCTATATTGAGAAAATTTACGCGTCTGAACGCGTAAATTTTCTCAATATTGAAGAAATCATTTCGAAGTACCATGAAAGTATCAAGATTGACCTTCCCTTACTTCACTAAATTGCGAATTTATTTAAGTGCAGAAAACTAAACTACTCGGAAGAAACGCTTCAAATAACTTCTTCCCTGCTAAAATGGGCGCAGGAAACTTGCTGACGTACATTGTGTAAAAACCCATTAAAAGGCAACTATCTGAAACAGGTTCCTTATGGTTGGTCACGAAGACAATAGCCTATCAATCTGTCTGCTCAAAGAGGCTGACCAGGAACACATAAAACCATTGAGTTCTCTTTTAACAGTTTAGGTAAAAACAGAACTGTATTTTTGAATGGGACTTAAAATGCGTTATGATCTCATCATCATCTCCTCGTATAATCGAATTCGAAATGGCTTCACCACCCAGAGGTTGTTGGTCACTTTTATCTATATCATAGAAACAACAACGTTTACTTGCTTGTCATGTTCGATAACTTATATTACCAGTGACAGTAGCAACTGAAAAGCAATCCTATTGTAACGAAAATTAAGATCACTTTAATTTTGACAGACGTGACAGTGGCAGCGACCCAATAGCACCCTTATCCTAATGAGAATTAAGTTGACGGTTGTTTTGACTGTGAGGCAGTCAGACGTAAAATAACAGTGAAAGGACTGTAATGACGTTTCAACTTAAGTTTCGATACCTCTAAATCCAAAATCCCAAAAAGATGTAGACTCGAAATAATTACCTGTAACAAAAATAAATAGTAAATTAAACAAAGGCCCACATTACCATACAAGATTTGATAGCAATGCTAAACGAGAACAAATTATTACGTCAGCAAAGAAATATTTATTCGCTGACATCAGTGTTTCTACATGGTGTATTTTTAAAGGCAAACAGTAAATTACTCTTCGAAATGTTGTTGTCAGTGAGAGAACATGCGGAAAACTTAAAGCCAAGTCTTGTGGCGTACCTTAGTAAACGATTATGTACGGACCGACTATGTAATGAAGTATTATTTTAACCGATTTTTTCGAAACCTTGACTATATCAATACATAAATACTAATCTTTCGGCAATGAGGCTTGAAAATTCCAACATTTAACTTAAAAATCAACAGAACAAGTCCAATATTTACAGATTTTAGAATAAACACAGCCTGTATATAAAACAAAATACTTTTGCGTAGGCGCAAAGTCAGTTAATGACTGAATGAATGAGAGACCGAATCGATTTTTTTATTGAGAACTTGTCAATGACATATTCATTCATGTTTTTTTAAAGTGCCAATATGTTTTGGGTGCGGTTAACGGTTTCGATATTTGTATTGAAGTAAAAAAAATATACATTACGTTGAATACGTTGGCAATTTGACCCATATTTGGAAATATTGAATGAATATTTTATTTTGGTAAAACCTACATGGAAAAGAACTCATGATTATTTCGTATTTTAAAGATCATGTTGTTGGCACTTGTAATTGTGTTGCAAGTTGAATTTGACTTCCTAGACACCTTGAAGTATTTGTACGTGAATCGTGAAATATCCCTCAAAAAACTATTTCAGGGTTTTGTGAATTGATAGATGATGAATGAGATAGCTAAAAAGGGAGCCATGGTCCTCATGAGATGACGACTAATAGACAAATATGGAAGAAGAAGACAAGCTGCGGCAATCCCAAATGAAATAGGATAAGGACAGAAAATGAAATTAATTATCTAGACCCTTTTCTGTCTAGTCACCAATGAAAAAAATTCTGATGTCAATACCTACACGGTCAAAATGTATGGAATAGCTGATTTTTTTTAATAACCGATGAAAAATTTCCATTTAGGGGGCTCACCATACCATTAACCATTTTCGCATCGGTGTCCCTTCCACCCCGTATAGTTTTTCAACTTCACTACATGAGTATTACATAACAATACGCTTCATATCAAACAGCTGTTTCAGTGTTATTGCTTCGCTTGAAACGTGGAAAAATAAATTGCACTTGTTTATTTTTATTTCTAGTATAACATAAGCTATGAACAATATACTGTCGTAATGGTTTTGATATGTAGACTCCACGTGTAGTGAAGTGATGTCAGGGTCAAAAGTTATGCAGCTTTTGAGTAAGCAGTTTGAATTTAACGATTAATAGGTTAATTCAAGTTTTGTAGATAAAGAAAATGTTAAGGATAAAATATATAGAAATAGTTTTATTGATGGGTTTTTCAGGAAAGATCGATGTGACGGCGCTTGTGGGACGCCCTGTTGGATGAAATAATCAAAGACAGAAGAAAAGAAAGAAAAATTATTGATGAGTGATGATTTTGAAGATAAAGCGTATCCATGGCTTTTGTCTCATAGAATCTACTTTATTCATGGTAGACCATAAGACGTCCCTAAATAAAAACAGTGGCATAAGACCACCATAATTAGAACAAAAAGTAATCTGATTGCTGTTATTAGTAACTCTATTGAAAATTATTCACACAGTTCACACAAATCTTGTTATATTTCTTCATATTATTATCTATTCTATTACAATATATGCGCAGTGGAATAATTCAATGAGCCATAATTATGCGAGAACAGCAATTTAAAGCGATAAAGTTTATCTCGTTACAAGCCTAGGTACTGACGTAATCGGCTAACGCGTCTTTGTCAGCAGATGGTAGGGAATTAACGGTTTTATCAGATATTTTATTTCTATTATTATTTTATAGTTCTTTAACCTGTTGACCCTGTAGCAGATGTTTAAGTTCATTATATGATTGGTCAATCACTTTTTTGTTGTTGTGGTTTTTTAATAAGCCTAAGTCATTGTCCACTTTCTTTAAATTGGCTGTCTATAGGTTATTCAGCGGAAGTTTAGAGACTGGTAATTTTATGAATTGCGTTGTTGCTTTGAAGGTGTGGCTATAAAGTTTCTTGTCCGTTATTTTCCATAGAGGTCTACGCTTTGGAATGACATGTTTTGGACTGACCGACTCCGTATAAAAATTTTAGTTTGCTTGCTTGCCTTCCAACTCTACCAGTTCTTTAAAAAACTTGATACTGGTACTGGTACTAGAAAAACAAGGTATTCTCTAAATAATAACTGAGTACCACACACGTCACTATAATATTATCCTGTCAGATCAATCAATCAACCAATCACGAAACCGCAACAGAAAATTGGCGCATTAGCTGTCTCCACTGAATTACTGGAACTACTGCTAGTTTTAAATAATTCATATCTCAATTGAAAACTTAATAGTATTGAGCAACATTATCGTCACTCAAGAATTTACTGCGTTTCTTCACAACAATAACGTTATTACTCTATTTATGCATGAGGGGTCCAAGAAATGCCGATGCATAATCTCTGTCTCTGATCACCTGCAAAGACTTGAAAGTCAAAAGCTGGATTCAGGAAGCCGTTATTTCGGAATGAATTGTGTTTTAGTATCTTGTAGTGACTATCTTTGATAGTATTAAACTTGATGAAGCTTTCAAGTATCCCATTTTACTACTTGTTCATGTTGAGCTAGGCGTTCAGTGCGTGCTGCTGTTAGATACAAATTACAAAGTTAGAGACTTTAAATTCAGGAGCTTCTGTTTAATAGTTTTCTTTTTATCAGTAGCCATTAAACATGATTTCCTTCTTCGCCAAGAGATTTAGTTCTCGTAGTTAATTTTATTATGGCTTATTTCATGTAATGTCTTCGTTAGGTGGATCCTCACTGTAATTAGGTTGCGTGACAATGTGTTCATACTGAGAAGTGTTAGTCTTGTCCCGCGTTACCTAACGTCACTCAAGACTGAAGCATTACTTTAAACTACTGTCAACCAATCAAATGGCTTGAATCTGGTTTTAAATAATCCTTGAGTATTGAGTGACGTTCTGCAATACGGGCCTAAGCTCAATAATTCCGCATGGAATTACAGATAACACTTTAAGTGTGAAAGAGAGAGAGAAAATACTAGGTATTCCAACGTCGTTGTAAACGAAACTGAAACATGATTATTTGACGATGTAACGCCAGGATTCGATGATCTTATTCCAAGTGTTGAAGGGTTACAGTCCACTTAACCAGATGCAATTGAGTATCAATATTTCATAGAAACTGGTATCAAGTTCGTTGCCTAACGATACAAAAGTACTCACATAGTAAAACTATTAAACTAACTTAATAAACCAACGAGTAGAACCGAACCCAACAGATCATGTAGCTCGTAAAACTTAGGCCCAGTAATGGCTGCATCAATCAATTGAACAATTACAGTGATGCAAACACCAGGTGGTCAGTTTTATGTAATAACAATTGTTCCTATTAATATTAATGATATTATGCAGACTATGTTAAAGTTGCTGTTAAAATATACAGTCGGTGTTTTCTTAAAATATGCAAGGCATTGTTTGGTGTAGAAATTAATTGGTCTTAACGAAAGCTTTTGATTAATAAGCATTGAAATCGTAGCTAAAGATAATTTTGATTCAAAAGTTAACCTTGCTCTCCGGTCAATTGAATGTCATTGGGCCTCATAACGGCATAGAAGGTACAGTAAGCCTTTTTGTCTTTGTGGCAATTAAATAATTACAATCGCAGTAATATAATTTACTACCTAGGTATTGTTCTAAAAGTAGGAAAGCGGTCAGGACGTCAATAAAACATATTTCTGCAAATAAAGGTAGGTGTAAAACACGTAAAATTGGGAACGCCACACCCACTCATAAAGAAGTTATTAAGTCCAAATACGATAAAGAACGAGCAGAGAAAAAATATACCAACGTATTCGCAGCTTATCAAGCAGTGTTAGTTGTAAGGCCAAGTCAGGGTCAGTCGGTCGAAAAGAGGTCAGAAAGGTTAACTTGGTGTGACTCATAAATGATGGATAAGCTTCCTGTCAAGCATCCTGCTTTTGGGCTGATGTAATTGAATGTAGTTGTTCTTAGGTCTAAAATTAGTGACAAATTTTGGATAAAGTTGATAAGATGTGAGGAATTTTGAATCTAGAAAGTTTAATGTTGTATTATTTTATTTAGCAAGAGAGGGGCGATATTTTTCTGTGCACCACTAAAGTAAATAGTGTCATTCCAGCGACGCGAAAAACAATCGGAACCAAGTTGAAGTCGATACAAATAAATTTGGCATTATAACTCATTTTTTTAAGACACTATAATACGATTAGTAACTTCGTGCCCCATAAGATCACGAACCGTAACCACAACATAGAGTAATAGACATTGACACAGTTTGATCCGGTAGAGATAACTGATAAGAGAGTAATATAAAAAGTGATGGATGGCTATGAGAAATGTGGAGTCCTATGGAGATGCCGGGGTAAGAGGGGGTATTGTAAATCACGTTAAATTTGGTGAGAGAGATAATGTTGGGTATGAAGATGAGGATGCACCATTGTGTTGTTTTATGAGAGATTTGAGTGGTGATACGTTGGATACTGCAGCTACGGAAAAAAACGAAAGGAAACAAGATATAGTAGGGAGAAAATATTCTATTGAAGTAGTTGAAAACCAAGTTATCAAATATTTAAAGGATGGTCATCATCACAGTAACGAAGAAGGGAATACT
Organism: Eurois occulta; assembly: GCA_950022335.1. Classification (NCBI taxonomy): domain Eukaryota; kingdom Metazoa; phylum Arthropoda; class Insecta; order Lepidoptera; family Noctuidae; genus Eurois; species Eurois occulta. The sequence goes on from OX465482.1 coordinate 3,016,952, forward strand.
AATCAATTCCATATCGTGACTCTAACACGAAATTACAAAGAATGCAAGCCCACTCCTATACTAACAATATTGCAACATATTACCCAACAGCCATCTTCAATTTTGTCCAACTATCTGTTCACATTAATTCGCGTTTTGCTTTAGAAACTGGATCGTATTACCATATTTGGATTGGACCGTTTGGTATCACTTTCTGCAAACCATTTATGGGTAAGAATGCCTCATGAATTATCCCCAATGGTAATTTGCTTTTGAGTTTTTTAACCACAATGCTTGAAGTAGCGAATTTTGTTAAAGAACTGGTTGGTATGCTATTCAAGCTTTACTGTTTTGTTGCTATTATAAAAGGGATTGTTGAGGCTTTTATTTTTGTTTTATGTCTGATGTCATCATTTATTCTGTTGCAACCTTGTTTACGCGTGTCGCTTTGTGGGCTGTGTTAATGTGAATCTTTGTTACTTTACATTGTTCTCTGTCTGTGAAATAGCCCGGAAACTAAACAAGACTAAGACTGAAACTGTATCATAAAAGTTTTAGATATCTCGTTTTAATTTGAGGTTTCTACAGCCGGGAGGAGACAACGTAAAAATTTGTCAGAATTACGAAAGTGTTAGTTTTAACCACAAAAGGTAATGCCAATAAGAGATTGTGGCGCAGTGTCTTCGCTTTTTAAGTTTCATACCTTATTAGCGATTTATCACACAACACACACTCCAAACGCTATTTACTTTACGAAAGTGAAATTGTTATGACGCATGCTGATGTTACCACTATTGTGACAACACATACAAGTATTATGTACATTCTTATCTACCATTATCTGCCTATCCCTGAGAAATCTACCAACAATTGCGAAGCTAGTTTGCAATTTGAAGTCAAAAATATAAAAGAAAATGAAGTTTTACGCAATAAAGACTTGCAAAGGTCACAATGTTATACGTGTGTAATAATTCTGGTGAATTGAAACTTACTTGACGTGTAGACAATCGTGGGAAAGCAGTGATACACATCAAATCTACAGTGCCATCAGAAGTTTAGAAACAAGAAATAGTTTTGAGTTTCTAAGAAAAGAATCTCGTGCTGAATGTAATTTTTATCTATTTCTATATTACAGTATCATGAACTATCTCTATTTTATCATGTATGCGGTCATCATTGTCTTTCTAAGAATTAAAGTTCGTAATAATTTTAAAGTGAATTCAATGACGGTGTCTAATTATCATTTTCTTTGTCACTTCGTTGATATTATTATTGTTATAACTACTTACATATATCAGATCGAATACCTTATTCGCCGATGCGTCAATCAACTTATATTAAGTTACTCGTAGTTCATTTTCACATCCATGTTTAGCCCTAACATATAATACCATATACGTTTAAGTTCTACCATTTAAGTTAATATCTAGTAAAAACTCTAGCTACCGTGATAATAACTGATCTCTAACTCCTGTTTCCATTCAAGCAAAATTCATTAGTTTAAATCCACCCAGGCTAATCTCAACCATCTATGTAAGACGACTTCATTCCCACGAAAGATTTTATCTGGACCACAGCATTCAATATAATTAGCTTGCTCAATTAAATCTAGATTCTCGATTCAATGGTCCTAGGGTCTAACGTCTTTACGATTAGAAAATAAGCTTTCGATTAACTCCAGTGGCTGAAAAACACAGGCAGAAATTATTTTACACTTAAGAATATTTTTAACGGGGACGATGATTTTGAAAAAGGAAGAAAGTAGAAAATTATTGCAGTTTAAAAAGACAGAAATTACACATAAGAATATTTTTAATAGAGATGATAATTTTGTAAACGGTAAAAACGTTTTGCCGGATTTAACCGATGTGGACGCACAAAAGAGTATCGATACCAGTCAAAGTGACGTTGTAGATAGTGCTGGGTTAGAGGTCAAAGCTGAGCATGTAAAAAAGGTAACTGACCCACCGCCCACTGGCATGGCGGCAATACATTACCTTTACTTCACTTCGACATGTTGCGTAGGAAGTGAAGCAGATGAGATAAATCTACGGATAATGTACCAAATTACTTCTATATTATCTTATAATTCTTTCCCAAAGATCGACCGATTTTGCTGGACTTTTTATTGAAGTCTCATGTTAAGTTTAGAGGAACTGTTTTGTTGGGCTATCAGTAAGTGAATCTTTAGTTCGTTTCTTATATTATATGCTTGAAGGCAAGCTTTTCTTAGCGTTTTATTAAGTTCTATTATCGCGTGCCAATTCTATCAATCAAGCCGTACCTAATGCTTGCTTGCAATCTAGTTTGCTCTCTCGTAAATCATGGAAATGTTTAAATATTTACGCTTTTTCACAATAAATATTGTAAAAGTTTCACGGAGTATTTCAATTGAAGGAATAAATAACTCATTGTCTGACCTCATTTGTAAGAAGCAAGGATTTTTATTTCTCTCTAGGATTAAGGCCAGTTTGGGAATACTTTGTTTTGAAAGTAATTGAACATCCAAATTATAGGTGGACAGGACAAGCTTATTCCCATACTACTTCTTAATAAGATAAAATAAATAAGACAACAAAAATAGATGAAATGAGCAGGTACTAATAATTTGAAATTCGATACTTCCTGCCAGAAGCTTTAAGTTACATACATTAATATCGAAACACATAAATCAATCCATATCCAAATGAAAAAAGTTGTATAGTCTCCGGATAATTGAATACCAATTTGTTTATTTTTAAGGAAAACAAATTGCTGTATCGCATGGTAACGTAAGGCCATCAAGGCATTTTAAAAATAAAGCTATTGAGTCACCTTATTATGGAAATTAGTTTGTTTATTGTTATTCGTTTTAGGGACCTTGATAAGAGCTAAATTTAAAGCCTACGTTAAGTCTTCATGAGGTATGGAAGTGGTATTATTTGTTAACATTTACATAATCGTTTTTTTTATCGGTTTAGCAAAGTGCTCAGGTGTTATCCCCATCATGTTTATTGGTACTCATGTGATGACTACTGAGATGAAAATGAATACAGATAGATGTATGGAAAAAGAAGACACATGCTGCACCAACCCCAAACAAATTGGTATAACGGCAAGAGAATAATGATGATGATGATGATGATGATAGTGTAAATTATAGTGATTTGTTTAAAAACGGGTAGATTATACTATATGATTTATAAATATATTTTTAGCTACAAATTATATCAACAAGTCTACACAGAGATCCTCAGGAGCAAGACTAAAAAAACTCAAGTAGACTATGCTGCGATGACGGATCAAGTTTGGAATTTTGAAGCCAACTCCAACCTATTAGGGTAGAGTATCCTGTTTGGAATGCCTTAAAGAAAGTCGAACAACACAAAATACCAAACTAGGTACTCCTAGGCCTCGCCTACCTTGAACGCAAGCGAATATTGCTATCGCTTCTCATGCTTCAATCGAAGCAAAAACAGGCTTCGAACATTCAGGTACTACCTACCTGATATTTCAATTTCGCGATAGCTCATCTTACCTATCTTCACTTACAATCTAGACACAACTAGGCAATGTTAATTGGTGCCTAGAAAGTCTGGGATGAAGAAGATTACTGTGACCATTAAACGTTTCACTTTAATTGATTATAATGACAGTTTTTGTTAAGTGAAATTGTTTGCAATATGTGCACAAGTTAAGGCTACACAATTACGCGAATTATCTACAGGTAAAACGTCTTCGTATTTGGTAAGGCTTATTTTACTATTAAAAGTTTTTAAATTAATGTGCCAACTTTCTTTTCTTTTATTCTTATTTTGAATCCGCGATGTAGGTTTTGAATCCGTTAAGTAAGTTCGCAGATTCAACTCATCGACAACATTCTCTCGCTCTGTCCCGATTTCTTTGGTCATAATTCTGTATCCATTGATTGCAATTCTAACCGCTATTGATTATAGAAATACACAATTATTCCTATTAGTCACTAAATCGATTGTTATCAATCATTTTAACGAATGTTTGTTTGAGTTGTACCGCTGTTCTACGTGACTTTAATAGTTATTAAATCACGCCTAGAAATAGTACTGTTTATATATTGAATGAGCAAAGGAAGCACATAAGTCTAGCAATAGCAGGAAAATCAAAAGAGGTCTAACAATGTCCAGCATAAGATTACGTTCCTTTGAAATGTGAAAAATGACTGTTTTGGACCAACTACTTGTCCATGCCTAAAATAGCCCAACAATTTCCTAGTCCTATTGCAATAATGTTAAAATTGGCAAATTTCACAGCTGTTTTATGTATGGCACTTATAATAAAATCGGCATTCTTGTTTTAATGAATTACCTACTTATAGGTAAGTTTGGTTAGCGAATTTCTGAACATTTACTGGAGGTAATAAAATTGGCTAATTTCTTTGAATATAATATGTCCGTCGAATATTAATTTATTACAACTAATAAATATTAAGGCATGTTTAGACATAAACGTAAATCTAATTCATACAATTTTAAGGAAATAAGTAACGAAGCGTGCATATAAAATTTACTGCAGAATTGAATAAAATGAAAACTATCGAAACTACTATAAACTATAACGAAACTACTAAGATCAAACACCGACATGTTCTTACAAGTCCTAAATACATTCCCAAAGCAGATAAGAGCAGGAAATAAAACATCAAAGTACTGATAAAAAGTCTAGTAGTTAGTCACGTAGCGTTTCTATTTGTAAATATTACGAAATCAAGTTGTAAGTGCATGTAAGCTTGATCGATAGAGATTATGCGACTATCTGTTCCATTACTGATTTTGTAACTTCGTAACTGATATGTTTACAACCTGTTGATGAAGGACTATTGTTTTATGTCATTTTGTATAGCAAATGCATAAGAAGATCTATTGCAGAAGTTAAAAAGAATTGTAACTGGGATGGTGAAGCCATAATTGTTAATTCAAAGATAAACAAAGCAGCTCGTTATAACGAAAACAAAGGAATAAATATTGCACTTGAAATAAAACGGAAAACAGAAAAAAAAGATGGTACAGATGCAATCTTAGAATACAACTTTAAGATCAAAGCCACCATAACCAAAGATCTTATCAAAATAACTAAAATCAATGCAAACTATCTAGAACACGATACACCTAGCCCTTTAATAAGTAGTACCGAAAATTCTGAGAACAACTTGGAAGTATACAATTCCATAAAATAATTTAACAAGCAATATAATGGCTCTATAACAAGCAACAGACAGAAATAGGTATTTAACCGTAGCTCTATGCAATATGATAGTGAAAGCCAGCGCAATTGAAGGGTGGAAGGCATGGAAGCTTTATTTTATACTTATTGCTGGATTTCTCTACTAAAGGTCTTGGAAAATAATTTATATTTCGATATTGCGTTAGATGGTTTACACACTGGTTTTGATGTAGCAGCGATTACTAGAAAGCAGAAAGGTAATAACGACGCATGTTACACAATAGAAAAAGAGTAAAAAAGATAAAACTTGAAATAATGAGTATTTTCTTTTGATGGTTACGTTAAAACCTTCCTTAATGCCGCTGAAACATTAATCGTGCCCAAAAAAATTTTGTTGATAAAGATAGAGATATAAATATTAGGTAATTAATAAATTTATTACCACATCCAACAACATAATTACACGTAACCGACACAATACTTAACAATGACAGCCATATTCTGACGTTCTAATTAACAAAAACATATTAATCATTCCTCAACTACGGCTCTATTTAAATAAACCTCACCCAATTAACCCTCTAAAACAGCAATTTGAAAATTAATTACAACTATCGCTGCGACGATCCGCTCGTGTGAAAGCAACTTTATCTATAACTCGTTAACGGTATGCATTCAGATAGTCAGCAGCCAATTTATTACGCTGCGTATCGTTCCATCTGGGATGTATTGATAGTACTGGAAGACACGACTTTGTTACAATGAGAAATTATTTCAAACTAGCTGGAGCCCGCGACCTTCGTGTAATTATTATAAAAAGATTACTTCCCTTTTTGAATCGGATTTTGTTTACAGTTTCAAGGGAATCCTAATCCTTTTTCTGAAATAAAAGTAGCTTAAGTTACTCCTTATAACATCAGATATCTGCTAGTAAAAGTCCCGTCAAAATCGTTCCAGCCGTTTCGGAGATTAGCCGGAACAGACAGACTGACAGACAAAAAATAAAATGCATTCAGTAAAAAGTTGTTATTTTAAAATTACAAACAGACACTTCTCTTTTATTTATTTGTATAAATGTATAGATAACGGACGCTGGACGGACTTAATGGTTGACAGAGGATTTGCATGATGGGAATCGAGTTGTTTTTAATGTTTTCCTGTGTTTGATTGTCTAGCATAAGACTTTAGCTGTGACGTTAGAGAAATTATGGTGGTTGCTCTGGAGAAGGTAGACATGAGTTGAAGTATTGACTACATTGCTTTGATATATTCAACTGCATCGTGACAGGGTTACTAATAGTGTTAGAGTAAGTTCAAGGGTAGTGCCCGAAGTCGTATACCATAGTATTGTATGTGGCGTGATAAAATCATAATAGTTTTGCGTTTCAGCTATACTGTCGCTTCAATCTTAATATGTTGCTGTTTGAATATCGCTATTACTATTTCCAATGCATTGTATACGTACTTGTGGGTACTAAGTTAGTTCCAACATAATATAGTTGCTTACTTTAACATCTTCATAACATTTTCATACATTCGCAACTGCAAGAGATTCTGCACCCACGCTCTCACCAATACACTTAAAACCAAATAGCCAATTAGAAACCTCTGAACCACCTCCTGCTGCGGTGAAACTAAAACCAATGGAACTATCAGACATGCATAGCCAATATTTAAAATAAGACCCAGTAATACGATCGCAGAAAATGAACATAAAGTATATCTTGCTAGCGTTGACAAAGACGATAAAATTGCCTTTTCAGGTAGTGGTTGAACTGAGTTGAGAGTTGAAACAAATCATAATATTATGACGAAGACTTAGAGCTACATTGTAGAAGCGTTTTTTTTTTTTTTTGGAGGGTGGGAAATCATCAAATGACCCCTCCCGCTCTGGGCGGAGCGGAAGGGAGTGTCAGACTCTTACTGACTAAAAACCACCCATGTTCCTTCTTAGGCCCTTATGTTCCAGGACCGCGGTATCTCTTTCGAACAGTCCCGCAGCCCACGAACGAACAGTCCCGCAGCCCGTGGTTGCGTTCCTAAACTTCATACCGTATGATTCACACAGATTGTAGAAGCCTGCATACAAAGTCAATTGACCGTGTCGACGGCGCGTTCGTGTTCCACGCGCACCTCAATGAGATGTCAGCAAACTGGGCTGGGCTGCGGGTCTGTTCGAAAGAGATACCGCAGCCCTGGAACACAAAGGGCAAAAGAAGGAACATGGAAAGGTTTTAGTCAGTAAAAGACTGACACTGCCTTCCGCTACGCCCAGAGCGGGAGGGGTCATTTGATGATTTCCCATACCGAAAAAGGAAGCCTGTATACAAAGTCAATTTAAATTACCTAAAGAGAAGTCATCTATTTGATGGGGCCATGTCGAATGATGATAACTGCAATATCAGCGACCGGAACGGAGATCTTAGAATCAGCTCAGACAAAATTATGATTATGTAGAATTTTTTTTTTTTTTGTTATATCTTTATCAAATATCGATTTACTTATAGGATGAATTTTAAAAGTGGGCGGGGTGACCAATTCCGAAACTATGAGGAGTAGCGAAAAATACTCAAAGGAGTCTCGAGCTCGATTTTAACTTTGTTAAATTGGATGAAGTAAATGCTAGGATAGATTTATTCCTATACAATTCAAATGATGGTGACGTGAGTTTAATTCCGTGTGATTGATCGTATAACTGTGACATAAGGAAATGGCTTTTCATTTCTGTACTATCTAAGTGAAGCTTTCTTCTACTAACAAGGTAGTATAAGCTCATCATACATACATTTAATTGTTTATTCCCCATTACGATATATAGATAATAAAAATAGAATCCTATCAGTTAGCCTTCCCGTTTAAATCGTAAATGTCAACGTGGTGATGGACGACCATCGAACTAACCCATATTCCTAAGAGGCTGAGATTCTGACAGGAAGAGAAGCTACCAAGCACTGCTATTACCAGAATCTATAGAGTAAACAGATTATTTTTCTATAACTTTAAATATGGCTCTTATCAATGAAGTTATCAAAGTGCAAGGGTGACAAAATTGGAGGTTGGAGCTTGTGAATGATAACAATAAGATAACCAGCTTTAACTAAGAGAAAATAAACATCGCTATATAGATAATGCCGAATCTTTTAAATACAGTTGTTTCTATCAATGACTTCAAAATGAAAAGAAATAAACAGTACAAATTCTGTTTAATTCCCATAAAATGATAACGAAGATTTTGTCATCGACCGGGCACAAATCGGGACCTCAGACTGCTACTATGAAATTCCTGGTAGAAACACCCACTAACATTTTCTTCGACCCGTAAATATACTAAGAACATCGTCTGGGTCCAGGTAGCGTTGGTAGCTTTTACGACCATAAGACCAATCAGGGAAACGAAAAGGAATCTGCAGAAGCAATAAAATATGAAAGCATGAAATCACACATAGGCAAGTGTCTATCTAAAAACAATATTGCTAGTAAATACAACTTAATTAGTAAAGTTTCACTTTGTGTTGAAACCGCTCGTGGTTCTTCATCCAATAAAGGAAAGCACGTAACGCTTGTTATAAACATTAATAAACTTTACGCAGACTTGTTGCAGAGAAATTTATTAACAATAATGTTACATTAATACTTAAAGCCGTTGAAATGAAATATTACTCTTTGGCACGATTGCTGAAACTTACGAGTATGTTGTGGTTGGGACATGGTGCATTTCAACTGAATATGATAATAAAATATGTAGACATCTTTTGTTAAACGTGAAGCTATAAGATACAGCGCTATAAGAAACGATCTTGGAGACAAAGTTGCTAATATAGTATCTGGTCGTAAGATTGGAGACAAGATCAATATAGCCCTTCTTATTATACCCCATGAACTTGATGTGATTTACAGAAAAATACTACAGACTAAGGAAGGTGAGTTTTAGTAAAAACATTGTACTCTCGGCATAATATTTCTACGTCTCACGTCTCGAAAAATCTATACTAATACAATAAAGCTGAGGAGATAAAAAAAAATAAAAAATCATTTGGTGGCTCTATTCTTGAGATACCATTTATCATCACCCTTAAAAGCAGATCAAAAAGAAGTAGCGTCAAAAACGAAGGGTGGAACTACGGGGCACAACTAGTTATATAATAAGGAACTCAAAAAGTTAAATCTAATCATTGGCATTTCATATACTTGAAAGCTTTTGAAAATTGCAGCCAATGTTCACTTTTACGGCACGTTAAGTTTCTGAAATTAGTGACTTAAAGCGAAATATCGAAGATTTCTATACAATATTTCTATTCAAAGTATTTTACGAACGTTTAGCTGCTAAACTTATGCTAATAAAATTTTCAGCTTTTCACAAAAACATGTCATTTACGACCATAGTATTGCTTTGTAAATGCATTAGCAAATTTTCTTCAATCTTTTTTAGCATACACGCAGAGAAACTTTGTCATGATGTGCAGACTTGACATCTCAGAGATACGAAAATTGTTTGGATAAAATTGAAGAAAACAAGTAAAGTCTTTAAAACGAAAGAATCATAAAATCACAACGCAGTAGGTAGAAAACCTGACGGGGATACATCAATCAATCCAGCCAAGATAAACAACACAAATCAATCAATTTTAAAACGAACCTAATTTGGACTTTAAATGCAACTTCCCACTTTTACTAAACTCAGTCGCACACCCACTATCATCCAACGCAGACTGCATTGTAAACTAAACAAGAAAACATTCATTCGTACAAAGTGTTTTAAGGTAATCTTACAAAGGTCATACATGATGTGTCTCTTGAACATGCATCCTTTCCTTTTAAGGTAAACTGACCTCAAAGTTGTGTAAATACTATGTGTCAGAACTTTACAAGATACTTAAATCAATTATGTGTTAACCAATAAACAGGATGGGTAAAGTTCTACAATAGTGTCATGGTGAGAAAGTATTTCTAAAGGAAGACTATTTTCATTCTTCTTCTTCTTAGCGTATCGATGGCAAAAAAATTAAATATGTTTACTTAGCCCAAAATTCAGCCACGCGAACCCCGCTCACTGATACAGTAATTAAATCATCAAGAGCGCAGGTGATAGGGCATGCGGTGCAAGATTGAAGGTGGGCCATTGTTTGTGGGGAGGCACCGCATATGCACTTGGTCTGAGCCGTCCACGAACCCCAATCTGCAGAGATTGTATTTTCTCCGGCCGACTTGGGTTCGAAGTCTGTTTAGAGATTTCCAAGTCGGCCACGGGAACTCGTGCCCAGGTGGAAACTTTTCTGTTGGATCGTTGAAGTTATCAGGGGGTTTAAACCGCTCTCACCAGAGATTGCATCTTGCTGTGCACTATTTTCATTTACTTGGCTGGTTTTGTCGAGAACGAAGGTTGAACGTTCAGAACAGTCATTCCAAAAGCATCAAGAAAAGAAAAATCACGACATGGAAAAAGAAAAAAAATGGCTCCGAAGTCTGGGCACACTGGTTTATAAAAAGTTAGCAAGTTTGAACAGGAAATATTGAAATAGATATTAGATAGCAAAAGTAGAAAATAGTTCAATATAGGTTACTGTCTTCATAATTAATAGTTTTGGAGTGAAGGCACATCGTTGGAAGGCCGGCCTCCCATGAGGTGCGCTGGAACCTGCTGAATGAAGGCCGCGAGAATTCGCATCAAGCACAAAATCAGACGTTGTGGCGACGCTTGGGGGAGGTCTATGTCCAGCAGTGGACGTTCTACGGCTGATATTATAACGGTGATGGAGGAAACCAAATCCATACAAGCAAATCAGATAAGGTTTAATACTTTATTACATCCACACAACAGGTGACGAAAATCTTACGCCACAACTTACTCAACAAGGGCTATTGAACCTAAATGATACTAGGCATGCAGAAAAAAATAAAAATAAATCTTTTTAATAATCTTATTGGAGCACGATCGACCTCTTTGCGTTTGCGCAGCCCGAGGGTGTAGAATATGATGAAGTGCGTACACATGCGTCGAGTAATATCGGGTTGTGAGAAATTCTGCCTTTAGCTTCTTAATTTATTGCTCTGACTTGGTTAAGTAATATAAATAAGGTATATTACTTAACCAAGTCAGAGCAATAAAATTTTTGTCTGCGTGTGTTGTTTCTGCTTTTTTATTAGAAGATATCACTTAGCTAGCGACTTCATCTACAACTGATGAAGTTAATTTTAAATTGGAGCCATCTATCTATTTCAACATTTCATATCATGTATTTTTGTTAAACTGCCATTACAAGACAAGCATCTTACCGACGACGTGTGTTGTAGTAAACCAACAGTTATCGTATTTTACCAATCCGTTTATAATTTGATTTGGGCCCTTGATCTGGTGGAATAAAAAAAATCCGGCCTTAACTCGACGTCTCAATCATAGTGAAATTCACGCAGCAAAATTTTGTCTTTCTTTGTTTCTGGTTGTTGACGAGTCACACAGAACTTTTGTTTTTATAATTATGTATTGATTGATGAGTTCTTGCGTTGTGCTCATAAATAAGACTATTTATTTCTTTGACCCTTTTATTTATAAGCAGTAGTTTATTAATATCATCAATGAAAGAGGAAACGCAGTCAATATATGACTGGTATGAATATTCATTGTGTCTTTTTTTTTTTTCTAATTCTGCGAGAGCTTAGTAAATTGAGAATTTGCGCACACTATCATCATTTTGGCATTTAGATGATTTGCAGATTTTTTTCAAAGAATATCTTAGTCATTCAATAATGTGAATGAAATTGTGATAAAGGGGGATTAACGGTTAATCAAAAATCAATGGTGAGGTCACACTTAATTTCTCATTTTTGTGCGGGGGCGGCGTGAACCTGCTTTCTTGGAGTTATCGGCTTGAAAAGTACGTTTTTATGTTTTGATTAACATATTTGCAATCAACTTGGATACCTTGCTCAGTTTTTTTTTATTAAATTTGCTTTTCTGCATTTTTGACGACTCCTTTCCATTTTGTATTTCTTCCATGTGTTTTTAATTTTAACTCTTTACTAATGTAAACATTAGTAAAGAGTTAAAATTAAAAACACATGGAAGCTACATACTTTAATAAGGAGCTCGTGGTTTAAGATTATCAGGTGCTCGATCTTTAGGTTAAGCCGTGCTTGCTTAGGTTGGTCTGTGGATGGGTGACAGTATTACGTACCGAGTTTCCTCCGTGCCTCGGAAAGCACGTTAAGCCGTTGGTCGCGGCTGTCATTTGTAGATCTTTGTCAGTCGTTACTGGTAGTCAGTAACCCGAAACTCTGTCAACCAGTCTTACCAAGGATATCGTATTACCCAGTGTGTTGTGGAGGTCAGATAGGCCGTCGCTCCATGTAAAATATTGGTATTCAGCTGCATCTGGTTAGACTGGGAGCCGACCCCAAGATAGTTGGGAAAAGGCTAGGCAAATGATGATGATGACTTTATTAATGATTTTAACAAGCAGGTGAGTATTAGCATTGATTTCATAAGCTCTTTGCTTTGACAGATACACTACACACATCGGTTTACAAGTACAGAAGCCAGCACATCAAGCTACTACATTCTGTCAATTTTCTTTAATTGATTTTCAACCTTATCGCAAAGCCTTAGATTCAAGGTTGATTGGTAAAATTTTACAGTTTCGGGTAGCTTGATGTGCTGGCGTCTGTACAACTGTACCTACTTAAAGTAGCCTTTAACTTTTGCAGCACTCTTCAATACTTTCATCATGACTCATACACGTATAAAATATTCGTTCAGTAACGTTACCTTAGTTACCATATAATTACATTATATTGTAACGACGATTGTGTCCATATTCATAAGTAGTCGTGTAATTAAAGTTTTTTTGCAAAAGTACCGTATTAATATTTACGCAACAAAGTCATTATGGCCTCCTACTTTATCAACTTGAAATATGCTTTGATAAGGACTGAATTAAGATTCAAATATTAAGTGATCTATAAATTCTCAATGTATTTTATGCGTTAAATACAATGTAGTTGATAGACTTGGTTCCGAAATTGGTATAATATTGGTGTCTCTTAATCAAGTAGAGGTGTATTAACTAAGTATGTTGCTAAAGTATTTAGCATATACTCAAATAAAACCGGATAATGCGGTCAATAATCTAAACTAAACTTTTACAGTTTATTAATTTATTTCCTTATGAATTAATTTCCTTTGATTTATTCATTATTTCCTACATACAGCTACCTGATGCAGGTCCAGCAGTACCTAAGCCCCTCGAACACCTAACTAGCTCATCCGTTTACCAGAGCATTCATGATCATGAGCGATTGTCTAATATAATGTTAATGGCTTAATAGTGGAGGAAGACTATAGAAACGATGGATGGACTGTGTGAAGGATGATATGGCTAGAAAGGAGGTGACTGCTGAGATGACGAGTAATATAGAAATGGAAGAAGAAGACATGCGCCGACCCCAAATAAATTGGGACAAGGGCAAGAGAATGATATGATGAAATAATTCATAAAGAATATAGTACAAAAAAATAAATATGCTAGTAAATATATATGCTTAAATCTTTAAAACTACACAACGGATTTTGATGCGGTTTTTTTTAATAGATAGAGTGATTCAAGAGGAAGGTTTATTGTATTATACATGCACCCGTGCGAAGCCGGGGCGGGTCGCTAGTTACCTATATAGTTCCACTCTTCAATAATGATTGTACACTTGACAGCTCTTACGAAATAACAGTGGCAAAGGTTCCATACAACTCGATTCCTACCGGCTTCATTTGAAAAATGGCACAGTCAGTATTCTATATACAAATAATATAATGACATTAAAGATATGTACTCCGGCTTACCTCTTACAAAAATTGACCCTTCGCCACTGCAAAATAATAATAATAATATTGTATTGTATCATTCAGATACAGCAAAATGAGTCTTAATTAGTTGAGGGTGTTACCTAACACAATTAGTTGTTTTTGAAACAATAATGACATTGAAGTAAAAAACATGATTACCCTTCGCGCAAGTAATGAAGTAGTTGATGCAGAAAAAAGTGTTGCAACTCCATCAAAAGTTAATGAAACAATTATTTTGTTAATTAGTAATTAAATTTTGTCACACAATTATGAACAGCTTCAATGCCGAGGAAATATGGGTCTTGTTTTTTCGATACTGGTCAATGTTGTTGTAGAGAAGTATGGAATAACATGCTGCATGATGGTGACTAGTCAATGTTGTTGACATAACTAGTGAGAATAAGAATAATAATTACTGTGTGCAATGTCAATCTCAATAGTTCTGATGATTCAATTTGAGATAAACTCAATGCACTGATTATTGTTTTAAAAATAACTATGAATTCGGTAAGTTAAATCATAAAAATTGAAGAAACCAAAGATAATTATGATTGGTGCAATGGGTGAGCTGTTGGCTGCTGTTGCGTGTTGGGGGTTCGATTTCCGCACGGAGTAAATATTTCTATAGCCTATAGGTAGTTGTTCTGGGACTGGCTGTTTGTGTATGTGAGTTTCAATGTTTGTTAACGCACCCACGATACAGGAGTAATTCATAGTGTGAAGCTACGATTTTTAAAAAGAAAAAAATATCCTTTTAGTTCAATGTTAATTATACATACACCGAATACTAATGTAGTAGAAGACAAGGAAATCAATATTCAAATAACAAATACAGAAGTAGGTAGTAAGAACTTAAATTCAAATCTCAATACTAAAGTCCATCTCAACACTAAAACTAAAATCTTTCATAAATAAATCATGGTCCAACTAAAGCCTATTATTAAAAATATCTCCATTAATAGAGCAGTCATACAAACTGAGATTGTTCATTATAAATTGTTAGTTTAAACGCAAACCATTCCTGGTAATCAATAGTTAATTCTAAGTAATAAATTTCGTTACTACAGGACTTCGATGAGACAAATTGCTTTGAAATTTATATTGAAAATCTACCTTGTGCTCCCCATGCTACGGTTGGCTTTCAATTGTTTTCGCTGCGTTGGTTTACAAGCTTTAATCTGTAGATTTTAATGCTTTCTACATTATTCCCCCATGGTAATGAAAGGTGCATGTATCTGATGGTTTAATTTGGGTCAGCAGACACTGTGGTAGCCAGTGGTTAAGCTTGTCGGAAATTACGTATAAATAACTAACTTTCTGGAATATTATTTCAAATTCTTTGTTTATGTTCACTTTCTTCTTTGTACACGCCCTTTTCCGGCTCATTAGTTTTACCAACTTTGCTTGCCTCCTGTACATCGGTTAAAGCAAACGTTACGATAGCAAAAACAAAGCGAGCAAATAGTAATTTGAAATCTAGGACGGGTCAGTAACCAAACCATCCAGTGTTACTGCAATTTTGTCCAAAAAGCTAATTGGTTTGAATGATAGCAAACGAAAACGTCTGAATACTTACTTCATTTATTAACACTGTTGAAATAAATAACATTAACCTATAAAGCAGATAGAATCAAAATAAAAACCGGCCAAGTGCGAGTCGAACTCGCGCACAAAGGGTTCCGTACTATCGTAATAGGGGAGTCATTTTTTATTTATTTTTATTATTTGTGATTATAGTGGCAACAGAACTACACATTCTGTGAAAATTCGAACTGTCTACCTGTTGAGGAACATGAGGTACAGCCCGCTGAAAGACAGACAGACAGACAGCGGATGCTTAGTAATATGGTCCCGTTGGTTACTCTTCGGGTACAAAACCCTGAAAATGACACACCAATACCAGAACCAAATTTTATTGCTATAAAACTCACAATCAAAGTGATAATTACAATTTCTCAAATTCAAAAGACCCTATTCAATTAGCGGTGTTTGAAACACAAAACTGAGGCAGATGGTATGTTTCGATCCTTTTTTTTTCCTTTTTACGGTATCCATCGACAGGTACCACTCTATTCGTTTTTTAATAACAAAAAATTAGTTATAAAGGTTTCAGAAATAAAATTGACAAACATATTTACAAATTTTAAAGAAGTTCAAATATTAGACAGTCTTAACGAAACGACAGTTGCTGAAAGAGCTAGAACAACAACTATGCGACATGACAATTATTAATGCTAGTTAATAATTAATCTATGAAAATTATGAATTCTATTTTCAAGAAACCTGAAAATTAAATATCTTGTCTAATAGGTACAATATATTTAATTTTCTAGCTACCAAGCCCTATTATTTTCTAACCGGTGACGCCATACATGATGAAAATAGCAATAAATATGTCCCATAAAACATGGCGACAAAAGAATCTTACCAGGGCCTAACTTCTGTCGCTACGACCAGTAAACAGGCGCGTGTAAGGCATCCTGGTCGGGGTGACCAAGTGTGAGTAAACGATTGTAGGGATATCGAAGACACTATAAAAATGAATAAACTAGTACGATTTTCTCTATTAGAATTGCACGAGTTATTGATAAAAGAAGGATTGACTGTGTTGATGATGTCTTCCGTCTAAATTGTATTATTTTTGAATAGGAAGAGATTTACAATGGTTATGATGACAAATGTACTGACTAGGCAGTTTTTCGATTGAACCAAAAGAAGTGATTGGTGTAAATATTGAAAAATATCTTTAAAACATTCAATATTGAGGCCTGAGAGGATAATTAGCACAATTAAATAACGTTATATTTCAAATGGATTCAAAAGCCGTTTATAACGATTCAAAGTTAAAAAAAAATAAATAAAAAAAAAGTGGGCCTAGGCAGGAAGTAATTGAGTACCCTAAAACACTTCACTTTTATAACACCATCGATTCAAAGACCATACAGTGACATGGCTACCCTTATTCAAACCTGCTGCCGTTCCCCGACAATAATAGACCCTATTGCTTTCTCATTCACACAATGCACGAGTAAAGGAGATAGAAGATCAATTCCAAACGCCCACGGGACTCCTGTGGCTCCAAAGATCTCGATTCAATTAGCTTTGCTGTTAATGCTATGTTAACTCTTAAACTTTATTTTTAATTATACAAGTTTTTGTATTTTCGTATTGATTGGAAAAAGTTGATTATGGATGTAAATAAATAAATAAAAATAAAGTAACTTTTATTTGGGACAAGCAAAAGCTTTTTTTTTGCATTGGATGTATTTTTTTAATGTACCTATTTATATGTTGAATTTATAATTTTGTAAACTTTTTTGTTTTTGAGATTGGTCAAGATTATTTCGAAATGGATTTGGATTTCGATACAATAATGAGTACTCACTTTTGCCCGTGGCTTCGGCCGCATGGAGGTCGAAAATTATACGACAGAGTCGTAATACCGGGACAAAGCATATTTTATCATAACCTGGGTCATAATCTATTCTTGTGGCATTTTTTTTAGAAATCTATACATCTACTGACGTATGAAAAGGTAAAAGATAGACTAAGCTACTTTAATATTTAATAGTAATATTAGTACGGATTGAACAGTTCTGTATATCTGGCAGCAGTCAATGTACGTATCGTTTTTATGTTGGCCGCTATTTACTAAGCTTTTAACTACAACACTATCCTTTTAAGCTATATTTTAATAAAATCTACGACTAGCTTAAATAAACAGCATTCCATGAGTTTTGCTGAATTTATTTAGTATAGAGCTCAGAGCTTTGATTTTTAATTTTTGTGCTTTTTCATTAGAACAAATAGACCGAAAAAAGACTTGTGTTTATTAACTCGAAATGTATATTTCTTATTTTGGGTTATTTAAATGATGGAGTATGCTGTCTTTATCTCTATTTTAAAGAGTTTACGGCCCACTCTCTCTTAAAAAAGAGGCCTGTGCATTATGCATTATTTTTGCAACAATCAAACTGCAAAAAGTTTTTGGAAAAGTCGACTCTAAAACTAGAATCTTGCAGACATCCGAAATGATGAAACTAAAGCATTAACAGCCATTTGTGCCAGAAACAAAAAAATACCTGAAGTTATGCTTAATGCACCAACACTATCTTTAAATAGACATTCCATTCAAGCAAAACCACTTTTAGAAGACAAGTCTCAAAGTATTGGCACTGAAGAAAGCTTTGATAAAGCTAATCTGAATAAAATATTTCAATTAAGCTGAGACGGGTTAGCACTCCATAGTCTGGGATCTTATGACTCATAACTTTCGCAGAATGATAAGTATTACTCGAGATTTTTCAATCCTAGACCAGCATGGTAATAAAGTCTAACTTGAACCGAGAAACCTATCTGAAAACAGGTTACTTTACCACATACAGTATGTATCAGAAAAGTGTGGTCATATTCGAGGATGTGGTATGGACCATCATACTGAAAAACTGAACCACTTCCTCCATAGGACCATCATCGTAATCGCGTAAAAATAATCAGCAGTCCGATACAAAATATCAATACCCATTTGACCCAAATGTATGGGAGAGCTGATATTTTTTTGCTCTCAAAAAGTTCTCCAGTGATACACGCTGTATAGACACATCTGCAACTGATAAAAGAAAAAAATGGAAACATTCATAAAATTGAAATCGTAACTTTCCAACAAGACGCTCTAGGTTGCCTCATTGGATAATAAATAGAGAATTTCAATTGAAGGCTTTCAACGAGAACGTGATGGAGCATACACTAGGGATTTCATAGCTTTTATAAGTTTTAAGTGTGGTGCATTGCGCTCCATACAAATGCTAATATAAAAAGCAAACGAAGTTCAAAGCAAGGTGGGTGTTTATTTCGTTTTTGGGACCTTACAGCGTCACGTAGCCATGTTTGTATAGGTGTCTGTTGCATGATGTACCGTCTTACTATTTGGGTCAGTTGACCAAATGAGATGTTTAAATTCCGAAATGTGTTACTTTGTTGTAGATAAGATTATTCATAGTTTTATTTGTGTCAGTGCAGTTGCGCTACGATTTCCCTTAGGCTCTGTTGGGTTATTAGATCGATAAATGAGTTTTGCTATGACGGGTTGGTCGTTGTTGTGTAATAGATTTACACTTTTGATGAGTCGGTTGTTACGGCTTCGTGGGGCTGGTAGTCATAAATTAAAAAGGTACACATAAATAATCAAGTGCGGTTAACTTGTCTAGAATTTAATGATAATACCCACAAATTAATTTTAAAACAAAGAAAAAATAAAGGACTAGATACCTAACACATTAAATAAAGATGTCATTGGAAAAACCAAACATTTAAACTGTTCATCGACGTATAAACGCATCAGTATATCACCTACTGACTTAAACAAAGCTGAATTAATTAAATATAAACGACTTCCATTAAAACTTAGATCCGGATCTAAACGTAAACTAAAATAAACCACAGCTAAATAATATAACTGTAACAGAAATCAATATAATGATACCAAATTATAAAAACGTTTCTAAATATAATTTTGTAACAGTATCTTTCATGGTTGTAAAGGAATAAAAGAAACAGTGTGATGACCTTCTTGCCATCCGGTACAAGATCGAGGAAGAACTTTTTGTAAATAACAGAATCAAAATTGATTATTACGGTACTTGTAAACGATGATATAACTTTAGCATAACGTCATTATGTCACTATTTATGCAACAAGCACTAAACATTATAGCGGATAGGCTTTTTGAGAAGGTACAAATAAATGTCTTCAGTCTTTATGTTCATACAGGTAATACGATTCTAATAACATCTAGACACTTGTGTAATATTAATGAAGCTCACGAAAGTAATGATGATGTGACTAAAGATATTACAATCTAGAAGAATGTAAATGTAACAAATAACAAACGAGAGAGATACAGTATTGGCTAATTAGGAACAAAACTTCCGTAACACAATATGCCATATTTCTAATACCATAGATTTACTGTCAGCCCTCGATTTAACTTTCTATTTGCATTTGCAGAGGTCAGCGCGGGACCCCAACATGACTACCTGTCCTTAGATGTGTGCCTTGTACGGCGTCTTTATCAGTTACTTCACAGTGGAAATTATTATCACTACTAGCTATTTTAGTAGCTTCCTTTTCATTAGATTAATTTTATAGTTCAATTACTTTGTGATCGTTTAGATCTCAATCGTTGAAGATGGCTGGGTTATCGGTACCAGTTTATGATGTTTTTGAATGGTCGCGATCTAATCTTGCGTTTCTGTTTCCATTTATTTATGACAAGTCAACTTTTGAACAGGTTGGTTTTCTTGATGAATTATAATATTTAAGTAATCAATAAAAATATTATATTTCTTTTTTAATAAAACTTGTCATTCTTTGATTCATTCGTGTTTTTTTTTCAATCCTTATCGAAAAAATCTCAATTTCACCAAATTTTTACCGTAACGTTTTTCACATAAAAAAACAACCCTTCTAAAACCCATTATCTAGTTTAGGAAGCGTAAAAATAAAGTTGGGCAAATATTAACCGAACAAATTAGAGTGACCCGCCACTATGTGTTTAGGCACGATACCCTCTTTTGTTTTACACAATCTGTTAGCTTAGCTATCAGAATTGATGGAATATTAACATCAGGTTCTACGGCGTCCAGAGAAGCCATTTTACGGACTGGATTGACGGCTTTTACATGTAGTTCCAGTAAAATAAGAACTAAAAGCAGAATATCCTTAAGGGTATTAATACTTAACATTGTAGTTTGTTATAGTTTTATTGGTCGTAAAACAAATTATCACTGAATTGGGGTGCTTTTATGAAATGAATGCTTTAAGCATGCATTTTCACACTGCATAGTACGATATTACTAATGTAATGATCAATTTTTTAAATGGGTCTGTAAATAAAATTCAGATCCAGCAGTGACAGATTAATAAGTAATTGGAGCAAACCGTTCAAGACACATTGAAAAAAAAAAGTTTTTTGTTAAGATTTTAAAACTCATTGCCAAAGTGACAGTATGGTTTTGTGTCCGGTTAATGGCAATAGAGGCTCACCCTTTACTATACCCATGTAGTCTTAAACATAACTGACGAAATGTGGGCTAACTAAGTATACATACTCCTGTGCCTAATCCTTCGGAGAAATATTGAAAGATGAACAAGTTGCCTTAGAATATAATGACAGCAAGTTTTACTGTTGTCAAGAACAAAAAGTAAGAGGAGCAGTATATTTGCATTATCGTAATAGTAGGTTAGGCAAGTCTAGTGCAATGTTGACATTAAATGGCAACAATACAGTTCTGTAACGTATTAGCATTTGATATATCGTTGGGTCAATTAATGGTAACTTTGAAAGGCCTTTTAGTGCTAATGAGAATTTATGAGAAGATTTTAAGACTGATTTTGGTGTAGCTGAGAATAAGATAGGCAATAATGATGAAGTTGAGCCTAGTCTTAATAATGCAATCGGAATAAATGTTATTGAAACTAGACCATATTCATTACCAAGAGATTTACATGTGAAAGCGCAACGTGTTAAAGAAATTAGTTTTTTTTTAAACAGAAAATCAAATTAGATTTCGAATCATTTTCTTATTTATTTAAATGGTTTTATATCCATAGTAAAGCAATTATTTAAATACTGACATGAATTTAAACAAACATCCGAATGTCCAGTTTTGTATTCCAATTTAAATATTTGATTAAGGCTTTAGATGTTTGAATTTTAATGAGTTAAATTAAGAAGTGTAAATCTATGATAGTTATAAATCAATGGTTTGGCTGGAGGCTTTATTGGGAACAGGATTCCCATAATATCCTTAATGAATTTTAAAATTGCTATAGGAATCGGGTTCTAGGCATTAATCTCATCTGACGTAGAATTACTTGGTAATTAAAGATTGAATGTCTAATTGGCTTTTGAATGGATCATTAATTTCAACTTTCTGGCAGACTGACTTCTTAACAATTCAAAAATGCTTTGAGTGCTTACTGATATAATCTTCGCGGACTTGATTTATCATAACAAACTGGTAGAAACTGAATATAAGAAAATGGATAGTCATGACACAAGACCGGCTAAAATGGAAAGGTTTGGAAGTGACCTACACTCAGCATTGGGTGGCTAAAGGTTGAAGAAGAGAGAGAGAGGGCTGCTATATTCATAGTGACTTTAAAGAACAAAACACAAATCCATTAAAGCTTCATCCAGGTAGAAAAATCCAAGTTAGCGCCACTTCATTAAGGGCGTGAAAAAAACCTTATAGGGTACCGGTCCCTGTGGCAAGGGCACACGACCCAACGGTCCCTTTGTTGATAATCCAGTGGACCACACTGGATGTTAACTCTCCGATGTGTTGCTGCCTTTATGTGTTCATGGATTATGGAAGATTAAGGAGGCTTACCGGGATGTAGGGGTTAAATATGGGGACAAATTCAATATCGTTCGTAGTGATATGGCATTTAGTGTAGTAGAAGATTTTGGGGATATAAGAGACTCAAAAGTTGGAGACGTTAATTGGTAGATTGTGAGTGCTTAAAGTTTCAAATAAATAAATATAGGACATGATAGAAGGAGAAGAATAAAACAAAAAGAGGTCGTACTAAAACTAAAAAGTTAGAAAGCTAGCAGTATTCATGTCTAACAAAGTCCCAATTTTGAAACTTATACTTAATTATTGTGGGATTACTTTATTTTACAACATTCTCTCACACTGCAACATTTATAGCAATCCGTGAGATTATCAGATTTTCTTATAAATCCACTTTAATACGCCGTGTAAAATTTTTAATCAGGCTAATCTTCTATGGATGAAACAAACCGTTAATTAAATGTAAAACCTCTTTATGAAGCTCAAGCGTATCGACAGTGTACATAACTATTTTGAGATTGAAAACTAAAAGACTACAAGTTAGCATTCCAAGAAAACACTTCCTTAACAAAATAAGGATAGAATAGAACAATACCAACCTCAACAGTAATCCCTCAAGTGACTAAAGACCTTTCATGAATATCTCTTAAGTACTTTAGTTTGTAAGTACCCGTTAACGGAGCAACACAGTAGCTCATTTCAACAGTTAGCTGTTACATTCTATAGAGTGAGAAACGGCTCATAAAAGTACCTACACAACTTCTAGCCAATGAAAATGTAGTGTAAAAGTTTATCTTAACAAACTTCAGCATTCAATTTGGGTTTAGTAATAAGCTTTTCATTAAAGCTCCATCAATAAGGAAGTTGCGAAAGAAATTAGGGCTTGAACGGATGTAATAAGGTTTTAATTGGTTTTGCAAATACTAAACGAGCAATAAAAAATGTATTACCATGAAGTGCTTTAGGAAAGATTAAAATCCACCAAGTGTTCCAGAGGAGATAATGCCAACAGAGTAATCAAAAGCCCAGATGGTCAAGTTGTATTCAATGAAACAGAAATTTATGAACAATAAAACTACTAGAGAAGCCCTCAACAAAAGATTAACCGTTTTTTATTCCTTCTTAATTTAGCAAAAGACAATAAAAACACGACAACTTCTACTACCACGCCAATTCCACACAAACATAAAAACGTATAAGTAGAAATAATAGCTGTGTTCAATGTTAGTACCGTGGGTAAAGCCCGTCCAAACGATTACACCAAAAGTATTACATTAGATAATCTTGTAAAGAATCTGTCAAATGTAAGGGAATTAAAGAGCTTATTATAAAACGATACACGTTTCGGTACTAAAGAAATCGTATTCGATTTGATGGAATCGATTACGGGAAATATGATTTTGTAATCGATTTTTGTAGTGTTAGAATTCATGGTGAGAATTTAAACAGTGCGTAAACGTAATATTTTTATGAAGGCTGTAGTGAATTATGGTTGCTTTATCATGACTTTTTCTGTTATAAATTATAATAGAGAGTTTAAAGTTAAACGTTATATTTACGATAAAGTTTACATTACGTTAAACACAAGCTAATTCCTTACCAGCTCTTTAAAAACCGATTTTCTTAAGATGTATTTTACAACTAGAGCGAAAAGATAAACAGTTTTAACATTACGTTATTACAGAATAAAGTCAATTACGTAGGTTTTCACAAGGCTTTTGATATTGTTGCATAAGATGTCATTACACAGTTGAAAACCCATTTAAATGTCCTTGTTCCAAATTGGTTATTCAGAGTAAGAGTGCATTTAGGAAGGTTCTTATAAATCAAAAAGTCTATAATAATTAAGTATAGACAAGTTCGGCCC
The DNA here is from genome assembly GCA_950022335.1 of Eurois occulta. Lineage (NCBI taxonomy): Eukaryota > Metazoa > Arthropoda > Insecta > Lepidoptera > Noctuidae > Eurois > Eurois occulta. The sequence continues at coordinate 3,041,169 of OX465482.1, forward strand.
AATCAATCAATAAACCAATTATAACCCTTTCCAATGAATGTGAAATCTCAACAGGTATCAAAAGTAAATTCAATTGGACCAAAGTCCTACGCAATGCAGCAATTAAAACTGCAGATTTATTTCCTCTGATCGTTCACTCACCCCTCAATGGACCAAACTTTCACCCTTTACATGCATATCTCGGCACGTCAAACCATGACAGAGATACGCAGAGAGAGTGGACGTCCAAGTATCGTGGTATTTAAACTAGCCACCACTATCTACACTAGCTGTTAGACTGTTGCTAGCTTTGAGGTCTGCCGACAGGGTCTATCTTAGGCCCTGTTTGAAATAAGCTTGAATTTGACAAAAGTGTTTTGTCAAATTCAAGCTTATTAAGCTAAGAAAAACATGTTATATTTAAAAAAAGTTTCAAGTTAAAAAAAACAAAGTTTACTGTTATTTTAATATTACCTAACTATTTTGCATTTCTGGTTGTTAACACTAGGTATGTTTTCAGTATATCAAAAGTTTGACTTTGTATTTCAACCAGCTATTAAAACGTACGCTATTAAAGTTTTGATGCTATTGTTCAAGAAGTACTACTTCGACTTATTACAGCAAGTTAGTAGACAGACACAGTTACTTACAGAAATCTATCTTTTGTTTTATCTAAAAACATAATTGCTATTAGATCACAAATTAATAATAGTTGTAGAACTTCGTCTCAACACTTCCGCACATTGTTAATCCAAGGTCGTTGCAAAAAGACTTCACAATGAATATTACGTCATCTCGTCTCAGACTGATCATGACAAATTACTTTTAGATGTATCGATCATCAAAATCTATTGTAACTGTTGTTTATATGCAAAAACATGTACAGGTGTTTCAGCGAAACCTCTATCTGCGCGGCAAAAAATGGGGCACCGATATGAGGGCTTGAGAGCACAGTAGGATTCGAAACGTATTTTGAAAGAGTTAAGGTAGAAAATTAAAGTAATGGAGTTGAAAAGACTGATTAAGAACCACATGCTTAAAACAACGAATCAGCAACCAATATACGCCTTGATTTACATAGCACTAATGAAATGCCCTCGAGCAACCGTTTTGTAGGACCATTCCTACAGAGTAGGGAAAAATACCTCATATATCTTAACTATTCTGACACCAGACGATAAGGTAAACCCATGATACTGTTTTTATCTAAATCAGTTAAGTCATTAGCCTAATAGGTGACAATATGCGTTAACTTTGTAAGCTTGCATGTTATGCTAACAAAATGGGGTCATTTTGAGCAAAACAAAATGTTTTGACGCCTATAACAGATTTCCAATTGTTTTGAATTTGAATATTGTCCTCGTCTTTTATGGAAGTGTTCTAGTTTAAGCTTTTATGATTATAATTTGATTTCGAAACGTGTTTAGAGCATTAGCATTTGACCTCGTATTTAATATTGTTAAATATTCTGTTGCACTTGCTAATTTCTTTATTTGTTCTCTTAATCTGATCACACACGGAGAAATCTATATAAACATGTTTCCATTAGTCGGTAGTCTCATATGATTTCTTCGTAACTAAATAACATGAACAATAAAATCAGTTTGATTCATTTGCATACTGACTGTATGAAACAAATAGTCGCCTTATGACCAACGAGGTACCGTAAATAAAACTTTATTACCACTTCATTGATAATTACAATTACAGTTAAGTTAATCGGTACCAATCCATGACTATAAGTTTAATTAAATTAATCGCCAATAGCTAAACCAGTTAAATTGTCTATAAAACAAGAAGATCCAGTTTTATTTTAATTGGTCCCATGTTATAGTACAAATTGGACCACTTGACCGTAGTTGACACTAGACAAAACTACTTGTTTTTAAGACATAAAAAACAAAATAAAAGAGTAACTTGTATGTTATTTAGTTAATCTATTGCAAATGAATCAGCTTGAAAAAGAAATAACTGTGTTTAGTGACAAGATTAGTAACGACATAGTCGAAAATTTACCAAACTTTGGTGTGAAACGTGAAAATGAAATGGCTAGGAAAAAACGAGATGACAATTAATAGAGAAGTGAGAAAGAAGAAGACCATGTTTCACCGATCCCAAATAGATTGATAATTCATAAATTCATAACTACAGACATACAAAAACAATACTTGTTTACAATTTAACAAGAAACGAATAAACATAAAATTCGTAATAAAGATAATCTTTGATTCTATTAAGAATCAGATAAAGCCGATAATAAATCCTAACTTCTATGAATTGATAAACGTAATCTATTTAATGAACCTTGAAGATATAGAAAAAGCGATCCGGCACTTAAAGTGATAAGTCAGTGAAATAGTCATAAAAATAGGCAATAAGACTGCATAATGCAGATTTTACGACTACTTTGCAATTTTAATGGAGAGATTTATAAATGTTTTGAGGTCAATTCCAAAGATGAAAACATTAGCACAGATTAAAATTATTATTAATTTACTTTTTATAGTACAGATTTCGAAACACAGGTGTTTATTGAAAGTGAATCTTTTGTACTACGTTAGGTTACTATTGATTCAGCTTTTATAGCATGTGCCTTTGTTTTATCATTTAACAACAAAGAAATAAACTTAAATGCAGGTAGTAACGCAATAGGTGCCCTTAAGGTTTTAATTGGTAGTTTCGGCCCGGTTTCTTCTCTAAAAGATTACCCTGACAGCGATGATACTATACTCGTTTAGAAACTTATTATACCTAAATCTAATATCAGATTACATTCTACACGAACAAAAACAATGAAACACGATATTAAAGAGCAGACAGACAGACTACTTTAAAAGCAATAAAAAATTCGTACAATAATAATTTCACTTTGAAATTGTAAACCTCATTTTGCATTACCATTTCTTTTAACCGTATTAATTTCAGGTCGTATATTGTTTTTTCTTTGAGTCCTTTCTATGTTGATGCAGCCACAATTTCTTGTTGGCAAGGAATATTGAATTTCACTTGAACTACCTACATAAACTCCTCAGTCTGCTGACAGGCATAGTTATGGGCGTGGGTTATGAACCTTCGGTAGACCTGACTCATACCAGGATACATGGCTTCATTTGTCTATGAGTCAATACACCCCCACAAAATCCAGATTTAGATGACATTGTGAAATGCATGGAAATTATTGAGCAATTTCTTTTAAGGAGATCTCCATAATGATGAATCAGTTTCTAGAGAAATCAAAGTCGTGATTTGAATGCCATACTAAAAGATTTCTATACAAATCCATCACAAAACAGTTACACAAATCCATGTTGATGAAAAAACTTAATGATACATAATGGATCTCAGCAAAAACTGGGACGTTTCCTTAAACCTCTGCAGTCTTGGTGAATAAAAACTTATTTTAAAATGCTAAAAACTCATACGTATATATAACATGCAATGGAGGGGAATAATTACTGTAGTCGTCGCACAGCGAAGGTTAATTGCGAGACACGATCTTTTTAGTATATTACTCGTGCAAAATTATATGAAGTATTTTTTAACTCGTAAAGAAGCTGTAACCGTTATCCACTACATTAAGCTGTACTTGGGAGATATACAATTTGATACTCAAGGAACGGATTATAAACATTATACGGCCAAAATGTTGACGAAGGGACACATTTAGCATTCCCCTTTGATTCAACTCGTTTAAATTCAAATTAGAATCAGACAACACCCAATTATAGCATTCATAAATGGGTTTTCAAATTACTGATGTGGAAATCTAATCTAAAGATAATGTATATTACGAAGTCATGATTTCTGCAGTAAAGTTCACCAGATACGACGTTTACTAATAGCATTCCTAACCTCACACTTAATCACTGGCACACAATTTTCATGATATTCATATCAATAGTCAACCTCATAAATATCAGAAGCTATCAATGAAACTGTTCCTGTATAGGTACATAAGTATACTATTCTCTTCATTTATCTTTCACTTACCTAAAAAGCTGAGACTCGGCTTATCATCCACGGAATCATCGTCGTCAAAACATTCCAATTTTTTCGAATTCATATTTCCATCACTTTTGCATACAAGTTTGAGAACAAACTCCTTTTTACAACACAGAAGGTCACAACCACTTGTCTCTACATGCACACCAGTACAGGATCAACTAACGAATTATATTTCACTGAATTCACTCACGAAATGATTATAAGTTTTTAGTTTATCACAATTATCACACACTTGGTTTGTAATATTTTTTTTGACAATGTCACGATTTTGGTCTGTTAACAGTTTGAAATTTGAATTTTAACGAACACGGCGCACGCTCTTACGTCCGTCGCGCGTCGTCTCACTGACGCGAATGACGCTGCGCGCGATGCAAACATGTGCGCCTAGATTCATGTTGAACGGACTGACCTGCATGATAATCTGATTATTATACATACTCTATATTGTTTTGTATGTTTTTGTTCCTTATATAGCCTTATCTTTTATTGACATTGAGTACCCCATATTTCTTAGTTTTAAAGACTGTTTTGAAGTTAAAAGCGCAATTAATTATGCATTCCAATTTGTTTTATAAAATAAAACCAACATTCAAACAATCTGTGTGATAATGGTGTACACGTATTATTACTTGCGAAAGGGGTCGAAAGCCCCTCCCTCGAGATCTGGCATTGTTCTGTCTGCATGCGCCAAAACTGTAGTAATAATATCACCCTCTGCTGTTAAAATTAACAATACAGTTTTTTTGTATTCAAATTAAACCAAGCGGGTGTTCTGTCCATTTCAAATTTCCTTTAAACTGTATCTAAACTCGAAAACTTATCAGCTTCCCTGATTGAAATTAAAACCATAAAATTGGTGAGTGGGTTATAAAACTTTGATCAGAATCTGGCAGAGCGTGCTTCCTTACGGGCGACCGATCGAAAAAAGGCCAAAAATCACGTAATGTATAAAAGGATGTTCCCACACCGTCTTTCTTTATTTTTATGGTCCAAGGCCCTATGATTCCCCGACCAATTTCGACAGAGGCGACCACTATATAATTTCGTCCACCATTAATCATCGAGAGTGATTCAAGAATGACAAACTGAACGCCGACAGTGAAAGTACGAAACAGGTAAACAGCAATTTCGGGAAAGATTGCTTTTGGATTTTGGATCGTATTCGACAAGTAAATAGTGATCAAAATGATTTTGATCAAATGCAAATATAATAAAACACCGAAGTAATTTTAGACGTCAAAAATTGGAATAAGTTCGGAGTAAATATTATCATTGGAGGTTATAAGTTGATTTAATTTGCTACGTTATTTGTTGAAGAAATTCTTATAAATTATAATATCACTGACCTTAATACAGGCATAATTAGTAATACTATGGTTTATAATCAATTTGTCAAACATGTCTTTAATTTACATTCCCAGACGAGTAAAGGGTTGTCGGTACCTAATAGAAAACATTAACAATATAAATATTTTATTTGTTATTTCATTGCACTGTTCAAGAATTCCAAAATATAATTAAAATGGATCGGACGCAATCAGTGAGCTTTATGTGTTAATGCCGTATACTGCCCTCGACAAAACTCCTCCGTCAGTAGAGTCACACTTTCGTTGACAGGTGTACCATTGTTCGTAATGTCAGTTTACATAACTTTTAAATTAATACCACAGCGAAATTTATGACTTTCAAAGAAATCTGTACCGATATTTATATTCACTTCGTTAAAGAGATCGGCAAACACTTCAGAAGTATCTCGTAAAAGTGCATTTTTATTTTAATGGTCTGAAAAACTTGTCATTATACATCATTTACATAATGACCCATTCTTATACAGATGCTGGGCGTATCCCACGTAATAAAATTGATGGTGGAAAACCTGAACAATTTATAAAAGTTGCACATGATTTAAAATGTAAGTAGGCGCGAATTACCTGAGCATTATGCGTGTTTAAAAAACGTTGTCTTTCAAGGGAATCTCTGTTCGGTGTTTTTTTTACATAATTATGTCTTCATGGTAAAGAAAATTGTGCAAGATCAGATAGCAAATTTATGAAAATTACAAGTGAAAATGTTAATTTTATAATATCAGTGCAACAGAAATTGATCCAGTTCTACAAGTCCAAATGTACCAGTAAGTAGACCGCAAATGAAAGATCTGAATCTTTATAGAATTGTGAACGGTATTTGTATTAACAAGATAAATATTAAGTTACAAATTATTTTATGCGTTTTTAATTAGCTTGTTAGCAGGTGCTTTGACCGCTACTTTTTAATACACAGATTAATTTCGGCAAAAAATAATGGCCAAATTAATTTCGTCTGAGACTATCTGTACCTGAGTGACTGCCGTATCTAGTAACTTATCTGTTCTGCCTGAATGCAATGCTATAAAGTTTGTCTTTTCTCTATTTATTATTTGTATTTAAACCAAGTGAATGTACAGCCGAGCTTATTATTCTTCTGGCTTGAGCAGATATATTTGATCAGGTGTTCTGTAGTCTTGAGTTTCTATTCACTGTTACTAATGGTGTTACTTTTCGAAATCTAAAGCATGATCTTTATTAAGGTTGACTTATTTGTGATAATACAAACCTCTTTAAATCACTTGTCCACCTGCCTCTAAATCACCTCAATATCTTCTACATCTACACATCTCCCCTTCATATCATCACGCCCATCTTTATTTATATCGAAAACAATAATTCCAGCAATTTTAAGGCCCAGACGTTCTGATTCACCGCCTGGATGTTTTTCATCAAAGCCTAAGGCATCCCCGACGTTCCCTTTAAGGAGTCCCTGTTTAAAATTCCGCTCCCGTACCGGGTAGGACGCACTCCTAACATTTTTAGGCGTTCACGTTCGGGCACCGCTTCTTTCCCATAGATTTTTTTCGTTGACAAAAAGATCCTTTTGTTGTTTTTTTTGTCGGATTTATGCGACGAACTTGTAAGTTAAGATTTTGTTCGAGTTCATTATTAACGTTGTTGCTATTATTCCGTTTTTGGAGCTTTTGTGGGGCTATTTATGTTTTATCGACTGTATTAATATTGTTGGTGGTTTATTTGTAACTGGAATTGATTATGATTTGTGTGGTTTTTACCGTTACATTATTGATTTTAGAAATTCGATTCTTACTCGTATAAATTAGGATCCTCTCGCCAACTAACGAATCAATTTAGGACCATCGCCATATACACCACAAACAAAGTCGTGTTTTAGAATGTGTTCATTAATTATGCAAATGCTAACAAGCGTTTCATCGAGTTTCCTAAATGAGACATCTATTAAATCAATCATTTCAACGTTTTGTGTTTTATCTTCATAAGCTTTAATATAGACCTCTTCAATATTATTATTATCACCAAAACTGGCAGTATCGGCTTGGTTGGAATTTTATATGTTCTAATGAATTCTTCGGGCAAGGTTCGATCTCCTCCGTTTGAATAATTATTGTTTCTACATATTCTATGCCTTTTGAAAGCCTGGGATGTTCACATAATATGATGATCTGTATTTCTCTAAGAAATGTAGAACGAAGTTTTCATAACTTTTTATGTATTATTTTAGTCATGCATGGAAAATGGGACCATCTTTATAATAATTCTGTCCGGATATCGTGTTCCCATAACATAAATTAATGTTTTTCTCACACATGTAGAAACTAAGAAAGTTCCAACTGTTAACTTTAAAACCCAAAAAGGGTTTGAAAAATGTATGTGATTAAACAAAATGTGGAGCGTGTTCGTGTGTTGAATCGAAATTGAGTTTTTGAGGGAAATGTTAAGTTTAAAGACGTTTGTTAGTTTGTCGTAAACTGACTTTTACAATTCTAAATTATGTTCGGTGACATTTTTCCTATCATTTTGTGATCCTAAGAATCAGCGTTTTTTATTGGATTACTTGTTTTTGATAGCAAATTAAATGAAAGAACCTCCTACACCTCAAAAGTAAAAACAAAGATGGCTGATTGGCTTTTATGAGTTTAAAGCTCTTAATGGAAAGTCGTTATAGCCATATTTTGTTAAATTTTATAACATTAACAGGATTTTTTAAAATTATCAAAGGAACAAAATCTCGAACTGTGACACATACAACACACACAGTTACAGGTGGACTTAGGCTGTCACCGAATGGCGTCCAAGAACTGGCAAAAGGAACGTGCGTCGTCCGGCGGCGAGACGGGCAAACGACATAATTGCCATCGGGGGAAAACTTGGATCAGGCTGGTACAGGACCGTGGGGATCGGCACAAGAGAGGCCTATGCCCAGTAGTGGGTGAATTCAGGCTGTGGATGATGATGTACAGATGCCAGTAGGTCAACCTACCCGAAACTGTCAGATTTTCCCAACCAACCTTGAACCTAATACTTTCCAGATAAAGTTGAAAATGTATTAAACAAATTTGACAGATTGTAGTAGCTTGATGTGCTGGAGTCTGCACATACAATCGTATGCATAGCAGTATAGTACTAGTTACGAGTATTTTAAGTATAGTTTTCTACATAGTTGCTACTCTTACTAGCAACTTAATCAAGATAAAGAATCTTGATTCAGCCACAATAACGCCATTTTCTTTAATATCCTTGCCACTATGTAAACTTATTTTTATTTGTTTACTACTTCATCGTGACTTTAATAATAATTGTCCACTTTAAACTTTACATTCACTGTAAATGATTTAATGACAAGACGTAAAACTTGACTATTTTCATTCCAACTACATAAAATGAAGGAACCACCTTTCTAGTACCAATGCCGTGTTTACATTTAAAAGGATGCCTGTATAAGTGCTTTGTTTGATTTTCAACGGAAGACTCAGCACCGAAAGTTGAATTTCCAACTATGTGTTTCACTTAGGCATTCCATTTAGATGTCGCCTGGTGTTAGTGAAAGCGCAGGTACCTACACACCTACTGAGTCTTAATTCCATCTCAATACGAAGTAACACATAGACAAAACTTCAAATGGCACTAAAGTACTTTCTACTAATTAAATTAACCGTAATTAAAAGCTCGCTGCGATTAAACTAAGGGATATTAATAATTTCTCCAGTTCATGTTTGATAGTTCTAGTAGTGATTCTATTCAGTTAATTATCTAATCTAGGAGGTTTCATGGTCAATCATTAAAAATAGGTATGTCTGAATTTATTTCATGGGAAAGTATACCGGGATTAAAAATATCTTTTATCCTGACCCAGGATATGGTTTAAGCTAATAAAAAGAACTCTGTTCAGTCATTAAGGCTTGAAAGGCAGACAGACCTATTTTCGCATTTATAATAATGAGTATGGAGTAACTAAAATATTGTGAAAATACTAGTTTCGATTGCGATACATATCTATTGGAGCACCTATTTAGTTCCAAGTGATAGTAAAGTATAGGTATAGTGAGCAATTTGATGATCACCAAATACTGATCCAAATACCAATAGCCCACCCAATAAATGACCCAATTCCCCAAAAGTTTATCAAAAACATAACCTTTCAAGTAACCGATACAGATCTTATCAAGAAAGAAATAAAACGCGAAGAATTTATTAATGTAAATAATATAGAATTCATCTCGAGTGGTGCAAAAAAGGTTTAAAGTAAAAACTACCATCAAAGGCGCGCGGTTGGGTTCCGTACGTTGACTCTGTGACTCATCGGCTGGACGCAAAAACTTGCTCGCGGGTTACTAAAATGCTGCTGATCACAGGTATTTATAAAGTTGGTAAGAGGATTTTAATCTTGGAAATTATACTGGAGTTCTAATTTGTATAATGTCTCTGAAGCTTTACGATTGAATTGATTCAAAAATATCTATCTAGAACAGAAACCTACAAGAAAAAATACTTATAATGATGTTCACGACCTTCTAGACGAAGTTAGTAACTAACTGAAAAGCTAATTACCTGAAAATGATAACATTATGAACTCTTAGTGGAGAAGGATGGTCTGTTGATTAAAGCTGAACTAGCACGGAATTTAATGTTACGAGTATACCGCGCAATAGAAGTTAACCCAAATGATGGCGACCAAAAGACTGCTAAACTTCAAAATATCGTAGCTAGCTACGTCTTCAAAAACGTAAGCAAACAGTTCTTAAGCTACTTAAGTATCTAACTTTCATCTGAACTGAATTCACCAACCAAAGCATTCCAAGAATCCAAAACTCATCTGCACATCTTAGCGGCTCAATTTTTCTCTCGTCTAATAAGTAAATTGTTTGCTATAAACGGCGGCAACCTGTTCCATTGTTATGTTGCACCCTCAGACAAGTTCAGTAGCTATGTTTGAATGAATCACTCATGAGCTTGTGTGCTTGTCCCATAAGGGACTGAGTTTAATATATTTTTCAAGGAGGCCCAAAGAATCTGTATTGTTTGAGAAAATAGTAATGATTATGAAGAATTTAAAGTCCGAGTATGAACCTTGTATTATTTTTCCTTTGCACTTTAAAAATGGCGCACAGGCAGAAGGTGGAACAAGTACCAATGATGATGATGTCAAGATGAATGAAAAATAACACTTAATGCATAGTGAGTGACATACTTGGATGACGGTTATATGCTGCATGTGAATCATATGATAACGTTGATAAGAATCATTTTAAAATACTCGTTGAAGACGAACGCAAAAAAAACACGTTCAAAATCAATTCCAACGAGCTTTAAAATTAAAATAATAAAGAAATTCATCATCCTCCAAGCACCCAGTCCATTGCCAAAGTCCAGTAGGTCAGACACAAGCAACCTGTCAATATAATCCGTCATTGAGATATTCAATCACTAGTTATTGATCTACAAGCTATCAAATTGAATCAATAGACTGCCATAACCTAATCAAGTTTTTGCTCACATTGACTGAACATTGGTAGGTCCAAGTAAGTTTTATGAGTGCAAATGTCGGGAACAATTTGCTTGATTGATAGACTGGTTGTAAAAATACTTTTAATTTATTACTGTAATGTATTTTGTTTATACTTGAATGATGATCTGGGATATTTTTTTGGGTAGAGAGAGCCTAAAGTTTGTTTTTTGAGAGCGTGTCATTTGATATATTTTTCCTTGTAATGTTATCTATCGATTTGTTCGGAATTAGGAACTTAACTGTTTACAATAGCGCCTGGGGTTTTCCTCTTTGCATCTTTACTTTTGTCGATGTTTATATTTTTTTAAACATTATCGTTCCCATTATTTCATAAACTTAATAAGATTACGGATTATCTAGACAAAATACTAATTTCGAGTAATTGAGAACACCCCTGAAATATTGGTTCAAGTTGGCACTAGCAATGATTATTCTGATAATTGAGTGTACAAGTTATAGATGATTCAATAAGTTGAAATAAAAATAAGACAGTATTAATTAAAAAACTATTAAATATAAACTAAAATAAATAAACTAACAACAAACTATAATAGTTCATCAAAAAACTCCTCCTTATCGCTGTCAGCTGGTAAAGGGCGGTCCATTAATCACGTGAGGCTCGAAAGAGGGGGAAAGGGTTTGGCAAAAATCACGAAATATCACAAGGGGGAGGGGGATGTAGTAAGATATCACGTGTATTTATTTTTTCGTCAAACGCATGATGCGATTTCTAAACCCAGTTGTTAGTGGGGGTTAGTCTTAAAACTCACCACGTATCACCAAGGGGGAGAGGGGGTTAAACATGCTAAAAAAATATAACACATGATTAATGGACGGCCCCTAATGTGCCCAAGAGACTGGTGGCGTTGCTTTTACCTTATAATTGAGATAAAGATGATAAATCAAAATTTCATGGAGAGTGCACATGACAAATAGTTAAAACCTAAACAATAAAATATATTTTTGCCGCGCCATTCTTATGTAGAACGTATAATTAGAAAGTGTGATACAGTGCGAAGCAGGATCCAGGAGTAAATCTTTGAATTTATCAAGTGTACCGGCCGGTAGATTCACCGTTATGGAATTTATAATGGTTATATACCTTCCGTGATGATGTGAACATTCCTGACCATGATCTGGGATATAGTTCTTAATTAAAGAAGAGCTAAAGTAGTGAGAACTGAAGTAGTGAGCTTTTTTTTTGCTGTTTCGGTATAAGCGAGATCATAAAGTAATGAAGGAGACCATCGGCAATCAAGACCACATTGGGAAACAGTGAACAAAAATATAAATGGATACCATAAGAATCAAAATGACGTGACTTCGGAGATATAGCTCCGAATAAGGCACAATCGATAGCCAACCTCCTGTTCTGGTCTTTGTGCAAAGTACACCTGAACTCTGAAGAACCTGTACGAAACCACTATTAACGCTGTCAACGAGGTTCTGGAGAGTTCTGGTCGAAGCCCGTTTGATCATCATCATTCTCATGCCCTTGTTCCAATTTATTTGGGGTCGGCGCAGCATGTGTTCTTCTTTTATTTAATAACTTAAATGAAAGAATCAGTGTTGCGAGGAAGAAGAGTTGAGCGGGTTTGGACAACTTTTACTATTCTGCGATTCTTTTAGTAAGGTCTCTATTAAACTAATAATTTAAGTTGTTGTACTTACCCTGATTATTAGTATTACAAAAACGTTCGATACAATACACAGGATGCTGACATCGTCATCTGCCTAGCTTTTTCCCAACTATTTTGGGGTCGGCTTTCAGTCTAACCGGATGCAGCTGAATACCAGTATTTTACATGAAGCGACTGCCTATCTGACCTCCACAACCCAGTTAGTTCTGGGTAATACGATACCCTTTGGTAAGACTGGTTGTCAGACTTTCGGGCCACTGGCTACCTGTAACGACTGTCAAAGATCTACAAATGACAGCCGAGACCAACGGTTTAACTAGCTTTCCGAGGCACGGAGGAAACTTGACATGTAATGGGTGGTCACCCATCCACGGACAAAGCTAAGCAAGCGCAGCTTAACCTAAAGATCAACCCGAGTGGCAGTTATTATTTAGTCACGAGCTCACACAGGATGCTTACCTGTAAACAAAAAAAAAACATATTCAATAAAACATACACCTAAGTTTCATAATAAAACACATTACCAAGAACTCAAGTTTATTTAACTGACAGACAAGACATTTGGTTTAACTTACACCCAGCAACACCCAAGTTATCCATTTCAAAGATTTCCTCATTCAACTTCATAAAGGTAGATATTAAACAAACGTACCTTTAAAGTAAACTATTTTTACTTTAATTATATTGCGGAAGCTGAAGAAAAAGTGTAAATATTTACGTCCGTTAGGCGCATGCGCATCTGGCTTGAACATTGCCTTCCCAATAACTGTGATGGGATTGTATGGTGACCATGTGGGAAAGGGTTAGAGGATTATTCGTGATTTCATGTACAGACGCCAGCACATTAAGCTACCCGAAACTGACAAATTTTCCCAATCTGTCAAACCTAATACTTTAGCGATAAAGTTGCAAATCTATTAAAGAAAGACAGATTGTTGTGGCTTGATGTGCTGGCGTCTGTATTTTTTGTATGCCTACTAGTTTTCAGGATCTGTTTATTGTTTTAAACCATTTCTTGCAGTTTCATTCTACGATACATCATAATTTCATAAGGTTCTTTTTCATAAAGGTGCAGCTGAATACCAGTATTTCAAATGGAGCGAATGCCTTTTAGCCTTCGCAACTCAGTTAATGGGAAATGATTCCGGCTCGGAATCTCGGCTCCTGACTATGGGTACAGCTTAGCTAGCTTTTGGAGCCTTTCGATCTTGGTCTTCTTTAGGGTTCCGCACCTCAAAAGAAAAAAAGGATCACTTTGTTGTCCGGCCGTCCGTATGTCTGTCTGTCAAGACCCTTTATATCGTATCGAGTTGATATTAAAACCATATTCTAAAGACTACAGTCCCTTGAAAAAATCAAACTTCTAAGTTAAGGTAAAAAAAACATACGGCTGTAAATACCGCAAAAAACGTATTATTTGACACTCAAAGAAATCATAATTTATAGGGACTTTCTATGACTTTTTTTTTGACATATAATCATGGAATTTGCACAAGTAAAGGGAAAAATCTGAAAACCGTAAATATGTAGTTTAATAACAAAATACCTACAAGGTGGCCGGTTTTTTTTTCATGTGGCTAGTGCCTAATCTGGTGTCAGAGTTTATGTGCCACCCATGGCCCTCTGAGTTGACTTTACATGCCGATCGATCTTGGTATCATAGAGGGTTTTCAAACACAATGCGAACGTTTAAGAAAAAATAAAAAAAAATTACCAGAGAGCGTCGTATGTAAATGATTGTCACAAATCTTCCAATGCTGCAATGGTGTGGTCGACATAGTTTTCCTTTAGTTCCATCCTACTGATGAACGAGAAATTTCTCAAAGACAAAAGACTAAAATTATAGTATCAGTTCCTATAACATTTTCAGCACAGTTACCCTACCAAAGCCCTCAGGTACTCTGTATATGGAACTCCCGTTTGATTCTGTTCAAACATGTGTATGATTCGCTCAATCGCAGCCAGGTAGGGCGAGTTGCTTCATTGTTTTTGTTACACCTTTTCAAAAGCAATCATACGTTTTTGGATATAGGTTAAGTTTTCTTGTAGTAGTATACATGATAGTCTTTACCCAATTTATTGTAAAAAAATGCTTCTGCTAGTAGATGAAGTGGAGGAGCTCGTTGCTAAATAAGAACAGCCGCTCGGGTCGATCTTTAGGTTAAGCCGTGCTTACCTAGGTTGGTCCGTGGATCGGTGACCACCAATTATATATTTGACAGTCGTTGCAGGTAGTCAGTGACCCTAAAGTCTGACAACCAATCTTACCAAGGGGTATCGTATTACCTAGCGCTAACTGGGTTGTGGAGGTCAGATGGCAGTCGCTCCATGTAATTAAATAATACTGGTATTCAGCTGCATCCGGTTAGACTGGAAGCCGAGCCCAACATAGTTGGGAAAAGGCCAGGCAGATGATGAGTACATGAAGTGAAGATTAAGGTTATCTTGTTGATAGGCCAGGTTGGATTTGGTCACTCAGTACAGTAGCTAAAGGTACTAAAGCACAACACTTTCAAATAAGATTATAGAGATTTTACTGGCGATGTTGTTAGCTCCTTTGCATTATCTGATTCAATAAGTTAGGTAAATCTTAAAGCACACTAAGAGGAGACTTTTTATTTACGGAAAACTGATGAACAAAATGATTAACTTATGTAAGTAGTCCTTTGCATTGTCTTTTTCAATAAGTTAAAGAGATCCGTTGTAAGTCCGTCCGTTCGTCTGTCACAAGTCTATATCCTTTAAACCGTAATAAGTAGAAACTTGAAATTTTCAGTGTGTATAACTATAAGAACAAATAATAAAAATTAAATATAGTAAAAAATTAAAGTGAGGAAACTTGTTTTTTTTCGGTTTTTGCTCGACAATTCCTACGCGAGTCCGACTGGCACAGGTTTTTGATATCTCACCTGTGAAATCGTTTATCCGACGAACTGTGTTTTTTGGGAAATATTATATTTGTGTTTTCCGCAAGAAATTTTTATTTTATGGCTACAACAAGCCAAGGAACATATAAGGCGTTCAACAATTCATTCGTTTCACGGTCGATGCACGTGTTTATTATATTAAGACAAACAATTGTCTTGCGCAATCCTATTCCTTCTAATAGAGACGAGCAAACAATGAAAGTTTGTCAATTATTGTGTTGGAATTAAATTGAATGGGTGTGTGGAGTTGTGCAATTGTTTTGATGGGTGGAAAACTTAGTAATGAATCTATGAACACAGAACAATAGTATTCAGAGAAATAAATAATAATCTTAGAAGACATTTTCGGTTACTTTTATGGTTCTCATAAAAGTATTTTTATGCCATCTTGAATTGTTCTACTGCTGAAGAGCTCGTAGCTTAATAATAACAGCTGCACAGGTCAATCTTCAAGATTAATCCGCGCTTGCAAAGGTCGGTCCGTGGATGGGTGACCATCCATGCAAAGCACGTGAAGCTGTTGGTCCCGGCTATCATTTGTAGATTTTTGACAGTCGTCTTAGGGTAGTCAGTGGCGCGAAAGTCTTACAATCAATCTTATTAAGGGGTATCGTATTATTCAGTACTAACTGAGTTTTGGAGGTCATATAGGCAGTCACTCCATGCAAAATACTGGTCCTTAGCTGCATCCGGTTAGACTGAAAGCCGGCCCCAAAATAGTTGGAAAACGATGATGATTGTACCACGTTGGACAAAGGTTCCTGCCTAGTCCTGCCACTTCTTGACTTTGGTGTCTCTGTTTTCTTAAAAGAATCTTAAATGGTACCTAATTATGATCCATTCGCATACCACGTTGTGATGGTTGTAACATTTCATGATATTTCACGCGACAATTATGAACCAACATTATTTTAGGATAGCTGGGTTTCCTTAGCTGTTTGCTCTGTTACAAAAAGAGGGTGTAACCCGCTCATGGAGCTACTGTGGGATGGAGGATGTCATTCGGTAGGTACCTATACAAATGTTCGTCTCTAGAACATGCCATGGTCGTCACAGTAAACATTGTTTGTTTATCTGCGCTGTTTTTAACATAAATTTATAACAACATGATTATACTTACTGAGGTATATTTACGTAATAAGCCTCTTTGCGCAACTTGAAACACATGAGTTAAATAATTGTAAGTATTTTGTTTCCACATAATTACGTACAATTACATTAATATCCCAGCAGGCAGCCGAGTAAACACAACATTACTTCAAGTTATATCAAAAATGACTTAAAAGCTTCACTTAATCAGAGTCATCATTCTCGTTATCTCAATTTAATTTGGGGTCAGCGCAGCATGTCTTCTTCTTCCATACTCTCTATTATAATCGTCATCTGGAGTCACTCCCCACAGATCTCGTGGTTAGATAATAACAGCCGCTCAGAACAATCTTGAGGTTAAGCCGCGCTTTCCTAGGTTGGTCCGTGAACGGTTGACCATCCATTACATACCGAGTTTCCTCCGTGCCTCAGAAAGCACGTTAAGCCGTTGGTCCTGGCTGTTATTTATAGATCTCTGACAATCGTTACAGGTAGTCAGTGGTCCGAAAGTCTGACAACCAGTCTTACCAAGGGGAATCGTATTACCCAGTACTAATTGGTTTGTGGAGGTTAGATACGCAGTGGCCTCATGTAAAATACTGGTATTCAGCCGCATCCGGTTAGACTGGAAGCTGACCCCAAAATAGTTCGGAAAAGGGTAGGCAGATGATGTTGCACCCCCTTTCTAGCCATTTCACCCTTTACACAGTTCATCGTTTCTTTGGTCTTCCGCTACTCTTATAGGTATTCACAGTCATGCTCAAAACTTTCGAAAGGACATTTTAGTTATAATGTATTGGTTAAATACGTTCTAAGATTAAGTAAAGCAGCAGATAATTGATTCGCAAGTGAAAGCAATGCGAAAGTCACTTTATTAAACTTTGAGTCTGATAATAATTGTGGTTGTTTTTGTTTGTTTTTTGTGTGAGGTGTATGTGCCGGTTGTCAGACGTTGGTTGGAGTTTATTTTGTTTGCAGTTGTTAATGCGTTTGACTTAAAGCTGTTTTTGATATTGCTATTTATAGCTACAATATTGCTTTGAAAAGCAATATAGAATGCAACTTGTCATACGAATGATAATAATAGATATTTTTAGGAACGATTTATGCCTTAAGACTTTGAAATACAAACATTGTACTAGATTTATAATATTACGACTCTTACAAAGTTGTAAATAACGCCATCTGTAAGAATAAGCATGAACTAAATAGTATAAGATTGCGCATTTCTATTTATGCAAAGGTGCATACTTACAAACTAAACTCTTCAGTTCACAGCAATGTGCGAAGTTATGCACAACAATATGCAAAGGCATATTGTGTCAAGCAGGACTATTGTTTAGCCAGGTTTCGCAAAAACTGAGGTGTATTGTCAAAAGCCACGCTCAATCAAAATTTGCATAGACTTGCATTTACTTTGTGACATTCTCGCATATCATTTGCATTGAGTGTGGTTTGAAGATCCTTTACATTTTCCTACACAAAATTGAAAATGAAAGTTCGTAGGTGTTTCAATATTTTAATTATAATCAAATATAAACTACACCATAACATGACATGACAGTATCATCAATAATCCACGAAGGTTAAGGGTGTGGGCGTGCCTAATAGTACACCCCTATTACGTAAGTTATATTTAAGTCAAATGTAATGCGAGCCTATAGATTGTCATCAACCGGGCACAGATCTAGGCTCCGTGGCTGCTACTGTAGAAATTCCTGATGGTAAAACTTATTATCACTGCCCGTTTATCAACCTATTCAAATATCACAAAAAAAAAACTTAGTTCTCAATGACAGTAACTGCCCCTCTCACCCTAATTACAGTCACTCAGATTGAATCAACTTATTTGTCTTGCATAACGGTAGTAATTTTTCGTGCCTTCCTTGTCTTACTGCTTGATATATTAATGTCTTTGTTAATTTGTCTACCTGTGCAGACAGCTCGCCAGTAAATCATGTTTTTTTTTTAAGATTTTGCGAAATTATAAATTGTATTAAATTATTTCTTGTTTTACTTTATTCCTGTTTTTAACCTGATATGTTGGTACAGTTAAATTTTATATTAAGGGTTGCCAGTTAATTCTCGAACGCCAATATATTTTTTGTCGAGTAAAAATAACAGTAATATTTGTGGTGATCAATGATCATACCATCTTAGCATGAAAGAGTCTCTTAGTTCCCAGTGTGTTTCTATGACCATTATTTTTATTTATTTCATTTTCGATTTTTTTTCTTTTTGGAAAAATAAAAAAAAACACATCTCGGTCTATGAGCTGGTGAAACGAGAGCGTGCAGATAAAGTCACGGGCCACGGTTAGTTTGACATGAATACATAAAAGAAAGAGCTGCTTCATTACAAACACGGAACCAGCAGCACACTGTCCATTCCTCACTAGAACCAGCAAATAAACTGCGAGAAAACTTAATTACGAATTCCCCATTCCTATAATGTCTAGCAATAATTAGGAATAACTTCAAGTACCTAATAAATACATGACGCCAAGATAACTATGTTTCTAATGTCATCAAACGTGTTTACATGAGAGAGTGGGCCGTATATACTTCTGTAATTTCTGCACACAACTAGTGAAGGGACACAAGATTCTCGTCGTGATAAATCGAGTCTGTCATAATCGATAATACACATCGATAGAGTCGTTACCCGTGATCGATGATTAGCTAGCGATTAAGTCGATTTCAATTTTCTCGATATGGCACACCGTGTTATATATAGCTATCAATGATTGCCGTGATTGATCAGAAAATGTTGTGTAGAAAACGTTTTTGAAGTGTGGAAGTGGGTTGGGAAAATACTGGCTGAATGCAAAGCGGTTTAATACGATTTAGAATATAAACAAGTGGATATGATGGGGGTTTACAGATAGATTACTTGCATTTAATAATGGATTTCACTTACGCAAAGGCATAGTTTACGAAATTACGACACATCTGACAGGGAAAGCAGATATAAGTCTTCTTATTTTCGTACCAATTGTTATCCTGGTCCACTTTCCAAATCCGCCTTTCGCCTTAGTCGTTACAACTTCTGTTATTGCAAAGCATCTTTTGAATTAATTATTGGCTTTCAAAGCAACCTTTAAAATTCGATTCGAGTTTACATAATATTTTTTTGAATACATTTTATACGCAATCGATTCTACCAGTGGGACTCAACATTCAAATTAGACCTTCCCCGAAACGATTTATAATAGGGATCGATTCAAAAATCGATTCAACCCATTCCCTAGTGTTGTGCCTGGGAAAGTTGATACGTATTTATTTAAATACGTGTACCGTGTGAATGTTATTATTTATAGCCGTGGTCGTTGGAAAGCGGACACGAAAGCTACTGGCGGCGACGGCTCTTGAGATCAAGTTGATGCTATTATATTGTGCTAAGGTTTATTGCTGAAGGAAAACGAATTACATAAAAAGCTGACAGTAAAACGGTTGGTAGTAAAGTTAAAATCGATTTAGTAGTAAGGACGTAGTAGAGACAAAAAATATTGCATTTATTTATTGAAAATTAGATGGAAAACGAACGAGGTACGTTATGGGTACCAATAAAGTCATAGTGAGAACCTTAAAAATGTATACCAATCCTGATCCTGGTCATATTCCTTGATCAAAAATTGAGCAAGCCATGTTGCATAAGCATAAGCATAGCAAAATCAGCCTATAATGTTCCCACTGCTGGGACACATGGCCTCCTCTCTATGAGAGGGAATAAATAAATAAATAAATAAATATCCCTGGACATTTCACACAGCACCATCTAGTCCCAAGCTAAGCAACCTAATGCTTGTGTTATGGTAACTAGATGGCTGATAAACTACATATATACATTTTTTTTTGTAAATACATACATATTATAGATAGAAAAACACCCAGACCCGGAACAACTACTTGTAGGTCATACAAATATTTGTTCCGTACGGGAATCGAACCCGCAACATGCAGCGCAGCAGTCAATCGCTTGACCACTACGCCAACCGTGTCGTCAATGGGCTATAATCCACCACGCGGGCCCAGTGCGGGTCGGTAAATGTCACATGTCTTCGAATTTTTGGTTCTAGAACATGCCGGTTTCCTCACGATGTTTTCCTTCACCGTTTTTAAGAGCAGTGGTGATGAAATAAATTACACAAAGTAATGCGCCTGCCTGGGTTCGAACCCACGACTCAGTGTTCGGAAGTCGGGGCAGCCACCACTGGGCCACCGCTGCTCTCAGGCATGTGTGATTCTAGCTAGGCAATCGGTAACCTACTGAAAAATTTTTCACAAACAGTCTGAGTCACATTTATGTAAATGAAAGCCTTTTAAAGAAAAAAATATTCAAGCATTCTATTTTTAAATTACTTTACGTGAATACCGTCATGAGATTTGCTAGCACTTGTATTAGCGTCGAAAGCGACGCGTAAGCTGTGTGAAATTCGTGATTAGTTTTATCAGCTTTGGCGTATGCTAATTATAATATTGCACACTCCACCGTTGAAGTAAATGTCTTTCATAGGCTAACCACCTCGATGGCTAAGGCTTTGTCTAGATTGTTTATGGGTGCCGGAAGCTTGTAAACAAAAGAATCTATTATTTTAACTTGACTTTCGACCTTCTTAACAACATTGCTATTTGTAAAATACTATGTTTTCCTTTGGACGAAAATCAGCATGAAATCGTAAAGTGTGTATTAAATAGGCATAATGTTTGTTTGTGAAATAGTAAGTTGCGAAAAGCTTAGGTGAAAATTATTGTTGAGTAAAGTAAGTTTTCTAAGGATTTGAAACCTAACTAGAAAAGGCTAGATTTTTACTGAAATCTTCTTTCTTTTTCCTGGGGTTAGTGACTAACCTGGTGTCAGAGTTTTTATGCCGTCGAGAAATATCTCTCAGGCATGCTAGTTTCCTCACGATGTTTTTCTTCACCGAAGCAAGCGATAATTATACAAAACGCACACGAATCCAAAAAATCAGAGTCTTATTATGTTCGAACTAGACCCGACGGTCACACCACTAGGCTATCAAGGCTTAACTACTATAACTATTACTAAGGAAAATTATAAGATAAACTAAAGAAAATGCGAGCATCTGTCAAGTAGTGGTCAGATAGCTAAAGAAGGGTAGGGAAGAATGTGAAGGGTAGGGCAGAAAGCCGAGAATAATATTTAAAATATTGATGTGATCGGTATGAGATCTATATTATTATGAATAAGGTAGAAAAGAGCTGTTATTCATGACTGACTCATACAAGTGAAGGAAGTATATTATACATAAATCTCAGTACAGAAATAGAATAATCGTTCGCGATTCACGACTTTGATAGCGTTTTGAGATTATCATTGTTTTGATTCCTATGTAGGTATATCGAATGCAGTCTTTCGATGACCATGTTTTGTAGCAGAGCAGAATCAAATTGATAGTTTCGGCCAAGACTGTTGAGAATTATCAAATGTTTGAACGTGGAAAGCAAATTGAGTAGGTGTCAGGTAGCATAGCAGATGAGACTGTGGATGAACTAGAGTATCAGATTATTGAGAAAATTATTTCAAGATCAATTCGCAGGTCTAATCTGCAAGCGTCTTTCCAATGACAAATTTTCAAACAACCCCACATTCACACTTCTCCAGAGCTTATCAAAGTGAACCTAACATTTTAAAGCCTCGTCTACTAGGTCAATGAGACACTGAAGATAAGCAAAACTAATGTAAGCATATTCAGGTCGCAACGGTTACTGCTAGTGCACTTAATCAAAGGGTAAACTGCGCTATTAGCGGCATCATTTTCTCCTGATTTGCATATATAGTGCCGTGTGTGGTTATAATAACTGGATGGTTCAAGTATACATTCTGGATGATTGGATGTTACGATTTTAGAGGGGATGTGAAAGCTTGCATCTGGAGCAGGTTACTTTCTTTTGAGTAAACTCAGTTTTAATTTTGAATTTTCCCATGGTTGCTCCTTCGATGCATATTTTGATTTTGTCAATCTTCTCTTGCCTAGGAATGTTAATAGAAACTAGAAGCCTTGTTTATTAATGAAATGGGCAAGTAAAAATAGAAAGACTAAATACAACGATGGAAAAATAAAAGAGGATCGTGAAAAAAATGTTATCGAAATAAAAGAGAAGAAAATGGTAGACTAAGTTTATAATGAATAGGCAGAGGAATTCGATAGTCTAACAATAAGCTAGATATTCAGACTCGGGTGCCCAATAGATGCATAAACTAATATGGATTAACTTGATGTGAATGACAAAAACGCAGAAATTTAGTTACTTGCAAATGTTCAGACCAGCATACAAGCATATTGAAGAAAGCTTCAAGTCCAGCTGGTGTATAAACAATCATTAATTCACCCAAACTGACTGCCGCCTGACCTTTCAACAAGCAGGGGATACAATTTCAGCACCACATAAATAAGAATTAAAAACACAAGATCTCAGCGAATCCAGATATTCATCTTCCAGACAATCATGTTTTCTTATTTTGGCAAACCAATCTCGGATTACTGTTTGTCCAATCTTTATCTTGTCTCGTAGTCTATTGCAAAATGTAGTTTATTACACCGATTTAAAGATTTCTTTGGACTTAATTAACACTTTAAATGGAATCCGAAATTATGTGCTGTAAATACGAATTCGGATGTGGTAATTTACTTGTAAGGTGTCTTAAATAAATATGGATTTGTGTAGAGTTATATGTTTTGTGTAATTTTGGCTTATTATTTTGTTGCGTTTGCTGTGAAAATCACTGTTTGCTTCAACAAGTTACATTAATGGTGATTTAATATTTAATTTCGATAGTTTACTTCGTAAACTACGACCACTTGCGAGTCATATTTACGAACTATAACTTTGCTTTGAGTCTGTTGTAGTTTGTTACTAAGACTTGCAAAGGGAGAAATCCCTTTATCAACATCATCATTATTTCAATCGCCATCAGTTTCAAAATACCTGTGAATTCCACCTAGGGCTACAATATTTCCTATTGTATATTTTTCATCATGTTGTTTCATTTCTCCTTCTTTTATTATACTGATAACGCATTCCAAGACTACTACTCTTCTATTCAATAATAACTAATATGTCATTATATCTTTCATTACTTAGGTTCAAGTTTAACGTCTAGTCGCTTATCGCTGATAACTTGAGACTGGTAACAGTAAGCGTCTAGACATGATTATATTATGTACTAGCCTACTTGTGAGAACTTCTGCTGCACATATGCACTAGTACAGTATAATGTATGCATTGAAATGATGTATAACCTAGACTGTGTCACTTGTGTGCCTTTTAGTAATGTGTTTCGTTTTATGAGAGCTTATAATGTGACTCGTTACTTGTTTTTGATGATTAAGATTTGAGTTTGAGTGTGAGAACTGGTCAGATGTTGAAGCAAGAGTTGGATGCCCATGACATGGAACTCTTGCCTCCTCCTCTGATTTTACCTAGTTTTAGGCCTCCCAAAGCGCAAATCTGGGTAAAATGATGTACAATGGAGTAAACCTACACTCAGAATTGGTTTAAAACAGTTTGGAAAAGAAAGTAAGCTCTTCGAAGATCGTCTGAAGAGAAACAGTGATGAGCTAGTATGCAAACACGGTCAAATGATATTATCTTGCGAATCTCTGCATACGTGTTGAAATGATATCATAATAGATGAAGTCTATAGAGTTTCACCTGCGGAAGTAAGACTTCAAGAGAAAACAGGAAAGTATTTACCATAAAATTTATCACCCAGGTTCACGTCCGATATCAATTATAGTTCCTTTTATTAGCGCAATCAGTCGCCTTACTGATAGAGTTTATCAATCATACTTAACTGAAACATTACAACAAAATACTCTCTTATCTTTGTTTTAAAGTACTTTACTTTAAAACAAAGATAAGAGAGTATTTTGTTTGCGGAAATTAATGGTTAATTAATTGACTTTGTCCATTTTGTAAGGTGGGTTAAGGATTGTGGTGATTATTGTGAAACTGGTGTTGTATATTTTTTGTGTCACCGGTGATTCAAGTTTGATTAAATAATATGTGAAACATGCTAACTTAAAAAAAAAATCATTTGGAAGACATTTCTGATTCCATAAAAGATACTGAGTAAGTGCAGAATTCAGAAGACAAAAACCATTTACTGGAACGCATGGAGGTATCAAGCTGAAATACTCAAGTCTCAAAAGTCTGCTACCCATTCGCGTGAAAAATCAAACTTGTGAATCAACGCGATCAAAAGATATGACCGTTAATGTCGCATATTTTGCGATTTCACAAGGGAAAAAAACCTATAGGCTACGCCCGTTGACTCCTTGAAAATTGGCAAGAAGCAATTTCTTACAGCAAACGTAAAGGAAAAAATCTGAAAACCGTAAATAATGATCAGTAGTTTAATAAAAAAATACCCACAAGTTTATACGGAACCCTCAGTGCATGAGTCCAACTCGCACTTGGCCGGTTTTTTTGCTTTGCCCTGACTCCATCTGACTCTTTAATATGGACATCACTAAATAGAGCAGTGTTTGTCCTTGTGTGTCCGTCTCGTGATTTTGCCATTAGAAGCCCACCTGTATTACTATTCAAATGATTAGCAAAACACTCGAAACTTTTCTCTAATTCCCCTTTAACAAGTCACTTTTCTTATTAACGACGGACACAATTACAGCACAATTTTCTCCACTAAGTGGGCGAATTGAACAACGTTCAATTAACTTCCAATGATCGTATTAATTCCGATTTATCTGTCAAGTCTCAGACGCACTCTCTTGTGCCAATTAGATCTCTATTGCTTGTGAGTTTACTATGTGCTACTAGATAGAAAATAAATGATTTAATAGATCTTTAACTATGAAATTTCCGTTTTTTTCTCACATTTTGTTCTGTTTGTAACTTTGACGTATATTTATATTTTTTCCCAATTCCATTTTTATTGGATTAATTGTTAAAGTACGTACCTTTTAGAGTTAAAAAACCACACTAGTAGTTGCATATTACCTTATAGGGTAGTGTGTCAAAACACCGGTTTCAATGTGCCGTCGCGCGTCGGTTTCACTACTTCAAGTAGGGATATTTTTGTCATAGACCGTGTTTTTTACACTCTGACTGTAGTTTGCAATTGCGACATAATCGGTTCAGATGTTTCCAAGAAAAAAAAATTTAGTATGGAACACTTTTCACGAAATCGTCGTACAAATCGGTAATTTCATACTTTAACCCCTAATATAAACTGGATCGATAATCGTTCGTGATACTTTGTCATCAAAAACTTGTTCACTTCAATTCCAAAAGCCCGAACCAGTTCCTGAAAATGTGCTGTTAAATCTACAACAACAACCGAGTATTTGCTATATGGTTTGGGAAAAATAACATGAGAATCATTAAGAGAATTATTAATTGAAAAAGAGAGATTATGTTTATGAGGCCCAAGAAAGGCTGGCGTGACGATTTATACTCGTACTTGATAGATTGGCCAGAGAAGGCAAAACACCGAGTGAATTGGTAAGAAATGGTGGAGGCCTTTGCCAAGCAGTGGGACGGAATATGCTAATAAACAAAATGAGAATTGATGTAGAAATGATGGGTTGATTGAGAAAGACAAAACAACTAGAGAAGAAGTGTAAATACTGACAAGAAGAATAAGTCATGCTGCGCCGTCCCCGAATAAATAAGTATGAGGGCAGAAAGATGATTACTGACATGAGAATATAATTCAAATAGAATGTTCAAAACACCCTATAAACAGGCTTTTGACATTAAAAATTGTAATATGCACCAGCAAATTGCTGGTAATACAAATGAATCTGCATGAACGCATTATTTTATAGGCCAAATAAAAATTGCACCCATTTTTCCTTAATTTTATCACACATAAACGCCCTTTTACGAGCAAATAGTAGTGGCTACGTGCCCATTACTTTTTCTACGTTACTGGTCAAGACCTGCACATTTAACTTGTAACTAGCAGTTAATTCATATGCTAGTTTTTAGTGTCCTATTACTTATAGAGCGACTTTTTATCCGATATTTATTGAGACCACCCGTGGTTAGTGGTACTTTATGTCGGAGTATGAGATTTCTTTTTGTTCGAAATTTAGCTTGGATTGGGAGTAGATGGGAGAGTTATTGAGGTATTGCCTTCAAATGGGTTGTTAAGAGCCTTGGGTTCGTTTATATCGTAAACGGTGAGGTCTTTTCTCATGTGGTTTCTGCGCTTTTCTTTGGTACTGTAGTTATGGTCAATTATTTCGAGATACGTATAGAATACCACATCTGTTGGATAATTTTTTTTTGGTAGACTAACTGGCCAGGATACTAATTAAAATGGAAAGTAGTACAGCAGTTCCGGATTATTGATCCGAGCTTTACACGTTTGCGTGTAGGTTATATATGTTCTTTTTTGGGATTACAATGGTACTTCCCTATTATATCTAATGAAATGTAGGTGTACACTAAATACACATCTGCTTCCTTTCCTCGGGGATTACAGACTTAATGTTGAGTATGTTATTGTATGTAGATAAATACTTAGTTTTAGTCTTAATTCAGACCTTATTTTTGTAAATATTTATTTTTTATATTTATTTATTGTATTGTATTGTATTGTATAACGGGCTGGTGTCCGCAACTCCACGTCAAATGCGCGTATTTTGCGTGCGGAATTTATTTAACTCTGTTTATAGTATTTAGCGGATTTTTCACCATATTGCTGTCCGTTAGTATGCTTTTGAGATACTTTTAGCCTTTAAATACTGTCAAGAACATTGATGATGAAATTTAATACACTAATGCTTTCTCATATTATTTCTCACATTTCTCATGCTGAATATTGTTTATAAATATTATAATCCTTCAAAATCAAATCATTAGAGAAATATGGTTCTGTTATAAAAAGGTCGATGAGAACAAGAAAGTTGATTCAGCACAGTATCGGTAGTCTCATTACTAGGTCCTCAATTAGTGCCTGTCCCCCGACTCCGTTCATCGATCAAGATGCAATCTACAGGAAGCTGGGTTGTTTATAGAGCTTTATGTATGTTGCCTAGAAAGGCTATCGCAAGATAGCAGGTTTTCTACGTATTTAATTGGTTTTGTTTAAAAGCTTTGCTGGCGTACGAACTGATGCGTCCTTTTTTGGCAAATGCAAGCTAACAGAGGTTCTGTGGATATTGTGTTTAGTTGTTTTCAAAATCTCCGAAGGATATTCCTTCTGAACACTGACTCAAATGATAACTGATCACAATATACTGCTGTATAACTACTAACATATTGTTGTCTCTGCCGTTGATAGGAGTGATCTCCTACCAAAGTTAATGTTCCTAAGTTCGTTACTTTTGAAACCGTACTGAATTTGGTCATGCATTTTTGCTTAATCCGGTTTAACGGGATCGACCAAATGCCTACCGACTTCCAGGAAGCGGTTGTGGTGATGAGCTATTACTGTCTTTAATATTCGATAGATCTTATCTGTATTCATCAAGACTTTTAGCAGATTAATATTCAGAGTGCTTGAGAAAAAATACTTCCTGAAACCTCTTTTCGCGAAATATGGCTCATCTTATCTCATTATTGCGTCATAAAACCGTATCTGTGGCAAATTTTTGATTTTATTACGATAACGAGGTTGAAGGGAACATTCTACAGTATTCCTTTGGTTTTTAATTGATCGTAAAATCAGCTAAAGGAACAACGTTTTTTTCATTGTTATCTTTAATTTTATGAGAAGATATTTTTTTCAATTATAAGGATAAGTCTGGTTGTCATTCTATTATGAATCTTTGTCTTCTTTTCTCTTACAAAATAACTTTAACCAAAACTTTAATTGAACCATATCTATCCACAAATATCCATTGACCATTGTGCACTGGAGCAGTGTACAGGAAAGCTGTAGATTTTGGATTAACAGTTTAATCATCATCATCATCTTCCTGCCCTTCTTCCACGTTATTTGGGGTCGGCGCAACATTTATATTCATCATTCTGTTAGTCACATGTGTTCCATCCCTCTTCATCACATGTCCATACCAAGATAGATGACGTTCTTTTATCTATACTGTAACAGGCGCCACTTTCAACCTTTTCTTGTATGCTCATTTCTTACTTTATCCATTTAAGTAACACCACACATCCATCTCAATATTCTCTAATTTTTAATTTTTTTGTTTAATGTCGCCCAAATATATTTTCTTTAGCAATTTTAATGCTTGTGAGTCTTGTGACCATAGAAGTAACCACAAAATCCTACCTCGACGAACTTCAAGATAAATAAACAAAACGAAACAGGTTTTATAATCGGAGCCACGAAAGATACTCGTGCTTTATTCGGGAGAGCCGAAACGTGGTCGACGCCGGTATAATTTGGTTAAAACACCATGCAGAATCGCAAAATGATAGCCCGATGCGCAGGAGTCGGTTTGGAGACGTGTTTTGGTGGGAACGCATATTTTCATCATCCTCGTTATTATATTTTCAAGTTTTGTTGTGGATGATAAGTGTTATTAGTGGATTAGCGATCCTTCAGGCCTTGTTTTGCTGTGTTTTAAATCTTTAAAATAAAATCAAACATAAATGGATATTTAAATTAGGTCTAATGTGAGAATGTTGTGCGTCATTGACGGACTTTCAGCCTCCAGTAATTTAGTAAGAGATATAGCTTATTGCTCAGCCGCTGATTGCAGCTGGATTTTATATGAGAGCTGCCGACAATTGACTATGAATTGTCATACAACAAGCGAGGAATATCATCATTGAATGAAAATTCTTTCTTGTTAAGATTGGCTTAAGTACTGGTTGTCACCAATCTCAGTTTCTAAAGATAGATGTTACGGAAAGATTTGGCTTAACCACCACTGTTATGATCGTTTTCACAAATACTAGGTGTCACTGAAGTAAATGACTATTTTCTTCTTCTTAGCGTATCGATGACAATTCAAATTGAGTCAGCCCATTTGGCGACGAGTTTGGCACTTTCAGTAGCGTCCATCAGCTCCTGTGATGTGTAAACAACAGGACAGGCAGGATACGATATCAAGTGTCCCATTGTTTGTGGGGCAGCACCACATTTACACTTCAGGGCAGGGAATCACTATATTAATGAGCTCTATTGAATGTTCTGCGATACGAGCTAAAATTCCAACAGTGGGCCTAATAATACTCATAATTATTTATTTAGGCACTAAATGTATGTCCAACACCGGAGTGGTTTTTTTTAATCCGAAAAAAAAAAACGAATTTTCGCTGCATTTCGCCCTCAAAAATATACCAATATCATGCACTTAGATAATACTGTACCCACACATATATTAATGTAGTCAACATTATGGTCGGAAGTCAAACAAAAAGTATCATCAGGAATCGAATATAAAAACTAGTGTAACTCGTAACGTTTATAATTTTCAAAGGAATGAGGCTTTCTTTTAAATTATGGTGCCTGCATCCGTTACTTCGTGGTGAAGATGCAGGTTGTACCAGTTATTTTACATCAATATGAACTCCTTTACCGCAGTGTCTTTAAATTTTTTACAGTATGATGAACATTGAGCTTGAATTATAAAAACAGGCAGGAAATAGGGTCATTGCGCCGGTTAGCGACCAGTTAGCTGGGTTGCCCACAAACGATGAGGAAAAAAAAATGTTGTCTACACGCAAAATAGTATATGTTAATGTGAGTTTGTCCCAAATATAGTCTAGTTTGGATATAAAACGTAAAATAAAATACATTAATACAAAAATATTTATAAAATGCTGAAAAAGTGAAAATATAGCGAAAACGTCGGTTTGCGACCATTTTTATCAGTTTACGACCACCAGTGAGCTGGTTTGCGACCACTATTTTAATATGAAAAATATGCCATTAAAACAATTATAATCGCTTTAAAAATATTTTAATTTTTGCCTCTTAATAAAAACAAATATGGTAATCATTTGGTGTAATGTTTTCTTATAATAAAAAATAACAATCTTACATTTTGTAGGAACTTAGTCATAGTTGTATGTAGTAAAGTATGTAGTATAACATTTAAAATAATCAACATTAATATTTTTTAACCAGATGAGGTTTAATATTATTTTAGAAATCATATTCCGCGTTTCTTATTCATAATTATGAATGATACACCTCTTCCCACTAAGCTAATCTTGTATCGTGGTCCTTGGGATCTGATACAGTCTACATGTTTCTCTTATTCCCTTCCCTTCTTTTCGTATATCATCGAGAACTTTTTTCAGGGTTTCTTCAGTGTACTGGACAGTCTTTTTCTTTTTGTTTAGTTGACTGAATTATTTGGGAACTCCGATGGTGGCCGAAAACCAGTGTTTTTATTTCGATTATTTTGATTTACGACCACCTGTTTAGCCCAATTTTGTACAAAGTTCTTTCAAAGAAACTGGTGGTCGCTTACCAAAGAACTAAAACGAAATACTTTTACAATGCTACATTCAAAATTGTAACAGTCCTGTATAAAGCATTAGGGTCATACTAATCAAAACAAAATAATGCGGTTCACGTCGGTTTGCGACCACGTGGTCGCTATCTAACGTTTTTGATAAATAAGCATTTCGATTACCGACCACTTGATTTTATCTTAATAATAAGTTAAAAAATAGCAAAATAAAACTAAATACTATCCAAAATTTATCGATTGTACAATTTAACAACTAACTTGTGTGTAAAACATGAAATAAGTAATAAAACTTACCTTTGAACGCCGCGCGTCGTGTTATTTTTTTTCTAACTCGCGGTACGTCCAGGCACCACTGAATCAAGACGCGCATTGAGTAATTTTTTTTCGGCTCTGGGTTAACCCATTTGTTTCAAACCGTGTAAATTCTTATTTCCTGATTATTCATAAAGCACGTTAGATTTATTTTTTATGTAAGTTTCTTCTACAAATACTATTATCTTGATTTAAAGAAACTTAGTCCGTCAAATGGTCGCCTACTGAAGGTGGTCGCGTTACCGGCGAAACGACCCTACTATCAGAATTGTTTTAATTTAAACTTGCACGTAGTAACGCTGTGAAATAAGGGTTTACCAGATTTTGGGTACGGAATAATTTTCCTGATTTAGATTTTGATCTAAAGTTAAAAAGGCTATTTTGAAAAATCTGTTTTTTTTCAGCCCTTGTTACCTTTAACAATTATATAGCTGATCGTCATACGATGGAATCGAATGACGATCAGCTAGCCTTGCTGGAAAGCAATCACGCTGTTCTCTCAACCTAAGGACACATCCAGATTCTTTTTATGGACGTTATCTAGTAATTTTGCAATCTCATTTCTGTTATCGGTATCACAATATTCACAATGGTTTCTTCATATTCCCGGTTAGTTACCATGCACAATCACTGTTCTATAGACCTATTTCTCAGTACCATGTTTCAAATCAACCTCAACAATCATTTCAAACTGAATGTTTACTAACATTGCTACAATCTTACATCGATGCATTACAGAGTCCGTAATTATGGTAATGTCGGCCATTGATCACCGATCTCGATAGGTCAGTGAACTTGAAGGTATGATCGGGAATCTTGGTTGTAGTTATTTTTGGGACTTCCTTATAGTTCTGTGTGCACGAATTTGCGTTGTGTGTTAATGTCGATTCTTGATTTAGATGTTTTAAAAGTTATTTTTATTGTAGGGCTGTTGATAGGTACAAGCTTATGGAAGAATATCGCCTGAGAAATGGTTTTAGAAACTTAAAAACATTTCGAGGTTTTCAAAGAAATTTGAATGTCCATTCTACGGCATGTGTACAACAAACTTTTAATAATTATGATCTAGTTAAACTGTCTGTCCGAATTACAAACATTCATGCTAAATCGAAAGAGTTGGGACTCAAATAATACCCGATCAGTATACGGGGTGGAACGGACACCGACGCTCGACGTTCCATGCATTTTGACCGTGTAGATACTGCACTTTTGTAGGAAACAGCTGTTTTTTTGATCCAGCTCGTATAGCCCTGCACATCAGCTCTTACGTTGGCTGCGTTTAAATCTTGCTGCACCATGGGGCTAATAGGAGGTAACAGTAGCTATGTTAATGGGAGGATGAAACAAACCCTAAGGGTAGGTTTTAATTTTATTATAGGTAAGTAATTGATTCTCAACCAGTGAAAAGCTATCAATGTCACTCACCTTCATTCCACGCCGACGTTATGTTTTCATGGTAGAAGTACTCCGTTTCCTCTTCATCCGACCACAGCACACCTTCGATACTCGACGTGATGCCCTGCCCGTCAGGCCCTTCGACCAAAGACCTACGCGACAGCTGGTCATAGCTAGGAGGCCTTGACAACGAGTACCCCGAAATATCAGCCAATGACGACCGAAAGTTCTTGTAACTACGGCTATCTATTGGCCGGTAGCTTCGAACCGATCGGGCATCTTCGGATTTTACCGAACGCAGAGACCGACAGTCGTAGCTTGGACCCTCACTTGAACTAAGGTCGCCTAAGGAGACTTTAAAATTGTTCGAGGAAATGTCGCCTAGAGGGACTTCGCAGGATCGACGTTTCATGCTAGTCTTTTGCGACGGTGTCTCCCCAGTCGCTTGCATGTGCCGGCTGACGCCAGCACTATGCAGGAATTCATTGGAATTGTACATTTTATACTACACTAAACTAGTAGGAACTTGATCTGACTAATTTTGGAGGAATTATTCGTTCGTTGGTTGAGGGCAATCTGAAACAAAAAGAAAATAGTGTTAAGAAAATAATCATTAGGTACTTTTTTAAAGGCAACTCAAAATTTTACATCTAATTTTATAAATTTCATATAGTATTTGAAACATTGATCATTGAATTAAAAATTTTCACTACTAAAGTTTTCAAAGTCCAAATTAAGAGCAGCGCCATCTAGTAAGCAACTGTCGAACTTACAAGAGCACCACGATACCACAACATGGATTGGAAACGCTTGAGTAACGGCGACTAACATCACACGCTACTGACATTCTAAAGGCTGTGAAAGTTACTGATGCATATTATAGATGGCGCTGATAGCAAGATTAATACACTAGTAATATAGATTAATACAATTTAAACAAATAATTTAGTATGGCAGTGAATATTGGATAATCTAGTTACTTGCTGAATAAATGAGTAAACAAGTCAGTAAAAAGATCACATAAATGAAAACAATTTTATAAATTGAACAAAAATCTTTATCTATTCAGCAAGATAATTTTTATACTTAGCAGCTAGCATACTTAAATTATTTAAGTATGCTGCTAAGTATGCTAATTGTGCGTATCTATTTCTAAGTAGGTATGCTAATTGGTCGCGTGGGGTGTTACACACCCCAGCGCATCCTTAAAGGTTTAGAACTTTTTAAATTGTGAATTTTGAGCGCTGAAGTTCCCGTTAGCTTCATAGAAACACGTGTCCTTTAAGATCAAGTAGCGAGCATAACCGTGATTTTGCATGTATTTAGTATTTGATTTATTTGATCAGGGTGTCACGCACCCTAGGTGACCGTTTGTACGCAACTTTTTAGGCGCACCCAATTAAGGGTTAAAAATCCCCGATTACACATATTCTTCATAATCTTAAAAAAAAATATCTCCCGAATCACAACACGAACTTATCGATATGTATGACAGACATGTGTAGGACCAGGTGTCACCTGGCGATACTGAGCTATTAATAGAACCAAAACGCCCTCACTCTGGGCCCCTAAGATAAATAAACTACCCACATTTATTAATATTTTTCTAGTTCATTGATCTTGTCTATTTAGGTACAAAGGTCTTCGAACTTGGCTAGTAACGGAGTAAAAGATAGTACTTATGTGTAGATTTTCGCAAAAACATTCAACATTTTTAGTGCTTCATTGGTCTTTCAATATTATCCTACCTTCTTACTTACTACTTTAAGTAATTATAAATGCGAAAGTTTGTGAGGATGGATGGACGGATGTCTGTAACTGTTTCACGCAAAAACTACTGAAAAAAATTCTATGAAATATTACAGGAATATAGTTTAAAAATAAGAATAACACATAATATTACTTAACATATATACTTAAAATGTTACTCTTACAATTGTACCTATTATAACTATGTGAACCTTTGTGAAGAGAGAAAAATAAAGTTATATTATTATGCTTTAATTTTTAATGAAATTGTGTATAAAAAGATAATTTATTAGTATTTTTAAATTTTTAAGTATTGCGTATACCTAGTTTGCATAAAACTATTCCAACCTACCTACTAAGTTTGTATCTTAATGTATGTTAATGAAGAATGGAAGACGACCCTGACGGTCTTTGTCTGAAGTTAAAACAAGCAAGCCGTCTTTATGTTAAAGTAAAATAAATTAATATCATTATAAAGTATGTTTTTAGAACAAATTCAGCACCTTAAACAAAGCAGCTCAGTTTCGTGTCAAGTTGCTAATAAAATTTACGTAGATCCCTACATCACGATGAACTGTAAATGTATGAATATTTAAGGTAAAAACATAGTCGCCTAGCTCAAAGAGACAGAGATGTAAAAGCCGTGTATCACTTTGTACTAATTAAGAGCCCAGCCTAAGTACAGACAGAGCATTAGGCTTATACCGTAGGACTTCACCCAAGACTTAAAAGACAGACTCGTAAAACACTAGGCTTAAGCCATAAACATGACTCCTGACTAAAGATCTTTGAGGAGATAGTGACGAAAATCTAATTTAACCCTCCATGCCATAACTGGATTTTGATGTGCGTTTAATTTGTAGGAGCGCACGGCTCAAGCCCCGCTCGAGATAAATAGGGTTATCCCAATCTTTTGTTCATAGTTAACACGTGCCGAAACCACTCACACGACCGCAGTAGGGATGGGACTGGGGAAGGTGGGTTCGGATATCGATATGGAACTAACTTTTACAGTTGTTCATCTATACAAATAAATAAGATTGAAGTGTCTGTTTGTAATTTCAAAATAGTGTATTTTTACTGAATGCATGTAAAATATATACGGTACTTATTATAAAAAGAAAACTTTATTTTTTATTTTTTTCTGTCTGTTTTTTCCGGCTAATCTCCGAAACGGCTAGACCGATTTTAACGGGACTTTTACAGGCAGATAGCTGATATTATAGAGAGTAACTTTTTTTTTTAAAAAAAAGGTTAGGGTTCCGTGCAAAAAAACCTATGCTATGCACAGACTTGCACAAATAATGACAGTAGATTTTTTATGAAACTATAAAACTGCAATACTTTACTTTTTTTTTAATGCCGATGAAAAAATGTATGATGCAGAATGATATACCGTTATGTAACCGTTTTAGCGTCGGTGTCCCTTCCACTTTGAATACAATTTCAACGAGAAATAACTTCGAACTCCTAATCGACTGGTCATGTCCCAGCACTATTCTCTGATTAATTATACAAGAGCTAGACTGTGGGTTGTAATGAAACTGCTGTCGATCGTTCACTCGTACAATAGCCACCTTTGAACCAGCCATCGATGAGAACGATTTCTTGCACAAATATATCGAGTGACCTGGTTTTTGTTTGTCAATTTGTGTGGAATATTCTAAAAGGTCGAGTGTGTGGTAGAACGGTCAATGATCGTGATTAATGATGGATAATTGAGTTATTGAATTTCATGGGTTAATTAATGGAGTAGGTTCATTTGTGAATTGTCGTTGGATACATTTTTTTTTGGTATAGTTTTTGTTGTAAATGATAGTTCAGAAGTACCTAATTTTTCACAAAAAAGATTTAATAAAAAACAATTTTGCAAAAAAAAACAACTTTGAAAAAAGTGAAAAATAACGTTACTTTCGGAAGCCAGTGACTTTGTTTGTTTCATTGATATTATTGCCAACAACTTCCAAAATAATAAAAACTGCTGGTGTAATAGGTGCATAACCTCCTCGTTTTTTAGAAGTCCTAGTCGGTTAAATATGATAACTTTTTTGGTACTTAGACTGGCACAGAGAAGCTACCCGTGTTCACTAACGCTACATATTAAGTAGTGTCTTAATAAAAGCGAGCTGTCGCTGTGAGCTGTAGGTAAGATTTGCAATGAATGCAATAGCGAGTTTTTATTTAGGCATTCATTTAAGTAAAACTAAACTACCACCACTACAAACTATTTACGAAAAACTAACTAAAACCACTAATAAATATTTCTGTGATAGACGACTTTTGAAGAGTATGAAAGGTCAACACAAAATTACCTTCATTCATCCATGTCAAAAACACATAGGTACGTACCTACCCGAAATCCAATCAAACAAAAGTACACAGAAAGAGAAAAAATATACCGCATTTTCGGAATAATTCATACGCCTTCAGCCATATTGATTCTAACATGTCTGCGCCTCGGTCGACCAGACCATTTCATTTCCTGTGATGTCCCCCTGCTAACATCGGATTTTTTTTGGGTTCCGTACAAGCTACTAGTAGGAGGACTTATTTTGGTCATGTAAAATTGTAATAGAACTAGAATGAAGAAAACTTTATTTCAGTTTGGAATTTCGATAGACTCAAATCATACACGGTGGAAGGCACTGGCTCTAAAACGGTTACCACGTATTCAGTACATCATTCTGAACCCCCCATACCTACAGAAAATTTTCGTCGGCTATTTAAAAAAAATCAGCTGTTCCATAAATTTTGACCGTATAAATATTGCAGTTTTGTAGGAAACAGCTGTTTTTTTTTTCGTTTTAGCACCGGTGTCCTGTATATCCTAACAGTATGTAGCCATCTGCATAGCTCTACATATAGTTGTTATAATTAAATTCTGGAATGTGCAAGCAGGAGGTTAAGCAAATGAGATGGGAGATAGGACAGGAAAGCAGATAGGGCATGTCCTGAAGAGAGACTGTACATCGACATTGTATTTGGTAATTCCCCAGTTCACTGTCACGATTTTCGGCTTTCACAGCACCTATTGTTACTAACCAAATTTGTTATCACTTGTTGGGGTCGACTGAATATCAGTATTTTACATAAAACGACTACTTAACTAACCTCAATCCAGTTACTTGACTAATACAACACCACGTAGTCAGAGTCGTTGTAAATTTGTCGGGTTCTTACTAATGGTAACGACTGTCAAAGATCCATTAATATTAGTATTTATTGATTGATCGGTCAGTGAACTTCGTATCAGATATTTTTCCGACGCACAAAACTTTCTCGTACTGTATAAAAAAACACTCTACGGAACCCGGCCTAATACGTGCCCTTTCACGCACCAAGCGAAGATTTTTTTTCAGCGGTTGAGTGCGATTGTCCGTGGTACGCGTTTTCAGGCTATTGGCTTTTAATTTCCGGCCAAAACCGTGATTTCTGTTTTCTGTAATATAAAACTGAAAATTAATATTCTATTTGGATTTGCTTGATTTGATATTTAAATATTCAGTTGGTATTATTGTTAGATGGTGAGATTAATGGCTCATCTTAAATTTTCATTTATTATTTACCAGTGTTAGTTAGGTCAGTTGCACAGATTATTATATAGTTATACTTAGATAACGCAAGAGCACCTACTTCGTGTAAGTACGTGGCTACTGTCGAAGCAATCTAATTCATTTAAACCCACAAATCCAACTCAAAACTTAATTCTAGACATTTAAAGAACAAAAACCTGCCGAGTGCGAGTCGGACTCGCGCACGAGAGGTTCCGTACCATTATTGTCTACAAAACCGGCAAAAAAATCATGTCTGTTGTATGGGAGCCCCACTTAAATATTTTTTATTCTGTTTTAGTATTCAACAGAAATACATCATTTGTCAAAATTGAAACTGTCTAACTATCACGGTTCATGAGATACAGCATGGTGACAGACGGACAGACAGACAGACAGCGGAGTCTTAGTAATAATTATGAACCCTTTGGGTACGAAACCCTAAAAACGAACTAAATAGTGCTGATGACGTCATAGTAGGTAGTCAAAAATGGCACGCTTAGTTTTCATACGGTGTTACTTGCGTTATCTAGGTGTATCTCTATCTTTGTTCGGGTGCGTAGTACTCGCAACCGGCGTGCGTGTATGATCAGGAGCCCAATTCTGCTATTACAATAGACGACAATAGTGTCAGAATGGTCTGTCATTGATTTCATAATTGTTGATTTTGACAAGTTTTGACAAGTCAAAATCAACAATTATGAAATCAATGACAGACCATTCTGACACTATTGTATACATAAACTCATATCCTCTCAAGTGAGACAATGAAAAGTCAATTTAATTAGCAAGATGCTTATTGCTTGCGTTTTGATAGTTCCTACTTAGTAACAAACAAGAGAGTGTATCATCATCATTATTTTGCCCTTATCCCAATTCATTTGGGGTCGAAGATTACTCGTCATCTCATCAGAAACTTCCTTTCTTGCCATATCATCCTTTACACAGTCCATCCATCGTTTCTTTAGTCTTCCTCTGCTCTTATACCATCCACATTCATACTCAGAACCAGAAACAAGAGAGTAATTCTTTGTATACAACAGCGACGTTTTTAGTAAGTGTTTTAAGAGAACTACGCTCATACGGTAAATAAATGTGGTTACGTTGAACGAACATGTTTTTGCGCGCAGAGCTGCTTGAACTATTGAGAACGCTAAGTGGAAACGCAGCTTATACTCTCTTCGGTGAGTCTGAATGAACTTTTATAAACTAGAGGTACATTTCTATATTACTTTGCTGCTATTCTTTGCTATAATTGGATAGACAAGTGTTAGCTATTGTCAGTATTTTATTTAGATATATGCGTAAGCAACGCTCTCAATATTGTTTTATTAGTCGTGTATTTGTTCTGCATGTTATTTTGTAAGGTTGTCATTTGCCCAAGTGAAATAACACTGAATAATAGTTGTTAAACTGACTTTTGCCGATTGACAGCTATCGGCTGTCAAACGGTAGATTTCTTGTCTATGTTCACTTGGGAGCGTGGCTGTCGAGTTTGAGCACTCGTCGAGTGAAGACGTGTTAATTATACTCTTGATGTGTAATACTGTAATCAGCTTTATTAAAGTGAATATAAAGTTTTACAGACTGTTTTTCTCTGCAACCGTATAGTGGATTACACAATTATAATTATGGAAGGCGGATCAAAAAATTCTTCTCTTTGCCTTCAATTTGGTAAATGAGTTGTGCGGAAGACTTACTATACGTATGTTATCTATACAAATAAATAAAATTGAAGTGTATTTTTGTAATTTCAACAGGTTTTTACTGAATGTGAAATTATATTTTTGTCTGTCTGTCTGTTTGTTCCGGCTAAACTCCGAAACGGCTGGATCGATTTTGACGGAACTTTGACTGGTAGATAGCTGATGTTATAAGGAGTAAGTTAGGCTACTTTTAATTTAGAAAAGAGAATTAGGGTTCCGTGCAAAAATTGAAACGCCTGAAATTGTAAACAAAATCCGATTCAAATGGGGAAGTAATATTTTTTTTTAAATAATTTCACGTGGACTAAGGTCGCTGGTAACAGCTAGTCCCACATAACTTGGCTTAAGGAGGATAACTAAGATAATATTATACAAACAGATGAAACTAGATTATTATCCACTCAACCTAGAAATAACCAACTATATAGTTTCTCCTCAGCTTCGTTACCCGAACCAAACCGACGGTTATTCGGAACCTCTTGAATTTTAACACAGTTGTAAACGAAAACATTTGAGCGAACTATTATGTAGTGCTAAAGCTTCAAAGTGTCCGTCATTCACTCGGTTTCAGCTGTAATTAAGCTAAAGTTAGTGCCAAGCTCAAACTAGTGCTGTTGGAATGCGAAACGAAAAGGCTTTTTTTTAAACATGGTGGGATTTGGACCTA
Organism: Eurois occulta; assembly: GCA_950022335.1. Classification (NCBI taxonomy): domain Eukaryota; kingdom Metazoa; phylum Arthropoda; class Insecta; order Lepidoptera; family Noctuidae; genus Eurois; species Eurois occulta. Next base: position 3,081,430 of record OX465482.1, read on the forward strand.
ATTTAGGTTCGGCTTAATAGAGTTGTGGACTTTTGAAAGTTTATACTTTTAGAAATAGGGGAGCAGTTTATTCAAGAGCGTTTATCCAAAAAGTTGGCAACGTCGCAAATAGCTGTCAAATATTTACCTGTTTTAATTAATTTGGCAAAATGACTGTATGGAAATGAGAATTATCTACTGAAATAGACTATTAATAATGAATTGCAATAAAATTAAAACACTGAATTTGATGTTGCAACCGTTTTAGGTGTAAAAAAGACATTTGAAAAGTTTCCAAATACTTTTCTTACACTTAAAACTAAATATTCGATGTTACGATATTAATAATTGCATTTCATAATCAGAATTTTAGTTCACTAGTTAGCCATATTTCTCATTTCCATGCAGAAATATTGCCACATTAATCAAAACAGCGAACCATTTGACAGCTATTTGCGACGCTGCCCACTTTCTGCATAAACTCTTAAGTTATGAGGAAGAGTACTGTAGGTATCTTTTGTCATGGAAAAGCTTTTGAAATTAATATGTTGACCAAAGTAATTGGTAGGACAATGGGTTAATGAATTGGTGATCTGAATTTATTTTTATTTATCTTCTTTTTGGAGAGAAGAGAGTTAAGTTTAACAAGCAGTATTTAGATTTTAAGACCTGTTACATGTTGCTCAGATAGACACTCATATCTGCCTTACCTTTTTCCAACTTACCTATTACCTATACAGTATGTAATCAAACTGCTGCTATGTGACTTGTAACTGGAACCTTGTGGGAATCTGTTGTTCTAAGGTTGAGGAAGACTATCCGCTCGTGACACAGTTGTATACTAGTACGAGGGGATAAGGCGAATCAGTTTAAAGACAGCCAAACCATTTTACCTTTACATTGTACCATTTCATTCAAAGATCTGTCTAATAATAATAATAATAATAAAGCCATTTATTCAGATCTTACATCAAAACACTATTACATTAATATTAATCTTATTCTACTATTTGAGATTTCTTTATCTTCTGCAGATCTGTTTGCCAATCGGCAAAGGCCTCCTCCAACCTTTTCCATTCTGACCTTTCTTGGGCTACTCTGTTCCACATCACTCCAGCAACCTGTCTGATGTCATCGTCCCACCTTTTTTGTGGTCTACCTTTCTTCCTTTTGCCTTCTCTGGGGTACCATCTTGTGACTTTTTTACTCCATTTGTCGTGACCTCTGATCATATGCCCTGCCCATCTCCACTTTAGTCTTCTTATTTTCGTTGCGACGCTTGTAGTTTTTGTTTTATTTCTAATAATACAATTTTTCATTCTGTCTGATTTCCTGATATGCAACATACTCCTTTCCATTGCATATTGGCATGTGGCGAGTTTATTTGCCATTTCCTGAGTTAACGCCCAGGATTGGCAGCCATACGTAAGCACGGGTAGTATGCAGGTGTTGTATAATTTGCTTTTTAGTTTTATGTTTATTGTTCTGTCCTTCATTACTTCTTTTAAGCCCCAATACCTTCTCCATCCGTTTGCAATTCTTCGTTCAACTTCTTTACGCATAGAATCTTTTTGAGTTATAGTCTAACCCAGATAAATGTATTCATTAGTGTATTCGATTAGGGTGCTTCCAAACTGTATAACGTTTTCAGGCCCATTTGTCATCACTTTAGTTTTATCTGGATTCATTCCTAATCCTACTCTTGCGCTTTCTCTCGCGAGCTCATTTATCATTTTGCTTAATTCTTCTGATGTTCTGGCAAACAATACTATGTCGTCAGCAAATCTTAGGTGCGTCAGTAATTCGCCACTTATATTGATCCCATGATGTTCCCAGTTGAGTCTTCTGAAGATGGATTCCAGCACCGCCGAGAATAGTTTTGGAGATAATGGGTCTCCCTGTCTGACACCTTTACCTATTTTAAATGGAGAGCTTTTCCTTTCTAACTGAATTCTCGCTGTAGTGTGGCTATAAACGTTTTTCATTAGTCGGATATATTTGTGTTGTATACCTTGCTCCGTTAGTGCTTCCCATATTTTTTCGTGGAAAAGGGAATCGAACGCTTTGCTGTAATCGACAAACGCAATGTAATATGTCAGTTGGTATTCCTGGTATTTCTCTAAGATTTGGCGAACCACGTGAATATGATCGATAACTGAGTAATCTTTGCGGAATCCTGCCTGCTCGATGGGTTGATGTTCATCGAGGGTTAATTCTATTCTTTTGAGTATTATCTTGGCGAAAATCTTATAAATATTGGACATGAGACTTATAGGGCGGTAGTTTCCAATTTCATGCTTGTCTCCTTTTTTATACAGCAAGATGATGTTGGACTCAGTCCATTGTTCGGGGATAGTTTCCGTATTTACTATTTCGTTAAATATGTTTGTGAGGACAGGTATCAAAACTTCCTTATTTTGTCTCAGTAATTCGTTGTTTATGCCGTCGGGTCCAGGAGCTTTGTCTTCCTTTTGGGTATCTATAGCTTTTTCGACTTCTGCATAAAGAATGTTGGGAATGTCTGAGGTGTCTGTAAATTCTGTTTCGTCTTGTGTGCTGTTACTTTCGTAGAGATTTTTGTAATAGGATGTAGCTATTCCCAATATATCTGCTCTGCCATGTCTCCATTTGCCTTTATCATTTTTCATTTTCACAATCCAATCCTTTGTCGTTGCCAATTCTTTGTAAGCTTTTTTAACTCCGCCTGTTTTAGCTATATATTTTTCTATACTTTCGAATCTGCTTCGTTTTCTATCTTTCCGAATGTTATCTCTTATTTCTTTACTGATTCTAGTGAGTTTTTTCCTTCTGTCCTGTGTATGTCTCGTGCTAATTAGTTGGTTTCTTTCTTCAAGTAGTTTCTTAGTAGTTGTAGTTAGCCAAGTGTTCGATTTGATTTTAGTATTAGTAGTGACTTGGGCCTGTGTTTTGATAGTATTCTCTATCCAGTTGTATTTTTCTTGTACTTTCAGATCCTTGGTGTAAGATTTAAAGTCTTTGAATTGGTCTCTCAGGGCTTCTGTTAATTGTTCCATCTGATGTTTTTCAAGTTTTACATTTCCGAAGTTTTGTCTTGGCCTGGGATTCTTAGTTTGCTTTCCAGATAATTCTGCTCTAATTAATCTATGATTGGTGTTGAAATTTAGTTTATTGATGACGGAGAAATTGTTGAAATATCTGTTTCTGTTTGTCATTATGAAGTCGATTTCATTTTTTGTTTTGCCGTCAGGCGAGATCCAGGTCCACATATTTTTCTTATTTTTCTTAAACACAGTATTAAGGACGGTTAGGTTGTTCTCTAGCGCAAAGTTTGTGATCTTTTCTCCATTTCGACTCCTAATTTTGTCACAGTACATGTATGGTCCTAATATTGTGTTTTCTTCTGCTCGCCTTGCTCCAAGTTGTCCATTGAAGTCTCCCATTACTATTAAATTCTTATGGGCATGCTCTTGAATCGCTTTGTTAAGATCGTGGTAGAATGAATTTATTGTTTCTGGGTTTGATTTTTCTGTAGGCGAATAAACTTGTACAACAGACCAGGGATCTTTGTAATTTGGGAGATTCAACTTCATTATTGCGATGCGCTCCGATATTCCCACAATCTCTTCTACATATTGTGCCATATGTTTTTTAATAAGAAATCCGACGCCGTTATGGCCCTGGGTCTCTCCTATATGGTAGAGTACGCAGTTTGCATCAGAAGTAATCCTTTCTCCCATTCTTCTCACTTCGCTCAGGCCTACAACGTCCCATTTGATATGTTCTAAAGCATGGGTTAGTTCTATGAGGTTTTCATCTTCTTTTAAAGTAAGTACATTAAGGGCAGCAATATAGATAATGGATTTTTGGTGTTTGCAATATTCGTTATTTTTCCTTTCCTTTCCTGTTGGAGGGTTGTGGTCTCTATCCCCCACGAGGACCAGTCGGCTTGGGGGAGGTGGTTGTATATCTGTTACTTTGTTGTTATTTCAACTTTTATATAAAGATCTGTCTATTTTGTGTTTATTATTAAGTTACTCTGTATGGTTGTCTTAAATTCGTGAATAAATGATTATGATGATGAACTGTTTTGGGTGGCTTTCAGTCTAACGGGATGCCTTCTTATTCGTTTTATATTCAAATTAGCTTTGACCAGAACTGCCACCTCGACGCCGTTGGTGGTGGTGGTTTCAGACAGATCAAGAATTAACACTTACAGCAGGACAGGAGCTAAGCCGTAGTTTGTGTTGAGACATCTCACTCACACCCTACTTAATCGGAATACCCCACCGGGCCAAGTTGTATCTGCAGCGGCTTACCTGGCTTCGCAATCGGTTAAGGGTCTTCCAGGTGGGCCATTGCAGCAGTTGACCCGCTCTGAGAGCTTTTCTGCAAGTACGAAATAAAGTGCCGGAGGGGGATGTCTCAGGAGCCAGAAGTTTTTGTGATGATGATGAATTGTTTTGCGGATTCATCTCTTTATCATCCACTAGTATTCAGCTGAATCCGGCAAGACAGGATGCCGACCCCAACAAAGTTCGGAAAAGGCTAGGCAGATGATGAATTTGAAGAAATCACAAAGCAGCAATATTACCAAAATGTTAATGCAGTTCACGTCATAATTTTAATTATAACAGATTAAGAAACTTCATGACAAGAGATAGCAAAGAAAATGAGTGACAAGGGTCGAGCAAAGGTTGGCTTCAGTGGACCAGTCACGTGAAAACCGTATGTGGAAGGCGATTAACCGAAAAGGATTTACATCAATCGTAATGTATTATAATAAATAATAAAATTTGTTTATTTCTCTTCCACAAATAAAGAACATCAGTACTTATGTTGTAACATATTTAAACAGGTAAAAGTATTTTATTTGTGGGAGACTGGCGCCTAAGCTAAGCCGAGGCCTGTATTTTAGGACACCAGGTCCCCACTAAGATACATATTAGGAAATATAACAAAAGTGGTGCCAAAGATTGCAATATATTGTAATACGAATCAGAATTTTTAAACCGGGTAGGCAAACGTATAGTAAAAGTACTTATTTAAGGTAGAGTAGAAGAGTTAACAGGTGTGTGGTTGTGTGACAGTGTATGAGTGCTGTTTTATGAGAGTGAGTTTATGTATGAGTGTACTGTGTAGTGTGTGGTGTTTGTGTGACAGTGTATGGGTGGTGTTGTATGAGTGTGTGTGTGTGTATGAGTAATATACTATGTGTGATGATTGTGCGATAATATGTGTTACAAATACTACAAAACCTGAGATCAAAATTACTTCTTTATTTCCAGGAGTTTCTCGGTCTCCATATAGTCCAATCCCAACAGCCATGAAGTTACCTTTCCCTTACATTGTTTTGAATTACAATTAAATATATTTTTAATTTTATTAATTTGGTTATATATTCTAGGTGCAATAAAGTTATAAAATTTTTGGGCAAATCTAGTTTTAGTTTTTAAGGTTTTGCAAACGGCATAGTGCCTTCTCGTGTTGGTTAATTCTTGGTTAAACGCCGATATATCCCTATGTTGTCGAAGGACGCTCAGAAGAATGTACAGTTGTCTAACAGTTAGTACACCAGTTTCCTGATATAACTTACGGGTAGAAAAGAGTCTAGGTTTAAAGAAGGCAACCTTTAAAATTAGTCTTTGAGCTCGCTCCAGCTCCAACAATTTTGTTTTGTCCGTGCCACCCCATGTAGTAATACAGTAGGACACAATAGATTGAATTAAGGTCTTGTAAACCATGATCAGTGTTTTCCTATCTGCTATGTGTCTAAGTTGTCTAAAGATGTACGTAAGTTTACGCACTTTCTGGGCGACGTTATGGATGTGTTCTCCAAACGAAAGCCTATTGTCAATAGTAACGCCTAAGTAGCGTATGGATTTAACTGATTTGATTTGCGGACAATTATTACACTGTAATATGGGAGGAGCCGAACATTGGTGAGCAAATATTTGGGATACGTTTTGTGAAGTCACAGCTGGTTTACGAACGGAGAATTGCATGAATTTGGTCTTGTCCGCATTCAAGGTCAGTGAATTTGCAGCCAGCCAGTGGCAGATAGTGTTAAACCCAGCCTGAGTTTTAGCATAAACATCTTCCCAGGTGTCGCCTACAAATGTCAAAGTAGTATCATCTGCATATGAGATAATATTACAGTCTCGGATTTGAAGCTGACAGAGCTCATTTATATAACACAAAAATAAAGTGGGTCCAAGAATACTCCCTTGTGGGACTCCAAACGTCATTTTAAGATCATTACTCGTGTAGTCACCGATACTCACACACTGAGATCTTCCCGATAAATAATTAGCGAAAAGATCAAGCTGTTTCCCACGAATTCCCATGCTGTTCAGCTTGCTCAGCAGGTTGGAGATACAGACTGTGTCAAACGCCTTAGCAAGGTCAAGGAAGATTGTAAGACATTTCTTATTTGCATCCATTTTCCTGACTAAAAAGGTGGTGAAATTATGAACAGCCTGATCAGTAGATTTTCCTGCTCTGAAACCAAATTGTGATGAGGAAAGTAGTTCATTCGATTCTAGATAATTTACTAGCCTAACATTTATAACACGTTCAAATACTTTTGACAATGATGTGAGGATTGAGATAGGTCTATAGTTGTTGACACAGTCGGTATCCCCTGCCTTGTGTATAGGAATAAGTATAGATTTTTTAAGTGCATTGGGGAAAACACCAGCCTCTAAACAGCGATTTATGAGATCAGTAAGCACAGGAGCAATGAGGCCTACAACTTTTTGCAGAAACCTAGACGAGACGTTGTCCCAACCTGCTCGACAATCGTGTTTTAGGTTAAGTATAATTTTTTTAACTTCTTCACAATCCACATTTAGTAGGACAAAAGAGTTACAGGGTGAACTTTCTTTATGTTCAGCATTTTGAAAAGGTGGGGTAGGAGGTATAATTTGTGCTAGTCGACTACCAACACTAGCAAAAAATTCATTTGCAGTGTTGATAGACAACTGCTGCGAAGAGTTAGCAGATAGCAAGTCTTGCGAGGAGATATTTTCTTTACTATTATTATAACTTGTTATGGCTTTTATAGAATTCCATAACTTTTTCGAATTATCTTTAGCCATTTGCAATTGATCTTTTTCATACTGACGTTTCAATTTTTTCAGTAAATTATTACAGAAGTTTCTGTAGCGCTTATATGTTGTACAAAAGATTACATTATTTGGTTCTTTTTTAGTTTTTAAGTGCATCCAGTCCCTATTTCTTATACACCGTAGAAGGCCAGCAGTTATCCATGGCTTTAGGAGAGTTTTGTTTCGAGGAATCTTTAAGATCACAGTATGTTTATGAATCAAATCAGCCATAATATTTACAAAGATACTAGTAGCTGAACATGGATCAACTTCATTATAAACTTGACCAAAATCTATCTCTGAGCAGTCCAACACAGCTCCCTCCCAATTAATTTTCTTAACCGTGCTAGTATTTTTGGCCTTTCCGGAACTTTTACTATTAAGACAAAACAATATAGCTTCATGATCAGATATCGTAGTTTTCAAGTTGAAAGTAAAAGCATTTTGTTTCGTCTTAACTATAACATGATCAAGGCAACTATTACCCCTAGTCGGTGTATAGATTGCTGGTAGTAGGCCGTAGAAAGACGCAATGTCGAGGTAAGCTAAAGAGTTAGCATCAGAATTTAATATATTAATATTGACATCACCCGTTATAATAATATTCCTAAAATTAGATAATTTATCAAGTAGATCGTTAAGTGATATTAAAAAGTTATCAAGTTTTTTAAATGACGGTGGTCTATATATAGCCACTATAACAGTATGATTTGTTCCCATCTTAACTACCAAGCAGTTAGCTTCCATAAACAGCGGTTCCTCAATTTTAAAGTTATGTCGATCATTTATCATGACCACAATACCATCATTTTGATTGTAATTTTTAGATGTCTTATGCGAACTGTAGCCATTTATTTTAGGGAGGCTAGATACCTGAGAGAGCCAACACTCTGATAATACAATTATGTCACAGTCGAATTTCAACCTAGCCATCATTATCAATAATTCATTAAAGTTGCGATTAATGCTACGGATGTTTTGTTGTAAGATTTTCAAATACTTCGGGGGCTGTATGTATGAGCTGCATTGTTCGGGATTACATGTAACAGGTTCAGAGACGCGAAATTGTTCTACGTAGTTTAGCAAATCATTTACAGCAGCGAACACAATAAATTATGGAGTTCAAATGCAAAAGTTATTGGATAAGTAAAGTTTTTTAATCTATTGACAAATGCGCTACTTATGTTTAATTTAGTTTTGTAATATTTATAGAATTTTGTAAATAATAGTATTATAACTTTGTGTGTGTGTGTTCCATGTATAATATAGTTTTGTAAACATGTAGTGTATAGTGTAGACACAAATAATTCGGTTAGAAAACAAAAAACAGTGACTTTAAACAATATCAAGGAAGCTAGTCACATTTTATTTAAATCTAAGTCTACTTCGTTTTTTATTTGGATGGGTCTTTCGCCTTCACTCTTCCGAAGAAAGATTCGCCCGAAAGAAATCCAGCAGCCATCATAGGAATGGGCTTTAGCACATTGCCTGGCTAAGTAAAATAGTCTGCGTGCCTTGCCAGTTAAAGAGTCCGAAACATAAATATTTCGTGGAGGCCCTTTTATCTTTAAATGATTTGTGTTCAGCGGTAATTGTTTTTGTTCCTTCTGAATCTTATTAAACTTAATAACGGCGGATATAATCGATGTTTTTCTGGCTACGGTAGCGAAGTCAACAACTACGGCATCGGTCTTAGTGTTAGTCCTGTAGATGTCGCGTATTTCTGCTTCTACTACTTTAGACGGTAGATTGACTGCTGAGCTGAGATCCATAATAATGTTCACTAGGCTTTCCTTAGTCTCATTTTCACTCTTTGGGATATGACGAATTTCCATTGTGGATGCCCGTGCTGATTTTTCGTGAGACTCAAGTTTTTGCTCCAGGAGCTGCACTTGCTTTTTGGTATTTTTGTTCTCCTGTTGCAATTGTCCAATAATCACCAGTGATTCATCATATTTCTTAGACACAAAAGAAACCGATTCCTTTAATTCAAGATGCAGCTCCTTGATGTAATTAATGGATTGATTTATTATGTCAAATTTTGCATTTTGCTTTTCCTGGAAATCGGCAAACATAGACTTCATTTGAGACATAAACTTTTCAAAGCATTCAGCGTGATCGTCCATCTTACGTTTGTAGTTTCTTCTGGCAACATTTAGCGACTCATCTATTTTTGTTTCTGTGTCATTTAATGCAGAGTCCGAACTATGGAGCGGTGTTATATTTTTGGACAATTTGTTTTCGCAGAAATTAGGCGGAGTACGTTGGGGATTCGACATTATTTACAAATTGTTGTTATATTCCGGATAATGACAAATCTCAAAAAGAGATACAGGTTCTGAGATTCGAACTTGCGACGCTTTGCGCAAGAATCGCCGCCGCTACCGCTACGCCAAGCTAACATTAATTATACGGATGAAATAGTGGTCCTGTGTTTAGTTGCAATTTTTTTTTTATAGTTTTGTTTTGACAGCTGATGGACACGCACGACGACGACGTGTCGAGTGCTCGATTCTGTCAAGTATTAAGAGTCCAAAGGTCACTTGAGTAATGTAGCAATATGACGGTTTGGATGTACTTTTATTTTTGAAATTTTGCACTGTTTCACTGGTTTTTGATAAATTCAAGTAATTGATCGTGTTTACTTTGAAAAGGGGACACTTTATTTGTGTTTTTATGTAATAAATGACACTGTTTTGTTGATGTTATCACTCGAAACTCACTGGGCTGGGTTCACTAATGTTTAATGATATGTACTGCAGATTTACTTTTGTCCACATTAACACTGGTTCTTCTGTGTACTATAAGCGATAGCAACTACTTTTAATCTCAAATTTCTTTCGCGTTGATTTTTAATGATTTAAAATCTACAGAGCAGATGTTTACATTGCACGGCGTAGGGTGGGGATGAATATTACGGCGTGGGGGCAGCAAAAGAACCTGTACACTGACCACATTGGTAACGTTTTTAAAAAGGTCATAATGCGCTTATAAGCATGTTTGACACCATGCTTTTTAGGGTTCCGTACCCAAAGGGTAAAACGGGACCCTATTACTAAGACTCCGCTGTCTGTCTGTCTGTCTGTCTCCAGGCTGTATCTCATAAACCGTGATAGCTAGAAAGCTGAAATTTTCACAAATGATGTATTTCCGTTGCTAGCGGCAACGGAAATACATCTTTTGTGAAAATTTCAACAAATAATAAAAATTAAAAAAAAAAAATATTAAGGGAGGCTCCCATACAACAGATATGATTTTTTTGCCGTTTTTATAGATAATGGTACGGAACCCATCGTGCGCGAGTCGGACTCGCACTTGGCCGGTTTTTAGGACTTTGTTAATGACTACCGCATTGCAATACTCAGTCACTAGCAGATGTCAACATCACAGCGATATGGGGGCTCGCCTGTAATCTTCGAAGGGGTAGGCAGGGGTGTACCTAATAGTTCACACCCACATTTCGCCAGTTATGTTTAAGACCCATGTTATAATGGGAGAGCTTACTGCTATCAACTGGGCACAAGTCCAGAATCCGTGACTGCTACTGAGAAATTCCTGATGGGAAAACCCAATAACACTTTGCCTGACCTAGGAATCAAACCAGGCGCCATGCTCAGCAGTCGCGCTTGCGACCACTAGACCCACCATCTTTTTTACTTTGGAGTAAGAGTTTATTCAAATGTAGTTTAGTAAATAATATAACTGTACAAAATTCTTTTATTAATACATCGCATGAAAACGAGCTAGATAAAAAAAGATAAGACTGCAGCAGGCTGCGCCATCTTTATTTAATGTGACAATTTAAAGTGCAGCGTCATAAACTAGCTTTATGAGTTTTACAGACGAAAAATTTATTTAACTATCTACGAAACTACATTGTTTGCTCGTTGTAGCGTTTTTATTTTTTCCGCATTGTCATTTTCGTTGAGTTTATGCGGCAAGCCTTCATTTGTTTTATTTTATCTGTTTCTGGTCTACAAGACACGAATATGGGCTATAAGGTCTAAGAGAGACGATCTTCACAGGGTGGTTAGTAGCAGTTAGATGTGAGTGACAGCTGAGGTTCGAGTTGAATGGCGTGCCATTAAAGAGACCTTCCTGCAATGGAGTCCCATAATCATATTTCTGATAAGAAACTGAAGAATTTCAATTTGTAGGTTATAGCTTATTAAAACGAAAAAAAATTGTGAAATTTGTGTCCAAAAAGCCTGATTTCTGAGTACGCCAAGTTGTGAGTCGTAGATCCTCATCTTCAGGCGAACAAATCTTCCCTGACACGAGTAAAGTCAAACAAGAAAAGTGACGAAACAAAAAAATCGCATCAAATACTATTTCAAGTGACAGAGAAGAATAAACAATCAAACATAAAATAAAACGATAAAACAATTTTGAGGACACGGTTGGCGCAGTGGTCAAGCGATTGACTGCTGCGCTGCATGTCGCGGGTTCGATTCCCGTACGGGACAAATATTTGTATGACCTACAAGTAGTTGTTCCGGGTCTGGGTGTTTTTCTATCTATAATATGTATGTATTTACAAAAAAAAAAATGTATATATGTAGTTTATCAGCCATCTAGCTACCATAACACAAGCATTAAGTTGCTTAGCTTGGGACTAGATGGTGCTGTGTGAAAAATGTCCAGGGATATTTATTTATTATTTATTTATTTATTACAATCATAATAAACAGCCGGTCCATCTCAATTACAAAGCACAAACTTCAAATATTAAAAAGCCTGTCACAATAACCTAAAGAGCTCCGCAAATATAAATCTTGTCCCACTATCAACAGCTGACAAGATCTATTAAAGTTGCCAAATAAACTTTGTAAAAACAGTGGAGCCAAACGTCGTTAGCTCGGTTATAGTTAAATTTATTCCACCCCGGGCTATGACGAGGCTATTTGTGGCGGGGGGCGGTCACCCCTTCGGAATGGGGACGAATTTGGGGAAGATGCATAGAGGATATGACGTAGTTTATTTTTGGGTGTTCAAGCTGTTTTGCAGTTTTAAGACGACGCTAGGGATGGTGTGTCGTGTCGTGAAGAAAGTTTTGAGTATGAATGTGGGTAGGTATGAGAGTAGAGGAAGACCAAAGAAACGATGGATGGACTGTGTAAAGGATGATATGGCACGAAAGTAGGTGTCTGATGAGATGACGAATAATAGAGAAGTACGGAAGAAGAAGACATGTTGCGCCGACCCCAAATGAATTGAGATTAGCGCAAGAGAATGATGATTCTAGGTTTTGTATAGAACTATTTCTTATTATTATATTTTCTTATTGGAAGTTACAAGAAGTCAGAAGGCCGAAAGACTGAAAACCAGTCTGGTCGAGGGGTATCGTATTACCCAGTGATTGATTTGTGGAGGTTGGGTAGGCAGGCACTTCATGTAAAATACTGGTGTAACGAGTAGGGTATGGTCTAAATTAAATACTACCGTTAAGCAACAAAATATAAATTTATTAATTACAAAAGACTTAGAGCTTAATCACAAGTACACTACTGATCACTATTCACTTAGATATCGCACTTGTAGTACACTTCGATTCGCTTCGTTGTGTTGCCAAAATCAGATAGCCTGCTCACGCAAACACGACGGCTATTTATATGCAACCTTCGAGAAGGTTGGACAACTTTCAGAAACCTTCTTCACAGTTCATAGTCGAACATCATCCTTCGAGAAAGTTCCACAGCTTTCTCGAATCTTCTAGACAGTTCTATAATGGAACATTCTAGACTCTAATATTATAGACAGGTCCTTACTTAGAACATTCGAGACTCGCACGTAATCTAGAATGTTCTCGTAAAGCAACCGACGTAACACTGGTATTCAGGTGGATCCGGTTAGATTGGAATCTAAAAGCGCTAAGCAATTGATGATGATTGGAGAAACTTCATCGTCAGAAATGCAGTTGATGATGATTCCCACTGTGGTAAGTGACGATGAATCTGATCTGCAATGGATAATAAAACATAAAAAGTACTTGTACGACTGCTTGAGAAAGACTACTCTGACATACATCTAGCCAAACTACAAAGCCACGATTAATTTTGGGTTTCTAAAGATAAAACCATTTTGAGTCTCCAACTTTTGAAGCCTTGTTTCCTTACAACATGCAATAGTAAAACATACATTTTGTTTGAACAGAAAATCGACTACACACTGTGAAACATGCACTTGGTCATGGACTTATTGGATCAAAACACGTCCCCATGTTGTGAGCCAAAATCACTCCAATCCAATCTCAGCTTTGGTAAAAAAATATTTGATCAACCCCATTTTATTTTTGCAAAAAAATGTTAATTTGATTATCTTTGACATCCCACATAAGGTTTACAACCACAGTTTTTTTTTTTTGCTTTTCAGTCGAATTTTTAGTTTTAATAAATTACTTTTATTCATTTCCTATATTAACCAACTTTAAATCGTTATCTATATTGATCCTTAATTGTCGTTCGAAATCAAAATTAAATGAGAAACCTAATGATGATTTAAATATCTATTCAATGAAACCCCACTTAAAATAATTCATCGACTTTATTTTTGTCCTTTTTCACAACATAGCGTCTGGTTGTCGCCATATTCAATTTTGAATACTGTCATGTCTTTAGTAACACTCGCAAGATTAAGACAAATCGATTGACGTAACAATCATCAAAATCGGCCTACGCGTTTTGTCTCTAGAGCACCACAAAAGAACAAACATACATAGATATGCTGATAAACACATTACCTTCCTTTGTTTCGCACAGTCGGATAAAAAGGTCAAAATAAACAGGACAGTTCAAACACAAATCACTAAGCTAAGCGTTGGTTAAGCGTCCTGTCACAACTACTGCAATGTTGCTAACTCTAAACTTAGTCCCATTCTACGTAGCTTAAACTGTACTTTGAGTTCCGTTGCACCAGTATTTGAAATTAATTCTCTGGAGGAATGTCCACTGAGTTTTGTTAGCAAGTTCTGATGGTACTACAGTCAGAAGGGGTTGATTGTTTCATTGGTACGTGCTACCGTCTAATGTTGGGGGACCTTTCGGATCTGTCAAAAGTACATACATACACTTCAACCAACATATCTGCGCCGGCAGGAAACCACAGAACTAACATAATGTACCAAGTTTGACCTAACGATGCAAATTTTCTTGACAAGCCACCATGATCATACTGCACACTGGTCATACTATAAAAGTTCTGAGGGTCTTGGGAAGTGACAATCGCTTTCGTATTTCTAATATGGGTTTTTGGTAGCATACACCATAATAATACATTTTGCCAGCGTTAGTGCAAGACCTTGTATTTAAATTTTTTCGCGACATGATTATTTTTTTCATCAAAATGGATATATTAAGTAGCCAGTCACTATAACGGCTAAACGTTGAGATAGCTAGTCAGCACGCACGGTCGGTAAAACAGACTAGGGTCAGCAAAACAGGCAGTTTTTAATTTCGCCACTAAAAAAGGTAGTGTAATTTTACAAGGTCCTGCACTGGCGCCGAAGATTTTTGATTTTTTTATCATCGTAATCCCTTCTAGCATGTCACTTTGTCCGTTTTCAGGACTTCCATTGTGGTTTTGGCATCCATGCATTCCACTAAAAATATGCCAGGACCCGATGCCTTGTGACTTATTAACACTACTTTTATGAAAGGTGTTGTGAATGAGCAATTTAATGCCCGCGGTTTTAGTAGCCTAATTCCCTTTTGTATTTTTTTTTTTTGGGATGGTAAATCATCAAATGACTTCTCCCGCTCTGGGCAGAGCGGAAGGGAGTGTCAGACTTTTACTGACTAAAAACCATCCATGTTCCTTCTTTTACCCTTTATGTTCCAGGGCCGCGGTATCTCTTTCGAATAGTCCCGCAGCCAGCCTAATTCCCTGGAGGAATGTCCACTGAGTTCTGTTAGTAAGTTCTGGAAGTGCTGCAGTTAGTGTGACGGGTTATGTATGATTGTTTCAATGGCACGTGCTGCCTGATTTCTCCTTGGGACCCATCACAATTAAGAGTTCAGGACTTCCATTGTAGTTTCGACATCAGTCTATGTTTTCCACTAGAGATGACAAATCCGTATTTCGTGAGTAGGTATGCAGAATGGTTTTACCGTCATTTTCAAAAGGTGATCAAAAAATGGAAATGGACGCAATTAACGGACTACGACGACTCAAATGTTATTGGGTGATCCAAGTCATAGTGGGGCGACTAATACATTTTAATTTGAACTACGGATGTTAAACCTTTACCCTTGTTTGGTAAAAATGGGCGTGACATTATGTTGATTTTATTTTAGATAGAGAATCCAATCTGACCTGCAGTTATTTCACAAAACCAACTCCAAAAACAATAACAAAACACTGTTACTAAAAAAAGCGTATTACTCTGTCACTGAATATTTTCAGGATAAACTTTTGTAATGTGTATAAATTTGCATGCTCATATTCGCAAAAAAAAAATGATTATGTTATGATTAAAATATCTACAAAACATCCCAGCCTATCGTAAAACACGAAAATCTCCACCAATTAACTCACAACCCTCCAGATAGCTGCCCCACCTAAATGACAAGACCACAATCTACCCCAGCAGACAGGTCAAAGGTTAATAGGTTAAGTACAAGTAAAACTGTCGGTATTATCTCGTTTGACAGTTAGCGGTGGGCAATCTCTGTCGTAACTTTGTCCTGACGAGATGGCGGAATTGTGTTGGGTGGCTGTGTAAGCGTTTATGAGTTTAATGAATTAGCAAGACTATGAAAATCGAGACAAGACTATGACTAATTTAAGTTTTACAGTCTAGCTCTAGGTGATGAATGAAGGACATGTCGTTGAAAATACTGTATGGGGATACTGCATTGTTGGCACTCGACGTGGAGTTATAAAAGACAATGAGTCTTTTATTGGTCGAGGTAGAGCGAATAATAGCTTGAATACTCACGCCTATAATTCACGCAGTTTTAGACAGAGGTGTATCTTAATAGTACACCCACATTTTCGCCAGTTATGTTTAAATACCGGTAATAGACTGCTACTGAGAAATTCCTGATGGAAAAACCCAATAGCACTTTACCCGAGCCGGGAATCGAACCCAGGATCTCATGCTCAGCAGTTGGGCTTGCGGCCATTCGACCAACGAGACACAACGAGGAATTCGCTTATTTTAAATTTAGGTCAGGTTAATCTAAATACCCCGTTGATATTTTTATCCAATTATGGTTCTTCAAAATGTAGTACTAAACATTGATTGTTATTCAGAATTGGACAGCGGTAGTGGCTATTATGATTTGCTACGCACTAAAATCTGGGCCAAAAAATATATTGTAATGAAATCGCGACCACCTACACTATCACCCAACCCTAATACTTAGGTCAGCAAGAGTTCATTTACGGCAGAAGTTGGGATGACAGATCACTTTCCACTTGATTAAACAATTAACTTAATCGTCACTTCCATGCTGACTTGTCTGGCACGGAAATAAAACGTAAGGTAGGTGCAGTTACAAAAAGAGAAGACATAAAAAGGGGAGGCTTCATTTTTTAAGACGTACCTAATATTGATTGAGTTGTAGCAGATTCTAGATTTAAAATAACATCGCGCCTGTGTATTGCCGAAGGGTCAGGCAGACATGTATCTGTACACCCACATTTTTGCAAAATCGAAAGTCATTTATGAGAGTGATATTTTTGATACCTTACAAGGGACAGTCCGCTAAAACGCCCTCCCTTCGTGGTTATATGTAAGTCTCATGTAATAGGGGTCAAGCCTATTGCCATCAGCCGAGCACAAATCTAGTTCGGGCTGTTACTGAGTACCTCCTGATGAAAAAACCCAATAAAGCTTTAATCCGTTTTAGCTAGTTAGTTAGTTACTTTGATTTGGATTAATAATTAAATTGTTAATGCCCGTTTGAAGAAGAAATTATTAGTAAACGTAAGTATAATTTACTACACTCTCTGTGCTAGAAACGATTCATTAATAAAAAAAAACTAACGACATCTTAAACCCACTGTCATCATCATCTGCCTAGCCTTTTCCCAACTACGTTGGGGTCGGCTTCCAGTCTAACCGAATGCAGCTGAATACCAGTATTTTACATGGAGCGACTGCTTATCTGACCTCCACAACCCAGTTAGTGCTAGGTAATACGATACCCCTTGGTAAGACTGGTTGTCAGACTTTCGGGATACTGACTACCTATAACGACTGCCAAAGATGTACAAATGACAGCCGGGACCAACGGCTTAACGTGCTTTCCGAGGCACGGAGGAAACTCGGTATGTAATGGGTGGTCACCCATCCACGGACCAACCTAGGTAAGCACGGCTGAACCTAAAGATCGACCCGAGTGGCTGTTCATATTTAGCCACGAGCTTCTCCCACCTCCTTACACCGAATCTTAAACCCACTGTAAAGTTATTTAAACGAACCACATTTTACCACCCGAAAACCAATTAAAAATCTTTCAAACCCGTTTTCCTAACTCGTTAAAACTACATTTTTCTGCTTCCGAATTTTCCAGACACCCACGGACGAAATTGTGACGTCAGATTCTCGAATGGACTTGAAAGCCGTCAGTTTATGCGGGCTTGCCCAGCATCAAAGCATTTTCGACTACTCGACGGACAATAGAACCTCGTTGCTTTGGAAACACATAGAAATTATACATACATGTCTACTTACGTAGACTCATTAGAATTTCCACCTTTTGTTATGGTATTTTGATTGTGTAAATTGTATGGTGTGAAAAGGAGGGTACGTTTATTTTTGGACTTTTTGTCGTGAGTTTTATTGTATTATAACAAAATAATATAACATCAAGCCTGGTTTCCTCGAAGTCTTGGGCACAGACGTACTATTGTGCCAATCTTATTGATTTCAGAATATTATTATTCTGAAGCATGGGATATTAAAAAAAATGCTGCTACCAATAATTCTAATAACCATAAAATTATTTTAAAAGTTTTAGGATTGTAGTTTAATATCATTATGGATTTGTTTGAATTGTAAATAAATAGGAATGATTAATTATTTAAATTTTTACAGTTGCTAATTTCCTGGACTGTTAATCCTTAATTAAATAAACAAAGACAAATAATTCCTCCCCCCATACATTAACTAAATTGAACCCTTCGAATAATTCGTACAATTCCAAAAACCAAACAGCGATATAATAAAATTCGCGAAACCAACAAATAAATCAACCCCTTCAGGTGGTATACGCTTGCCTTTAAATTGGAAACTTCTATAAATTAAATGCGAACGAAATAATGAAGTGGCAACCCGAAAAGTTGGTAACCCCTGACTTATTGTCGGACATAAATTACGATAAGTTTTGCCGATTAATTTCTGGAAGGTTGATCTCCAAGATATTGGTGTTGGGAGGTTGGTTATCAGTGCTTGCAGTTGTATATTTTGAAGTTCATAAACAAATGAAGGTTTTAGGGGACGTTTGTCCGTCCTCGGAGCATCGTAAAACTGCTGGGACAACATTATCTTTACTTTGGGGCTATATAGGGTGACTGGAAATTAGTGACAGATACTTATACACATGATTGTACTCATGATAACGAACAAATTTCACAAAGAAACTTTTTTTTATACTTTTTTATTTTATCACAATAATGCAACAGCCGTACGAAAATCACGCGCGCGTCTGTGACCTATCAGCTGTTAGATGCGTGACACCGCTTGCAAGCCCGCTCCGGCCGCCACGTGCCGTTATCTGTGTATTATTGTAATAAAATTGAATGAGTATTAAAAAAATATGTTACTTTGGGAAAGTTGTTTGTTATCATGAGTACAATCACGTGTATAAGTATCGGTCACTAATTACCAGTCACCCTATACAGGGTTATGTGTAGAACACCAGAAACCTCTTAAGAGGTCATTGTACTCATCATTATGAACAACTTTTACTATAAACCTGAAATCGCGAAAAAAAATCAGCTGTTCCCTACATTTATGATCGATTAACTCGTGAAAATGTAGGGAACAGCTGATTTTTTTTCGCGATTTCAGGTTTGGTCCCATAGTAAAAGTTGTTCATAATGATGAGTACAATGACCTCTTAAGAGGTTTCTGGTGTTTTACAAATAACCCTGTATATCATTGATATCACCATACCATCAATTTGTTAAAGGTCAACTTGTTCGTATTTACTTCAATACCAAGAGCACTTAGCCAGGCTATGTTGTATTTATTTTAACAACCTTGTTCTTCATTGTAATAGTGATAGCCGAGTGGTGTGACCGTCGGACTGACAAGTCCTAGATCTCGAGTTCGAACCCAAGCCACGCACCTCTGAGTTTTCGGATTCATGTGCGTATTGCATAATTATCACTTGCTTCGGATAAGAAAAATATCGTGAGGAAACCAGCATGCCTGGGAGATATTTCTTGACGGCATGTAAAGCCAAGTCTGAGGTTCAAGGGCGGCATTGGAAGACCAGCGTCAGACACAATCATCTGTCTGGCATGAATGCTGAAATGGACCTTTGGTTTCTGGCTTGGTGCAGCCGTGAGCCACACATAACATGATTACTATGTATTTTCTATGTTTTTTTAATTCGTCATTTATTTTTTAATTTGTATTTTTTTATTCTGTGTGCTTAATGAACTGACGTCAAATAAACTTTATTCTTTCTTTCTTTCTATAAAAAATTCTGATACCAGGTTAGGCACTAACACGGTGAGTAATGGTAATAGCTCGCCGTCCGTCCGTCTTATGACGACAGGCCGTGTCGACGGCGTGTTCGTGTTCCACGCGCGCCTCAAAGAGATGTCAGCAAACAGGAGGGGCCCGCAATGGCCGATACCTACCAGGGCTGCGGAACTGTTCCAAAGAGATACCGCGGCCCTGGAACATAAAGGGCAAAAGAAGGAACATGGAAGGTTTTTAGTCAGTAAAAGTCTGACACTCCCTTCCACTCCTCCCAGAGCGGGAGGAGTCATTTGATGACTTCCCATCCCAAAAAAAATTTTAGGCACTAACCACACGATAAACCAATAATAATTCTAATAGTGAATACTAATTTAATCTGATTTCCTATCAGCTCCGCAGCTTGGTTCGAAACACAACTTGGTTACGTAATCACAATATCCTTTTTGAAAACTTTTATCTCATAAAATCGACTATTTATTGGAAATTCATTGAACATTAGAATGCTAATTAAAATTTAATAAGAGCTCTGTGGGTGAGATTCCTGTGTGTGGTGGGTGTAAAGTAACTAGTAATCACCACAGCAGCACTGTGAAGTAGAGATAGCGCTAAGTGTCTCAAGAATTAAAATGTAGTAAAAGAAGAGGCCCGTTAAATGCAGCTTTGCAAGAGATTTTACAGAGTTTTAGCACAGACCGTAGAGAATACATTGAGAACATTTTTTTTTCGCCAAATTGAAGTTCGAAAACCTGGCTGGCTTTTTCCTAACTCTATTGGGCATCAGTTTTACCGGATGCAGCTTTACATGGAGCGACTGCTTATCTGGCACAATCCAGTTAGTACTGGGTAATACGATACCATTGGTAAGAGTGGTTGTCAAATTTTTGAGCCACCTGTAACGACTGTCAATGATCTAGAAATGACAGCCGGGACCACCGACTAAACGTGCTTTACGAGGCATGGAGGAAACTCGGTATGAAATGATGTTACCAATCCACAGACCGGCCTTGGCAAGCGCGGATTAACCTTAAAGATCGACCCGTGCGGTTGATTATTTAGCCACGATCTCCTTTGTGTTTGAAAACAAGAAAGTAATTGACCGTAAAACATTACCAAACATAAATTACAGACAAGCAAAGCACCAATCCGCAAAATACACTACAAACATCCATTTTACGTTATACGACCAAACAATATTCGATTCGATTCGGTTCCGACAAAAATTTAATAAATTTAACGAGCTTTAAGCTTCGTTTAAGCCAAAGCCATACAAACAGGAAACGGAAACAGGCGTTTAGCCAATGAGAAATAGTTGGGCTACCTCTGTGGGTGGAAAAGAGTTTGCTAAAGCAGATGGAAGAGGGCGAATATGTGTTTAGAGTTCCCTGTTTGAAATTGTAAATGTATATTGTGTCTGTAATGTATTTGTGTATTGTATATGTGTATATGTGTGTGAATTGTGTGATGTGTATTGAGCTCGCATCAGAAATGTATGTTGATCTTGTTGGTATTGTGAGTCAAGAAAAACGACGCGATGAGTGATATCCTAGATTCCCGATTGCTTCGCCATTTAACATAAGTAGCAGCCACTTTTGGGGCACAGGACTTTCTTTATTATGTGGTTAGTGCCTAACCTGATGTCAGAGTTTTTATGCTGCCCGTGGGCCTCCGTCTTGGCCTTTCAACGCCGTCGAGAAACATCTCCCAGGCATGCTGGTTTGCTGCGGGACTGTTCGAAAGAGATACCGCGGCCCTGGAACATAAAGGGCCAATGAAGGAACATGGGTGGTTTTTAGTCAGTAAGAGTCTAAGGCATGCTGGTTTGGTTTCCTCACGATGTTTTCCTTCACTGATAATTAAGCAATATGCACATGAATCCAAAAAAATTTAGGTGTCTTGGGTTCGAACTCGAGGCTTATGACTTGGCAGTCCGACGGTCACACCACTAGGCTATCACTGCTAGGCTCTTTTAGTGACTGGGAGTAAGCCAAAATCCACTACGCGGGCCCAGAGCGGGTGAGTGTCTCATGTCATCCATTTTTTTTGATCTGGGGTATGCTAGTTACCTTACGATATTTTCCTTTTCCGTTTTAAAGAGCAGTAGTGAGTAAATAAATTACACAATGTTTGGTTCCCACCTGCCTTTCCTAGCGAAAGTTAATTATAAGTTGTAGTTACAATTATTTCAATTCATAGAATACAAAGCCAACAATGTAAAGACTCTATAACACTAGTTAGTTCTCACTTCAAAAACATTTCAAGTCAAAATACGGAACCTTTTAGTGCTTCCACAAACTTTAGAACACCGACGAACTTTATCAAAGGAAACTAAATTTCCAATAGATTTGTATTTTTACGAATTGAAAGCGTTTTACGTTATTCGTTGCGTTTCTTTGAATGCACAGAGGTAATGAGAAGGGGGATATTCTGCTGCATGAAAGGGGGTTGAACGAAATGAGATTCGTGTGAGTAGATTTTTTAGTTTGTGGTTAAAATTGGAAATGGATTGATTTTGGTTTGTTCTTGGCAAATAAATAGGTTTTCTAGAATGTTTCGGCAGTTTGCAATAAAAAAATATGAGGGGTACAAGTTAGAAAGTTGAAGATCACAAAGTCTGCGAAGCGTGTTGATTGATTGATTGAAAATGTTCGTTTTGATGTTTTGGACAAGGTGGTATTGTAGGAGGGTAACAGTCGGTGCGTTTTTAGGGTTCCGTACCCAAAGGGTAAAACGGGACCCTATTACTAAGACTTCGCTGTCTGTCTGTCTGTCTCCAGGCTGTATCTCATAAACCGTGATAGCTAGAAAGCTGAAATTTTCACAAATGATGTACTACTATTGGCGCTATAACAACAAATACTAAAAATTAAAAAAAAAATATTAAGGGGGGCTCCCATACAACAAATATGATTTTTTTGCCGTTTTTATAGATAATGGTACGGAACCCTTCGTGCGCGAGTCCGACTCGCACTTGGCCGGTTTTTTTAACTATTCTTTTTAATATGCCCTGACCTTAAAAGTTTAAGTCGGGCCAGACGTGCCACTCAAAATACCAATTATGTTAGTAATAGCAATTCCTCCCTCCTAGCCTCGTTGGTCTATTAGTCGCAAGCGCGACTTCTGAGAATGGTGTCCTGGGTTCGATTCCCAGGTCGGGCAAAGTGTCATTGAATTTTACCATCAGGAATTTCTCAGTAGCAGCCACGGTGTCTGGTTTTGTACTCGGTTGATGGCAATAAGCTCGCCCCCTATTACATGGGACTTAAACATAACTGGAGAAAAATGGGTGTGCTATTAGGTACACCTCTGCCTAACCCTCCAGGGATTAGGTACAGGCGTGATGTGGTGATCTTATGTAGTAATTCTGTTAGCTTGGCTAACCCACAGTTCGTGAGTAGCCCAATTTCATCCACACATAAAGAAGAATTCAAACAGTGTATATATTATCTCTATATAGTTTCCTTAGACAATAAAACGATTATCGTTACAAAAATCTACACAAAACAAGAGGTTAATATTCACAATTTTTGCGATTAAATTTGTAACAGAGAGAACTGTTGAATATAAAATTTTATTATATAGCAACTTTGCACTAAACAACAAACTATTGTATGCTTTAGAACAATATTATACCGATAAAATTATATTGGAACGCTTTCTAAAAAAACGACTGAGACTAGATACAACTGATATTAGTTTTTCTTTACTTTATACGTAAGTATGTTTTCACAATACTGTGTGTTTTAAATCCATGTTTTATAACATAACTAGCTGTTGCCCGCGACCTTTGTTCGCATGAAATTATTGTATAAAAATATAACTCCCCTTTTTTAATCGGATTTTATTACCAAAAAAATTCAAGGGTTTTAATATTTTTGCACGCAGATCAGGTGCTTAGTACTCGCACTGCACTCGCGTGTATGGCCAGAAGTATGAACGTGGATGTGGCGTTCTGTGGTTCTGCCTACCCCCATGGGAAAAAAGCGTGACTTTATGTAGAGAGATTCATTCAGAGTTTTTATTCTGTAAGATTTATTCTTAATTAACTAAGATAAAGCATTGAAATCTCAATGTTCAGACTTGTCACCATGTGCGAAGTAAGGGTGGGTCACTAGTTGTAATACATAATTAGGTGACAAATCAACTGCATTAGTGACATAACAATGAGTCGATTAATCACTAATTGCAATATTGAGTACTATAATAGATTGATTATCTGATTGTCTTCATCATTAATTAAGTGATGATTATGTAGTAGTGTAATTGTCTTTATGTTAGGCTTAGATTACGGTAAGTCAATATGTAGAGAAGTAATAAAAGTACAGGACATAAATAAATACTTTTAGGGTGGATACTTGCATGTAATTTTAACTTCGTAATGTTCGTATGTGATATTACTTTAGTGAACTTATACTGTCACTTACGGGATATCTTCCTTGATTATACATTGTTAAATGCGCAGAGTGCGTGGGAGCGGCAATGACATTCTGAAGGTCATCAGTGAAAAGCCGTGCTGTACCATTACATGGCGCATTTGGTACGTACATGTAAACATACCCAGTGAGTGAGTGCAGATTCTTGAATTAAAATCTTTTATTTCGTTTGTTACTAACATAGCTTATTATAAGTAGTGTGTATTACTAACATCATAATTATGGATCATGGTCTGAAATAAAGTCTTTTTTTTAATCGAATTTTGTTACCAATTTCAAGGGTTATAATTTTTTGCACAGAACCCAAATTCTTTTTCTAAAATAAAATTAACTTTAATTAGTCCTTATGACATCAGCTATCTGCCAGAAAAAGTCCCGTCAAAATCAGTCCAGCCGTTTCAGAGATTAGCCGGAAAAAACAGACAGACAGGGCGACAAACAGACAGACAAAAATTGAAAAAAGTTGCTTTTGTTAAAAGTACACACAAACGACGGTTGATACTTCGAGAATATCACCAAAAATGTCAGTGTCGTGTTATTCCACAAAATAATAAAACTTTGAACGCAGTTATGGTCTGTTCTAATCGCGATCAGTTTCATTAGCAACATTTGTTTTTAAAGTATTCTCGATAAAGCTCTAGAGGAACTCATGGCCAAATAGTAATCTCAGTTCAGGTTAAGCCACGCTGGCCTAGATCGGTTTGTGGGTGAGTAACCACCCATTACATACTGAGTTTCCTCCGTGCCTCGGAAACCACGCTAAGTCCTTGCTGTCATTTCATGTTATCTTTGACAGTCGTTACAGGCAGTCAGTGGCCCGAAAGTCTGACAACCAGTCGTACCAAGAGGTATCCTATTACCCACTACTAACTGGGTTGTGGCGGTTAGATAGGCAGTCGCTCTGGTTAGACTGGAAGCCGACTCCAACATAGTTGGGAAAATGCTAAGCAGATGAGATGAGTGTTTTCTATACTATCTAAAACTGAAAATAACTTAAATGGACTCCACAAAATTCAATCATACAAATGTTTTAGTGAGATTGATTTTGCCAAAAACAAACAAACATAGTTTGCGCAAACGAATACTACTGAAATAATTCAGTGAAAGGCCGGACTAAAGTAGCTAGTTCAATATTAATGGACCCGTTAGGGTTTGCACTGATGTAGAAGAATATTGTTATGACCGGTAACGTTACAGGTCAAATGTTCCAAATTATGTACTCGAATCTACGCATCCTGAATGAAAATAGATTATATTTCAGTAGGTTTACAAGTACAGTAGAATTTATATTATTAATTTATTAGTCCGTGATGCTAGGCCCATCTTACCAAGAGGTATCGCAGTCGCTTCTTGTAAGATACTAGTATTCAGCTGCATCCTTTTAGACTGGAAGCCGACAATGTTGAGAAAAGGCTAGGTAGATGATGTTAGCCTACAGAAGTCTACTGCTGGACATAGGCATCTCCAATTGCACGCTACTAATATGCAGCCTGCTCCACTACACTGCATCCAAAACCGTGAAGTAAGAGTGTTGGCATGATTTAGAACCGAAAATTCGAAGAATTGTGGTATCCACCAATCCAAAATCTTTTGAAATTCGAATACTGGATGATGAAGTCGCTATGAAAAAGAAAAAAAAACAAATGAGGTCGCTTTCGAATAACTCACGGTAAAACCATTTCTTTTGAAATAATAAAACGTAAGTTATAGAGAACCACAAGGCTTTCGAAAGCATTAATAAAATTATTTTGTGCGAATTCTCTCTGAATATTTAACACTTCGCGTGAATCCGGGTCTAACCCTAAACTAGCAGGCTAGATAGACCGCAATTAAGTATAGGCCTTGTCGGTTTAACGGCTTTCTAAATAGAGCAAAGGTAGACTGTAATTATTATAACGGGCATGGCCTTAGGTTTTGGTTTAGATTAGTGCTTGTATCTCCGGACTAGAAGCCCTATAGTAGGATCGTGTTGAGATCACAGCACACATATCAACTCGAAAAGGGATCGGCACCGTATCAACTCGAGCCGTTCAGTATTTTTTGTATGAAACTCCCTACTGCAACGCACACTAATTGGAATCGTAACGTAATCGCCTCGCCTCGGGACAAGCTCACGAACCGCGGTGCGGTACTCGCTTACGGCTCGTCGTCCTTGCGCTTACGTCTCTCCGTACCCGAGCTTACGTATCTTCGTTCACCCTTACGCACGCTACTGTTGGCACACGTGCTGTCATTCTAAGCCGTAAGCGCGGCGTCGGCGAGCCGTAGCCGAGTCGACGTATCGGAGCTGCTAATCCGCTTGCTTACGCCTGTTTGACGGCCAGGCGAAAGGCGATACGGTACCGATCCCTGTCCGAGTTGACATGTGTGCTGTGACCTTTAAGCTGGCTAAACAATTGAATGTCAACTTACACCATAAACTAGCTATTGTAAACGATATTTTATCGCTACCCGTACTAAATGTCGCTAAATATCATATCGCATTCTTATCATAATGCACATGTCCTGTTTGGTCCTGTGTTATGATACGCGTGAGATATTGGCAACCACTTCATCAAGTGTTTCGTATATCTAACAAAGACTAAAAAGATAGATATAAGGCCTTTGGTTTTCAGTAGCTTATATCAACCGCGATCGGTGATCATGAGGTCCTAGGTTCTATTACCAAGTCGGGCATATTAGATTTTCTTTCAGGAATTTCTCATAAGCGACCACGGTGTCTGGATTAGTGTGTGATGACAGTATGATAGCCCGCCAGAATTACAGTGGACTTAAAAAAAACATAACTCGCGAAATGTGGGTTTAATTAAGTACTATTAGGCATCCTTGCCTAACACTTCGTGGATTACATGCGTGATGTTTTGTTTTTTTTTATTTCCATACATGTTGATCAGCTGATCGCGTCATTTCCTTTGTTATCTCAATCAAATTCATTTTTTAATATCCATCATTGTTATCACTAATAATAGAATAAAATGTTTTCAGGGATTTGAAATTGACCTTTCAAGAAAATTAAAAGGAAAAATAATCTGCCTAGGTACTCGCAATTTAGTATTAAGCATTAAGGTCAGGTCTATTAAGTAGAAACCTTTTCTCGTTCTTAAAGTGGGAGATAAGCAGTCGGGATGTTATTGACACAGTTAGATTGGTTCTTTAATACATTCACAATACCTTCGTTTTAAACGAAAATTTATTTCTCCTCGTCTTTCTTTTTAACTCGTTTTTATTACCCGATTGTGGCGAAGCCCAAAAGGAGGCTTATGTGTTTGACCCGACTTCGTAACTCCAAAAGAAAAACAAACACTGAAATAAATACACAAACAAAAACTGAAAAGCTGAAAACCTACACGTCTTCTTTACATAGTATAAAACAAAGTCGCTCCCGCTGTCTGTACGCTTAGATCTTTTAAACTACGCAAAGCATTTTAATGCAGTTTTCAGCAATAGATTAAGTGATTCAAGAGGAAGGTTTATATGTATGAGGTTTGTATGTATATTATTATGTATATTATCAAAATTGCACCCGTGCGAAGCCGGGGCGGGTCGCTAGTTAAGATAACACAGATACCCTGATAGATATAAGATACCACAGGTTTTGCGTTTTTTGTTACAATTGTATACTGGAGAGGAGCTCGTGGCTAAATAATAACAGCCACACAAATCGATCTTCAAGGTTAAGGTACGGTTGCCGAGGTCAGTCAAAGTCAAAGCATTTATTTCAATTAGACCATTACAGGCACTTTTGAAAGTCAAAAATAAAAAAGCTAAGCTACAGTCACAGACACAAGGCATAATAACTTGCGAAAGTACTGTAGTTGCACATTCCAAATCGTAGATCTCTATGGAGAAGAATGGGCAAGAAACTCCATGGACACTCTTTTAAATCAAAATATTGTTACAAAATCTTGGTTACATCATTCATGTTGAGATTATACATATAATATGTGAGAACGATGTACAAAGACGTGCACATTAAGAGCGTCCAGAGTAAAAGATTAAACCAACAATTTAAAAATAAAGTAATTAAAATAAACCGTGGCAGGTAAGAGATGACCAGTCCCAACTGACAGCGCCCGTTCACGAACATGACGCATGGATCAGCGCCATTCAACTCAACCATATTGAAGGGAACTAAATGACCCGACACACCCGCCACCATCAGCGAGACATTTGAGTGAGCATGACATTCTCTCAGCCACCAGGACACATTCAAGTCAATGAAAGATAACAAAATATAAATGGTAGCTTTACAGTACATAGTACTCACACATGTGCTATGCAATTATATAATACTAAGAGATGGAATCTATACAATGCAAAGATAATTATTTTACAATCTTCTGCAGCTTCCACAATAACTTCACATGGTAATCAATTAGTTTGCACTCACAATGTTGATATAAAATATACAATTCACACCCTAAGTTTCCAGAAGAGAAACGAGAAAGAAAAAAAAGAAAAATATAATTAAAGAATTAAAGGGGGAGCATCTCTTCCAAACAATAAAATCTTAGTTCGTGAGCCCAAGTGGCTGTGGAGCAAGACCAGCATTGAGCCATGCATTTTTATCTACGAGATAGTCTTCCAACTTATAATATGCTCGTTTACATAGTGTGCGTTTTATGCATGTTTTAAATTTCTTCTCATTAAGTTGTAGAATGTCAAGTGGTATTTTATTGTAAAATTTTACACAGTACCCCATAAAAGAAGTGCGTACTTTTGACAATCTGAAACGTGGCTGATCTAATTTGTCCTTATTTCTAGTATTGAAATTATGCCTGTCGCTTATTTTACTAAAAAGATGTCTGCGGGTGGTTGAAAATCAATCACATAACTAGTGAGTAAGATAGTTGGGACAAGACTAGGCTAATGATAAGTCTTCCATACATACATATATAGTATGCATTTCTAATACAACCTCCAAACATGTCTTTGTGGAAAGATTCTTTTCATTTTTAGGCCCATTTCTGTACAATAGATTAAATAGAAAACTAAGTATATTTAAGTTAAATTATTTTAGCTGTAAAAAGTCTATAATTTCTTTTTTACAAATCTTATCGTATGCACAGACAGAAGACTTACTTGTTGTCTGCAAGTAAACTGTTGGCACGCTGTTTTTTTTATTTTTATTTCATGTAAGTTTTAATTTTACTTTACTTTTCATTGAACGTTAATTTATTTATTTTAAGTAGAAATTTATGCACCTTGTGGCCTGAAACACAGGTTCAACCTAGTTCAGGCAATAACCAACTGTGCTCTATTTTATTTGTTAAGATATTTCATTGTAAATGTGCCCTTTTTATAAATAAACGATTATTATTATTATTATTATATACCTGCAATTTCAACCCTCGGTGAACCATCGTCCCACACAAAACAAACTATAGATTAACTACAGCATCCGTTCAAACTTCGTTTCATATCTGACCCAGTAATTGAATGCTTCCAATATAGTTGTGTACCTAAAGTCTAGCAATTTCAAAGTTATTCTAAGATAAATATTATGTTAGAGATAATAGTTTATTTAAGCTAACATACAAGTTACTCTGTGGTGTGTTTACCTGAGAATTAGTTTAGAACTGTGTTTTGAATACGTTTCTTTTGACCCTTGCATTTTGGTTAGTCAGTGGACCACGTAGAAGATGAAGGCATGAACTGGAAAAAATCAACGAACTTCACATAACATCACGCCTGTAATCCCCGAAGGGTTAAGCAGAGGTGTATCTACTCGTAGAAAGTAGATACAACCATATTTCGCCAGTTAAGTTTAAGTTACCCAAAATCCTTGTTGAAAAAATTCAATAACACTTGGCCAAACCTGGGAATCGACTCGACTATTCCCAAACCACTGTAACTCCTGAAAGCCAGAATCAACAGTGGTGACCACCAGAAAAGCGCCGCAACAACGAATCTCGACGAAGTCCCAGAGAAACAATTTGACTGTCTTGGAGCCCGCAACGAAATTAATCAGAAATGTATAGCGGAGGAGTTAGAATGAACTAAGCATATTAAAAAAATGATTGTCTCAAAATTCTGCAGTAATAAATAACTCAATCTTCAAAAATCATCTTGTTCAATTAGTATTATAATACCATAGCAGAATAAAGATTCGTCCCAACATTGACATATTATTTTATAAGCTAAATAGAATGGACGAGGATGCCCAGAAAGAGGTGGCCAGAAGACCTGGACGCATACTGCGATGGCTAGTTTGAGGTGACGTACGCAAAGAGTACCTGGAAAGATATGGGGGAGGCCTTTGCCCAGAAGTGGGACATTACGGGTAGCAAAAAAGTCAAAGTAATTGCACTTGTAAACATAACCGGGTAAATACATACCCATTTCGTTGTCACCTGCATTAAGTGAAAACTGGCATTAGTGTAGAAACCTGAAAATGTTATCATAAATGACCTTCTTTGGTAGTAGAATAATTGCATACAATTTATTTATATTATACTCAATTATGTTTCTATAAAAGGAACAATATGTTTCACTTCTTACCTTATTCTGCATATTCAAAAGGTGCAACTATGAAGTTCTTAATCTTATTGGTAAGTTAATTACTTTTCTTTTTGGTGTTTTTCGAAGAATATTTGACGGCACGGTTGGCGCAGTGGCTGAGCGATTGACTGCTGCGTTGCGTGTCGCGGGTTCGATTCCCGCACGGAACAAATATTTGTATGGCCTACAGATAGTTGTTCCGGGTCTGGCTGTTTGTATATGTGAGTTTAAATGTTTGTAAACGCACCCACGATACAAGAGAAATTCCTAGTGTGGGGCAACGTTTTAAAAAAAAAATATATATTTATGGTGAAATTTTATCACAATCGGAAACACACTGTGGTCATCATCATCTTTCTGCTCTTGTTTCATCTCACTGGTGGCGACGCAATATGTTAGTTTTTTCTTTCATTTGACTGATTTGAGTCAGACGGTTGATTACTGAGGTAATCAACCGTCTGACTATCTCTCACTCCCTTTTCATTTATTTATTTATTTATTTAAACTTCATGTACAATAGTGGTACATAGGCGGACTTAATGCCACAAGGCATTCTCTACCAGTCAACCTTTGGGTTAAATAGGAAACATTGTAATAGGAACAATAAATATCTAAAAAATAACTTCTTGATTTCGAAAATTTATATCCTTATATTGATACTAATACACATATATAAATAAAATAAACTACTAAATATTCTAACAAATACCAAAATAAAAGAAAAGAAACCTAATAATAATTACCATGACTCGACTTCTAATTGAGAGCTATCACACATATCATATCATTCACATTATATTTTTACCAGTTTTTAAAAAACACCTATTTCAACAGATTCTCCTGGTTGGTTCGTTTACGCTGCCTCTGATTAAAGCATATACAACTTTCCCTGATGAAGGCGAATTTATCACTGGAACCAGCTCTGATCCTCCAAGGACCACGGATAGATCTAGTAGAAGTTAGCCAGTGTGTATATCCATTAATTAATCATTATAAATTAAATAGTAATTAATTATTATTTTTATTAATTAATTCTGAATTGAGACCTATGTTATTTGCCGTTTTTGTATTTGTGTTTTTTTGCAATATGGGTTACGTACCTGAAATAAATGAATTTAATTTTTAATTTAATTTAATTAATATTTCACCGGCTGCGCACAACGCACACTGACAGAAAGAAATAAAGTAAGAAAAAAAAGAATGAAAACACATAAAGGAGATGGCCAGTTTTGGGCCAAAGTATGTACAGAAACGATATGTATATTAAAAAAGACTAGATTTTTTACTGATTAAAAATAACATGTAACAATAATAACTTTCTACCGGAATGAGCTAAAAATTATAATTTGAAAAATGGTTTTAAATTGAATGTTGTTCTAAAACTAGCTCCGTAAACAAGCTGTGAGGTCATTAAGAGTTCGTTCTAAAAGTAGTAGTTCTAAAGAAGTTACTAAAAAAACGATATCTATTTTGTTTTAGCATTGGTCATGAACATTATAATCATTTATAAAAGAAAAAAGGACATTTGATGAAATTATTGTTGTTTTAGTTAATAGTTATTTATTTATTTAACAATAACATCGTTCAAAATCGTGTATCGGTTGACTGTTTCAAAACGAAAAAATATCGATGTTTGTCAAAATGTCAATGTCACGTCACTCCCGTCAAGTCCCGTCATTCGTTTTCGTACTCGTGCGGATGTGCTTATTATTCGATTTCTGCTATTTTTCTGACGACTTTGGATTGATTTTACGGACTTGGACACCGATTGCTTATCGACTGGATAATGATGAATTGCGTGAGTTGTGGTATCCCTACTGATCGTAGCAACGCTACTGGAAGTGTGCCTTTACATGATGAAGCAGTGAAGCAGTTCTTTCCATAATAAGGGCAAGGACTGTCGTCAAACAGTGGCAAGGTACCAAAATACCATCACACCTCCAGCACCATTCCTGTATGATATATTAATTGAGTATGAAAATGAAGACGAATAAAATATTGAAAAAATAACTTGTTTTTATTTTACCTACCTAATTCCTTTTTTGTGCTATGCAATAATATGCTAATAGTAACATACAAGTATGTTTACAAACAATTAAATCAATGTGTTTATTTGATTATGGTATTTACAATACATTTTGGCGTTTTATAGGTACAATTCTTACCATCTGCCGCATAACCTAACCTAGTGACCCAAAAACTTATTTTCTTCCTAATTCCCATAGAATTAAAAAAAAAATCTTTCTGATATGAATATGTTTGTGTTTTATCTATTAAATAATACATAAATGATTACTGTTCATATTTGGCCCAACGATGTATGGATTTCTGGCGATCTCCTTTATTGGCACATGCCACAAGTGCACAAAAGCCTCAATCTGCGCCAAATAGGCCCAGTAGGTGCAGAGATCCTTTTTTTTTGGGATGGGAAATCATCAAATGACTCCTCCCGCTCTGGGCGGAGCGGAAGGGAGTGTCTGACTTTTACTGACTAAAACCCATCCATGTTCCTTCTTTTGCCCTTTATGTTCCAGGGCCGCGGTATCTCTTTCGAACAGTCCGCAGCCCTGGCAGGCATCGGCCCTTGCGGGCCCCTCCTGCTTGCTGACATCTCTTTGAGGCGCGCGTGGAACACGAACGCGCCGTCGACACGGCCTGTCGTCATAAGACGGACGGACGGCGAGCTAGCCCATTACTCACCATCCACAGGCCCGCGCCTACAGTAGTAGGTGCAGATCCTGCAATCTTTATCCGTCAAATTTGGTGTCCGGAGCCATGCCCGCAATTTTTACGTTCTAGTTGGACCGTAATATTCCTAATATATAACAGTAAAGATGTACAATAATTAATTAAAAAGAAATACCTAATTAAATAAAACTGTTTGTCAATTTGAGCCCCAAGAACCTCTAACGTAAGGAATTGAAAATGCTGCAAGTTATTGAGCTTGTAAACGAAAACCAAGAACAATAGAGACGCATTATTTTTGCAAACGACAGCTGAGAAGCTGTTCTTCACTCTGGCGTGTGCAAACATTGCAGATGTATTGCAATATCGTGGCAGTCACAAAAGCGCCCTAAATGCGTTATTGTATTGAACACGCAACGCATTGGTGGCACGATTAGTACAGTTAATCCATAGGGCGCTCGAGTACAGAGGTGCGTAGTAGCAAGTTTGATACTGTATGTTTAATTTACCAGAGCGTCGCGTGTTACCTGATAGCTTGCAACAATTGATAGTAGAACACTTGACACTAAATGAATTAGATAGCAATAGTTAATTTTCTCTATTTTCTTAATAGTAATTAAACCCATAAAAGGAAAGAACAACCATTTTGTTGCACAGTTTAAAAATAAATTGGATAGTTGGAGTACGATATTTAAAATACAATAGAACCATGAAGACTTTAACAATTGTAAGTACTATTTATTTTATTCTTTATTATAAGTGGCATGTAAAAACATTGAAATGTCTGGACTATTTAAGCTAAACATGAATGATGAATGCATCTTGCACATAACCGTCTCAAAACACATGTTCTACATGCTGGTGAAAACCTCACAAAAATCCATTGTTTGAATAGAAGAATCACACCGGGCTTTATATTGAATAGGTTTATTAGAATAAAATCTAGACTTTAAATAAGAAATATACGTTAGTAATCACAAATCTGCCTTCAGCAAACTGACTGATTGGGACCAGCAGTTTAGGCTGTGTGGTGATATATCAACACACAGCCCAACCTGCTGGTTCTAGAGACATGAAACTTAGCGAGTGTGTTTTTTGTGATGAATAAGTATACAATTAGAAAGGATTTTTGGGAATTCCACCCCTAAAGGGGTAAAATAGGCGATGTAAGTTAAATGAAAGTCCGTCAGTTTTGAAGTTAGGATCTTCAAATTTTGTGTTTCGGCTGACGATTAAAAATTAATTTATACGTGTCTCAGCGTTTTTGATAATTCTACCCCCGAAGGTTTAAAAAGGGGGATGAAGGTATGTAACTATGTTTGTTACTGTAACCTGGATTCCTTTAGGTTACTATAGGTTTATCCCGGTAGTACCTACGTTCCCGTCGGATATTTGTCGGTATCCACACGGGTGAAGCTGCGGGCAAAAGATAGTAATATTATAAATAGGTAAAAGTTTGTATGTAGGGGGTAATCTTCGAAACAAGTGATTCGATTCCAAAAATTCTTTCACTAAATTATCCCTGAATGTCATAGGCTAAATTAATTTATATAATGGATAATTTTCGTTCATAACGGGAGAAAATCTTCGGGCTAAAACTAGAGAATAATATAATATAGTAGTCGCAAGCTCGACTGTTGATCATGAGGTCCTGGTTTCGATGCCTGGGTCAGGTAAAGTGTTATTGGTTTTTTTCCATCAGGAACTACTCAAGAACAGCCACAGTGTCTAGATTTATGCCCAGTTGTTGGCAATAGACATAACTGGCGAAATGTGGGTGTACTACTAGATGCACCTTTACCTAACCCTCCGGGGATTACAGGTATGATGATAATGTTTTTTTTTTGCAGATTCTCATGTGCTCGATAACGTTCTCTTCGGTAGCAGACGGTCAGTTGGTCGGACCTGGTAATTTCTTTGATCGTATATTTAGAAGAGGAAGAAATATTACTACTACTACTACTATGGCGCCTGAAACTGCTTTCACAGAAGAAATAGAAATTAATACTGCGTTCACAGAACAAGGAGTGGCCACTTCTAATACCACAGAAGAAATAAAAATAAATACTACTTTCACAGAACAAAGAGAGGAATTTTTTACTACCACAGAACAAAGTAGAAATTATACTGATTTCACAGAATAAGGAGAGGACACTTCTAATACCACAGAAGAAATAGAAATTAATACTGATTTCACAGAATAAGGAGAGGACACTTCTAATACCACAGAAGAAATAGCAATTAATACTCCTTTCACAGAGCAAGGAGAGGAGACTTCTAATACCTTTTTATTATATTTTTCTTCCTCTCCTTGTTCTGTGTAAGCAGTGTTAAATAAGAACTTACAATAAAAATATAATTAAAATTACAATAGCATAAGTAATGTATTTATGAAATAATATTGATAATATTGTTATCCGAAATGAGAGTAAATCCGTGGGTTTACCACATTTATAGGTAGATCATATTCACAGAAATCACAGAATACGTGTTACTGAGGATACGCTGCTTTTACTGCCTACTTGGTGCTTTTGCTGAACATGAGGTCCCGGGTTCGATTCCCAGGTTGAGCACAGTACACCTCTGTCCTTCTGGGATTACTAGCGTGATGTCAAGTTAAACAACATACAACAGTATAGATTTACGACTCCGTTTCAATTACTTTGGCAATCTCAAAACCCAATTCTGGGTTAAGCTCGCCATTGTACATAAGCTATTTTATTGCAATTTGTATCCAAATTTGTTATTTTGTGTGCAATAAAGAATAAGAATAAGAACAATCTTATCATTTCCTTTTTTCATGTCTGTATATAGACTGGGTATTTACAGAAATGAAAAATAAGAAATTCAGTCTGTTTGATACATGCTCAATTGAAAAAAGATAATTATTCGTTCAATCTGAATTTACATGATAAAATAATAATAAACCATCCATAACATAATCAACTGGATTACCGGCAGGGTTGCCAACTTTTACTCACGGATATTGCGGGTAAACAGGAATTTATTTATTTATTAAAACTTTATGCACATATGTACCTACATAGGCGGATTTAATGCCTTTATTTATATGCGGGACTTGACAAAAAAACCGAGACCTGCCTCCAAATACACAAAAACGAGTTAAAAACAATTTTAATCATTTTCTTAACAGTTTTATTTAACACTAGCTGTTGCCCTCGACCTTCGTTCCTTCGGTAAAATGTGGAGAACTTGGTTATACATAAATATGAAACATCTACGTATCTTTGACCCATGTTTGCAAAGCAATAAATGATTTGATTAAATTTTTTTTTCGTTCGCATATAATTATTACCTATAAAAAAAAATACTTCCCTTTTTGAATCGGACTTTGCTAATTTCAAGGGTTTTAATTTTTTTCATTATTTGAGCCACGGAAGCGGGACGTCCGGGTCACACGGGAGTCTGGATGGTTGGCAACCCTGGTAAAGCTATAGACCTCTCTCTGATAAGGAATGGGTCATATTCCACCACACAGACCCAGTGCATGTTGGTAGATGTCACATGTCGTCTCTTGGTTCCCGGTACCTCACGATGGTCACCACCGTTTTAAGAGCGGTGTTGATAAAATAAATTACCACAAAGTACAACTTGTAAGTTGCGTTACCGCTTGTCTCCATTCCAGGAACACTAGAGACGCATTATTTTTGCGCACGACAGCTGAGAAGCTGTTCTTCACTCTGGCTTGTGCAAACATTGCAGATGTATTGTAATATCGTGGCAGTCACAAAAGCGCCATAAGTGCGTTATTGCATTGAACACGCAACGCATTGGTGGCACGATTAGTACAGTTGATCCATAGGGCGCTCGAGTACAAAGATGCGCAGTAACAATATAAAAACATCTTTTTAAATTATTGATATGCATAGCGTACTATAGGCGTGTTAAAAACATGTTAGGTATATTCAATAAAAAGGTTGCGAGTCCCTGTGATAGGAAAGTGTTGGTCGGTAGACCGAATGTTTACTTACCTAGAAACCTTATCTCTATTGCATTTCCATGAGGATTTTTGTTGCAAAGGCTTTCTTGACAAATTAGGAGGTGTTTCAACAATTTGGATTAAGTTTTCATCCATTTCTTATATCAAATTTTAATTAAAATCACACCGCACACACGTTATCGTAAAAAGAACAGATTGACATTAAAAAAAAGATGGCTGACCCGCCAAAGAGAACCCTCGGCGCTGATTGGCCAACTTGGATTTGACTAAATTCGAATGTTAACAGTACTGGATTTGGCTAATTATGATACCAATGCCGTTTTTGAAATATTTTTTTCTTAACTATATCGTGGATTTGGCTGTTTTTGAAAAGCATTCATTTAATATTTACATGCCGACGAATATTTCGTTATACGTAGTTTAAAAATGATTTATTTTGGATTTGACTAGTTTTGATACCAATCAACTCATGATAGCTTGCAAGAATTGATAGTAGAACACTTGGATAATTTATTGTGTCTGTTAATTATTTTACTCTATTTTCTTAATAGTAACTAAACCCATTAAATTAATTTACTTTGTTTATTACTTTGTCAATTAAATTACTTGATTTTATTGCATGAAATAAAAACAGCTTATTTATTTTTATTTTATCAACTAAACCCACAAAAGGAAAGGACAACCATTTTGTTGCACAGTTTAAAAATAAATTGAATAGTTGGAGTACGATTTAAAATATAATAGAACCATGAAGACTATAACAATTGTAAGTAGTACTTATTTTGTTCTTTATTATAAGTGGCATGTTATTGAAATGTCTGGACTATTTAAGCTAAACATGAATGACGAATGCATCTTGCACATAACCCTCCCAAAACACATGTTCTACATGCTGGTGAAAATCTCACAAAAACCTATTGTGTGATTAGAAGAATCTAACCGGGCTTTATGTTGAATAGGTTTAATAAAATAAAATCTAGACTTTAAATAAGAAATAGACGATAGTAATCACAAATCTGCCTTGAGCAAGTGACCAAGCTTGGTAATCAATGCTCTGCGAAGAGACTTTGCACTGTAGATGGACAGTAATGGGCTTGTATTTAACAAAAGTAAATAATAAGACGATATTTCAATATAATTATTTATAATGGTAACTGACTGACTGACTTGGTAATATATCAACACACAGCCCAAACCGCTGGTTCTAGAGACATGAAACTTGGAGGGTGTGTTCTTTGTGGGGAATAAGTATCCACTTAGAAAGGATTTTTGGGAATTCCACCCCTAAAGAGGTTTATTAGGCGCTAGAACTTTTATATGAAAGTCTGTCAGTTTTGAAGTTAGGATCTTCTAATTTTGTTTCGGCTGAAGAATGAAAATTAATTTATACGTGTCTCAGCGTATTTGATAATTCTACCCCCGAAGAGTTAAAAAGGGAGATGAAGGTATGTAACTATGTTTGTTACTGTAACCTGGATTAACCTATAGGTAGCATTTTAATCCCGGTAGTACGTTCCAGTCGGATATTTTTCAACATGCACGCGAGAGAAGCTGCGGGCAAAAGCTAGTAATATTATAAATAGGTAAAAATTTGTATGTAGGGCGTAATCTTCGAAACTACTGATTCGATTCCAAAAATTCTTTCACTAAATTATTCCCGAATGTCATAGGCTACATTTAATTCGACACCGTGGGATAATTTTCGTACATAACGGTAGTAAATCCGCGGGCTAAACCTACAGATCAATATAATATACGAGTAGTAATCGCAAGCTCGACTGTTGATTATGAGGTCCTGGTTTCGATTCCCGGGTCAGGTAAAGTGTTATTGTTTTTTTTCCATCAGGAATTACTCAAGAACAACCACGGTATCTAGATTTATGCCCAGTTGTTGGCAATAAGCTCACCCCCTGTTACATGGAACTTAAACATAACTGGCGAAATGTGATTGTACTACACCTTACACACCTACCCACCTTATACAGTTTTGCCTAACCCTCCGAGGATTACAGGATTGATCAGATGATTATGTTTTTTTTTTTTCAGATTCTCATGTGCTCGATAACGTTCTCTTCGGTAGCAGACGGTCAGTTTATCAGACCTGAAATTCTCTTTGATCTTATATTTAGAAGAGGAAGAAGTACTACCACTACTACTAGGGTGCCGTCAACAGTCACATCTCGAGTAATGCAATCTTCAAATATTACATCAAGTTCCACAAAGGCAGTTAGTGTTACTACAGATAGAATGACTGTTTCCACTCAACAAACTACTAATTCCACACAAAGAAGTACTGTACCCATTCAAGAACAAGACATTAATAATACGACAGAAAATCAAAAAATAACAACTGCTTTTACAGAACAAGCAAATTACACTTCTAATGCCACAGAAGAAATAGAAATTAATACTGCGTTCACAGAACAAGGACAGGACACTTCTAATACCACAGAAGAAATAGAAATTAGTACTGCTTTCACAGAACAAGGAGAAGACACTTCTAATACCACAGAAGAAATAGAAATTAGTACTACTTTCACAGAACAAGGAGAAGACACTTCTAATACCACAGAAGAAATAGAAATTAGTACTGCTTTCACAGAACAAGAAAATTACACTTCTAATGCCACAGAAGAAATAGAAATTAATACTGCGTTCACAGAACAAGGAGAGGACACTTCTAATACCACAGAAGAAATAGAAATTAATACTGCGTTCACAGAACAAGGAGAGGACACTTCTAATACCACAGAAGAAATAGAAATTAATACTGCTTTCACAGAACCAGAAGAGGACACTTATAATACCACAAAAGAAATAGAAATTAGTACTGCTTTCACAGAACAAGGAGAGGACATTTCTAATACCACAGAAGAAATATAAATTAATACTGTTTTTGCAGAACAAGGAGAGGACTCTTCTAATACCACAGAAGAACTAAATACTACAATACATACATAAGTGATGTATTGATAAAATAATATTGATAATATTGTTATCCGAAATGACGGTAAATCCGTGGGTCTATCACATTTATAGTTATATCATATTCACAGAATACGTTTTACTGAGGCTACGTTGCTTTTACTGCCTACTTGGTCAAGTGATGGTCGACTGCTGAGCCCGGGTCCGAGGAGGTCCCTGGTTCGATTCTCAAGTTGAGCAAAGTACACCTCTGCCCTTCTGGGATTACTAGCGTGATGTCAAGTTATACAACATACAACAGTATAGATTTACGACTCCGTTTTAATTACTTTGGTAATCTTATCATTTCCTTTTTTCATGTCTGTATATAGACTGGGTATTTACAGAAATGAAATATAGGAAATTCAGTCTGTTTGATACATTCTCAATAGAAAAAAGATAATTATTCACTCAATCTGAATTTACATGATAAAATAATAATAAACCATGTATAACATAATCAACTGTAGTACCGGCAGGGCCTACTTATATTCACGGATATTGCGGAAAATCAGAAATTTATATTCTAAGACTTGACAAAAAAACCGGGATCTACCTCCAAACACACAGAAACGAAAGAAAAAAAAATGTAATAATTTTCTTAACAGTTTCATTTAACACTAGCTGTTGCCTTTGCCCGTCGTTCGCGTAAAATTATTATAAAAAAATTTACTTCCCTTTTTAAAATCGTTGTAAATGTATTTTGTAACCCTGGATAATCTTTAATCAAAATATTAATTATTTACAAACTACAAAACTATAATAGAAATAAATATGTACAAGTATAAAAGGGTTACAGGGCATCCAAAAATTCGTCCGCATCGCTGTCAACAGGAAAAGTGCCCAGAAGGCTGGCAGCATTACCACGTTGGATGGCAATGCTGATTCTACTTCCCTTTTTGAATCGGACTTTACTAATTTCAAGGGTTTTAATATTTTTTCATTATTTGTGCCACAGAAGCGGGACGTCCGGCTCACACGGGAGTCGGGATGGTTGGCAACCCTGGTAAAGCTATAAACCTCTCTCTGATAAGGAGTAGGTCATATTCCACCACACAGACCCAGTGCATGTTGGTAGATGTCACATGTCGTCTCTTGGTTCTAAGACATACTGGTTACCTCACGATGGACACCACCGTTTTGAGAGCAGTGTTGATAAAAATTAACACAAAGTTCAACTTGTGAGTCTGGTTACCTTTTATCTCCATTTCAACTTTAATACTAATTGGTCTATAGGTCGCAAGTGCGACTGCTCAGCAAGAAGTCCTTCGATTCCTAGGTCGGCAAAAGTGTTATTGGGTTTTTCCGCTCAGAAATTCTCAGTAGCACCCCTCGGGGATTACTGGCGTGATGATTGATGATGAGAGATGATTACGATGATGATTTATAATTACGAGAGTAGCTTTGTTTGTCTCCCTATTACTTGTTTTACGCAGCTGAACGGATTTTGCTGAAAGTCATACAGAAACACGATGACATGGGATAGGATAGCTTTTATCCGTGTAGTATGTTCCTACTACTACGCAGGCGGTGCCACGGGCAAAAGAAAATATGTTATAAAAACGGCCCAAATCTATTTTGTCCATAAGTAAACTAATTTAAATGCGGCAATAAAAAGGTTTATTTTCGTATTTATTGACCTAGGTCTACTATAAAAGACAAGCCTTATCTTTGCTTCCTCACTTTACAAATTTTTGTCGTTGGTATATGTCAAAGAGTCAAATAAAACAAAATCGGAACTAATAACTATGAAGACTGCAGCAATTGTAAGTCAAAAATTATAATTAAAAAAAAAAACAGAATATCGCTGCTCTAGTAGTTTTGAGTTAATCATACTTCTACCTAAGTGTTTACTGTCAGTAATTCAATTGTTGGTATTTGAAATGTGGTTAACTTATAGAATAATAGCTTAGTAATGAGTTTGGGAGTTATTTATATTTCAACAGGAATAACATTATTTTTTAAATCACTGCACATTACTTTTTTAATATGCATAAATGTCTAATTTTACATCAATATATGAGCGAATTTGAATCAGATACAACAGCATATTTTTTACCTGAAAATAACTTATCTCAGTTTGTTTTTTTCTTTCTATTGAACTAAGGCAACGATATAATCAATGCGTTCAAAATGGAACATTCGTTTCAAAACATTTCTTATTTTTTGTCAAGTCAACCTATAGCTGTACGTGTTCACTGCTACACATTAGGAAACTGTAGTCAGGTTCAAGTAGCTTGAGCTGCAGTTAAGGTCCGGTCCTTTCTTCGTCTCGCTTGGCCAGCGTTGTCTCTGCGAGCATTAACCTCCAAGGCCCTTAATCATCACATCAGACCGGGATCTCCCACTGCTGGGTACAGGCCTCCTCTTTCTTCTGCCACACTTCCTATTTCTACGCGTCCCTTATCCAGTTGTTTCCCGACGATATCATCGACCCAACGAGCTTTAGAACGGCCCAGGTTTCTTTGACCTAACTTCGTCCACCACTCGGTCAAAGCTTTCCTCCATCTGCCATTTCCGTGTCTAGCCAGATTTCCAGGCCCTTGAAACTCTGATAATCAACTGTATGGCGATACAGTTGATTATCAGAGTTTCACAATAATATTTCTCCTGGGTTGCATTCTGTTAGAGTGGAACTCGCCTCATGCTGGGAAAGGGCTAGGCAGATGATCAACTCAAATCTATCACAGTTCGCTATCTGAACATAGGCTGCTCTCAGCCCGCACCACAACACCCTATGCGGAAGGCAGAGCTTCTACATCCAGTCTCACCCACCCACGTTTTTAAGGTCGTCGTTCCATTTTCAGATGATGAATATTTAATTTGGGTGGCTAATTAACATAAGCAACTCGGGTCGATCTTCAGGTTAAGCCGCACTTGCCTAGGTTGGTCCGTGCCGAGTTTTCTCTTAAACCGTTAGTCTCGGCTGTAGATTAGATCAATTCA
Source organism: Eurois occulta (assembly GCA_950022335.1). Taxonomy (NCBI): domain Eukaryota; kingdom Metazoa; phylum Arthropoda; class Insecta; order Lepidoptera; family Noctuidae; genus Eurois; species Eurois occulta. The sequence continues at coordinate 3,124,642 of OX465482.1, forward strand.
ATCAATTGGGTCAATTACATCTTTGGCAGTCGTTAAGTAGTCTGTATACCATGTCATATCTTAAGTGTAGGTTACAGTGGCGAAGGTTCCATACAACTCGATTCCTACCGGCTTCCCTTTGAAAAATGGCACAGTCAGTATTCTAGACAAATAATATAATCACATTAAGATAATTATGTACTACGGCTTACCTCTTACAAAAATTGACCCTTCGCTACTGGTAGGTTACATTCATCTTGGGGTGACACTGTCACCATTTCGGTTAACCAATATTCTCAAATGCCAGTGATAATTTTTTTTTTCAGATTCTCGTGTGCATAATAGCTTTCGCTACGGTAACAGACAGTCAGATAATTTTCAAACCTGGCTCCTGGTTACAAAAAATATTTAATATAAAAACTACTAGTACTACTGTTTTATCGACAACAGTAACTACGCCAATTCCATCGACAGTGAGTTCCATTTCCACTCAAGATACTACCATAGATTCAACCGTAGTTTCAAATGATTTCTGAAAAATTTTACCTAAGATAGTGGATTAATGATCAAAATATGTTATGTTGTGAAAGGTACAGGTTCTTACTCTAAATAATATAAAAATAAAACTGTAAAAGAATAAATACTTGTCTTTTTTTTTTCTTCATACGTCGGTGGCCCAGCGGTGGCGGCCCCGACTTACGAGCAGTAAGTTGTGTGAACCTAAGCAGGTGCATTACTTTGTGTAATTTATTTCATCACCACTGCTCTCAAAACGGTGAAGAGAAACCGGCACGTTCTAAAACCAAACAATCGAACACCTGTGACATCTACCAACCCGCACTGGACCCGCGTGGTGGATTATAGCCCACTCCCTCTCTTAGAGAGGAGGCTGGTGTCCTAGCAGTGGGAAAATTAGAGGCTGATTATGCTTATGCTGCCTTCCCTTCAGCTTACCCTTCTTTCCCTTCCCTATTCTTGTCCCATGTTACCATGTTTCACGCCAGTAATCCGCGGATGGTGGGGGGAGAGGCTTATCCAATACTACTACCCGCATTTTGCCAGTTAAGTCCCATGTAATAGGGGCGAGCCTGTAGCCATCAACTGCGATCAAGCCCGGACTCCGCGGCTGCTACTAAGAAATTTATGATTGAAACACGAAATTGCACTACCAGGGAATCGGTCCCAGGACGGATGTTTAACAGTAGCGCTTTACCACAAGCCCAGTTTTTGAAATGGCAAAAAATCTTCAATTTTATGTGTCGCCCACCTACAACAACGATAAATACTATTCTATTACTTATGTTGAAAAAAAAACCGGCCAATTGCGAGTCGGACTCGCGCACGAAGGGTTCCGTACCATTATCTATAAAAACGGCAAAAAAATCATATCTGTTGTATGGGAGCCCCCCTTAATATATATTTTTTTTTAATTTTTAGTATTTGTTGTTATAGCGGCAATAGTAATATATCATTTGTGAAAATTTCAGCTTTCTAGCTATCACGGTTTATGAGATACAGCCTGGAGACAGACAGACAGACAGACAGACAGCGAAGTCTTAGTAATAGGGTCCCGTTTTACCCTTTGGGTACGGAACCCTAAAAAAACATAAAAGGCATCTTTATGAAGCCGATTTACTGGCCCCACTGTCGCACAGAAAGGAAAAAATATGATTAACGCGCCGGACCAAATGGCGTGAATCGAACCGAGCACTTAGGCCGAAAGCTAGGCAATGTCTAGACATAAATCATACGGTGACAGCTTATTTACACCGGGATGATGGCTTAAGCCCATTTCACAGTCTCTAAGCGTCGCCTAAATATTCTAGCACTATTGGAATTTGAAACTTCGGCGGTGGGCTGAGCGTCGAAAATCTTTCAGAGTAGGTATGTGGGTTAGTTGAAATAGGTGGAAAGCCTATAAGCTAAGTGGGCTTTTAGATGTTCTTGCCAATCTGTATCTAGCATGAGTGAAATTACTTACTTTTGACGTTATAGGCTATGGATGAGTGCTTTTCTAATTGATTATCAATGACAGGAGAAAAACGTAGTACGTAATATCACGTATATTGTATTCTTTAAAAAGGTAGGTGAATGTGTAGCACTAGTATTACGCTTTGCTAGAGCCTATACTGATCCTATGAATGTATAGATTCTATTGCAGAAGGACATTATCCTATACTATTAAATTAGAAGTATTAGTATATTTGTTATCACGTTATCGAAAACGGCTATGACGCTTTCGATGAAAGTTGCAATATGGGGGTTTACGGGGACGAAAAACAATGTAAGTACCTAGTTAGGTCTCATATCTGAGAAAATTCATTTTCTCTACTTCTCTTGCGACCACTAGATCAACGTGCCTGAAAAATTTTGTTAAAAGACCATAACCAAGAAATAAAGAACTCCGGTGAATATGGTGGTACGTCACATTTCTCTTTTTTTTTAATACACGAAATTTGAACTATTAACGAAAATCTTAACGAAAATATGTCCAACTTCATCTGTATGAACTTATGAACATGTAACATTTGCAAAATATGTGACGTCACACTAGGGAGGGGGGAGGGGGTAAAAAAATCATGAAATTCGTGTGAAGTGATTTGTGGATGGCCCCTTAAGGCATTTAAAATGCATAGGTGACTCCGGGAGGGGACGCCATAGGAAGACATACACTGACCTTATTAGTGAGGTTCTTCAGAAAGGTCTGTTGCGTCCCAATCGACGTGCATGTGTGACCAGGGGCGTCGAAAATGGCCGCTTTAGCAGAATCATATAGGATAATAATATGAACCCCGTTAAAATTCTTAAAACGGTCTCAGACGCAGTTAATATTATGAATTGTCGTAACTTAATTCATATACTATTATTCTATTATGATTCTGCTAAAGCAGCTCTTTTAGGCTCTCAGGGGGTTACTATGACGTCTTAAAGCAGGAGTAATTACAGTGTTGGAAAGAGACAGAGCTATCAGGTCGTTTAGCGCCATCTCTTTCTCACACTATAATTACTCCACCAGATGTATGAACATAGACGAGGCAAAAGCGGTATGCAAGGATCGTCGCAGGTCCGAGCCGCCGCGGGAGACGCCCCGGACGTCGGGGGCCACGTGGTGGCTCTCGGCCACCGTAGGCGCGGGCCTGTGGACGGTGAATAATGGGTTAGCTCGCCGTTCCACGCACGCCTGAAAAATATGTCAGCAAACCAGAGGGGTCCACAAGGGCCTATGCTTGCCAGAGCTGCGGGACTGTTCGAAAGAGATACCGCGGCCCTGGAACACAAAGGGCAGAAGAAGGTACATGGATGGGTTTTATTCAGTAAAAGTCTGACACTCCCTTCCGCTCCACCTAGAGCGGGAGGGGTCATTTGACGATTTCCCATCAGAAACAAAAAGGATCGTCGCAGGTTACATTCTATGGTTTCTGCCTACCCCCATGAGAAAAGGGCGTGAGCTTATGTATGAATGCAGGTAAATACAAAATTATAATTGTTTTGTAAAAAAAAACTCAGGGAGCAACAGTTTACACCGCTGCCTAAACCTTGGCGGATAACAAATAGTAGTCAAATACACGAGGAAACGACGATTGTATTCATGAAAAACGACTTATCGCTTTTGTCAATGCCACCAGAAAAAATAAATAAGCGTAAATTCTGTTTCGTTCTCTTTTACATAACCATTGTGAAAAATTTTCGGGTAGACCACATAACCAGAAAAATGTTTATATTCGTAGTTAAAAAATCAGCCAGTTAAGCCTTTGCGTGCCCTCAGAACACGGAAATACCGCGCCAGCAGTGTCCATTGAGGCATCTGTATACTCTCTTAAGGTTGCACTAAAAGTGACAATAGTATTTCATCACTAGATAGCAGGTGGTTTAAGGTGTGGCTGCTGCTCTAACAAGTCATCACACTTATACGACATTCAGCCTTGGCCATATCATATAAGCCTCATTTGGTTCGGCGGTGTTGAGACGCGTCATCCGAATCGAAATAAGGCGATTTTCGCTTTCATTACTTAAACATAACACTTAGCAGTACCAAAGTTGGATGTCATACTGACGATGTCTGTTTGAATAATATTAGATATGCGTTATGCCATAAACTATTCTGATGTTCCCGGTGTCTCGCTCTGTGGTCCGATAGCATGGTTGATTAAGTTTAAAGTACTTGGGTCATTGGGTCAGTGATGATCTTAAGGACAATATGCATATAGAGAGGGAGCGCAGGTCGTTGGCTGTTCGATGTAACACGCTGGTTCGAAAATTTGCACGGTGTACAAATCAAGTTAAATTCAATCTTTTCAAAGCTTTCTGTCAGTCATTCAGACAAACAGAGGACATACAGCGATCTGCGTGTCCAATATAATAACGCGTTAAGATACTGTTGGGGTTGGCGTGGCATTGTAGTGCGTCCACTATGTTTGCGGAGGCGCGCACAGACGATTTTTACGCCATTGTAAGAAAAAACACCGCCTCCATAGCCGGCCGGTCACGCACCGCCACCAACGGTCTCCTGAGCGTGTTCTCAGATCGGTGGGACTCCCCTCTGCTGCTGAATAAGGATCCATATCGATTTAGAAATTAAATTATTATTTCCTTTTCACTAATACTAGTTATTAAGTTATTTTGTTGAAACTAACACTATGTATCTCTGAAATAAAGAATTTGAATTGAATTAAATAAGCTTTTTATGACGATGCTGATGTCGATAAGTCTGTTCACCTCCTAAATACACCTCTCAGTGGCCTTTAAACAACCATGAAGGTCTATTCAGAATTTTAATTACAAAAAGGATTCTCATCATCTGCCTAGCCTTTTCCTAACTATGTTTGGCTCGGCTTCCAGTCTAACTGGATGCAGCTGAGTATGAGTATTTTACATCGAGCGACTGCGTATCTTACCTCCACCATCCAGTTAGTAGTGGTTAATACGATACTTCTTGCTAAGACTGGTTATGAGACTTTCGGGCCACTGACCACCTGTAACGACTGTCAAAGATCTACAAATGACAGTCCGGACCAACGGCTTAACGTGCTTTCCCAGGCACGGAGTAAACTCGGTATGTAAAAGGTGGTCAAACATGCGCGAACCAACCTAGGTAAGCACGGCTTTACCTAAGGTCGACCCGAGTGGCTGTTCAGAAGCCACGAGCTCTTCCTATAACACAGTTCTAAAACACAAAAATATGAAACTGTCATCCAGTTTCCCTTGTTATTCATACCTTTCTAAGAGCTTTTAGCTTGTTTAGATAAATCACGCCGCTCCACAAAGTGCGTCGGAGCTCAAATGTGCTCATATCTCTTAATAAAACTATTTTATGAATATTTTCTCTTTTACGAAGTTTGCAAATGGCTGTTCTCTGCTGCTGTGTGTTCTTGGCTGTATATGAGAACTTTTTTAGTGCAAATAAAAGAGGAATTAGATGTAAAACGGAATGTCGGATTTATTTGTTTTTTTTTTTTACCGTGCTTTTACTAATGGTAAAACCGAACAGCTTAACTGATGCGCAAATAGATAAAGGTGTAGTAAGACTTTTTTTATTCTGAATGGATGACTATAAGGGCAGAGAAAGACCAAAGAAATGCTGGATGGAATGTGTGGAAGACGATTATGGATCAAAGGAGATGACTGGGCTGGCAACTTATATAGAAGTCATCATCTGCCTAGCCTTTTCCCAAACAATGTTGGGGTCGGCTTCCGTTCCTACCGGATGCAGCTGAATACCAGTATTTTACATGGAGCGACTGCCTATCTGACCTCCACAACCCAGTTAGTACTGGGTAATACGATACTCCTTGGTAAGACTGGTAGTGAGACTTTCGGGCCACTGACCACCTGTAACGACTGTCAAAGATCTACAAATGACAGTCTGGACCAACGGCTTAACGCGATTTCCGAGGCACGGAGGAAACTCATTATATGGAATGATGGTCATCCATCCACGGATCGACCTCGGCACGCACAGTTTAAACTAGCCATAAGCTCCTAACTAAGAAGACTAAGGAGAAAGATTCATTGCGCAGACCTCAAGTGTGATGAGGGCGGAATAATTACAAGGCAGATCACTGAAACACATCGTCGAAAAATATCGTTCACATTATGAAGCGATTGTAAGGATCTCAATCAAAAATTATGCCATACAGCCTGCATCGTGGAAAACGTTAGTCCGAAGACAAACTAAGAGTCAATGGATAAAAAAAATATATATATTATAGGATCTGTTTCAGCTAATCATTATTTTTTTATTATAAACCTATCCGTTTTTATTCAATAAAAAATAGTTTAAATTCTAATGATAACCTGTTCTACGTCAAAATAATGTAATTACTCGAAGAATAGGGAACGTAATTGATAGAAAACTAGTTTGAAGTCGTCTAAATGCAAAAAAAAAAACTGTAGTTTCAGGTGCTTATCTTAATGAGAAACGTGGAAAATTAGTTTTGTATGACATATTAGATAAAACTGTAAAAGGAAATTTGAGCAAAGGTCTTCTTCTTTATCGTGTGGCTAGTACCTAACCTGGTGTCAGAGTTTTTATGCCGCCCATGGGCCTCTGACTTGGCTTTACATGCCGTTGAGAAATATCTCTCAGGCATGCTGGTTTCCTCACGATGTTTTCCTTCACCGAAGCAAGTGATAATTTTACAAGACGCACATGAAATCGAAAAATCAGAGTTGCTTGTCTTGAATTCGAACTTGAGATCTATGACTTAGCAGTTCGACAGACACATCACTAGGCTACACACACACACACTACACTGCTTTACCTATATAGGTTAGTCTAGTAATTATATCAGCTCTTGAAACTGTTTTGCTGAAATTAGCATAAGCGTAATCGGTGTATGTTCCCATTACTGTCGGCACGTTTGGCGCAGTGGCGAGCGATTGGCTGCTGCGCTGCGTGTCGTGGGAACGATTCTCGTACGGAACAAATATTTGTATGGCCTACAGGTAGTTGTTCTGGGTCTGTTTATTTGTGTTTGTGAGTTTAAATGTTTGTTAACACACCCTTGAATTGATACAAGAGAAGTTCAAAGCGTAGAGTAACGTTTTTAAAAATGAAATTGCTCTGACACAGTTCTCTTTCAGAACTCAAGATCACGATATTACCATCCGATCCGATCACACTTGAAAACTCAACCAATAGGGAACTAATATTTAAAGCCCACAAAAAAATGCATCAGGGCAATGTTTGGGTTAAAATTTACAGATACATATATCTGTAAACCTTTTTTATTAAATGTAAAATACTGAAACTAACCTGTATGTACGAGTATACGAAGTATTCGTTAAAACCACGCCTAATTTATTTTCTAAGCTATCTGACGGAAATAACCGGGGTCGACGACACGTCAATAGCTCTGATGCATAATAGTGGTTTTTGTATGGTACCAACTATTTATGACCATATACTGATATACCAGAATCAATTAAAATACACTTCTCATCAAAAAAATCGAAACACTTTCGTTTTTATTGTTTTTGTCCTAATTTTTTACAAAAGAGAATTAATTCCATGAAAAAAAAAACATTATTGTGTAGCTGGCAGTTTGGTCATTACAGTAAGAAGAAAAAAATCAAAATTCGAAATTAGAATTTCATTTGTTTATCCTATAAATGAAATTAATCACTGTTTTGAGACAAATGTGTATTTAGGGTTGGAGTACGTTTCTCGTTTAAAAACTAAAAATTAGCGCTTGTCTTTAAACTTTTTGTTTCTTATTTCATTTACTGTGACTTTGGGACGTCTGAAAAAACTTTTTTTTCTAAAACATATGGATACTTCGCCCGCAGAAGCCGCCCAAGTGGTGGCATTGCTGGATTCTGGACTTAGTCAGCGTGTTGTGGCTGCAAGATTGCATCTAAGCTTATCATCTGTTCATAGAGTCTACAAACGCTATCGGGAGACTGGTTCGTTCACGCGCCGTTCAGGATCTGGCAGGAATCGGGTCACTTCTGAGCGAGATGATCGATTTATTGTAACAACTTCTTTACGAAATCGACGCCTTAACGCTTTTCAACTGCAGCAGCAGCTTCGCGTTGTACGAAGAGTAGCTGTAAGTGACTCTACAATAAGAAGAAGGTTGAAGGAACGCGGATTGGCACCGCATAAGCCAGCGAATGGGCCGAAATTAACTGCAGACCATCGAAGAGCGCGCCTTAACTTTGCACGCGAGCACCTAACTTGGTCATACCTTCAGTGGAGCAAAGTACTGTTTTCTGATGAGTGTAAAATTATGCTGTATGGTAACGACGGAAGGAACAAGGTCTACAGAAGAGATGGAGAACGCTTTGCACAATGCTGCATTGAAGAAAAGGTTAGCTATGGTGGTGGTTCGTGGACGGTTTGGGGAGGAATCAGCGCCGACGGTAAGACAGAACTTGCCTTTGTGTCTGGGCCACGGCTGCCTGCACTAAACTCTCATCGGTACATCGAACAGTGTCTTGAACCTCATGTGATGCCCTATGCACATTTTATTGGCAACGACTTCATATTCATGCACGACAATGCTAGAGCTCACACCGCGGGCGTCGTACGAGATTATCTTACCGAAGTCGGTATCTCCATTATGGTATGGCCAGCAAGAAGCCCGGACATGAATCCCATTGAACATCTATGGGATGAATTAAAGAGACGAATTCGAGCAAGAGATCCAGCCCCAGAAACACTTAGCCAGCTGCAAAATGCAATCCAAGAGGAATGGGATAATATACCACAACATGTGATCGTGACTCTCATCCGATCGATGAAGAACCGTATGGAAGCAGTAATAAGAGCTCGCGGAGGGAATACAAGTTATTAAATAAACGTTTCTTACATTTTTTTTTCATTTACGCGTGTTGTTTTACCCATTTCCTTCATATTCCATACAGGGTAAAAATTACTCATTATACAAAATACGAAACCTATGAAGACTTAATTTGAATTTAGAACAATAACATTAGGATTTAAAAACCTCATACTACTCACTATTAAATGACATTTTACATTTATTCCTAAATATACACATTTTTCTGATAATCCTTATCAAATCATAAACTGCGAGGTGTTTCGATTTTTTTGATGAGAAGTGTATTAAATATTCATCTTTCAAAGAACTTTCTAATAAGTAGATCCTATTATAAAGTAAATGAGTTTCTGAAGGAAAATATACTACTGTAATTTTTAATGTTTGACATTTCCTATTTTTTTATTGGTGCTATTTATTGTTTTGACATTCAATTGTGAAATACACAATTGGATGTCACAACGATGTTTTATGACGAAATATAATTGAATCTTTAACATTTTTTTGTGATAATCTAGTATTTGACATCTAATAATGATATTTTATATTGACCTCTATTAAATTGTTTTTTTCTTTATTACATGACATCTAATTTTGAACTATATTAACTTTTGATGATTAATTGATAATTTATTATAGGTTTCTAATTGTTAACATTGTTTTAATTAATTGTCATTTTATTTTTTACCATAAACTGTAATGGATATGTTATAGTAATTTAAAATTCTAGTTCTTCCTTTAAAATAATACTTTTTAAATTAATAGATTTTGATCAGATTTGTACGCTTCACGGCAAAACATAGAGAACCTAACTAAAAATATTGTAACATCTCACACACCTATGTTACAAATAAAAGTTTCTTATTCTATTCTTATTCTGAGGTCCTGGGTTCGATTCCCAGGTCGGGCAAAGTGTTATTAGGATTTTCCGTCAGGAATTTCTCAGTAGCAGCCACGGAGTCTAGATTTGTGCCCGGTTGATGTCAATAGGCTCGCCCTCTATTACATGGGATTTAAAATAAAATTAGCGAAATGTGGACGTACTAGTAGATACACCTGTGCCTAATCCTTCGGGGACTACAGTCGTGGTGTTATGTATGTGATAAAGAGTATCTCATGATACTGACATAGAGATAAAAAGTATCTCTATGTCAGTACGATCCCCTGGGACAATTACTGAACCCCATATGGACGAAGCCACATGAGTAGGAGTAATATAAAGGAGATGGCCACATATGATAACATGTAACAATATTAACTTTCTACCGGAATGAGCTAAAAATTATAATTTGAAATATGGTTTTAAATTGAATGTGGTTCTAAAACTAGCTCCGTAAACAAGCTGTCAGGTCATAACTAGTTCGTTGTAAAACTAGTAGTTCTAAAGAAGTTACTAAAAAATCGATATCTATTTTGTTTTAGCATTGGTCATGAACATAATAATCATTTATAAAAGAAAAAAGGACATTTGATGAAATTATTGTTGTTTTATAGTAATAGTTATTTATTTATTTAACAATAACATCGTTCAAAATCGTGTATCGGTTGACTGTTTCAAAACGAAAAAATATCGATGTTTGTCAAAATGTCAATGTCAGTAATGTCACGTCACTCCCGTCAAGTCCCGTCATTCGTTTTCGTACTCGTGCGGATGTGCTTATTCGATTTCTGCTATTTTTCTGACGACTTTGGATTGATTTTACGAACTTGGACACCGATTGCTTATCGACTGGATAATGGCGAATTGCGTGAGTTGTGGTATCCCTACTGATCGTAGCAACGCTACTGGAAACTCGCTCTGCCTTTACATGATGAAGCAGTTCTTTCCATAATAAGGGCAAGGACTGTCGTCAAACAGTGGCAAGGTACCAAAATACCATCACACCTCCTGCACCATTCCTGTATGATATATTAATTGAGTATGAAAATGAAGATGAATAAAATATTGAAAAAATTACTTGTTCTTATTTTACCTACCTAATTCCTTTTTTGTGCTATGCAATAATAATTATGCTAATAGTAACATACAAATATGTTTTCAAACAATTAAATCAATGTGTTTATTTGATTATGGTATTTACAATACATTTTGGCGTTATATAGGTACAATTCTTACCATCTGCCGCATAACCTAACCTAGTGACCCAAAAACTTATTTTCTTCCTAATTCCCATAGAATTTAAAAAAAAATCTTTCTGATATGAATATGTTTGTGTTTTATCTATTAAATAATACATAAATGATTACTGTTCATATTTGGCCCAACGATGTATGGATTTCTGGCGATCTCCTTTATGTAAAACAAATTTCTGACGCTTTAATAACAACGTATGCCTGATATACTACTATCTACTTTTAAAATAGATAAGTAATTGCTAGAACGAAAATCTACATAATTACCAGATCTACATAATTATAATTAGATTAACCAATTTCTGGAGCCCTGACACAGCCAGAAGGCGTTGCGATAGACCTCGTAGAAAATGGCGAGACGAGTTGGACAAAACCAACGACCAGTTGCCCACATTAGCCCTGGATCGAAGCAACTGGAAGTCATGGGGAGAGGCCTTTGCCCAGCAGTGGGATGACGCAGGCTAACAGTATCAGTATCAGAATCAGATTAACCTCAAACGGTGCAAATACAATAATTTAATTGGTAGTTATGTGTTTGAGCCGTTTGGGGTTGAAACACTAGGGCCATGGGGTCCGAGTGCCCACCTAGTATTTCGGAAAATCGCAAAGCGGTTGGTTGACTCTTCACGTGACCGGCGGGCGTGCCTATTTTTTGGCCAAAGAATCAGCATTGCCGTCCAACGTGGCAATGCTACCAGCCTTCTGGGCATTTTTCCTGTTGACACCGATGTGGACGAATTTTTGGACGCCCTGTAACCCTTTTGATACTTGTACATATTTTTATTACTATTATAGTTTTGTAGTTTGTAAATAATTTAATTATCACGAAAATAAACCAAACATTGAATTGTTTTTTCACTTACGTTTCTTGGAGAATCGGAGTGGATCTGAAAATATAAACAAATATAAATTGGCTATCATTATTTATATCATGTTATACTCTGACTGAGTATTTGCTACAGTGAACTTTTTGTAGAACTTAAAAGCAAATATAATCCCTCTCAATAATCATTAATACACGTTGATCGTAGCCAAATGAAGAATGGTTAAAAAAAGTGTTAAACAACCCTACAACAAACTACCTTTATCAAAGTAAAAAGAGGCAAAATTAACATGTATTTCTCTAAAATTCGAAATTGAAAAGACTATTAAGTATAGTTGTATCATATCAGTTGACTATAAATAGTACATTAGCTTGTATAAAATACATAGTAGGTGTCAATTCACCACATTCAGTTCTGAAGTGTCAACTGTGATCATGGGAGATTTAAAATTTCTGGTTTTGGTAAGTTTTTAAACTATTCTTTTACTATTTGTAATTTTTAAACAAATAACTCGATTGCCTAAAGGAAATTCACAATCCATTGCTTTGTAAATTATATCAAATAAATGCGCAACTACGTTCATATTGCAATGAATATTGTTGAATGGTCAAAATGTTTATGTATAAGAAGCTCGTGGCTATATAATAACAGCCGCTCGGGTCGATCTTGATCGATCTGATCATGTTCGTGGGGCAAGCGTGGCCAGAAATTGCCCAAAACAGAGAGGTTTGGAGGGAGAAAGGGGAGGTCTTTGCTCAGCAGTGGGACACAACATAAGCTATAAAAAAAAAGACTATCAGGGCAGGGTACTTCGAAATATTGGATATTATCTGTGGATAGTATAATACTTTACTACATTAAATAATTTATTAACAACAAGTTTTGAACGTCAGTACTTATAAAAGACAGCCACTAAAATACTTCCTAGTATGTACTTTATAATATTTTTTTTTTGTTTAAGTGTTGTAGGTTCACTTTTTATCAGTTACGAAGGAATATCGTATTACCTAAGGTTGTGGAGGTCAGATAGGCAGTTACGTCAAATAAATGCAACCGGTTAGACTGAAAGCCGACCCCAACATATTGGGAAAGGCTACGCTAATGATGTTGTTTTAGAAAGAGATAGAGATGACCTCTATTACAGGTTTAGCCACTTTTTCAAAAACTCGATGTCCCATTTTGGAGTCTGTGTACACATCAAAACAATTGTTTGTTTCTATATTGCTCATTTTGTGGCTCTAACATAGTGTTGTTTCAGCCCTCATAACAAAATTTCGACTTTCAGTATATTTATTGCTTTCAAACGTTCGAAGTTAATTATGAGCGTGTGACTTATGTGTGCTACTGACTACTGAGTTATGTCTATTACGAGTTCCTGTTTAAAATGATCGGGATATAAAGCCAGGTGTTTTCCTTCACCGATGCCAGTGATGTCCAAGATAATTATTCTTAGAAAGTACATACGAATGGACAAAGTCGCATTGGTACTTGACCGGATTTGAACCTTATGCATGGACTTTAACCTCTGGGCCATCACGACTACTTTCAAAATTAATTTACTTTGCTAAAATTGAAATTGAGTACTGATTCCGATTATCTTCCGATTACTGGTTTAAACTTTTCGAAAATGAGTTTTAACACCTCTTCATTTTTATATAGTTTCAAACTTAATAATTAGAGAAATTAGCGGTTTAAACGTTAACAGTAATAATGTAATCCTTTGTTTCCCCAGGTATCGATAGGCCTTATGGCAATATCGCACACTCGTATTTCAATCGACGCCAAACCGGCAGTGGTGTCAGTATCATCGGAAGTATCGGCAAAGAACAACGTTGGGGTCTGGACTGACGAAGATGGCAAACCGGCGACGTCTGCACCGGGAGGTGGCAGTGGTGGTGAATCTTCTGGTGAACCAGGTGAAGGCAGTAGTGGAGCAACATCTGCAGCACCAGGTAGAGTATTAAGTGGTGTAAACCATCTAGGCCCTTTTGTGAAATCAAACGCAAGCCGGAACCGGAGTAGCGCGCGTTTGGAGGACGATATAGCACCATATATCACATCTACACAGTGCGACAGATTATACAGACGATCGAACAGTGTTATTCTAAAAACTCTCGAGATTTTTCGAGAATATGTTTACTTCGGGCGAACTCTAAAACAACTTTGAGAGAGATACTAAAAGAAGAATTCAACTGGGCTGGACAGTGTTTAGAAAGCTTCATCTCGTGTTCCACAAAGCCTAGAAACTAAGGTCTTAAATCCTTCAATCACTCAAGGTACAGCTGGTACATAAAGTCAAGATCGCTCAGGGAGTTATGCTTGGAGTTCTCTGAGAGATTGAATCCAGAACGAGTTGATCCGACACAGAACCAACATAGCTCACATAATAAGTGACGGAAAAGCCTACAATTGATGTGGTTTGTAACAGAAGATTTACCGGTTCTAAACCATGCTGATAATCGACTAGTAGGGTCTGCACCTGCTTGATGATGTACCGATTAAATATCGACTCAAAGACCTTGCAGAAGGCGAATGGAATTGCAATAGGCCTGTAATTGTATAATTTGGACATGAACCCACCCTTGGGTACACTGGTAACCCGTGAAATTTTCCAATCTGCCGGATAAGAAGTTAAATTATATACATATAAAGCGGCTCTCTAAATATTTCCAAAACTTAGGAATTCCATGAGGCCCTGCAGATTAATTGGCTTTTAGGCGGCGAATTGCTACTGATTCGTTGACTAAGTCAATCATATCTATCATATACAGCGATACGCAAGAAGCCTAGCGTTTCTGCTGCCTCCAGCTCAGCATTAGATACAGATAGAACGGGGTCATATAGCAAAAATACTGAACTAAAGTATTTAGCAAACGCATTTGCTGCGCCTCCCCAGCCACGATCCGTCCATTACATTTAATTCATTCCTATGTTCAGCAGTAGACAGCTATACGCTGATGATTATGATGATACACAATGTAAAAACCAGTCGTGAACAAGAACCCTATTCTTGTTCACAACCAGCTTTTCGGTTAGAGATTCGATTTTGTTTGCATGCGCCGTTCGCATTTGCGGCGTTGTAAAAGAACAAGGCGCAAAGGTAATTGTGATATACCTGACTCTGCGGCGGGCACGATACCAAGTTGAACGCCCTCTTCCAGCCCCTCTAAACGGGTCCAGAGGGACGGCGGACCTGGGGACATCCACCGCCCCCCCTGTATAATTGGACCCGAGGCGGTGGCGCGTAGTGTTCCGCGCGTCCCCCTATTGGTGTTACAGAGGGAGTACACCTCACTCCCTCTGACACACTTGAGAAGGCCTGCAGATGCGGGCCGGCCGGGGACCTAACCGGGGATCGTGGAAGGCGCACTAGTTCCCATGATCCACGGTGTAAGTGTGGGACGGGAACACCGGGGTGGTGTTTAGTCGGTTAGAGTCCGACAAACCTCTTCGCGTGGATTTTTCACCAGGGGAAAAAAAAAAGGTTGGGGGCAAGTGTATTGCTATCAACCGGGTACGAATCCAGGCTCTATGAGAAATTCCTGATGATAAATCCCACAACACTTTGCCAGACCAGGGAATCGACCTAAAGAACTTATTTTTGGTAGTAGGGCTTGCGAAATTTTATGTACATACTCGTACTAATAATGTCTCTTGTAAGCAGGTGAGGAATCAACAGCAGCTCCAGGAGGGGGTAGCGGTGGTGCCTCGTCCTCAGCACCAGGTGGGGGCAGTGGCGGTGCAACAACCAAAGCGCCTAGTGGAGGAAGCGGTGGTGCTTCGTCCTCAGCTCCAGAAGGAGGTAGTGGTGGAGCAACAACCAAAGCGCCTAGTGGAGGAAGCGGTGGTGCTTCGTCCTCAGCTCCAGGAGGAGGTAGTGGTGGAGCAACAACCAAAGCGCCTAGTGGAGGAAGCGGTGGTGCTACGTCCTCAGCTCCAGGAGGAGGTAGTGGTGGAGCAACAACCAAAGCGCCTAGTGGAGGAAGTGGTGGTGCTTCGTCCTCAGCTCCAGGAGGAGGTAGTGGTGGAGCAACAACCAAAGCGCCTAGTGGAGGAAGTGGTGGTGCTTCGTCCTCAGCTCCAGGAGGAGGTAGTGGTGGAGCAACAACCAAAGCGCCTAGTGGAGGAAGTGGTGGTGCTTCGTCCTCAGCTCCAGGAGGAGGTAGTGGTGGAGCAACAACCAAAGCGCCTAGTGGAGGAAGCGGTGGTGCTTCGTCCTCAGCTCCAGGAGGAGGTAGTGGTGGAGCAACAACCAAAGCGCCTAGTGGAGGAAGCGGTGGTGCTACGTCCTCAGCACCAGGTGGGGGCACTGGTGGAGCTTCTAGTGCTGCGCCTGGTGGTGGTAGCAGTGGGGCAACTACTCATGCTCCAGGAGGGGGTAGTAGTGGTGCCCCATCTACACCATCAGAAGATGATGAGGAGAGCGAATATTATTATCATGAGGACGGCGATGGTGGAGAAGGGGATGATGTCGATGGTGATGATGAGGATCAGGATAGTGAAGACGCTGACGGCGCTGGAGAAGAGGATGACACAGATGATGGAATAGGAGGAAGTGATGATGAACATAAGGATGAATACGAAGGAGGTGGCTATGGACACGGTGGTAAAAACGAAACTGACGGCGGTGATGACGGAGGTGATGATGGCGGTGATGACGGAGGTGACGACGGAGGTGATGTTGGCGGTGATGAGGGCGGTGATGACGGAGGCGATGACGGAGGTGATGACGGAGGTGATGACGGAGGTGATGACGGAGGTGATGATGGAGGTGATGACGATGGAGGTGATGACGGAGGTGAAACCGGAGGTGATGACGGAGGTGATGACGGAGGTGATGACGGAGGTGAAACCGGAGGTGATGACGGAGGTGATGACGGAGGTGAAACCGGAGGTGATGACGGAGGTGATGAAGGCGGTGATGACGGAGGTGATGACGAAGGTGAAAGCCATAAATGTTCATACGAACAACCAGAAGAAGAGGAGGAAGAAGAGGAAGAACCAGAACCAGAGGAGGAATCACACCAATGTGGATGTTCTGGTTAACTTGTTTGCACAGATGACCCCCTCTAAATTCCGTTTGTTAACATTTTGTTAGTATTGTATTAATGAGAGTGATGAGAAAATGACATTGAACACCGATTCTGACATCGATAATTTTATAAACAGAATAAATAATTAATGTCCGCTTTTTTATGTTATACAGCGTGTACCGGAAAGGTGGGGTCATATTTCAGGGTGTGATTCAGCTATCCCATACACTTGGGTCGAGTAGCTATTAATGTTTTGTATGGACAGCTGTTTTTTTTTCGCGATTACGATGGTGGTCCCATAGAAAGTTTGATGGTCTCAATCACGCCCTGAAATTCGAATTCATAATCAATAAATTATTATAATAGATTACCGAATATTCCAAATGAATAAAGTTTTAATTTTAATATTTTTACATGCTATTGGTTTAATTTCTTTTTCGATAAGTGAAAACGTATTGGTCATGACACTGTTACTTTTGTGAGTAAAAGACAATCATACAATAGTACCCAATGAGTGAAAGCTTTTCTTAAAGATATCAACGAGAGTCACTGCACCTCTTTACAATTTTGAATTAGTTATGTTGAGCTCCTCCCAAAAGAGTTTTTTTTTTTTTAAAGGTATTTTCTGTATGCACTTGCACTTAAACAAAAAGGTGAAACATTACATCTTTTGTACTTTTTGTTAAAGGTTTTCAGGAGGACATAATATAATCATCACAACTGTTATCCTTGAAGAATTAGGCAGACTGTGCTATAACGCACACCGTTATAGTACACCCACATTTCACCAGTTATACTTCATCTTCAACACTTTACCAAGTACCAAGACAACCACTTGCTCAGTAGCGCTTGCGACGACTACATCAACCAGGAAGAGGAAGTCAGGCAGTTCAGGCTTTATCCTGAGTTAAGTTGTATGACGGATCTTTATATATGAGCGCATAAAGAAAGGATGGGACTATTTTACCCGCATCGATCGGTACCGATTCGTACCGACTTCTCCGTACCGGGAACCAGGGCTGTCTTTAACCAACTAAAGACCCTGGACCTTCGAGAATAATGGGGTTCTTGTAGGATACAATGTGCAAGAGCGAGCGCAGCGATCTCGATTTTTTTTTTTTGCACTTTGCCTCGGATTGGTTTAGTATGTGATACTTCATACAAAAAGAATGGGTGTTTTTTTTAGAGATGGAGAGCTTGGAATTGGAATAAAACAGAAAAATGTTTTTGAGATCAATGAAATTGGCTTTATTTTACTGGTTATTTTATGCCATTAATTAAAATTATTTTCAGATAAGTATACACCTACCACTGCTTGTCTCTGCATCACCCAAAGGTTGACTGGTAAAAAATGCCCATGGCATTAAGTCCGCCTCTGTACTTTGTGCTTGAAGTGTTACATAAATAAAGTTGGTAAAGTTCTTTAATCAAAATATTAATTATTTACAAACTACAAAACTATAATAGAAATAAATATGTACAAGTATAAAAGGGTTACAGGGCATCCAAAAATTCGTCCGCATCGCTGTCAACAGGAAAAGTGCCCAGTAGGCTGGCAGCATTACCACGTTGGATGGCAATGCTGATTCTTTGGCCAAAAAATAGGCCCGCCCTCTGGTCACGTGAAGAGTCGACCAACCGCTTGGCGATTTCCCGAAAAACTAGGTGGGCACCCGGACCCCATGGCCCCAGTGTTTCAACCCCAAACGGCTCAAACACATAACTACCAATTAAATTATTGTATTTGCGCCGTTTGAGGTTTTCAGCACCTGCAGCAGCCGCCCCAGCGCAGCCCACTGTGCTAGGAAGATGGGATGGCGCAAGGGTGTCGACGCAAGTTGCGTCCCACACCAAAGGCCTACCCAACTTCCATGGCATTATGGTCATACCATCTGGTCTCTTCCCATCATAAATAAATAATGCGAAAGTTCTCCGCCTCTAACAAACCAGCATTTATAGGTCATCATTGATTTTGACTGAAAAAGAAGAAGAAGAGAATCAAAAGAATGTAGGATGCAGAACGAGCGAAGCGAGCTCAAATTTTTTTATATCCCGCCGGGGATAAGTTTAGTGTCTCTTGACTACGACTACCTATAATACTTACTCTTGGATCGTGCGGCCCTGCACTTGCCCAGAGTGTCCAATGATATACATGACCCATCTGGAAACCTGGATCTTGATGCTAGCACGAGAACGAAGAATGACAAGAAACGTGCCGTGTGTTGTATTTAATAGAGGTGTGTTAATATTATAATTAGTTTTATAAAGACCCATGAACTATATATATTTGCATATAAATAAATATTAAAAAGCCCTTTAAATAACTGGACCAATGCAAGTTTTAATTTAAACCCGAACAAACATTATTACTAGGATTTTCAATTGTGTATATTATTATACTATATTTAAATTGTATTAGTACGAGTGACCCGACTCGCTTTGCTGTCATAATAATGTATCAATATGCGTAGATATGAAGAATTTGTGGTACGTATAGATAACAAACGTTCTGGAAGCAATCTTTTGCTCATCAATAAACCAATTCTGGCAATAGCTACCTACATAATAATAAACGGTTCGCCTCTTAAATCCAATAAATTCGATTACCGTCAAGATTTGAAAATTTAACTTAAAAAGATTGAATACGTTATTTATTTATGGGTCCGAAATTGAATTTTCGATGCGAATCCACAGATTTACTCGACGGAAATTAAATGCGTGTTGAACTGTTTAGAATTTGCGGGATTTACTACTGAAGATTCTGAAATTATTTTCGTATTACTTTACACTTAGAGAATTTGACAAAGAGTCTCAGAAAAAGTCTTAGACACCTTAAAGATCCAAGGCTAATAATAGTGTGATTTCCATAATAAAATTATTATGCTTGTAATTACGCTTTGTACACGTGTATTTTCCTAATATCAATTAATATTTTGATGGCAATTAACTTTTAAAAATCACTAAGTATTCGATACAACTACCTTTATAAGGGCCAAAAATTAACGCAAGAAAAAACGGACAAAATTGTTGGTTAACAAAGTATTTAGTATCATATAGAAAGAGCATAGTCGTATCAAACAATAATTGACAACTTTTATTCGTCACATTGTAAAAACCAAAACAAAAAATGATTAATCGTTTATAACAGCGGCTACATAACGCTAAGTATAAGGAAATTGTCTATTCAGGGCAAACGAGCCTGTTAAAGTAAACGACGTTGGAACTAGGGATGGGAAACGGCGTCTGGACATGTTTAAACTTTTTATCGAATATCGTGTCCTTGAGTTACAAGTACCAATTGCTTTCAAAGCGTTTCGCATTTCTAAAACGACTTTTGACAGGATTGACATAATATGGTTTGTTTATTTATCTTTAATTCAGGCAGTTTTACCTATAGGTAAATTGTTAGTATTCCTTAACATTTGTTGTTTGTGTCCAGTGTAAGTGAAAGTATCACAGGCTTCAGCTTCTTTAGCAGGGATGTTTATACAAATGTCTAGAAAAGCTTATCTCGTCCATTGATTTTAGAGCATAGACAGATTTCCAAAAGTTATTGGAGTTATTGAATGTACCCATATAGTAATTGTATCACCTGGTAGGTAATATTTATTGCCAACCTACAGCGCAACAACTTAATTTCCCAGGACAAATGCTACAAGGATCGTTTGACGCTCGATAGATGTTGACAGGAGAGCGCTGTTGGTGCACATTTGTGAAATGTATTGAAAAAATAAAATGGCTGTTTTAGTTCTGAATTTGTCCACGCTATATGTATGGTTATAAATCATGTTATTCCAGACAAACCCAAACTTAAAAAAAACATGCTGTGATTAGCTTTTATCTTAGTTTGATCGAGATCTATCTTTTGAGAGTATCTTTACGAATGAACGTGAGTTTTTACAAAGTAAGTCCGTCCTTATTCATATTACCTATTTTTAAAGAACTGACATTTGACTTTGGCACGTCTTGACAGTGACGTTACGGTGCTGTCAATTATGTAAAAAAGCTTCCCACGTTTTTTGGGGAAATTACGACGTTTGTGTTGTGGCAACTCAATTGACTTTTAGTTTAACTGTTACTTGGATGGAGAAACAGTCTTACTATTATATCAGCAATGGTCAAGCAAAAGTTAATACTTTTACTAAAAACTTTAGTTGTTGATGAAAAAAATGGAAAAAAGTCAACTTCTGTACAGTTTGAAGTTTGATTCTCAAAGAAAATCGAACACGCAGTGTTCAGAAGAACAAAAACCGATAATACTTGTACTAAGACGAAGTGTATGTTTCGCGGTTATAACACAAGTGGATTCTGATTATTTCAGATTCATGTCAGAAGTTATATAAACGTAATCTGAAAGATAGTAAATAAGGAAGATAATCTTCGTAGAATTGAGCTACGAGAAAATAAGACAGGTTTATTTTACGTGAGATTCTAAGAAGATTGGAAATCTAAAGAATTCTGTGGAATGAGTTGCAAAGGCTTGAAAAGAAAACCCACACACAATCTGCGTGGGTTTATTAAAATAAACCTAAATAATTTAAGTTAATCTCTCAGGTTAATCTTTAAATTGTAACGTAAATTGAAAAGACAGCTTCGAAATATTTTTTGTACAAAGGAAACACTAAGGTTTTCTTGTTTCTTTATACTTACTTTGGCGATATTTAATCCATCACCACCAACTTCTTCAGCAGTATTCCAGACATCGATGATGATGATGACATCAACTGCCTCGACTTTTCGCAACTATAGATGAAGATACTAGTATTTTACAAGGAGCAACTGCCATTTTGACCAAACATCGATAAAAATAAAAACAAAGATCGGTCCGTCCCTATTCCTAAGATTGTGAGGCATGCCATGATTTAGATATTCCGTCAGCTATTTCCGGAATTATTTCGGCCCTCGCAAGTTTGCTTATTATTAGCCCCTGCTGCTATTATGTCAAAGATAAGGGGTTCTGACTAAATAAACCAATGGCGATACTGCATACTAACATTTTGCTGTACTTACATGAATGTTTGGATAAAGAGGATAAGTAAATAATAATATACATTCATCGTAGCTGATAACAGACGATTACGTAACTCATTGCGGAAAATAAGTACTTAATCAGGCCTTGTACAGACACCAGCACGAAACTGTCAAATTTTCCCAATCAACATTGAACCTAATACTTTAACGATAAAGTTGGAAATTTATTAAAGAAATTTGACAGATCGTAGTAGTTTGATGTGCCCCATAAGTCATGATAACTTTAAGACGTCAAATGATGGACGTGGGTCGCCTCCAAGTCTTTTCTCAACGACTCCAATACTTTCCATCGTCGTAATTTCGACTTTTTGTAGGTCCGCTTATCTTTTCTTACAACCCCGAATAAAATAAAACTAGGTAAGTTTTAGATTTTTTAATCTTCTAAGTCTGATGCGCTCTCATTTGAACCGACATTTAAACGGTTAAAATTAGTTTGTATAAGGATATTATTTTAAATATGTCTATACTACTATTGTTATTAGTGTAAGTCATTTATTTAATCTTTTGTGTAGTTTAAGTCAAAGAAATGTGTATTTTATTTCAAGTTGAACTAGCTTTTGCCCGCGGCTTCGCTCGCGTTAATTTAGAATTTTACAATCAATTCGGGTTGTACTCTACTTGTAATAATATAATTCAATCATTATTCGAAAGACATGTGGCGCCATCTATTGTCATAAGAATGTTATTGTTGTCTTCCTCGGGAACAGTACTTTTTTCGGGATGAAAACTATGTCCATTTCTGTACACCTGACAACATACAAAATTTCAGGATTATCGGTTCAGTGGTTTAGGCGTGAAAATGTAACAAACAAACTTACTTTCGCTTATAAAATATTAGTAAGGATAAGGATTTTCTATAACTTTACGATGATATAGCTTTATTGTACTTATGAGATTGTTGTGTACACCTGTAATTGGTACCTACATACGAAAATATTTAATTGTATTGTTAAATGTAAAATGTATGTACTGTTGGAGAACCATTCAAATGAATCCATAATTATGTCTGATTCAATCTAAATTCCAATATTACCCCCTAAAATCATATTTTATTCCCTAAAATCACACATCACCAAATCCTAAGCTCTATCAGAGCTTTAAATGTGAAAACTCAAGTCGGGGAATGTTTATTTAAGAAAATTGGAGGACCAGCTTAGTTTAAGGTTATAATAGGAAATTATTTGTGTTGATAAGTCGCGGGTTGAGATGTGGATACTACTATTTGTTGCTTTTTTATTTCATCATTATTTTGAAGCAGTCCCAACCTGCCAATAGGGTAGTTGACACACCAATCAATTGACATACTTTTTATGATCTGTCAAAACGCGATTCCCCTTACAGTTTGTATGGCAAATAGCTCGCTGTGACGTCATTATTTGGACAACTCAATGACTCAATTATTTATTGATTTCAAAGCAACTAAAAATCTAATTTAGCAATTAACTGATATATCTATAAATCGTGTTTTCAGTTCTAAAATAAAGTGTTTTTTTTAGAGAAGCTGTCTTGGAATTATTTTTAAATGGTGTCAACATCCTTATTGTCTGGGAATTTAGCAAACAATATTTTTTTTTTTTTTTTTTTCATCTTTATTGGTTGGTTTATTCTCATATTGCTATGTACATTATATACAGACTACAAATAGAACTAAAATAAATATAAAAAGAAGACTAAAATAAAGTACCTACCTATACAGGGTGTTTGGCGCATGGACCGACACAATTTTTCCAGGGATTTGGGAGGTCATTAGCTAGGTTCTACCCATACACCCTTTGTCCCTAATGTCACGGTTGATTAATGAAAAAAATGCCCAAAATGTTTCCTTTAATTCGAAATAACTTTTTTGTTTGTGGGCGTAGTGGCACAAAACAAATTTTGTTGCATTTTCCAAAGTCTTTTAAATCTAAAAACATCTTTGTTTTATACAACTGGTTTCAAGAAAATTCCTTACAAGCTTCCAAAATAATTTTTTTTATTTAATGAATGAAATTTTACAACTTTACACGTTATTTCGAATTAAAGGAAACATTTTGGGCATTTTTTTCATTAAAAAAAAAAAAACATATGTAACCAACCGTGACATTTGGGACAAAGGGTGTATGGGTAGAACCTTGCTAATGACCTCCCAAATCCCTGGAAAAATTGTGTCGGTCCATGCGCCAAACACCCTGTATATATACAACGATGACAAAATGACACGTCTTAGGCGTCAAAGTACTCCTCCGCATCGCTATCATCTGGAAACGTGCCCAGAAGACTGGCAGCATTGCCACGTTGAATGGCAATGCTAATTCTTTGCCCAAAGAAAGACCTAGCCCTCTGGTCACGCGAAGTGTCGACTAGTCGGCGAGAGATTTCCTTGAAAAGGAGACGCGCACTCGGGCCCCATGACCCGAGCGTTTCGACCCCAAACGGCTCAAAACTGTAGTTACCAATAAGGTTACAGTATTTGCGCCGCTTGAGGATCTCAGCAGCCGCAGCAGCAGCGCCCGCACAGGCCGCCGTGCTTGAAACGTGGGATGGCGCAAGGGTATCGACACAAGTTGCGTCCCACACCAAAGGCCTACCCACCTTCCAAGGCACCAACGTCATGCCGTCTGGTCTCTTCCCATCGTCACGTACCAAGCCGTTTGGTTCTAAAACCGCTGGTACGCCGGCGCTGGCAAGAGCTCGACGAATCAAGTCGTTAATGCTGGCGTGCCGTGCAATGCGACCTGCGCTCCTGTAGCAGGATAGGCCATGGTGTCCGAGACTGTCGACAGCTTCACCGCAATGACACCGATGCGGAGCAACACAAGGTGCGCCTAAGCGTAGACTCGTAGCGACCCGGAACGATGCGTCATCCATCATAGTGCCAATGGTGAAAGATGGAAGTGCCTGAAGCCACAAGCCCGACTCCCATTCCCCCACGGCCAGCAGACGGGCACGCTCTACAGTATTGATTGACGTGTTTAAAAGGTTATTCCGTACAATACTGCAGAGCGGCACGTCCCACTGTCTCTGGGAGGACAGGTTGTCGGGCACATCCGTATTGGGACAAGCCATTTTCCAGGCGTTCAACGCATCAGTCAAATACGGCACCTCAAAATCGACCAGTGAGGACGTCAGAATATCCCTGGTTAATTTTTCGGTACCGTAGACCGAGGAGAGGAAAGCTGGTAAACTTATACTTGAAATTTTGCGGACGCCGAGACCACCCAAACGAATGGGAAGTGCGGCTTGCTGCCAAGCTCGGTCGTCCAGGGCCACATTAAGTATTGAAAACAATAATAAATGTCAAAATTATAAATGTCAAAAGTAATTATTAAAATCCTAATTTAATTTATGCCATTTTAATATGTATTATTAAGTTTTGAATACCTATAATAGGCATACATACCAACACTTTTATGTAGGGTATTTTTAGTATTTTACATTAATTCTTATTATGTACTGCTGTTAGTGTACAAATAAATAAATACCTATTCCGTATACGACAGAATCATGTGCGCAGGTACAGCTTACTGTACGCCAGTCGCCACTGTTTCTTCGAACTCACTTCACACAACACAAATGTATCCTGCTTAAAAAAAGATAAAAGCCCCCTTAGTAGGGGCGTTGAAATTGATTCGACATAGTAATGCCCTCGACAGACTCTCCATCACGCTCGTAACCATCTTCGCATAATTTCCTTGGATGTTCCTCGAATAAATAACATCAGCAACAAAATCAACTTTCTTCAAAATCAAAATCTTCGGCGATGTAAAAATTAGCTCGTTCTGAAGCGAAGCGCCGGAAAATCATTCTTATTTTGGATGTAAATTAGAATGAATTTTGCTTACGGATTAGGTAAGTGATTTTGAAGGGATTAAGATTAGTATTTTTATAGAAGTTAGAAATATAACATAGCATCACGCCTGTAATCCCCGAAGGGTTAGGCAGAGGTTTACCTAATAGTACACCCACATTTTGCCAGTTATGTTTTGCGTCCCATGTAAGAGGGTGCGAGCCTATTGCTTTCATCAGGGCACAGATCCAGACTCCGTGGCTGCTGCTGAGAAATTCCTGATGGAAAAACCCAATAACACTTTGCTCGACCCGGGTAGGCAGAAATATATTTAGTTGTCCAGTATCCACTGGAAGCCGACAATTCGTTGGGCGGTAAACATTTTCGAAAGTTTTTCTCCGACTTTGCAAATCCGACTACCACGAAAAAGTCTTTTCATTTTTAGGGTTAACATATAGCTTATTACACTCACAAATAACGTGACTTTCTATTGGTAAAATAATTTTCGAAATCGATTCAGTAGATCCAGAGATTACCTACCCCCGACAACCTCACAAACTCACAAACTTTACCTCTTCATAATATTAGTATAGATTTCCAGTATGTCTTTACAAGGTTTACGTGAAACTAATGTATGCCTATCCTAGCTTATATCTACACAGCAATGTAAACTAGTCTTAAGCTTAACGCCGGTTAGGTCTAGTTTAATTAACACGATATAGTTAGTTTATATGGAACTTTACTTCCCTGGGGTACGAAGAGGTCATTAAAGTTGTAATATACATATAATCGAATGATAACTTTGATGGCCTTATAGATCTTCGAAAGACTGGGGTATTGTGAGCAATGGTGTTCAAAATAAAACTATAGTCACCTTAATAGCAAGCTTACAACTCGCTCGGCGAGTATGACTGTATCTATCTTCTTCTAAACGTGTCGATGGACAACTTTCATGAAATGTAATTGACCCAAAATTCAGCTAAGCGAACTCCGCTTGCTGATGCAGTCATAAGATCGTCAAGAGCGCGGTGTCAGGGCATGCAGCGCAAGATGGCAGGGGCCATTGTCTGTGGAGACACGCCGCATACACACGTCCATGAACCGCTATCTGAAGAGATTTTTTTACTAGCTATGGTAGGTATATTGTCAAAAAGGTGAATAGCAAATTCCTCTAAGTGACTCGATCGGTACTGCGTCTACCACTGCGTACATCGACGACGTCAAATCCTCATCGTTATTCGAAAGGCATCGTTATTATATTGTGCAATAAATTTTAATGTTATACGCTTTCACACGAATGGATTAATTCGGATATTTTATGACACGCACCATTATTCAAAGCGGAGACGTGATAAATCGAGAAAAATTCCAACAATAGAATTTTCATCTGTCAAACTGGTTTGTTACAAAAGGATTATTGGCGAGTGCTGTGAAAAGTTTTTCTGCTCCAATTACGTGTGATGGCAATTTGAAACTTCAATTCAAGTCGATTGCTTTTAGGCAAGCAGCTAGACTAAGCTACTAGGCTTACAATGGGCAGATTTCTATTTTTCATAAAATTCGATTTACAAAAAAATACTTAATAAACCCAAAACAACACGTTTAGGAAACAAATCCTTCGTTTATAATCATTATTTTCATGGGGCAAATAATTTTAGGTAAAGCAAAAAAAAAAACAGAAAAATCAAAAGACAACAGGAAAACCTCTAATGCCGATCACAACACGTAATATAACGGTGATTTTCCACTGGCACTCGGCTTACTGCAAAACTGTCAACCAACGACGACACAAAATCCTTGGCTGGAATTTTTCCGAACTTTTCGATTCTTTTGAAATACGTTCTATTTTTTTGTTACCTCAACAACATTCCGGACGCCTTAACTTAAGCGAAGTTCAGACGTGGAAATCGAATCCACGATAACCTGACGATGTTCTTTTTTTAAATCTTTTTTTTGAAGCCAGTCTTAAAGTTGTTTTTGACTTTGATTATGTCCGTGATTTTTTTTTTGACGTTTAATGTTTCTAAGGAAAGGCGTTAAGGATGCTTTATTAATAAATAATGCTGTTTTCTTGTTGAGATTTCGTTGTTAATATTTATGGTTGGACATTTATTTTGATGGTACTTTCTGACTTGCCAAAGAATACTTTAATATAGTAAATATAAAGAGTTGTTGCTAAGTTCAGTGTCTTCGTTTACTTAAATAAAAGTTTGTATAGTATCTAGTATTCTTGATCCACTGTTAATCAATACATGGCGCTGTAGTGCGTCGGGAATGTTTACGGAGGCTCGCACAGAGGGCCTCTACGCAATAATGCGAAAGAAAGCAGCCTCCTTGCAACAGCGCCTGCATGGTAGTGACAACACAATTTTGATGATGTTTGCTGCCAGACCGGACTGCCCCTTCCAGAGACACTGGGTGGGGACAGTCATATGTAGGTCTTAATAAATGATTAACTTGTAAATGCTAACAATACTAATCTAATCTCTTAAGCTGTTTCTAATACTAAAAAACTAACAAAACTGTCTGTAAACAAAGTTTACTTTAATTTAATAATTGTTACTGTGCCAACTTTATCAATATCAAAGACCCTAATATTGTCAGAATCGTTTATAGGTACTATGCCTTCGTTAACTACCGCAAAACCAAACAAAAAATTCTTCAATTATCTACGGAAACGTATAATTCCTGCTTTGAATGCATCATCGTGCATCCCTTCGTTAAGTACAATAAAACTTGAGAGTTCATTACTGGAGTTATTTGCGTTGGTGTATTTTCAGAACGGAAATGACGGCACGTCCGTTTGCTGGGGGTCCTCGTGTCTATGGTGAATGTTTCAGCGTTTGTAGTGTGCGGTTAGGTTTGTTGACCTGACTGACTAATTCTAAGTATTATTGTAAACGTTACGTTCTCATTATTATTTCAAAGTACGTTTTGCTGTGTAAAAGTAGAACTACTACCGTAATTATTTAAATTTTGTAAGCATGCGGTTCTGTTTCTAGAATTCTAGTTCGATTATCGGGTTGAGGAAACTCGTTTTATAACGTTTGAATTTCTTAACGGTATCAATGTATGTATTAGCCTCACTAAATAAATACCCGATTAAGTGCATCGTCATCCATCTAACCTTTTCCCAGTTATGTTGGGGTCGGTTTCCAGTCTAACGGCATGCAGCTGAATATTACATGGTGCTTTGATTTCAAAAAATCTTCCTCAAAGGCCAACCTTTAGAGGTACATTTTAAGAAGGAAGTATTTAGAAGCTACGGGTATAAGTAATCATAATGCCAGATTTATTTAACTCAAATGCACTTAATCAGTGGCCCGAAAGTCTGACAACCAGTCTCTAGGAGTATCGTATTGCCCAGTACTAACGGGCAGAGAGTTGTAGAGATCAGATTTGACGACACGGTTGGCGCAGTGGCTGAGCGTTTGACTGCTGTGCTTCGTGTTTCGGGTTCGATTCCCACACGGAACAAATATTTGTATGGCCTACAGATAGTTATTCCGGGTCTGGCTGTTAGTGTATGTGAGTTTAAATGTTTGTAAACGCACCCACGAAACAGGAGAAATTCCTAGTGTGGGGCAACATTAAAAAAAAAAGAAAAGAAAGAAAGAAAGATAAGCAGTCGCTCCACGAAAAAATTCAGTCGATCTGGTTAGACTGGAAACCGACACCAACATCGTTGGTAAAGGCTAGGCAGATGATGATTGCAGATAATGAAGGTACAGGACTTAACAATGATGAGAATGTACATGCTAATGGAGGTATGATATTTGCTTGTGCAATCAAATCAGTAGAAATAGAGATGATCGACGATACAAAAGAAGTTTTGTTTGCTAATGCGAATAACTCCAGTAATGAACTCACAATTTTAGTTGTACTTAACGAAGGGATTCACGATGCTGCATTTGAATCAGGAATTTTGTGTTTTCGTAGTTAATTGAAGATTTGTGTATTTGATTTTATTGTAGTTATCGAAGGTTGGGAACTAGTAGATATAAAATTGCACTAGGCCCGTCATTACGGCGTGCTCACACTCTGTATTCCTAGCATTGGGAATTTTATAGGTATAATTGGATAGCAAAACTAAAACTGGAGTTGAATGAGTTATGTTGTGTTGAGTTTACTGCACTAGTTCAACACTAGGAAGTTTTGAAATTTGAGCATGTCTTGGTGTCATCAAGTCTGAAAATACTAATAATAAAACCACGTGAACATTATAAATGCGAATTGTTATAAATTAAACATTATTTAAGAACACAGCTGATACTTTTAACAACGTGTCTGCATACAGGCATATTTCAACATATGTTGCTCTTATCCCATACAGATGAAAAGTAAAATCTAATTCAGTGCATATCTATCAGCGCTGTGCTCCGCTGTAGCGCTGCCCTGTGATGTAGTTAGCGCGGTTCAAGCGGCGGCTGTAGCGGAAACGCGACGAGCGCGCTTCCGCCGCGGTGCTTCCGTGACGTCACCCCGTCTGCCTGATTCGCTTCACTTGCTGCATTTACACCATAGTGTCATGTTGAGGTTTTCAGAGGAAATGGATATCTGAGTAAAGTAGTGTCATAGGATCATGGTGCGCGATGGTGGTTTTGCATGGATGTGACGCATATTATTTTCTCCTAACTGGTTATTTTTGTGTTTAATTTATGTGCTTTACTTCATTCTTTATGCCTCACGTTTAGTGCAAATAAATGTATGTGCTAACGTAGATTTTGTCTTTTCGTGATACTATAAAAATTATGTGTTTTGTCTTTATCGTTTGTGAACGTTAATACATTTTAAGGTGTAAGATTTGGTTGGTTTAAAAAAAAGCTAATGATGTAAAGGGTCTAATTAGAAACGAAGAACCTGACTATGTGTTTCCATGATGTCTGGAAAAAATACGATCACAACAGAATGCGCGGTAAAGACAATAAAAAACAATAAAGAACAACCATTTGTTTTAATAGCAAAGGCGTTTACTATTTCTAGGCAGATTTAGAATATTTATTAGTACCAGAATTTAAATAATAGCAATAAACCATTTTATCTTTGTTATACAACGGTGTAACAGAACGCCCATTCCATATCCCGTCGGTAAGCAAACAGTTTAGTTGGTTGACGCCTAAAAATGTACAAGCAGACCAATTTGGATCTTGTCACCTAAAACATAGAGGTGTCAAGGAATTTATTTAAAGTTTAACACTGTGAATTATAAATTTGTATTTGTGAGCGTAAATTTTGATTTGTGCCAAACATAAATCCATGTCGCCTAGTGGCTTTGAATTTCAGAGAAAAATTACTATTGTACCGCAGTGAGAGTGAGTAGTGAGAATGGATATTGTAGTTATTAATAACGTTTTGCGCAAATGGGTATGCTTGGCCATTTGAGAACTGATGAATGAAATGTGTCATCAGATTTTCTGGGTCGAATTTTTTGTGGTGTACTTTTAAATTGAGAAAAATTGGTGGGACAATTTTATGAGAAAAATGCTGGCTGAATAAGCAATACAGAACTGAATAAAGAATGAAGTAAAGCATTGACGGTATTGCACAATATGTGGCATCAGGTCAGTGATGTTTTTTTGAGGTATTCCTCGTAGCGCTCCCGTTTTGAAACGCTCCCATCTAAGCGCTCCCGTTTTGTTCCTCCAAGCGCTCCCAAAAGGAGCGCTTAGAGGAACGATTAAAAATATTAAAATTTATTTCCTCGAAGCGCTCCCATGATTAACTTTCGGATAGAGATGGGACTATACTAACTGAAATTATCGATAATAAGTAGAACACATTGTATTGAACACACAACTAGCGGCCCGTCCCGGCTTCGCACGGGTTTGGTAATTATTTTTTTTTTGTTTTATTGTAAATCCTTTAGTCCACCAAATAGATGAATATAATCTACCGACATATGTACCTATTCATATTTTTTTATTGTTTAGAAAGCTTATGATTTCTCTCCATTATGTTTCCCATTACTACCCCCTTCCCCGCACACCTCAATGTTTTTTTTCGGAAGTTTTTCGTAGAAATAAGGCAATGAGGTGTCTATCGTTTACGTCAATGGTAGAAATGACTTTCCTTGTCCTAGGCGGGACGAGAGAGTGTCAGACTCTTACTGACTAAAACCACCTACTGACTAAAATCACCTGCTCTGAGCCGGGATCCAGTAACGTATTGCGCTCAACGGTGATGCTACCTATGCGATTGATAAAATGGTTAACCCTTTATGGCGTAAGGTCATTATTTATATTAATTGTACAGAAACAAGGTGGTAAATGGGTATTTATTAATGGGAAAAATAATAAAAAAATCTCATTACAAAAAAAGTGTTTATTATTCCAAAAAAACTATGTGTTGCAGAAATACAACATTGCTTCATCAATGCTAAAATAACTAAATAAAGTTAAGAAATATGATTTTTTTTAAAACAGTTGTTTTGTTTGTTGTAGCACAAACTAACCCCGCATTTTTCGCAAACTGTTTGCGTATACCCTGTGCAGCCTGGAAATTTGCACCTCATTCTTTTATCCACCCAAACTGGCCAGTGCCCGTAATGGTCCAACCTCACATCTTTCGGAGGAACATGTTGTCTTCTTTTTATCTTGAATGAGACATTCAATATCACTTTTACACTTGATAATGTAATATACAATACCAATAAATTGGCGTATTTCTTGACTAGTTACATTTACGAGTTTATTGGCATCTTTCTGGACAGAGTATAAATTAGTCTGGTCTCTTATAAGGTTGATAATACCTTCAGTAAACAAATATGAAAATACCTCAAATGGAGTGTCTAAACGAAGTATTTCTGGAGGTAACGTGTCTGATCCATGAAAACGTAGTTGGTCATCATTTATGTTCAGACTCTTCGTTTTCCAAATGATATTTGTCCTAGGCACACGGTTAGTTGTACTTGGAGCCGCTGTAGAACTAGTACTAGGAGAATCTATGACTGGACTTGGATCTGTTGCAGTACTACTAAACTGAGTATTTATGGATGTAGTTTCTAGGGTGTTGAGCGCCTGACGTCACAGTACCGTGGCGTGGAGCTAGTCGCCAGGGGTTATTCCCGTTCGTCCACACCCCGTCGCCAGTGGTACACACAAAGTACTAATGTAATTATTATGTAGGTCTACTGCAATTTGATTATTATACGTATATAATTTATATTAAGTATATCTATGCGTTTTATTTATAACATCCTCTTTGAATACCTACACAATAACATTGGTCCTTGTATACACATAAGAGTGCCAAAAGCAAAAAGATATTATTCTCTCAATTTCGTAATTTGGTTAAGCAACTTCGATGTCGATGATGCACACATGAGTTTTTAAAAATTATCGATATAATTCATTACTTCATGCTTTTCCCTATTTTTAAACGTGGGAGCGCTTCGAGGAAATAAATTTCAATATTTTTAATCGTTCCTCTAAGCGCTCCTTTTGGGAGCGCTTGGAGGAACAAAACGGGAGCGCTTAGATGGGATCGTTTCAAAACGGGAGCGCTACGAGGAATACCTCATGTTTTTTAACCAGAGACAATGACAGAAATGAACTTAAGTTACACCAAAAAAAGGTTAGCGTGGTAAAAAAACCAGCCAAGTACGAGTCGGACTCGCGCACGAATGGCTCCGTTCCATTATCTATAAAAACGGCAAAAAAATTATGTCTGTTGTACTTATGGGAGCCCAACTTAAAGATATTTTTACTCTGTTTTTTAGTATTTGTTGTTATATCGGCAGCAGAAATACATCATCTGCGAATATTTCAACTGTCTAACTATCACGGTTCATGAGATACAGCCTGGTGACAGACGGACACACAGACAGCGGAGTCTTAGTAATAGCGACCCGTTTGCCCTTTGGGTACGAAACCCTAAAAAGCTTAATTACCTAGTCCGTTTCGGTGTCACCATAGTCTAAAATTATGGTATAACTGACCAAACCATGTCTCATACATAAGTTGGAATGATGAAACAAACTTCTGAGGACCTCAAAAGCGCTACCTACTGAGCCCGACTTGTTTAACATAATGACTCCAATACCATTGACTCATAAATCAGAAGTAGGTCGTTGGAATGTTCTACATACAGCTCAAAATATCAACGCCATTGTTAAACATTTCCCACTCAAAATCTGTACTAAGCACCTTTCATTTATTTTTATACCCTACATGACGGGTAACCATGCTTATCGCAGTTCTCAGGGCATTACACACGTTGACAATTTATTAAAATTTACAGTTCCCTTTGCTATGTTTTTCTTGCTTGATGAATGATGGCGATAAATTGGAATGATGCACGCTTACTTTTGTTGCTCTCTCCTTAATTTAAGATTTGAGGAATATAAAATGAATTGCTGACAATACATTTAAAAGGGAAGAAACTTTATTGTTAGTTTTTGTAAGTCACTGGAAGATTTAGTTTAATGAATGTGAAAGTCTTTTTGCTTTTATACATAATATTATGTAGACTTTAATAAGTATAATCTATTTTAGTGTTTTTACCCGACTGCGGCGAAGCCCAAAACGAGGGTTATGTGTTTGATCTGTATGTATGTATTGATGTGCGTATGTAAGTCCGTTTCTTTGTTCCCTCGTAACTAACTCCTAAACGGATTAACATATTTGGATAAATTATACGTTGCTTGACTTGCTTTGGTGGTGCAAGTCTCACTGGCTCATTAAATTAAAAAAAAAAACTTTTTTTCTTCTTCTAATACCATCGATTGGGGTATCCAAATGAAGAATTTTTTTTAATGTTTATTTCAAATGTAGAATTATGCAACTTCTACGTGTCGGATCCGGTCATTGTATCGCACCCAGCGTATTTTTATTCGTCGTCTGTCCATATGATGTACGCACGATGGCCAAGCTATAAAAAAACCCGTTTATGCGGATCTCTCATTGTATAGAAAATCTATACGACGCGAGGCCAATTTATACTGGAATTGTAAGGCTTTATGTGCCGCCGTGGGTACGAGCCTAAAAAGGAATAAGTCCTGACAACCCGACATATGTTTCAAAGTAATTTGAAGTGTTAAATCGTAAAAAGATAAACACAAAATTATAATAAATAACTTATGTACAACGGCGAGCCTAACCCAAAATTGGGTTTCGTTACTTAACTAAGCTGGAAATAAAACCAGTAGTTAAAATAACTAAAATAGGTATTTTTAGTTATTTTAATGTCCATCAAAAATATTTAATAAAAGTTTCTGTGCCCTGATAAACTTCAATAAAAATGTAATCACACTATGTAGATATTTATTCCGCAAGAACAAAATAATTTTAATTTGCCAAAATTCTATAACACAGAAGACACTCGAAATTAAATCTAATTTCCATATAAACAGGGTTCGAATTTAGATTGGCTGCTGAATGACAATTGCGGGCAAAAAAACGGTCGCCTACAAATATGAGGGCAAATATTTTATTCCGCCTCAACTGAGGTGAGAGTAAAACCGCTTTGCGTTTTTCATAATAATAGCTTAAAGCTAGGTTCAGACGCATAGAGTGGACAGTTGACAGTTTGCAAGCAGTCGAGTTATTTAAATTAAATGTCGAGGAAATTGTCATTTTGTCTCCGTTTTATCTTCTTAGAGGACAGAGCTTAATGTCAACAGTAAAGATTTTTGCAATTACTCAGCTTCAGAAGTAAGTTATATTTTATAATACCCTTTGGAGTTTAACTGTTTCAAAAGTTGGTTAACAAAGTTACGGCAAAGTTAATGATTACTTTAATAAACATCGAGAACAAAATTACCAACGTAACATTGTACGTATTACACGTAATTAAATCACTATTACTTTAAGAAATTACCAAACTTACTAGACAGTAATTCGAGTGAAATAACTAGCTTAACTAAGAGAAGCTATTCTCCATAATATTAGGTTTTGAACTGAATACATATTTTACGGTCCATAAATTAGATTCTCACTAACGCCTTCTAAGCCCACCAGAAACCAGCTTTAATTTAAATTTCGAACGTAATTCGTGAACTCGTCCCATTTACACCACAAAGAATTCACATTACAATGCTTTTTGGTTTTTAATTTTACGTTTGAGGAGATCCGATTCAGCAGTGGATTCAGGAAACAAATTAAAAGAATTAACTTTTTTATTTTATTTTTTGAAATAAAAATGCGTTACATTGCAACGAAGTGTATTCTGCGACTATATTATTGAGGTTGGTTGAGTGTAAGTCATTTTGTTCATTTTATATGTTTATCCCATTAAGGATTGAATGCCTTTTGTTATTGGGGTGACTGCCCGATGATTTCGTGGCCGCGAATGCGACCACTGAACGTCGTGGGGCAGTGTTGCTGGGTTTTCGTGTTAGTAATTTGTCCCCCCACTTTTATATCTCCAGTGCACTTGGCCAATCACCGTTGAGATGGCCTCCGTAATATAAATTCGATCAGGAGGAATTTATTATTTTTAACACGCTTTTATTAGTTTCGCCTGTAACTATGTAAAAATATGTTAAAAGTTAAATTTCACCCATTTACTGGTTGGTGATTGAGCTGAAATTTTGCATACCTGTTCAGTTTGAAGGTCTATATATGGTTAGCTAAGTGACGTCATTCTAAAGCCTATATGGCTCCCAAAGATGTCGGACTAGTTATGTTTTATGCATTCCCATGATATGGGTATTAAATAAAAGGGTTTGCTCAGAAAACACGAAAAATAAAATGACGTCACTTTTTTTTTCGGATGGGAAGTCATCAAATGACTCCTCCCGCTCTGGGCGGAGCGGAAGGGAGTGTCAGTTTACTGACTAAAAACCATCCATGTTTCTTCTTTTGCCCTTTATGTTCAAGGGCCGCGGTATCTCTTTCGAACAGTCCCGCAGCCCTGGCAGGCATCGGCCCTTGCGGGCCCCTCCTGTTTGCTGTTTGAGGCGCGCGTGGAACACGAACGCGCCATCGACACGGCCTGTCGTCATAAGACGGACGAACGGCGAGCTATCCCATTCCTCACAGGCCCGCGAAAATGACGTCACTTTAAAGCGTGATTTTAGTTTTTTTTTTAACTATAATATTTAGTTGGAATCAACTTTAAGTCGTTTGTCAGCCACGATTCTTAAGTAAGGTTTACTATGGATTTGCTTAACCTCATACCTAAAGCATTTGCATAATCCTAACTGTCTAATTTAAGAGCTCAAACCCAGTACATCAACAAGCAACCAACGAAAAGATTTAATTCCATTGCTATTGTTCTTCCTGAAAGATTGGAAGCATAATTTGCTTTTCAACGGCAACGAAATAGCTGCGAAGACTGAAGAGTTATCGTGCTCTGAACCGAGCAAGCTGATTGGAGGAAATTGCTTGCGCTAAATACTACTCGATTAGTAGTCGAATAGCTATCTCTAATTATAAGAGAGTGGTAAAGTCGGTGTGTTATCAACGTTTAGCTATTTACTAGGTAGAAATAACAATTTACAGCATTGTGTGTAAGAGGATTAAATTAATTTTGGTTCAGTAGGTTTCTATTATTCTGGAGGAACTCGTGGCTTAATAATAACAGCCGCTTCGGTCGATCTTTATAAATCGCTATTATTTATTATTATTTTTAAACCGCGCTTGCCTAGGTCGGTCCGTGGATCGGTCACCATCCATTACATACCGAGGTTCCTCCGTGCCTCAGAAAGCATGTTAAGCTGTTGGTCCCGGCTATAATTTGTAGATCTTTGACAGTCTTTACAGGTATAGTCAGTGGCCCGAAAGTCTATGTAAAATACTGGTATTCAGTTGCATCCGATTAGACTGGAAGCCGACCCCATCATCATCGAAAAGGCTAGTCAGATGATGAGGTTTATGTTATTCAGTTCCGCTTACAGAAATATGACGATCAAGGTTTAAAATTCCTCATTATATTTTTACGATTGGCCTGTTGGTCTAGTGGTTAGTGACCCTGACTGCTAGGACGGAGGTCGTAGGTTCGATTCCCACACAGGACAAATCTTTGTGCGATGAGTACGATTATTTGTTCTGTATCTGGGCGTGTAATTTATCTATAATATGTATGTATTTAGAAATATATAAGTATGTTTATCAGTTGTCTGGTTGCCATAGTACAGGCTCTGCCTAGTTTGGGATCAGATGGCGGTGTGTTGGTTGTCCCAAGATATTATAATTATTATTAGATATTATTCTCTATTGGAAAAATAGGGTCCTCCAAACAGACGGGTTTTATGTCAGGTGGTTGTTGCGATCAATCCTAATATTGGAGATGACGATGCATGACTTCAGGAAAGTGCGTTGTTCTTATGAGACTCCGCTTTCGTCTATCTCTCTATGTTAAACATTGGATTATGCGTCTTTAATAAAGTGAAGCATTATCATAATAATATCTAATTAGCATATCTTTACGGCGGAAATTGAAAGTTGACCAAAATGATTTTTTTTAAACGCCATTTTGAATTCCCTCCCCGTCTGTGAAGTATCGCGTAAGAGTAGTGTTAGTGATTTGACGATAGATACACATGAATTTATCATTATTTCTAAAATGTACATTACACTATTTAACTAAAGAAATTACACTTTTCCATAAAATATCGAACTGCGCAATAACCCTATCAGGTCAAGTTTGTGAACTAATAACACAAAGTGCAGGAACTAAACGATGGAGCACCCTCCAGGGACTCTGCTGTATCGAGCGACTCTCGCATTTGTATTGTTTTGTATCTCTAAAAGTATTACTGGGAAAGTTCGGAAAAGATAGAAGACTAAAATGTGTTAGTGCTACTTATTTAAATTCCATATTTAAAAAATCCTGTGGAAAATCATTTTTAGGGTTCCGTACCCAAAGGGTAAAACGGGACCCTATTACTAAGACTCCGCTGTCTGTCTGTCTGTCTGTCTCCAGGCTATATCTCATAAAGCGTGATAGCTAGAAAGCTGAAATTTTCACAAATTATGTATTACTATTGCCGCTATAACAACAAATACTAAAAATTAAAAAAAAAAAAAAATAAGGGGGGCTCCCATACAACAGATATGATTTTTTTGCCGTTTTTATAGATAATGGTACGGAACCCTTCGTGCGCGAGTCCGACTCGCACTTGGTCGGTTTTTTTTTAAATGTTTAGATTCACATTCAGTCATTTTTTACTGGCCTGAAATATGGAATTTTACAAATCTTATAACACATACATATTCCGTTCTTCGTATTCCGAATAAAAAATGTTGTGACAATTACAATGATTTTAATTTAATCAATTAAAACAAAATACTTAAATTCTCTCTTCCACTCGATTGGCCTATGCGACGTTGTCACGTTAAACTATCGTCCGTAAACCAACTTTACAGACAACCAATTTTTTTATACCGAAATATGTTTTAAATTAAATTACTGAAACTACTTCATGATAATCGGTAATACTTATTATCAAAAACTATAAGTACAAAAACTGAAAATAAAAACCAGTAAAAAATATCGAAACTATTTCTTTCACATAGATATTATATTATATTAGTATGTATAGTGTGCTGATGATGATAATGGGATCTTATTCTGTCACTTACGGGATATCTTCCGTGGTTTTCATAATTTTGAGCTCCCGATATTTCGACGCTGTTGCAAGCGCCATGATCATGAACAATCCCGGAAGATATCCCGTAGGTGACAGTATAAGTTTAGTTTTAAACCGTGAAAGTTTAAAACAGTGTATGATAATGTGATGATGTGTGTGGTGTGTGTGTGATGTGTGTGTGTGTGATGTATATGTGTATAATATGTAAATATATATATATTTTTTATATTTTGTTCAAACTGAGAGCCAAGCTCTGCCCACTTAGAACTAGAGACAAATCTAATTAAAAAATAATTTAAGATTACGAACAGCTGACGGTTTTTACTTCTCCCTAATTAGCATGAAAGTAATTAAAAACGATATTTAAATATCCAGATTGGTAAGGACACGTTTATTAAAAAAAAAATTCCATGGAAACATTTTACGTTTTCTACTTTACAGAGGTAAAAATACTATTTACTGATAATTAAAATAAAAACATGGTTCAATCATTGTAGTATACAGGGTTATTTGTAAAACACCAGAAACCTCTTAAGAGGTCATTGTACATTTATGATCGATTAACTCGTCAAAATATAGGGAACAGCTGATTTTTTTTTTCGCGATTTCAGGTTTGGTCCCATAGTAAAAGTTGTTCATAGTGATGAGTACAATGACCTCTTAAGAGGTTTCTGGTGTTTTACAAATAACCCTGTATATTCGCTAATTATATTAGCTTGACAACTTCAAAATAAAAACTTTGCAAGTTGATTCCTGCAATATTCCTACAGTTATTTTACATCGAATTTACCATATTACTTTAGCTAAATACAGCGGAAAATTCAATGGCAACGTTAACGTGCACGTTTACGTTAGAGCGCAATGAGCAAACGTACGAAAGTAATTAGATAAACCGTATCGGTGTAGTCTGTAAGTTTAAGTTGGTTTCGTTTGGTGTTGCGAAATGTATCTTCTTTGGATTGTACGGGTAAGAAAAATGTCTAACATTGAATCGTATTGACTATCTTCTGATTGATTTTATGTACTTCCTTAATGAAATTTAAAATGCGATAATAACTATGTTGGTCTGTTACCTTTTCAGGATTTTGATTTGGATGATTAGGATTTGAATTTGTATGTATGGTATAAAGGTAGATCATGAGCTGGGTTAGACTAACACACGGAAGTTGCGATGGGCGGCCATTTTGTGGGATTGTGTTATGCAATTTTGGACGTTCCAAAACCACTGATTTGATTAAATGGCTCTGTTTTAAACTTTCACGGTTTATTACTAAACTTATAAAAAATAACTTATCCCGTAAATGACAGTATAAATTTGAATAAAAAGCTTTCGATTTAGACCATAGGGATTGATTTTTTTCGGGGTTTACCAATATCTACATGGGCAAATCTTCTCAAAAAGACTGGTATAAATAAAAATTAGCTAAATTTTCATCAACAAATTCGTCTATAGCCAAAACACCGTCAAAAAAAACAAATTTGCTTTGCAATTTCTTTATTTATTTAAACTTTTTGCACACAAAAAGGCGTACCTTTTTGTGTGCATTAATACCTTAGGCATTTTTGTTAAAACTGAACCTTAAGTAACTGAGAAAGAACACAAAATCCCCAGGATATTCTCACTTAACCAAGCCAAAAACCGATCACCTATTTGCACTCGCAACTGAAACAACATTGTTCGTCGCACCACCGCTCCGTATTCCTAAACCCAATTGCCTTCCGAATGTAACTACACAGTGAACGTGTGTACAATCATCAGGACGACGCTCGTGCACTTATCGCGATTGAGATCAACTGAATGGACGTAAATCTGGAACGTGAGCTTTGCGATACTTTTGCCTTTTTAAACTGTAGTACTTATGTATTTGTAGGCTTGGCACAAACGCGCGACGTTAATTCGATCGATTTTAATACAATAATGATTAAATTTGTTTAATATCTTTATAAGTACCTGGCAATGGATCGCAGTATACTAGGAGTTCAATTAACGTATCGTGTTCGAAACACAATACTGCGCTCCAAAACAAATATAGCTGCCGTGGCTCAAAAAGCTTGCCAACTCAAATGGGACTATGCAGGACATAACCAACCTAATCCTTTTTCTAAGATAAAATTAGTCCCGTCAAAATCGATCCAGCTGTTTCAGAGATTAGACGGAACAAACTGACAGACAGACAAACATTTAAAAATAGTTTTTTTTTGTTATTAGTACCGTATAAGGGATTTTTGGGTGAAAAATCTCACGTTTTACGATCGGACTCAATGTAACGCACTCGAAACATTGTGCTGATGGATACATTGAATAGTACCGGGGTCGTGGAGGTATTTAAAGTAAAGCTTCAACATTAAAAAACGTATTAAAAAATATGTGCTAAAGTTGAAACTTTGACCACCACTATCTTCGTAACTAGAAGGTTTCCAGGTATGGTCTAGCTAGCTAGAACATAAAATGTGCCATTCGGCTTTGTTAAGGGTACTTTTACACCCATCATACTTTCAATATGCATTAAGTCTGCGGGACTGTTCGGGCCTGCGGGACTGTTCGAAAGAGATACCGCGGCCCTGGAACATAAAGGGCCAATGAAGGAACATGGGTGGTTTTTAGTCAGTAAGAGTCTGACACTCCCTTCCGCTCCGCCCAGAGCGGGAGGAGTCATTTGATGATTTCCCACCCTCCAAAAAAAAAAAAAAAATATGCATTAAGTAAAAAGCTGTTATTTTGAAATTACAAACAGACAATTCTTTTTATTTATTTGAATATTTAAGCGTCTTTACGTTTATCAACACGCGGTCCCCACTCCAGGGTGGCCAGCGTGGATAGATGTACTTTCAATTTAACAAAAAAAAAAACAAAATGTTACGTCTACGTCGCGCGTTCGAGGTAAAGCCTCGGTTAGTACCTACTTATGTACCTGTTCTTAATACAAATCGTTTGCATCTCATTGGTTTGGGACGTGAATATTAAAAAGGAGGATTTTTTTACTAACAGTCCCGATTTTCGTTCACTCTTTACTGCTTAGTATCTACTATGTTCTCGTATCAATGTATTGTATATGTACAACTTGTATTTTCCTTGTGTTTGTTTAAACGACTGCATCGTTGGTCTAGATTAGTAGCACTTTGCTTTTTTTCTATTGAAAGATTCTCAGTATATTAGCCTAAATTTCGCCCCCTCCCCTCCCCGCCCCTCTACCTATACACTAAGACCTACAGACCGGCCTGAAAGAAGACTTTTGGCCGAAAGGTGTCGTATATCGACGTTTCCGAGGACGGTTACGCGACACGACGCAGCGAAACACGACGCCGTCAACATTACGTGTACACTGTTTTAAACTTTCAGGTTTAAAACTAAACTTACCGTCACTTACGGGATATCCTCCGTGATTGTTCAGGAACATCACGGATGATATCCCGTAAGTGACAGTATAAGTTTAGTGACGTGTGTAGTTTAGTAGTTGTTTTAAGGTTTTTTAAAATATATATTAGTTTTTCATTGTGCATTTTTTTTTTGTGTTTTTATCTATGGGCATTGTTGCCTGACAATAAAATGATTATTATTCTGTGACGTTCAGGAATTACAGGTAACGTCATATTATGTAAACGTCTATCACAAAAATGCAGATGTGCGAAGAATTGGGTAGGTACTGTTGGTGCGCGAACTTAGAGGGATTTAAAATGCGGAATATTTAGTCTTTGCGAGATTTTGTTTGAATAGCTTAGTGTTTCAGAGTATAAAATATATGTAATTATTTCTACTTTTGAGAGTCTTTGCCTTTGTCTTTGTATTTTGCCTTCTATAGCCACGAAATTGCTGGTTTCAAGTTAGACGTCAACTATTTTTCTTGCATCGCTGACATTGCTTAACTGATCTGAATTTAAGAAATGACGCCAAAAATCATTTCAGCGACAAAAGCCAATTCACACTTCGGACACTTCAAATATTTATTATTGTAATTAACTGGTATAACAT
The DNA here is from genome assembly GCA_950022335.1 of Eurois occulta. NCBI lineage: Eukaryota > Metazoa > Arthropoda > Insecta > Lepidoptera > Noctuidae > Eurois > Eurois occulta. Next base: position 3,167,692 of record OX465482.1, read on the forward strand.
TGAATACGTGTTGGAGATGGGCAGACGACATTGTTGCCATCGTGGGTATATCCTGGATGAGGTTGGCACAATAACGTGGAGCTTGGCACAAGCAAAAATAAGCCTATTCCCAGCAGCGGGTGAAGTCGGGCAGTGGATGATAATGATGCTATAACATACTCACACACCCATTTTTGCAACTCCTCAGGCACACTCCTACACACTCATCCACGCTGTACACTTAGCAATGTATTGTATAGCTATTAAATTGTAAATCCGTTATTGGCTGTAGGATTAGTTATATATTTTAAGATATAATTTCAAAGACCTGGGAATTTTGTGATGAATAAATAAATAAATAAATGATGAACATAAAATCCTGACCTTTATCAAAAAAAAACCTGAGAAATAATTCAGTCGAATAATATTGTGTCAATTTAGGTTACCTGCAAAAGTAGCACAGTTTATCGACTTCTGTCGCCTCTCCTTCTCCGATAAATATAGACTTTAAGTTCTATTACTACTTATTCCTAATACAAGAACACATAATACGATTTCCTCACTCAAACCTGATTACTTATCACTCCCAGCCGTTAACTTTCCTGAAGGGATGAGATTTTCGTATCACGATTTATAACTTTGTCATTATGAATAATTTATAACTCCAGCTCCGCAAGTAAGCATGCTTATTAGGTTTTCTTGACACGTAACATGCGTTTATGGGGGAAAGTGCCGCTCTGTATAGGTGTACGAAGATTTTCAATAATCTTAATGCTTATTGCCTTTTTTCTGGTATGGTTTGGGGAATTATAATGGAATTTAGCTTTTTCGGATATGGAAATTCGATTTGGTTCTGAAAATGAGTGATTTCCTGTTTTTTTTTTGGTTTTTATTAATTGAAACCATCTCATGAAAAAATAAAGTTTCCATGTTCACAATTATTTGTAAAAAAATCTAGTGACAATGATCGTTACAATTGCATGGCTTTGGAGCCACTCACCCATTTAAAATATTGAAATAATAAATATACAATTAATTTATAGCTAAGCCGTAATATTTGTGATTGTACTCATCATCATCATCATTTCAACCACTGCTGGGTATAGGCCACCACTTTCTTCTGCCACACTTCCCGGTTTTGTGCGACCCTCATTTGTTTCCCGCGACTTGAATATATGGTTAACCTAATGGCTTTACTCACATGGAAAAAAGGCGTCATTTTTTTGTGTGAACACTATTTGGCAAAAGAAGAAGTAAAAAAATCCGGCCAAGTGCGAGTCGGACTCGCGCACGTAGTATTCCGTACCATTATATATAGAACCGGCAAAAAAATATTTCTGTTGTATGGGAGCCCCACTTAACCCATTTCCTGTCCCATGAACCACATATGGTTCAGGGCGATTGTTTAGCTATTGTGTCTGCTTTGCGGACGATGAAAGTGTTAAATAATTTTTTATCCTGTTTTTAAGTATTTGTTGTTATAGCGGCAACAAAAATACATCATCTGTCTACCTATCACGGCTCATGAGATACAGCCTGGTGACAGATGGACAGACAAACAGTCTTAGAAATAGGATCCCGTTTTACCCTTTGGGTACGGAACCCTGAAAACGAATCATGTTGAATTGAAGCCTTCAAATCGTAAAGAAGTCAATCATAAATCTGACATTCCCTCAAACATTTTGTTAATAATAAACAAATTCTGGTAGCGAATACCATTGTTAAATTATTTCAAGACACAACACAGAAACTACATCCCTAACACACCCATCTAAAAATACCTTCATCAGCCGTCAGACAATTCATCCCTCAACAAATGAGCTACAAGACTTGTCCCTCCGTGACTTAACACCCTCATTTGACGGGTCACATACTCTTTCATTATTTATGCAAACGTATGGGATCCCTCCCCCTCTTCCTCTTTTGACGACATCTCGTCAGGTTGATACTAAAGGCTGCAATTGAGGAGAGGATTCGAGGTCAGTTCCATAAAAGAGAGAGTACTCTGTAATCATTGGTTGTTGACCAACTAAGAAGGTTGTAAACGTAGGCTGTTTGTGTGTCTTCGGAACTTAATAGGTGATAATTAATCGTCCTGTTGTCGTCTTTTGTTTGTTTGTGGAAACTATTTGTTCATACCAAGGAGGTCAAGTATCTTTGTAGGATAATATTCGCAAATTAGTATGGATCTTTTCGCCAATAATGTGACGTTGTTATTGTCATTATGAAATTCTGCCACAAAACTTTTAATTTTTATTTATGGTTGACATTTATTCTTTATTGTAAGTATTATGTTTTTAATTAAGTATGGTTAACTGAAACTGTATGAACACTATTTGCATGCCCATCGGACGGTAAAATGTGGAGAAATTGGTTATAAATATGAAACATCTATGTATCTTTTACCCATACCTATTTGCAAAGCAATAAATGACTTAATTTGATTTGACAACTATGAAGTAACTCAAGTTTGCTTAGTTACCCACTTTATTCTTATTTAAAAACATTTTATAAATCATTTTTAAGTTATTTTATATTACTTTACAGAATTACAAAAATCTTTTGGCATTCGAATGATGTTGACAGAACGGCGCTGTTAATGAACGTTTCTGAAACTATTTTGCAAAATGTATTGGAAAACAAAATGGCGACGGTAGTTTGGATTTAGGCGACGCGCCAAAGGATGTTTAATGTTATAAATCTTTATATTGTAATGTTTACAACACATCGGACCAAAGATGATAATTGTAAATTCTCTTAATAATGACATGGTGCCTTCTAGCCAAACAGCGTTCATCCGAAAAAAAAAACGGTACACATTTACCAATTCACTAAGAAATTACAATGTGACGGAATCGTCTGCCTTCGACCAAAACTTAACGCCTCATTTGAAGGGTCCAACTTAACTGTTACTTATGTTAGCCTTCACGTAACAAACCAAGCATCAATATTAGATCTATTTTACTTACATAACATCACGCATGTACTTGTCGAAGGGATAGGCAGAAGTGTATAGTTGATTCAATCACCAGTTAGGTATGTTTAAGTTCCATGTATAACGGCTGTATAGCTTCTAATATTATGCAACATTTCAAACTTCGGGGTGCTTCTAAGACATTCCAACATACAATTTCAAGTCGTTATACAAACAAAGCAGAATTTTAGTTACACTTCAGAGAATATCGGGCACCTATTGTACTTATGTATGCTTATGATGTAGCTATGTTATAAGTTCTAAGGAAAATTTTGAAATACCGTCTGCGATACTGCCTGCAGGTATTTGGAACGACGTGTAGGTATAGGTATTTATATAGGAGCCGGTACTGTTATTATATAACAATGGCTTGATTAAGATTTAACCAGGAGTTAGCTACATAGGTGATATGTAGCTAACTATGTAAGTATTAAGGAATCCTTTATTGCTAAAGTTGGCATAGAATTTCGTTAGTTAGCTTCTGGTTTATTAAACACTGTTTGAAGTTATGTTCGAGTATATCTAAGTTGTGGAGTGGGTTATAATGAAAATGGTAATGTTAAAAAATAGTTTCATCAGTCATCATCTGCCTAGCCATTTCCCAACTAAGTTGGGGTCGGCTTCCAGTCTATCCGGATGCAGCTGAATACCAGTATTTTACATGGAGCGACTGCCTATCTGACCTCCACAACCCAGTTAGCGCTAGGTAATACGATACCCCTTGGTAAGACTGGTTGTCAGATTTTCGGGTCACTGACTACCTGTAACGACTGTCAAAGATTTACAAATGACAGCCGGGACCAACGGCTTAACGTGCTTTCCGAGGCACGGAGGAAACTCGGTATGTAATGGGGGGTCACCCATCCACGGACCAACCTAGGTAAGCACGGCTTAACCTAAAGATCGACCCGAGCGGCTGTTCTTATTTAGCCACGAGTTTTATCAGTACTGGGAATTACATTCAATAATAAAAAAGAAAACATTTTGTGAGTTCAAGCTGGACATCATTATCATTCTCTTGTCCTTAGCCATACTTCTCTATTCCTCGTCATCTTATCAAGCCCCCTCTTTCCTGCCATATCATCTTTCACAATAGTTCATCCATCATTTCTTTAGTCTTCCTCTACTCTTATACCACACTAGCTTTTGCCCGCGGCTTCGCCCGCGTGCAGTTCGGGAATTGCCCACGGGATCTTGCCTACTTCTGGGATAATAAGTAATCTACATCTATTTGTATCAGACTATAATCTATCTCTGTGCCAAGTTTCATCCAGATCTGATCAGCCGTTCTGGCGTGATTGAGTAACAAAGATCCATTCATCCAAACTTTCGCATTAATAAATAGTTTATGTAAGATATATATGTAATATTAGTATTTAGGGTTCCGCACCTCAAAGGGAAAAACGGAACCCTTATAGGATCACTCGCGTGTCTGTCTGTCTGCCTGTCCGTCTGTCACAGCCAATTTACTCTGAAACTACCGGACCGATGGAGTTGAAATTTCGTACATATATGTAAGTCATTGATTCAAAGACGGACGTATAAATTAATTTTAAACAGGGGAGCCACTTTTGGGTCGTAAATTAAAAAATGAAAATAAAAATATTTCTAAACTACATCGTGTTATATGAAAAACTGTGATACACGTGTCTCATAATTTTAATTGAAGAGTGATGTGTACATTAAGTTTTGAGTCAACCGACCCAGAGAATATTAAGTTTCACAGAAAATTCAACCCCCATTTCAAAACAAAGAATACATCCTTCAAATTTCATGTCATTTAGACCAGTGGTTGATATATCAGTCAGTCAGTCAGGACTTTGATTTTATATTGCGGGATGATTTTGGAAAAACTGTAAGTAGAGTATGTAGACTTTCAAGTCTATCGACACCTAGAATAGGGGAAGCCGGGGCATTACGGGCTCCCGGGGTAAGACGGACACCCCCTCTCCCCCGCAAGATAATAAACCGAGACGGTTGGAAGTAGTCAGATCGCGTTCTAGTCAACCTCGCGATAGCTAGAAAAGTAGTTCTGTGTGTGTAGATGCGCGTCGTTCGTCGACAAAACGAAAATACGTAAGTTGATGCATTTGATATTATTTTTCATTTTTAAGTCTGCGTTGTAGTTAATTCGTGTTTGTGTTAAATGCTCAGTTATTAAGTAAATTGGGACGTTCAATTATGTGACTAAATAACTAGAAAGAGTTGTGAATTAACTACCATAAATTCGTTTGATTAGGTTAACATTTATTTTATTTGACCTCGGGGGCATTTTGAGCGGGGCAAAACGGGTAGGATGCCCGTTTTGCCTCGGGTAGGATATAGGTATTAAGTTGATCGTTTTTTCTCCAGATACAAGTATGGTTCGCCACTACCAAAAGAACATGCCAAATGGAGCTTGGAGGAAATGGAAACAGGCATATGCAATTGGGCAGCGAAAGCTCTAAACTGATGGAGCTCCTCCCAATTTTTGGGCAGAATGTGATAAGAAAGGTTGGATAACAATGGACAGAATGGATGGATTGGTGGATGGATGAAAGGTTGGATAGGAATGGATGGACGAAGAAAAATGAAAAAAATAAGGAAAACGAATCGGAGGAAGAAGATGTAGAGTGTTTGCACCGTGGATATTGGTACTCTGAATCTACTGAGGGTAGGGTCACCTGCCGTGCATGCCACAGATGGGCCCGCTGTTCTTGCAACGGTGAAGAGAATAATGATGACGAGTTCTTTCACATTTGTTCCTTTTGTGCTCGAATTAAAACTTATTCGAGTGAGTATTTTTAAGTTCAATTAGCGCCAAAGACTGGTAGACTAAGATAATTATTTTACGTTAAGTTTAGAGAACATTAATGACACTAATAAATGGTTGTTGATTTTTTTCATTATCTTGTTTTTCTAAGATTTTATTAAAGATTTCCCTTAAGGGGCCCCCATTGCCCCGGTTTCCCCTACAAAGTTTCACAGAAAACTCAGTACCCCATTTTGTCCTCTTAGGGGTGGAATTTCGGTGCTATCATTGCGAGGATCGCCCGGAGGACACGGTGGAGCACACCGTGGAGGTCTGCTCCGCTTGGGCGGAGCACCGCCGTGTCCTCGTAGCGGCGATTGGCGGCGACGACCTCTCGCGTCCGGCCCTGGTTCAAGCCATGGTCCGGGGCGAGAGGGAATGGAAAGCCGTCGCCTCCTCCTGCGAAGCAGTCATGCTAGCGAAGGAGGCGGCGGAACGTGAGAGGGAGAGAGCCTCACGTCCCAGCCGCCGCGGGAGGAGAAGCACCGGGCGTCGGGGGCCACGCCGTGATGGGTCTCGGCCACCGTAGGCGCGGGCCTGTGGACGGTGAGTAATGGGCTAGCTCGCCGTCCGTCCGTCGTATGACAACAGGCCGTGTCGACGGCGCGTTCGTGTTTCACGCGCGCCTCAAAGAGATGTCAGCAAACGGGAGGGGCCCGCAAGGGCCGATGCCTGCCAGGGCTGCGAGACTGTTCGAAAGAGATACCGCGGCCCTGGAACATAAAGGGCCAGAGAAGGAACATGGGTGGTTTTTAGTCAGTAAGAGTCTGACACTCCCTTCCGCTCCGCCCAGAGCGGGAGGGGTCATTTGATGATTTCCCACCCTCCAAAAAAACAAAAAAAAGGGGTCGAATTTCGAAAAACCCTTTCTAAGTGGACCCTTTGCCACTGGTAGGTACCAGTGGCGAAGAGTGAAAATTGAGTCAGGGGCAACCGAAGAAAAAAATGAGAACTGTTTTTTTTTCCTATGTTTATTTGGACCTCATTTTCGTTATCAGTGACCTCAAAAACTATGAAAATGATAACCCTGATGAAAAATCTAAAAAAATTGGTTGGTGCCATTTAGAATTTTCATTTTGACCTAATTTTCGATATCAGCGACCCTGAAAACCATGAAAATGACATCCATGACGAAACAACCAAATATTTTCGTCCGCACCATCTTAGATTTTCATTTTGACCACGTTTTCGTTATCAGCGACCCCAAAAACCACGAAAATGACATTCATGAAGAAAAACCAAAAAATTTCATCGGCGCCATCCTGAATTTCATTTTGACCTCATTTTCGTTATCAGCGACCCCAAAAACCACGAAAATGACACTCATGACGAAATAACTGAATTTTTTTGCTGGCGCCATCATCGATTTACATTTTGGCCACATTTTCGTTATCAGCGACCCCAAAAGCCATGAAAATGACACCCATGACGAAAAAACCTAAAATCTTCATGGGCATCGTCTTGAATTTTTTTATTTTGACCTCATTTTCGTCATTGGCGGCCCCAAAAACCACGAAAATGACACTCATGACGAAAAAACCGAAAAAAAACAGGACTGAATTTCATACTGGGGGATGATTTTGGAAAAACTGTGATACACGTTTCTCATAATTAATCTCTTCTTAACTGAAGAGTATGTACACAAACTTTCAAGTCAATCGACCCCGAGAATAAAAAGTTTCACAGAAAATTAAACACCCCAATTTACCCTCTTAGGGGTGGAATTTCGAAGAACCTTTTCTTATTAGATATCTACTCTTCACAAAGAATACACCCTCCAAATTTCATTTCTCTAGGGCCAGTGGTTTGGGCTGTGCGTTGATATATCAGTCAGTCAGGACTTTGAATTTTATATTGGGGGATGATTTTGGAAAAACTGTAATACACATTTCTCATAGTTTTAACTGAAGAGTATGTAGACTTTCAAGTCAATCGACCCGAGAATAAAAAGTTTTACCGAAAATTCAACACCACATTTCTCCCCTTTAGGGGTGGAATTTCGCAAAACCTTTTCTTAGTGGATACTTACTCTTCACAAAGAATACACCCTTTAAATTTCATGTCTTTAACACCAACAGCTTAGGCTGTAAGTTGATATATCAGTCAGTCAGTCAGGACTTTGAATTTCACATTGAGGGATGATTTTGGAAAAACTTTGATACAAGTTTCTCATAATTGTAACTGCAGAGTAGGTACACAAATTTTCAAGTCCATCGACCGCGAGAATAAAAAGTTTCATAGAAAACTCAACACCCCATTTTACCCTCTTAGGGGTAGAATTTCGAAAAACCCTTTCTTAGTGGATACCTACTCTTCACAAAGAATACACACTCCAAATTTCATTGCTCTAGGACCAGCGGTTTGGGCTGTGCGTTGATATCTCTGTCAGTCAGTCAGGACTTTGAATTTTATATATATATGTAGGATCAGGAGTGCCGAGAGGTATATCTTCAGGGTTTGGAGTTCCCATTTTATTGGGATAAACAAGACTGTATATGCAATTACAGTATTTTTATTACAGTAGGTACACAACACACAATACAAAATGGTACACAACACAAAAATGGTAAATAGTAAAAAAAAAGATAAATCAGATAAAAAGGTACACACAGTTAGGCGAACAGACCTTTTAAGGTCACAGTTCGTACAGTGGACAAGCCACCCAAACACAAAGTGTATTGCTATCAGAAAGCTAAATACAGCTATGTGCAATATACAGCAGCGCTGTACCAAGTAAACCGACAGTTTTGTCGGGAGCAGGGGAGCTCTGTAATGAGTCGAATCCGAAGACCGACTGACGAGCTTACTGAGAGCAGGCTCTTTTATAGTACGATGCCCCCACTGTAATCCCTCCACAACTCTGTCCGTTGACGCACGGAGGTGCGTCACGCGTTTACAAGATACAAAATGTGCGCGAAATCTAATAAGATTTACGATACAGTAATCAAATAATACAAGAATAATTGTCGTAAATAAACAATGGTGAATTCACAAAGTAAATCATTTAAAAATTAAAATAACATGTCGTTAATTGTTTTGAACAAAACTTATCGGTCACACTTATCGAAATAAGTTGCCAAAAATCAATTACTAGCACGTAATAAATTATGTTTCGATTTATAAGACAATAATTGACCATAATTGATAGTAAAAATCACTTAAATTAATAATCAGAAAACAAAACAACTCATAATAAAATTTGGTGACTACCCACAATTGTAATAATTGACAACCAACTCCGACATATAGATTCATACTCAAAACTTTCCTCGCGACATTTTCATTCAAGAAAGAAAACATTGTATGGGTTCAAGCTGGACATACATATTCGCTGTTTGAAACAAAACATACGTCATTAGAAAAATGCAGGTCTTCATTCAGGGCCAATAATAAAATTTGCTGGAATTTCGTTTCTGTGTACAAACATATCTAAAGGATGAATTTCAGATAGGGGCCACTTATTTATGCACGTGATAGGTAACTAGGTAAGGTGTACGTCCCGGGTGTCGGGCCATCAATATTAGATCCATTTTTACACGTCAGCCCCTTTCGATCGAGAATTGAGGACATACCACGTAGGTTGCGTGCAAAGCACTACCTGAACGCGCCCCAAAAGGTGGTAGCCGTAAGGCTGATCCGTGGGTACCGCACGATCTCCCGCGAGGCGGCGAGCCTCCTTGCCGGATTGCCGCCATGGGATCTGGAGGCCATAGTCCTCGCGCGCCTGCACGAGTGGCGCGCGGAGGTACAGAGCCGGGGGGTAACTCCGCTGCCGCGGCATATTGTCGCGCGGCGGACAGACCTCCGCCGTGATCTCATGGCGACATGGAGAGAGCGACTATCGCAACCCCGTTCAGGGCACGCCACGATAGTGGCGGTAAGTCCCCTCTTTGAGGAGTGGCTTGAGAGGCGCCACGGCGCCCTCACCTTCCGCCTGACGCAGGTCCTCACCGGACATGGATGTTTCGGGAGGTACCTGTACCGAATCGGGCGGGAGGAAACGCCCGGATGCTACAATTGCGAGGATCGACCGGAGGACACGGTGGAGCACACCGTGGAGGTCTGCTCTGCTTGGGCGGAGCACCGCCGTGTCCTCGTAGCGGCGATTGGCGGCGGCGACCTCTCGCGTCCGGCCCTGGTTCAAGCCATGGTCCGGGGCGAGAGGGAATGGGAAGCCGTCGCCTCCTTCTGCGAAGCAGTCATGCTAGCGAAGGAGGCGGCGGAACGTGAGAGGGAGAGAACCTCCTCACGTCCCAGCCGCCGCGGGAGAAGCACCGGGCGTCGGGGGCCACGCCGTGATGGCTCTCGGCCACCGTAGGCGCGGGCCTGTGGACGGCGAGTAATGGGCTAGCTCGCCGTCCGTCCGTCGTATGACGACGGGCAGGCCGTGTCGACGGCGCGTTCGTGTTCCACGCGCGCCTCAAAGAGTTGTCAGCAAACGGGAGGGGCCCGCAAGGGCCGGTGCCTGCCAGGGCTGCGGGACTGTTCGAAAGAGATACCGCGGCCCTGGAACATAAAGGGCCAATGAAGGAACATGGGTGTTTTTTAGTCAGTAAGAGTCTGACACTCCCTTCCGCTCCGCCCAGAGCGGGAGGAGTCATTTGATGATTTCTCACCCCCCAAAAAAAAAAAAAAAAGGACATACCACGTGGTTTCTTTTACATATTACTAGTTGCTTAGGATTTTTTGAACTAGTACTGAAATTATCACGATCTGCCCAGCCTTTTCGTAACTATGTTGGGGTCAGCTTCCAGTCTGACCGGATACAACTGAATACCAGTACTTTACATAGAGCGACTGCCTATCTGACCTCCACAACCCCGTTAGTTCTGGGTTATACGAAACCTTTTGGTAAGACTGGTTTTCAGACTTTTGGGACACTGACTACCTGTAGCGACTGCCAAAGATCTACAATTGACAGCAGGACTAGTACCGAAATGAGATACGTACATTATATGGAGGAACGAATTGCTTTTAAATAATACTTTTACGTTGTCATTGAACCTAGAGAAGTGATTTACTTGTAGCTTGCTTTCAAAGCGTTTAATTCATTCCATTTCAATTTTCAGCGGGATTGACCTAAAGGTAAGGTAGCTTGTCAGTTCCATACACTTTTCTTTTAGGATATTTCACTTTTTCTAGGTCTTCAAGTCAAAATGCAAGATGAAGTTATGTTTAGAGAAAATATCGCATGAGATGGTACTGTTATAAAGGCTTATGCCCGACTCGTCACTGTTTCGACTCGACATCGAATGACAAAGATCACGATTCACAACTGTTTAAACAAAAATGTTTTCATATTACCGATTCGTTATCGAGACACACGTCTTTGTTTTTATTCGTTTATTTTAACTTTTTTTCTTGACAGCCGATCCCGCTTGATTAATCCATCAGCCAGTGTGTAAGCAGGAATCGAAATTTGGGGCAATATTTTTTTTTGCTATAAATGTTACTGTAGGCATCTAAGTTCTAATTTGAACCTAATTGAAGTAGGTATCAAAACTTGTAATATAATTGATCATTTTCGCTCCACTTCGGAGGAGAGTACTTATTGAATGAGTTAATTTCTGCTTCAAGTTGTTTTAATTCAAGTAGATCTTAGTTCTGAGATCGAAAGTGCTCTATATTTTGTCAAGACATACCATTACATATTGTTAATGCTCTAGTTACTAGAGCATTAACAATCCTACTAGAGTCTAGTAGGATTGATATTTGCTATCGGGGTTCGATCCTGAATGAAAATATCATAATCAAAAAGGCTTTTTTACACGACTTCCCAAAAAAAGGAGTGTTATGTTTTTAGGGTTCATAATTATATGTATGTATGTATGTTTGTGAGTTTCTTTATTCCACCATAACTTCTAAACGGCTTAACCGATTTCAATGTATGTGGTATCATTAGAAGCGTTGAGTTATTCCGGGTAACATAGGCTAGTGAACATTTTCAAAAATGTAAAGGGGGAGCCATGGTTCTTGAAAAAAACTGAAATATTTTGGTTTTTTCATGAAAATTTGACTACGAATACTATCATCGTCTAGAGCTTGCTTAGTACTTAACAAAAATATGTAACAGTAGTATTCAATATGCATTCGTTCACTAATAAACAAAAAGAGAAATTAAATCTTTTACACATAAAATTCAAAGTCCTTACTGACTGATATATCAACGCACAGCCGAAACCGCTGGTCCTAGAGTCATGAAATTTGGAAGGTGTATTCTATGTGAGGAGTAGGTATCCACTAAGAAAGGATGTTTCGAAATTCTACCCCTAAGAGGGTGAAATGGGGTGTTGAATTTTCTATGAAACTTTTTAGTCTCGGGGTCGATTGACTTGAAAATTTTTGTGTACGTACTCTTCAGTTAAATTATGAGAAACGTGTATCACAGTTATTTCAAAATCATCCTGCAATATAAAATTCAAAGTCCTGACTGACTGATATATCAATGCATAGCCTAAATCACTGGTCTTAAAGACATGAAATTTGAGGGGTGTATTCTTTGTGAAGAGTAGGTCCACTAAGAAAGGGTTTTTTCGAAATTCCACCCCTAAGAAATGGGGGTTAAATTTGCTATGAAACTTTATATTCTCTGGGTCCGTTGACTCGAAAATTGGTGTACAAACTCTTCAATTAAAATTATGAGACGCGTGTATCAGAGTTTTATTTTCCAAAATCGTTCCCCAACATTGTCAAATAGGGCTTACAAACTCACGTAGACAGGCGCATGGCAAGCAGTGTTGCACAGGGCGTGCAGGGCGCGGGAGTATCTACCTATTAGTAAGTAGGTAGGATTTTTGTGAGGTAGACGTGTCTGTAAATATATGTGAAATCCCGATTTTCGAGTTGGCTCGTGATAAGCGACATTGATATTAAAATTAAAGTATTATGTCTATAAGTAGATTTTTAATAAATCATTTGATTGTCGTCGCCGGTGCCCAATCTCAAACCAAGGTATCAATATTTGCTGCTTTTAAGCGGCTCTTGTCCAACCTGAGGGGCCCAAACGCCTCCTGCCGGAGGCACTACGCGGGGGTCGTGCGGTCCATGGCCCTTTACGGGGCTCCGGTAGGGGCGCGTTCCTTGAGGTGGCGAGCCGCCCACTACCTGAACCCGCCCCAAAAGGTGGTAGCCGTAAGGCTGGTCCGTGGGTACCGCACGATCTCCGGCAAGGAGGATCGCCTCCTCGCCGGAGATCGTGCGGTGCCGCCATGAGATCTGGAGGCGATAGTCCTCGCGCACCTGCACGAGGGGGGGAATTCCGCTGCCACGGCAAATTGTCGCTCAGCGGACAGACCTCCGGCGCGATCTCATGGCGACATGGAGAGAGCGACTGTCGCAACCCCGTCCAGGGCACGCCACAATAGTGGCGATAAGTCCCCTCTTCGAGGAGTGGTTAGAGAGGTAGACGCCCCGGGCGTCAGGGGCCACGTAACTGAAAACCAATCTTTTCATTGCAGTCGGGGGACGGTTCCTTGGAATAATTCTTTACAGGTCCCCCGACTTCGATGAAAAGATTGGTTTTCAGTTTTCCACTTTTGGCACAATGGCGTTTTAACTGCACAGTAAATAATATAATCTATTTAGTACCTACCTTTTGGCCATTCAACACTAAAATCATGTAACTTGTTTTGAATTTTTTAGTTCACTTTTTGATATGGCAGACGTGTTTTTTAATTTTTTAAATTATTTGTTTTTATTTGTATCTTTTTATGTATTAATGCTGAGCAAAGGCCTCCTCTATATCCTTCCAGGTACTCTTCCCCTGTGCCACCTCGAACCAACCTTCTTTATGCACTTCCAAATCATCTCCCCGCCTCCCTTTAGGCCGGCCTCAGCGGTGCCGTCCATCCTCACCCATTGCGTTAAAACCTTTACACAGCAGTCTTTATGCATGTGGCACACGTAACCTGCCCAATCCCCTTTTGAGCCTTGCAGCCTTTAGGTATATTTGAAATAAATGCTTTGTTTGGTTAAAATAGGACTATGTCTATCGATGAAATGTTTAGGGTTCTAAATCAAAAGGAACACCTACGGAATACACCATTTTACGTGATCCCTAGCTCGCCTTATACCCTAATTCATCTCCTAACCTCATCAATATTAGATCAATTTTTACACGGCATGTATTCTCCTCTTATATTCCCATTTGTTTGAGCTAATCTATTTAACATTACTCCAGGAGAAATAACAAATCGTTTTCACGGGACCGGGTGGTGTAGGCAGATTACAAGGGTTTTTGTGCGAACAATTTTGAGATTGTGCGCCGACAATATTTTGTGAATAATTCTGCTTTTTCTTGGAGATATATGATGTGGGTTTATATAGGTGCTTTTTTGAGTTGAGGAAAGTAATCTTGGTCTTAAACAGAGTCGGTAAGGCTAGGTTTTTGCTGTATGTCAATTCTGATTAAACGAGAAAATGCCACTTTTATACTAGCGCGATGAAATTTTCATTGTTTGACGGACATGGTTTAACATGGCTATTTTGGCGCGTAGATTTAATCGGACCTAACGCCACATCTTGTTTTTTCAATACAATTTTCACAAATATTTACCAAAGGGGCCTTTCTGCCAATGTCATTCTTCTAGTGTCTAAAAAAACCTTTTTTCTCTTTTAGAACATTCTTTCTTTGGTCTATCCAAACTAAAATGTCACAAAAAATAATGCTCTCAGTTTATCCGTGATCATGGTACTTGCAACAGCGCCAAAATGAATATTATTAAACATGGTAAATATTCCGGTTTTAGTGTTAATGATGGCGTTAGTGACTATGTCAGTTTAAAAAATTTTAAGAATGCTCTTGTTTTGCTCCGATTTTTATTTTATTTTAAACATACGTTGTAACGAATAGCTTTCTTATGCCAAGTTCGGAAGTCAACGTTCCAAAATCTTCGATCTCTGATCAATATGGATAAACGCTGGAATTTCCTTAATACCATAATTATCAAAGGTCGAGTTCAATCATCCGTCAGTATCCATGGTAATATTCACCTGTTAACGATCGTTAACATTAGCTTTGTTATTGTCTATACTGTGAATAGATAGGCTGCTTATGTTGTTTTGCAAATTTCATATTTTCCGAGAAAATACGATTTTCTCAATGAAAAGATAATCACGACTCCTGTTGTAAAATTATGATTTGAAACCTAATTCATTGTTTCATATTGGAAAAAAAATATTGCGATTTAAATAATGCAATAAAAAGTGACTGAAAAATATTTGATATTGCGATAACCACACATACCACATGAACATAGCACAAAAGGGGAAGGTCTTATAGCAGTGAGTGGAACAAGGCTGCCTATGATGATGAGGTATTAAAACAATGCAACTAGAAATAAAAAAAGTATATTATCTCATCATGTTACTTTGTTACTCTTTCACGGAAAAACTACAGAATAGTTTATAACTGGTAACTGGTAACTGGTAACTGGTTTTACAAATTGTAGTAACTTGTATGAGGAGGCTTTAAATAAAATTAGGGACCTAGAAGATAAGTTAATTCAAGCCAATAATTGTATATTGAACTTACAAAAAGAAAAAGAAGTTACTCAGGTTAAAGAAACAAACCTCTTATATAATGAATTATTAAATAGTAATTGTATCCCACCTTCCTTAATAACAATTGATCTGACTGAAGATTCCTTTCATAAACAGAATTATTCAGTAAGCAATAATAAAATTAAAAAATATGCAAAACTGAATAGAATAATTAAAAAATGTAATCAATTTAGGAAACAGCATAAACGCTTTTCTAAATATATTCCAATGAGGAAAGAGCGTGTTGATTTAGTTAATAAGTTAGATAATTACCAAATAAAATTAGAAGACAGTATAAAAATTTATGAAATTGATACTCAGCATTTGCAGTCTGAAATACAGGTACTTCAAGACTCACTTAGTTCCCTTTCTAGTAGGTATGCGAGTTCTCAGAACCAAATAAGGGAACATATATTCTTGCGGCAAATGAGATGGTACTGTGTCGATGTAGTTGTCAAACAGTTACCAACCATGATACTGTCCAGCCTGAGGTAATGGAGGACCCGTCCGAGGCTGAAAATTTATCTCAGGACTGTATACTCAACCAAGAAACAAATAATATTACACAAGATTATTTACATGTGGTACAGCCTGAGTTACATGATAGTCATGACTGTTCTAACTCAATAATGTTTTCAGATAGTATAGGAAGAGGTGTAGGTAAATTAGTAAGTAATAACCTGAGTTTTTCCAACCAAAATCATTGTATGCCAGGGTCAACATACCAACAGATAATGGCATCTGTAACTAGAAATGTTTATAATGTTAATACCGATATAACAATATTTATAGGAAACAGTTCAAAACTTACAAAACAAGATATCACAGACAGTGTAACGGAGTTGTTAAAGTTGAATTGTCGTAAAATAATATTGTGTGCTTTCCCATATTTTGAAAAGTTGTCAAGCAGGAAAAACAATTATATTCACATGCTGAATAAGCATGTTCATTTTCTAGTAGGTCACTATAGTGACAGGCTTATATATCTAGATATCAACAGTTTTGTTGGTAAACTTAAGTCGACACGGGGTAAAGTGTATCTACCTATGAGTTGTAGACACAAAATAGCTAGGCTATTAGTATATAATATTCACTCAGACATAAGTAGTATGTCAATGTTTACTTCAATTATTAACACTGCGACTATTAGTAATAATACTAATAATTCTTTTTTCAATTGTGTAACTATAGGAGATCCTGGAGTGGGGTCCACTAGTAGTAGGATCTCATTGCCTTGTGATGGCATAGGAGTCTTGGGGCTCACTCCGGATACTCATTTAAACTAGTTAGTAAGACAACAGAGGGTACCGGTAACATTGATGTTACACCGATCAACAACAATATACTTGTATCTTCTTGCTCTCAAATAGCTAAATGTAAAAAAGGGGCTAAGCAGAATTCCATGCAATTATTTCATCAAAACATTCAAGGTTTCTCTTCAAAGCAACTAGAAATTGAATTGTTTTTAGAAAAAACAAAGATTGAAATTGTTTGTTTCACTGAGCATTGGTTAAAAGATTATGAAATGCTAATTAATTACGCAAATTACAGTGTGGGCAGTTGCTTTAACCGGAAAGCTAAGATTCGTGGGGGTTCATTAATCTTAGTTAAAAATTGTATTAAATTTAAGACTCGTAGTGATATTGTTGATCTATCGGTTGAACATAATATTGAGCTGTCTTGTGTTGAGCTGGATAGGCATGTTATAGTGTGCGTTTACAGACCCCCAAATTATCAAAACTACTCTATTTTTGAATCGGTAATGGAAGATACTTTAGCAAAGCTTGCAACTGGTAATAAATCACTGGTAATCTGTGGTGACTTTAATGTTAATATTTTAGATCAAAATTCAAATAGCAGTAGATTATTACATCTTTTTAAATCATTTAATTTGTTAAACGTGTTTTCGGAACCAACCCGAATTACTACAAATACTGCAACATGTATTGATAATGTTTTTTGTTGCTGCGACTACTTGGATAAATCAATTGTAAATTACCTTCCTTCTGATCATAGCGGTCAAACCGTTGTTTTCGAGTCCTACACACCATTACAAAAAATTCAGATAAAGTCCAGACAAATGACACCCAGTAATTTAAATAAATTTAATAATAACTTAATTAGTAATTTAGGTATTCCGGACCATATTATTGAAAATGTAAATCACTTTTATGAGGAATTCTTTTCGGTAGTTTACACCGAGTTTAATAATACATTAAAAATGAAAACTAAATCTATTTGCCCAAAGTTTATGTTCAGTGACTGGGCAACTAAGGGTATTAGGAAAAGTAGGGAGCGATTGTTTGAACTGTACGGCCTTAAGCCTTACATCAACTCAGAAACTTTTAATAAATATGTTGCAACTTACTCTAAAATTTTTAAAAACACTTGTAAGGTAGCTAAAGCCTTATTCATTAGCAACAAGATTAAATCCGCCGATAATAAAATAAAGACGGTTTGGAAAATTATCAATAGTGAAACTAATAGACACAAAAAATATAATAATGATATCACACTAGATACTTCACGTGGTCTTATAAGCTCTAAAAACGAAGTTGCTCAAGAATTTGTAGATTTCTTCACTAGTATCCCACTTAAAACTACTGAAACCTTAAATTCCTCACCCTTGGTTTCTACTGATTTGTTGAGAGCGAACGTTTCAGCCTGTCCGGTTGAGTTTCAATTTAAGCATATAAACCCCATCACAGTCATTAAAGCTTTTAAGGAAATCAAAATCAAATTAACTGAAGATCTATGGGGAATGTCCATTAAAGTTTGTCAAGCTATTATTGAGACTATAGCACCGTTCTTAGCCTTAATATTTAATTTATGTGTGGACCAAGGAGTCTTCCCGGACCTTATGAAATACAGCAAGGTAATACCACTTTTCAAATCCGGGGACAGTAAAGACACCAATAACTATAGACCCGTATCCGTGTTGCCGGTTTTCAGCAAGGTGTTTGAAAAGGTAATGCTTAATCAGATGCTCACACACTTTAACACCAATAAAATCTTACATGAGAAACAATATGGTTTCACCAAAGGACGTTGCACGACTGACGCCGGTGTCACCTTATTAAAACACATATTTACGGCGTGGGAAGAGGCACAAGATGCCATAGGAATCTTCTGTGACCTCTCGAAAGCATTTTATTGCGTAAACCACGAAACCCTACTCTTGAAACTTGAACATTACGGTTTAGGGAAACTTGCGCTCAGTTTAGTTAAATCGTATTTAAACGATAGACATCAGCAAGTACAAATAAATGGTGTCAATTCAATGGGTTTAAAAGTAAGTATGGGTGTACCGCAAGGTTCGATATTAGGTCCTTTCCTCTTTTTAGTCTATATAAATGATCTACCCCATTTATTTAAAAACCAACCACAAATGGTGTTGTTTGCTGACGATACCTCTTTAATATTTAAGACAAACAGACGTGCCACAAATCTTGACGACGTAAATAACGCCCTATTGCTGGTCCATAATTGGTTCACCGCGAATAATTTAGTATTAAATGGGAAAAAAACGAAGTGTATAAGATTTGCTCTACCGAATGTCAAAAGTAGTGATAGTGACATAGTATTGAATCAAGAGAAACTAGAATTCGTCGAAAAAACTGTTTTCTTGGGGATCACGCTCGATTCAAGGCTTCAATGGGGTCCGCATATAACTTCTCTTGCAGGACGGCTGAGTTCAGCAGCATATGCTGTTAGAAAAATCCGTCAATTTACTGATGTAGATACCGCGAGGCTAGTCTATTTTAGTTATTTTCATAGTATTATGTCATACGGTATTCTACTATGGGGACGGGCTGCAGACATTGAGTCTATATTTATTCTGCAGAAAAGAGCTATCAGAGCCTTATATGGTCTACGTAGACGCGATTCTCTAAGAGAACTGTTTAAGGAAATTAACATCATGACAGTACCTTGTCAATACATCTATGAAAACATCATGTACGTTAGGAAAAATTTGCATTTATTTAGTAAAAGAGGTGACCGACACCACTATCATACTAGAAATAGGGACCAACTAACTCAACCAGGTTTCAGGCTAGCTAAAGTAGACTCATCTTTCATGGGGTACTGTTTAAAATGTTACAATAAAATACCTCCCCACATTCTACAACTGAATGAGACGAAATTTAAATCTTGTATAAAACGCACACTATGTAGGCAAGCATATTATAAGTTGGGGGATTACATTGATGATAAAAATGCTTGGCTCAATGCTGGTCCTGCTCCACAACCATAGGGGCAAACTAATTGATTACCATGTGAAGTTATTGTGGAAGCTGCAGAAGATTGTAAAACTATCTTTGAATTGTATAGATTCAATCTCTTAGTATTATATAATCGCATAGCACATGTGTGAGTACTATGTACTGTAAAGCTACCATTTACATTTAGTTATCTTCATTGACTTGAATGTGCCCTGGTGGCTGAGGGAATGTCATGCTCACACAAATGTCTCGCTGATGGTGGCGGGTGTGTCGGGTCATTTAGTTCCCTTCAATGTGGTTGAGTTGAATGGCGCTGATCCATGCGTCATGTTCGTGAACGGGCGCTGTCAGTTGGGACTGGTCATCTCTTAGCTGTCACGGTTTATTTTAATTACTTTATTTTTAAATTGTTAGTTTAATCTTTTACTCTGGACGCTCTTAATGTGCACGTCTTTGTACATCGTTCTCACATATATGTATAATCTCAACATGAATGATGTAACCAAGATTTTGTAACAATATTTTGATTAAAAAGAGTGTCCATGGAGTTTCTTGCCCATTCTTCTCCATAGAGATCTACGATTTGGAATGTGCAACTACAGTACTTTCGCAAGTTATTATGCCTTGTGAATGTGACTGTAGCTTAGCTTTTTTGTTTTTGACTTTCAAAAGTGCCTGTAATGGTCTAATTGAAATAAATGCTTTGAGTTTGAGTTTGAGTTTGAGTTTAACCTGGATTAACACATAGGATGTTTTCAACGGGTAGTATGATCTCGTGGGACAATTTAAGCTATTAAAAATAGCCATTTTTGGTCAACCTCGCACTAAATTTCCTATCCAATTTTTATTTTTATAAGGTTTAGGGTCACTTCCTGAGCATAAAATCAAAATGCTGAGAGATCCAGGTGGAGCTTCAAGCGCCATCTTGAAAATAGTTTTTGGCCGATATCTCGGAAACTATGCACCTTAGGGCAAAAATTATTGAGATCATTATTGTAGAAAATAAAAATTTGCATCTTTTTCCTGTAAACTTTTTTGTAAAACTTACCGTTTACGATTTATGGTCCATTTAATGAGCCGGTTTTTCTATCTCGGCCGATAACTCTTGAAATATTGGATTCATCAATAAAAACCGGTGTGTTAGCAAACTACAGTCTTGAAAGTGTTTGTGTTAACTGACATTTCAAAATTTCAAGTTAATGGACACCTGTGTCATATATGTACATAGCACACGGGCTTCCAGCCTACAGCCATGACTCCATTAGGATACCTACATATTTTGAATCGGACTAGGGTTTTAAATTTAAGGGTAAGTTACAGAAAATCATACGTTTAAAAAATGCCAGGGTGAATGTCATAGGGCTGCGGGACTGTTCGAAAGAGATACCGAAGCCTTGGAACATAAAGTGCAAACGAAGGAACATGGATGGTTTTTAGTCAGTAAAAGTCTGACACTCCCTTCCACTCCGCCCAGAGCGGGAGATGATTAGGTACCCATTCGAAAAAAAAAAGGGTGAATGTCATCTAAGAGTATAGGCATCAAAATGATTTATCGATGGAAGATCTCTAATCCAATTAAAACAATAGTAATCTTCTAAAACTTCCCAAAATAGTTCTAGACAATACCAAAACAGCATCACCCTAATTACAACCCAAACACAAATAACGTTGCACCCCAATTTAACCCTGCCGACGCCGTCTTAAGTTTCGTCTTATCTCGCGCGAAAGATAAACAACTCAACGGTTAACTAAAAGCCTAAGGGTTAAAATTAGAAGCGTTTATTGAGATATATATAGAAATACGCGCATATGCATGTGTTTGTGTCATCTGTCGGTAATTCTAGAAGGGGTAAGCAGTAATGGGCGTGTGCTTTCTTTTAAGATGTTTGCCGATGGAAGGGGATAAAATATTTTGGCGCCTCTCTGGAGAACCCCTGGACTTCAATGTAAATTTTCAGATAAAAGAAGAACATTCTTCATGGTATTCCGTAACATACTTTAAAATAGAATAGAAACTTGCAATTTGACTTTTAAGAGATATTCACGAAAATCTCTTTAACGACGTCAGTCTTCAAAATTGCATCAAGTAGATGGTTTTCCTTAAAATATATATAAGAGATCTCTTTCAAAAGACTTACCATATTATTTATAATGTTATCTTGTTTCCAGAAATTAGTAAGTACCAAATCTTTCCATCATGAAATTCTAATAACTTCAGGTAACATGTGGATTATTGTGGATCAACTAACAACTCAAAAAACGCTTCGAAATATGCTTTGTTACGAATCCTATGGCCAAATACGACGTAAAGCCAATGATGCGATAAATTTAAAGTCATTTATCAGGATAGTATAAGGGAGAGCGTGGTAATTTGGTTTTAGAGAGCTATATTTTTAGATATATTTGTTGATTGGACAAAAAAAAAATAGTTATCGATACGGTAGATATATTTGGAAGATACAGGGTGTAAGGGAAAGCCCGGAGGCTGATGGGGTAAATTAAGTATCTATATCATAATATTATGATGACCGGTAAAATAAATTATTTCAGGAACGTTATGGGAATCCAATAGATTTGATTAGTTTCATTTCCTCATACATAATGTTACATTACCGTGGCAAAACGCAAGTAGCAAACGGCAAGCGCGATGACGAGTTCGATGAACTCTGTAGCTTGGCAGGAAGTAAACAGCTGATTTCACACATCGTTCGTTAGAGTATTTCAACATCCATTGTTGGTATTTTATTTTTATTTTAGCCGTATTATTTACATAAATGGAGTACTGCGTTTAGGTAATGTAATTTTGCAATGAGATAAAGGAATAGTAACTGAAAAAACTATAAAAAATGAAAATTTTCCTGAGAATTCCGGTGGAATATGATTCAAAATGCACCCTGAATTACCTAAATGCACCCTGTTAGTTTGCAGAGGACTGTCCCTTTTTTTTTTTTTTTTTTTTTGGATGGTGAGAAATCATCAAATGACTCCTCCCGCTCTGGTCGAAGCGGAAGGGAGTGTCAGACTCTTACTGACTAAAAAACACCCATGTTCCTTCATTAGCCCTTTATGTTCCAGGGCCGCGGTATCTCTTTCGAACAGTCCCGCAGCCCTGGCAGGCACCGGCCCTTGCGGGCCCCTCCCGTTTGCTGACATCTCTTTGAGGCGCGCGTGGAACACGAACGCGCCGTCGACACGGCCTGCCCGTCGTCATACGACGGACGGACGGCGAGCTAGCCCATTACTCGCCGTCCACAGGCCCGCGCCTACGGTGGCCGAGAGCCATCACGGCGTGGCCCCCGACGCCCGGTGCTTCTCCCGCGGCGGCTGGGACGTGAGGAGGTTCTCTCCCTCTCACGTTCCGCCGCCTCCTTCGCTAGCATGACTGCTTCGCAGAAGGAGGCGACGGCTTCCCATTCCCTCTCGCCCCGGACCATGGCTTGAACCAGGGCCGGAGAGGACTGTCCCTTACACTCTGTATTAATGTCAGCTGGTGTAAAAGGTGGTTTAGATTTTTAAATTACTTACCTATAGAGAGAAAGAGCAAAGCTTGCTTACCCTATTGATAAATTTAGAAGACATGTTATTATTATTTGGGCATGAAAATATTATGTATCACCGTTTATAATTAGATTTTTTTTAATGTGAACAATTTCTTTATGAGTGTTTCTTTTGAATTATCAGTAGAACTTTACAAATACACCTTAAACATACTTACAGAAGAAACAAAAACTTCTATACCACACATCAAAGGCTCACCGCAATTTACTTAAACATACACACATTACACTCCAGTACAGTCGAACAAACTATATGCTGTACAGGCATCTAACTTGCTACTACTTATGCACACAATGTTGTACCTAAGTGTACCACTCAATTCTTGTACCACAAGCTGTCAAATTTCTCCAAATTATTTTAAACCAAAACATGGGAACGCCAGGAGGGGACGCCCTAGAAAGACACACTGACCTTATTGGTCTCAGTTCTTCAGAATTACTCGTTAACCGGCGTGCATGTATGATCAGACGTATGAACGTGGACGAGGCGAAAGGAGTATGATGGATCGTAGAATGTGGCGTTCTGACGTGGTTTATGCCTACCCCCATGGAAAAAAGGTGTGTTTTTGGCGTTAGTTTATAAGGGTGGTGTAAACATGAACACTAAGCCGGTCCGTGAATGGGTCGGTCCTCCGTGTCTCGGAAAGCACGATAAGCCGTTCATTCTGGCTGTCATTCCTAGATCTTTACGAATCACCATGGGTCGTCAAAAGCCTGTAAGTATAACAACCGGTCTTACCAAGAAGTATTGTGTTATCCAGTAAACAGCTTTTGGGGGTCTTAATTATAGGCTGTTAAATACTGCTATTCAGCTGTATCCGGTTAGACTGGAAGCCAACCACAACGTAGTTTGTAGGAAATGGGTAAATAGATGTGTGTGAAAAAATGAATATTTTTGCCTGTAAACCAATTAGCTTGTTCTATTGTACATACAACTATGCAACCCTTTATTTACATTCTCTAATGCGAAGGCTTTAGTTAGGGTTAGTTTCACTTTCATTGAGCTACACATCATTTAGGCACTTCAAAGAACCTTTGTCTTTGTTCCAAGTTAATGTGGGTTGAAAGAAAAAATAATGGAACAGCTGTTAATATTGTAAATGTGTTATTTATGGCTTTATAAAGTGCACGTTCTACATACGTATAGGTCGTTTGAATTAAAAGACATACTATAATTTTCTAGCTTACTGGATTTTTTGACACGCAAATTTGTAGTGATGACGAATCGGGTACATCAATATTAAATAAAAATTCATTTGTTTTCTTATGATGACGAATCGGGCTGTCTTGTATGGAAAACAAATTGGTGACGAGTTGGGCGACATTGATGAGTCGGGCATAAGTCGTGCTTACTACGTATAAAATTAATGATGTGGGTAAAAGTTATAATTTGAAATAGATTTTGTTTAAATTTAATAATAATTATATTCATTACTAAGAACATTATTAATTATTCAATTCAAAACATTTATTTCAGACTTTTCGGTCCATAGTATACAAATAATTCTAAAATAATATTAAAAAAATACGACTAAAAGTTAAAAAATTACACGATTATTAAATAGAATTATGAAAACTTACGTCTATAGATGGCACCAGCATGGATGTAACTGTAACAATAAGAACAAATCGTTTTTAGTATTATTAAATGTTTTCCTACAATCCGCAGCCAAGACGCTCGTGTGGGTGCAGTGGGGATGTCATATTCTTTTTTAGGATTCCGTACCCGAAGGGTACCTAACCAACGGGACGCTATTGTTAATTTACGCTGTCCGTCCGTTTGTCCGTACGTCTGTCTGTCAGCGGGCGGTATCTCATGATCCGTAATAGGTAGACAGTTGAAATTTTCACAGAACGTGTATTTCTGTTGCCGCTATGAAAACCAATAATAAAAATTAATTAAAATTAAAAGGGGCGTCTCTACTACGATGGTTCGGAAAAACTCATGAGCGTCGTGCGCTACCAAAAAATTCAAAAGTATGATTGTGGTATTAATAAACGTTTTACTACATTGAGCAATTAACTGAAATAACAACAGGTACTATTTCAGTATCGTAAAACTTTTCTCGATTCTCGTTAAAATACACCCATCCCACTTACCAGAATTTAATACTCAAACTTTATCCAATAAACTCTTCACCCTATAAATATCGGAAAACATTAATTCGTTAATAGTGGCACGGTCCATAAAGTTCGAGTATAAAGGTGCAGTTCTATTGCTGCTCACGGCTTCGGTAGCTACGTCACAAGTGATTCTGCTTCGCTATGTGTGCTTCGCGTTGCTGGTAGCCATAAAGCACAGAATCGCTGCTCTGATAGCAAGTAGAGACGACAGTCGAATAATTTTTTGTTGATGTAAGTGCGTTGAACGCATAACTTATGTCAGCTTCGACTTTGACTTTGTCTATGTCTAATACGTATACGGCGTATAGGCCTAGCCTTTTTACAATTATGTTGGGGTCGGCATCCAGTCTAACCGGATGCAGCTGAATATCAGTATTTTACGTGGAGCGACTGCCTATCTGACCTTCACAACCCAATTAGTACTGGGTACATACTCCTTGGTAAGACTGATTGTCAGACTTTGGGGCCTTGACTACCGGCTTAATATGCTTTCCGAGGCACGATGGAAGTAGGTATGTAATGACCAAAGCAAACACGGCTTAACCTGAAGATCGACCCTAGTGGCTGTTATTAGTTAGCCACGAGATCTTCCATATCTATTTCGTTATGCATAATAGATAGCAAGTAAATGATGACACGTTTACTTTGTATGGAAAGCGTCGACAATAAAATTCATACTCTAACAGCGGTATTCTAAGAGTCTCCGCACTTGATGTGCGCTGCTCTCCTGGCAGCCTACGCAGCAGTGGATTTGCGCCTTTATCCCTACCTACACTTGTATCTCTTCCGCGTGGCTTGATGTCCACTGTCAGGGCTTTCATACTTCATTAGTCTTTAGCTCTCAAGTGAAGTGTGTTTTGTTCGTGTATTTAAGGGACGCGTGATTAGATATTTTCTGGTTCTACGCATAATTATTGGCTTTGAATTTAATAATTATATTATTTGTAGAATGAAGGTATCTTGAGTAGGTAAATATAATGTTCGTGTAGAAGCAATCTTCTGCTCTCAAGGCTTATGATACGCCAAGTATTGTATCTAATTGAAGCTTACTTAATATCGTTAAAAATAGTTTTGTTATTTGATTTGTTTCTTTTCTCAAAAGGTTGACTTGCCTTAACCTTTCAGAATAATGGGCGAAAAGGCCTAAAAAGGTTAAAATATTGATATTCTGAGCTGAAAACTTTATTTACAAACAACGAGAAAATTAGATTCTTTGAGAGAAATCCTTTTGAACATAACATCTCGTTTATAAATTGTAACTTTTATTTTTATAAATCCAAATGACGTAAAAAATTCTTTAAGAAAGAAGCGATACGCTCGCCATTGTACAGACGCCAGTACATCAAGCTAAACTACAATCAATCAAATTTCATTAATAGATTTTTATCTTTAACGCTAAAGCATTAGGTTCATCTTTGATTGGGAAAATTTGTCAGTTTCGGGTAGCTTGATGTGCTGGTGTCTGTACATAAACTATATTTTTGCAATTTTTATGTATGTATATTTTTCATTTTGTGTACAATAAAGAATAAGAATTCTTTTCTTTTAAAAAAGAATTCCAAAGACAAAACCAAACGTCCTGAAATGTAACAAATGATATCCCGAGTCCATAGATCAGGGGCTGTTCTTTACTACCTATCTAGGTCAAAAGATAGCCGAGTCTGGAGAAAATCTAGGTAAAGGACGGTCTTAATCAGCTTCAGAATTGAGCTCCATCTTATAAATCGTGCTATGAGATAGTTACGATAAAATAAACTGCGTGGAACGTAGTGGTTTGCTTTGTCAATAGGGATGGGATACAACGGGATGTAGGAGTTAATGACATTATCAACACTGGGAACAGTGTTGATAACGTCATTGCATATCATAGGCATAGCCTATAATCTTGCCACTGCTGGTACACACGGCCTCCTCTCTAGAAGAGGGAATGGGCTATAATCCACCACGCGGGCCCAGTGCAGGTTGGTAGATGTCACATGTCTTCGAATTTTTGGTTCCGGTTTCCTGACGATGTTGTCCTTCAACGTCAATGTCGTTGATGAATGTTTTTCAATAAAAAAAGAAGATAAAGCAATAAATCTTCAGTTCTCATTTACTGACATACATATTCTGCAAGAAAAGAATCAAATCTCACTTATTATTTCAACTTTAACTTTATTTAAAATGCCCACGTTTTCTCTTACAAATCCCGGTCTATCCCAGCACTAACCACGTAAAACATCGCTATCAGCTTATCACAGTTTCTATTCATTGGACACCAACTACCGGACAGAAGCAGTTTACGCACGATTTGATGTAAATTGCCCCTAACACCGAACGTATTATCATATTGAAATCCATGGAGCCTAAAATTATGATATTCGAGAAAATAAGGCTATGTTCACAAGCCAAGCAGGGGTTTTGAAGTTTATTTATTCTTCGTTGTATTTTTTAATGCAAAAAATTTTGAACTGCTTTTGATTTGAAAAATTTTTACCTGGACTCCGGTACAATTGATCTAGAAACTTTAAAGATGTCATCATTATTTCATGACATAAAAAGGTTTGCCAAGTTTTGGCTAATATAGGTTTCTCTGTCATGCCATTAAGATGTATCATAGCTTAAATTGGTACTAAATTTGGACGGGACGTGCTGTCCAGAGTTGGTTAGTGTGACCTTTCTGGTTTTCTGTTTATTTTCTTACTGTTCCTTTCTGTATACGTCCGTTTCCTTATTTCTTTTAAAATCGATATGATTCCTTGGACAATAGGTGTGAGTTATTCTTTTGTTTACTATTATACCTAAGCTAAATATTAATATTGTAACGTATACCTGTTTTTTGTACCAAATAAATAATATAAAATAAATAATTTTATTTTAACTTAATGTACCGCTGATTGTTGGTCATTAAATGTATTCCTAATAATCTTCTTATTAGGAATACATTTAATGACCAACAATCATCCTTTATTATAATTTATGTTAATATATTTGCAATTCAACCTTTAATCCAATACCTATTTTCAACTACCCGGTTCCAGAATACTTGCACACAAACTATTCCCCTTACCCACTACATGTCTCCTCTCCATTTGAGTGTCCCAACATGTCCAAACCAGGACATGTCTCCGCTTGAAACTTAGGTATTAATTATTGATGATTTCAGACATGAAACACTTCAGGCTGGAGGCTAGTTGAATAGATGAAGTAAGTGGTATATTACGAGGTCTGGATCTAGAAGTTGGAAGGATGGAAGCGACTAAACTATTAAGTATGGATATGTTTGAATGCTTAATATATTACTCAGTGAAACAAAGCTTTTGATATTGACAAAACTAATATAATTACGGACAATTAGTTTCTTATATTTGTGTGGAATACATAAATTAGGATAATTAGCTTTTGTCTAACTTGCTTATTGCTACTAGCTAATTATACTTTATTTTACAGATATCTGAAAGTTTTTAACTTGATTTTTTAATAGTTCAGACAAATGAAAAATTAATGTCAATGTTAAAAAAATGAATAATATAATTAATAATGAAAGTTGCATTCATGCTTTCATGGAGGCATGTGTTTTGAGTCACTTCTACGAACTCAAGTGTGACACCAGCCTTAGGTACACAGCCTACCACCAAATTTTAAAGCCCAATTCAGATTTAATAGAAATATTCGCTAGATAAGAATAAGGATCAATAATTCAACTAACTATTTAATAAAAGAATAGGGTTTTATTAATATTGTTAATAAAAAGTCTACTCTCGTAAAATAAAAGGATATTCCATTTGGTGTAGATGAAGCGTAAATATATAAAATAAACTGTTATCTGAGTAAAAATGTATCTCATTTTTACAATGTAAGGGATCAACACACAGATTCTTTTTAATAAAAGTTTAGTTTCAGTGTTACGGGTATCTGTAGATACATTTCGGACGCAGTTCAGGAGACACTAACTAATTACAGTACTGAAGTAACAGTCAGCTGGCTCGCAATTTATCCATACTAGTTTGATGGTCGTCATCACCGAGGCAGGTCCAAAAAGGCAGAGAAGTCAATACACCGAGAGAATTAAAATGCAGTGGGAGGCTTTTCCGCAGCAGTGTGTTCTGTGCAGACAGCAGTAGCATAATAATATGTGCAGCGTATGTACCTTAGACTGCGACCTGCACTCGTTGACCTCCCAGCTGCCGTTCCTGATAATGATGATGATGACGATGGTGTTGGATAACGATGAATCTAATGGCTTAATCAAAGTTCACTCGAGATGCGCGTTGGTCGGAGGTAGGACACGAAGTTATAGAACAATGTTCTCACGATGGCGGGTTCGGTCGTGCAGTGCAGCAGTATCAATAGATAATGCTGCACTGCACTTACTAAACATAATATTAAACTTGCCCGGTTTCCTATACTCCTAACTACCATGGTATACAATATTAATTCACACAATTTATTACCCAATAACATTGCCCTATTAACCGGACGATAACATTATTTTATTGTATTGTTTGTCCAATATTTGTCATGATTAATTACGAGATGATAAAATGTTATTACGACGTGATGTTTTGTTGCCTATAAATGTACTGCATTATATGTATACCCTTTTTTTTCGGATGTGAAATCATCAAATGATCCCTTACGCTCTGGGTGGAGCGGAAGGGAGTGTCAGACTTGTACTAACTAAAAACTATCCATGTTCCTTCTTAGCCCTTTGTGTTCCAGGGCCACGGTATCTCTTTGGAACAGTCCCGCAGCCCAATTACATCTATACTTCAGCTGTAAACTTAGAAAACAGAAGTCAAGAAGCTTTTTAAATGCTTAGAGTTAACCTTTTGATATTAGCCTTTTAATCATCATTAATTAACATAACATAACATCACGCTTAAAATTCCGAAGGATTAGGCAGAGGAGTAACTAAATAGTAACCCACATTTCGCCAGTTATGTTTAAGTCCCATGTAATAGGGTATTATCATTAACCCTATTGCCATTAACCGGGCACAAATCCAAACTCCGTGACTTACTGGGAAAGCCTTTCTTTCTTTTTACTCCTATAGTTTTCTTTTCAACACCAGCTATTCACTACTAGTCCATAATATGGTTAAGGACTGGCAAGTTCGGTTAAGGATTTGAAAGTAGGAGCGAGCCTATTGGGCACAAGTCTAGGCTCCGTGGCTGCTACTGAGAAATTCCTGATGGAAAAACCCAATAAAACTTTGCCCGACCTGAGAATCGAAGCCAGTACCTCATGTTTAGAAGTCGTGCTTGCGACCACTTGACCAACGAGGAATCCTTTTATCACCATATTTATTCTTCTGCCCTTATACCATTGTGTAATAGTCAATACAGCATTTCTTCTTCTTCCATACTTGTCTATTAGACGTCGTCGTCTCAGCAGTTACCCATATTAACCCTATAATAAGATCACAATGATCCGGTAAAAACAGTGTACCTGTTATAATACAAAAATCGTACCTAACACAACATCACCTGTGTGTTGATCCTCTTAATTCCATCCAACGTCCCTAATTCTACGTGCCCACCGTATAATACTCCCAAATTAAAGGACGAATTATTTACACAACGGCCAGTCTTCTACACTTCGTATTTAATTTGGTACCCACACCTGTGGCTTTTGTTTATTTCGTGAATTTAGCTCCACTTAATGTTTCAGAAGATTTGCTTGCTTGAAAATTATGCATCTCGTCTGTTGTCCTGAATTTAGGGGAGTGGAAAGTGGGTACTTTTGGTGAAATCTGCTGAAGACATCTGGCTATTTATGGGACTTTTATATGGGCTGCTTTTTGTATCGCTGTGCAGATTTAATTGAAGAGATATCCCTTGATCTGTGAGTGTCATATTTCACGTAAATAATCAATTTCCCGCATCTAGTCTGATCACTTTGAAGATGTGATCTGTTGATTTTGAAGAATTTATAGTTGGCACGAAATTTTTTTGAATGCCTCTCTTTTGTAGTGGTCGCAAGCGCAACTGCGGAGCATGAGGTCCTGGGTTCGATTCTCGCGTCGGGCAAAGTAATTTTGGGTTTTTCCGTCAGAAATTTCTCAGTAGCAGCCACGGAGCCAGGACTTGTGCCCAATAGGCTCGCCCCCTATTTTCAAATCCTTAACTAAACTTGCCAGTCCTTAACCATATTATTGGCTAATAGTGAATAGCTGGTGTTGAAAAAGAAAACAATACTATAGGGGTAAACAGAAAGAGAGGCTTTGTGCTAATACGTTGAACCTCGAACCAAACGTATCTAACTCATATCCTACGCAATGCACTCACACACACACACACACACACACACACACACACACCAACCCACTCGCATACATCACACAAATGCATTCCTCTTTAACTTTAATTTAAGTCTTTGAATTTTTTTTTTTTTTTTTTCACTTTATTTTGTTTTCAATTGCATTCACTATAACGTTAAGTGGAAGAGCGGAGTCACCTAACACAAGCATCTTCTTGCTTAAAAGGTGATCTCCAAATCATGTTTAATAAGCCTTATGTAATTGAAATAAACATTTTATTATTGTATTTTTTAACCTCGACATTTAAATAAAAAGAACACCACCAAAAAGCACACCCAAAGTTTTGTTACACAAATCCAAGTTTACGAAAGACCAACTACTAAACTATTCGACGAAATAATATACAACGGTACAAAGCACATAGCTACACCTAAAATGTAAACCTTTGTGACCTAATCTAACAATACCTTTACAAACTACCTAAGCTCAACCCTGATGTGAAAACCCACACGCTACATGAAACTACGTCATATTTTAGGGATGCTACATAATAGTTCGGGTTGGCAAATTCAATTCGGGAGAATTTGTTGAAGAACATAGCCGAACTGAAGCAATTAGTACACATTTTCCGGTGTTTATTCGGCACGTGTCGAGTGGAAAGCTCCAGAAACTTATTATTATCATTCTCCACCCCTATCTCAATTCTTTTTGGGGTCGGGGCAGCATGTCTTCTGCTACCATACTTCTCTAATACTTGTCATCTCTGCAGTCACCTCCTTTCTAGCCACATCATCCTTCACACAGTCCATCCATTGTTTCTTTGGCCTTCCTCTACTCTTATAGCCATCGACATTCTAGAAACTACCATTGCTTAATCATGTTCGGGTTGGCTCATTACAATTTGATGTAAGCCAAGCTTTTTCTCGAGGGTTTCATCAACAGCAGTTCACAGCTGGATATAGAATCTCCAATCGCACACCAATCAACACTATCTTCAGAAACTCTTTTTTCTCTCATCCATCTGCTACAAACCAACCAAACCAAAAACCAGAAACCAGGGCCGTCCTAGGGCTCACTTTGTTGCCGATATTGTCAAAGTCGCGGGAAACACCTGGATAAGGGACGCACGGAACCGGGAAGTGTCGCAGAAGAAAGGGCAGGCCTATACCCAGCAGTGGATGATTCCGGGCTGATATGATGATGATGATCTGCTACCAGCCACCCTGCAATTTGGCCACCTGGCTGCTGGCCGCCAACCCTCAGCACGTTTTCCCGTGGGTGTACCTGATGGAAGGCAGAGGGTTACCCTGTGGTCCACCTGGGTAGATCGTAATGCACTTGGTTCAATGAATTGAGAGTTAGTTTTACATGAGGAGGCGTTGAACATGAGGTGGGTATGCTTGTGACGTTTTAAGATATTCCAGTTAAATGTCGACCGGCGGGTGTGTAGCGTCCTTTAAGCCGAGTCTACATACATAACAGGTTAAATTTCATTACGCACGTCCTGAAAGCCTCTATCTTCGTACGCTTTTCATTCTTGCTTCATTGTGTACCACCTTTTGTTCACGTTTTAATTCAACGCGCCACCTGCTTCTGTTAGGTTGGTATCGTAGGATAGGTAAGACAAAAGGTTTGTTGTCATATTTTGTGTTGAAAATATTTTGTCTTAAAGTACTAACAGATCGAGTAAGTAGCAAGGTAGGTTGAGTAAAAATACTAAAGAAGTAGCAAACAGTCGCGCCACAATGTCGTACTATGATATGTGCGGCTTTCATCATCTGCCTAGCGTTTTTCCTAAAAATGTTGGAGTCGGCTTTCAGTTTGATGCAGCTGAATACTAGAATTTTACATGGAGCGGCTGCCTATCTGACCTCCTGGTAAGACTAGTGTTGTCAGACTTTTGGGCCACTGACTACCTGTAACAACTGTAACGGCTTAACGTGCTTCCGAAGCACAGAGAGAACTCGGTGTGTGATGGGTGGTCATCCCTCCACGCGCCAACCTAGGCAAGTGCGGCTTCTCCTTGAAAATCGACCCGTGCGGCTGTTATTATTTAGCCACGAGCTCCTCTTTTGCAACATTTGTGCGGCTTTGCCGCTGAATTTTTACGGTTGTGGACGCCTTCCTCATTATATACTATGTATGTTCCTTAAACGTAACTTTGCAAGTAATTTGGCTCAAATACTTTCCCGTCTCCATTGCAGTTTGACAGTTGTGTGGCAGTGACAGAAATAGTGGTTAAACAAAGCAAGACTATACATTTCTGTCTTACTGATAGTCACACAGAATAGAACTTCTGCATCTTTCTGCCATAACAATGGGTGCGTGTAATCTCATCTTGTACGATACCGTACGTCTGACGTTCCAAGATGTGAATTATACAGAATTAATATGTTTAAAAGTTGATTCTCATTGAAAACACGACGTTACTTTGCTAATTAATTTTGCTTCTATTATGTTATGTTTTATAAATTTTAGAAGGCGTAAGAATTAGCTATCCTTCTCGGCATTCAATAAAAACTTATTACAAATCGAATCTTTAATTAAAACCGTATTTTAATACGTAAGGTCGATTAGAAGAACTACAAAATTAGTAGGTACATAGACTAATGCGGAGAAGTAATATTGTTATAGACCAAAGACATTACATCAACATTTACCATATTTACATACTTGCACTGATCGTATGTGTGCGCATAATGCGAAGGGGAGATAGCAGCCTTGAAGAACTGGTCATTGTTGGCAATACCGAAGGCAAGAGAGCAAGAGGCCGGTCGCCAACACGATGCGCGATGGTCCGACCAAGTAAAAGAGGCTATGTCCTCAAGCAAATTTCAGCAGGTGGTGATGGCAACTTTGGACCGGAGTCAATGGAGGCAGATTGTCCGTTTGAAGGGGTCCGGTGACATAATCCTCACTAATGAGGGGCGGATTGAAGAAGAAGTTCGTATGTGTGTAAGTAGTCCGCTTCAAAATTTGCAAACCAATTTTCCACCATTTGTGGCAATGGCAATGGTGGTACATTGGTGGCAATGTATTTTTGTGACAGATATAACTTGATCCTGCAGCCAGGATCACCTCTTCACGAGAGAACTCTTCAACTGTTAATAGCATGGACGCGAAACATAATTAAGTTAAGGTAGTTAATATATAGCGGCACTACAAAAAGTATCATTATTTTTCTGTCCATTTTTTATTGACCCACAACAACTGAAACGTGTAAATATAAAATGTTTCAAAGTCTACTGGATTTATACTTATAATAGGTAATAAATGCAATACACTTACATTCGACAATATTACACGATTTAACAAATCGAATTCAAACTTCTACAATATGCTAAAAAAAGATAAGTCACAGCCTACAAAACTGTATAGGCATACCGCCTCTCTCATTACGTATGACAGTCAGAGGTTTCAAAGCCATCATCCGGCTAAAAGTACACGTGCATTAAGCAACATACACACTGTAGTCAAAGTGAGTAGGCCGCGGGTCCTTTGCGCGGCTTTCCGCAGTCACTTCATTAGAACACGCCTTTACGTTCATGTGTCGCTGTTAGTACTGGATTTAATGATGGCTACATGTTTAGTAAGTCGTAATAGAGTTATAATTATGTCGTAGTGGATTAAAGACGATAATTTATACCGTGATGGTTTAATGAATTGAAGAGAATCAGCAGTGAATTCAGTATCATTTAGTTATTTTCTTTTGTGCTTATTCAGATTTTCTAAGCAGTTCACAATTCCTTTACAACAATTACCAACAAATCATTATTCTCTTGGCCTTATCCCAATTTATTTGGGCGCAGCATGTATTCTTCCATTCTTCTATATTACTCGTCATCTCAGCAGTCACCTCCTTTCTAGCCATATCATCCTTCACACAAATTGATAATTAACTAAGGTTAAAATTATCTTACTGCAACATAATACAAATATACCAGGTTGTTTTATGACATGCAAATTGCAGTCAACAATATGAGGTTAATTTTATACCTTTATATAATTATGCGTCCTCAAAACTTATTCATCATCTTCCTGCCCTTGTCCCATGTTACTTGCGGTCGGCGCAACACGTTTTTGGAACGTATTTCCTTATCGCGCGTTGCGGGGCTAGACGGAAAAAAATCAAACGAAAAGTGTGTACGACACTTTTACCCGACTGCGCGACGCAAAGGAGGGTAATGTGTTTTTGCTATAGTAAGCTATTGTAAGCCGTGCGGCGTGCGCATGTTATAGAAAGTAAGCCAGATATTTTCGTTTCGTCTTTGGTCTGTGGATGGGTGATCAAGGTTAAGCAACGACTGCCCAGGTCTGCCTGTGGATAGGTGATCCAAGTTAAGCAACGGTTGCCGAGGTCTGTCTGTGGATGGGTGATCAAGGTGGTGGTGGTGGTGGTGAATGTGGTGGAGGTGAAGGTGGTGGTGGGTGATCAAGGTTAAGCAACGACTGCCAAGGTCTGTCTGTGGATGGGTGATCCAAGTTAAGCAACGGTTGCCGAGGTCTGTCTGTGGATGGGTGATAAAGGTGGTGGTGGTGGTGGTGAAGGTGGTGGTGTTGGTGGTGGTGCAGGTGGTGGTGGTGGTTTTTTATTGTGCCAATTTTTTTTTTACAATTCCTTCACTACTTAATCAAAAGGAACTTCGTTCCATCCGGGTGTCCCTTGACACCTCTCTAGTTTTTTTTTTCTTCCATTCTCCCTTGTCAACCGTCACGCTATCATTTGCTCTTTTTCTTTCACATCACTCCTCACACAATGTCTTCAAAACTCAATGTTCTCGATAAAAATAATGGGCATTATTCTGTCACTCGCTGAATTAGTGCTACGAAGAAAGACTTGGTGCTACGCCGTAGTAGCTCTACGCATAGCGTAGCAAAATGACAGTACCTTATCTGAACCACGCAAGCTGTGCTTTCAAACTAAGTAAATTATGATCAAACTAAATATCAAAATAACGAAAACTAATATTTCATTTAATGAAATATTAATTTTATTTTATTTTTAAATTTTATTTTCAGTTAAATTAAATAGTTTAAAAACTACGTTAAAATAAACTAAACTAATTTGCATACGTAGCACAAACTAACATTTAAAATGATATACATTTCGTACGCGCACTGCCACAGACGTACGGGTGAGATGTGCTTGACACATGACATTACCGGTGCGGTAAACATAGCTATGTTTATATTCATTTGAGTTGAGCGAGTTAAAAGGTATTAAATGAAAGGAAATAGGAGCAGAATTCACCAATGAAACTGACGCAATCAGGATATCTAAACGGACTTCAAGAGCTGTCTTCTCAATAATTTATGGCAATAAAGAAACCGCGTGGTCCTTATGTATTGTTTATTAAATAAATAAATTACTATTATATTTGCTGGCTATAAAATAAGAAAAATCAAATATTCATGAAAGTAAAAATATTAATGAATTTAAAAATGCGTGAGTTTTGTCCTAAATTAACACCATTTCTCTAAATTCTAACAAGACCAATGACACCATCTTCGGCATATAAGTATGTTCGATCGTCAATTGTTTTTTCATGACATCACTACCCGACAAGCGACCGGATTTTCGCTGCCGCGCCCCTGTGTTGCCATGTAAGTTTCCTGATTTTAGTAATGTACTAAAATTATTTAATTTTCATTAGGGTATTTTTTTGCTTGTTATCAAAAAAGGATTACATAAATAGAATCTAATCACGATACCTAATAATACCCTCACGGATCGACAGGGTTTTTTAACATAATAATATTGTTTAAATGAACTACTACTAAATCGAGTGACAAATTTCGTTTGTGCTCACCAGATGGCGTACAGCTTTGTTATGCAAGGCAGGAAATGTCATGTGAATCTTAGGAATCGCAAACTCTGAGCGTAATCTACCTTTCGTATACTGCTGCTATAGAACCGCAGTATCGCATTGAGATCTTTCCCAGAATCTTAGACTCTTAGTACAGCTATTCATTTGGCGGGCTGCCAACGCGTGTGTATCCTTGTGACATCTTCCTTATTGAAAGAATCCTGCACTTTTACTTGTAAAACCGTTGCAACCTTAATGAATGTATGTTGATGTTCAGTCGTGACAATGAAATTCCATTTTCCACCTTAAAAATTAAAACTAAGTAAATGCCACTAAAATGAAACTTAGTGCCCTTACTAATGAATTAATAGTAGTGGGCACTCAGTGATCGATTTTTTATATAAAAATAAAATAAAATAAAATCCATTTATTTCAGGCACGAGCCCATACAAAAGACAAATTTCCAAAAGACAAAGACAAAAAATTCAAATAATAATATAAATAAATAATAAAAAATTCAAATAATTTCACAATAAAAACTAGGTAAAGA
This sequence comes from Eurois occulta, assembly GCA_950022335.1. NCBI lineage: Eukaryota > Metazoa > Arthropoda > Insecta > Lepidoptera > Noctuidae > Eurois > Eurois occulta. The sequence continues at coordinate 3,205,478 of OX465482.1, forward strand.
AAATGAAAATAAAGAAAATGAAATAAAATTATATAATAAATAATAGTATTAATTAAAAATAAAATTAAAATCGTTAGCAAGAATATTAATGTTCTCTCCGTTCTTTTTCTCCATAATATGAACTTCACCTGTGTCCATTCTCACCCTCAGTGCATGCAATGCTTAAAAGGAGTACAAAACTTTAAACACTTGTACAAACTTCTTCATGTATTAATATATATACAGTTTAATACTATCCTCAAAATGGAGTGAAATAAGTCATACCCAGCAGTGATCTAAATGAACCACTTCAAGAACAGACGCCACTAAAAGTCTTTTTTTTTCTATTTTCAAATCGGTTTTCAGCACTTCATAAAAAGTTTCACCTATCAAACACAATCAGAAAGCCTAGAAACTGTTAATTTACGCCATTTCCCTGAACACGTATACAGGTTAGCACGAGACTCGAATATTAACACATATAACAGCGCCATCTGTCGGACAAACAATGCGACACATGATTTATAGTCTGTGACGCTTGCAGTTTCGAATAACTTGCGCAAAACGTGACGTGTCACAGGCTCGCAGGATGGGTTGGATTTATCTTCTGTTGAGGTAAGGATGATGAAATGGTATGGTTTTGTTTTGAGAAAGCTAAATGTCATGTTATTAGTGAAATTGCTGCTCAGTGTGTAATATGCAGTGCAGACTTCTGGACAACATAAGCATAATCAGCCTTTAATGTTCACTGCTGGGACACACGGCCTCCTCCAGAAGGAATCGGCTATAATCCACCACGCGGGCCCAGTGCGGGTTGGTAGAAGTCACATGTCTTCGAATTTTTGGTTCTAGGACATGCCGGTTTCCTCACGATGTTTTCCTTCACCGTTTACGCACGATATAAAGGATTTTATAATATTAATATCGTGTCCTGTCTGTACGTCAGTAATTGGTGCAACCGCATCACGTTTACAATCCGGGCGGAGTTATCTACGAATATCCGTCTGAGTATGTTTTCCTTGTTTCAGCAAACCCGGGTCTGTTTAATGACTTTCAGGCACGAAATTAGCTGTCTTCATTCTGGACCGACTCCGACAATATAAATAACAGAGAGAAACTCCTGCTATTGCTACCTGTTGTTGATATTATGATTTTGCTTAACTGATAAAGAAGACGTATAATAAAAATGATCTTCATTGCAAGTAAAAAATAATGTGCAGAGTATCTTGTGAAAAAATACTCGCTACAATACGCTTGAGAAGTGGGTCTGAATATTTACGAGCTGCCAAAACATTCAATAAAATGTTTATCAAGTGGCACCTAAATTCGAAAAAACTTCAAACTCCGTACTTTACACTTTAGCCGAACTGTACGAAAGTCCATAAATTCACACCAACATTTTTGGGCGTAAAAATCAAAGTTTTCTTTCAACAGCGCCGAGCGAAAACGTAACCAACAAACATAGCAATTTCTTTAACTTTAACATAATTTTGGCTCAAAAGATTTACGGGCAAAAATAACTTGCACCCAGTACTCGCTAACAAGTTTAAATGCCGAACTTCGGAATCCATTTTGCAACTGGAAGTCGGAATGTATGGATACGTTTTCACTTATATACACCGAGTTACAGGTTTAAAAGATTGATTAAAAGTTCCGGCGAAGTTTTTCTACTGTAAGACTGTAATTGGCAAGCTACGGGTTTAAAATGGATATTTAGAACGTTAAGGCTGATTTTTACTTGATTTGACAGTTCTATGAATGATGGAAATATTGTGCTGGGTTATTGCAACGTTTAAGAATAATGAATAAGCCCTTGAAAGAGCTTGATTTTACCATTCCATAATAATATTAGTTATAGGTATTTGACAGATCCATTGCTGAATCTTTAAAATGTTCTTAGTAAAAAATACACTGTCACTTACGGGATATTTTCTGTAATTTTCAATAATTCTCATCATTAGTCATCCCGCAATCATGGCGCTTGCAACACCGTTGAAATATCGAGAATATCGAGCTCAGAATAATTGAAAATCACGGAGGTTATCCTGTAAGTGAAAGTGTAAGTTTAGTTATAAACTGTGAATCGTACTGGTTCAACACTCAGAAGACTTTGAGTATAAGAAAACACTCGTACTCATATTTAACTTTGAAAAATATCACTTTTATTAATATCGTTACAGCAGTACAGTAATAGTTTGATTTACTGATACAATGCAAGTGACTAGCACCGATATTGAAGCACGAATGCCCGAGTACGGCGGGCATATCCCTGAAATGACCGCCTGCTATTTTTACCGACCGCCATTTTACTTGCTTATGATTGGTCGTCGATAAATGTCAAAGTCTCGACCAGTTACATGAAGTCAATACAACTACTTTTGATTATACAAGTTCATAGAAACGATTGTAATTAGAAAACAAACAATTAATAATTATAGGCAAATTTATAACAAAACCGTGTGTTCATAACTAACTCCATTGTTTTACCACTTAGTGTACCTACCTCCTACCTCGTACCTCCGACCAACGCGCATCTCGAGTGAACTTTGATTAAGCCATTCAATTCATCGTCATCCAACACCATCGTCATCATCATCATCAGGAACGGCAGCTGGGAGGTCAACGAGAGCAGGTCGCAGTCTAAAGTACATACGCTGCACTTAACTTTACTGCTGTCTGCACAGAACTATTGTGAACCTCATCTTAACGTATTCGTAAGACCGCTTAAACGGTCTCCCCAGAGTAACAGAAAGCCATCAAACCCATTTCGGCTGATGCGCATGCTACACCGAAGAAGCTTAAAACAGTGTTCATAGCCAAGCCTGAAAAATCCTAGTAACCATACACCAAAACACATATGTATATATTTATTTTCTCACAAACAAAAAACTTAATCTTTTATTTATAATGTACGGCGTACCCTCATTGTCATAGTATTTAACTTCACAAAACAACTGATTACAAATTAAGTCCTCCATCGAAAAGATTGATCCTACGGAATACCTTTAAGTTTTTCAATTAATATATCGGGTAAACAAACCTGAGGGGAGATTCACGAATATTTGAACGTTAATAAGCGAAGTTTAGGATGCCAGGAATTTGAGTGAACACGCTACGGGATTCTGGTGAGATTTGTTTGAATGCAACCGCTGTTAAACAAGAAGTGTAGAAGATAAATGTCGGTATAGTTTTTTGTAAACACTGTTTTAAGCTTGACGTTTTAAAACTAAACTTATACTGTCAACCCGCGATCATGGCGCTTGCAACAGCGTCGAAATATCGGGAGCTCAAAATGATGAACAATCACGGAAGATATCCCGTAAGTAACAGTATAAGTTTAGTTTTTTGTCGTACGTAGTTTTTATCTGACTGCCTGGTTGGTCTAGTGGTCGCAAGCGCGACTGGTGAGCATGATGTCCTGGGTTCGAGTCCTAGGTTCGGCAGTGTTATGTGGGTGTAAACAGAAAAAAAAGAGAAAACCTGTGTCTTACGGCTGCGCCAAATAGGCCCAGTTCAGCTAACTGCCGAGCAGCTAGTGCCCGACGCTGGTTTTCAACTGGACCTGAGATGTTGATGTGACGGACATAAAATAGTTTTGTACTTTGAGTTACTAATATGGTATGTGTGTCTCTGAATTTAAATAGAATAAATTTGTGCATATTAATAATACATAAAACTACATATTAATAAAAGGTTGAGAAAAGTGCAAGACAAAACAAAAAACCCAAGGTACCTAATCAAATGAACTGGATGCATAAAAACATAAACCAGTATTGCACGTTCCCGACATAATATAGTTTGAACAACATATAATAGAGACAATCAGTGAGACGATATCCAACTTCCATTGCGATTCCATTAGATACTGCCGTAAACGTCTTCTGAATGTGTCTATTGTGCTGATCATTCGTATTGGTGGTGGCAGGTTATTCCATATTTTGGAAGCCGCATAGCGAAAGCTACCTCTGAAAGCTGCTGTGTTATGGGACTGAGTCGAGAGTTGTTGCGAGCATTGCCTTCTCACACATTCGCGTCTACTAGTTAACCAACCATATACAAACATTGTACTTAAGTGCAACTTGTACTTAAGGGTCTAGTGATTTCAAGTTAAATCGAAATTAGCCCAAAGTTTCACATTAAATAAAATGATTTTCATAGCTTGTAACTTAATTCACCACTTAGAACATTTTTAATGTCAAAAAAGCTTTAACATAAGTAGCTTTATGTCCTTTCGACTATGACTTACGAGTATTCAGAGATTAAAGTTTTTATTGCATTTGGTATAAAATGAAATAGAAATAATTGTGTTACTCCGGGGCCGTGGGGTCCGAGTGCCCACAGCCTTTTTACGGAATCGAAACGCTTTGTTGACGCTTCCTGGGACCCAAGGGTTGGCTTTTACCTTGGCCAGAGGCTAAGTATTTCCATAAAACGTGGCAATGCCGCCAGTCTCTTGGGCACATTACCAGCTGACAGCTTTGAGGAGGAGTTTTTCGATGTCCTTTTATAGTTTGTTGTTAGTTTTTTTTTTATTAGATTTGGCTCGTGGCAAAATAATAACAGCTGCTCAGATCGATCTTTAGGTTAAGCCGTGCTTGCCTAGGTTGGTCTGTGGATAGGTGACCACCAATTACATACAGAGTTTCCTCTGTGCTCTGTCAGAAAGCACGTTAAGCCGTTGGTCCCGTCTGTAATTTGTAGATCTTTGACAGTCGTTACAGATAGTCAGTGGCCCGAAAGTTTGGCAACCAGTCTTACTAAAGGGTATCGTATTACCCAAAACTAACTGGGTTGTGGAGGTCAGATAGGCAGTCGCTCCATGTAAAATAGTGGTATTCAGCTGCATCCGGTTAGATTAGAAGCCGACCCCAACAGAGCTGTGAGAAGCTAGGCAGATGACTGTTGTTAGTTTAGTTATTTTAGTTTGTATATTTTGTTGGTATGTGATGCATGTATGTACGTGTAGTATGAAATTTTGATTAATAACCTTAAATAAATCCTCTAAAGTATTATGTTAGTACCTACTATGCAAAATTATTTTTCAGTAGGTACATCAATAATGCTTTAGACATTCTGACCTAGGTTTTGTAACAGAATGACATAAATTCAAATATTGTGCGGCGACCGGATCAACACTGGATTTAGAAGAATATGGAGGAAGGATCGAAACGTATTTAAGTTTGTGAAGTGTCGAGATAAATTAGTTTTTCAGAAAGTCCAGGTACGAGAACGTGGCGACAGGGGCAAGGATCGTGAGAACTTCACGTCCTAGCCGCCGCGGGAGAAGCACCGGGCGTCGGGGGCCACGTGGTGGCTCTCGGCCACCGTAGGCGCGGGCCTGTGGACGGTGAGTAATGGGCTAGCTCGCCGTCCGTCCGTCTTATGACGACAGGCCGTGTCGACGGCGCGTTCGTGTTCCACGCGCGCCTCAAAGAGATGTCAGCAAACCAGAGGGGCCCGCAAGGGCCGATGACTGCCAGGGCTGCGGGACTGTTCGAAAGAGATACCGCGGCCCTGGAACACAAAGGGCAAAGGAAGGAACATGGATGGGTTTTGGTCAGTGGAAGTTTGACACTCTCTTCCGCTCCGCCCAGAGCGGGAGGAGCCATTTGATGGTTTCCATCCCAAAAAAAAAGGGTCAATGATCGTAGCAGGTGGCCTTCTATAGTTTCTGCCTACCCCCATGAGTAAAAGACGCGTTTTATGTGAAAATAACTAGTATAAATAATTGTGTTATTTTGCACATCCACATGTGTATTTAAAGCTATATGTATAGTTATGTTCAGTCCATATTTTCATAGATATGCCATAAATACGTATTTTAAAGGTTGACTTTTTTTTCATTAAAATATTTACCTGAAAATTTACTATTACTTACAATTGTATTTCCTCTCGTTCATCGATTATAACTAAAAACTAAATACGAAGTGTGTAACCTCAGACGCCATCACGAGGGCTGTGGGACTGTTCGAAAGAGATACCGCGGCCCTGGAACATAAAGGGCAAAAGAAGGAACATGGATGGTTTTTAGTTAGTAAAAGTCTGACACTCCCTTCCGCTCCACCCAGAGCGAGAGGAGTCACTTGATGATTTCCCATCCGAAAAAAAAAAAAAGTTCCATCACGTCACTACATACTATAAAACAAAGTCGCTTACTGTCCCTATATCCCTATGTATGCTTAAATCTTTAAAACTACGCACCGGATTTTGATGCAGTTTTTTAATAGATAGAGTGATTCAAGAGGAAGGTTTATATTATAATACATGCACCCGTGCGAAGCCGGGGCGGGTCACTAGTTAAAGTATAAAAATCTTCGCTACGATGTAAGCTGGCAGAATATCTGGTTAAGAATATTTCAGTAATAGTAGTTAGATTAATTAGTTTGTTTCATCATTTGGTCATTCTTTTCATGAATAATCAAACCATGATTATTGAAAGCATTTCCTCGTATGGAAAAAGATAAAAGATCCACCATCTACCATTCACATCAGGATCAAACTGTCGTCATCGGTCATTACTATCCATACACTTCTATTAATCCTTCGGGGATATCATTATGGATATGCATCAGTCAGATGGTTGGATACAACCATCTATGAGATATCTATACTAATATTGTAAATGCGAATTATACTCCGTCTGTCGGCTTGTCTGTTTATTACTGTTGAACGAAATTGGTTGTGGCAGACGGATAGACCACGACCTGGGCTAGAATAGGATACTTTTTAACCTTAAACTGGACTGTGGAGCTCAGATAAGCAGCCGAAATTTTTCCGACTTCGAACGATGCCACGGGCAAAAACTAGTTTTGTATCAGTCGGATACAGCCATCCATGCGATATATTATATATCTACACCCACATTAGATTGATTATATCACTAATGACGTATTCCATTAGGTGCTAACTATTCAGTGGTTTGCTTCTCGCAGTTGATAACACAGCAATAATGCTGTTAGTAATTTACATATCGGGGACTCGTTGCGTTGACTATAATGAATGGCTTTTCGTCGCAGTTGATATTTTATATTCAAAATGTATGATGGTTTTAAAGTATTTTCCAGAAAAAGGTTCTGAATGGATGCTTTGTCAAAAGCAGAAATTAAACTTATTAATACGAAAGGGTCGATCTTCAAGGCTTGTCAAAGTCGGTCGGCGGATGGTTGAACATCCATTACTTAAAGAGTTTTCTTATGCCTTAGAAAGCAAGTTAAGCCGTTGGTCCCTGCTGTTTTTTGTAGATCATTGACAGTCTTTACAGGTAGTCAGTGCCCGAAAGTCTGACAACTAGTCTTATTAAGAGGAATCGTGTTACCCCGTACCTACTAACTGGGTGGTGGAGGTCAGATAGGCAGGCGTTCCATATAAAATACTGGTTTTCAGCTGTTAGATTGGAGATATAACAGCATAGTTGGAAAAAGGCAAGGCAGATTATGTGAGATTAAATTCAAAATTATAAAATGATGTCTTTTGAATCTTAACCACCTTTTCATAAAACTTACTTTTAGTTTTTGTGGTTCTGTTTTGTATCTCATTTTCTTTAAAACTGGTTCGTTCCTAAAAAGATTTCACAGTCGCCAACTAATTTCACCCTGTCGTAATTTACTTCTTTTCCTAGTTTAAAAAACAGCATCATCGCTACAAAATAGCCATTTAAATTCAAGGGAATCTTTCGAAAAGAAAATTCTTAAGAAATATTTATGAAGTGATGTCACGAAAAACGTCCATTGGAGTTGGAGCCTTCATTTTCTATTAGTTACAACTGAACGGTCAAAACGAAGGGGATCAGACGATTTTCAATATGATTCCTATAAATAGGCGATAGAACGATTCCTGTGATTCGTATTGAGAGGAATTCTGATTCTGTTTTGTTGCTATATTCGTCGTTTGCTATTATGTAAATGAACTTTAGGGGTCATGTTGAGGGGTGCTTGGTCAGAAAACCTCCTCGTGGGCCCAGTGGCTGCCGGTCCCTCTCGATACGTCTGGAGGGAACAGCAGCTGCTGTGGACGGTGCACCCTGGGCGCGGCAGTATCCTTCCCCGATGAATGGGAAGAGATTCTTATTCCTCGGGGAATGTTACTGTCGTGGCCAATATTCTGACATGGTGGGGTCCAGACTGGACCAATGGAGCGTTCCTCCGCGCGACCCTCTGAAAAGCAGAGGGCGCAGTGGAGGAGCAAGGGCGGGCTCGGTGTGCACTTACCCTGCCGCCGGGCAGACAGTGAAGGGCTGCGTCCTTCACTGTCCCCGTCGTATATCGTAATCCCATCATCGGAGTGTCGTGGATCACGTCTCGCGGCTTCGATAGGGACCGAGGGTCTTGGCTTGGCCGCCCGGACCGCGAGGTAGAAAACCTCTATAAAAAGTTACCCCGAATCCCAAGCGGCGCCGCACCGCGAGGGGATGTATGGCTGACGGGTAAATCAGTCGCTAGTGCGCCCCCCCGCCAGAGTACCAGCCGACCCTCTGGCGGGTTATGGGTTAAAATCCGCAGGCTTATCTGGGTACAGGGGGTACCCCAGATGGACTTTTTAGATCCCCCACTACTCGTGGGAACAGATATGGACACAAAAAACAAAACCAAAACAACACACAAAATTGCCGAAGGCAATGGTGAAGAGAGGAGGGATGCGGGGTCGGAGGCCGACGCCGCATCCAGCGATGTGAGCGCGGGAGGAGGCTCAGAGAGCTCCTCCCGCCGCGAGAGGACCAGGACTGCTGCTGCGGAGAACAGCAAGTTCTTCCGCAAGCGGTCCTGGCCGGAGGGCGACCATGGGTCGTCCTCCGAGGGCGAGCTGGCCTCGGCCCGAAAGATCCCCACCAGCAAGCGTGGTGGGATTCGGGGCAAGGGGCGGGGCCTCTCAGCGGCCCAGAGCGCGGCGCGGCTCGCCGAGGATGGGCGGCAACCGGGGGTGGCCGGTCACGTGGTGTCCCTCTCGGGCACCTCTGACGAGGCGGATGCAACTGGCGGCTCCGAGGAGGAGCGTAAGTCCAGGTTTGCGGCGGAGGTGGAGGCCGCATTAAAGGCGGTGGCCCATAAAATGAAGCCATCGACCAAGTTTGCGGCCATACCTGCGGCTTCCGCCTCCATTTTGGCGGCAGCGGAGGCCGCCTACGCGAGGCCTCCGTCAGGCGAGGTGGCCAAACTGCGGGCGGAGGTCGCCCGCCTGACGGCTGCTACGGAGCTTCTCCAAAAGGAGAATGGGGAGCTCCGAGCAGACCTGGCCGGTCTGCGCGAGACCGGCTCCCGCGAGGCGGCCCAAAAGGGGGGCCAGCAGCGGCAAGGCCAGCCTGTGGAGAACCAGGTGCTTGCCCTGGTTCGCCAAGAGCTGGCTGCCTTCCAGGCGCGGTTCTCCGTCCTGGAGGGCATTGTCCTGCGCCCCCCCCTGGCCGCTAACAAGGCCCCCCCGGGCCCGAGGGCGGCCTCATATGCCGCTGCGGCTGCCGCCCCCAAATCGGGGCCGCCCAGCCAGCCCTCCGGCAGGGCTGTGGCGGCCCCTGAGAAGCCGGCTCCGGCAAAACCGGCGCCGGCTAAGGGGGCGGTGGCTCAGAAGACGGGCAAGGCGGCGGCCCAGAAAAAGGGCAAGGCGGCGGCTAAGCCGGCAAAACCGCCAGCGCCAGCGGCGGGCCAGCAGCCGCCGCCGCAGCGGCAGCAGCAGCAGCCGCAGCCGCCGCGACGGCAGCAGCAGCGGCCGCTCCCCCCGCCCCCGCCCCCTAACCCAGCCGCGGCCGAGGCCGGGTGGCAGGTAGTCGGCGAAAATCAGAGGGGGAGGAAGGCGGCCAAAAAAGCAAGGCGCGCTGAGCGAAAGCGCCAGCAAAAGGCTCGTAGCGTCGCGGCTAGGCTCCGCGCCCCGAAGACCGCAGCTGTAGTGATTACGCTACAGCCGGACGCGGAGAAGCGGGGCGTGTCCTACCGCGACGTGCTGGCCAAGGCGAAGGCGGTTGTGAACCTCGGGGAGCTGGGGATCACCGGGGGACTCCGGCTTAAGGTAACCGCGACAGGGGCGCGAGTGCTGGAGATCCCCGGTGAAAACAGTGGCTCGTCCGCTGACGCTCTGGCTGAAAAGCTTAGAGCGTCCCTAAATGCGGACGAGGCCCGGGTGTCCAGGCCCGTGAAATGCGCAGACCTGCGTATCATGGGTCTGGACGACTCAGTCACCGAGGAGGAGGTGGTGGCCGCCGTCACAAGGACCGGTGGGTGCCCTGCTGAGCAGGTCAAGGCGGGCACCCTACGTCCGGACCACACGGGCATGCGAACCGTTATGGTAAGCTGCCCTGTGACGGCGGCAAAAATCATTGTGGAGGGCCGAAGGCTCCTGGTGGGATGGGTGTCAGCGCAGGTCAAGCTGCTGGAGCCCAAACCTCTGAGGTGCTTCCGCTGCCACGTGGGGCACCACGTGTCGGTGCAATGCACCTCGGAGGTGGACCGCAGCGGGCTCTGCTTCCGCTGCAGTCAGCCCGGTCACATGGCCGCGGCTTGCTCCGCCGCGCCGCACTGCGCTGCATGTGCGGCAGCTGGCAAGCCCGCCGATCACCGGGCTGGGAGCAAGGCCTGCGCCCAACCCACCAAGGCCAGGGGCAAGGGAAGGCGGAGGCCCTCCGCCGCCGCCACCACCCCCACCGTCGCCACCGCCGCAGCCGCCGCCACCGTCGCCGCCGTCGCCGCTGCCGCCGCCACTGCCGCCACTGCTGCAACTCCTGCAGCGGGGCCCTCACAGGGGGCCCGGGAGGGGGCTGAAATGGAGTGCCAATAATGGCCCCATTACGCCTCCTCCAGGCGAACATCAACCACTGCGCCTGTGCTCAGAGTCTGTTGCTCCAGAGCATGGCGCAGTGGTCGATTAACGTCGCCGTGGTCGCTGAGCCGTACTTTGTCCCTCCCAGGGAAGACTGGGTGGAGGACCTTAGCGGCTCAGTGGCCATCATTTCGTCGGCCGCCGCCGGTACCCCGACCCTTGAGAGTGTCAGGAAGGGTTAGGGGTGCGTAGCAGCACGGTTCGGGGAGATAGTCGTAGCGGGAGTCTACTTCTCCCCGAGCCGAACTCTCGCCGAGTTCCACAACTCCCTCGCGGAGTTGAGTGTCGTCATCGGAGGCCATTCCCTCCCCGTGCTTGTGCTCGGGGACTTCAATGCCAAGAACTTGGCTTGGGGTTCTCGTTGCACGGACGTGCGGGGAAGGATGGTGGAGGACTGGGCTCTGGAGGCAGGCCTGGTCGTCCTAAATCGGGGTTCTGTCCCCACGTGTGTGCGGATGCGGGGCGAGTCGGTGGTGGACATATCGTTCGCCAGCCCCGCTCTGTCACCGCGTGTCCTTGACTGGCGCGTAATGGAGGAGGTGGAGACCTATTCCGACCACCGGTATATCCGGTTTGATGTCTCTGCCCCCTCAAGCGCGCCGGTCCGACAGGCCCCGAGTGGTCCGCGATGGGCGCTGAAGCAGCTGGACCGGGAGCTCCTCCTGGAAGCCTCGATCGTGCAGGCCTGGGTGACACCACCGGGCAGGCCTGCCGATGTCAACAGCGAGGCGGGTTGGTTCCAGGAGGCCATGTCCGAGATCTGTGACGTGGCAATGCCCCGAGTTCGGCCAGGAAGCGCCCGGCGTCAGGTGTACTGGTGGTCGCGAGAGCTGACGTCTCTGCGCGAGGCGTGCGTCGCCGCGCGGCACCTGTACGCCAGGCATCGCAGGCTCCGCATCCGACCTCCGGATGCGGCAGCCATTGAGGCGGAGCTGTACGAGGGATACAGAGCGGCGAAGACCGCCCTCCGAGAGGCTGTCCAGCGGGCCAAAGATGCGGCCCGCGAGGAGATGCTGGAGACTCTCGACGGCGATCCGTGGGGGCGCCCTTACAAGATGGTGCGGGACAAACTCCGCACCTGGGCCCCCCCGCTGACGCAGAGTCTCCGGCCTCAGCTTGTGGAGGAGGTGGTGAGCGCTCTGTTCCCTTCGCGAGGGGAACATCCTCCCCCGCCTATGGCTCCGCCGCTTGCGGTGCCGGAAGCGGACCACGATGACGATGACGACACTCCGGAGGTGACCGGGGTAGACCTGAGAGTGGCGGTAAACCGGCTTAAAGCCAGGAATACCGCCCCGGGACCCGATGGCTTACCTGGCAAAGCTTGGGTCCTGGCCTTGGAGGCTCTCGGGCCCCGACTGGAGGGGCTCCTAAGCGCATGCTTGGAGAGAGGCCGGTTCCCGCTTCGTTGGAAGACAGGGAAACTGGTCCTCATCCGGAAGCCGGGGCGCCCTGCGGACTCTCCGTCCGCATACCGGCCCATTGTGTTGCTCGACGAGGTGGGCAAGCTCTTTGAAAGAGTAATTGCAAACCGCCTCGCCGGGCACCTTGCGGGGATTGGGCCGGATCTTGCGGACAACCAGTTTGGTTTCCGCAAGGGGCGCTCGACGGTGGACGCCATCATGCGCGTGAGAGCCCTCACGACGGGGGCTGCGGTGTCCAGGGGTGGGGTGGTCTTGGCGGTGTCTCTCGACATCGCCAACGCCTTCAACTCCATGCCCTGGAGCTGCATTAGGGAGGCACTCCGGTATCACCGGGTGCCGACCTACCTTCGTCGTGTGGTCGGGGACTACCTGACGGACAGGTACGTCATATATCCCGGTCACAACGGAGAATGGAACCGGCGAGAGATGTCGTGCGGTGTTCCACAGGGATCGGTCCTAGGGCCGCCCTTGTGGAACATCGGCTACGACTGGGTGCTGCGTGCCGACCTCCCTAGCGGCGTCAGCGTAGTTTGCTACGCTGACGACACGCTGGTGCTGGCGCAGGGGAGGTCGCACGAGGCGGCGGCCGAACTGATGACACGCGGGGTTGCGATAGTCGTTGAGAGGATCCGGCAATTGGGTCTCGAGGTGGCATTGCACAAGTCCGAGGCCATGTGTTTTCATGGGCCTCGGAGCGCGCCACCGTCGGGATCCATACTCACGGTAGGAGGGGTTCCCGTCGGCGTCGAGTCGACGTTGAGGTACCTCGGACTCGTCCTCGACAGCCGATGGAACTTCGTGGAGCATTTCCGACGTTTGGCTCCCAGACTGGAAAAGGCCGGGGCTGCCTTCAAGCGGCTCCTGCCCAACCTGAGGGGGCCAAACGCCTCCTGCCGGAGGCTCTATGCGGGGATCTTGCGGTCCATGGCCCTTTACGGGGCCCCGGTGTGGGCGCGTTCGCTGAGGTTGCATGCCAAGCACTACCTGAACGCGCCCCAAAAGGTGGTAGCCGTAAGGCTCATCCGTGGATACCGCACGATCTCCCGCGAGGCGGCGAGCCTCCTTGCCGGATTGCCGCCATGGGATCTGGAGGCCATAGTCCTCGCGCGCCTGCACGAGTGGCGCGCGGAGGTACAGAGCCGGGGGGTAACTCCGCTGCCGCGGCATATTGTCGCGCGGCGGACAGACCTCCGCCGTGATCTCATGGCGACATGGAGGGAGCGACTATCGCAACCCCGTTCAGGGCACGCCACGATAGTGGCGATAAGTCCCCTCTTTGAGGAGTGGCTTGAGAGGCGCCACGGCACCCTCACCTTCCGCCTGACGCAGGTCCTCACCGGACACGGTTGTTTCGGGAGGTACCTGTACCGAATCGGGCGGGAGGAAACGCCCGGGTGCTACTATTGCGAGGACCGACCGGAGGACACGGTGGAGCACACCGTCGAGGTCTGCTCCGCTTGGGAGGAGCACCGCCGTGTCCTCGTAGCGGCGATTGGCGGCGGCGACCTCTCGCGCCCGGCCCTGGTTCAAGCCATGGTCCGGGGCGAGAGGGAATGGGAAGCCGTCGCCTCCTTCTGCGAAGCAGTCATGCTAGCGAAGGAGGCGGCGGAACGTGAGAGGGAGAGAACCTCCTCACGTCCCAGCCGCCGCGGGAGAAGCACCGGGCGTCGGGGGCCACGCCGTGATGGCTCTCGGCCACCGTAGGCGCGGGCCTGTGGACGGCGAGTAATGGGCTAGCTCGCCGTCCGTCCGTCGTATGACGACGGGCAGGCCGTGTCGACGGCGCGTTCGTGTTCCACGCGCGCCTCAAAGAGATGTCAGCAAACGGGAGGGGCCCGCAAGGGCCGGTGCCTGCCAGGGCTGCGGGACTGTTCGAAAGAGATACCGCGGCCCTGGAACATAAAGGGCCAATGAAGGAACATGGGTGTTTTTTAGTCAGTAAGAGTCTGACACTCCCTTCCGCTCCGCCCAGAGCGGGAGGAGTCATTTGATGATTTCTCACCCCCCAAAAAAAAAAAAAAAAAAAAAAAAGAAAAAAAAAAAAAAAAAAAAAGGGGTCATGTTGAGTATTGTTCAATGAAACATGTCCAGGAGTAGAAATATACAGGATGAATTTTCTAAATGGGTGTGGATGGCCAAATCCAAAATTATGAGGATTAGCGAAAAATTCTCAAAGGAGTCTCGAGCCCGATTTTGATGAAAACTAAAACCGCATCATTACATTTTTGAAAAGTGAATATTCCTAGCCAGGAATCGAACCCAATGATTTTAGAAAAAAAAACCACAACACTGTATTTATTATTATTTATATTCAAGAATGGTAGGTAGTCAGTTTTAGATACTCTTTTGAGCATTTTTCGCTATTCCCCTTATTTGGCCATCCACGCCCACTTGGAAAATTCACCCTGTATATATTAAAATATATATACACATATTATGTATGTATTGTTTCAGGGGTCAGTGTGGGCCGAAAATATTTGATAAACTTTCGATATAAAAGATTATTATGTGTAAGACAAGCAGGTCCTGGGTTCGATTCCCGGGTCGGGCAGTAATATTGGGTTTTTCCATAAAGAATCTCTTAGTAGCAGCCACGGAGTCTGGATTTGTGCTCGATTGATGGCAATAGGCTCGCCCTCTATTACATGGGACTTAAAAATATAACTGGCGAAATATGGGTGTACTAATACATACACCCTCTGTCTAGCCCTTCGTGGATTACAGGTGTGATGTTAAGTCAAGCAGATAATTTTTATGAGTGGATTTATTGTTCGAGATTCATAACGTCTCTAAGTTATATGCATGGAAGAACCTTCTACTTTCCGATCAACCTTAAATTATCAGACTGGCCACATTCAGCCTCTCAAACTATTTTAAATTCAAATAATTAAAAAAAATAGTTTGTTTTCATGTGTTGTCAGTTCAGTCTGAGGAATAAGAAAGAAAGTGAAGTCGGGTCTTCAATAAGAAAATTTTGGAAATAGTTAAAAGTTTCTGCGAAGCTTTCATTAAATAAAATTAACATGCTTGATAATAGGAGCTCGTGGCTAAATAAGAATAGCCGCTCGGGTCGATCTTTAGGTGAAGCCGTGCTTACCTAGGTTGGTCCGTGGATGGGTGACCACCCATTACTTACATACCGAGTTTCCTCCGTGCCTCGGAAAGCACGTTAAGCCGTTGGTTCCGGCTGTCATTTGTAGATCTTTGACAGTCGTTACAGGTAGTCAGTGACCCGAAAGTCTGACAACCAGTTTTACCAAGGGGTATCGTATTATCTAGCGCTAACTGGGTTGTGGAGGTCAGATAGGCAGTCGCTCCATGTAAAATGCTGGTATTCAGCTGCATCCAGTTAGACTGGAAGCCGACCCCAACATAGTTGGGAAAAGGCTAGGCTGATGATGATGATGCTTAATAATAATCCTAAGGTACACTACATAAACTGAGATAACTGACCAAAACTAACATATTATATCGACAGACTAAGACCACATAACGTACCAAATCGGTTGCGGAACTGAAATAGCGATCGCTCCTTCCTGCTGATCTAGAACACACAATAGCTAGAGATCATTAGCACGCGAAGATGGACTTTGGCAACTGACTCTTAAGAAGCAAAGTCCAAGTGTTATTCTCAGGCAAGCTTAATGACTTATTAGCCCGAATATGCTTAACTTTTTGTGAGCATATTGGTGTGGCGATATTTGTCATACATTTATTGGGTAATAGTATCCTACCTCACAGTAGCGAAGGGTCAAGTTTGGTAAGAGGTAAGCCTGACTACATATCTTTAATGTGATTATATTATTTGTCGATATAATACTGACTGTGCCATTTTTCAAAGGGAACCCGGAAGAAATCGAGTTGTATGGAACCTTCGCCACTGCTACCTTACCTCTCTTTATCCCTTTGGGAGATATAGGCTTGATATTGTGTCGACGATATGTTCACTAAGTACTAGTAGTTACTAATTAATTAGGATAAATCTTAATGCTTATTATGTGTATTATGCCACACTGGGAATTAGCAAATTTTTGTAGTAATCTAAATAGTTCAGTAGGTAGCATAATCTTAGTACCACTCGATAAAGAAAGACATTAAAATTAGAAGAAAACATAGGAAATAAAACCAAATTTCAAATGAATAAGAACAAAATTATAAAATTACATAACATAAAAAAACCGTTCTAAACTCAAACGCTCTCGAGTCTCTTTAAAATTGAACAGTCCATTCAAAAACCGAACTCAGCAAAATCCTGACACAAAAAACACAGTAACACACATTCCGTGCTCGTTACCTCTTCGAACCGAGTCGAGGGTCCAAATCCAACAGTTTGTATGCAGGGGAGGTTCTGATGGACCCTATTTGTACCCTGGCTGTAGTCTCCGTGGAAATCGATTCCTTTATCTGACACCTTTGGGTTGTTGCATAACGTTGTATGACGGGAGCGAGAATTGCGATGTACCTACGTGAAAATGGTGGAGTGAATGATTAGGAATCAGCGTCAACATCATTGTGAAAATTGAGCTGTTTTATAGTTTATTCGATCATTTTGTTATTTAGTCAACCGTTTAGTGTGTGCCTTTTTTTTCGGATGGGAAATCATCAAATGACTCCTCCCGCTCTGGGCGGAGCGGAAGGGAGTGTCAGACTTTTACTGACTAAAAACCATCCATGTTCCTTCTTTTGCCCTTTATGTTCCAGGGCCACGGTATCTCTTTCGAACAGTCCCGCAGCCCTGGCAGGCTTCGGCCCTTGCGAGCCCCCTCATGTTTGCTGATATCTCTTTGAGGCGCGCGTGTAACACGAACGCGCCAAATGGAGATAGTTTGAGAGTGCTTTTATTGAAACGATGTTTGTGAAATTACAATTAATAAATAGAACAGCATATTTTCGTCGATGTGTAATAATTACTATGATTGTATTTAAACTTACAGCAAAACCACATTCTTAACGCTATCAACATGATTTGGCAGTTGACGAAACTATTTAAGACTGGAATTTTTCAATCAGTATGAAAATTAAATCCGTTCAAATTGATCAATCAGTAACCCGCAAACACCACTTGTATTGAACATGTCAAAACATAACCTGATTGAGAGCTTCGTATCTTACGCTGAAGATACATTCAAAATTCCAGACAGATTGACCTACAAAATCAATCTAGCAGATTATTAAGACTCCAAAAACAAAAAGAATCAGTACTCCAACAATACGAGTACGTCATAGTTATTCGTCAATAGATCACAAAACTTCCATGTCAGTCTGTCGTAACGGTCATAGATAATTTGTATACTTTTTTTTTATTTTCAGCTCTATGTTGTTATGGCTCACCCACGTTTGGCCGCGAATCCCACTTTCGCGATTCGTGTCAATTGCCTCGCAAAAAAAACTTTGTCCGGTTGCCAAGTCCGCTTATAATTTTTTTTCATCATATCCCCCGGTACCATGTTGTGTGTTGTATTCCGTTGTTTTTTTTTGTAGCAGTTGCAGTTACTGTGTTATATTTGTTATGCAAAATGTCTGGACGTTTGGTGTCATGCGAATGTGGGGCAATGCTCGATTAAATGGTTTAGCTTTGCTCTATTTTCAGTGATCTTTATTAAAGTAGTGAATAGATTATTGCATGTATAGTTTGAGTAGGTTAAACTCCCCGTCCACCATCCATGTGTCGGAAATTAGACCACGGGAACATATTACCGGGATACAAAATATCCCTTAACCTAACTTAATTCAAAGTCTCAGTGCCAAAAATTGGAATCCAGATAGTTAATGCGTGGAAAGGTAACAGACAGGCATAGTTATTTTCTCATTTATAAATAAATAAATGAATCAAACTCAAACTCAAAGCATTTATTTCAATTAGACCATTACAGGCACTTTTGAATGTCAAAAACAAAAAAGCTAAGCTACAGTCACAGTCACAAGGCATAATAACTTGCGAAAGTACTGTAGTTGCACATTCCAAATCGTAGATCTCTATGGAGAAGAATGGGCAAGAAACTCCATGGACACTCTTTTTAATCAAAATGTTGTTACAAAATCTTGGTTACATCATTCATGTTGAGATTATACATATATGTGAGAACGATGTACAAAGACGTGCACATTAAGAGCGTCCAGAGTAAAAGATTAAACTAACAATTTAAAAATAAAGTAATTAAAATAAACCGTGACAGCTAAGAGAGAATAAGGGTGAACACAAATATGATTTGAACCGGGGCTGCCGAGTTGGTTGAGTGGGCGTAACCGTGACTGCTGAGCATGAGGTCCTGGAGTCGATTCCCGGGTCGGGCAAAAAGTGTTATTGGATTTATCCATCAGGAATTTCTCAGTAGTCACGGAGTCTGGATTTGAACTCAGTTTATGGCCTCTGCCTAACCCTTTGGAGAGTACAGACGTGATAGTATATTATGCATGTTGATGGCAATAATGAAAAATGGTGGGTGTGCTATATGTGTTCCCTTTCGGGGATTACAGGTAATTTATTTATTTATTTATTTAATTATGGCACACCAACGACTTATTCACTAATACATTCTCTGGGGTAATGTAACAATTAAACTTAAAATCTAAAGTGAATTTGTGACTTACAGGTGTGCACAGCTTTTACATAGGTATTTCAAGTTTTATAATATTACATAGAGTACTTAGAGGCTAAATAAAAAAAATAAAACAAAACTACATGAAAACAGAATTAAAAATTAAAAATAAAGTAAAGAAATAACCAAATCTATTGTCATGTTATTGTATGTATGTAAGATTGTACTGACGTAACACAAATAATTCCATAGCGACCTTTTCCCTGTTGTTCCTTCAAATACATAAATTTATATTGAAGTTCCAGATTTCGTCGACTTTATAATTGTGGACTCTTACTCTTTGAGAAGGAAAATGATAATACGATTTGATTCTTTAATTCCCTATTGTGTCGCTTTTAATTAGAATAAAGGAGTGGGGATTTTGCTTTCATAATTAAAATAATATCGGGTATAATTTTTGAGAAAAAAAAAACTGGATAATTAATACAATATAACGGTCGAATTGACTTGTTCAATGATTCCTTGGTGTTTGGAGATAAAAAGTAGTCGGAAATTTGATTTTAACCTATGCACACGACACGACGTAACGTTGTAGAAAAAATACTGTGTTATATATGTGTGTCCGTATAAATATTATAAATCAAGAAACCTACATAATAATTATGTTATTACCCTTAATGTTCTGCACTCTCTAGAATGATATCAATAAAAAAATCATCCAGAGAGCTTCAGCTATTTTCTCAGCCAGAAAACTACACGGAATTTACGAACAAGTTATTTTCATACTACCTTCAATGCTTAACGGAAACTTGAAGCTACAATTTAAGTACGTACACAATAACCTGTATTCCTGTATGAGCACCTCATTATAATTCCCGCGAGGTCATAACCGTCCACTCTGTCTGTTCAGGTTTCACTGATTTTACGATGTTAACGTATGGATGACTGTTACACCGAAGTGTAATGTTGAGGCAAGCTTCTTGTAGTTGGTACTAATAATAATAGGCCCTCCTAGAGATTATCCAACGACGCAGAAAATACATGTTATAGCGCAGAACAAGAACATTCTTGCTTCCCACATTTTCATAGTCCTATGGGACGACAGTCCGACATGATCGGAGAAAGATCAGGTGAAGGAACAACAGTGTAACGTGCTGCCTGTGATGCGGTCTTCTTATTTGGTCTTTAATTTTCTTTCGTTTTTTTTCTTCACCAATTTACACAACGGTGTGATATTTCCCGTTTGTTATAAAGCTCAAGTGCACGTAAATGAGAAACACGCTCGTGTTTTACGGGATGCCTTGAAAATTTTACGACAACTCTCTTAACATAGGGTACAGATGTAAATCAATAGGTGTAGATAAACAGATGAGTTTGTTTGACTTGTTTTTGACTGTCAGCCTGTGCTTTTGTCAGCTTATATTGCTCTCAAAGAATGTTTCTACGTTTTAAAGTGTATTTGAAAGTACGTTAAACGTGTCGACCTACTGTCTGAAGACAACTTAAAAATGTAAAAGTGTCATAAAACACAAAGATTTTTATTTTTGGTACATCCTTAGGTAATCTTATTCTTTTAACAGCATTGTATTATAATTAACACTAGAAACGGGATGTCCACTGTTTGTTTTGATTTCCCGATATTTCGGCGCTGTTGGCACCATGATCACGGATAAACTGAAGTTATTGGGGTGGGTGTTTATGAGCAGACAAATCGGTCTACCCTCTTTCTTTTTTCCCTTTTTTTTTCTTTTTCGTTTTTCTTATTCTCAAAACAAACGACAAGCTAAACATCCCGTTTCTAGTGTTAATTATAATGTTAGTGACCATGACAGTTTAAAAACTTATATAGCATTATATTACTCTATCTGCAAAGAAAATTTATGTTTGCAGAGATAAACGATGAGCATTGGTCGTAGCTCCATTTCATTGCTTAATGTTAATTTCAGAAAATAATATCACGCCTCACTAGTCACTCCTCTCTAAAGGAGTATTCTAATTACAACCAGAGAATTAAGGTCATCGCATACATCACACGCTAGGGTGTTGCTGTGCTGATCCAAATGCCTATCGATGCGCCTAGTCGAAGCTCATCCGGTTCGGAGCTGACATCTGTACTTCGACCTTTTTACGTAACACCCCTTCATTTTTCATAGCACACTTTCAGATCAAAAACAACCCCTTCCTTTCAGTTTTTGTGCCATCGCGTGCACCATTATATCATTACGGTTCCCATTAAGGGGTAGGACAAAAAATAGCTACAAACGTCTGTATATACATCATATCTATTCACAGTGGAAACAGGATATTAATTATAAGAGATTTATGGGGTGTAAGGGATTCCTCGTTGGGTATTATTAGTCCTGTTAAGCGAGGGGTATTTTTAGAGGGACTCATCTTAAGTTAGGTAAGTTTCATGGGGTCGCGGGATACCAAGTTTATTCTGTTGGTGGTGATATTTCTAGAATTTCGGTGCTAGTTCTCGAAGTGAAGAAGTTATTGTTTGTTAATGAAATCAACCAACATCAAGCAAACAAGAATGGGGTTGATTGGCGTGCGATTGAAGAGGACTATGTCCAGCAGTAGACTGGTTGTAGGCTGATGATGAAAAAACTGGCCAAGTGCAAGTCGGACTCACGCACGAAGGGCTCCGTACCATTATCTATAAAAACGGCAAAAAAAATCATGTCTGTTGCATGGAAAAAAATATTTAAGTGGGGCTCCAGACTTAAATATTCTTTTTATTCTGTTTTTTAGTATTTATTGTTATAGCGGCAACATAAATCTGTGTAAATTTCAACTGTCTAACTATCACGGTTCATGAGATACAGCCTCGTGACCGACGGACAGACAGAGAGCGGAGTCTTAGTAATAGGGTCCCGTTTTACCTTTTGGGTACGAAACCCTAAAAATCAACCTTTCCAGAAATGTTTATTTATTTATTTAAACTTCATGTACAAAATAGTGGTACATAGGCGGACTTAATGCCACAAGGCATTCTCTACCAGTCAACCTTTGGGTTAAATAAGAAAACATTGTGATAGGGTACAAAATAAATATTGTAGTAAATACTTTATTTATTCTTGCAACTGTATAATGAATACAACAATATTGGTATACACGTAAACGGTAACTAGAAAATATTGGTAGATTGTAGTGGGACAGGATAAAAAACAAAACGTGACCGTTCACGACAGCGATGCGAGCCGAACTAGCGCGTGCGCGAGGCCGCGGCGTGGGGCAGCGAGCGGTTTGTAGTAACGACGCTCGGTTTGAATAAAGCGCGGGCGCCTAATTCTAATGCCCATCCTACATACTCCCCCTTTTGACCAAACATTGGTGCCCTCACCGTTGGTCAAACGTCAACAATGACACGTTTACGCGGCCTGCCACGAGAGCGCTTAGGAGCAACCGGCTGCGGAACCTCAGGGTACTCACCCTCCCGAGAGTGATACCTCCTCAACGCCGAAACGTGGTACTTCCCAATGACTTCATCGGGTGAACCAGGGAACGTTAAAAGGTAAGTAGTTGGGCTAACCTTCTTCTGCACCAGATAAGGGCCGTCCCTTTTGGGCATGAGCTTAGAGCTGACTCCTTTGGCAGCACTGCTAAGCACGTGCGTCCTCATCAGGACAAGATCACCGACGGCAAACTCCTCAGCCTTTCGTGTCTTGTCTTTGGCAGCCTTACGAAGGTCTTGCTGTCGCTCTATGCACTCTTTACTGTTGCTGAGTGTCTCCGCTAGCTTCAGCAGGTACGGCGTAATCTGCGGAACATAGTTTTCAGCCTCTATCACAGCACGAAGATCGCTCTGCACTGCAATAGGTGAGCGGAGTTCACGAGCAAATGTTAAGTAAGCAGGTGTCTGTTGCGTTGCTTTGGTTATTGAGGTGTTCAATGCGAATCGGATGAATGGCAGGGCTTCTGGCCATTGCTGATGGTGTCCTTCTACCAAGATCGCCAACTGGGTCTTGAGATCGCGATTTTTACGCTCGACCGGGTTGGCCTCCGGATGGTAAAGTGGCACGAGACTCTGCTTCACACCAAGCGTGAACATTGCATGTTGCATGACATCGGCAACGAACTGTACGCCGTTATCGGATATGAGACGCCGTGGAACACCAAAGCGTAAGAAAACATCTTCAATTAGTACCTTAGCGCATGCTTCAGCTGTGGCTTCAGAGAGGGCGAACAGCTCGACCCACTTGCTGGCTGTGTCTTCCACTATCAACACCCATCTCTCCCCTTTAGGTCCTTTAGGCAATGGTCCGAAAAGGTCGACAGCTAGGACTTCGAAGCGCTGAGCGGGAACCGGAGTCTGTAAGAGTCCCGCAGGTTTCTGATTGGAAGGTTTGTAGCGTTGGCATTCTATGCAGCTTTTCAGATAATTTGCTACATAACGTCGCATACCAGGAAAATAAAATCTCTGACTTATACGGTGCAGGGTTCGGTCCAGACCGCCGTGACCTGAAGTAGCTGAGTCGTGACATTCAACAAGTACCTGTTTCCTTCGATTTTCAGGAACGACGAGCTGCGGTTCTTCTGTCTCCGCTTCAGTATATCGGTATAGTACACCTCTGCACGTATGATAACCTCTCTCTGTCCATCGAGTTAGTTCTAATTCATCCTTGCCTTCCAGAGCCTTCATGATCTTCGCCACTTCAGGGTCTGCGAGCTGATCTTCACGAAGAGTAGCGGCATCCCAGCGCGGCGGGTCAACGAGCACCATGCAGACTCCACAGGAATCGCGAGCCGCCTCCTCACACGGGGGACGACTGAGCGAATCAGCAACTACGTTTGCCTTCCCAGGAGTGTAGTCGACTTGCAGATCATAGGACTGGAGTTTCATGGCCCATCGTACAAGACGTCCAGCAGGCGACTTCAAGGTAAGTAGCCATTTCAGGGGCTGATGGTCACTGCCGACACGTACTGGATGGCCATCAATGTACCCTCGGAACTTCTCGACTGCCCAGACAACTGCCAACGCTTCGCGCTCGGTGGTAGAGTAGTTCCGCTCCGCCGGCGTGAGGAGGCGACTGGCATACGCGATGGGTTTCTCTTCTCGCTGCGACTCCCCCTGGAGTAGAGCAGCGCCCAGTGCGTAATTGCTAGCGTCAGTCCTGAGAACGAATGGTACATTATAATCTGGCTGAATAAGAATCGGAGGCGAGGTAAGTAATCCTTTTAGTTCTCTAAATGCCTTGATCTGTTCTTCACCCCACAGCCAGGACTGATCCTTACGCGTTAGCATAGTCAGTGGCTGAGCAACTTGGGAGAAATTCGGCATGAACTTGCGGAACCATGAGCAACTCTGAAGAAAGGATTTTAGGTGCTTTACATTAGTTGGTTCCTTCATATCTACTATCGCAGTAACCTTATCTGGATCTGGGGACACTCCTTCCGAGGTGATAATGTGTCCTAGGTATTTCACACTCTCTCGAGCAAATGTGCACTTATTGCGATTCGCGTGGAGATTGAAGACACGTAAGCGGTCGAATACCGCACGTAAGTCCTGGAGATGCTGGTGAAATGATCCAGATATCAAGATCAGGTCATCGATGTAACCAAGGAGTGTCATTCCCTTAAGAGATGACGCAGAACGAAATCGGTCAATTAAACGTTGAAACGTTGCGGGCGCGTTACGCAGACCGAACGGCATACGGGTAAATTTGTAAACTCCACATGGAGATACAAAGGCAGTCTTATCCTGGTCTTCAGGCCTCACTTTGACCTGCCAGTACCCTGATCGGAGGTCAATAGTACTCATAAAACAGCTCTTACCAGTATATTGAAGGAGGTCGTCGATCACTGGCAGCGGGTACGAGTCACTCTTGGTGACGGCGTTCAGCTTACGATAATCCACGCAGAAACGGTAAGTACCATCCTTCTTCGGTACCAGAAGTGCTGGTGCTGCCCATGGAGACTCACATTCCGTGATAACACCTTCGCGAAGCATTTTCTCTATCTCCTCTTCCATGATGGCTTTCTTGGCGGGAGTGAGTCGGTATGGCGGCATCGCAATGGGGGGATGATCACCACAATCGATGCGATGCTCTGCGAATGGTGTAGGTTCTCCCCCTTCTGCAAAGATGTCTTCGTACTCTTGCAGCATCTGAGAGAGACGTCCCTTCTCTGGAATTGAGAGCATGGAAGCTTCACTATCCCGTAAAACATTCGCTGAAGCACACCCAACGAAGTCACGTGAAATCTCACACCGCAAGGGGTGAATGACCTGAGGCCGATCAGCAGTATACCACGTATTGCTCGAAACGTTAATAACAATACCGGCTTTACGTAAAAAATCAATACCGAGTAACGTGTCATTGTTAACTGAATTAGGAAAAATAATAAAAGTAATAGGTATCGTCAACCCCTTAAGTAGTATGTCAACATCTACGAGTAAGACTTTGAGTTCCCGCACTATGCCATCGGCCAATTTTACCGACATAAAACTACTACGGAACGAATAGTGTAGTTTACGAAGCAGTGCGTACAGACTCGAACCGGCTACACTACGTTTAGCGGCCGTATCAATCAACCCGGTACCACGATGACCGTCTATCTCGATGTCGAGTATTGGACGACCGTCAGTACATAAGTTCGACGCGGACAAGTTACCTACTCTAATCGGCAACGCATCGCAGTCGAGGTTGACATTACACTTACAACTACATAAACAAGCAGATTGAGACACATTACATACATTATTTACAAACATTTTGCTATTATTTACGTTACACTTACAAGTATTATTATTACAATTGTGTGAAACAACAATAGGGTTAACTGTATTATCACAAACCCTAGTGGGCTCAAACATGTTAAACTCGACAACAGAAATTGATTCTTTCGGATTTACCGAACACTTAGCGCAATTAGATCGAATTACACCGATCGCGCCACAACCGTAACACTTCACACTATTTGACTGAGAAGTCGCGCTTTTATCGGATTTATTTTTAATATTTTTACAAGAGTCACGAGTATGTCCGCTTTTACGGCAATAAACACAGAAAAGTCTTTTACCTTTATTGTCCGAATTGTTTACCACAATAAGCGGGGGCGCAGCGCTGCTCGTTGCACTCGACGACGCTGTAGGTATATTCTCTGGCGCCGGCGCGCTCGGCGCGGAGACGGCGGGAGCGCGCGCGGGCGTCGGCGAAGGCCGGGGCTGCGGTGGCGGCGCGTGCGGCGCATGCGCGCTAGCGGCGGGGCCACGCGCGTCGGTCGACACCTCGGAGAGAGATTCTTCTATGTTTCGCGCCTTCTCGATCAATGATTCCAGATTCTCGATCGATTCACGAGTTACCCGTTTTCTGATTCGTCTGTGTAGTAACCCGTAAATCATGTCGACTTCCATTTCGTTTATTACCATATATGGAAGTTTAGCAATAAGCGCGCGAAGGCGAGCGACGAAGACCTCCGTGCGTTCCTCCTGTTGTTCCGCGGCAAATATTTCGCGGAATAATTTGTGTGGCGGTCGGGCTGCACCGAACATGGCGCGAAGTCTCTGAAGCGCGTCTTCCCATGACGTCACTGTAGATTTTATGCCACGAAACCACACAGCTGCCTCCCCTTCTAGGAGCATAGGTAGACCGCGAAGCGCATGTTCGTCACTGATGTTTGTACACTCCTTGTATATCACTATCGAGTCGACGAATGCTTCGAGGGCCTCTGAGTCTTGGCGGGCACCGCTAAATCGCGACGTACAGCGCGCGAAGTTCCCGTGTTTTGTGGCTGGTGCAGCAGGCGACGGAGACGGTGAAGCTGAGCCGTTGACGGCCGACGTAGCCAGCAGGCTCTGAACCAATTGACGGTTCGATTCCGCTTGAGCCTTGGCGAACGCCTCCAAAAACGACGTAAGCGTCCCTTCCGATAGCGGCGCGGGCGTCGGGGACGCCGGCGGCACGCCGATGTCATCATCGTTGCTTCTACTCTTGCGACGAGGCATTGTAGTACACAATAGTCATTAAAACACTAGGAAACACTATTCACGTTGCACGTGCACTTAAGTTGTTGTATCGTTCGTCCACTAAGAAAACCGTTACGTTGCAAGTAGGTTTTTGAGTTCGCGTCGCGTCGGTTAGGTACGCGTGCCGCGTTGGAGCGCCAGTTTGTAGTAAATACTTTATTTATTCTTGCAACTGTATAATGAATACAACAATATTGGTATACACGTAAACGGTAACTAGAAAATATTGGTAGATTGTAGTGGGACAGGATAAAAAACAAAACGTGACCGTTCACGACAGCGATGCGAGCCGAACTAGCGCGTGCGCGAGGCCGCGGCGTGGGGCAGCGAGCGGTTTGTAGTAACGACGCTCGGTTTGAATAAAGCGCGGGCGCCTAATTCTAATGCCCATCCTACAATATCTAAAAAATAACTTCTTGTTTTCGAAAATTTACTAATAAATTTAATTTAATGTTTTTTTTTTTATTTGTTTACTACTTTTTTATATATTTTTCTTTAAATGTTCTTGTAACTTAAAGGAATTTCAGTAAAAAAATCTCGTTTTCGTCATCTGCCTAGCCTTTTCCCAACGATGTTGAGGTCGGCTTTCAGGCTAACTAACTGAATACAATTATTTTACGTGGAACGTCTGCCTTTCTGATCTCCACAACCCAGTTAGTAGCACGATAACGCTTGGTGAGACTGACTGTCAGGCATTGTCATTGACTTAATACTACCCTGGTGGCTAAAAGAATGTCATGCTCACTCAAATGTCTCGCTGATGGTGGCGAGTGTGTCGGGTCATTTAGTTCCCTTCAATACGGTTGAGTTGAATGGAACTGATCCATGCGTCATGTTCGTGAACGGGCGCTGTCAGTTGTGACTGGTCATCTCTTAGCTGCCACGGTTTATTTTAATTAGTTTATTTTTAAATTGTTGATTTAATCTTTTACTCTGGACGCTCTTAATGTGCACGTCTTTCTACATCGTTCTCACATAAAATTAAATGTACAATCTCAACATGAATGATGTAACCAAGATTTTGTAACAATATTTTGATTGAAAAGAGTGTCAATGGAGTTTCTTGCCCATTCTTCTCTTTTTTGACATTCAAAAGTGCCGTAATGGTCTAATTGAAATAAATACTTGGAGTTTGAGTTTTTCGGGCTGTTGTGAATGATTCTCACGCATTTGCCATTTTAGTACAAAAATGTAAGTTTATAACTTGAGACTTAATAGGTAATTTTGCCAAACTCATAATAATTTTAAACAAAAAAAGGACCACTTTAGAACCATAACCAGCCACCCTACTTTTTATTAACTATTAAATCACAAAACTTCCCTTCTGCACGTGTGTCCCCACGTTAGGTCTAGTTGTGGACAAACTTTACCCGTTTCGTACCTGGAATACATTCCAGAATGAATTTGGACTTTCTGACTGGAATTTCTGGTCCAAAGTTACGCTGGAATTATTTAGCTGCTTTTGGTTTGTCGTTAGTGGTAGCTATGTATATTCTGGGAAATGTTGTAGTACCTACTTTGTTTGTGGCATGTGGTCTGTTTCAAAACATTGTTGCGTCAGAAGCAACATAGCATGAGAATAAAGCAAGCACTATGCTGATAGTATTTGCCTTTATGTTTCAAAATTCAGGAAATCTATGGTTATCACTAACAAGTTTCTTTACAAGGTACGAGTATGTTTAAAATTATATGAAAGTCATAATTTTCAAGGTTATGTTTTTCTTTATTTTTCATGTTGAATAAAATTACTTATGTAAGGTATTTTTTTTTATAAAGATGCACAAGTAAACCTATCTGGCCGATTTGAAGTTTAAACCCATTTTCACTGGCCAAGATGTATTGTGTTGATTAACAAGCACGTTTTGATCCCAGCTGTGATTTGACAGTCGTTACAGGTAGTAAGTAGCCTGAAAATCTGACAACTGTCTTACTCAAGTGGAGGTCAAATAAGCATTTATTTATTTATTTACCACCAATTATAACATCATTACAGACTCGTCCAATACGAGCTATAATATATACAATATAGGAAAACATACAATATAAACACACAAAATAGAAAATTAATTTAATATTACAATGTTTACAGTTGCACACCTCTTTCAATTGTGATTTGTGCCCTCTGGACAAATATCTGCAGGTCGCTCCATGTAAAATACTGTTATTCCGCTGCAACCGATTAGACTGGAAACCGACCCCAAGTTGGGAAAAGGCTAGGCAGATGATGGTGTGTATTAAAAAGCACGTCGGGAACATAGAAGTATGCATGTTTTAAAACCAACATTTTCGACTCTTTATTGAAGCCGCAGAGTATACTGGCATCACATTTTTATGGCCTAAACAATAGTTAAAGCCAATCCAACCCAAATTACCCCCGAAAACAACATTTTTTCTAACACGATCTTACACATCCCTTCATCGTACAAGCCTGTTTTTCCCATAATCAAATACAGGGTAAAGTCAGACACAAATGTGCGTCCGTTAGCCAATTATTGACCCACATTGCCCTCATTCCGGCTATTTTTCCACTTGAGGAAACTTCTTTCCTTGGCAATATCGTTTTGCAAATCAACTGAAACAGTTTTACGTTTAATTTATTTGTTGGCTGCTTGTTCTCATAATTGGCTGTTGGGTTAAATGTTTTCTTGTTTTTCTTTAGTGTTCTTTGATCGTTTAGATTTCGCCATAGTAGTAGCTAAGGGAGTCTTTTGATGTTTTATCTACATTGTTTATTATAATGTGTAAAAATAAATAAAATTAAAGTAAGTGAATGCATGTACGGCATGCTTATACGGTACTTATATTTTTTTTTTGCCTGTCTGTCTGTTTGTACGGGCTAGTTTTCGAAGCGGCTGGACCTTATTATGACTGGATGTTATAAGGAGTAACTTAGGCTCCTTTTATTTTAGAAAAAGGATTAGGGTTCCGTGCAAAACAATTAAAACTCTTGAAATTGTTAACAAAATCCGATTAATAATTAATAAAATATTACTACCGGGTCGCGGGCATCAGCTAGTTAATGATAAATTATAGTTTATAGAAATTATATCGTTTCTCTTTTCGTTGTAACTCTTGTTCTTAAATTGTTTAAATTATAGTGAAAACCACATCAAAATCAATTGCTCAGTTTTAAAGAATACCACTACCGCTGGCGGTCGCACACTTTTAAGCGGCTTGGTATACATAAGAAAGCCATATAAATCTTACTTCTGTTTTCGTAGTAATCCTATCAATTTAAACGTCCCTGAAAGGGGAAGCCAATGATCGCATTTCAGCTACAAGCGACATCACAAAACTAAAATTATTGAAAGAACTATAATTGAAACTAATTAATGTTTTGATAGTGTTCCCTTAATAGGATTTAATACTGAACCATGATTGTTAAAATAATGTACTACCAATGAACAGATTTAACATAGATTCCTGTTAATTCAAATAGGAAATACAATATTTCAGTTTGTATTGAATGACAATTGAATTATAGAGCTGTGGACGAACCTAATTAAGTCTATATTTGATTAGCTATCGGTCTATGAAAGCCGTGCTGAACCCAGCAACAAACCAGTTTTTGCAACGATAAAAAAAACTAATTTGGCTGGGCATTGTAAGATTCTAAAGTATTCAGAACCTCACAATAACGCGTTTTACATTCGTTTTCAAAGTCAACGCTTGTTTGTTATGAAATATTTTGTTGAAAGTGACACCAATTACGAATTACAAATAATAGTAATGTAAAGTAATAGTAATGGAAAACAAATATAATTTATTACTATGCTTTATTGATGAATATTTTCGAATGGAAATCATCTATAATTGGATGAGCTCGGTATCGTCGGTAAGCTGGCAACAATAACCAATTTATTTTACGAATATGGTAAAGTTATAATGTCAATAAATCTCTAACGATGCCATGGCAACAAACGAATAATATGTAATCCCAAATGTGTAAATTAGTGGGGATACCGCGACAAAGCGGTTCAAGGATGCAAATGTGGAGCTGCACCTCTTTTCCAGCAGGTCTCTGTACCCCAAAAACGAAATCTGTGGAGCAACCAAAGTTGCTGAGGAAGTGGCCAAGCTACGTATGAAGAACAGGGTGTAAATTTACTCATTCTCCACAAGAAAGGGAGGATCCTCCGACTACGATGCTGCATCTGGTGGGCTACTGCCCGACTGTTGTTTTTGGGATGTTATATATATATCCTAATCTCGCTAATATTTTTATTGCATCACGCAAGATTTTGCGCGACGTCAAGATAGCATATATGTAGTTCCTATCTGACGTTGATAGACCCAGTCACAAAGTATTGGGCAAAATTAAGCATTGGGTAAATTTTCAGTGTTAAGTAATATAGCAACATACCTATATCTTGAAAGCAAATAATTAGAGAAAACCTGGTCGCAGACGGGTGATATTTCAAGCTATCTCGGCCCCTAGGGTCTACTCGGATGTACGTTACGAGTTTAATAAGGGTAACATGAAACAAGCTTGTTGGTTGTTGAGGAAAACTACGCTATTTTGTACCTAAATAATATGGATTGTTGCTGTCGATGTGATGTTGGAAAAGTTTTCTGATGGAAAGGGAACAAACGGATTACCGCTAGTAGCTAAATAAGAACAGCGGCACGTGTCGGTCGAAGGTTAAGTTTTACTTGCCGTGGTTGGCGCTTGGATGGGTGATCCGAGTAATTGAGTTGTGGAGGTTAGATAGGCAGTCGCTTCATGTAAAATGCTATTGTTTAGCAACATACGATTAAACGGAAACTCGACCCCAACGTAGTTTGGCAAAAGTAAAGTTGACTATTTTAAGGGCTCGAAAAAAAAAAATTGTTTTTTGATATTATGGTTTCTTCCAATGAGAAACTGAAGTCACAGTCATGAAGTGCTATATTTATTTACAATAGTTTGGTTCCGTTAAATAAACCGAATCTTCCACATCTCCTGATATGGAAGATAATCGCCCTGTAAAACCAGGGTTCGCAAGTTCAAATCGCAGGCAGTTTTCACTTTTTGTGATTATTTTATTTATATTTTTCTTTATTTCCGAAAAATTCCTAGGCGAAAAAGGCTGAACAATTGATCTTTATTACTGAGTGCTATGTAGTTATCTAATACACATTTGAAAAGACGAGGTTCAGAAAAACTTGCCTCAGTATCCCATGGATTTACTTTGCGAAAATCCAGGGTATTCCTTCATAGGGGCAAAGCAATTGGAGACAGATTTCCCATACCCCAAAATAACCCATATCTCCCAAGACTAATGCAATTTAAGTAAAACACCGATAGATACATCCAAGTTTTCATTTCCACCACGGCGAAAGAAAAACTCGAATAAATAAAAGCCAAGAGGAAAATTGAAAACATCTTTTTTATATAAATATGTAAATGCTAACATATCTCACGGTTTTTAGTCGCCATTCCCTTTTTTGTCGGCGATATGATAAATATGTAAATATCAGGATTGCGAATACAGATAAATATGGATGGCGATGTGAAGTTTTTTTTGTGTTATTGATTGTGGTTACTAGGGACAGAAATGTGATATTTGTGCTTGAATAAATAATCTTTTGAATAATTAGGGCATAAGGAAAACATCGGAATATGTAATATCCTTCTCGGTGTAAGATCACCCGATGAAATCAGCTCAATATCAATGTTTAGCTGATTTACAGTTAGTACTGGGTAATATGGACACCCTTTGACTTGACTGGTTGTCAGAATTTCGGGCCACACTGACTACCTGTAACGACTGTCAAAGATCTGCAAATGACAGCCGGGACTGACAGCTTATCGTGCTTTCCGAGGCACGTAGGAAACATGGTAAGTAATGGGTGGTCAACCGTCCACGGTTCAACCTGGGTGACCTCTACATTTAGGTATCTGAAGGTGACCTCAACTGAAAAGCGCAGTGACAAATACTCGCAATTGCTAAGGGGCCGTCTCCACGAGCGAGAGAATCGCGGCGATATTATCCCATATAAATACGTAATATCGCCGCGCTTGCCGTGGAGACGGCCTCTAAGAGAGTGTATAGAAATACGTGGCAACGACGATAATATCGTCGCGATTCTCTTGCTCGTGGAGACAGCCCCTAAGAGAAACCGTAGCGATGCGACTGGGTCCTATGTAACTCTATGAAAACAGCCACAGATGGAAAGTACATATTATGCATATCGAAGTTCGCTCACGAGTAACACAGTCGGATTTACATAGTTGCAGTTCGCCATAGAATAAAGGACAGCTTTGTCGCTACAGTTTGTGGTTGCGGCCGAATTCCGAATTGTACTGTACTTTCACTCTGTTGTAACAGGCGACCAATTTCTTTAACATTATGATTACATCGGACATTCGAGCGAGATAGACTTGTCTTAACAATAAATCTGATTGTCACAAGCCTACCCAATCAACCCTTAACCCGTCATAAAGCTTACTAACTCGAGTTTAAAGTTAAACCATCAAAATATTAATACCCAAGACATAATATTAATCGTTCATTATGAAGATCGCTCTCCATAATTAAAATAGCTGTCATTATTGCATCGAGGAACGTCCCGGAGGAATGGTGACTAACTAGTAGCTGTTTAATAAATTAATACCGACAGTGGAGGCTACGTTCAGAACGTCGTGTAATATTAAAATCGATACTTAGAATTTAATTAGTAATGTGAATATTAGTTCAGTGGTCATGGGCCCGGTTTTTCAGTACTGGGAACTTGAAAAAACACGGATTATGCTATTCTGGTTACTGGTCACATCAAGATCTCCTCGCTATTCTCCGCCTGAAGTTTTTTTTTTCCCACGGCCACGGCCACAGCGGGCAGCTGTTGTTTTAAATGAGTTATAACTAAAGATGACAATATTTATGCTGCCGTCATTAGAAAAAAGGCCGTAACTACGTCAACATTGATTCCGAGATGATTAAAGTTTTATCTAAAATGAAGGCCCGCGATACACTGAATGGGTTTAGTTAGTGATTCTTGTTTTATAAAACGTCAAAAAACATAGGCGTTATTTTAAACCATAATTTATTTAAATTCATACACGCGTATTAATTTTATTTTATATTTTCCCTTTTGTTTTAGCAAAAATATAATAATAAATTGTGAAATGCTTATATGAAAGGGCGTAATTGCATATAATGTAATTCCTAAAGCCGAAATACTTGCATCTAAAGCAAGTTAAATGTGCAGTTGTGCCTTTTTTTGATAGTAAACGTAAGTTACGAATCGTTTTCAAAGCATTGGAGCATAGGTTTTTTTGTCTAAAGGAAATAAAACCCTTTGTCAGTCGATTGTAAACAACGTTTATTAAAATTAAACCAAGGAAATTTACTTAATAAAATAGGTACTTTATTAAATCTTTTAGTCTCATACGTTGAATTATTCAGTCAAACTTAAAATAATCTGCAACTGAGCGACGCGGATTCAATTCGAATATATTCTCCCCGCGCCCACTCAGGCGCACGTGTCCCTTCAAAATACTTATATGAAAAGCCCTTATTGCGAAGTTAGGACTTTATCTTGTAGTAAATTTAAAGTTTTGCTTAGTAAAAAAACCCCTAAGATTGGTAATTGCGGCCTTCCAGACTAGCAATGTGAAAATACTAATAAAAAAGGCCGTTAATTGTGTAATTAAGGCTTTTCAGATTCAAAAACCAGAATTTATGTCGTAGTTAAGGCTAATATCCTTATGATATCTCTGATCTAATACGACTTACAGCTTTGTGTGTAAGACAATAAGATAGCATTTTCTTTGCTGATTCCGAATATGTTAATAACTCATTTTTGACAAAATTGTCAGTTACGGCCTTCTTTATTATGACGACAGTATGTAAATCACATGCATTGAAATAACGAATGAGAAATCAGACGAACTAATTAAGGTTTGTGTACATACCTTAATTAACAGTTTAAACAGTTTTGAAATAAAGTTTGTGGTTATAAAACTTTCGATTACCACGAAATTCGAAGCCATTTTCTAGTCATAGACTTCTATCAAAAAATTCGTGGAAGTAAATCTAATGTCACAGAGATTTTAGCAATGAAACAGCAATTCTATTAAAATCTCTTTTGATGAACAGTTTCGAGAAATATTTGTTCCACTACGGTGTGATGGGCAGCTCATTGTAATAAAACGATTTTCATAAGGTTCGTATTAAAATAATTGGATTTAAAAACAAATAAATAAGAGCACGTAGGCGAGACCTAGACAAATCAA
Organism: Eurois occulta; assembly: GCA_950022335.1. Taxonomy (NCBI): domain Eukaryota; kingdom Metazoa; phylum Arthropoda; class Insecta; order Lepidoptera; family Noctuidae; genus Eurois; species Eurois occulta. The sequence continues at coordinate 3,240,404 of OX465482.1, forward strand.
ATTACTTAAGTGTTTTTTTTTAAAGAATAAAAAAAACATTAATCAAAACATTGCCTGAAAGAAATTAATTTAATTGAAGACTCGCAAAAAATAGGAATGTAAAAAACGTCTATTAAAATATGTAAGTAGTTCTTTTCATGTTATTTTTGACTTGGGTATTCCAAAGGCGTATCCAACCAGCTTAGGACTCGCTTATGATCCTGTAGTAGGTATCTTAAGGCTGAATTTAAATACACGGATATGGTATAAAGAGCCACATCTATTTTCGGCTAGCACTGCTCTTAAGTTATGAATGACAGCATTTCAGGCTATAACATTCACTCTGCTAGGACAAGGAGTGAGCCGTATCCACACACAACACAACAAGATTTATTAATAATATTCTTTCGTACAGCTATTTACCAGCCAAACAGCATTTACATAAGTACCAGCTTTACGCAAAAAACATGTCCAGTATTACTTACAAAACACACAGTTAAAACACCAACAGTACGTACCTGTGAACAAAAAACAATAGGCATTAACATTTATAACGAGGAATCTATTGCATAATCAGTCTAATGTTCCCTGCGCTGGGGACTTATAACTGAGAGGGAACAGACTGTAATCCACCACGCTGACCCAGTGCGGGTCAGTCTAACTCTCATCGTCTCTCGTCTTTGAATTTTTTGTTTCAAGGATTTAGTCGAGAGAGCTCGTGGCTAAATAATAACTGCCGTTCGGGTTGATCTTTTGGTTAAGCTATGTTACTGCTAGTTATACCAAGACTACTGCTTGCCTAGGTTGGTCCGTGGATGGGTGACCGCCCATTACATACCGAGTTTCCTCCGTGGCTCGGAAAGCACGTTAAGCCGTTGGTCCCGGCTGTCATTTGTAGATCTTTGACAGTCGTCACAGGTAGTCAGTGGCCCGAAAGTCTGACAACCAGTCTTACCTAAGGGTATCGTATTACCCAGGACTAACTGGGTTGTGGAAACAGATAGGCAGTCGCTCCACGTAAAATGCTGGTATTCAGCTGCATCCGGGTAGACTGGAACCCGACCCCAAAATAGTTGGGAAAAGGCTAGGCAGATGATGATTTTGTCGGTACGCTCACGATGTTTTCTTCACCGTTTTGAGAGCAATGGTAAAAAAATAATTTAGGTATTCAAGGTATAGTGTTGGTCGTCCGGCAGCAAGATGGGCAGACGATATTGTTGCCATGATGACACAAGAGGCCTGTCTGCCCAGCAGTAGGTGAAGGAAGGATGATGATGGAAGTCTGTGTGAGAATCTACGGCCTACACCAGCATCGCGCTTTTGGTACTGCAAGCCGTACCTAAATTTTATTAAAGAAACCGTCGCAAGTGTAATTCTTTCCAAAGCCCCGCTTCCAATCCCCTAAACTATATTCTCAGTGCACTTAATACCTAAATTCACAAGTTCTACTTGGCACTTTACGGGCTGCTACACAACAACTTTAAAGAACAGATAAACTTAGTGCACTAACACTAGAATTTTATCGTTTTCTTGCAACTTGTTTACAGCAGTTTGGCACTAATAGTGTCGGAACTTGTAAACAACCGATGTTGATTTATACACTTGTGTTTAGAACAGTTTTGGTGTGGTGAGGACGTAAATTGTGGGCTGTTTTTGAAAGGAGATACATTTTGGGTGGCAATGGGATTAGTTTTAAGTATACTTTTGTACAAATAACACCTTGCTTTTGGAACTAGAAGCTCCCCCCCCCCCGTCCCTGACCCTTACTCCCTTACTCGAGCTAGTCTGCGATGCTGATCCTGTAGTTTTAAATCAGCCTCTAAATAATGATCTAGTTCAGATCTAGAATGTCCCTATCCCTCCTCCGCGACGCCCTAAGCCAAGGCTCGTACCCCACAGGGGTGCCCTTAGCGTGAAGTCGCTTAGTTTGTAAGTTTCTTGCCCCTGGCTGGAGGCCTTACACCTAAGGCACCCACACCCCACAGGATAGACCGGTTAAGCAACTGACAGGCTCTTAGATTGAACTGCGAGATGCACACAAAAAGGGAATTAGAACCAAGACAAAAAGACGACATAAGGAACGCTGGTGTGATAACTTACGAGTGTTTTCAAGATATTGGTTGGAGAAGGTGTCGTGCTCAGCAGTGCGGACAATAATAGTTAAATCGTACACAAAACCCATGCTTGAATTTAAGTCTTTAATTTATAAAACTCAAGCTTTTCTGGGGTGCATTTTGAGGATGCACCCCAGAGAAGCTTAATAAACTTCTTGAAACTTTAGTTTCGTAAACGCTTTTAGTTGATTGGCTGTGTTCACTAGGATGATATTATAGTCTTTACGTTCTGTATTAAATTGAAAGAAAATACGAAGAAAATAAAAATGAAACAAAGATGTTATGTTTCTTTTCTGTTGGGATTATTCCCAGTGGGGTAAGACGGTGGTGTACAGCCACGAGCAAAGAAGTGTATGCTGTTAGCAAAATTCAAAAGCAATTTTCTTCCACTGTTTTGATGAATGTTTATTTTTTTCACGAACATTTTATTTTGGTCATACTGTTACGAGATAATCGGATTTTATTGTCCGTGACTGTACTGGTACGACCATATTTTACTATTTTTAAGTCACAGATTGAAAGGGAAAGCGTTTAGCCAATGCCATCAACCGGGCACCAATATATGAATCCAGGCTGCTTCAGTGAGTAAGGCTCATCCGTGGGTGTAAGGCTCATCCGTGGGTACCGCATGATCTCCCGCGAGGCGGCGAGCCTCCTTGCCGGATTGCCGCCATGGGACCTGGAGGCCATAGTCCTTGCGCGCCTGCATGAGTGGCGCGCGGAGGCACAGCGCCGGGGGGTAACTCCGCTGCCGCGGCAAATTGATCTCATGGCGACATGGAGAGAGCGAATATCGCAACCCCGTGCAGGGCACGCTACGATAGTGGCGATAAGTCCCCTCTTTGAGGAGTGGCTTGAGAGGCGCCACGGCGCCCTCACCTTCCGCCTGACGCAGGTCCTCACCGGACACGGATGTTTCTGGAGGTACCTGCACCGAATCGGGGGGGAGGAAACGCCCGGGTGCTTTCATAGCGAGGATCGCCCGGAGGACACGGTGGAGCACACCGTGGAGGTCTGCTCCGCTTGGGCGGAGCACCGCCGTGTCCTCGTAGCGGCGATTGGCGGCGGCGACCTCTCGCGTCCGGCCCTGGTTCAAGCCATGATCCGGGGCGAGAGGGAATGGGAAGCCGTCGCCTCCTTCTGCGAAGCAGTCATGCTAGCGAAGGAGGCGGCGGAATGTGAGAGGGAGACAGCCTCACGTCCCAGCCGCCGCGGGAGGAGAAGTACCGGGCGTCGGGGGCCACGCCGTGATGGCTCTCGGCCACCGTAGGCGCGGGCCTGTGGACGGTGAGTAATGGGCTAGCTCGCCGTCCGTCCGTCGTATGACGACAGGCCGTGTCGACGACGCGTTCGTGTTCCACGCGCGCCTCAAAGAGATGTCAGCAAACGGGAGGGGCCCGCAAGGGCCGATGCCTGCCAGGGCTGCGGGACTGTTCGAAAGAGATACCGCGGCTCTGGAACATAAAGGGCCTAAGAAGGAACATGGGTGGTTTTTAGTCAGTAAGAGTCTGACAATCCCTTCCGCTCCGCTCAGAGCGGGAGGAGTCATTTGATGATTTCCCACCCTCCAAAAAAAAAAAAAAGGCTGCTTCAGTGAAAACAAAACGTTTCAAATTTAATTTATTACAGAACTCCAATGCATATTACGCCATTTAGGATACAGTCTGAGTCATATCCTAATCCTAACTAATATTATAAATGCGAAAGTAAGTTTGTTTGTTACCTTTTCACGCCTAAACCACTGAACCGATCATCCTGAAATTTTGCAATCATATACGTTTTCAGGTGTGAGTACCTTTTATCCCGAAAAAAAGAACTGTTCCCGAGGAAAACAACAATAACGTTCTTATGATATAGATGGTGCCACGTGTCTTTCGAATCATGATTGAATTATATTATTATATAAAAACTTTAGTAATGTGTTAAGAGTTTAACTGTCACATTCTAAATTAACGCAAGCGAAAACGTGGGCCAAATCTAGTGTTACCATAAACAAAAACTCAAATTTTTCTTCTAACCTAGGTTAAATTATTTACGGCACTTCGCCACAACCCGTAAACAGTCGAAACTGATTTATAAGGTGTTTAAAACCCTGTTCATACTAATGAGAATTTATAGTTTTGACTCTGCGTTGGTCAGTAGACCAGAGACGTGTATTAGTGGTGCTTAAAGGAATGTTTGAAAACTTTTGTACAAATGTTTACACTGTTGTGTAACAAAGAACAAACTGAAGTGATTGACGTACTCTTTTTTTTTTCTTTTTTCATCAAATGACTCCTCCCGCTCTGGGCGGAGCGGAAGGGAGTGTCAGACTTTTACTGACTAAAAACCACCCATGTTCCTTCTTTTGCCCTTTATGTTCCAGGGCCGCGGTATCTCTTTCGAACAGTCCCGCAGCCCTGGCAGGCATCGGCCCTTGCGGGCCTCTCCTGTTTGCTGACATCTCTTTGAGGCGCGCGTGGAACGGCCTGTCGTCATACGACGGACGGACGGCGAGCTAACCCATTACTCACCGTCCACAGGCCCGCGGTGATTGACGTACTTGTGTTTTGTTTGGTATGTGTGTTTACGAGCACAATTTAGGAAGTGCGAGTTGGACTCGTGCACCGAAGGTTCCGTTTAAACTTGTATGTATTTTGTTATTAGACTACATATTTATGGTTTTCAGATGTTTTGCTTTACATGTGCTGTAAGTGATTGCTTCTTGCCAAGTTTCATGATTCTAGGCCAACAGGAAGTACCCTATAGGTTTTGATTCGCTTGTGAAATTGCAAAATATGCGACATAAACGGTCATTTCTTTCCATCGCGTTGACTTACAAGTTTGATTTTTTCACTGGTCCAAATCTAAGGGTCGTAGTAGACCTGAGTATTTGAAATTGATTTCAGGTTGATACCTCCACGCGTTCCTGTGCAAAAGAATGTCCGTCAGTCTGTCCGTCTGAAAAACCTGTTGTCAGACGGACAGACAGACGGAAAACAAAGTGATCCTATAAGGGTTCCGTTTTTACTAATGAGCGTACGAGTTCTCACCACAAACAGACTTTTCGATAAAAAATATATCATGAATTCATGACTCAGGCTTTCTATCTGATACAGAGAGTCGACAGTAATCCTTCAGCATTTTGAGAGCACTGGTTATGAAAGCCTAGTGGTGTGATCGTTGGACTACCAAGTCATAGGTCTCGAGTTCAAACCTACGCGTACTTCTGATTTTTCAGATTCACGTGCGTATTGTATTATTATCACTTGCTTCGGTGAAGGAAAACATCGTGACGAAACCAGCATGACTGAGTGATATTTCTCGACGGCATGTAAAGCCAAGTCAGATGCCCATGAGCGAGATAAACTCTGACACCAGGTCAGGTAATAAAAAGAAGAAAAAAACTTAAACAAAAGTGAGCAATTACTGTACACTGGTCTCTGATCTCACTGGTCTACCTCGTTAGTCTAGTGGTTGCAAGCGTGACTGCTGAGCATGAGGTCCTTGTTTCGATTCCCAGGTCAGGGCAAAGTTTAATTGGGGTTTTCCATTAGGAATTACTCAGTAGCAGCCACGGAGTCTGGATTTCAATAGGCTCGCCCCCTATTACATGGGACTTAAACATAACTGGCGAAATGTGGGTGTACTATTAGGTACACCTCTGCCTAACCCTTCGGGGATTACAGGCGTGATATTATGTTACTGCACACGAATGAAATCCACCTTTTATTATAGTGAAATCATAAAGTATCAAAACAATATTACGTTCACTACCAAGGTTCACGAAATAACTAGATATAAATATTTTCCCCTTCAGGTGCTACTCTACCTAACACGCGATATTCGTAACTAAATCTATCGCTCACTGCTAAACATTGGCCTCCAAAGTCACGGACCGTGAATACATAGAAATTCGTCGAAAATAAATTATTTACGGGTTCAAAGAAACTTCTATCACCCTTTGCGTAGGTGACATTAATAAATCTACATTTGTGTCAACCTACAAATCTAGAAATTTCCATTCAAAAGTGTAGGTGATTACGAAGTAGAACAATTATTTCAATTAGTGAGTAGGTTAATTAATGTACGTCACGATGACCTGTCAAGGTTGTCCTATTTTAGTCACGTTCATTTTGTGAATGGGTCATGACCTAGCTAGACGTTTTTAGGGTTCCGGAGCCAAATGGCAAAAAACGGAACCCTTATGGATGTCATATCTGTCTACAATGATAAAACTAAAAAAATATATGATGTACATTAGCATGCAAGCTTCCACCGAAAATTGGTTTGAACGAGTTCTAGTAAGTAGTTTTTTTTAATACGTCATAAGTTGTAAACCGCAATTTACCTTTCATTCAATCAACTCAAATGTAAAAAAAAAAACATCGATCAAAGTTACAACGAACTACAAGAACTTTTAAATTATGTTACTTGCTACTACGGAACCCTTCATGGGCGAGTCCGACTCGCACTTGGCCGCTTTTTTATTTATGGGTAGGCTTAGGCATAGGATCGGTTGAGAGAAAACTAACATATCTTTGAACATAGCTCAAAAACATTGTAACATTTTTATATATTAGTTTAGTTTATAAAGCTAGTGCTCGAGAGCTCCTGGTTAAATAATAACAGCCGCTCGGGTCGATCTTTAGGTTAAGCCGTGCTTGCCTAGGTTGGTCTGTGGATGGGTGACTACCCATTACATACCGAGTTTCCTCCGTGCCTCGGTCTGCATGTTAAGCCGTTGGTCCCAGCTGTCATTAGTAGATCTTTGACAGTCGTCATAGTTAGTTAGTGGCCCGAAAGTCTGACAACCAGTCTTAACAAGGATAACGTATTACTCAGTACTAACTGTGTTGTGGAGGTCAGATAGGCAGTCGCTCCATGCTTACATGCATGGAGCGACTGCCTATCTGTTTATAAATAGAAATAGAAATAGAAATCATTTATTTGCCAATAATGTAGGTATACAGATATGATGGTAATTTTTATGAGAGTCCCGACAAAATTATTTAACATAAAACATAATATATAATACTTTCAGTAGTAATATATAATACTTTCAGTAGTAATATATAATACTTTCAGTAATATTATAATACTTTCAATAATATATAATACATAATACTTTCAATAATATATAATACTTTCAGTTTTTAAAATAACAACAAAAGAAAATGTGATTGATACAAACCGGTCGCCATTACGTACCAATAATGACGAATTGTGTCATGGTTTATTTTTTTTTTCCTGAATACTCCGTTTTGTTTATGTTAGCATATTTTGATAAGACGATAGGCTGATATAAAAACAAAACGTGCTCAAAAAACCTGTGTAAAAGTACCTTCTATAATGAAAACTGTATTTACTATATGGTTACGCAAAGTCTTACAACATGTTGTTGGTATGTTTACTTCTTTAGAAATTCGACAGACTTTCGCTGTAACAAAGTTGATTACTTTTTACGTAAATAAACAAGTCAGAGACCTTATTCGATACCTGTACCTCCAAACGTGCTCATAGCGACAAGAAATTCAAGTTTAATCTATCTTAAAGCCCTGTACACAGTTGAAACAAGTTGCACATTGTTTCAGAACATGTTTTATGTGTTGCGTTGAAAACAATGTTACTGGCGTCATACAATGTTGCAGTGTTATTTGTAGGCAACATACATTAGGTTCTGTGTTTATGGTAAACAAAAGAAAATCACACATCAAAATACCGCATCGAAGTGCAAACTGAAAATGAATATAACACATGATTCTAGCAAGAATCACCAGGATTAAAAAATATTTCGTCGGTTTCAAAAAAAAATCCTGTTTCGTACATTTTGACAGTGTAAGGTATTGCACTTACTCACAGACATCTGACGACGCTTACAACGTGGTATGTTACGGGAAAAAAATGTTGCGCGATTGTTGCTCAACATTATTTCCCTTGAAACGCGGCTTAACACCGAAATTATTGGACTCGTAACCTTCCTTGGAACTCAGTTACAGTCAAGGCATATTTACGTTATTGGTTTTCGGTTCAGAGCCCCTAAATGTGGCACTAGAGACACATTCAGTGCCGTTCTATGTATTAATGTTGTTCGTGTTTATTTAAGCGGGGTGTTTCAATTGTCCCCGGCGATTTGTGGGGTGAATGTGAATGTAGAATGGGTAGTTGAGTTTCTTGCTGTTGGCACGGAGTTAAACGGTTTTCAAATCAAATCATTCATTAAACAGATAATACAATCCAATTTGTTAGTAATAATACATACACATCTTAAAAACACAGTACATTTGGAAAATTTTGGTAATAGTTACTAATAATGTCAAAATCATTAACAATATGTCAAAATCACCATTAATCATGTCAAAATTATTAATAATTAATCAGAAAGTTAAGTTTTAAGTTGGTTTTTGTGTTGATTAGTGTAGCTTTGAATTATCTTATAACCGCTTACCTATAATTCTAAGTCTTACCAAGGGGTATCTTATAACCCAGTAAATGGGTTGTGGCCTTGTGGGATCACCCACATACACAGATATTAGATAATCCTCCCAAATAAAATATTGGTCTTCAGCTGCTGGTCTTAGGTAGACTAAAAGCTGACATTGTAGATCAGAAGGAACGTTTATTATTATTTAGAATCAGATAACAAATAATGTGGAGAACTGTGAGCATTCTAAAATTTTCAACCTCATTTTCCAATACCAATTTGATTATTTTTTCTAAGAACGAATACAAATCAGTTCAGTTTCTGTATTTTGAAAGTTCCTCGTTTTCTGGTGCAAACAGATCTCGTGTCAGCACAGTGAGGTGTAGACCACACACAATGCTGCACGACTAGTAACAGCGTACGTCGACAGACCGAGATCCGAATCAAACACGAAACAGCCTGTAAATGGATAAAACGGATCACATACATGTGGCGCCCTCTACGGACCAAATAGAACCGTATGGCAGACATATTCAAAATCTAAAGACAAATAAAAACATCGGGGTTGCCTTGTCCGGGTCGAGTGGTCCTGGAGTTGAATAGCTTCGGGGTCTTGTTCTCCGGGTTTTGAGTAGTCAGAAATTACCAGTAACTACTGACATAGATCACACACATGAAAGCCTTACAAACTTTTGGATGCACGGCATGCGAAGCATTGGCATGTAATGAATGAGCACCTATCCACGGACTGACCTCGGCAAGCATTGGTTAACCTTAAATATGGACCCGTTTATTATAACAAAGCTTATACACGTGTCGCCCTCTACCGTCCAAACAAACCTTTGACATTCAAAAACTGAACAACCTAAAATATTGAACAAAAAAAAAACCTATAAATTAAATAGTGTCGAATCTTTAAGCGGAACTCATATAAATACTCATAGCCTCTTAGTTCAGAACAAGATACCGTACACAGGAGGATTATAGCTTAGCATGGTCGTTTCAGCGCGTGGTAGTTGTTGAAACTAACGTCACAATTCTGTTTTACCAACACAATTTCCACATAAATGTTTACAAACAGCGACCTCCTGACAATACACCAAAAGAACGATGATGTACTATGCGTTGCGTAGTCGTTCTACAGATATCATAACCTAATGTTTCTAAAAGTAGCCTTAACGAAGCCGAAAGGCTCCCCGTAATGTGTACTAGACCATACTTGGGAACCTTCTAGATACGGAGATATTAAGGGTTTCAACTTTTTCATAAACTTTGTTTCAAAATGCAAGTTTTTAATACTTTACTTTAAATACCTCTATGACCCCCGTACTATTCAATGCATCCATTAGCACAATGTTTGGAGTGCGTTACATTGAGTCCTACCGTAAAAAGTGATTTATTTACAAAAAAGAAGTCGTTTCTCAGCAATATTTTTTGCGTAGTGTTACTTCGTTCGTCGTACAGAATGACGGGAACTTCGTGAAGGGTCAGTTTACACCTTGTATTAGATTAGAAGCATGGAAGACGTTCAAAGACACGATTGATAACTTTTTTATTCCAAAGCTTATACGCATGTTGCCCCCTCTATGGACACAATAAACCGAAGTACAACAATCAGGTCTCAGTATAAATATACGTTAGGTACCGGTGCTCACAAAACATCTTTATTAAAAAAAAAGTGTTTTAGGTATGGCGCCTTCCAAATAGCATCAGACTCTTACTGACTAAAAACCACCCATGTTCCTTCATTGGCCCTTTATGTTCCAGGGCCGCGGTATCTCTTTCGAACAGTCCCGCAGCCCTGGCAGGCACCGGCCCTTGCGGGCCCCTCCCGTTTGCTGACAACTCTTTGAGGCGCGCGTGGAACACGAACGCGCCGTCGACACGGCCTGCCCGTCGTCATACGACGGACGGACGGCCAGCTAGCCCATTACTCGCCGTCCACAGGCCCGCGCCTACGGTGGCCGAGAGCCATCACGGCGTGGCCCCCGACGCCCGGTGCTTCTCCCGCGGCGGCTGGGACGTGAGGAGGTTCTCTCCCTCTCACGTTCCGCCGCCTCCTTCGCTAGCATGACTGCTTCGCAGAAGGAGGCGACGGCTTCCCATTCCCTCTCGCCCCGGACCATGGCTTGAACCAGGGCCGGACGCGAGAGGTCGCCGCCGCCAATCGCCGCTACGAGTCAAGAAGCAACCTTTGAGAAACAGTTTTTTAAAAAAAGTTTTCATCTTTTTTAATACAAAAATGTTATTATTCTGTATCAGATTTCCTAACGGATAAAAATATCTGTATTATTATTATGTTACTTTAATTTAGGTTTGATTTTTTGTTATGAGATAGTTCGTTGAGGTGTTGTAAAAGTTTTTAAATTAAAGTTGTCTAATTGTTTTTATTTTAAGTATTGCTTAAGAATAAATTTAACATAAGTGTTTTGTTTGCAATGGCAACATTTATATGTTTATGCTTTTTATGTTCTGGTAACTTTAAGTAGATTAGAATTTTTTCTCTCTCAGTGACATGTTACTTTTGCACGTGTGTTAGATTTAAAAACCTATTTTGGAAATACAGTCAACTGCTAAAAATCTGCAAGCATTTTATTGTACAAGTATACATTTTTCAATGCCAAATAGTAGAATGTACAGGAACAAATAATATTACTACTGTAACAACTCATGCATGTACCTACATTCCATGGAAATAAATTATTTCTATTCTATTCTATACGGTTCAAACAGACCATCCTCATTCAAAACTCATTACTAAAGAGAAACCAAAAATATAGAACAATCCAGATGAAAACAAAATAATTCGCCCCACATTTTCACGTAAACAAAAACATTCATATATGCAAATGATGGCAATCGATTTCGAAGCAATAAAGGCTTAATTAAAGCCTACGTTTTACGAATGGGCACGTATCAAAGTAGAAATGTAGCAAATGTTACTGATGAGGCCGATAAGCCGGGCATTCGCGTTAATCGGGTGACGGTCGAAAATAAACATTTTGCTTTTGGGGTGGAACAGCGGGTTTCAAAGTTGATATTTTGTTAATTTATTGATGAAGAAGAAAAGAGTTTTTTTTTTAACTCTGCCTTTTTTATTAGTATTTCCGACTAACACCTTTTTTATGTAAAATGGGCCTACTCTTGACCTCAAATCTAGTCCTGAGAACAGAGACGAGGTTGATGATGGAACGAGCTAACTCGAAACAAACCTATTAACTCGCGACTTAATTATAACGTAACACAATCAGCCTGTCAAGGGCCCGGCTGGACATGCTGGAACAAAGCTCTTTTTTATCAGAGAATGGGAGTATACTTATGCCAAACCTAATCGTCACTAAAATGTAGCTTCACTACAGTTAAAACTAATGTGACTAAACTCCTGATCTGTTAATTTTAGGTGTCTAACCATGTTGTGATATATGAGAGAAGCTGCAAATGTTACTACAGAAAAAAACAAGTTGAAATCTTTCAACGAAATAACAATCCAATCTTAGTAGGCTTCAGCAAGAATCTTAATAATAAGCCAAGGTATTTCTTGTATAAAAAGTTTTAACTACATATCCTACCTTCAATATTATCACCTCAAACATTTGTACTATAAGAATCCATGTTGTAATTCTTTTCCAAAACTCCAGCCTAAAGCGAAAAGAATCAGAAATCTTTTCATAGTAAAACTGTTCAGAAATATTACAGAAGCAATTTTTCTCATAGATACAGCGTTATTAAGTTTGTGTTCGCGACAATTTATTATTCTGCCCTTGTAAGTCAAAAAGCGGTATCCCAAAAAATCGCAAAGGCGGTTCTTTTCATGCATTTAACAGATTGAAACATATTGCATCAGAAGTATCAATCAAAACAACCGGATATTTATTGGAACGTTAAAAAAACACTCAGAAAACTGGGCAAATCAGTTTTATTTACTATCAGTATAATTCACCTTCCCTTATCTCAATTTATTTGGGGTCGGAGCAGCATGTCTTCTTCCAAACTTCTCTTTTACTCCTTATCTAAGCAGTCATCTTCTTTCTAGCCATATCACCCTTCACACAGTCCACCCCTCACGGAGAATAGATGATGTACGTGATGATGTGTTTCACATATTCCCTGTTTTAGCGAATCCCACGTTTGTTGAGTTATCGCCTTTTACTTTACGTGGCTTATTTTTGACGGCGACCTGGTAAAACTTACACCTTACGATCGTTTGTCATGAGACAGTTTTTTACGAGTTTAAATACAAAAGAATAGTTCTGTGGGTGAAGACAGGAAAGTATTAAGAATTAAAAAGGCACACCCTTTACTAGAACTTTTGTGGAGCTAAGAACGCTTTGAGATCATAACCTCTTGGCCACGAGTTACACATTTCAATTTTATGATAGCTTAAAGCATGCCACGAGTTTACGCCACGCATTAAAAAAAGTGACGCGGGTGACCCCAACGCAAGTCGCATCATCTGAGATCCTGAACGTAGCGCAAGGACATAAAGGGAACATTTTTTTCTGACGAGAAAATCGAAAAAACGAAACGGTAGAGCTTAAAATGGCGTATTTGGAGCCAAAATTGTAGATCGTTCCCACTTGTGAAAGTCATCAGTAGCGAGCTCCAGATTATCGCCCAAATCACGCACGTATTTTGGCGCTTGAGTGGAATTGCTCTAATGTAGCTCAATTTCCCGATTCGCATTCGCTTGCCGTATCTCGATTCAAAAATCGTGTTGCAATCCAGCTGGTTTAGAGCACGCATGATTGATAGGTGCACAATTATCTTGCAAATTGAGGTTCGGAAAATGTCTCCCATATCATGCTTCGGGAACGTGCCAGGAAGCGTGCACAAATTGGCCTCAAACCGGCGAAAATTGGCCTAAAAAAATAGGCCAGTTGCTGCACCATTAAATCACCCTTCTACCACCCAAAACTATGTGGAAGATACGCGAAACCATGCGGAGTCCAGTGAGTATTTTCACAGTAACTCGCGAGTCCCGTTTTCCTGTGTTATTTCGTTTATCGCTCCGACCGTCAGTTCGCTGCAAAATTTAATTTATCAGCAACGGTATGGCAAGTGTGGATCGCCCCGATACGGACGTATCATTTCGTCAGAATGGTGTAAAAATTAAAAAAAAAGTCTACTTCGAATGTTAAATTCATGGGGAATCAGCTCGTTGAGCTCGTTCAGCTGGTTTTTATGCGATGTTATTTTTATAGTGAGTCGGAGTTTTGGGTACGGGTTCCTTAGTAACCTTGATTTTATTTTGGTCACTAATGTTATTGTATGCATCTTTAAGTAATTCGAATTGTAGTAAAATTTAGTCGAAGCGGTGTTTACATCAGTTTCCTGATGCTAGGTTTATTGACCTTTTCATAGACAGTTGAAAAGATCATTAGGGATCGTGCCAAAATTTTAACCATTTGCTAATGTTGTGTGTTGTTTATAGTATGTTTTCCTATTATCTTTTGAAGTACTCTAACTCCACCTGAAAAGTAATTGTCCATTTTATCAGGCTGTAAATAAATAAATTACATTTATTATAATTATTCCATTTATTCATTTATAAAAAAAATATTAAATTTTTAAATATGATAAAAAAATATATATAAAATCATTTAAAAACATAAAAATTTTAGCACACCGCTATTGGGAACAGGGTCAAAGCTACCGGTGGTCAGGGCTCCAGAGAGAGGAACCTCCTAACAATACGAACCGTGTCCAGAAGTACCGCTTTCTGAATCAAGCCCTTGATCCAGCTGCCTAACGAGAGCCTCCTCAGATATTGGTCGAGGCTCTTGGCAATTAAGACATGGCTGACACGATGATCTTATTATTATAATAACTATTACAACCTACATAATCGTGGAATGGCTGAAATGATAAGATAATCCTACAATTATGTAAGGCAAGTTTTCTCTGGAAAAGCTTTCAAGATCAATATTTTTTTCGACACAAGTCTTCAAGAACTATAAATCAGAAATAAGATCGTATATAAATCTATTCATAAGTCACATAAACCACTAGAGAACGTGTCCCTTCATAAAAATATCCTAACACTTTATTAGCATAATTCAATTCTTTCGCCCGTCAAACATGACAAGAACCCTCGAACTACAGTTTTACAACCAGAAGTTTTTATATCTTCGTCACGGAACCCTAATAAAAGCTAATATGGCGGCTGATGAGAAAATTTTCCTTCACTTCAGGTTCAAGGGCATGTAAAAGGAAATTTGGTTGTTTTATTGTGACACTAGTTTTGAGGTAGTTTCTTGATTTTACTTTAAAACCGTGAGTAGACAAATTTCCTATTGAATACTACTTATACTTAAGTCCTGAGACAAAAGCAGTCCTCCAGCAGATGCTTAAACATCTGTTAATACTACACACATCTCAAAGTTAATCTTAAAACTACACTCTACACGAGTTTCCGAACGAAACATCCGTCGAAAAACTATTCATTCTATCGGGAAAAACCGTTCGGTACACAGTCGAGCAATCAAAAATTGGACCAAAAACTCCAGCTACAAAACCTGAACGGTAATTCAAAAAAAAAAAGAAAAAAAAATCGAGCTCTATTTCACAGAAGGTCGTTAAAATGCGGTTTATTTTAGTAGTTTTCCGTGAAGCGTGCGCAACTGGGAAAAAAGGTAAGTTAAAAAAGTTTCGGCTTTTTTGTTTTTTTTTTTCAGGAGAGTCCCAGGAGACTGGTTTTCGACCTCGGCGGTTAATCTGCGGATACCGAGTGGCGTGGGCCGTAACACTTTTGGACATTCTGTGACAGGCCTGAAATATTAAAACACGGACGTGTATTTTTTTCCAAATTATTTAATTCGGTTTTGACGCAATTTGAGGTTTGTTTTTCTACGAAAATATTTATATTCAGGCGCAAGGATTTCGCGATATTCGAAGTACGAATATTGGGATATTTTGCAACGATCAAACCGGGACCCATAGAAATAGCGGGAAATATTGGTGGTTAATTTAATGATGTAGGGGTACCTTAAAATGTATGGTTAACTTTAACCACCATTTTTGATGAAGATTATTTATTACAAAAACCATCTTTTTTAATCATTTATTTTACCTGCACATAGAGGACTCATTTCAGTTGGAAAGAAAGCTTAAATTTTGGGTTTTGGCGTAATGTTTAGCTTCACCCATTATCGGAATAAATACAACCTAATTATGTTGATACCCTTATTACAAGCAAAATATCTTCTACCGTTGAAACAAAGTATTATCTTAATGTACCTGAGCGACCGACCTTTGCTCGGATGAAATTAGAGGAAACAAATTTTTCCAGATATAGCTAGATCAATTTTTTGCCTCCGTAAACCCCTATATTGCGACTTTCATGGAAATCGTTAAAGCAGTTTTCGAGAACGTGACTACAAATGTTGCTCATTTATACACCATTATTTTTAGGTCGTTCTGGAGCCGAATACCATGAACTCGATCATCGAACCCGAAACGATTGGGACTATTTTTTTTTTTAAAATAACAATAAAAAAAATACGAAAGAATAAATTTAATGTTTTTTTTGTGAAATAATGAGAATCGATCGATGAATGAATTTTTCAATGGGTATCGTTCGCATGTGTTGCCGATCGTAGATACGTTTTACACACACATATGCATTTGAGTTCTCATTATTTAAAAAAAAAAAACATTAAATTTATTCTTTCGTGTTTTTTTTACTATTGTTATTTTTTGAAAAAAATTGTCCCAATCGTTTCGAGTTTGACGATCGAGTTCATGGTATTCGGCTCCAGAACGATCTAAAAATAGTAAAGGACAGGATAAGATTTTGTGAGATGAGTAATAAGAACTTACATTTAAAAATTCAAACATCAAACAGAAATATCTCCAAATTGAGGTTCGAGTGAGATTGAGATCTGAATCCCTAGAAAATCGAGTATTCATCTTATTTTAAGTAATTGCTGAAATGATTGTGGATAAACGGAATTAATAAACGGAAGTCCTGCTTTTAGTAAAGACAGTGTATCTCTAATCTCTCCTCTTTGTAGATTTAAAGCTAATTTATCCAGGCTAATGCTTTCCTTGCTCGACTGAGCACCCTAAGAGCTCGCCCACGCTAGCCTCTGACCTTGTAAAGGATTTTTTAAGATTAAGAATGTCTTTAAGACTTTGTTATTTATTGCACGATGTTTTTTGTTTAAGAATAACATAAAAGGTGTGAGTTTATGTATGTAACAAATACATTAGTAAGTGAGCATAGTGTCGAGTACTTTTAATTATTTTTAAATAGTAATTTTCTCCTACTGTTTTGATTGTTATTTTATTGTTGTTACGTCCTTAGTAAGTTTATTTGAATTCGATAATATTTGAAATAAGCATTTTCTTAAAGTCGACATTGATATTTCGCCGTTTACTCATCGCTGCAATTCATACATAACATCATGTCAGTAATCTCCGAAGTTATAGGTAGAGGTGCACCTAATAGTACACCCACAATACGCCAGTTATGTTTAAGTCCCGTGTAATAGGGGGCGTGTTTATTGCCATTAACCGGGCACAAAATCCAGACTCTGTGATCTAATGAGAAATTCCTGATGGATAAATTCAATAACACTTTGCCCGAACTGGAAATCGAGCCCAGGACCTCATGCTCAGCAGTCGCGCTTGCGACCAACGAGGCATTAATTTATAAAACGCCATTGTTCACGCTGTAGAGTTCCAGTATCAGCCGAATTCTATATTTTCGGCCGAAGCCACGGCACATGCCTAGTATAGAGTGTTAATAGTATGGAAATGAGCGCACATTGAATACGACTGTGGATCCGAATGGAATGCCTTTTGTTCAAATCGAGTCCAAAACGTGATAAGAAAACGCGTGCTGTTTCTACAATAGATTCTAGATATTTTTTCACGCTCAGTTTTGATCTAAGAGTTAAAGCCGTGTTATTTGCTGTATTTTGGGTAAAATTTAAGGATCAGCAAAAAAACTTAAAGGAAGTAAGTGCAAGTAAGAGTGAGTTTATTATCACATACGCTTTTAAGTAAAATATTAACATTTAACATAAAAACTGTCTGCTGTCTATTTTATTTAGGAAATCAGTGATTTTTATCGAAATAATTTCACAACAAAAAAAAGAAAAACGATGAAAACAAGTTATAAAATCAGAACGATTTATTTAACAGCAAAATCCCTTTATTTACACGTCAAACAGGTATTCATGGAATTTTGTACAATTTACGTTGGCAAATAGAAATTATTGTTAAACAGACTTCGGTTTCGCTTTTGAAATATTATCCTAAAGAGAGGCATGTAAATAAAGAGGCTTTTGATTAGTTAAAAGTCATTTTAAGTTAGGTTATTTAAACATTATATACAAACTAACGACCCGCTCCGGCTTCGCACGGGTGCAATGTACATTTATAAACCTTCCTCTTGAATCACTCTATTTATCGCTGAAAACTACATTAAAATCAGTTGCATAGTTTAAAATATCTATGCGTACAAACAGCGGGAGCGACTTTGCTTTATAATATGTAAAGATTACAAGTAGAACTAAAATAATGATAAAAAGAAGTTTAACTTGACAGAATCTGGCTTTATGCAAATCTTTTCTGCTAGGCTGATTTTCAAGGTGTTCTTATTAACCTCTGTCTATAATCTGAGGGCCTGGAGAGACAAATTAACATTATTTGTTTATTTATTTTATTTAACATTTCAAAGCAGCACAAAGTACAGAGGCGGAGTTAATGCCATAGGCATTTTCTACCAGTCAACCTTTGGGTGATGCAGAGACAAACAGTGGTAGGTGTATATCTGAAAATAATTTTAATTAATACTACGATAAACTACAAGGACATATAAAATACTTTAAATATATTTAAAATACTATACTGCCAGCCTTCTGGGCACTTTTCCTGTTGACAGCGATGCGGACGAATTTTTGGATGCCCTGTAACCCTTTTATACTTGTACATATTTTCTATTATAGTTTTGTAGTTTGTAAATAATTAATATTTTTATTAAAGAATAAATCTACGTACCTTCATTAAATACTATAAATCTATATATATAAAACAAAGTCGGGTTTTTTACAACACTTATAACTCGAGATCTGCTGGACCAATTTTCATGGTTTTTGATTCTTTGGATTTGTCTCCGCCCCGAATAGCAGAATACATCTTAAAAACAATGGTAGGGTAGGTAAGTAGGTAGGGTAGGTAGGTAGGGTTGGTAGGTAGGTAGGTAGGTAGGTAGGGTAGGTAGGTAGGTAGGTAGGTAGGTAGTGAAAGTAGTAGGTAGGAAAACATGCATTCAACGCATGCCGGGCACAGCTAGTATATATTAAAACACACATACATACACATTCACAGCATCATCAGTTCAGTCAGTATAATTTGCATTCTATCAGCGATACTTATTGATGGAAAATTAAAAAAATATATCGGATTGACATAACATACATAACATCACGCCTGTTATCATCGAAGGGTAAGGCAGAGGTGTACCTAATAGTACACCCACATTTCACCAGTGATGTTTAAGTACCATGTAATAGGTGGTGAGCCTTTTGCCATCTACGGGGCACAGATCCAGACTCCGTGGCTGCTACTGAGAAATTCTTGATGGAAAAACCCAATAACATTTTTTGATCGCAATAAAAAGAATACTTTAATACCAAAACGTTAAGCAGTTGGCCCCGGCTGTCATTTGTAGAACTTTGACAGTCGTTACAGGTAGTCAGTGGCTCGGAATTCTGACAACCAGTCTTACCAAAGAATATCGTATTACCCAGAACTGGGTTGTGGAGCACAAATAGGCAGTCGATCCACGTAAAATACTGGTATTCAGCTGCATCCGGTTAGACTGGAAGCCGACCCCAAAAATAGTTGGGAAAAAGGCTAATAGCTAGTCTAGTCTAGTAGGCTAGTCTTTTTTTCGTCTATGTTGCGATCGGCTTCCAGTCTAACCGGTTGCAGCTAAATCTTGCATGAAGCGACTGGCTTTCTTTTCTAGAAAATAGGGATAATAATACGATACCCCTTGGAAAGACTGGATGTCTGATTTTCGGACAAATCAAATGTTAACTATACGAGAGCAGCGGTGGCCCAGTGGTGGCGGCCCCGACTTACGAACAGTAAGTCGTGGGTTCGAACCCAGGCAGGCGCATTCTTTTGAGTAATTTATCTCATCACCGGTGAAAGAAAACATTGTGAGGAAACCGGCATGTCCTAGAACCAAAAATTCGAAGACATGTGACATCTACCAACCCGCACTGGGCCCGCGTGGTGGATTATAGCCCATTCCCTCTCATAGAGAGGAGGCCATGTGTCCCAGCAGTGGGAACATTATAGGCTGATTATACTAAATTATAACTTCTCTGATGTAACATTGGTACCTTTGTTACTACAAGACGTCTTCATTCCATTTTCCTTCTCTCAGACATTATTCTTTCATGATTAAGGTTTTGTTTGGTTAATAACAAGTAAATTTATCTAAGTTTTGATTAATCTCATCCTTGAAATCATAACTTAATCTTATACAAATCGCTCAGTCTTTATTTAGTCCTGATCAAAAACACTTAATAAAGCTTTCATTCTAAGAATTTCTTGGTAATTTTCGGCAATTAATAGTCAAGTCAAACAAAAACTAAATCCATTATTCAGGTTAACGACATTGATATTTTGATATTTTCCACCATTTCCTCGGATAAGATTGATGTCTAAAACTCGGATCGTTCTTCAATCAGAACTTGAAAAACAATTAAAATGGTAATCATTTATCTGTCCTTCCAATTAGTGTCGTCGAAATAAACTTATTCGTGGGCTCGCTTTTCTCGCATTGCAGTGGTATGGTCTAAGTTATAAGTAATTTTGACTTTTAGTTACTTCAAAAATTGCCTAGGTTGGTCTGTGGATAGGTGACCGTATTACGTACCCAGTTTCCTACGTGCCTCGGAAAGCACGTTAAGCCGTTGGTCCCGGCTGTCATTTGTAAATCTTTGACAGTCGTTACGGGTAGTCAGTGGCCCAAAAGTCTGACAACCAGTCTTACCAAGAATATCGTATTACCCAGTGGACCAACTGGGTTGTGGAGGTCAGATAGGCAGTCGCTCCATCTAAAATATTGGTATTCAGCTGCAGCCGGTTAGACAGGGAGCCGACGCCAAGATAGTTGGGAAAAGTCTAGGTGAATTATGAGTTACTTCAAAAATTATGTTACATATATAACATCCGTGGCTGCTACTGAGAAATTCCTGATGGAAAAACTCAATAACACTTTGCTCGACCCGAGAATCGAACCCAGAACCTCATGCTCAGTAAAGCAAACCACTCGACCAACGCGGCAGCCTTTAAATATTTATATGATTTCCAAATCCTTTGAAATAAGGGGTGAGCCTATTGCCATCATCTGGGCAAAAACCCAAAAGTCTTCCGGCTGCTACTGAGAATTTTCCGATGGAAAACTCACAGACACACACACTTACACACACACTTCCCACTACACTTCTACACTTTTCTCTATCTGTGAATCACACCCAGGACCTCACTACACCATCACCACACATCCTGAGTTACAAGAATGACTTTTATGCGCATTTATTTAAGGTTCAGTGAAAGTACGCTGTTGGGCAAATAACATAGCGGAACTTATTAATCATCAAGTAGGTATTAAATTAATAATGTCATTTCTTATACAGTCGCCTCTGTGACTAATGGACACACGAATGCCAACGTATTTTGTCAAACGAACTTGTACGATAGTTATCGTCAATCCTGAAGTCTCTGGTGTCGGTGTGTCTGTTCCGTATAATTTGGTGTTGGTTAAAGTCCATAACGTTTATCGTACACACATTAAAAGTTTTAGGTACTACTAAAATCCGGCCAAGTGCAAGTCGGACTCGCGCACGAAGGGTTCCGTACCAAAACGGCAAAAAAATCATGCCTCCTGAAATATTTTTTATTTTATTCTGTTTTTAGGATTCCGTACCCAAAGGGTAAAACGGGGGTCCCGTTATACCCTTTGGGTACGGAATTATTACTAAGACTCCGTTGTCTGTCTATTCGTCTGTCACCAGGCTGTATCTCATGAACCGTGATAGTTAGATAGTTGAAATTTTCACAGATGATTTCTATTATCGCTATAACAACAAATACTAAAAAACAGAAAAAAAAAATCAAGTGGGGCTCCCATACAACAGTCATGATTTTTTTGCCGTTTTTATAGATAATGGTACGGAACCCTTCGTGCGCGAGTCCGACTCGCACTTGGCCGGTTTTTAGTATTTGTTGTTTTTTACATCATACATCATAGAAATACATCATCTGTGAAAATTTCAACTGTCTAACTATCACGGTTCAAGTGATACATCCCGGTGACACACAGACAACGGAGTCTTAGTAATAGGGTCCCGTTTTACCCTTTGGGTACGGAACCCTAAAAATTATCATCATCTGCCTAACCTTTTCTTAACTGTGTTTGGTTCGGCTTCCAGTCCAACCGGATGCAGCTGAATACCAGTATTTTATAGGGAGCGACTGCCTATAAGAACTCCACAACCTAGTTAATACTGGGTAATACGATACCATTTGGTAAGACTGGCTGACATACTTTGTAACGGGTGTCTAAGATCTACTAAAAATACACACCACTTATACTGAATTCATTGATTTTTAACCACTTGTACCACACAATCGAGCTGTAATGAACAAAAATTCGACGGAAAACAATTTTTATCGGCAACATTTTCGGTACCTATTTCGAACAATTTCAGCGGGAAAGGTATTGTGCTGAAAAATTCAGTATTCCCGTCCACCTGTTAAGTTTATGAGTGTCTCGTTTTTACAAATGCTTCGCCCGTAATACTATTAATGAAAAACGGATTCATTTTTTAATTCAGTTCCCTTATATATTTTATTGATTTACTGCCGACCTACCTGCTCCACATTGGTGCAATGTATTGGTCTGGTGGTATCCAAAAAAAGGATTAACATCACGCCTTGTAATCCTCGAAGGGTTAGGCAGAGGTGTACCTAACAGTTCACCAGTTATGTTTAAGTCCCATGTAATACGGGGCGAGTCTATTGCCATTAACCGGGCACAAATCCAGAAAGAAAAACCCAATAACACTTTGCCCGATTCGAAATCGAACCTAGGACCTCATGCTCAGCAGTCGCGCTTGGGACCCGAGACCAACGAGGCAGATAACAAAGCATAAAATATCGTAAAATGTTATTCTTTAAATAATGGTGAAAACCACATCAAAATCAATTGTGCAATTCAGGAAAACTAAACGGTTACACAGACAGACACGAAAAGTGACGACTTTGATTGTAGAAATGTTTCGTGTAGATAGCACTGTGGGTTATTCTTTGTTAATAGGTATATTTATATTTTTTATTTATTATTTTAATAATATTACTTTTTAGGGTTCCGTACCCAAAGGGTAAAACGGGACCCTATTACTAAGACTTCGCTGTCTGTCTGTCTGTCTGTCTGTCTGTCTCCAGGCTGTATCTCATAAACCGTGATAGCTAGAAAGCTGAAATTTTCACAAATGATGTATTACTATTGCCGCTATAACAACAAATACTAAAAATTAAAAAAAAAATATATATTAAGGGGGGCTCCCATACAACAGATATGATTTTTTTTGCCTTTTTTATAGATAATGGTACGGAACCCTTCGTGCGCGAGTCCGACTCGCACTTGGCTGGTTTTATTTTTTAATAATGTTAAAGCCAACAAAACAAGCATATTAACATTCAGAAGAACCTAATCATGTATTAACTTAATCGTTAGAGCGACACTGAAAATAGTACTAAACAAAACTGGACACAATACTGCCAAAATAATGAACTGTCCTAACGATGTACTGTGATACTGTCAGTCAATGATCCTAACTTGTATTGTATAACCGATGTTGGTGCCGGCGGAGTAAAGGTGAATGTATGTTGGAAGATTTTTGAATTGTTTGATGAATGAAACATGAAAAGTTTACAAAGTAAAGTGTACCACTACTGGACATAGGCCTCCTCAATCGCACACCACTCAACTTGATTTGCAATAACTCTCATCCAGCTGCTACCAGCCACCCTGCGAAGATCGTCGCTCCACCAAGCATGAGGACGACGTCTTACCTTACGTTTACCGATGCTCGGTCTCCACTCAAGAACACGTCTACCCCAACGGGTTCTACGGCTTATATGACCGGCTCATTGCCACTTCAGTTTTATTCTGGGACCAAAAGTTCATAAAAACCGGCCAAGTGCGAGTCGGATTCGCGCATAAAGGATTCCGTACCATCGTAGAAGGGGGGCTTGCCCCTTAATTTTTTATTTATTATTTGTTGTTATAGCAACAGAAATACACATTCTGTGAATTTGAAATATCAACTGTCTACCTATAATGGATCATGAGATACAGCGCGCTGACATACAGGCTGACGGACGGACAGTGGAGGCTTAGTAATAGGGTTCCGTGGGTTACCCTTCAGGTACGGAACCCGATAAAGAATTGAAAGGTTGGAAAATTACTGCGGTGAGTTTACTTATTCAACCTATTTGTTCTTTTTGCTAAACAACTAAAAATAACACAGAAAACATTATACCATGCACAGCTATTCCAAAAATAAAACAATTAAACGGAATTTCTTTTACCTCACATCAAAAATAGAGTGATTTCTAAATAGAGATATTATATATGGAAAATGAAACCCACGGCTTCAACCCAGAATATTGTTATAGTTGACTGAAATATTGTTATTTAAAATATTTGTTATTTTGATGTAGGCGTCAATCCTCTTCTGGCGTGGGTACTGGTATAAGAGAAACTTTACAGGGACGTCCTAAAACCTCAGAATTGTGAACAATATTTTGCGTGGGAGACAGAATAACATGATCTATTTATAAATATCGTTTACTGATATGAAGGTAAGTATTTATTTTTATTTTTGTACAATCCGTAAATAGGATATGTTTAAACTTATACTGTCACTTACGGGATATCTTCCGTGATTGTTCATGATTTTGAGCTCCCGATATTTCGACGATGTTGCAAGCGCCATGATCGCGTGTTGACTGGAGAATGCGGGTGGATGGAAAATAAATTGTTAGGAGCAGACTAATCTGTCTACCCTCTTTAAAATCATTACCAATCACGGAATATATCCCGTAAGTGACAGTATAAGTTTAGTTTTAAACCATGAAAGCTTTAAGCAGTGTTTATTGTATCTCTAACGTTATTTTTCAAGTTACTTACTTTAAATTTTCTTAAAGCAACAACTATAGCTTGGTTAATATTTGCTATGGATGACGACAAGATATAGAGCCAACATCAAGAGATTATCAAGAGTTTGCGTCATATATAGCCAAAACTTGATCCTGCCAGTAACTAATTCAAATTATCTCTTAACTAGTTTATGCCCGCGGCTCCATCATCCTTATAGATGTATTCCAATAACTCATTCAAATTATCTCCTACTACCTTATTTATATTTTTTTTATCCTAATTTCATATTTTGTTTTAATGTCTTCAAATGATTAATTTTAAGTACTTGTTTACCTACTCCCAATTTTAACCTCAAAATTTTGACAAAAAATTTTGCTTCATATAATTGTTATATTTAAGCCGGAGAGGTGATCTGTAACTCAGGACCTTCCTACTTCAGACACCTTTCTCTATATAAGATTGTACATATACCAGCGCCTGTAAATTCTGATGTCGATATAAATAAAGATTTATGATTACGATTATAATTTGATTATGCCCGTGCTCCACTCACGTGGAGTCCTGTGTGTTAATCTAGGTTATAAACTATATGTGTGCCAAGTGCGTGGAAGAATAACTAACATCCTCACGGACTTAAAAAGGGGTGGTATTTAATACTTTAACTGTAAATCCCCTTTTTTCAATCAAAACATTCGAAATTACCACCAAAAATACTGAATTGCACACTAAATTTGCTCATCAAATAAATCAATTATCTTAAACTGTTAGATCTTTAAAGCTTAACTGTTTTCTGAATGACTATCTGTTAGCTAAAAGTAGGGTTTACAGGAACCTAACTAACCGAACCTCGGGGTGCCCCTGACGTCGACCGTCTGTCATAGTAGGACAAACAGAAACTGGTCTCCCTCGTGGTCCTACTAGTAGGACCACGAGAAAACGGGTTTAACAAAGGCGTCGTCGACGGAGCCCCGCTTTTTGTGATGCAGTTTTAGAAAATAATTTTGGAAATTCCGTTGTAATATTGAATAATTTGTGTTCAAATCAGTATTTTTGTTTTACGGTGAGTAATATTGTTTCCAAATGCGTATATCTATGGTTTCAGCTAGATTTTTGCTGTAATAAATTAGATAAAAAGTACAACATGTTTAGGTAATCAAGTAGTTAATTTGTAGTAGTCATTTATTTGATATGCAGTAGCTTATTAGTGGAGAAATTTTGTTTGCTTAAATTTCTAAATAGAGGTACATTTAAAAATTCCACCTTAAAAAGTAGTAAGATAAGATTTTGTCGAACCGTAATCTCAAATCTACATCCAACCAGAATAAAAGGTAACACCAAGATACGACTCGACAAAAAATACTCCGAAATAATATCAAACGCCCACTCCATTATACACAAGTCCTACAAAGGATGCCGTACCGGATGCACCGACGGAATTTCTCCCTCAATATGATGTGTACCTAAACGTCGGAATATACGGACGTCGGCGTATCCGTACCTTTGTCCGCCATTGTACTACGCTAAGAATTGAAGGGAAGGATGAGACACTCGTAAATATTACTCAAAAGAGAATTTTAGTAATTAATGTGTGGGTTTGTGGGATCTTGTCCTTTAACGTCTTAGAATTTGTGGGGTATTTGGAGATGAATTCGCTTGAAGGCATTGGTAGAATACGTAGTTGGGATTAACCATGATTCATGGATTTTTAGATTATATGAAATGACTTTATTCCATACTACTAATGTTATGTTCTGTCTGTATATTCTGTCTGTCAATTTGTCCGTCCATTATCTGTTATCTATTGATGCTGTATCGGTTGAACAGATAAAGATTGTCCGTCCAATATCTGTTATCTGTTCATGCTTTAACGGCTGAACAGATTAAAATAAACACAAGTAGACCATGACCTGGGTTAGAACATGTAAGATACTTTTATCCTGGTAACAAGTTCCAGTGGGACATTTAACAACCTCCACGCGAGCGAAGCTGCGAGAATGACTTTGTACTCAGTCTCAACCAAGTGGCTAAAAATACGTGAGATCTTTATTCCCTTACGCCGAAGTTTTCTATGAATTAGGGGTTTTCCTGTAAAATTGCATAGTCTTTCTTCTTTATCGTGTGGTTAGTGCCTAGCCTATAGCTGGTGATATAGTTTTTATGCCGCCCATGGGCCTCTAACTTGGCTTTACGTGCCGTCGAAGAAATGTCTCTCAGGCATGCTGGTTTCCTCACGATGTTTTCCTTCACCGAAGCAAGTGATAATTATATAAAGCGCATATGAATCCGAAAAATCAGAGGTGCGTGTCTTGGGTTCGAACTTGAGAACTATTCTGACTTG
The DNA here is from genome assembly GCA_950022335.1 of Eurois occulta. Taxonomy (NCBI): domain Eukaryota; kingdom Metazoa; phylum Arthropoda; class Insecta; order Lepidoptera; family Noctuidae; genus Eurois; species Eurois occulta. Next base: position 3,267,430 of record OX465482.1, read on the forward strand.
GCAGTTAATCTCTATATATAAAATTCAAAGTCCTGACTGACTGACAGAGATATCAACGCACAGCCCAAACCGCTGGTCCTAGAGCAATGAAATTTGGAGTGTGTATTCTTTGTGAAGAGTAGGTATCCACTAAGAAAGGGTTTTTCGAAATTCTACCCCTAAGAGGGTAAAATGGGGTGTTGAGTTTTCTATGAAACTTTTTATTCTCGCGGTCGATGAACTTGAAAATTTGTGTACCTACTCTGCAGTTACAATTATGAGAAACTTGTATCAAAGTTTTTCCAAAATCATCCCTCAATATGAAATTCAAAGTCCTGACTGACTGACTGATATATCAACTTACAGCCTAAGCTGTTGGTGTTAAAGACATGAAATTTAAAGGGTGTATTCTTTGTGAAGAGTAGGTATCCACTAAGAAAGGGTTTTTCGAAATTCCACCCCTAAAGGGGAGAAATGGGGTGTTGAATTTTCGGTAAAACTTTTTATTCTCGGGTCTTAAAAGTCTACATACTCTTCAGTTAAAACTATGAGAAATGTATATCACAGTTTTTCCAAAATCATCCCCCAATATAAAATTCAAAGTCTTGACTGACTGATATATCAACGCACAGCCCAAACCGCTGGTCCTAGAGCAATGAAATTTGGAGTGTGTATTCTTTGTGAAGAGTAGGTATCCACTAAGAAAGGGTTTTTCGAAATTCTACCCCTAAGAGGGTAAAATGGGGTGTTGAGTTTTCTATGAAACTTTTTATTCTTTCTCGCGGTCGATGAACTTGAAAATTTGTGTACCTACTCTGCAGTTACAATTATGAGAAACTTGTATCAAAGTTTTTCCAAAATCATCCCTCAATATGAAATTCAAAGTCCTGACTGACTGACTGATATATCAACTTACAGCCTAAGCTGTTGGTGTTAAAGACATGAAATTTAAAGGGTGTATTCTTTGTGAAGAGTAGGTATCCACTAAGAAAGGGTTTTTCGAAATTCCACCCCTAAAGGGGAGAAATGGGGTGTTGAATTTTCGGTAAAACTTTTTATTCTCGGGTCTTAAAAGTCTACATACTCTTCAGTTAAAACTATGAGAAATGTATATCACAGTTTTTCCAAAATCATCCCCCAATATAAAATTCAAAGTCTTGACTGACTGATATATCAACGCACAGCCCAAACCGCTGGTCCTAGAGCAATGAAATTTGGAGTGTGTATTCTTTGTGAAGAGTAGGTATCCACTAAGAAAGGGTTTTTCGAAATTCTACCCCTAAGAGGGTAAAATGGGGTGTTGAGTTTTCTATGAAACTTTTTATTCTTTCTCGCGGTCGATGAACTTGAAAATTTGTGTACCTACTCTGCAGTTACAATTATGAGAAACTTGTATCAAAGTTTTTCCAAAATCATCCCTCAATATGAAATTCAAAGTCCTGACTGACTGACTGATATATCAACTTACAGCCTAAGCTGTTGGTGTTAAAGACATGAAATTTAAAGGGTGTATTCTTTGTGAAGAGTAGGTATCCACTAAGAAAGGGTTTTTCGAAATTCCACCCCTAAAGGGGAGAAATGGGGTGTTGAATTTTCGGTAAAACTTTTTATTCTCGGGTCTTAAAAGTCTACATACTCTTCAGTTAAAACTATGAGAAATGTATATCACAGTTTTTCCAAAATCATCCCCCAATATAAAATTCAAAGTCTTGACTGACTGATATATCAACGCACAGCCCAAACCGCTGGTCCTAGAGCAATGAAATTTGGAGTGTGTATTCTTTGTGAAGAGTAGGTATCCACTAAGAAAGGGTTTTTCGAAATTCTACCCCTAAGAGGGTAAAATGGGGTGTTGAGTTTTCTATGAAACTTTTTATTCTCGCGGTCGATGAACTTGAAAATTTGTGTACCTACTCTGCAGTTACAATTATGAGAAACTTGTATCAAAGTTTTTCCAAAATCATCCCTCAATATGAAATTCAAAGTCCTGACTGACTGACTGATATATCAACTTACAGCCTAAGCTGTTGGTGTTAAAGACATGAAATTTAAAGGGTGTATTCTTTGTGAAGAGTAGGTATCCACTAAGAAAGGGTTTTTCGAAATTCCACCCCTAAAGGGGAGAAATGGGGTGTTGAATTTTCGGTAAAACTTTTTATTCTCGGGTCTTAAAAGTCTACATACTCTTCAGTTAAAACTATGAGAAATGTATATCACAGTTTTTCCAAAATCATCCCCCAATATAAAATTCAAAGTCTTGACTGACTGATATATCAACGCACAGCCCAAACCGCTGGTCCTAGAGCAATGAAATTTGGAGTGTGTATTCTTTGTGAAGAGTAGGTATCCACTAAGAAAGGGTTTTTCGAAATTCTACCCCTAAGAGGGTAAAATGGGGTGTTGAGTTTTCTATGAAACTTTTTATTCTTTCTCGCGGTCGATGAACTTGAAAATTTGTGTACCTACTCTGCAGTTACAATTATGAGAAACTTGTATCAAAGTTTTTCCAAAATCATCCCTCAATATGAAATTCAAAGTCCTGACTGACTGACTGATATATCAACTTACAGCCTAAGCTGTTGGTGTTAAAGACATGAAATTTAAAGGGTGTATTCTTTGTGAAGAGTAGGTATCCACTAAGAAAGGGTTTTTCGAAATTCCACCCCTAAAGGGGAGAAATGGGGTGTTGAATTTTCGGTAAAACTTTTTATTCTCGGGTCTTAAAAGTCTACATACTCTTCAGTTAAAACTATGAGAAATGTATATCACAGTTTTTCCAAAATCATCCCCCAATATAAAATTCAAAGTCTTGACTGACTGATATATCAACGCACAGCCCAAACCACTGGCCCTAGAGAAATGAAATTTGGAGGGTGTATTCTTTGTGAAGAGTAGATATCTAATAAGAAAAGGTTCTTCGAAATTCCACCCCTAAGAGGGTAAATTGGGGTGTTGAATTTTCTGTGAAACTTTTTATTGTCGGGGTCGATTGACTTGAAAGTTTGTGTCCATACTCTGCAGTTAAAATTGTGAGAGATGTGTATCACAGTTTTTCCAAAATCATCCCCCAATATAAAATTCAAAGTCCTGGCTGACTGATATATCAACGCAGAGCCCAAACCGCTGGTCCTAGAGAAATGAAATTTGGAGGGCGTATTCTTTGTGAAGAGTAGGTATCCACTATGAAAAGGTTTTTCGAAATTGTACCCCTAAGAGGGTAAAAATGGGTGTTGAGTTTTCTATGAAACTTTTTATTCTCGAGGTCGATTGAATTGAAAATTTGTGTACATACTCTTCAGTTAAGAAGAGATTAATTATGAGAAACATGTATCACAGTTTTTCCAAAATCATCCCCCAGTATGAAATTCAGTCCTGTTTTTTTTTCGGTTTTTTCGTCATGGGTGTCATTTTCGTGGTTTTTGGGGCCGCCAATGACGATAATGAGGTCAAAATATAAAAATTCAAGACGACGCCCATGAAGATTTTAGGTTTTTTCGTCATGGGTGTCATTTTCATGGCTTTTGGGGTCGCTGATAACGAAAATGTGGCCAAACTGTAAATCGATTATGGCGCCAGCAAAAAAATTCAGTTATTTCGTCATGAGTGTCATTTTCGTGGTTTTTGGGGTCGCTGATAACGAAAATTAGGTCAAAATGAAATTCAGGATGGCGCCGATGAAAATTTTTGGTTTTTCTTCATGAATGTCATTTTCGTGGTTTTTGGGGTCGCTGATAACGAAAATGTGGTCAAAATGAAAATCCAAGATGGTGCGGACGAAAATATTTGGTTTTGTCGTCATCGATGTCATTTTCATGGTTTTCAGGGTCGCTGATATCGAAAATTAGGTCAAAATGAAAATTCTAAATGGCACCAACCATTTTTTTAGATTTTTCATCAGGGTTATCATTTTCATAGTTTTTGAGGTCACTGATAACGAAAATGAGGTCCAAATAAATATAGGAAAAAACAGCAATTCTCATTTTTTTCTTCGGTTTCCCCTGACTCAATTTTCACTCTTCGCCACTGGTACCTACTAGTGGCAAAGGGTCCACTTAGAAAGGGTTTTTCGAAATTCCACCCCTTTTTTTTTGTTTTTTTGGAGGGTGGGAAATCATCAAATGACCCCTCCCGCTCTGGGCGGAGCGGAAGGGAGTGTCAGACTCTTACTGACTAAAAACCACCCATGTTCCTTCTTTGGCCCTTTATGTTCCAGGGCCGCGGTATCTCTTTCGAACAGTACCGCAGCCCTGGCAGGCATCGGCCCTTGCGGGCCCCTCCCGTTTGCTGACATCTCTTTGAGGCGCGCGTGGAACACGAACGCGCCGTCGACACGGCCTGTCGTCATACGACGGACGTCCGTCCGTCGTATGACGACGATAGATAGTGTCGATAGACTTGAAAGTCTACATACTCTACTTACAGTTTTTCCAAAATCATCCCGCAATATAAAATCAAAGTCCTGACTGACTGACTGATATATCAACCACTGGTCTTAATGACATGAAATTTTAAGGATGTATTCTTTGTTTTGAAATGGGGGTTGAATTTTCTGTGAAACTTAATATTCTCTGGGTCGGTTGACTCAAAACTTAATGTACACATCACTCTTCAATTAAAATTATGAGACACGTGTATCACAGTTTTTGATATACACGATGTAGTTTAGAAATATTTTTATTTTCATTTTTTAATTTACGACCCAAAAGTGGCTCCCCTGTTTAAAATTAATTTATACGTCCGTCTTTGAATCGATGACTTACATATATGTACCAAATTTCAACTCCATCGGTCCGGTAGTTTCAGAGTAAATTGGCTGTGACAGACGGACAGGCAGACAGACAGACACGCGAGTGATCCTATAAGGGTTCCGTTTTTCCCTTTGAGGTGCGGAACCCTAAATACTAATATTACATATATATCTTACATAAACTATTTATTAATGCGAAAGTTTGGATGAATGGATCTTTGTTACTCAATCACGCCAGAACGGCTGATCAGATCTGGATGAAACTTGGCACAGAGATAGATTATAGTCTGATACAAATAGATGTAGATTACTTATTATCCCAGAAGTAGGCAAGATCCCGTGGCCAATTCCCGAACTGCACGCGGGCGAAGCCGCGGGCAAAAGCTAGTTATGTATAAAGTTTAAAACCCCCTTCTTCGTTACTAAATAATAATGATTGCCAGTAGCAAATAAGTATTCTATGGTAAATCTTCACAAAGCAAACCCTAAGATGAAGACATGAAGATACCAAAATAACTTAACCCTACACAATAACAATTATAATTGTTGACCTTCCAACAGCAGTTAAATAGTCGGTCAAAGGGTTACCAAGACCAACTTAGTTTAATATTGTTTTAATAGCATAACTGTTATGTTGAAAGTGGCATAATTAAATTATTAACTTAAGTTGTGGCAAATTAATCGTGTTATTACAGAATTATGTTCTCTTTGAAGTTGGTGTTTATAAAATTGTTTATTTATGATATGTTTTCTAGTTTAGTAGGAACGTGGAATTACGTGGATTTAGACTGAAGTATTTAACGCCGTGTCTCGCTTATTTCAAAGGAAAATTTTATTTTATGCTTCCCCGTTATTAAGTAAATCCCCTTTTTTAAGCTCCAAGTCCATAATAATAGAATCTAACTGTTACCCGCGATCTTCTTTCGCGAGTAATTATTATAAAAAAAATATTCTTTCACATTTTTAATCGGATTTTGTTAACAATTTCGGTTAGGGTTTTAATTTTTTTGCACAGAACTCTAAGTATTTTTCTAAAAAAAAGTAGCCTAGACATGGAATAGTATCATCCCAGTGGAATGTTTCCGTGGGATAATTTATCTGTCATGCATATGGGTGAAACCGCGGGTATTCCACGCGGCTAGAAGCTACTTACGAAGTCAGCTGTTGTAAATGCCTGCATCATGTCCAGCTGGATCTAGGTGATGTTTAAGCACTCTCCTCTTAAGTCCAAATCTACACAAATATTATAAAAGTTGATCTCCAAAACAACTCTTCCGATTTCAAAACTTTTTTTATTAATAGATAACTTACTATGAGTTGCCAGAGGGTGCCATAAGATAACATCATGCCTGTTATCTTCTAAGGGTTAGTCAGAGGTGTACCTAAATAGTACACCCACATTTCGCTAGTAATGTTTAAGTTCCATGTAATAACGGGCCAGCCTATTGCCATCAACCGCGCACAAATCCAGACTCCGTGGCTGCTACTGAGAAATTCTTGATGGAAAAACCTAATAACACTTTGCTGAACCCAGGACCGAATCAGCTGTCGCCCTTGCGTCTACTAGAGCAACGAAACAGTCCACAGAGTGCCATAGGATATGATTAATTATAAAGGTAGTTGACATCACGCGGCCAAAGTCGGGTCAGAAGCATGTTCTAAATATATTTCATCCACCACATCCTCTCTCGTCTCAGACTCAACAAGTCGGGACACGTTCAACCGTCTCACGTTCACACCATATTCGCATCCTGCCCAAACATGTTCTGAGAAACAGAATCCGCTTTGTCTTTGAGCTTTCGCGTTTATCAAAATTACTGAGACATAATAAATTCCAGTTTGAGAGAGCGTGATACAAGATGGCGGATGGTTGGCGTGGATGAAATTTATGAAGGAGCAATGGAAGAGGCTTTGTAAGCGTTGCTGTGTGGTATTTTGTTGAACGTTGTTTTTGTTAAGAGGGCTGAAAATGATTGTTTGTGAAAATATTTTTTGTTTCAAAATAATAGTAAGTTATTTCGTTATCAGCAGTCCTTATCCCGCGTAACTGTAACCTAACCAAAGCGACCGCGACATAGCGATACTCGCGTTCATAAGTCTCCTATTAGTTCGGAAAAACGGAAGGCGCTCTTTGATGGCATGCTCATGCGTTCGAATTCGCTGGTCAAAATGAACGCATCCGTCGTAAGTTTGCATAACGATTGCTTTGGTTATAATAAGTCCTTTTCTTGATGATTAGTCTGGGAACGGCACAGTCGCTATATATTTTTAACCGACTTCATTCTTGATTGACCTTATAGATCAGCTTTTATATCATGTATATGTCCTACCTTTTGTAAAGGGTAGTATTTAATCGAGCGACTGTAAATTAAAGGTTTAAGTGTCAAAAATACTTAATTTACCTTACAGTATTACTAAGTGAGCGACTGACTGCGAGTGACGAGAAATCAACAGAACAGCGACTTACAATATAATTTAAGTTACTTAAAATACAAAATGAGCAGCTTCATAATACTGCCGTGCTAATTAGAAGTGCAGTAAGGAGGTTATTAGTAGTTTCGAGTAAATGGCGCCTAAACATTGTTACTTTTATTTGGCTTTTTTAGGTATGATTTTGAAGTTTTGCAAAAATGTTTTTAGTTACATGTATAGCTGAATATGCATTGTTTCGTAAGAACTAACCCTATTTTCTATAAGTTTAATACAACTATCTTAAAACAAAAAGAACTATTTATGCTTAGCAGGGTCTTCATGACTAAACCCAGTATTACAAGCTATAACAGCAGTAAGTTTGGAGTTACTGCGCTTTCTACTAGCAAATACAGATTACTGCGCTTATTTCATTTAATTCAATTATTATTATCACTTCGACTACAAATTAAAAACGCAGTGCAGTAGTGAGAAAAAGCTATTAAAAATAGTTTTTAAGTATACAAAAGTACACTTATTTGGTTATATTTATCCTAACCATTTCCTAATTAAATATAACGACATGAATATTAAAAAATACGTTATTTGAAATGACAAATAATACTTTCTTAATCATACACAATTACTGCATTTTTTACTAGTGACATAATATTTTCTTAAAGCTATGCTTAGACTGACTACAAACCATAACTGCAGTAAAAGAGTGACTTATAGCTTTTCAATTCGTGTACATACGTAAAAAAACCACAATAACTTGGTTATATCTATAATAATATCAAAAAGAGGTAAATGATACAACTATTTTATTAAAAAAACTAGCTTTTGCCCGCGGCTTCGCCCGCGTGCAGTTCGGGAATTGGCCACGGGATCTTGCCTACTTCTGGGATAATAAGTAATCTACATCTATTTGTATCAGACTATAATCTATCTCTGTGCCAAGTTTCATCCAGATCTGATCAGCCGTTCTGGCGTGATTGAGTAACAAAGATCCATTCATCCAAACTTTCGCATTAATAAATAGTTTATGTAAGATATATATGTAATATTAGTATTTAGGGTTCCGCACCTCAAAGGGAAAAACGGAACCCTTATAGGATCACTCGCGTGTCTGTCTGTCTGCCTGTCCGTCTGTCACAGCCAATTTACTCTGAAACTACCGGACCGATGGAGTTGAAATTTGGTACATATATGTAAGTCATCGATTCAAAGACGGACGTATAAATTAATTTTAAACAGGGGAGCCACTTTTGGGTCGTAAATTAAAAAATGAAAATAAAAATATTTCTAAACTACATCGTGTATATCAAAAACTGTGATACACGTGTCTCATAATTTTAATTGAAGAGTGATGTGTACATTAAGTTTTGAGTCAACCGACCCAGAGAATATTAAGTTTCACAGAAAATTCAACCCCCATTTCAAAACAAAGAATACATCCTTAAAATTTCATGTCATTAAGACCAGTGGTTGATATATCAGTCAGTCAGTCAGGACTTTGATTTTATATTGCGGGATGATTTTGGAAAAACTGTAAGTAGAGTATGTAGACTTTCAAGTCTATCGACACTATCTATCGTCGTCATACGACGGACGGACGTCCGTCGTATGACGACAGGCCGTGTCGACGGCGCGTTCGTGTTCCACGCGCGCCTCAAAGAGATGTCAGCAAACGGGAGGGGCCCGCAAGGGCCGATGCCTGCCAGGGCTGCGGTACTGTTCGAAAGAGATACCGCGGCCCTGGAACATAAAGGGCCAAAGAAGGAACATGGGTGGTTTTTAGTCAGTAAGAGTCTGACACTCCCTTCCGCTCCGCCCAGAGCGGGAGGGGTCATTTGATGATTTCCCACCCTCCAAAAAAACAAAAAAAAAGGGGTGGAATTTCGAAAAACCCTTTCTAAGTGGACCCTTTGCCACTAGTAGGTACCAGTGGCGAAGAGTGAAAATTGAGTCAGGGGAAACCGAAGAAAAAAATGAGAATTGCTGTTTTTTCCTATATTTATTTGGACCTCATTTTCGTTATCAGTGACCTCAAAAACTATGAAAATGATAACCCTGATGAAAAATCTAAAAAAATGGTTGGTGCCATTTAGAATTTTCATTTTGACCTAATTTTCGATATCAGCGACCCTGAAAACCATGAAAATGACATCGATGACGACAAAACCAAATATTTTCGTCCGCACCATCTTGGATTTTCATTTTGACCACATTTTCGTTATCAGCGACCCCAAAAACCACGAAAATGACATTCATGAAGAAAAACCAAAAATTTTCATCGGCGCCATCCTGAATTTCATTTTGACCTAATTTTCGTTATCAGCGACCCCAAAAACCACGAAAATGACACTCATGACGAAATAACTGAATTTTTTTGCTGGCGCCATAATCGATTTACAGTTTGGCCACATTTTCGTTATCAGCGACCCCAAAAGCCATGAAAATGACACCCATGACGAAAAAACCTAAAATCTTCATGGGCGTCGTCTTGAATTTTTATATTTTGACCTCATTATCGTCATTGGCGGCCCCAAAAACCACGAAAATGACACCCATGACGAAAAAACCGAAAAAAAAACAGGACTGAATTTCATACTGGGGGATGATTTTGGAAAAACTGTGATACATGTTTCTCATAATTAATCTCTTCTTAACTGAAGAGTATGTACACAAATTTTCAATTCAATCGACCTCGAGAATAAAAAGTTTCATAGAAAACTCAACACCCATTTTTACCCTCTTAGGGGTACAATTTCGAAAAACCTTTTCATAGTGGATACCTACTCTTCACAAAGAATACGCCCTCCAAATTTCATTTCTCTAGGACCAGCGGTTTGGGCTCTGCGTTGATATATCAGTCAGCCAGGACTTTGAATTTTATATTGGGGGATGATTTTGGAAAAACTGTGATACACATCTCTCACAATTTTAACTGCAGAGTATGGACACAAACTTTCAAGTCAATCGACCCCGACAATAAAAAGTTTCACAGAAAATTCAACACCCCAATTTACCCTCTTAGGGGTGGAATTTCGAAGAACCTTTTCTTATTAGATATCTACTCTTCACAAAGAATACACCCTCCAAATTTCATTTCTCTAGGGCCAGTGGTTTGGGCTGTGCGTTGATATATCAGTCAGTCAAGACTTTGAATTTTATATTGGGGGATGATTTTGGAAAAACTGTGATATACATTTCTCATAGTTTTAACTGAAGAGTATGTAGACTTTTAAGACCCGAGAATAAAAAGTTTTACCGAAAATTCAACACCCCATTTCTCCCCTTTAGGGGTGGAATTTCGAAAAACCCTTTCTTAGTGGATACCTACTCTTCACAAAGAATACACCCTTTAAATTTCATGTCTTTAACACCAACAGCTTAGGCTGTAAGTTGATATATCAGTCAGTCAGTCAGGACTTTGAATTTCATATTGAGGGATGATTTTGGAAAAACTTTGATACAAGTTTCTCATAATTGTAACTGCAGAGTAGGTACACAAATTTTCAAGTTCATCGACCGCGAGAAAGAATAAAAAGTTTCATAGAAAACTCAACACCCCATTTTACCCTCTTAGGGGTAGAATTTCGAAAAACCCTTTCTTAGTGGATACCTACTCTTCACAAAGAATACACACTCCAAATTTCATTGCTCTAGGACCAGCGGTTTGGGCTGTGCGTTGATATATCAGTCAGTCAAGACTTTGAATTTTATATTGGGGGATGATTTTGGAAAAACTGTGATATACATTTCTCATAGTTTTAACTGAAGAGTATGTAGACTTTTAAGACCCGAGAATAAAAAGTTTTACCGAAAATTCAACACCCCATTTCTCCCCTTTAGGGGTGGAATTTCGAAAAACCCTTTCTTAGTGGATACCTACTCTTCACAAAGAATACACCCTTTAAATTTCATGTCTTTAACACCAACAGCTTAGGCTGTAAGTTGATATATCAGTCAGTCAGTCAGGACTTTGAATTTCATATTGAGGGATGATTTTGGAAAAACTTTGATACAAGTTTCTCATAATTGTAACTGCAGAGTAGGTACACAAATTTTCAAGTTCATCGACCGCGAGAATAAAAAGTTTCATAGAAAACTCAACACCCCATTTTACCCTCTTAGGGGTAGAATTTCGAAAAACCCTTTCTTAGTGGATACCTACTCTTCACAAAGAATACACACTCCAAATTTCATTGCTCTAGGACCAGCGGTTTGGGCTGTGCGTTGATATATCAGTCAGTCAAGACTTTGAATTTTATATTGGGGGATGATTTTGGAAAAACTGTGATATACATTTCTCATAGTTTTAACTGAAGAGTATGTAGACTTTTAAGACCCGAGAATAAAAAGTTTTACCGAAAATTCAACACCCCATTTCTCCCCTTTAGGGGTGGAATTTCGAAAAACCCTTTCTTAGTGGATACCTACTCTTCACAAAGAATACACCCTTTAAATTTCATGTCTTTAACACCAACAGCTTAGGCTGTAAGTTGATATATCAGTCAGTCAGTCAGGACTTTGAATTTCATATTGAGGGATGATTTTGGAAAAACTTTGATACAAGTTTCTCATAATTGTAACTGCAGAGTAGGTACACAAATTTTCAAGTTCATCGACCGCGAGAAAGAATAAAAAGTTTCATAGAAAACTCAACACCCCATTTTACCCTCTTAGGGGTAGAATTTCGAAAAACCCTTTCTTAGTGGATACCTACTCTTCACAAAGAATACACACTCCAAATTTCATTGCTCTAGGACCAGCGGTTTGGGCTGTGCGTTGATATATCAGTCAGTCAAGACTTTGAATTTTATATTGGGGGATGATTTTGGAAAAACTGTGATATACATTTCTCATAGTTTTAACTGAAGAGTATGTAGACTTTTAAGACCCGAGAATAAAAAGTTTTACCGAAAATTCAACACCCCATTTCTCCCCTTTAGGGGTGGAATTTCGAAAAACCCTTTCTTAGTGGATACCTACTCTTCACAAAGAATACACCCTTTAAATTTCATGTCTTTAACACCAACAGCTTAGGCTGTAAGTTGATATATCAGTCAGTCAGTCAGGACTTTGAATTTCATATTGAGGGATGATTTTGGAAAAACTTTGATACAAGTTTCTCATAATTGTAACTGCAGAGTAGGTACACAAATTTTCAAGTTCATCGACCGCGAGAAAGAATAAAAAGTTTCATAGAAAACTCAACACCCCATTTTACCCTCTTAGGGGTAGAATTTCGAAAAACCCTTTCTTAGTGGATACCTACTCTTCACAAAGAATACACACTCCAAATTTCATTGCTCTAGGACCAGCGGTTTGGGCTGTGCGTTGATATATCAGTCAGTCAAGACTTTGAATTTTATATTGGGGGATGATTTTGGAAAAACTGTGATATACATTTCTCATAGTTTTAACTGAAGAGTATGTAGACTTTTAAGACCCGAGAATAAAAAGTTTTACCGAAAATTCAACACCCCATTTCTCCCCTTTAGGGGTGGAATTTCGAAAAACCCTTTCTTAGTGGATACCTACTCTTCACAAAGAATACACCCTTTAAATTTCATGTCTTTAACACCAACAGCTTAGGCTGTAAGTTGATATATCAGTCAGTCAGTCAGGACTTTGAATTTCATATTGAGGGATGATTTTGGAAAAACTTTGATACAAGTTTCTCATAATTGTAACTGCAGAGTAGGTACACAAATTTTCAAGTTCATCGACCGCGAGAATAAAAAGTTTCATAGAAAACTCAACACCCCATTTTACCCTCTTAGGGGTAGAATTTCGAAAAACCCTTTCTTAGTGGATACCTACTCTTCACAAAGAATACACACTCCAAATTTCATTGCTCTAGGACCAGCGGTTTGGGCTGTGCGTTGATATCTCTGTCAGTCAGTCAGGACTTTGAATTTTATATATAGAGATGTATTCCAATTAAATCTTAAAACAGAAAACATTAAATAAAATCTTTAAAGTCGTAAACTTTCCTTTCTTTTGTAAATATTGGTCGACTCTGTGATGAAAACTGTCAGCAGACATACATTTAAGTGTGCGGAAATCAAGTTGCTGTTAATTATGTTAACTATGAAAGACAATATCACCCAATTTTTGTTTTGGGCTGAACAATTATCCATCCACAAAATAACGTGATCTTTGTCGCGTTTGTTATCTAAAATTATTCACTAAACATTATTATTTATCATTATTACTAACAAATCATAACATCAGCAAGTGTTCCTTACTGCGCTTCTTACTAGTGAAATAAATTATGTTCAAAAAAATACTGGAAGGCAAAGAGCAGTAATGTGTCTTACTGCAGTTGTGCTTAGTAATTTACTTCTCAGCAAGAAACATACTGCAGTTTGGCTTACTAAAAGTCCCACTTCTGGGACAGCTATCAAAATAAGGATTAAATTACCATACAGAGCTCATTACGAGGATTCCGAATATATGAAAAACTCAATTTTCCAAAAATCCTTCCTTACTGCGTTTCTAATTAGCACGGCAGAATATTTGAGCGACCTAATATTTATTTAAGTGCCAACGTGACATCCTGTATTTTTTTCAATATTTGGCAAATATTTTTTTTATACTGAGCGGCATTTTATCTTAAATGAAGTGTTTCTAATACAAAAACCACTTTGAAAATTAGCGTTTCCGTCAGCAGGTCGACGAATCCCCGCTTCGCGGGGCTCCTATTTCTGTCTGCAGGGTTTACAGGAACCTAACTAACCGAACCTCGGGGTGCTCCTGACGTCGACCGTTTAGGGTTAGGGTTTTCTAGTCGCACACTTAGTAATATAGTCGCACGGATAGAATATCAATATTTGACATGGATTAATCACAGCCCACTTTTTGTATGATTATTTTGGATTTTTTTATCAATCAATATTTGTCTTTACTTTAGTTAATTTTTCGCTTACTCTAATTCATACCGCTCAAGTTATTAAAACAGTTTGTCATCATCACTTGCAAAGTTTTTTTTTATTCGCTCGTTTTATTATTCCCCTTTTGTAAATAACCGTTCCATACCATATTGGTCTGCCTAAGCTCTTATATTTTTCTTGTCACACGTTTTTCATGCGACTAATGTAATTAATACCACTTCAAAAAGCCACTCACTGAAACAATTCTTGGGAATCCGCCACGGAAATCTAAACAGCCAAATATGACTTCACGAGCCTCTCACTCATTCTTGAATATAAACAAATATAATAGTAGGGCAGCTCTATTTATGCCAGACAATATGCACAGTCATACATATTTGAATACCACAGCCTATTTTAAACGTTTCATTTCGAGCTGAGATCGTTTTAGAGACGTGAGTCCAAGTGGTCTTTGCTATTAGCTATTTCAGTGGAATTTCACACCTGACATGTCTTACTTTTGCATTTTATGATATTATTTCGATTACATAGAATATTGAAAATAAAAGAATGATAAGTGTTTTTTTTAGAATGTTGAATGCCCTTTGAAAGCATAAATGGTACAGCAGTCAATAATTGTTAATGCAAGAAAACATTGTCGAAAAACTGAAAATCTAAAATAGCATAAACTCAATGCAGTACTTTAACCTTGTGTCGAGTACTGCATGAAAAGACGGTTAGTTCTCTTTTAACAAGCTTCTATTTAACTAGCAATGTTTGTATGTTTGTTTGTTTAGGTTAAATCTTGCAACTGAATTTTAAAACAGTTATTCCCAATTGATTGAGCTGAATACATACACGTTTAGTTTGGATGACAGTGCATTGTTAACTAAGTGACGTCATTCTAAATCCAATATGGTGGATTCCCAAAGATGGCTGACTAGTTATTTTTTATGCACCCCCATCCTATGGGTATCCATTAAAAAGGGCTTGCTACGAATACGAAAAAAATTAAGTCACACTTATATTTTTGTTGTTTTTTTTTACTTTAAGCTGGTTAAATCTGCAAGTCTAGGCGCAATGGCTATTTGAAAGTACCGATCAGCTTAAGCTTTCGAAGTCAGCTGGTTTATTTTCAGTTGTTTCGAACGACGAACAGTCAATAAGCTGCTTATCGGCAGTACTATATAGAAGACAATTCTTTGAATAAAACAACCAAAACTACTGTCTATAGCTTACGAATCTAAATCTAAATCTCCTGTTTTATTTATTAGGTTCCTTTTACTAGCCTAAGTTCCTTTAATACGTTTATCTGAACCCTTCACACTCTTTGTTCTGACTCGCACTTGGCCGTTTGTTTTTTTTTATCTCAAGCTGGTCAAGAACCATAATCAAACAGGAACCTCATATTAAGATAATTAATCAACTAAGTGGACTACTTCGTTGGTAAGCACGAATGTTGAGCATGAGGTCCTGGGTACGATTATTGGGTCGGGCCAAGTGCTATTGGGTATTTCCATCTGTAATTTCTCAGTAGCAGCCACGGAGTCTGGATTCATGCCCAGTTGATGGCAATAGGTTCGCCTCCTATTAGATGGAACTTAAACATAACTAATGAAATGTCAGTGTCCTATTAGGTACACCTCTGCCCAACCCTTCGGGGATTATAGGCGTGCTGTTTTGGTTAATAAATAATTGAGACTAATCACATCTTTAGTTTCCTAAAGGGTAAATAATAATGTTTCAGAACATATAATAAGGGTGAGCCTATCAATTGACCACAAATCTGGCTTGTACATCTAGACAAAAAACTAAGCATCTGTCTCGAGTACAGAAATTAGCCTCGATAACTACTACGCAGCTTTTTTTTTTCAACGAATGTTTCGCTATATCAATTCAACGCGTGCGGGCAGCTATTTATAAATTAACTGTTAATGCATCAGCTGCTTTTATGTGTCAAGGTAATGATTCAATTCATTTGTTACAGTTCCTGCTTTAGTATATAGCCTTACGTTTCTGGGAAAATAGTGATTTATGGACGTTTGTCTAGATATACATTATTTATGGTTTGAGTGAGTCATTACGGACTATACAATTTCAGTTGATATTGAAGTCTCTTGTATTTTGTTGACAGCTGACGATTCTATGCGTCTATTGTATCAATAGTAGTAGTTGCAATTAACAGCATGATTGTGTAATGGACACACAAATGACTAGGTTTGTCGTAGTTTTTTTTACATTTTCTTGAAATGAAATGACCTACACAAATGCTCAAGTATTAATTTATGGTTTCGCTCTACGCATGAATGGCACTATGTCGCAACACCAATTGGTCTCGTCTGCTCGACGTCCGTGTGTCGCCAAAGGGATTCAGCAGAATATCAGCGTCAGATACATGCCTGACACATGTTGAGCTGGACTCCCATTTGGTGCAACCTTGAGACGCACACCGCACCTTGTATACTCGTTTTTTTATTTGAATTATGGTATGGTGTCACTATATTTCTTTAGTAAATATGTTTTTCTTTTTGTATATTGGCACCTTGTTTTTTATTTAAGATATGTTCTTATAATTTTTCTTCATTATTTAATTGTGCTTCAGTGTGTTGTGCTATGTTTTTGTGTGCACTGAATAAATGGTTTATCTATCTATCTACACCGACTAACCGATGAATAACCAATATTATGGTATTGTTAGGGTCGAGCACAGTATGTATGTCTCCAAAACGTGACACAGAACTTTAGGTATGGTATTCGCGTCACTGATTTGAAAAAGAGAGTCTGTAAAAATAATGTTTTTAATATCATTACTTAGGTTTAGGTTTAAAGATATTTACTCTCAAAAAAGACACAAAGTCACTTACATGAGAACAATGCTTAAAATAAATTATATTTAAGTTTGTCACAGACGTCTCGGTAGAAAGTATTATAATGTGTTTGTGATACGCCCATCCAATGAATTCAGATTTTAGGGAGAATGTTATTAGTGATCAAATATTCAGCTAATCGAGTTTTGAATGCATTGCATAATTGTAATTTTTTAATGTCATGAGAATAATAAATTATTTTGTTGTACAATTGTGCTCCTTCAAATGTTAACATTTTTTTTGCCAAACTTAGTTCTCTTCTTCGGCAAAATCAGAAAACTAGCTCGGCGTTGGGTTACTTGTTTCACTTTTGTAAACGATAACGATGTCTGTATACTTTCGTTGAGTGCCTTACGAATGAAAAAACATGTATTGTAAATATATAACTGTCATTACTTGCTTTCTTTATGTTGCACTCATATTATTACCTCACTTGAAAAGTGGGTGTGACATAGTTGTAACAAATGTACTACTGAACTGTGCAAGACTATGATCTATCTTAACGCGATAATGATGACTGTTCTACTCTGTTACTATAATTACATAACATCACGCCAGTAATCGCTGAAGACGTACGCAGCAGTATACCTGACAGTACATCCACATTTGGCCAGTTATGTCTAAGTTAGAGTCAAAAGGTGAGCCTATTGACATCAACTGGAAACAGTGTCAGACTCCGTGGCTGCTACTGAGAAATTACTAAACCAAAAACCCAAGAACACTTAGCCCGACCCAGGAATCAAACCCAGGACCTCGTGCTCAGCAGTCGCGCTTGCAACAGCTAAATCAACGAGGCAGTCTGACTATAATTATCTACTCTAACAATGAATCTCGAGTCCAGTTACCAACAGTCTAATCATAGCACATGGCCACAGTATATTATAACAACATTACCAGAACGATAACCCATTTATCCCCTCCACAACTAGCGATAATAAACAGCTGATTCTTTATTTATCTTTCGTTCTAAGGAAATCCCTGAGCTCATCTTCTAACTCCCAATACATCGATAGCTTACTTAAGTGGCTGAAACAATTTAAATAGTTTACGTATATTTGTAGAACAGTGGATACGGCTGCGACTTCGAACCATTGTAGGGACTTTATTTGGTGTAATTTATTTCATCACCACTGCTCTCGAAACGGTGAAGGAAAACATCGTGAGCAAACTACAAAAATGCCCGAAATGTCCAAAAAACAAAAATGTCCGAAAACCAAAAAAACGAAGACATTTTGACATCATTTATTTGACTGGCTTGTTGATCTAGTCGTGGTCTCAAACGCGACTACTGAGTATGAGTTTTTCCATCAGGAATTTCTCATTAGCAGCCACGGGTTTGGCGATTTGGGCTCGGTTGATGGCAATAGGCTCGCCCTCTATTACATGGAATAGAACATAACTGGCGAAATGTGGGTGTACTATTAGGTACACTTCTGGCTAACCCTTCTGGTATTACAGGCGCGATGTTATGTTTTATTATGATGTTATGTTATTTTGACATCACAGATATTCCGCACTGGACCCGTGTGATGGATTAAAGCCATCTCCCCCTAGCCCTCGCGTCATAACAAAGAGGTACCAGGAGTCGGTAGAGAGTTTTATCTCCTGGAACACATACATACCTCTCTACTGAGTGCTGGCAGTGGAAACGTAGTAAGTCGGTAAGCTGATTATGTATGTAATATGCTGAGTACGTACTCTGGTGCAAATGTTCAGAAACATTCTTTGTAAATGTTATCGACCGCTTTGGACCGTATGTTGGCCCCTTTACAGTACGGACGGACGAGCGAATTATTAACGTTAACACTAGTGTTGTGCCGCGAATTTTTCGGATATGAAATATTTACAGGATTTACAAGTGTTCACCAATAATACCTATGAGTGTTAATATAAAACTACCTGTATTTTGTCTCACAAATAATTTACCTAGATTGCAAATTTTTAAGGCCGAGTTTTGTGAAAAGCTTTCAATTGGTATTTAATTATAGTGGCTATATCTAAAAACTCACCTTGATAGGTAAGGTAAGATATTTATCCTTCCCGACTTTTCAGTCTTGGCATAACTCATCATCTGCCTAGCCTTTTTCCAACTATGTTGGGGTCGGCTTCCAGTCTAACCGGATGCAGCCAAATACCAGTATTTTACATGGAGCGACTGCCTATCTGACCTCCTCAACCCAGTTAGCGCTAGGTAATACGATACCCCTTGGTAAGACTGGTTGTCAGACTTTCGGGTCACTGACTACCTGTAACGACTATCAAAGATCTACAAATAACAGCCGGGACCAACGGCTTAACGTGCTTTCTGAGGCACGGAGGAAACTCGGTATAATTATAATGACCACCCGTCATGGTCACCCATCCACGGCCCAAACTAGGTAAGCAGTAGTCTTGACATAACTATTACCTGCTTAAGATTTGAAGTTAGTTAACAATGAAAGTGAAAAAAAAAAGAAATTGATAGATAGACAATGAAGCAATGAAGTAAGTTAGTTAGTTTGACAGATAAATAGTTACGATTTAACCACAGAATCTAATCATAATATCCGTAAGAGAAAGCATTGCGGATATGACGCTCGCGAAATATCCGCAAATACCGAGCACATCACTAGCAATTCATATAAATGAGGTCGGTAACTACTCTTTATTAATTCGTTAAGCGCCGCTTTTAATAATTTCGCATTACAAGGTTTCAAATAATTTTAAGTCCTAGTTTAACATTAATGAAATATTACGTGCCTAAGCTAGAGGCATGTTTTGTTTCTAAGTTTATTGGAAAGGAATATTCTAGAAACTATACCTATTCTAGAATAATACACACACAATACATGGTGCAATATATGGTAGGTATATATGTGGCGTTTTGTGGTTTCTGCCAACTCCCATGGGAAGAAGGTGTGAGTAGAGTTGTTTCTAGAACCACTAGATTACATTACGAATGGGCAATAGAAACAATTTGACGGCACGGTTGGGTGAGCGATTGGCTGCTAAGCTGCGTGTCGCGGGTTCGATCCCCGCACAGAACAAATATTTGAATGGCCTACAGGAAGTTGTTTCAAAAAAAACAAAAAAAAAAACAGCCAAACCAGCCAGCCAAGCCAAGCCAGTTGTTGTTTGTAAAATGTTTTGAAAACATTTAAACTCAACACAAAACAGCCAAATCCGACGACGCACGAATGATACAGGAGAAATTCACAAAGCAAAGCTTAAAAAAGCTCTTTCTTTTGTATTAAAGTTTGAAGTTCAAATGTGCCTTTTAATGGCCTCATTAAAATAAATAGTTTGATTTTGAACTTTAACTCTATATTCTTTAAGTATTTTATTTAAAATAACCCGACGTGTAGTGTCTTTAGAAGAGTATGCGAGCCAATGACGTATTTTTACGATATTTACAAATAATGAGGTCGCTAAACTATTTCAATCTTAGGTGTTTGGCGTGGCGTATATTTTGCTAACTAAAACAATATTGGGATGAGTTACTTTTTAGAACGTATGCCGCTTGCAAAGTAAAGTAGATCCTTTTATCATTCATATTAAAATACTAAGTGAGATCTAAATGCAAGACTTAAAAAGTCATTGTTGGGATTTCACTTTTTCGCGCTAAATTAAGCGTTCAAAATCAAAGTAAGGCGCCATGTGAAAATGGGCATTAGTTACATATGCAGTTATGAGAGCACACAGAACTGGTAGCTTAAAATAATCATCGATACGAATAGTAGTCGGGAACAGTTATGAATATTTCATACAATTAAGTGCTCACCAATCAGTATGATTGTAAAAATGTGTGCAGGCAGAATAATTTGCCGGTTGCATAGATACGTACGAGTATTACAACAGCCACAAATATTCAACCACACAGGAAAACAACACTTTGATTGAAATATGCCGTTCAACAATAAAATTCCTGAAATATTACCTACATGAAAAATACGAAAAATTTATAGTACCAGTAAAATATTTTCGAAGTATTTGCAGCACGTGGCATAACTTATAATAATAATTATTGAAAAATAAAATCAATACATACCCAAAAACTTGAATATCCAAAAATATTCATAAAACCACAATTCACATTCACACATCCGTATCTACCAACACAGCCACTCAACACCACTTCAAAAAAGTAGAAAAAGAAAAAAAACGGAATTCCGGAATTTCAATTTCCGCGGCGGAAACTGCGCACGCGCCGGCGCGCCGTCCGACACTGACTCACACGCATCCCGAAACACCCTTCAGTTAGTTCTATTTTTTGATTTACAAAATAGGAACAAAAGAAGAGGGGAGCGCGCGCCCTATGTCGGGTTATTTTAAACCGTGTTCGTCGCGGATTCGGAAGTACTCGGGTGTACTCGCCGGGTTCGTTCACACGAGGTATGCCGATGTCATTCGGTTTCAACTGTTAACTGAAGTTCAGCTGTAACTGATGGAAACATTAAGGAGGGAAGAGAGCTCTATAGTTTATGTAACTGCGTGCGTGTGCGTGTCAGCTATTTATTGGAAACGTAAGTCCAAAATGTGTTGCTATAATTAGATTTTCCACGTTTTTCTTCATTATGTGCATTGAAGTTTTAGTGGATTGGAACGGAATGGTTTGGTAATTACTCTGAAACTTAAAAGAAATATTATATTCGTTGTAAGATGAAATCTATTTCTTGTTGTGCAGAAAATGATAAGACAATTCTGTGTCTTTTATTTCTACCTGAATCAGGCACACAATGTATTTTACTATCCCAAAGTTTATGAAAGAAATGCTTTTCAGTTGTAACAATATTTTAATCAATTATAAAAGAAGCTTTCTTTACAATCTGTATGAAACATACAAATACGTAAGCATAGCAAAAATATTGGAACTTCATAACAATATTGAACGTATCAATTAAAATTTCCTCACAACAGTGATATCCAACAGAATTTCTCTGAATAAAATTACGTTTGTAAAAATACGATTGCATCGGAAACGTAATGTATTATGCCTTCCGGTTAAGGTGACTATCCGTTTAGATTTGTCTGGATATGTCCAGCTTTTTGGCCCTGAACTTTTCAACCTAACGGGACTTTTTAGAAAGTAAAAAAATATTAAGTAGCCTAGCTTTTTACAAAGGTCGGGTCGTCTTCCAGTCTAACCTCCTATTTGGAATAATAAAACAGTATTTTACATGGAGTGATTGCCTATTTGACCTCTACAACCCACTTTCAACTGGGTAACACGAAACCCCTTGGTAAACCCCTTGGTAAGACTGATTGTCAGACTTTCGGGCCATTGACTACCAAGAAAGTAGAATGTCCAGAGTTTTTGGCCAATCGGCTTTCTGTCAGGAGCTTTCAAATGTCGAAATGGTTACCCTACTTTCGATGCAAGCGGCGCAATGAAATTAATTTTTCATCATTTTGTTCAATGAACTACGAGTGAATTCATTTTATTCTGCATTGTTCGAAAATGTATACGAAACATAATATACGAGTATGTATACCAGCTTCATCTTCTTGATAAATTAATTGATTGTAACCTTTTTGGAATTTCCTGGTAGCTCTGGACGACAAGGGATTTAATGTTTTGTCAAAGTACCTATTTACTTCATTATTTTAGTGGTTTTATAAAACTGGCTTCATTTGCTCTCAAACGGTGGCTGTCGTAAAAGATGAATGAGGGATTTTGTGAAATTCAAGCGTCAGCGTCTTTACGTCGAAATTAAAGAACAATATCCAAGAATATTCCTTCAAGCGGAGTTTGGATGATTATAGCCAAAAATTCGGCGACAGCCAACGTCGAAAGATACGTACCGGAAGACAGTGTTTTTTTATATTTCTATGGTTCGAAGAGTGAGTTGATGCGAGAAGCATAGATCCGGTTGACGTAACGTTGCTTACATGCACGACAACCATTCATGCTTTGAATAACCAGTATGAGCTGACCTCATATTGTACGGACACTGTTTAAAAAACGAGGTCGTATAATACTGGAAGTATAGCTTGATGGTTTGGTGTTTTTGGCTGATGTATTGATGATGACGATAATGCCGTTATCAGAAATGAATATTTTTTTAGTACACTTCTGTATATATAACTAAAGTCATCCTAATATAGATACATATATATGAAATGTCTGGAAATCATCGCTATCAGCGATAATTATGGTCGTCATTGTGCCCATAGAAAATACACTTTTGGTGTATATAGCTCAGAAATAAAGACTTCGCATAAGAAAACCAAACACAGTATTTAAACTTAGACATAATTATTTATTTTCTTTTCCACAATACTTAAATAAAAAACACTCCAATATTACCAAACTAACAAGTCCTGTACTTACATGCGAAGATTTATTATTGATTTTATTTTATGGATATTTTTTTTTCTTTTTGACTCAAAGGTTGATAGGTAGAGAATGCCTTGTAGCATTAAGTCCGCCTATATACCACTCTTGTTCATGAACTTTAAATTAAATAAATAAGATTAAAATTCTAATTACACCAATTCACTCGGCTATTACTGTAGAAGTTTTCACTGCTTGGCGTCTAGAACAAGAAGGCTGGCTATCAGTTTTCGCGTATCGAAAAATGACAGCGTTTGTTGTGTTATACGAATAGTCTATTGAGTGACCTACGAGTAGCAGTCGATTAACCTTTTGTATGCCAAAGCATAAAGGCACGCGCGTACCTTTCACGCCAAGCCACAATTTCATCTACCATTTTGTCACATATTTGTGTAGTTTGGCGTACAGGGCACGCGCTTGCTTGTCACGTATATGTGACAATGGCGGTCAAAGGGTTAAACAACTAAGGTTACCAGATGCAAGCTAACAATTATAAAGTAAATTCCATCTAGAAATGAATGCAAATTAACCTGACCATTATTAAGTCCAGTCCAAAACAGAGACTTCGCCTAACAACTCTACGTTATTAAACTTACTTCAGCCCGCGGCTTAGTCTCGTTTAGTCCGTATGAACCAGGATATGACATCTGTAATTAAACTTTATTAGCCATGATGAGTTCAGAAGTTTTGGCGTATCCTGCAAAAGTTTTTGAACAAAAATGCTCATACGTGGTCTGTTTGTTAGGTATATTTTCAGTATGGCGGACGGGTTAGTCTAATTATAAATGTTTCGTCATATTTAGGAATGTGTTCTGGCTTATTAAAATTACTTTTACATTTCAAAATATCTTGCAACTTATTTTAAGTATGATGGTTTTCCTACTCCTCTGAAAAGCATAGCACTTTTCTGATTGATTCTGTTGAAGGATCCAAGATTGTTAAATTGTTTCTCTAGGACTTCGTCGAGCTTCATTGTCTCGGCGCTTTTCAGATGGTTGCCACTGTTGATTCTGGTATTCAGGAGTTACAGTGGTTTAGTAATAGTGTGGCGGGTTTATTTTATGATATAATAATTATAAATAATAATAATAATATCCCTGGACATTTCACACAGCACCATCTAGTCCCAAGTTAAGCAACCTAATGCTTGTGTTATGGTAGCTAGATGGCTGATAAACTACATATATACATTTTTTTTTTGTAAATACATACATATTATAGATAGAAAAACACCCAGACCCGGAACAACTACTTGTAGGTCATACAAATATTTATTCCGTACGGGAATCGAACCCGCGACATGCAGCGCAGCAGTCAGTCGCTTGACCACTGCGCCAACCGTGCCGTCTATATATATCCGATATATGACACCTCAGGTTTTATTTCAATCCTCGTTTCTTCATTTCTGCTAGAAATTGAATGCTCGCTAGTTGCACCACAACACCTAGGGAACTGGCAATGGCTTTCAAAGCATATCGTTTTTCTGCAACAAATTTAGAAATAACCTAAGCCTGGTGTTCCATCTCTAAAACATGGGTTCTCTAAGTTTTTGTAAGAACGTTTAGATTAGAAGACATCTTTTTTCAAATAAAGGTTGAAGTCTATACACCATTATTTTTAGGTCGTTCTGGAACTGAATACCATTAACTCGATCATCGAACTCGAAACGATTGGGACTATTTTTTTCAAAAAATTACAATAAGTAATGAGAATCGATCGATGAATG
Organism: Eurois occulta; assembly: GCA_950022335.1. Classification (NCBI taxonomy): domain Eukaryota; kingdom Metazoa; phylum Arthropoda; class Insecta; order Lepidoptera; family Noctuidae; genus Eurois; species Eurois occulta. The sequence goes on from OX465482.1 coordinate 3,292,355, forward strand.
AATTTTTCAACGGGTATCGTTCGCATGTGTTGCCGATACGTTTTACACACACATATGCATTTGAGTTCTCATTATTTCACAAAAAAAAAACATTAAATTTATTCTTTCGTGTTTTTTTTTATTGTTACTTTTAAAAAAAAATAGTCCCAATCGTTTCGAGTTCGATGATCGAGTTCATGGTATTAGGTTCCAGAACGACCTAAAAATAATGGTGTATAAAAGCGTTGCGATAACAAAACCAATGACTCTACTAAATAAAAAAAAATAAACTTTTGTGAAAAAAGTGAAAAAAATAACTTTAATTTCGAAAGTCGGTGATTTTTGTTTGTTTCATTGTCTTGTTTGCCAAATTTATATATGGCCGCGCCACCGAGCGAGCTTCGTCTACGAAATAAAAAAAAGAATCACTCAAATCGGGCCAGTAATCACGGAGATATCTGTGAACATATACGAAAAAAAAATGCTGGTGGAATACAATAACCTCTTCCTTTTTTAGAAGTCGGTTAAAAATAATATAACCCAGTAAATACATACAAAGGTTTCAGTATACACGTACCCTCAAAGAAGAAAAAATCAATTAAGAACCAAACACGTCATCTTCGTCATCATAAAACAATGGAAAATCTATGGAAGCATACATCCATTTGAAATATGTATCGTTTGATGTATTACACGAAAATAATAATATGTTTTCAAAGGAAGTAATATGAATCATCATTCCTAACGTTTGATCTCATTTCAATTGTATATGTACAGAAGACGCCAGCACAAGCTACCCGAAGCTGTCAAATTTTCCCAATCAACGTTGAACCTAAAGCTTTAGCGATAAAGTTGAAAATCTATTAAATAAATTTGACAGATTCTAGTAGCTTGATGTGCAGGCGTCTGTACATATAATAATGAGTTATCAAAATACGTAAAATGTGTATTTTATTGACCTCTATAAGCCAAAGAACAAACAGTATTTTTTCTGTGCAATAATTATACATTTTGGCAGTATGTCTGGTATACTTATTTATCTAACGCAAATTTTAATTGTTTGATAAATAATGTTATATAGTCAGCTTCTATTCCAGAGAGATTTAAGTTTATCATATATTTTATCTCAAAATATGGATCTTTGTGGTTTCTGCTGTCTTAGTTAATTTATCAACTCTTCAAAATATTGTTTTACCCCCTCGTCTAGACTCCCTAAGGTCCAACCTAGAAATCTGTCGATCCACTCGCACGCTTTTGCACATCCTTAGATCCATGAGTAATCGAACCTTCTAATGGTCGCGTTCAAAACCCGCATTCTTATTCTACACATAGAGCAAAAAGCCCGTAAAATTGAATAAGGACATCCCACATTTTTACCGCACGTGCACTTACATAGAACGAAAGATAAAATCCAGAAATAGATATCCGTTTTCTAACCAATATCGTTGATTCCGGCTGCTTGCTGACTGATAGTTCCCATTCTCATTAACGGAATCGTGCTTGTGACGTAGTCCGAATGACGTCGTAAAACTTCGGGTAAGATCGTAAATTACGAATGGATAGGGTTGGCGATATGGGTGTCGATTTAAAAAAGTTGAAGCACGTGGTTAAAGGGATGTGAGTCATTGTCAATGTTGAGTGAGAAAGTTTTTCTCGGTTTAAGAAGTTTCAGGAAAAACGTTGACGTAAAATAATGGTGCAATAGCAGTTTAGGCTTGTGATGATGTGATGGTGTCACATCACGTTTAGCTTTAATTAATACTAGCGGCTCGTCCCGGCTTTGCACTGGTGCCTATTTTACTCAGGGTGAATGTAGCTTTCCAATGGTGAAAGAATTTTTGAAATCGGTACAGTAGTTTTTGAGTTTATTCATTACCAACAAACACACACACAAAAATGTTTTTTTTTCCTCTTTTTAATATTAGGGTAGATTTAAGATCTTTATTGAATAAAACATCCACCCATCAACAGAATATCCGTGTCTGTAAACCTATAACCGATCTAGAATTAAAAGGAAAGCAGATGGAAAAGATCCAAGCTAGATCAGAGTAAAATGACAAAGCTTCGGCGATTTCAGTATTATTTAGTTATTTATTAGTGATATCTTGAAGATGCCCAATCTTCAAGAATATCACCAATAACTAGCGTAGCACTCGTAACCGGTGGTATGCGTATGACCAGATATATGAACGTGAACGCGGCGAAAGGCATATGTGAAGGTAGGGCTCTGAGTTAGTCTATGTTTCATGAATTCATGCTTGAGTTTATTTTTAGACAAAAAATCGTTGAACTTCGGTTGTGCATATATAACAGTATTTTTTCTAAATTTCTAAAATATACATTGAAATTTAAAATATGTACTATAATGATATTCTCAATAATTTTTCTATAATTGGACTTGAACAACCGAAAACTCACATCAAAGAATATTTAGTTTGAGCTTTTCAAAGGACATAAAAAATCCTAGTAAGTATCGAATTACACACACTTTAGACATTGTATAATTAGGTTTTTGTATGATTCGTCTCAGCGACATTCTTGAAGAGTGCAGTCAGATGATGTCTAGACGAAGTTCTAATTTTGGAGAACTTGATTCAGGCATATTAGTTCAAGTATTTTTGGCTTCATCGCTGCTTTGGTCTTTACCTTTTATATATTGTAATGGGTTGAAAAAGGAGTTTGTAACATTATTTTTGCAGTTAAAGTGTTACTGTAATTTAAATATTAGAAATGATTTTATATTAGCCTCGCTCCGTTACAGAATAAACGTAGAATTCAGCTCAAACTATTTCACAAAGATTCCTGATTTAAAATCAAGTAACATGCTTATTAATTTAAGACTATACTAGCTTATATATTGCTGACTATATTATTTATTTTAATTGTTATTTTTGTATGTATAAATTCTAATTTCAATATGTTTTATATATGTTATGTAAGCCGTGTTTTGTGCATGTGGTGTACCTGTAATTAATTGTTGAACTTGAATACGTTACTCTAGTTATTAAATCAGAAATGTATATAGTGTAAACAATTGTTGGTTAACCTAAATAAATAAAAAATAAATAAATGTCCGCGGCCTCGCCCGAGTGGAGTTAAGTAACTGTCTCACGGGATCATCCTACAGGCATAAAACTATTATATGTGTTTTAAACTATACGTGAGCCAAAAGTCATCAAATTCCGTTGCGTGTCCATCCTCAACGTTTGCGTTTAAAATTGTAATTAAGAAGTAAGAGTATCTTGAACTTCTTTTACACTAGTTTGACTACTCAAAACCACACGGGAATGTCTATTCATATATTTTACCTTTAACTTAATTGCACCTCACATCCCATTACGCTACACCATCCATTTCTCATTTGCCATTACTTTAACAATTCTGGACCAACTACTAAAAAGGTCGCACTCATAAAATTCCCCGAAATGTGTTTTACGTCCCATTCAATTCCGAGTCAATTCCGAGTATTTACGTGTTCAGAAATACAAAATTACTAATCAAAGGTATCGTTTCGGTAAACGTCAAACGTGGGTAGTTGGACGGATTTAGAATCCGGATATCAGGGGGACTGAAACTTTAGTTTTTTGCCGGCGTTTGGGAACGCAACTGATGGCTAACGGCTGTCGTGGATTTAGCTTGGCTGGAAGAGTTGGGTTCTTGATTTTATAGTTTTTGATATTTATAAAGTGCCTTACTGAAATTCCCTAATATTACTATTGGTTGGTGTTGGTTTAGTTGCTGGTTTGGTTGTTGGTTGGTTAGTTTTGGTATTCTTGATTTATAATAAAATTATTTTTTAATAATAAGCAAGTTTTCTTCTAATTTTAATTAAACATTGTCATCCTGAAAGACTATCTTCTTTGCAACAAATATTTTTTTTATCATATGACTATTTATTTTAACATTTATTAATTTATTTATTATATATCGTATCTTAGTTTTGACTTGTTAATTTAAGTCAATAATGTTTCTAATGTAATTCTGACAATTTAGGTCATAGCAATAATGTATTGTTTGTTTTTTATCTATTTTTGTTTGTATCACCATTAATCTCGATTTTCACATTCTTATCATCCATGTCATGTATTGATTTTCGTTTCTTTGAATTGTGTGTGATGATCTTGTGAATTCTTCTCAGCCATGAGGATTTTGCGAAGACTGGTCTTTGTGGGGGACTGTCTCATATAAGTTTTTAAACTGTCATGGTCATTAACATTATCATTAACACTAGAAACGGGATATTTACCATGTTTACTGTTTGTTTTGAGTTCCCGATATTTTGGCGCTGTTGCAAGCGCTATGATCACGGATAAACTGAAGTAATTGCGGGTGGTTGTAGAAAGAGTGTAGACCAATTTGTCTGCTCATAAGCACCCATCCGTACATGATAAATATCCCGTAGTCATGTAATTTTTGACGTTCAAAAAGTATTGATTAACCGAGTAAAGATCTTGTGTTAAATTTCTAGAAGTTGATTGTTTTAACCGTCATCTTCTTTCAGGAATTAATTATAATTACGTAGTTAACCTTGCATTATTTTTCTTACACGACCAGTTGTAGGTTCTATATTATTTTGTTTTCTTATTTCTAGGAATAATTGGTTGTGTGTGTTCACTTCCAGTTCCCCAAACATCTTCGCCGTCACTCGATAGGGCACTTTTTTCATCCCCTTTATTCTTTTTTAGTCACGCCTCATGTATTAAAGTGTTTAATTTGTTCCTGCGATGGTCCCAAGATAAATGAAGCGGGGTACAAACGTTGATAGTACCTCCTTGTTGTGTGATGGATTATTTTGAGATGCTGTGGAGTTTGACGAGTGATGTGTGGTATAGATTAGTCTGTTTTGGTACTTTTTGGCTGTTCGAGTGATTTATTGAGTTTTTGAGAGGTAGTAGTGGGAATTTTCTAGGAGTTTTAGCAACTTTAGTAACTTTGTTTAACAGAAAATACATGACATAACATCACACCTGTAATCCCCGAAGAGTTAGGCAGAAGTGTACCTAATAGTACACCCACATTTCGCCAGATATTTTTAAATCCCATGTAATAGGGGGCGAGCCTATGGCCATCAACCGGGCCCAAATCCAGAGTATCTGTTGATAATTAAAGAAGAAAGAACAGATACGTTTACCGCGTCAGATATAATCTTCTGCCTAGCCTTTTCCCAACTATGTTGGGGTCGGCTTCCAGTCTAACCGGTTGCAGCTGAATACCAGTACTTTACATGGAGTGACTGCGTATCTGACATCCACCAACCAGTTAATACTGTGTAATACGATACCCCTTGTTAACACTGATAGTCAGACTTTCGGGCCACACTACCTGATTTTTTTAAATATTTTTTTTTTGTCACACTAGACCATTCAAATCTAAATACTACATGAAATTCTAAACTAACGTCACCAGTAGAACAGCAACCAAAATCTGATTTCACATGAAACCTATCCATCAACGTCCAACTGCTAAACAAAGCTAAAAGAACAACGGAATAAAAAACCCTTATGTTCAGGCCGTGGCGGGCAAACCTCGTGAAAAATATATTTGACGGATTCCGCTGAAATATTGGTGTTGATAAATCAAAAGAAATGAAGTTACGCCTTACAGTCAGTTTTGTTTTTTGCTAAAAACAAAACTTTAAACAGACTGAAAGGCGACTAACAAAAGATAATAACAAGACAAATGTGAATTTGGAGGGACGCTCTAGAAGGATATACACTGACCTCATTGGTGACTTTCTACAGAAAGGTCAAATGCCAGTCAGTCAATGACAATCTTCGCAACTGATGTACGTGCATGATGACCAAAGGGCCTAGTGCAAGTTTTTATCCGACTGACCCTGGCGGCGGGTATTGTATTGCGCATGGATGTATGTATGTATATCCGTCCCATTGTGACCTCTTAACTCCTAAACGAATGAACTGATTTGGATAAAATTATACGTCGTTTGATTCATCTCGGTTTCAGGAGGGAGTAGTTGAATTTCAAGACCAGTTGGAGTTTACGCGAACGAATTGGTGTAAAAAGTAAAAAAAAACAAACAAAAAAGTCGTCTGAAAAAACTAAAAAGTGGATAAAATAAGCACATTTTAAATTGAATAAATGTTGGAAGCTATAGCTATTCCAGATTATGTCACTCTTTTTTTTATTTCTTTTTTATTACAAAATGGGCTTGCTCTTGACCTCGATCACGCCTGGTGGAAAGCGATGCATGAGGTCTATGATGAAACGAGCGTGCCCAGAACAGGCCTGTTCACTCTTGTTTTGAAGGCGGACGGGTTAAATGTGGAAGGGAACACAGATGCCGCCGGCAGAGATCTCGCCGTAGGCCTGCTGATCTACGGACGTAAACGAAGCAAAAGGAGTACGTAACGATCGTATCAGGTAGCTTCTTGTTGTTACTGCCAACCCCATTGGAAGAAGGGGAGAGTTTAAGTATAAGTACCTACGCATAGAAAGCTATGTGTTGACAGAAATTAGGCTGAATGTTCAGTCAACATACAATGTGTAAACGGATCCTTCACGAAGCACACAAACTAAGTAGCTCTACACAAAAAATATTGCTGAGAAACGACTTTTTATTTCGGTGTGAAAAATCACGTTTTACGGTAGCCTCGTCCGGCCCATTGTGATTTCAAAATCACAAAACATACTTCACTGCTCCTGCCCATCTAAAATATTGTAAAATTCTAAATTCTGCCCACTGTCCTTCAAAAATCACATATTCAAATTTTGCGCCTAGAATTTGTATTTTCTACTCAGCTGTCGTTTTTGAAGTTTCTTGTGATTGGTTTGGTTATAACCAATAAGTGAACCCTAAATTTATTCGAGTGATAGACAACAGATCAACGTCAGAAGCCATTCACGTGTTAAAGATGGAGTTACGTCGGAGAAGAGGTATGTTTAATCTCTTACTATCATTTAGATCGGTGGCTTTTCTTTATTAAAAATAAACAGGATTAAAGTTAAATAATCAATAATTTGACTTTTGTAACTATTTTTGATTTTCGTTAATAATTGTATTTTTGGTAAACATAAATCATATTATGTGATGCAAAAATCACATCAGGCAGAACTTTTTGGTAAATTGTGATTTTTTCGCAGAATTGGACGATGAAGCCATCGGCAATTTATTAGAAGATTCCGATATTGGGAAATTCATACCTTCCCATGATGATTTCGACGATCCGGAATTCGTACGACCACAAAGCAGTATGAGTTCTACGGCGGAAGAAAGTGATGGACCTGATGTAAGTACATCATTTATGCAAGCTCGCGGAAGGACTAAGCGAGGCACGCGGGGAGTTTCTCGTGGACGGTCAAGAAGAAGGTAGCGTGGGCGTACACGTAACAGCACAGGCAGCAGAATAGACAATATGCCGTCACCTACGGACTGGTCTCAGCAAGAATTTTCCCCTATTCAACGTTTTTTAACAAAACCGTCATACCAGCCCATAAAAAATACTGAGGCTTCGAGAATTTAAATTACAATGTGGAGAAGATTTGTTAGAAATCCTTCAAAGCACAAACAATCGAGAGAGCTCTGATGATAGTGACCTACAGACTAACCAGAACATTCCACGAAGAAGGGGTAAACCAACTATTACTCTTCCAAATAAGAGCCGCCGCACTTCTCAGGCAAAACATATGCCTATATTGGAAGAGAAACAGTCCAGGTGCAGGTCCAGTATCACAGTATTGGTGATACTGGAATTAAACACAATAGATACTCTAGTAAGATAACACTTAGATGAAATGATTTTCCAAGGATCAAATAAATAAAAAAGCAAGACCATTTGCGAAAAATCGGGATCCCCTGAAGAAATTGCTTTGCTGATTTCCATGCCTAACTATTTTTTTAAAAGGATTTGATTTTTTAAAGTTTATTAAAATTAAGAGAAGGTTTTGGTTTATTTTTATATTTTGAGAGGCTGCAATAAAAGTTAGTACATTAATTACTAAATAAAGAGAAGAAAATTCAAGACTGATTAAGAATACATAATAAATAACATAAAAAATTACTCTTGTTTTATTTACCCCATTGTACCCAGTGTCTTTTATGAAGGACAAATAAAATACAGCTGATTTTGGTAATTGTGCCCACTGTACTGTAAAAAGAACAAAAAGTATGATTTTAAAAATAGCGTGAATAGTTTCATTATGATCTATTTGATGCCCTAAAAAAATATAAAAAATTTATATCTTATGTATGACCTTTTTTTTTGTTCTTATTATTCTGGGCAGGAAGCACTTGTAAGACTTTGTACTTTGAAGAGAACAGTGGGCAGAATTACCAAACAGGTTCTAATTTGCTTGGGCAGGACGAGGGTAGGATTCCATGACTTCAATTGGTCTAGAACAAAAAATGTAGTGCAAGTGCCTTTCGGCTTCGCTTTTTACACCCATTATTATTACTGTGTCAGATTGGTCCATCAAACATTTCTTATTTTAAGTTGTTTTCTTAAATAAATACTAAATAAATAATACCATAATTCTCATGGAAAGTTGCTGTTATGGTTTCGCTCAATATCACATTATAATGAAACAAAGCTACAAATATATGACCATAATAATACTTTTACCATCGCGTCGTACCATTTAATTGAATTTTATGAACTTTTTCTGCAAAAAAACCGTCCAAAGTATTAATGAAACATTTAATGTCCGGCTAATAAAAAGACAGTAGGTAATAAATGACTTTTATTTCTATAATTGCTGAGTTCTCCAAATTAGAATTGTTTCAGGATGATAATGCAGAGAGATAAAGAACCTTATGGTTCAGGATTGAGATATTAATTTACAATGACTATATTTTTCGTTAAAAATGGTATAAAAATTAGCATCGTTTGTTTCGAATTCAGAAGGATATCGTTTCTTTTATTCTTGTTATTGTTTTATAATAAATTGGACACTTAAAAATCGAAAAAAATTTAATATTAGACAGAAACGATACCGTAATACAAAGGTCAAGTTAAATTAGCTAGCGAAACCACAAATGTGATAGGTATCAATATAACATAACATCACGCCTGAAACCTCTGAAGGGTTAGGCAGAGGTGTAACCATAAGTACACCCCTATTTAGCCTGTTATGTTTAAGTTTCATGTAATAAGGGCGAGCGTATTGCCATCAACCGGGCACAAGTCGAGACTCCGTGGTTGCTACTGAGTAATTACTGATGGAAACAAACACTTTTGCCGACCTGGGAATCGAACCCCGGACCTGTTCAGCATTCGCGCTTGCGACCACCAAACCAACAAGGCAGTCGGGGTATCAACATCTCTAGTTCTAAACATGTTGTAATAAAAATCTCATATAGGTGCCATTTAGCGTTGACCCTCAAAATTCTCCAAATATTTTTACTTTAATGTGTTTTACTACATAATTTAATTTCACCTTGTATACAGTGATTGTAAGTAGGCAAGCTATTTGGAGACAAAAAACGAAACAAAGCGACTGAGTAAAATTACGGCGCAAAGTATGTCAACTACATAATATAACAATGTCCCACTCAGTCCAAAGCACTCTTAAGATAACAAAACTACTTAAATCAAAAGACCTCAAGAAGATATTTAGTAAATTACTTCCTTCCTTATCCTAATATTAATTACTAGGCCTTGTAAGGCTTAAATAATTATTTTCATTACTTTGATACTAAAAAAGCTTTCGCTTATAAACATTTACTCAGAAATCTCGCTTTAAAGGAATTATCCAAATCTCCGTTGAGTGCTTTGGGTGATTTACTTTCTGATAATTCAGAAAGTTACGATCACTTGGTGATGAGGGAAAACTCTGTAAAATGTTTATCTAAGTTTAGCAAGTATTAAGTCTAGATTGAAAGCTGTAAAAGAGAATGCCCTAAATTGTTTGAGATTATACCTAAGAAGAACTAAGGCTGCGTCGTAACCAAAGTGAGCGTCTCGTGAAATGCGGCGTCGCGTTCATTTTGTTCGGTAAACTCGAACGCGTGGCTTTGCTGTTAGAGGGCGCCATTCGGTTGTCTAAACAAATGAGTGGCACGTCGCAATCGCGTATGCTCACGAATTTATTGGAAGATATAGTACAATATTTTTTGTCAACTGTACTTTGAATTTGCCAGGAATGTGGGACGAGTGGTGACTTTAAAACTCAAGTGGGACGAACGAGGAATTCTTTGGAATGTGGGACAAGATAGTGGGACGACAGAGGCACAAATCGACCGATCGCTAAAGTTAGGTCTAGGGGTAAATTAAAATAAATATAGCCATAAAATAAAACTTTTTTTAGTGTTTTCTGGTCAGTATTATGCTATACTAACTTATGCCCGCGGCTTCGCCCGCATGGAGAATTCGGGAATTGCCCATGGGATCTTACTTCTGGGTTAGTAAATAATCTATGTGCCAGACCACAATTTATCTCTGTGTATTTTTTTTATTATAAAAAACTACTTTTTGTTACTTAAACATAAAAGTTAGAAATATGCTGTCGCTGATTTTTTTGTAGGCATTATCAAGCTCTACAACTTTTCTCTAGAACTCAATCATATATCTCTCATCGTTAAGGCAGCGTTCGTAAGAAACGTTTTCGTTTGACCGTTTTTTCTCCGACTTCCTTTGCAAATCCGACTACCACGAAAAAGTCTATTAATTTTTCGGGTTAATATATATTATAACCTATGACACTCAAAAATAACGTGGCTTTCTATTCGTAAAAGAATTTTCAAAATCGGTTCAGGATATCCAGAGATTACCCCCTACAACCTTACAAACTCACAAACTTTACCTCTTTATAATATAGACTAACATAATGACCATGTTAAGTAAATCATACATCACAGCTAGTTAACAAATTCATTGCTTTCTACATTTACCCCATATGTGAAGACCATGTCGTTGAATTGCTTTTAATTAATTATAATGTTCCACATAACCGTAGGTATTACACGAATGCGTTTAAACGTTTCCTGAAAGCAGTTTTCGACGATACTTTCGCAAAGGAAGTTGGTTTATTAATTCTAATTAAGGTTTTCAATGTCATAGCTACCAGAGCTGATAGAATAATAATAATTAACTAATGCCAACACAAAGTAAATACTAATACTTCTATGATTTATCCGCATGCGTTACTACGCATAACAACAGCATAGAATAGCTTCAACACCTCCGCGTCTCCGTGTTCAATTTAACAACGCTTTCAGGGCGGTATTGGGCCTGCCTCGCTGCTGCAGCACTTCAGATATGTTCGCTTGGGCGCGCACGGACTGCTTCCAAGCGACCATGCGGAAGCGATGCGCGTCCCTTGTGCGCAGGGTGCGTGCCAGCACCAATGCCGTTCTGAGGATGATTGCTGATAGGTTGGACAGTCCTTATGTGCGACACTGCTGTGATAGACAAGTCACATATAGTGTCGCCCGTAAGAGACTAACAAAATTGTAATTAATTATATTTTTTTATTAATTAATTGAAATCTATGTTATTTGCTGTTTTTGTATTTTTTTTTTGCAATATGGGTTACGTACCTGAAATAAATGAATTTGAATTTGAATAGCATAATCAGCATTTATAATGTTCCCACTGCTGAAACACACGGCCTCCTTTCTATGAGAGGGAATGGGCTGTAATTCACCACGCGGGCCCAGTGTGGGTTGGTAGATGTCACATGTCTTCGAGTTTTTGGTTCTAGGACATGTCGGTTTCCTCACGATGTTTTTCTTCACCGTTTTTGAGAGCAGTGGTGATGAAATAAATTACACAAAGTAATGCGCCTGCCTGGGTACGAACCCACGACTTACTGTTCTTAAGTCGGGGCCGCCACCACTGAGTCACCGCTGCTCTCATAACAACTCCTGGGTTCTATTCCCAGGTCGGGCAAAGTGTTATTGTGTTTTTCCATCAGCAATTTCTCAATAGCAGCCACGGAGTTCAGATTTGCACCCGATTGCAATAGGCTCGCCCTCTATTACATAAGACTTTAACATAACTGGCGAAATGTGGGTGCACTATTTCGGTACACCTATACGTATCCTTCCGGGAATTACAGGCTTGACATTATGTTATGTAAGAGAGGGCAAATCTATTTCCATAACAAGTTTTTGGAGAGGCAGTGTGTTTTACCGTGTTATTCGCTACTTTACGATAGTTTCAGAGCCAAAAATATTGTAAAAGTATCCATTCTCTCAAGTTATTATGTAACAAAAAGAATGTTGTATAAAAACTTGGGGCAAACACAGATTTCACTTCACCTTTCCTCAGCTTAAAATTCACCTTTAAAAATATTTCTGCGAAAAGAACAGACTTTTTTTTAGCCATTTTTTCCCTAAAGAGATACAAAAAAATCCGCGGAATTGGCTTCCACCAATCTTTTTTACACCGGCGGACAAAAAAAAACATTTCCTTGGGACGCAACGGTTCGTTAAACAGCAATCGTAATTAATTAGCAGCGGATGCCTTCGTCCAACAGGAGGTCTTGCCACTTTTCGAAAAATATCTCGATGAAAAACATCGGTTTTTGACCCTTTTTTTTGCACGGCAGTTTACTGTATCGTTAGAAAATGTAGTAGGAAAAGTTTACAGTTCTGGTTGTTTTATTAGTTTGTTTGAGTTATGTACGAACCATAACATCACGCTTGGAGTTACTCTGAGGGATCGCGTTCGGAACGAGGTGATTCGACAGAGAACCATGGTTGTCGACATAGCCTGCAGAATAAGTAAGCTGAAGTGGCAATGGGCCGGTCATATTAGCCGCAGGACCGATGACCGTTGGGATAGTAGACGTGTTCTTGAGTAGAGATACCGAATCGGCAAACGTAAGGTGGGACGCCCTCACGTAGAGTGACGATCTTCGCGGGGTGGCTGGTAGCAACTGGATGAGAGTTGCTGAGAATCGAGTTGAATGGCGTGCGATTGAGGAGGCCTATGCCCAGCAGTGGACTGCTAAAGGCTGATGATGATAACATTACGCCTGTAATCACCGAAGGGTTAGGCAGAGGTGTACCTAACAGTACATCTAAATTTAGCCATTAATGTCTAAATTCCATGTAATAGGTGGCGCCTAGATTATGTTTGTTGCGTTGAAATGCAGTTTTGTTAACATATTTAATTCATAAAATTAATTATTATTAAGCATTTATTTCTGATAAAAATCCATAAATTGTTTGTAATTACTTAAAACTATGTTAGTAAAACTCATCTAAAATTAAAAAGTGTTGGCAGTTAAAATTAAAAACAGTGTGCACGCGGGTTCCAAAACCCGTGTACACACTGTTCCAGTACAAGAGGGCAATCAACCCTTTCCATAATGGTGTTTAAGTTACTGCTGGCACTGTCGCACACTCGAAGCATCAGGAAGGCTATCAGTTTGCGTACATTGCGTAATGTCTTGATTGTCTCAGTATCTCATTGTTTTTTTTTCTTAGCCTCCTCTGTCTCACTCCTGGGCAAAGGCCCCCCTCCACTCCTCCCATTTCTCGCAAAACATCCAATTAGGGAAGAAAATATGAATTTATGTCTAAAAGATAAAATGCAACATTTATATATTTCTTTATTACTCTAAAATCTTTACTACAAACTTGGATGAATAATATATGTTCATATCAAAATATGCTTTTAAACATGAAATATTAAATTCATGAAAGTTCAATGTTCAACATTTAGGTATCATTGAGTAACTCACAACATAAAGTAATGTTTTGATTTTCATTGACATAGAAACCTGCTGGAAAAGACGTTTAATAAAACAGACCTACCTACCAATATTTTGATACCGAAACTACCCTGAAAACACATAGGAACCCGGAAAGGTTTTACAAATTTATCGTGCCCAAGGGGATTTGAACCGTAAGCTACATTAATATAATGAACAAATGCGGTCAACCCGTAACTTTGCCTAATAGATTTAAACGTAACAGTTTTCGTTCAACTGTGATAATCGTTGTGAAGGTCAACGTATATTGTTTGGTATCGATTTAATTCGATTGTATCGGGGTTACTGTAATTGTCTTTGGAAATGTGTGTATGTTGACTTTGGAACTTTAAATCCTGACATTAGACATTACTGGGCCGTTTTATATGAGTACTTATTGAGATAAATGGGAACATTATAAGTAGGTATCTGCTGATAGTTAAAGAAGAAAGAACAAATACGTTTCCCGCGTCAGATATCATCTTCTGCCTTCATATATATCATCTTTCTGCTTCCAGTCTAACCGGATCCAGCGGAATACCAGTATTTTACATGGAGCGACTGCCTATCTGACCTCCACAACCCAGTTAGTACTGGGTAATACGATACCCTTGGTAAGACTGGTTGTCAGACTTTTGGGCCACTGACGACCTATCACTGTCAAAGATCCACAAATGTCGGCCGGGACCAACGGCTTAACGTACTTTCCGAGGCACGGAGGAAAGTGAGTATGTAATGGGTGGTTACCCATCAACCGACCGACCTAGGCAAGCGCGGCTTATCCTGAAAATCGACCCACGCAGCTGTTATTATTTAGTCACGAGCTCCTCCTTCACGCATTAGATAAACCTACGTACAGAATTTAATGTTTGCTCATCACAGAAACTGATGTACGCTACCGAAAGTACCAAACTCGTCGCCATGTTTTGGGATGAATCAATTTAGATTGCCATCAACACACTCAGAAGAAGAGTCCATATCCTTACTATAATATTATAAATGCGAAAGTTAGTTTGTTTGTTACTTTTTCACGCCAAAGCCACTGAACCGATTATCCTGAAATTTTGCATACACGTTGTATACAAAAACGGACAGAAAGTAAGATAAGTTAAGATAATAGTTATTTATCTACTAAGGTTGCTAGTAAATTATTGATTTGACAGGCTTCATAAAGCTTAAACTTTATTAAAGACTAGCTGTGCCCGGCATGCGTTGTAATGCACCTTTTCCTACCTACCTACTACCCATAAAAACCTTCTTCTGATAATAACAAACACAACAAAAAAAGAGTTATCGAAATCGGTCCAGCCGCTCACGCATGCCGTGACCAAGGGAAATAGGAATTCATTTCAAAAACAAAAATTTTATTATACACCGTGACTTTGTGAAAGGTGGTACACTCAATGTATCCGACATAAGATACCACTCGGTGCGATGTTTTTTTTACCGTTAATTAAAAATAAGTAATACATTAGAATTATGAAACACGTGTCAAACGGTAGAACATACCTACCTAGCGTACGAGTCGAGTAGATCATCGTTTGCAACAGGGTGTTTAACTACGTCATGAGTCATAAAAACGAGGATTTTTTTTATTTTTAAAATTATTCAAATCTCGTAAATAAATATTTTGTATTTTATGAATGTTCAGTAGTCATTGGACATATGAAGTGGTGTGCCGTTGTAAGACGACTAAACAGTTACGGTGTATAGAATCCACTTGTAATGACTGTAATTAAGCCGTTTAGAAGTTATGGTGGAATAAAGAAACTCACAAACATACATACATACATGAACCCTGAAAACATAACACTCCTTTTTTTGGGCAGTCGTGTAAAAATGAATGCCCATTTTCTCTAATATTAAATAAACTTTGTTGGTCTTTCTACGCGAAATCAAATAGCGAGCATTCATATTATAAGCAACTGTCGCCGCTGTGTTACGGGCATGAGAAAACTAACTTAAGATAATCTTCAGAAGGTTTCTCACATAACCATACGTTCAAATTAAGCAGTCTGTAGACGGCCCCGTCCTCTGGGTGACATTATATTACGCATAATATAACGCAAATAAATCATGTTTATCTAAGGCCGGATTGCTCTGTGGGGAGTACGTTGGCGTAAAACCAATACAGACCGATCTGTTCTAACATTTTTGGCGATTGCTTTGAAATATCACACTGTTATTACAGGAAAAGAATCTCTTTTTTGTCCCTATAAATGACTATAGATGATAAGACACACGCCCAGGTGAGTATATAGGTGTGTATTACAAATTTTTCATTTGCAAAACTGTCAAACTTGTTTACAAACTGTCATCCCCTATTTTACCCCATTAGGGGTTGAATTCCCAAAAATCCTTCCCTTGTGAGACTTTTGAGACAACATTAAAATACCAAGATACAGGTTTCTTACAAAAATTCAGCTTATTCCGTTTCATTTCGAGGTTATACCCTCAGATGATTGGACTAATAAGTATCTGTCAAAACAATAGTAAAATAGTAGATTATACAACAACTGAAAAAAGGGAATTTAATTCGAGGGACTAACTAAGTTGGATCCCGAGAGCAACGAAGGATTCTAGACTAGAATCCCGAGCGTAGCAAGGGATTCTAGAGCGGAGCGAGGGATGCAAGAACAGAGATTAATGTTTTTTTCACGAGTTGTGTATTCTACTTTTTACCATTGACTGATAGATAATAAATAGGAGTATAGTATTTATATTTTTCGTAGGTTAATAATGCCAGCCAGTCGGGTCGATCTTCAAGGTTAAGCCGCGCTTACTAAGGTCGGTCTGTAGATGGTTGACCATTAATTCGTTACATACATCCGTTGGACCCGGCAGTCATTTGCAGTTCTTTGACAGTCGTTACAGGAAGTCAGTGCCCGAAAGCTTGACAACCAGTCTTAACAAGGGGTACCGAATTACCCACCCAGTACTGATTAGGTTGTGAAGGTCAGATAGGCAGTCGCTCCATGTAAAATACTGATATTCAACTGCACTCGATTAGACTGGAACCGACCCCAATAAAGTTGGGATTGATTTAATACATTTTAATAAATAATTTTAAATAATCGTCAATAAGAGCACAAAAGATTAAATATATACATTAATTTATAGTGAAATTAGAACAAATTTCGAAATTCAGTGTTATATTCTTGTGTTACGTTTTATTTATTTTTTTATGTTTAATTCGTTCTTGTTCCAAATTCCAAATGTTTTTATTCACTTAGTGAGTAAAAGAGGGTTTTGTTCACTGTTATCGATGAATCAAATGCCCTTTTTCGAGTGACAATGGTAAAAATACTATTTTTATACGTGATGGCAACTTTGAAACACTTTTTCTTTCATTTTATAGAAAAGCAATCCACCAACAATTCCGAATGACCCTACAAAACACACCTCCTGTCTACCCTAATTATTTCATCTACAATATGAAGTCTTTATCAAACGCCACACAAACGACCTTGGTCCTAAACAAACATTTGAGGGTCCAAGTTCACCTTGCTACCGTGCAGGTCAATAGAGTTCACCCTCGGGTTATTTATTAAACAACTCAACGTAAACACTAATTTGAACGTACTACTATGGCCTTGATTTATTTAATGTCTGAAAACTTATTGGGCTAGATTTCTTCTGGGAGACTGTTACATAATAAAACAAGTCATGCAGTCACACACTCATGAAATTACTGACATACATTGACCTCGTTGGTGTAGAGGTCGCAAGAACGACTGCTGAGCATGAGATCCTGGGTTCGGTCCAAGTATGGCAAAGTGTTATTGGGTTTTCCATCAGGAATTTCTTAGGAGCGGCCAAGGAGTTTGGATTTGTGCCCGGTTAATAACAATAGGCTCACCCCCTATTACATGGGACTTAAACCTAACTGGCGAAACGTGGATGTACTATTAGGTACACGTCTTGCTAACTCTTCGAGGATAACAGACGTGACTTTTAACTACTTTGACCAAATGAACAAAAAAAGTAGTATTCGGCAGCCAGTGCATGTATGGCCAGATTTTATGAAAGTGGATGAATCAAAAAGTGTGTGTTAGGATTGTACCAGGAAGCGGTCTGTTGTTTCTGACAGGTCCAATGCGGAAAAGATGTGAATTTAAGTATATACTAGCTGTTCTCAGCTACTTTGCTGGCGTGGAAATTTTGAAGAGATGAGAAAAAAAATCCTATGTGCTGTTCCAGACTATAATCTATCTATATCTTTACCAAATTTAATCCATATCCGTTCAGCCGATCTGGCGTGATTGAGTAACAAACAATTTATGAATGCGAAAGTTTGAATGGATGGGTCCATTCAAACTTTCGCATTTATTAATTTAAGTATAGATGTAGTAAACTGTTTGTTTAGTAGGGATGATGACAGTGCATCATCACCAGTCATTTCGATATCCCCCTGTCCCATGTCATTGCCATCTTCTACATCTCTATCGGCGATTATAATAATTTCAACATTCGTTGTTTCAGTGTCCCGCTCCCTTTTCTTATTACTTCATATTCCACTCAATCCATCCATCGTTTCTTTGATTTCTTCCTTACGCACGCCGCTACCGGTTCAATGTTTAAAATAATCATGAATTAATCATAAATATTGTAATAATCATCTCATACCGTGTATTAACGATACTACTCGTACTATTAACTTTCAAGAAAACATCATCCTGATTGAATCCCTTAAACTTAAGGCCATCGCAATAAACTCTTTTTTTATTTTCAATTTCCTGTTTTGTCGAAGACGCAATTGGAAAAGGAATTACATCGAAACTCCTTCTGTTTTTCTTTCGCTTCAATTCGTTACTTGGTTCCGAGACAGTTAAACGTTTAATAGAAGACGCTCAGCGTCTCTCCTGGCGTATCTATTACAAATCAATG
This sequence comes from Eurois occulta, assembly GCA_950022335.1. Taxonomy (NCBI): domain Eukaryota; kingdom Metazoa; phylum Arthropoda; class Insecta; order Lepidoptera; family Noctuidae; genus Eurois; species Eurois occulta. Next base: position 3,310,877 of record OX465482.1, read on the forward strand.
TCGGTTTGTGTTCACAATTGTTTTTTTTTTGTTTACCTCAGGTTGATCGACCATTGTTGCTATTGGCACGATCAAAAAGAGGTCTATATACCTAGCAGTGGATGTAACGAACTGTGGATGATGCTGATGGTTTTGGTTCGCGATGCTACTCAGAAGTAACGTGTCGCAAACTCAAAATAATCACCAATCATGAGTAGCCAGAATTTCACAAGCACTAGTCTTTTAATCTTGGTCCGTATATATTAACTAATTTGTGATTGGATGTGTCGTGTACAGACTAAGTACGAATATTCTGTGATTTGAGTTGGTTTTTGAACGTTACTTGTAATATCATTTTTACCTTTTGAAACACAGGATAGCGAAATGCAAGTTTCTTGATTGTAGATCTTTATTGTTTAAATTATAATCGAACAGAGTTTCGGCTTAGGCTAGGTTCTAGATCAGAATAATCATCCAAAATGCGCTGCGCGACCTATTTATAAGTTTAACCCCACTCTAAATCGAGGAGGGGATCGCCGCTCGGTAACGCCCATCGCGTTAGGTTGACAAGCGCATGTGACGTGCTAGTCAATTGACTTTCTCTTTGCTGTGGCTGCCGTGGCGTACTTGGTTGTCATGGCTATGGCTTTGGCTGAGGCTGTGGCTGTGGCTTTGGCTGCACCAAGACGACACGGCATGGCATGGCTTTGGCATGGCTGGCAATCAGGTGACCGTTACAGTCGGCCATCCTGAAACAATTGCTCCCGCAATGGGAAAAGGGAACACAATTAGCTTTCCAGTAAATCAATTAGGTCCTCTGTCTCTAACTGCTCATCAGAGCTGCTGGCACTGTCAGATACAGGAGCTACGCTTTGATAGGGTCGCAAGGAGTCAGCAGATACTAAACCTATGAAGTTCTTATATCCTCTCAAACCTTTTATACTCCTGATCCTGTATCTGTCCTTACCAACAACTTTTGTGACAATATACGGCCCTGAATAGAGATCATCTAGTTTAGTACTGACTTTAGCCGCGCTACTTGTAGGAGCCTGTTTCCAAAGTACTAAATCACCTTTCTTATATGTGTGACATGGCTTACGACGCTTATCAAAATGGTGTTTCATTTTAGCGCTAGCTTTTTCAATGCGCTGCCCGGCCTTGGTGCGTTTCACGTGAGTCGTTTCGACTACCCGCCCCGGAATAGAAACATCACATGCCGGCCTACTACTCCGTGAAAACATCAAGTCGTAAGGTTTATATCCGGTTGTGTCGTTTAAAGTGTTGTTTATACCCCAGATTACGTCAGGTAAATTATTAGACCAATTGTTCGCGGCTTCACTAGGGTCGGTAGCTCGTAACGCGTTCAAAATGGTTCTGTTGGTACGTTCAACTTGGCCGTTAGCTCGAGGACAAGCTATAGCAGTTAAAGTATGCTTGAACTGTTTGTCTGTAGCAAACTTCTTAAAATATCTACTAGTAAAGGCTTTTCCGTGATCCGACACTACTCTATCCGGGTATCCAAACAAAGCGAAAATTCGTTTTAATAATCTGACCGTCTCGATTGAGTTTACTGTCCGAGTTGGTTCCGCAATTACAAACTTTGTAAATGCATCGGTTATCACTAGCATGTACACATAGCCTTTCTTCGTCTTACAGAACGGTCCTAAGTGATCGACATGTACTGTTCTGAACGGTTCAGTTGGTTTGGGAATAGGATGCAACATACCCTCCTTTTTACCATGCTCCCCTTTTCCGTAAGCGCAATGTAAACACGCCGCAACATATTTCTGAATAAACCGCGTCATTCTCGGAAACCAGTAGTCATTTTTAATAAGCTCGATGCAGCGCTTGAACCCTACATGACCTATTTCATCATGGTGCATTTGAACAATTTTCCACCTAGCTGGTCCCGGCACTACAAGACGATTACCGCACAGAGTTTTCCGGTATAACCTATCATCTATCAGTACGAAATCCTTTGTTAAGTCGCGCTCTGCTGAACCAGATTTTAATCGATCAAGTATGTTTTTGACTTTATCATCTTGATACTGAACTGTAAAGAACCAATCAGATACTTCTAGGCGATTAACATTAAGCGCGTCAACAGGATTTCGACTCAGTGCATCGACATGTCTCATGCGCTCACCCGGCCGGTATTCTACACTTATATCGTAATCTTGAATCATCAACCACCATCTGGCTATCCGCGGGATAATGTCACGTTTTGTCAAAGTGGAACGCACCGCGGTACAATCCGTAACAATTTTTACATGTTTACCAATTACATAAACTCGGAATTTTTTTAAAGATTCTACAACCGCTAGTGTTTCGAGTTCGTAGCTGTGATATATGCTTTCTTGTTTAGAAGTTACACGACTGAAATACATTACCGGTCTTAAAGTACCATCAATTTGTTTTTGAAATAATATACCCGCTATGCCTAACTTACAAGCGTCCGTATGTATTTCTATTTCTAGCTCGGGGTCGTATATCGCTAACACCGGTTTGGAGCACAAACACTTTTTTAATTCGTTAAAACTCTCCGATTGTTCACTTCCCCAATCCCATGCAACGTTTTTCTTTGTTAAATTTGTTAGGGCACGAGCAGTTTGGGCAAATTTATGAATAAACTTACGGAAATAGCTACATAACCCGATAAACTGTCGAACTTCGTGTACATTTTTGGGCACCGGAAACTGTGACACTGCGATTAATTTTGACTCTGCCGGTTGCACTCCACTTTCGGAAATTTCATGTCCTAAATACGTTACTCGAGTTTCTAAAAACGTACACTTTTTCATATTTAATTTCAGATTCTCGGTTTCGAATTTATTTAACACAACCTCTAACATGTCAAGACCAGATTTAACGTCGACTGAGGGTACTAATATGTCATCTAGAAAAGCTAAAATCTCGCATGAATCGCTACTACCGCCATTTTTGGAAAAATGAATGGAATTTACTATTTTGTTAATTAAACGCATGAAAACTGACGGAGAATTAGCTAAACCGAATGGAACACGGACATATTCAAATTGACCGGCCTGACAAATAAATGCACTTTTATGAGTATCTTCGGGTTTTAGCGCCAATTGATGGTAACCTTGAGACATATCTAAGCACGTAAAATATTTTTTACCGGCTAACTTAGAAATATGATCTTCAATATTAGGTAACGGATATCTGTCTTTAACGGTTATGGCGTTAAGTGCGCGATAATCTATGCACAGTCTGCTATCCCCGTTCTTTTTTTTTACTAATATCACTGGAGAAGCATAGTTGGACTCTGATTCTTTAATAATACCGGCTTCTAATAATTCAGAGACTTTAGATTTTACTATTTCTTGTTCACAGTGCGATAGTCTATATGGTTGTCGATAAACGGGCTTATCGGTAGTCAAAGTAATTGGCATTTGAATTAAATTTGTGCAGCCGAGATCTTTAGTGCTGTCTGCGAAACTTTGTTTGAATCTAATTAGCAATTTGATTAAATCTTTACGTTCCATTTCACTCAAATTGCCTATTTTTATGTCGTCTAACAAAACTCCACCGATGCTCAGATTTGAATCTTTATCCACAGACAAAACAAGCATATTTTCCGGCACAGTTAATTTAGGCAAATCACATGAAATAGGCAAATCAGAAGGCTTTAAAGGCAAATATGGCTTGGCTTGGCTAACCTGACTTATGGTGGGTGATGTGTCGCAGCTCTCGGCGCGTGTGAGGACCTGGCCAGACTCTCACACGATATCCTCAGCCCCAGTGTTGATGACCTTGATGTGTCCGCTCTCGCCTCGAAGGAGAGTGGCGGGCAGGGAGTAGGAGAGTCCTTGAAGCTCGTAGTGGCGTGCAGCGGTACAGATATCGTTGTTCTGGCGGTTGCCCACTATCAGGACCTTGATGATGGAAGCTCCTGGTGGCAATGTTTCTCGCATAGCCGTTACAATCTTGAACTTGTGAAGCTCTTCAACCACATCTTCCTTTGGCATGGAGTCAGATTCGCGCGTCAGTGTGGCTGTTCCGTTGCTTACGACGAGTGCAATGTCGCTGGCATTGATGACAGGTTGACCGATGAGTAAATGAATGTCACCCATCTCGATGTCTGTCAGATACGCGTCGCAAATAACTTGAATACCGTCTATTTCCAGATTAAATTTTACTTCTCCACGGGACGTAATTAACCCGCCGGCAAAGCCTTTTAGGATCGTACTCGTAGGTATGACGTCGAGAGATAATAATTTGGAGATCCGACTGGTCATGACGTTCACCTGGCTTCCGGTATCGATGTAGGTCTTCACGTGGACTCCGTTGATCTTGGCTATTTTCTTGTAGGTGTCATTGTAGTTTTGGATCATCTTAATGTCCCTGACGCTGTTGTTCACATCCAACGTAGATTTTTGCAGGGTGGTTGCAGATGAATTATTGCAGCGGGTAGCGATGTGGCCTTGCTTACCACATTTAAAGCACACACGTTGATCGGGAAGGGTACAATTTCGCAACATGTGACCAGTCCTCTTACAGCGTGGGCACGGATCATTCTCCGTAAAAATCTTCTTTTCGGAAGGCATTGGGCGAGGATCCTTACTCTGTAGGCGAATTTCTGGTGCGGGGCCGCGGTAGTCGTCGAGGGCACAGAGAAATGCTTCATATAGTTCATCAGGGCGTTCACATTGGAAAGCACGTGCATTTGGTTGCAAAGATGAGGGTAGGCCTCGAATGATGCACGAGACACTGGCGCTGTCTGATAGCTTACAACGGAAGCACATGGATACTTTATCTTGATAGTACTTGGTCATTGTTTCATTAGTCATCTTCCGTCTTTGCATCATCTCGTCTAATAATGCACTGTAGTCCCGATGTTTTGGAAAAGCACGCAGCAGCATCTGTTTCCACTCGTTCCACGAGTAATTATACTCGTCGAGTCGGTTGTACCATTTGCGAGCTTGTCCCCGTAGTTTGTCTTGCAGATGGAATGCCTTTATCTCATCGCTCCAACGATGTATGTCGCCGAGTTGGTCGATTTTTCTTAACCATACTGATACTGTGCAATCTTCACCATCCGGGTCGAATTCAGGAATGAGGGACGCAGCACGATGATTTTTGGATGTACCGATGTCTGAATCCAGTTCGCGGACGGCCTTGTCGACCTCATTTTGCAGGAGGTGTTTCAGAATTTTTCTAGCGGGCGGTGGTGTAGAATCGCCGTCTTCATTTTGCTCGGTGTCGCTCGAGGGGTCCCATCCGGGTGGACGCACCCCACGTCCATGAAGTTCACGGCTTTCTTCACGGCGATTTCGCTTCATCCCACTTATGAGTGAAACACAGGATAGCGAAATGCAAGTTTCTTGATTGTAGATCTTTATTGTTTAAATTATAATCGAACAGAGTTTCGGCTTAGGCTAGGTTCTAGATCAGAATAATCATCCAAAATGCGCTGCGCGACCTATTTATAAGTTTAACCCCACTCTAAATCGAGGAGGGGATCGCCGCTCGGTAACGCCCATCGCGTTAGGTTGACAAGCGCATGTGACGTGCTAGTCAATTGACTTTCTCTTTGCTGTGGCTGCCGTGGCGTACTTGGTTGTCATGGCTATGGCTTTGGCTGAGGCTGTGGCTGTGGCTTTGGCTGCACCAAGACGACACGGCATGGCATGGCTTTGGCATGGCTGGCAATCAGGTGACCGTTACACTTTATTTTTTTTTAATTACTTGAAACAACATTTCATAATTTTTGTTTAGCTTTTTTTTTCAATTCAAGAATACTACTTTAGATTAGATAGTAAAATGTTGGCCAAAGGAAATCCAATTACCTACTTTCAATAACATTCAGTAGCACAATATAAGGGTTGTACAAACCAGGGGTTTACCGTTGAAATATATAAAAGGGTACAAGAAAAAATCCAGTAGAAACCTCAAAAGGTGGCCATGAATTACGTATTCACGACGTAAAACTCACTTCACGAAATAACGGACAGCATTATGGTTGGTTCAAGTTATGAGGGTTAGGAGTAACGTGCATTTATTTTGGTAAAATGTAGGAACTATTTGCATTTATAACTCAAGGAAAACTTACTGTTGCTTGTATTAAATGCAATAACAAACACACTCAAAATGATTGAAAAGTAGCAGCAGGTATAATTTTGGTGTATGCTATGTTTTCTTTTCTACCTTTCTTTTGCACCTACCCTGGTCTTTGCTAGCTTCGTTACCATATGCGCAAATTTTTAGGAATTATAATTCAATCATCAAGTTTCGACCCAAAATATGCTTCCAAAAATACTCTGTTTAATTTTATTTCAAAATTACTTAGTAAATCTGTCATGTGTTGCAATTGTACAGACGCTTTATTGTTCGAAAAGTTTCCTGGTACAGAATTGTCAGGATCATCCAATTAATCCCGCTCAAGTCTCCTAACTTTAACATCACCAACGTGCCTCAACAACCCGAGACAGATTTCAATTTAGAGTGTACATGTTTCTTACTCGCCCCTAATTTCTCGCACGATTGCATTCCAAACGGGACGTACCGTTCCCGCGTGTTTTATATTTGAATATTATTGCGACTGAATCGAACATGGTGGTTGTATGGGGAGGTTTATTGAAAAGAGTACGTTTTTGGCGTACTTAGATGACTTTCTGGTTTACGCTGCGGATGAAGTTTTTGTGTCGCGATTGAATTGTTTCGATTCCTGTTTATGTTGGAAACATTTTTTGTTGTGAAAGCCATGAGCATGAAGAAGTATTCGCAACTGTGTGTGGGAATATTAGTTTTCATGGTGCTTGCAACAGCGCCGAAATATCGGGAACTCAAAACAAACAGTGGACAAGGTAAATATCCCGTTTCTAGTAATTATAATGCGTGTGTGAATGACCTAACGTGTGATGCTATATTATATAATTACAGTCCACCTGACCGTTTTCGGTCATGGCGGCCAATCCTTGCGGAGATTAGCCATCGGCGCGGAAGATATTATGGTTCACAAATGTGAGCAGGCACAGGTGCACTTTCTGTTCCTTTACTCTCATAGTCCGATACGGCTTAACGTGCGCACCGAGGCACGGGGGTATCATACCGTCAACTTGCAAACTCCGGGCTACTACTGGAAAATTTCTAATGGAAAAACTCAATAACACTTTTTGCCCGATCGAATCGAACCCAGGACCCCACGCTCAACAGTCGCGCTTGCGACCACGAGACGAATGGGGCAGTGATGTTAGAATGTAGACGAAGCAAAAGGAGTGGGTAAGAATCGTAGAAGGTGGTGTTCTGTAGGTTCTGCCTAAGCACATGAGAAAAAATTGTGAGTTTATGGATGAATAAGTTGAGTTTTTGCTTAGAAAGTAATGCTGCTGTTAAATTTAGGTGACGAGAATGAATAGTGATATTATAGGTAATTATGTAAAAACAACAGTCGCTGCTGTTAAACCCTGGAGACCATTAATAACATTATATCTGTGAGCTAATTATTTTATAAAATTAAAATGAGCTCTTGAGTCTAATTACATTAAAGTACAATAACAGAGCCTATTTTCTTTTATTATACCTACTTCATGGGTCCTTCAGAGTTTTACATTTGTCTGTATAAAAAATTTCTTCACAACAGTTTCTACTTTAATTTCTGTAATTAATTAGTCTAATTTAAACAGTATTCATAGTAGATTTTGTTCACAGGTATGTTTTCTTGGCTAGAGAGACAAGTAATACATAATGAACATCATGTTTTTGTTGTTTTTTACGTTTTTTTTTCTAGTCTATTACCCCTTATGCTTCGACGAGTTCCCGGGAAACCACATTATTTTCAAAAGATGTACACGATTGTGGTTTTTCGTGGAAAACTAATTTATTTTCTTTACATGTTTAGCCAGTTCAGTGGCATTCCATTGAATGTTTATTTCTTTCATGTATTTTATAGAAAGGCCTCGTATTCAACAAGAAATACAAAATTTTGCTCCATGAAGATCACCGCTGTGAGGGGTTATGCCACGCAGTGCTACGAATCTTCACGGACGGATCCAAAACAGGAACTGTTACTGGAGCTGGAATGTTCTCGGAGGATCTTAACATCCTCATAGCCACACCATTGGCCCCTACACAGTTTTTCAGGCAGAATGCATGGTCGATTTTCCCACCCGTACGCAAAATACTGGCTTGGAAAGAAAGTAAGTAAAAGTAATTATTGGACTCACACAGGACAAGCAATAAAAAAATACATGAAAAAAAAAACATAAACGAAAATTCAAAAACTACATCATACAATTAAGCTAATTGTAGGTCCTATACGAAGCCTTAAGGCCCCCCTGTCTCAGCATGGTACTGCAACATGGAGTTGCGGAAATCAGCCTGTTATAGAATACAATGGCCTCCCACAAGGTGTAGAGACCTGTGGATGACCTTGTGTAGGTCGCAGGAATCTTCTGGATGCGAGAAACACATGAACAATCGATGCGGTGACGTTTGAGAATCCTTATGTCCAACAGTAGAAATCTCCTTGGCTTTTTTGGCTGAATCGATAACTTCATAATATATTCTTATTCCTGAAGTTATCATGTCAGCATTTTAGGTTTCCCTAAGGGAAACGTAGTTGCTATACTGCATTCTCTGCCAGTTTACCACAGGGGTTTAAATATAACATTAAACAAATATGTACCATAATACAAAACTGTTGCTCTATTTCTAAGTTTTGCTACCTGAATATTTTAGTCAACTTTTACGACGTCCAAAGGAAGACAGGGGATGACAGGTGGCCTATTTTCAGTCTGGATAACCAAAGCCGCCCTTCCCTTTTGTTGCAAGCTCAGAATGGCCCAGTATTTGCTACCTTTTTACCGACTATACATTTTTCATGTTTTTTCTCAAGGAATATCCTTATCACTTTCACTTACCATTGTCACCTGTCGTCTGAACTACTGGAAATGTAAGCGTCTATAAATTGTGACCTTTTTCTTTCTATTGTATACGATGCCTACTGACTTTTATAACTATTATTAAAGTTTACCAATATTTTTAGTGTGAACTAGTGCAGTTTTTTTTCCCGATGGGAAATCATCAAATGACCCCTCCCGCTCTGGGCGGAGCGGAAGAGGAGTGTCAGACTTGTACTGACTAAAACCCATCCATGTTCCTTCTTTTGCCCTTTGTATTCCAGGGCCACGGTATCTCTTTCGAACAGTCCCGCAGCCAACTCGTTCAGACCTATCGTTTAATTCAGACAGTGCCTCAGATAGCTGCGCGGTGCGGGTGGGATGTTGACGTCTATCCGGAGGCGAATGAATGAGCTCTGCACGTGTCTGCACTCCTCCTGCATCGAGCAGCAACCTCAAGTATGTGTTATTGTACAATACTACTTGGGCGTTTGCCCGAATGCGATTGGTTCTGGTATTCGAACAAACGACCAATAGTGTGACAAAGAAAGGGGTCAGGGGTCGAGTTGCGTACCTTTTCTACTCCGCCTCTGTAGTGCGATACCGTGTGATAATATTATAGAATGTGGGCGAATCCGCGGGCTTAAGCTAGTTGTCAATAATTTAGTCACAGACGTACCATTTTCTGTCACGGACCTTTATCAAATGTCAATTTAGTTTGTAGACAGAGAAGTTAGTGGAACTTCTATTTATTAATGTATAAAGGACATTTCATTCATATGGCAATATTGTTCGCTGTTCATTTATTTATCTATAATTGTATCTAGAAATGTTATTATAGAATAGTCTTACTACGCTTAGCTTGATTTTTGGTAGAGAGTGGTCTTCTTGTTCAATACCTACATTGCTGTCAGTATGTAATCCCATTGTAGCTAGATTATCTTTCTCACTTTCATCGCTGCTCCATGGTCTTATAGACATTTTTTGTTAACAAACATCTCAGTTTTCACTTCGTTCTAAGTCATGTCATCTTTTACTCTAAATCCCCAAATATTATCACAATCCAACTACACGACTATTCTTACTGTGTATACCTTTTCAATCATATTTCTAACAACAATAATGATCTGTTTTATAGTTAAATGCGAAAACAAAAACCGACTCGTCTGGTGAAATAGGAACAGTACACGTATTCCTAAATCAAAAATCCCAGATAAATCCAAACCAGCTTATAAATTATCATGTAAAAGCTCAACACTAATTATTATGTACATTTTATTCAGCATAATTTGCTATTCAGTATTATCGTCGAATCGTCTTGGCCAAGGGAAATTGACGATCATTTATATTCAAAGGATGAGCCAATCAAGCGAACCCCATTTAATTTGGCCGAAGCAAATTATCGAAATTTCTCACAAAGACAGATTTACACACAATTAGTTCGAAAGCTTGCCAACTAGTTATTGTTAAGATATTTTGATAGTCAACCAAACAGTTTGAGATTGAGGTTCAAAATAATTGAGTGCTTGAGAATGGATGATTGGACGGGAATTGTATTTAATGGTGGAATCTTTGTTGATGGGACGTCTTTACTGCTAAATATATCGAACGAGATTTAAAGGTTGTTTGGATTCACGGAAGTATGTTTTTGTTAATAATAAGAAACCCTGCTTTTCTCTTTAACTCCACTTTTGTCCTTAATTACAAGGAAGATGAAAATAATGTTTTATAAACAAAAAGTGACATAACAGTCTTAACGTTAAACTTCACGTTATGTCTACAAAGACATACAAAATTTGACAAGATTAAAATGAAACTCCTAATTATGTTTATGAAAAACACAGGTTCTAATAAACACGAAAACATGTAAAACTTATAACTACCTTAAAACTAATTAACTTATACATATTAACTTAATATTAAACATCATCATAATTCTCCCCAATTATATCCCAATTCATTTGGGGTCGGCGCAGCATGTCTTCTTCTTCCATACTTCACTATTACTCGTCATCTCATCAGACACCTCTTTTCTTGTTATATCATCCTTCCATCATGTCTTTGATCTTCCTCTACTCTTGAACTCACTACTAAACACGCTTAAAAAAGAAACAAAAGGGAATACCAGCTTCAGAAAATAAATGAAGAGAAACCGTTCCAATGAGAATCATTTGTAGCTACCGGAGCATTTCAATTCTCACCTACAACATTCAACAAAGTATAACTTAAATAACAAAGTTACTGATACGCCATCTCACGTAACAATGTACAGTTTGCACAACTTAGAGGTTGCATCGATGTACAACAATCAAAACTAGACAGCTTCGACACAAGCACTATTGTAACTTATTGGAGTTGCCCCAATTTATAGTGTGACACAATGTTTGAGATGAAATTAACATTTTTTTTATTCTCACAAGTCACTTAAATCATTACATACCAAGTTTCCTCTGTGCCTCTGAAAACACGATAAGCCGTTGGTCCCGACTGTCATTTATAGATCTTTGACAGTCGTTACAGGGTAGTCAGTGACCCGAAAGTCTGACGACCAGTCTTATCAAGGGGTATCGTATTACCTAGTACTAACTGGGTTGTGTAGGTCAGATAGGCAGTCGCTCCATGTATTCAGCTGCATCCCGGTTAGACTGGAAGCCGACCCCAACATAGTTGGGAAAAGGCTAGGCAGATGATGATGACAAGAGTCACTTAATGCTCTTAGGTCGTTCAAGGAAACGTCCAAGTCACAATCGTTTCAAGCAAACGAGATTAAAAAAGAGATCTAGCCTGAATTTTCCTAGTTTTATCCAATGGCATTTGGTCCTATCAAATAAAACTGGCAATCCGACTTATTTAACAGACTATAACAAACCACATACATATTTTCTGCATATTTGCTGTTTAATAAAACTGAAAAAGCATGAAACTTGTATTTCCGACTTTTGTTAAATCTAGAAAATGTTGGCGTGACGACCTAGAGGCGTTTGAGAGAGAAAACACGGAGAGAAGAGTGGAAGGCTATGGGGAAGGCCTTTGCCCAGCAGTGGGACATTAGAGGTAGGGTTAAAAAAGGCCCTGGTAAACCTTGCTACTTGCTTTAAGACCACCACAGTGCCCCTAAAATTAACGACATCGCAAATAATATGTTGCACAATTTATTCTACTCTCTTCCTTGGCAATGTAACTTCTAAGCTAAGTCGTACTGTAATAACATAGAAGCCCATACAGCAAGCAACACACGTTTTCTATTTTACTCGGCGGAGTACAATTTTTAAGTCTATGTCAGAGTGATGTGTATAAAGTTGGCACGTGAGCCTTGCGCTAAGAATTTATGTTGCTGTGCACTTTGTGAGGTGAACGGGTATAGGTGAGGCGTATTTTGTTGTAAAAGTATAAGTATGTTGAGAATTCAAGAACACTGGCTTCCAAAGTTACGTCTACATTACGATACGGCATCATAATTTTTGGCAACTCCACGAACATGGAAACAGTATTTAGAGCGCAAAAAAGGTGTGCTAGGGCGATATGTTGTATAAAAACCGGCCAAGTGCGAGTCGGACTCGCGCACGAAGGGTTCCGTACCATTATCTATAAAAATGGCAAAAAATCATATCTGTTGTATGGGAGCCCCCCTTAATATTTTTGTTTTTTTAATTTTTAGTATTTGTTGTTATAGCGGCAATAGTAATACATCATTTGTGTAAATTTCAGCTTTCTAGCTATCACGGTTTATGAGATACAGCCTGGAGACAGACAGACAGACAGACAGACAGCGGAGTCTTAGTAATAGAGTCCCGTTTTACCCTTTGGGTACGGAACCCTAAAAAGCACGGAAAGCTGCAAACCGTTCTTTGCTAATTTCGGTATATTAACTGTACCCCTGCCTATACATAAATATGAGGCTGTATTCTTGAAGACAAACCTCTACTAATTTGACAGCTCGCGACATAGGAATAAAATAAGTAGTAGGCAACACAAAAAAACGGTATTCTATAGAGATCTCCTAGGAATGGCACCACGAATTTATAATAAATTACCAAATGCTTTGTTAAGTCTTAAAGATATAAATGGATTTAAGAAGCAACTCAATAAGCTACTGATAGGTAAGATATACTGCACTATAAATGAATAACTGGTCTGATAGAAAGGAGATGGCCAGTTTTGGGCCAAAGTATGTACAGGAACGATATGTATATTAAAAAAGACTAGATTTTTTACTGATTAAAAATAACATGTAACAATAATAACTTTCTACCGGAATGAGCTAAAAATTATAATTTGAAATATGGTTTTCAATGGAATGTAGTTCTAAAACTAGCTCCGTAAACAAGCTGTCAGGTCATTACGAGTTCGTTCTAAAACTAGTAGTTCTAAAGAAGTTACTAAAAAAACGATATCTATTTTGTTTTAGCATTGGTCATGAACATTATAATCATTTATAAAAGAAAAAAGGACATTTGATGAAATTATTGTTGTTTTAGTAATTATTATTTATTTATTTAACAATAGCATCGTTCAAAATCGTGTATCGGTTGACTGTTTCAAAACGAAAAAATATCGATGTTTGTCAAAATGTCAATGTCACGTCACTCCCGTCAGGTCCCGTCATTCGTTTTCGTACTCGTGCGGATGTGCTTATTATTCGATTTCTGCTATTTTTCTGACGACTTTTGATTGATTTTACGGACTTGGACACCGATTGCTTATCGACTGGATAGTCGTGAATTGCGTGATTTGTGGTATCCCTACTGATCGTAGCAACGCTACTGGAAGTGTGCCTTTACATGATGAAGCAGTTATTTCCATAATAAGGGCAAGGACTGTCGTCAAACAGTGGCAAGGTACCAAAATACCATCACACCTTCAGGACCATTCCTGTATGATATATTAATTGAGTATTAAAAAGAAGATGAATAAAATATTGAGAAAATAACTTGTTTTTATTTTACCTACCTAATTCCTTTTTTGTGCTATGCAATAATATGCTAATAGTAACATACAAATATGTTAACAAACAATTAAATCAATGTGTTTATTTGATTATGGTATTTACAATACATTTTGGCGTTATATAGGTACAATTCTTACCATCTGCCGCATAACCTAACCTAGTGACCCAAAAACTTATTTTCTTCCTAATTCCCATAGAATTTTTAAAAAATCTTTCTGATATGAATATGTTTGTGTTTTATCTATTAAATAATACATAAATGATTACTGTTCATATTTGGCCCAACGATGTATGGATTTCTGGCGATCTCCTTTGTGAGGATATTAATGCATAATTATAATTAAGGTGAATGCTCGAGTCCGTTTAATTTTTATTTGTATTCATAATAAGTGTTGACTGTATTAGATATTTTTTAATTATTATGACATAATATATACTCTGACATTACTTAGTGATTTGATTGGCATTACTTATCAATTTGAATTGTACAAGGTATTCTATATTTTCAATTTATGACATTGTATAACGGATTAATTTGATTTTTATAAAATTGTATAGGGTATTATTTTTGATTTTATGACATTTTGCAAAGTATTAATTTGATTTTATGACATTGTATAAGGTATTAATTCGATTTCATTTTCTCTGCGACACTGTTTATGATATTAATTGGAATTTATGAAATTGTATATTGTATACTAGCTGTTCCCCGCGGTGTCACACGCTGCGCGGCCCCTAAGGGTCGTAGCGTAATGTTATATAGCCTTCCTCGATAAATGGACTATCCAACACAAAAATAATTTTTCAATTCGAACCAGCAGTGCCTGAGATTAGCGCGTTCAAGCAAACAAACAAACTCTTCAGCTTTATAATATTATATAGTATAGATAACTTAAATGATACATTTTGCATACCTGAATTGGACCACAGTGGACTGCGCATTCACTTGACATCTGGAAATGTATATAATGTACTGTGTTGAGCTATAAACATTTGAATTTGAATTTACTTTAACTAAACATCATTACATCACGCCCGTTATTAGAAAGGCTAAGCAGAAGTGTAACCATATTTTGCTAATATGTCATGTCTAGCAAAATTGTTTCATGTAGGTAATATGGGCCAACAGGACACGAAAATAGGGCCGGGCTGCTACTGAGAAATTCTTGAAGCTTTCTTAAAACAAATATTTCAAAATATTAAGCACCATTAACTAATATATCAGCTATTAACATTCATTTTGCCTTTGTTGATAAGACGCTCAAATACGAGATCTTACTAAAGTTTTATTCGTAATGTGAACCTGAATTCCAAAAAAACCTGCAAAACAAGAGCACTTGAAAACGTTAACGTAATATAATTATTAAATATTTTATCCCATTTTCTCGGAAACTGAGTAAAAAGAAAACAGCTACCTAATATACATTTCAACGATAAGGAGATATTATAAGCTTGTTTGTTTAGGAGAAAATTAATTTAACAATCTGTTAGAAGTTTAACCATTTGGAAGGGAAAATCCTCCTTTTGTGATTTCGTAAATTTTTACACAATGTTAAAAGCTTCTTTTCGTTTTGGTTGAAAATTTCAATCCCAACTTTTATTAATATTCATGTTTCTGTTTCCCATTGCGGATTCGTGTAGGCTTACGAAATATTGAAGCTATTTCGTTACTAGATAGCTAGGCTTAACTTTGAGCTTTAGGCCTCGTTTCTCTGACGAATAACTTCCACGCCCACGAAGTTACAGCCATTGTTAAAGCTGCTAGAGTAGAATAAATATAAAAGAATCATCTATCACTATTGTATGAAACTCATTCGTAATATTGTACAATTTTCTAGACTTTACTATTACTACTAACCAACTAACTTTTTGTCTGTTCTACTAATATGTTTTTAAATAGTAATATTTTGTTTGATAAATAGTTTTTTTCATAAAATATGTCGGATACGGTCATTGGTACGGGCTTAAAATAAATCGCAAGTACGCCAGTGGTGACATCACACGACCGAGTTACAAGTCTGCGGTGTGAGTGGTGGGGGCCACTGGGTGCTTTACAGAGCCCTGATCTCTTCAGCTCGAGGCGACAGTAGACTGTCGGTGTCAGATCGCACCGGAGTTTAGACGTCTTGGAACTGTACCCCGATTCATTGTGCCCTGTGTTATTGTGTTAAGTTGTAATGTCAAGTAATTAGTTAGTTTAATAGAAACAGTGTATCGCTCCCAGTGTATTTTCATTGCACGAAACCCATCTGCTGCCCGCATGATGTACGTGCCTTACAGAATAAATCCTGACAACCCGACAAATATATAAGCAGCCTCGTTGGTCTAGTGGTCGCAAGCGCGACTTCTAAGCATGAGGTTCTGGGTTCGATTCCCAAGTCTGGCATAGTGTTATTGGGTTTTTCCAGTAGGAATTTGTCAGTAGCAGTCACGGAGTCTGGATTTGTGCCCGGTTGATAGTTTAAGGTTCGTCCCCTTATTACGAGTCCATTGGAATTAAACAAAACTGACGAAATG
This sequence comes from Eurois occulta, assembly GCA_950022335.1. Lineage (NCBI taxonomy): Eukaryota > Metazoa > Arthropoda > Insecta > Lepidoptera > Noctuidae > Eurois > Eurois occulta. The sequence continues at coordinate 3,327,182 of OX465482.1, forward strand.
TGGGTTGTACCTTGAGATACACCTCTACCTATCCCTTCAGAGATTACAGGCGTGATGTTTATGTTATCTTATGTATGTTATTAAATACCAACAGCTATCAAAATAATAATGTAACGTAACTTCAATTGTCACATTATTATTTAAACTTTAGTTTATTTTTGATCAAATGAATTATTGTTATTTCCGTTATTTAACTTTTTAAAGGAAGTGACCGACATAAGACAAAGAATCGAGCTAAGTTTGACTTCTATTTCTGCAAAAGCAAGGCATTAAAATAAACTCATCAAATCTTATAGCGAACAATAAAACCCCGTTAATCGGATGAATTTCATCACAAATTTTACTGCTGCAACTCCTACAAAATATTACAACACAATAAAAGGCAGCCATTATATTCATATAACATAAACCGACAGAAATAAAGATAATCTATAAGACAATAAAAGAGATATTCCGCTATTCCGGTTCATATCGCTAAATATCCACGGAAAGCGTAAAATAAGAAATTTATTGCCGCCATTTTGAAATTTATAGTCCGCGACTACGAAAGCTGTGTAAATGGCGGGAATAAGAGAAACAAAACGACAAAAACCAATAATTGCTTCCAAGTTTATTTGCTTAAGTATTTTTTTTATTAAAATTTCTTTCAACGAGATTTTAAGTGTTATTTTTTTGGATCTTGACTTTTCTTTTGTTTAGTTTATTGATGTGATATTTTTTTTTATTTATGAAATATTTTTTGTCTCGTTATAATTTTTTATGCCAACTTCGTGGTGTAACTTATTGATTGGCATAGTTATACTTAGAATAAACCTTTTTTGATGACACAAATACAACACAATGTTTTTTTTTGGCTTGAGAGCTCGATAGAGTTTGACAGAATGTTCTTGCTGGAGGAAATGGGAAGCGTTCTCACTGTGAACTAGTGTTTAAAGTTAATTGAGTAAAATGGGAGGTTACAGCTCTTGTCGGAGAAGAGCAGTTTAGAAAGCAAGCTAGAGAAAGCTGCCTCTATGATTATTTAGATTTACTTTCACGAAAAGTGACTACAAACGTCTGATGCGAGAAAGCTCCCACAGAAAGACTGTTTTTCTATGGCTTAGTATTTCGAAGGCAATTTTTGGAACATTGATTTGTGTGCTTCTTCCTTTGGTTAATATGTTAAATGTGAACTTAAATATTGCACAAGCTGGTAAGGCAGTATAACCTTAATGGTTATATTAAACAGGAATGGGTAATATCCTCCAGATGGTACAAGGAGTAAGAACACGGGAACTGGACAATCATTGGCATCTAAAGACACAGGTCGTCTAATTCGCTCTGCGGTCGTGACCGCTGAGCATGATATCCTTGGTTCTATTTCTAGGTAGGGCAAGTGAAGCAAGTGGAGAATCAAGAATTTTTCGGTATGGGTCTAAAACATAATTTTAGTCTTTTTTTTTAGTCTTTGTAATTTTCTGTGCTATTGCACCAACTGTTTTGTCTCTGCATCACCCTAAGGTAGACTTGTAGAAAATGCCCAAGGCATTAAGTCCGCCTTTGTACATTATGTGCACAAAGTTTTAATAAATAAAATAACAGGTGAAAATTGTGAGTCAACTTTTAGGTAACCTGTCGAAGTCTTTGGCGTTTTCCAGCGCGATGTTATGTAACTGTGTCTGAAAAAGAAGATAAGATACAAAACAATGCTTCAGTCAATAAACAAAGAAGTAGAAATGTAAGAGAAAGAATCCAACGCTTTAAAAGCGCAGCAATTTATAAATCTTATCAAAAATGAGACGTTTTTCTCGGCTCACTTGAAATATGTTTTACTAACTCCTGCTCCACTCTAGCTAAGGCACTTAAATCTAGCTCTTAAGCCACTAGACTAAAACGATAACTTAGCTAGAAAGATAATATCTAAAAGTCTTCCTTAAAAACTAGACTGACCGATGGTATTTGATAAGATTAGTTCTATTTTAATGCTTGTGGAATGAGCTCTGCAGCTAGCTCTATTTTAATGCTTTGTAAAAGTCGTTTATTTCTTTCTGCGGTAAATTCAGAATAATAGCCGCACGGATCGATCTTCAGGTTAAGCCGCGCTTGCTAAGGTCGGTCCGTGGATGGGTGACTTGCTATTACATACAGAGTTTTTTCCGTGCTTCGGAAAGTACGCTAAGCCCTTGGTATTGGCTCTCATTTGTAAAGTACAGTATTGGCTGTCATTTGTAAACCTATGGCTGTCGTTACAAGTATCTAGTGGCTCAAAAGTCTGACAACCAGTTTTAACAAGGGATATGGTATCACCCAGTACTAACTGGGTTGTGGAGGTCAGATAGATAGTAGCTCCTTGTAAAAAACTGGTATTTGGCTGCATCCGGTTAGACTGGAAGCCGACCCCAATATATTTGGGAAAAGACTAGGCAGATGATGATCATAAAACAGATTTGAATCTTCATGCATAAGACAATTTCATAATATTTCAATAAACGAGCTTTAATTAAATAAAGGGAAACCGTATTTATAAATTATTGACTATCCACCAACAATATTGTGTGATGTGTCTACATCTCTTTTTATAGACTTCTCTCGTTTCGCAGGTATGGTGGAAGAGATTTCTTTAGAAATAAATAAACATTACCTTTGTACCAGGGTAGTATACTGGGCCCTATCTTATTCCTACTCTTCATAAACGACATAGTAAATGTGACCAATCTTATATGCTTTCTTTTTGCTGATGACATATCCATAATTGTTACTTCCAATAAAAATGTAAATCAATAATTTATCATGAAGCGGACATAAATAATACAATAGATAATCTAATTAATTGGTTAAATAATAATAATTTATCTACTAATCTTAAAAAATCTGTATATATACAATTTAATCAATCTTATCAAAATCAACTGAATTTTAGAATGGACATACCACAAATTACACAAGTGACACAAACTAAGTTTTTAGGAGTAGTAATTGACGAACATTTGGACTGGAAAGCTCAGGTCGATAATGTATGCAATAAAATAAATAAATTTGTATACGCCCTTTACTAATGCCTACAAAAAAGTCAGCGGCAGCATAAATGTCAAACTTTTATATTTGAGTCAATAAAGTAGTTTTTTATATTAAAAAAATAATTTAAATCGTTAGGTCATGTTTATTGGTCATATTATCAACAATTATGAATTCCTATCAAAATAAGTAAATTTATCGTCTCAAGTGTTTAAAAAAAGACTTTTCCCTTTTGCTGCATATAATTTGAACGAATGGTTAAAGAGATATTACGACATAGGTATGGAACCGCGACCGTGTCGTAATCTATCATCTATATTTCAACGGACCACACTCATAATTTAATCACAAGTTAAAATGTTTACCGTCCAACGAAGTGGGCACGGGTCAGCTAGTTCAAAATAAACCACCATTTTACCCTCCAGCACACAGCCTATACCATAAATAACCTTGCATACACAGCTGTCAAACTATCAAGGCACAGCTTAAATTATTTAGTAACCCCACAGTAGACTAATGTAAATAGTTTATGATTCAGCCTGGACGCACGACAAAGGATTATTATGCTATGGCAACCTTTGATTGGTTGACTTAAGATAGGTATGTAGTGTTTGTTTGTGTACCTTCGTTGTGTAAGCGAAGAAGTTAGTTGTTGACTGAATGTACACAAAGTCTGGTTTATTACTCCTAAGATTATAGAAATAGAGATATATAAACCATTTTGTGCCCACAACAGAAATAGCACAACATACAAAATATAATTAAATGGTAACAAATTGCAACGCTAAAGAAATAATAAGGTGCTAATATATTAAAAGAAAAACACATTTTAAAGAAAAAAAGGTCTTTGAATAATGAAGTGTTAGTCATAAACTCATAAATAATTTGCACAATTGCTATTTGTAATGTTCATTTGTTTCTATCAAGCAAATGCCTTCACGAAATAAATTATAAACAACAGGTTTTAGCAGCTATGCCAGAAGTTTTTGTAATTTTGTTTATAATATCATTTGCTTCAGTGAAGGAAAACATCGTCAGGAAACCAGCATGCCTGAGAGATATTTCTCGACGGCACGTAAAGGCAAGTCAGAGGCCCATGGGCATAAAAACTCTGACACCAGGTTAGGCACTAACCACACGTTAAAATACTCGTATACACTTGCTTATTTATTATTTGTCATTGATCGTGTTATTATTTATAGCAACAAAATAGATTTGGTTAATTATTTTCTTTATTTTTTAATTCTGTTTTCATGTACTTTTGTTTTTTTTTTATTTAGCCGTTATGTACTGTATGTAATATTATAAAACTTGAAAAACCTATGTACAGTACTTACATAGGTTTTTCAAGTTTTATACACATGTGAGTGACAAATTCACTCTAGGTTTTAAGTGTAATTGTTACATTACCCCAGAAAATGTATTAGTAAAAGTAAAAAGAAAGGTTATACGTCTGTCCATGAGAAACTCTGCACTACGACGACTTGACGCAAACATTCGCCTTTTTGAGGAAGCAGTTTTACCAAAATCTTCCCCCAAAAGTACAATCCATTTTCCTCAAACTATGTATTTATCTATATTTCTTAACTAAAAGTGATAAATCACCGTGTATACAAATTTCATGAGACCCCTGAGACCCCTGGCGTATAGAAAGTTCACGTGACACCCTAAGGTTGTGTCAAGTCAGCCTTTATGGAAGGTGTTCCGCATAGCGACGGAATATACGGGAATATTTGGCGTCAAACTTTTTGAAAATATATTACTAAAAACTTTCGGACAAATTTTAAGACATAATATTACTAAATTTAGTAAGTTACCATTACCAACGACTGCAGCAGTAGTTGCAAACCCATTTATATTACGTTGAACATGCATAATAAGGAAATAGCTATGGAATGTGACACGGGTAGTGCAGTGTCTTGTATTAGTCGAGAGTGTTACAATAAACTATTTAACCATCTTGCCCTACAACCTTGTAAATTAATCTTAAGATAGTACACAGGTGAGACTGTAAAACCCTTAGGTATAAAAAGGCCTCTAGTTCGGTATAAAGATAGAAGTGAATTTTTAGAATTGCTTTTTATTGAGAAGGGTAAAACTGTTCGTTTAGGGCGACATTGGATGGCGGCATTAAAAATCCAACTACCCGATTTGAGCTATTATAATGTAAATAATATGTTGGAAAATAATGATTGTTATGTATCCTGTTTCAGTTCCAAATACTGTAACGTGTTCGCGGAGGGTCTCGGGCGCTTCACGGGCGGCGCACTGAGCATACGCGTACTTATTACACCAGCAGCAGGTGCTGCTGTAATTATTAACTACTCATAGGTCCCCCCTTTTCTGTGCCTTTTTGGGGTAAGTACTTACAGTTATTTTCAGATTGTCTAACATGATATTACGAAAGAATTGCAGCAATTCAAAAGATTTTCTGCCAAAACCTCGTAAATCCATTAGAAAAATCACCATAGAGAAATAAATTAAGGGAGGTACTTGCTTTGGAATTAACAGTTTCAGGCTGATTTGTCTGTTTCCCCAAGAATGTCATAAGTATAAATATGTTGCTAGGTAATTTTACACACGAGAAAATTTTCGATCATATTCAGTCGTGAAAAACATGCAACAGGCTTTTTTAACTGAAAAAACTACTAGCCTATATGTACGGTCAGCAACCGCACATTGTACTTTGGCCTAGTAAAATACTGTAAATTTTGTTAATTTATATAATGTAGTATTATCATCACGTACGCAAGTACGTCAGTCTTCGGTTTAATATCGAGCTCGCGCAACATCCAACATTTTGTAACATTTTCTATTATTTTCTTGTAACATTATTTTAGTGCAATTTCGTATTAAATACCTTTTTGAACATTAAAATTTATTTTATTAACATTCAACATTAAGTGTAAAGGCTCATGTCCTTACACTATAGCTGACAAAACGATTGCCAGGATACCTTTCCGTGAGTTTCTAAGAACGATATGTTGCGAACACAGCCAGCTGATGCAGAATATCTTCATACCGGCTTCCTGCAACATTTATTTATTGCTGTGATGGCCTCCTTGTTTTGAATCGATAAATAAAGGTGTTTCAGATCGTTTTATGATTGAAAGATGTTTTGAAGTATTTTTTTTTGTGTTTGCAATGGCTGCAAGCGGTGCATGTAGAATTTTGTATTTGTAATCTGTTACCAAAGATTAACCCAATAATTAATTTACCTAGTTACAATTACATCCAGACATTCGGTGTCTGCGAGCAGCGATCATTCCTTGATGAGTCGGAAGTGACACAACATTACTATTTAAAAATGTATTTATTGCTTTTCGAAGTATTCTCCGCGAAATTTGGCACATTTTTCCATACGATGGAACCAATCATTGAAGCAACCATTCCATTCGGAAGTTGGGGTCTCCAAAATGGCCGTTTTGTAGGCGTCCACAGCTTTTTCAGGTGATGAAAATGTCTGACCACGCAATTTATTCCTTATTTTAGGGAAAGTATAGAAATCATTAGGGCTTAGGTCGGGGCTGTACGGCGGATGGTCTAATAATTCTATGTTTTCTTGCTCTAAAAACTCTTTTGTTCTGTGCGCGGTGTGAAAACTCGCATTGTCGTGATGGAGGATGATGCGGCGGTTGCAGTTCTCTTTACGGAGTTCAGAAACGACCTGTGGCAAACAAATGCTAGCATACGATTCTGCATTAACCGTTCTTTGTCCCTCAAGAGGAATAGTCGCAACATGGCCGGTTTTGGAGACAAACGTGGCCACTATTTTTTTTGCAACACTCCGTGAACGAACAATTTTTGTTGGCTTTAACTCATTTTCGAACACCCAAACTCGTGACTGGTTTTTTGTTTCGGGTTCGTACGCGTACACAGGCTGCACTAAAAGTATCGGGAATGGAATATTTCCACTTGTCCTGTCATATTCAATTCTTTTTAATTGAAAACTCCTTGGTTTTAAAAATCGAATACCGTTTATTTATTTAAAAAAAGATTCTCGGTCTTGTCACAAGGTTTTGTCAAACTTGTTTAGTCGTTGAGAAAATGGAATTGACTCGAGAAAATTCAAGAGCGATGATTTATTATGACTTTCAAAGTGGTTTAACACAAAAACAGTGTGTTGACCGCATGATTTCTGCATTTGGTGATGAAGCCCCATCCAAAACCACAATTTATCGCTGGTTTTCTGAATTTCAACGTGGACGTGTCAAGCTCAGTGATGATCCCCGTCAAGGTCGTCCAAAAACTGCAGTCACCCAAGAAAACGTTGATGCTGTGTGTAAGCTGATTGAGGAAAATCGACATGTGACATACCGCGAAATTCAGGCAACTTTAGACATTGGCATGAGTCAAATACAAATAATCTTGCATGAACCGTTAGGTGTAAAAAAGTTGTTTTCCCTATGGATACCGCATTCGCTCTGTGAAGAGCAAAAAGTGGCTCGCGTTACTTGGTGCATCAGAACTCTCGAAAGATTCCACGCAGGATCCTCAAATGCTGTATACAACATCGTATCAGGTGACGAATCCTGGATATACGCGTACAAACCCGAAACAAAAAACCAGTCACGAGTTTGGGTGTTCGAAAATGAGTTAAAGCCAACAAAAATTGTTCGTTCACGGAGTGTTGCAAAAAAAATGGTGGCCACGTTTGTCTCCAAAACCGGCCATGTTGCGACTATTCCTCTTGAGGGACAAAGAACGGTTAATGCAGAATGGTATGCTAGCATTTGTTTGCCACAGGTCGTTTCTGAACTCCGTAAAGAGAACTGCAACCGCCGCATTATCCTCCATCACGACAGTGCGAGTTCTCACACCGCACACAGAACAAAAGAGTTTTTAGAGCAAGAAAACATAGAATTATTAGACCATCCGCCGTGCAGCCCCGACCTAAGCCCTAATGATTTCTATACTTTCCCTAAAATAAAGAATAAATTGCGTGGTCAGAGATTTTCATCACCTGAAGAAGCTGTGAACGCCTACAAAACGGCCATTTTGGAGACCCCAACTTCCGAATGGAATGGTTGCTTCAATGATTGGTTCCATCGTATGGAAAAATGTGTCAAATTTCGCGGAGAATACTTCGAAAAGCAATAAATACATTTTTAAATAGTAATGTTGTGTCACTTCCTTGATTCCCGAAATTTTCAGTGCAGCCCTCGTATATCCAGGATTCGTCACCTGATACGATGTTGTATACAGCATTTGAGGATCCTGCGTGGAATCTTTCGAGAGTTCTGACGCACCAAGTAACGCGAGCCGCTTTTTGCTCTTCGCAGAGCGAATGCGGTATCCATCGGGAAAACAATTTGTTTACACCTAATTGTTCATGCAAGATTATTTGTATTTGACTCATGCCAATGTCTAAAGTTGCCTGAATTTCGCGGTATGTCACATGTCGATCTTCCTCAATCAGCTTACGCACAGCATCAACGTTTTCTTGGGTGACTGCAGTTTTAGGACGACCTTGACGGGGATCATCACTGAGCTTGACACGTCCACGTTGAAATTCAGCAAACCAGTTATAAATTGTAGTTTTGGATGGGGCTTCATCACCAGATGCAGAAATCATCCGGTCAACACACTGTTTTTGTGTTAAACCACTTCGAAAGTCATAATAAATCATCGCTCTTGAATTTTCTCGAGTCAATTCCATTTTCTCAACGACTAAACAAGTTTGACAAAACCTTGTGACAAGACCGAGAATCTTTTTTTAAATAAATAAATGGTATTCGATTTTTAAAACCAAGGAGTTTTCAATTAAAAAGATTTTAATATGACAGGAACAGTGGAAATATTCCATTCCCGATACTTCTAGTGCAGACTGCGTAGCAGTTATAGCGTAGGCTATGGTAGGCTGGCTATGGCTGGCTTTGTTTTCGGATTCATGTGCGTATTGTATAATTATCACTTGCTTCGGTGAAATAAAAAATCTAAAAAAGCAGTCATAAACTCATAAATAATTTGTACAATTGCTATTAAATACAGATTTTGTAATGTTCATTTGTTTCTATCAAGCAAATGCCTTCACAAAATAAATTAAAGCAGCTATGCCAGAAGTTTTTGTATTTTTGTTTTAATATCGCTTGCTTCAGTAAAGGAAAACTTCGTGAGAAAACCAGCATGCCTAAGAAATATTTCTCGACGACTTGTAAAGCCAAGTCAGAGGCCCACGGGCGGCATAAAAACTCTGACACCAGATTAGGCACTAACCACACAAAAAATAAAAAGATTCAAAGGGTAACCTCTAGATCGAGGATGCCTAACAATTGCAAACTTACGTCAGTAATTAAACAAAATGTGACGTTACGCCAGCTTCGAGAATAATCAAAAACAATCTACTCGTTCGAATTTCATTTAATGAAGACATACTCGTACATACTTCTAAACTCTTCTTTAAAAAAATTCAGAGGCCCTTACACGAACCCGCGACGTATACGGAACGTAAATTCTAAAGATGTTTTAGAAAGCAACATGCTTTAATTATTTAATACAAGAATCATTAAAATAAATATCATCATCTGCCTAGCCTGTTCCTATGACGTAATCGCCTTCCAGTCTAACCGGATGCTGCTGTATACCAGTGTTATATGCAGTAACATTGGGTATACAGCAGCAGTCAATGAATTCCTAAAACAAAATAAATACGAATACTTACAATTTTAAGATCGTTTCAATTTACGTAACGTTTACTCTGCTCGTTCATGCTAGGCCCTCAGACACAAAATACCGACCCAAAAGTGTAACTACTTAATATCTAAATTAAAACCTAAAATAATTTAGAACAGAATTTTGAAGCGAGTTTTATAACAATTAATTCTTGAGGACTTTGTAACTATCTAAAATTACAGGAGTAATTATAGTCAGTTTTATGTTATGAAGTACTAGCTTTTGCCCGCGGCTTCGCTCGCGTTAATTTAGAATTTGATAATCAATTCGGGTTGTACTTTGCTCTGTATATAATATAATTCAATCATGATTCGAAAGACACGTGGCGTCAGCTATTATCATAAGAACGTTATTGTTGTTTTTCTCGGGAACATTACATTCGTTCGGGATGAAAGGTCCTATGTCCGTTTCTGTACACCTGACAACGTATATGCAAAATTTCAGGATGATCGGTTCAGTGTTTTAGGCGTGAAAGGTAACAAACAAACAAACTAACTTTCGCATTTATAATATTATAGTATAGTATAGTATAGTGTAGTATAGTGTAGTATAGTATAGTATAGTGTAGTATAGTGTAGTATAGTATAGTATAGTATAGTATAGTATAGTATAGTATAGTATAGTATAGTATAGTATAGTATAGTATAGTATAGTATAGTATATAGTACGGAAAGGATAATGATTTCATTTTAATTTGTTCGTCTAATTGAACAGAGTACCGTTAAATATTACATAATCGAGGTTAAGGCTTCAGATCCATTGATGCGGAGGAGAGCAGATAAGTTAAAATTATAAATATTTAACCAATTATACTTTAATCAAACATTGCTTCAAAGGACAGGAGATTCCTTCACCCAGATGTGTGCGGGTGATCGGCCTGTCGTAAGCAGGGCAACGGCGACAGCTAGCCGTAAGCGTGACACCCACCAGCTGTTGGGAGAGCCTGGTGGACGGTAACCCAATGAACCAAAGCGATGCATAAGGTCGGCTCATCATCATCATCATTCTCTAGTCCTTATCCTAATACGAGTATGTTTGGGGTCGAAGCAGCCTATCATATTATTAATCGTCGTCTTAGAACTCATCTCCACCATCCATCGTTGCTTTGGTCTTTTTTAGGGTTCCGTACCCAAAGGGTAAAACGGGACCCCTATTACTAAGACTTCGCTGTCTGTCTGTCTGTCTCCAGGCTGTATCTCATAAACCGTGATAGCTAGAAAGCTGAAATTTTCACAAATGATGTATTACTATTGCCGCTATAACAACAAATACTAAAAATAAAAAAAATAAAAATATTAAGGGGGGCTCCCATACAACAGATATGATTTTTTTGCCGTTTTTATAGATAATGGTACGGAACCCTTCGTGCGCGAGTCTGACTCGCACTTGGCCGGTTTTTTATTACAAAATGGGCCTGCTCTTGACCTCGATCACGCCTGGTGGAAAGCTATGGATGAGGTCTATGATGAAACGAGCGTGCCCAGAAGATGCCTGTTCACTCTTGCTTTGAAGGCAGACGGGTTATACGAGTATGTGGGAGGGAACACAGATGCCGGCAGAGAGTTCCATACTTTGGATGTGCGCTTAATAAACGTGGAGGAGAAGCGCCGAGTACGACTTGTCGGGATATCAACCAAGTGTGGATGGTACGCCGCAGTACGTCTGCTAGTCCGGTGGTAAAAGGGTGATGGTGGGATCAGATCGTGAAACTCCTGTGGACACTCTCCAAAGTACAGTGTGTAGAAGACCGACAAGCAGGCGACATAACGCGGTCTTCTTCTACTCTATCCACATTCATACTTAAAATATTCCTCACTCCTCCGCATCACATGTCCTTAGCACGATAAACGATTACCTCACAACTTTTCAGTCACCGGCGCCACTTTCAGACTTACTCTTATGCATTATGACTTACTATTATTATGGCTGGCTCAACACCATAGTGTTAAAAGTAAAAAGAAAAATCCTTGATTATACTACCTCACAATGCTAGACACAATAACCAAATGATCTTAATTTCACGGTCTTTAAGTATAAACTCTTAAACTTAGCTAGTAAATGTTCCCAAAACTTTGGCTTAAGATTAATTACTTTTTGGTGTGAATGACCTTTAGAATTCTAATAATTTACAGAGTGTATGTAAAGTTGGTTCTTGTGTGTCCTTCGAGTTTAATTTCAGAAAGTTATGATTAAAAATATAGGTGTGTGTTTCAAAGTAAGTGAGCCTAAAAAAATTTTGCTAGAAAGTTCTCTGTATTAATTTTTTTAACATACTATTTACATTTGTTACTTACAAAATCTTTATATGCCAAAAATAGTAGCCCACCAGCATTGGGAACGGTGTACGAGCTTACGGTGGTCAGCGCCCTTGAGAGAGGAACCTCTCAACAATACGCGCCTTGTCCAGAAGTACTGCTTACATAATTGTTATGGTACAAAGTTCTGTATAATGAAAAAAACACAATCTTGCAATTTTAAACTAAATATACTTTGATCGGTTTATTATCTTCCAACTGCCGGGGTACAGGTCTTTTCTTTGTGAGAAAGAGTGGGTTGTAATCCACCACGTCAGCCCTGTGTGGGAGATGGTTGTACACAATCTTCAGATTTCTGTTTTAGGACATGCCGGTTTCCGCACCGACTAACGACGACTGATCGATCATCTAATAAAAGTAGTAGTTCCGGGAAAATATGAGAATATTAATATTGAAAAGTTTTCTTGGCCTTTGCGTAGTCAGTCACTAGGAGTCTGACATAACCCTCCGTGGAGTCTTCACGGGCGGAGGACATTTATTGAGGATTTCCGAACGAAAAAAAGGCCTTTGCCTAGTAGTAGGAAAGTATAATTGGCTAACGAATAAAATATGTTATTAAGATTGTTACCTATGTGTAGTGTTAAAGTGGAAAAAAATCGAGTGTGCAACCTCTAATTTATTTGTGAGCGTTCTCAGAAAGTCTTTTGACTCCTTTGTGCTACGAATAACTTTAAAATACTCTTTCTGTGCGCCCTTTGAGAGCACAGAAAGGTATAATTATGTAACTATTTATGTCTTTGAATATTATCATTATTTTTAAATACTGTGAAAAGTCCTCATTTTTACAGTTTTTAAAAATAATGATAATATTCGTACGTGCGTCATTATTTTTCGATTTCGTTTAGTTAGGTGAACTATTGTCTGGCAGTTTGAGAATTTCATGCGGCCTACCCAAATTTCCTTTCTTCAGTATTATTCGTCGTGTCGTTGAGTTCATTGAGTTATGAGTTAAGCAACATGTTAACAGACAAAATCCTGGCACTGACTTGATTGGCCTGTTGGTCTAGTGGTTAGTGACCCTGACTGCTAGGACAGAGGTCGTGTGTTCGATTCCCACACAGGACAAATCTTTGTGCGATGAGTACGATTATTTGTTCTGTATCTGGGTGTGTAATTTATCTATAATATGCATGTATTTAGAAATATATAAGTATGTTGATCAGTTGTCTGGTTGCCATAATACAGGCTCTGCCTAGTTTGGGATCAGATGGCGATGTGTTGGTTGTCCCAAGATATTATTATTTATTAAGATATTATTATTACTGACTGGACAGGTCCAATCAGATATATGTGGAAGAAAGATTCTGCAAAAGATCAGCTCAGACACTAATCTGCATGGTCCTCGTGAGACTTGACCAAGAATGACTTTAAAAGTGATAGTGACCTCCGAGTTGGTTTTGGCTGTTTCTTCTCAGAACAGTCAGGTCACACCGACCTCATATAGTTCTAAAACAAAACATAATATGATGTGTATAAGTGTTTCTTAAAACCAATTTACTGAAATAAATATGATTTATGATCTTTTTATAGAAGCAATGTTTTTGTGATATATTAATATTGGACTAACATAAATTGTAATAAGGAAATCTCAATGTTTATTCAAATCATACAAACCTTATATAATTGGGTTGCCTAGTTATTGAATATAATTGATATGAACGAGAAGGGATTTGCGTAGGAGTGGATCATTATTACAACAAAATATGTTATGTCATTAGGATTTTTTCGGAATATTTTTTTTTCACTTGATTGCTTATATAGCACAATGATGTCTACTAATGGGTGTTGTTGATATACGATATTCGTCTAGATGAAAAGATGTATATTTGTAGGCTTAAGGTTATGGCATACTAATAAGCACAGCGCCGTTCCTAAAAGAATTTCATAGATAAAATCCTGGACGGGTCGAGTTCAGGCAATACTGATCACGTGCAGTGCCAACGATCGTGACCTTTATTGAAACTGATCAATAACACCTACCGCTATACCCTACATTTCTACAATGTCGTCAATAATATTCTGACATGTCCGCCTAGTAGTGATAGCCTAGTAGTGTTAGCGTCGGACTATCAAGTCATAGATCACGAGTTCGAACCCAAGACGAGCTATGATTTTTCTGATTCATATGCGTATTGTATAATTATCACTTGCTTCGGTGAAGGCAAAACATCAAGAGGAAACCAGCCTGAGAGATATTTTAAAAAAAGAGAGAGAATGATTCTACGTTTCGTTAATTGCTCAACCAAAAAAATTACAATTACATTTCATTCGTATATCAACAGAAAATCTATTTTCTCATACCAAAATGGGAGCGTCGAGTTGAAATAACTTTTTCTCGTCTCGAACTTTGAGAAAACTGTCACAAAGATAAAATTACGCTTAGGCACGATCCTGAAGTTTCGCTTTAATTAACTCTTGACAAAACAATAATAAATTTTCATTAATCAATTGTCCTTTTAAAGAGGATGGAGATAATGTCGACTAAGGAGTTTTCAGTTCATAATTCTTGGTCTTACTTATTCTTGTAATTCTCATTAAGGGATGTTAAGAGATATATTGTATAAGTTTTTATATATGCGTAACATCATGCCTGTAATCCCCGAAGGTTTAGGCAGAGGTGTACCTAATAATACACCCGCATCTTACCAATTATTTGTGTAAGTGCCATGTAATATAAGGGGCGAACCATCCAGCCATCAACCGGGCACAAAATCACACTCCGTGACTGCCACTAAAAAAATCCTGATGGAAAAACTCCATAAACCCTTTGCCTGACCCGGGAATTGAATCCAGGACCTCAAGTTCACCAGTCGCGCTTACGATCACTCAACCAACGAGGCAGTCACGAAGTTTTATACAGAGGCTCTACGATGGAAATTGGTTACCATGGGTTAAAGAAGCTTCATCACAAATGATGACTCCTGCTCTTGGTGCGACTCACATAAATCTGCACTTTGAGGGACCTGTCCGAACCGCTACCAATGCTGTCGAAGATATTTTAAGACTTATTGACATAACAAAGAAAAAAACCGGCCAAGTGCGAGTTGGACTCGCGCACGAAGGGTTCCGTACCATTATCTATAAAAACGGCAAAAAAATCATATCTGTTGTATGGGAGCCCCCCTTAATATTTAATTTTTTTAAATTTTTAGTATTTGTTGTTATAGCGGCAATAGTAATACATCATTTGTGAAAATTTCAGCTTTCTAGCTATCACGGTTTATGAGATACAGCCTGGAGACAGACAGACAGACAGACAGACAGACCGACAGACAGACAGCGAAGTCTTAGTAATAGGGTCCCGTTTTACCCTTTGGGTACGGAACCCTAAAAAACCAGCAATGTTAAAGGAACTGCTGATGCGTAAACATCGCGCGTTTTACGGGTTTTATCAGCGCGTTTATGTCCATTTAATTTTTCCACTACAACATAACATCCGTGCAGTTTTCCTGTCCTACAGTACCCATGGCGACACTATAAATTCACTTATCTTCGTTAATCCTTATATGGTATTGAAAGATTACGCAAATGGAATATTTTTCCTACAACAATTTTTCTGAAATATTTTACGAGTATGACAACTTTAAGGGGAATGCTCCAACCAGGCCCGCGAAATTCAAAATTTCTTGGGTTTTTTGCAGTTTGCAGGCCAGTGCTAGGTTGTATGTTGATTAAAATATTATTCGCGGCTGTAAGACATATGTAGTTACAGAATTATAATCATCAAAATCATCAATAAAACGCTCTAAGTTCATAAAGCTGTAGGAATGACTTTTTCTGTTTTTTTTTTGTTCCTACGCCTTTATGAACTTGGAGGGTTGTATTGGTGATTTTGATGATTATAATTCTGTAACGACATACGTCTTACAGCCGCGAATAATATTTTAATCAACATACAACCTAGCACTAGCCTGCAAATTGCAAAAAACGCAAGAAATTTTGAATTTCGCGGGCTGGTTGGAGCATTCACCTTAACCACTTTTTGTGTGTTAGTATGTATTATTTATAGATAAGGCTAAGAACGGATTTATGGTAATGTAATCCGTAAAAGGGCAAACCACGACCTTCTGGGTGCGCTAGTTATGAATAAAACACGCAATGTAACATCTTACTGATTCTGGAGTTAGTTTTTTTTTTTCACTTTGATGTCGATTCCATTTATTTGAGTTTTGGGTTTCGTATTGATATTGATGAATTGAAAATGCTTTTGTTACTTACACAATGGAATATTTTTCTGAATTTCAGATATGTAATATACTTGGCGACTTGATTTCTGCGAATTATTTACAAGCAGTTCAAAAGTGACGGACTTTTATAATATGGTGGAATTAAAGGAGAATGCCATAAAGCGGTTGTTGCCACGTCTTTTCCATTTTTATGCAAAGATCTTCTTTTGAATTATCATTTCACATAATATATTTTTGGCTGAAGGAACTAAGGGTTTAGAAAAAAAACCATTGGCAATGCTGCCAGCCTTCTGGGTACTTTTCCTGTTGACAGCAATGCGGTCGAAATTTTTAGACGCCCTGTAACCCTTTTTTACTTGTACATATTTAATGCTATTATAGTTTTGTAGTATGTAAATAATTTAATCATCTTTGACATAAATCTATTTCACTAGTGTATTACTTCGAAGCTATGATTCAGTCGAGACGCATGAACATCCGGACTCCCATAAAAAACTGGGCATTCTTTTTTCACCATTGTAAGAACGTACTGAAAATACCACTTCAGTACCATTTAAGGTCACTAATTATAGAATAGATGTACCAAATTATATTACTTGGGAGGTCCCAAGTAATTTAGTTTTGTTCTTTTCTTCGTTTGTGTTTAAAACCAAATTCAATTAAAATGTACAAATGTAAATTAATTCACTATTAAGTTTTCATGTAATTACTACACACTTAATCTTGGATGTAATTACAAATCATTGGACAGAGGTATGCCATTACCTTGCCGATGCATTATATGTATCTACGAGAAGGCATACAGGTCGAGCACGTATTAGTAACATAGGCAGTCTCCATTATTGTTCAGTTGGGAGGGAATATTGCCACACATGCAGCTTGCATGACGATATTGCTACACACACAGGTGGCTGTAATCAGGTAGGCTTCACCATAACTATACAATAGACATTATGAATAATCTAATGCCTGTTTTATTAAATGCTGGATTGGTATTCGAATGGGTTGCTACAAGAATCATTGAAAAAACTATGAAAGTAATTAAACTCTACTCTTCCTGTTTCATTTATTGTAAATTAATCGAATTTAGCAGTGTCAGCACCTAGAAAGGTGCAGTAATGGCAAGTGGAGTAAAGCTGTGACCGAGTGGCGTCCAAGGAATTGAAAGAGACGTGTTGGTCGTCCTGCGGCGAGATGTGCAGACGACATTGTTGCCGTTGCGGTAATATCCTGCATGAGCTAGACAAGAGCGTGGAGCTTGGTGGCAAATAGAGGCCTATACCCTGCAGTGGGGGAAGTCTGGCACTGGATAGTGATGAGCAGTGTCCAGAATCAAATGAAGTAATGTTTATTAGAGAAAGGTCAAAATCACGCAAAAAAAAACCGATTTAATCTGGAATTAAAGTAATTTTACACTATTTAAATGCGAAAGGTGTGAGGATGGATGGATAAATATGTTGAAATGATTGATTGTTGTATCCCGGTAGTACAGTCTCGTGGGACAACTACCGAAGCCGCGGGCATAAGCTAGAATGAGGATGAAGTAAGGTCTTTTTTTTTTTTTTTTTGGGGGTGAGAAATCATTAAATGACTCCTCCCGCTCTGGGCGGAGCGGAAGGGAGTGTCAGACTCTTACTGACTAAAAAACACCCATGTTCCTTCATTGGCCCTTTATGTTCCAGGGTATCTCTTTCGAACAGTCCCGCAGCCCTGGCAGGCACCGGCCCTTGCGGGCCCCTCCCGTTTGCTGACAACTCTTTGAGGCGCGCGTGGAACACGAACGCGCCGTCGACACGGCCTGCCCGTCGTCATACGACGGACGGACGGCGAGCTAGCCCATTACTCGCCGTCCACAAGCCCGCGCCTACGGTGGCCGAGAGCCATCACGGCGTGGCCCCCGACGCCCGGTACTTCTCCCGCGGCGGCTGGGACGTGAGGAGGTTCTCTCCCTCTCACGTTCCGCCGCCTCCTTCGCTAGCATGACTGCTTCGCAGAAGGAGGCGACGGCTTCCCATTCCCTCTCGCCCCGGACCATGGCTTGAACCAGGGCCGGGCGCGAGAGGTCGCCGCCGCCAATCGCCGCTACGAGGACACGGCGGTGCTCCTCCCAAGCGGAGCAGACCTCGACGGTGTGCTCCACCGTGTCCTCCGGTCGATCCTCGCAATTGTAGCACCAGGGCGTTTCCTCCCGCCCGATTCGGTGCAGGTACCTCCCGAAGCACCCGTGTCCGGTGAGGACCTGCGTCAGGCGGAAGGTGAGGGCGCCGTGGCGCCTCCCTAGCCACTCCTCAAAGAGGGGACTTACCGCCACTATCGTGGCGTGCCCTATGAAGTAAGGTCTTGAAAAATAGTCGAAACACATTAATTTGCTCGTTTTTTCTCTGATTCGATCATTGCTGGACCTGGTCCTCTCAAGATTCGCAACCCTCGTCTTCAGCATCCAGTCTGCTCCAGCTACCTTTTTTAATGTGCGGTTTGTGACTGCGGTACCTCAACGAAAACTATGGCTCACCTCCTGTCCTACACTATGTGCGATTCTACCTGCACTTTGAGGGAACTGTCTGAGGCCATCACCAACGCCGTCGAGGTGGCAGAGTTCTGGTCAAAACTAATTTAATTAGAAAACGGGGAATCATCGACACGACGATGAATATCGTCGGTCCATCTAGCTGGCTGTATGTCTTAATACTGTCTTATTCATTTTGCAGACAATTATGTAAGTACTATTTAATTCAATTTTGTTTTCTTCAACACATTTTTTATTTGTTATCTACACAAAGTCTGTAAGCCAGATTACTTCTCGAAGGAATTTCATTAGTTGAGTTATCTTAGATATAACAGTTAATTGGTTTTCTTTTCTACATTACTCACAGAATATTATCTTATTTCTTGGTTTTGATTCATAAATAATTTCTAGAAATATTTTTCTGTAAGAAATTGGGTTCTATAGATGGCTTTTACTCTTCTTACATTTTATCTGTTGAGTATTTTATTTCATTTAAGGTTTTGATTTGTGATTCTATGCTTTTTGTCAAGGGCAATTAGACTGTATATTTATTTATATTCTCCTCCAAAAGTATTTGATGAAATCATAAACAAATAATGGTTTAATAAAACGTACCTGTGAATGTCAAGATGTAGTTGAACGTAAGAGCAGCAGCATTTTTGGGGCAGTTCAGTTGATCAACAGCTATAGCACTGGGCAGGAGAGCAAAAAAAACCGGCCAAGTGCAAATCGGACTCGTACACGAAGGTTTCCGTATCATTATCTATAAAAACGGAAAAAAATCATGTCTGTTGTTTGGGAGTCCCACTTAAATATTTTTTTATTCTATTTTTTTGTATTTGTTGTTATAACGGCAACCAAAATATATCATTTGTGAAAATTTCAACTGTCAAACTATCAGGGTTCATGAGATACAGCCTGGTGACAGACGGACGGACAAACAACGGAGTCTTAGTAATAGGGCCCCTTTTACCCTTTGAGTACGGAACCCTAAAAATCAAATAAACAACAAAAGCAATATCGAAAAGTAGGAGTGAGAAGGTACATATAAATCTCCTCATCATTCTCGAAAATACACTTCACTAAACACCCAACAAAATTAACACAACAACTAAAAACTCTTATAAGTTTTTCAAAAACATTGTTTCGTACAAAAATCACGTACGAGTCTGAGCTTCTTGACCCTGCCTTACGAACTTCATAGGAACGACCATAGAATAAAATGTGTAGAAATGTAACAACTTTGACCGCAATTTAAATGGCCACAATATCGGGACTTGATGTGTTAGAGAGAGACAGAGTGTTGAGAAAAAAAACGAGTAAGGATTAGTGGTATCATGCGGTAGGTGCTTATTTGATTACTAACAAGAAAATATTCTTTTATTATTACAGTGCACACAATCGGCGCGCCGGCAGAGTACAGAGACGGTCATCACCGTCATCATCTGCCTAGCCTTTTCGGTTGGCTTCCAGTCATATCGTATTACTGAACAGAAGTATGCGTGATACGCCATTATGGCGGTACGCAAAGATGTAATAATTTTAATTCTAAGTTTATAAACTGTCATGGCCACTAACATTATCGTTAACACTAGAAACGGGATATTTACCATGTCCACTGTTGTAATATCGGGAACACAAAACAAACAGTGGACATGATAAATATTCCGTTTTTAATTCTTTTTAATGCAAATACGAATTGTTGATTTTTGTTTTGAAATTTTCTGTCTCTTCATTTCCAATTCTTATTCTATGGAACTGGTAAATAACTTCGTAACGAACTTCTCAACAGTATTTCGGCACGTTAATGCCTTTGTTTATGTTAAGGCTCGAATATCTTTGAGGTATTTTAAAGTTTCGTTCTACGGGTATTAAGTTAGGAACTTTGATCTGGGTGTGGGACCTGTCACGTTGTTTGGAGGAAATCAAGTGTCAAACTGATTGAATAGCGTGGTGTTATGGTTGAAGTCTTGTTATACCTGGTCTTCGCTTACACTGTCAGTTGCGATTAATGAACCATCTTTTTATTAATCGAGGGCAGTTTAGGTATACCTCGGCAGGCGCTAACATAAGTGAAGTTATCAAGTTTCTTTATCGGAATAGAATAGATATAACGTCTTTTTACATAGTTCTCACATATATGTATAATCTCGGCATGAATGATCTAACCAAGATCTTGTAACAATATTTTGATTGAAAAGAGTGTCCATGGAGTTTCTTGCCCATTCTTCTCCATAGAGATCTACGCTTTGGAATGGGCAACTACAATACTTTCACAAGTTATTATGTCTTGTGTCTGTGACTGTAGCTTTGCCTTCTTTGTTTTTCTGTCATTGAAAAGTGGCTGTTATGGTCTAATTGAAATAAATGCTTTGAGTATTGTGTTTTGAGCGGTCTCAGTCTATTTTTATCAATCTCAGCCTGAGTCTCCTTTAAGTAGATATTTCTTAATGACGCGCATTTGGCCACCCACGCACTCTTGTAAAATCATATATTTTTCGTAACTTTAATAATATTTGTCGTTCATAAGTCTGGTAGTAAGACGGTCTCAAATCAAAAGCCTTGGTAAGAAGTTTTGCCAAATAAAGCCGCTGAAAATGAGAAAGAACAATTTTGTTTAAGGTCCCAAAGGAACTTTTAGTCTTGTTGTAGTATTTAGTTTAATAGTACAACTTTACAAGACATACATCATGGTTATTAAGCGAAATTATTATTATTCTATGACTTATAGTTTGAAACTGTTTTTGCTTGTCTTGTGAAAAAATATAAAATAATGATGTACTTACGAAAAACAAAAACCAGTTGCAAGACAAGAAATCCCCATCTTAGGGATGTCTGAAGAAACACCAAGGGGTTTAAATCAGTAAGACAGGAATAACCTTTCCGTTTTTACGGCAGAGACTGCAATGGCAATAATTGCCTCACGTAAAAAAATAGAATTTTCACGAAGCAAAAAAAAACAATCACGACATGAAGCTGTAAAAAACTGAATTTTGTGATTTAAAGGGTCAAAAGAGGCTCCAAATGGTTCGTGTAATGTAACACACGGCTGTTGCATCGCTAGTACCTTCTTGGCCTGAACTTGGCTTGACACGCTACCGCGAGTCTAGATTATTTATTCCTATTAATACTCCTAAATCGACTCATAATAATCATGGATAGTTATTTTTTTTTTGCACAGTAAATCTATGTAAAACAACAACATGCTCTCGTAACAATTTTTATACCATCGCATGTTCGGTTCGCTAAAAACAGATGTAACTAAGCGAAACACCGCCTTTTTCCAAATCCCTTGTTAGCTGCGCCACTAAATTGGCCCCACTGCACCCAGTATACCTAGTCATACTGTAAAGTAAAACGAATTCTGAAAACGAACAGCTGAGAATTTCCGTTTTATTCCTATTATTTATTTTTGGATTTACAGTTTTCTAGCGGTTTTAACAAGGTGTGTGGAGACAAAACTAGCAGATTTTTCCTCAGTTTGAAAGATCTTAGCTTGAATCATCGTCTGCCTAGCATTGTCTCAACTAAGTTGGGAAGCTGAGTACCAGTATTTTACATGGAGCGACTGCCTATCTGACCACCCTTGGTTAGACTGGTTGTCAGACTTTCAGGCCAATGGCTACATGTAACGATGTCAAAGATCTACAAATGACAGCTAGGACTAACAACTTAACTTGCTTTCGTACGCTTGCTTAGGTACGGAGGAAATTTGGGAAGTAATATGGTCTTATTCACATTACTTCCCAAATTTAACTTTGAAGATCGACCTGTATGGCTGTTATTATTTAGCAACGAGCTTCTTGAATATCACATAATATATATCATCATGCCCGTGTTTGCCGATAGGGTAAACATAGTATGCTCTGCTGCCTATGCTTCGCCAGTTGTTTGAAGTCTCATTTGCAATAGTGGACGCGCCTACACTTATTTCAAGAGCAATTCTTCAGTGCTTTATTTAAATTACTGTGAACAACATCTCACTGTATTCTACTAGCTTAATGCTTTATTAATATTCCATCTACACAAGTATCAATACAGATAGCTATGAGATATCAAAACAAACATCAGTACAACACACATGCGAGTGGGTTTCCAGTTTTATATCAAATCAAATGGAAAACCCATTCGGTTGTAAAGTGAAGTGAACAGTTTTGCGCCGTTGCTCATGAACAACCTTGCGATGCGTTGTTTTTTTATGTGTTCCATATATTTTGATACTGGTTTTAAGAGTTGAGGAAAACCAATCTTTTGGTGGGTGGACTGTGTGAAGGATGATATTCTGAGGTGACTGCTGAAATGACTTGTTTGGAAGAAGAACATGCTGCGCCGACCACAAATAAGTTGGGAAACGGGCAAGACAAATTGCCCCACAGGATCGTACTATCTGTGTGCCAAAATCAATCCAAATCCGTTCAGTAGTTTTTGCGTGAAAGAGTGACAAACATCCATTCTTCTTCTCTTCTTCTTTGCGTGTAGCTAGACTCAAATAATACCCGACCTGTATATTGCCACCTGCACAGCACTGTCGTTGGCTACGTTTAAATCCTATACATCCTCATAGACTTTCGCATTTATAATGGTAGTAAGATAACTGTCTCTTTGGTCGCAATCGCGATTGCTGAGCATGAGGTGCTGGGTTCCATTCCTGGGTCGGGCTTGTTATTGGGTTTTTCCATCAGGAATTTCTGGTGGTATTGGGCTCGCACCCTATTACCTACATGGGACTTAAACATAACTGGCGAAATTTGGGTATACTATTAGGTACACCTCTGCCTAACCCTTTTGGGATTACAGGCGTGATGTTATGTTAAGATAAGATACTGTTCACGAAACATCTTTAACTCCAAAAAAACAGCTTAAGCACCTACATCTACAATTAGCACCATCCTTGTCTTGAACAAATTAGTAGGTGTACAGGTTACAAGCTTAATGATTAATAACATACCTGAGTGATAATTAGACATTGCACAGCCATTAGCGTGGTGGTGTAAAGCGATATAATATCTTACAACTTGTCTTCGTATACAAGTTAGTATACGTGTATATGTCGCAGGCATTTTGTATGATTTCGCCATTTACATACGGCGTCGGCAATTTATAAACGCTCGCTGTTATGAAAAATGCCGAAGGCAAAATGTATAATGCCGTGTCATTATCTAATATGCCGAAACACAGGTCGACGGATCCGCGCTGCGCGGGGCTCCTATTTCTGTCTGCAAGGTTTACAGGAACCTAACTAACCGAACCTCGGGGTGCCCCTGACGTCGACCGTCTAGGGTTAGCGTTTCCGTCAGCAGGTCGACGGATCCCCGCTGCGCGGGGCTCCTCGTTTCTCTGTGTATGATTTCGCCATTTACATACGGCGTCGGCAATTTATAAACGCTCGCTGTTATGAAAAAAGCGTTTATATTTATAAACGCTTTTGTGCCGACGCCGTATGTAAATGGCGAAATCATACAAAATGCCTGCGACATATACAAGTTGTATGTTGAATACAGGTATACAGGTTGCATGTAGTTTTCCATGTATAATGTTGGGTTGTGTTGGCGCTAAGTGGAAACAATGTTCTGTTGAGATCTGTCTTATGAAGGCAACTTATTGCACGTACTTGTGATTTTAATGCTACTGTATATTGTGTGTTCGAGTTTGTAGTGTCTCCATAGTCATGAAAATTTTGCAGCTGTCAGCGAAGCACGTTTATTACGCTTTTTCTTTATTGTTTTGCTGTAGATCGGATATTGACCTAAATGATGTGGCTTAGTGATGAGTACTAAACCATATATTTATACTAGTTTTCCGCCCGTGGCTTCGCCCGCGTCGAGTTCGGTTATATCGCGTTTCCAAGAGAACTCTTCAAAAGTCCGGGATAAAAACTATCCTATGTTCTTTCTCAAGGTCAACTCTATCTCTGTACAAAAATCAGTTCAGTGGTTTAGACGTGAAGCGTAACAGACAGACAGATAGAGTTACTTTCGCATTTATAATATTAGTAGGGATATTAAGCAACACAACCAAGCAGAAGGAAGGAGAAAGATTTTTGCTCTATTTCCTCAACGAACATTTCTATTATTCATTTATATACTCAGACTTTATCTATATGTCAAAAACATATAAATAAAATCTGAGTATAATAAGGGAGCTGTTGACAGTAAGGAAAATAGCTCAATTCACGTAACTCAATAGTAACATATTCGATATTTAAATAACAATTCAATAAATAATATTACAAAACATACTTGAACATTCAATGACGAAAAAAAACAAATAGCGACCTCAAAAACAAATGAAAAATGATTACGAATCAAGAATGAACACGTGTTATACTTCCTCACAGATGCAAATAAGCACATGTAAAAAAAATCTAGACATTGATCATACATTTTGTTTATTACGAACGAACATGGGGTTCAAAGAAACCCTGAGGGAAAACATGTTTTTCTTTGTACAAGGATTTAATAATTAAATTGTGACGCGTCAAAGCAATCAAAGAGAATAGGAATGAAATAAAAATGAAGAAGCTGATGAAATTATTTGATTCGAGTATTGAGGATTATGAAGTGAAAATTTCGGTCTAAAGATATTTTAATGAAACGGAATTAAGTAGGAATCGGACATTGATATTATGTGAGCTATAGCGTTCAAAAGGCAAAAAAATCTGTACTGAAACTAGGTCTAAGATCGGCTTAATTTATAAAATACAAGGAATAGTCTTGAAAGAAAGCTACAGCAGCTCCAAGCCAAAGTCCCGGATATCAAATATTGTGCCATTAAATATCTGAAAGAGGCAAATGACTGTAGTTTAATTACGATATTGTTCAATCAAAGACAAATCTATATTCAATCATTTTTGCGCATCCATATTTACATCTGAACGCCAATCTGAACGAAAAATACATTTTCAAACGCTCGCTTATCAATTAGAGCCAAATATTAGTCCCTGGTATTTTAAAGGACGTAGTCCACGAACAGCACCCGTCCGAATAGCACCGACGCGAATAGCACCGAGCCTAGTCCACGAACAGCACCTATCAATATTTTTGGCAGGTGCTATTCGTGGATACAAATCTATTTTATTATTTGTGTCCACGAACAGCACCTACGGCTCGGCAGCCTAGTGCTGGGATGCATTTGTTTAACAGGACATTATTAAATGAAACATATCGATAAAAATCACTAGAACGTTTATTAAGAAATATGTCTAGGCGACATTTAAATATAAGAAAAAACAATAAAAAGCCTTATGATAATAATTATTAATCTTACAAAATAATAAATCTGTAACACTTTCTTAATTTTTAATGTATCACAATCAGTCTTTTCAGATCACCTCACCTTTATTGCAAAATTAGACTTAGTTTAATCTTACTAAATAATATCACTTTCTTATTTTATAATATCACAATCAGTCTCCACATATCACATTTATTGAAAAATCAGCAAATACAAATATTTCGGTCTAGGCGACATTTAAATATAAGAAAAAACAATAAAAAGTCTTATGATAATAATTACTAATCTTACAAAATTATAAATCTGTAACACTTTCTTAATTTTTAATGTATCACAATCAGTCTATTCACATCAAAGGTGATGAGAGTAGCGATACTGTGTAACGTGCAAAGACACGTGACACAGTATCGCTACTCTACAATTCTTATAGGGTGCAGCTTGTCGTACCCTTGCGCATTGCGAGCAAGCAATTTTCGACCGATTCCACCCATCGGACGCCATACATTGGACCTTTGGCTGATAGTGCGTTAAGACTGTTTATCGTGTAGCCGTGATTTCTTGTCACTGTTCTAGCGACGCGACAATGCGCCGGAGCACACGAAAGTATGACGAATTTAACCGAACGCTTCCGGAGCTTGTTTACGTAAAATTGCAAATAATATTATTAGTTCGGATAGCTCGGCAGGGCACAAAGGGACGTCACAAGAATAGTTTATAATAGTTTGTATCTGTATGTTCCGTGCTAACAAAAGGTGTAGTAGATTTATTAGTGAGTATCTATAAAACACAATAATGGAGCCTGTTGCCGGTAGAAGTGATAAAAATAGTAACATTAGCTACATTTCCAGTAGAAAAGGAGCGCCATTACTAATACATAGTGATAGACAGTACAGAAAATTCAAAACATATAAAAATAATGCTAATGTGTTATGGCGGTGCATAAAAATATCGTGTAGAGGGTTCCTGACGCTTGATGGCAATGAAGATGTAATAAAAATTACAGAACACACCTGTGAACCCATGAGCAGTGCCCAGACAGAAATAAAGAAAAGTATGGATGAACTTCGACAAGAAGCTGCAGCCACCGATGGTCCTATTCCTACGTTATACAAGAGAAAAATAAATAAACTACTCGATGAAGGTCTCAACTTAGTAGCCGATTGCCCAAATTATAAAAACATTAAGTCTAGTTGTTGCAGCAGCGGTGAAGGCTTTTTAGGCAAGCAAGCTGAATGACGATGAATTTTCGAAGGATTTGTGATAAAATAAAAGATGCGTATAGTGCAAAGCAAAAAATTGAAAGTAATGGTCTATGACATGTACAAGATTCGAGGAGAGGGGTCATAGGGAACAAACATTTTGACCAATTGCGTGAGTGAAAGGCGTATGACGTCATGACGTAGGACGATAGGTTTATTCTTCACCCCGAGATGTCGCCCTCAGTCTTGAATCCAGGAATCAAGTAGGATTTGGAACATGCCCCCGGCCTTGGAAGCAATGGCTTTCAATGGTCTTCAGTAACAGCATCCTGGTCCACGTCTTGTAGTAAAGGACAAATCTTGGCGAATGCCCGTCTTACCACACCCGATGACGTCTGTATGTCGGCCACACGGGATATTCCATCCGTTCCTGGGATAGTACGAAGGACTCGTCCCAAATGCCACTTCAACGGCGGGAGGTTGTTATCCTTAATAACCACTAAGGAGTCTGGTTGAAGCTCGCCCTTATTCGCTGTCCATTTTGTCCGCACCTGCAGTTCAGAAATGTATTCTTTCGCCCACCGATTCCAAAAGTGTTGGCGAAGTTGTTCCACCCTCTGGTACCGCCGGAGACGACTGGCAGGCATATCACGTAGGTCATCACAGGCTGGCGCAGTCAGTGGTCGGCCAATTAAGAAATGGCCGGGAGTGAGCGGGGTAAAATCCTGTGGATCGGGAGAGAGAGGAGACATAGGTCGGGAATTCAGTACGGCTTCTATTTGTGCTAGTACTGTGCTATACTCTTCGAAGGTAAGGTGCGCGTTACCTATTACACGTCGAAGATGGTATTTGCTTGACTTTACTCCTGCCTCCCACAGACCACCAAAATGCGGGGAATAAGGGGGAATGAAATGGAATTTAATATTTTGACTAATAGCAAACTCTAAAATATCTGAACTACATTTGTTTAAAAAATTGGAAAAATCGTTCATTACACCTACGAAGTTGCGACCGTTATCAGAATAAATTTCTGCAGGTTTACCGCGGCGTGAAATGAATCGCTTTAAGGTTAGTAAATATGCTTCACTGGAGAGGTCACTGACTAGCTCAAGGTGGATCGCGCGTGTCGCGAAGCAAATAAATAAACAGATGTAACCCTTGATAAGCCTAGCGCCCCTACCTTTGCGGTTCAGAATGAGCACCGGCCCAGCGTAATCCACCCCACACCGAACGAATGGAAGACTAGGTGTAACTCGCTCCATAGGTAAGTTACCCATCATAGGGGTAAGCGTCTTACCACGAATACGCGTACAGGTGACACAGCCATGTACTACCTGACGAGCTAAATTCCTACCTCCTACAGGCCACCAAGATTCACGTAGGTGAAACAGTAACGTCTGAGGAGCAGCGTGGAGAAGCTGTATGTGCTCGTGACGAAACAACAAAGTTGCAAAGTAATGTTTACTAGATATTACAATGGGATGTTTTTTACCGTAAATAAATTCATCTGAATTAACGAGACGACCACCCACACGCAATATTTTATGGTCGTCTATGAATAAGTTTAATTTAGACAAACAACCTTTATTTTTAATAGTCCCATGATTAAAAAGTGCCTTATATTCTAATGGATAAGATTCAATTTGGCATAATCGAGCCAATGTTTTATCAGCAAAATCTAACTCGTCAAGACTAAGACTGCCTACATGTCTTTCTTTTGTATATCTGATATTATGAATGAAACGCAACATAAAGGCAGCTGCACGCCTCATACGTTTGAATTGGGAAAACCGATGAAACGGAAACAAAGACGATTCACAAGAATTTTGGGCTACAACCGCGGTGACAGATGATTTAACCTCAGGTAACTCGACTTGCTTGAATGAATCTGAACTTCTGTGATCATCTATTGAAAAGTTAGAATCTCGAAGAAATTCAGGACCCTCCCACCATAGGGTAGAAGATGAAAGTTCTTCCAACCGGATGCCGCGCGACGCCAGATCAGCAGGATTGTTTTCGCTCCTGACGTGACGCCACAGGACCCCTAGTGTAAGGTCATGAATTTCAGCGACCCTATTTTGGACGAACGTCCTAAGTTGGTTCGGCCTCATGTGTAGCCAACCTAAGATGATCGTGGAATCGGTCCAAAATACGATTTTATTGAACGTACATCGCAATGCGTTGCGTACCTTGTCATACAGACGGGCGCCTAATAAAGCCCCACAAAGTTCGAGACGAGGGACACTAATGGGTTTTAAGGGCGCGACCTTAGTTTTAGAAAATAATAATCTAACCGTTACCGTTAGATCAGAATTAACTGTGCGAACATAAATGCACGCGCCGTAAGCCGTTTGAGACGCATCGCTAAAAACATGAAGCTCGATATACATAGGCTGCGTACCTATAACATGCCGAGGAATGCGAATTGTGTTTAGCGCTTGCAGTGAGATAACAAACCGGTTCCACACGTGCGCCGTGTTCTCAGAAACGGTGTCGTCCCAACCTATTTTTAATAGCCATAATTGTTGCAAAAGAACTTTGACCACAATAATAGCGGGACTTAACAAGCCGAGGGGGTCAAAAATTTGAGAAACTTTAGATAAAATTGCTCGTTTAGTGATCGGCTTGTTGTTATCAATTTGAATTTGCGAATTAAAATAAAAGTTGTCACTTCTATTGTGCCAACCTATACCTAATGTTTTAGAATAAATATTTTCATCTAAATTTAGCGGTTTAAACAGACCAGATGAATGACTATCATCATCGCGCCTAAAATTAAATACCCATTTCCTTAGTGGAAAGCAGCCTGACTGCAACGATTTCTGGGTTTTATCGCATAAATCTAGTAAATTTAATTTGTTATCTAGACCCGTAATGAAATCATCAACATAAAAGTCTTCTTTTATTGCTCGGGCAACATCAGCATCAGTAGACTCGATAGCTAATTGTTTTAGACACCTGACACTAAGAAAGGGTGCGGAGGCAGTTCCGTACGTTACGGTATTCAATTTGAAAATACCTAAAGGCTTCGACGGATGGTCACGCCACAGAATCATTTGCAAGCTACGCTGACCCTCATCCACTAGGCACTGCCGATACATCTTCTCCACATCGGCGCATGCAACGTACTTATGCTGCCGAAATCGGAGAAGAATAGCAATGAGGTCACCCTGTATAGGAGGGCCAACCAGCTGCAAATCATTCAGGGACTTACCGGAGCTCGACGGCGCGCTTGCATCAAACACCACGCGCAACTTGGTGGTGGTGCTGAGCTCGCGGAACACACCATGATGTGGCATAAAATAACACGGGGATTCGTAGAAATCTACCTGTGTCATATGGCCTAAGCTGAGGTATTCTTGCATAAAATTAGTGTAAAGACTTTTATATTCTGACGACCGCTGCAAGCGTTTTTCTAATGCTAGAAATCTACGCTCTGCCTGGATATAAGAGTCTCCCAAGGATTCAGGTGACTGACGAAGTGGAATGTGCACGCAGAATCTCCCTTCACTATTGCGCGTAGTTGTGCGAACAAAGTGATTCTCGCATTCCCGTTCCTCCTCAGTCTGCGCGTCTCTGACCTTGGGCAGTTCCTCAATCTCCCAGAACAGTCGAAGTTGCGTATCTAATGAATTAGTCATATGACAATGAATTGGTGCAGTTTTGCGCGTTTTAGTAACGATAGGCCCAGAAATAATCCAGCCTAGTTTGGTATTATGTAAAAACGGACCACTAGACAAACGAATTTTTCCCTCTTCTAACAGATCCCAAAACCTATCTGCACCAATTAAAATATCGATAGTTTTGTAGTCTAAGAAATCTGGATCGGCCAACCGTATGTTATCTGGTATGCAGATCTTTGCGCTTAATTTACATACGGCAGGCATCGAAGCTGTGATCCTAGATAATACAAAACAATGAATGCGAGTAGTAAATGAATTATCGACGCAGGATTTGATAACAATATTACAAGCTTGTGAACAATGTATTACCGAATCACCCACGCCTCGAACTTCGTTAGTGGACTGTATAAGTGGTGAATTTAGTAATTGGCATAACGCTTTAGAAATAAAACAACGCTGGCTGCCATTGTCTAGGAGCGCCCGCGCTTTATGGTATGTGCCACGTGCATCGGCTACCTCCACGATAGCTGTTGACAATAACACAGATTGCACATCTACAGACTTAATACATTCCGTTTGCA
The DNA here is from genome assembly GCA_950022335.1 of Eurois occulta. Classification (NCBI taxonomy): domain Eukaryota; kingdom Metazoa; phylum Arthropoda; class Insecta; order Lepidoptera; family Noctuidae; genus Eurois; species Eurois occulta. The sequence goes on from OX465482.1 coordinate 3,358,492, forward strand.
TGTGTGCCTTGTTTACTTGGATTGAATGGGCGGAGTCTAAGGTGACCGGTGCGGCCGCGGGGAGTGCGGCCGCGGGGAGATGTGCCGGCGCACTACTCGTACTTGACGCCTCAGTGTATGCTGAAGAATGGCAAGCGACTGAACTATGAGCATCGTTATGCAATAATGAGTTATGTTTTTGGTTACAGTGTCTACACGGCCCAAACTTACAATCGACTACCGAGTGCTTCGAATTTAAACAATTCTCGCATAAGTTGTGATCGCGTACAAGTTTAAGTTTACTGTCTAAATTACTTTCGATAAACTTTTTGCACGTATACAGGCGATGTTTTGCATTACATTTAAGACATAATCTAACGTGTTTCTCGCTCGTTTTCTTGGGCTCGCTGGAAACATTGCAGTGTGACATGTTGTGAGATTTTGTGTGTTGTTTTTTACTATCAGTGTTTTGTACGTCTTTACCATGTGACCGCTGCAATGCCTCCAGCACGTCCGCTTTGTTACGAAGAAAATTAATTACATCAGCAACTTTTAATTTCGTTTTAGAATTGTTTTCGATCGGCTTTGGTAACAATGTGTATTTGTGAGTTTCCCATTCTCTCTCGGTAACTTTGTCCAATTTAGAAACTATAATATAAATAATTAAAATATCCCAGGTGTCTGTAGATTCCCCTAGGATCTTAAGTGCGCGTAAATTTTTCGAAATTGTATCTATTAAGTTCCTAATCAAAGAAGGGGACTCTTTAGTTAATGGGGATATAGTAAACAAAGCTTTGACATGATTGTGAACTAAAAGATGGCAATTATTGTATCGGTTGAGCAATAATTCCCACGCAACCTGATAATTATTAGAAGAAAATTCTATTGAATGTATGACTAGTTCTGCGTCACCTTTTAGAGAAGATTTGAGATAGTGAAACTTTTGAATGGTAGAAATATCTTTTGAATCATGAACGAGTGAGGTAAATGAATCTCTGAACTCAAGCCAGCGCTCATAGGAACTGTCAAATGTGGGCATGGAGATAACAGGCAATTTGATGGACTTTGTGTTATTGCTATTATGACTATGATTATGACATGACCCGGAACAGTCAGCGAACTCACCAGCGTTCAGCATAAACTCAGCACGAGATATTGAATCGTAGTAACTATCTTCAAATAGTTCTCGTTGCGTTAATTGTGCATTTAACTCACTATCTTCAACTCTTTCTTCTATTTTAGTTTGAATAACATTAAACTCAGCAAATAAACTAGCACATCCTTGAATTCTTAACTTCAAATCAATGCGTTGTTGATTTGAAAGGTCATCATCTTTTAAAGAATCTAAATAAGTACTGAATTTGGTAAGCCTACCCTTAACTATTCCACGTTTCCTAACTAAATCACGGAATACATCACTACTATCTACACTAAGCAAAATAGGAGATTTATCACGGGATCTAGCAGGTTCAGTAGGCATTTTGGTGATCAGTGAAAGGAGGAGTACTCACGGTTTTAGTCTTCAGCCCAATCACACGACACTGATGCTAGCAACGTCACCAGATTTGTACCGGACTGGAAATCGCAATATTCCGAGAGTACACTGCAGCAATTCCACTGAAATTGTAATACAGACACAGTATAGCACTCATAGAGTAGGAGGTGAAGGAAAAAAGTAAGAATTGGCCCCACCGATTTGCGTATGATGTTCGATGAAACTCAGCTAGCACTTTAGTTCCAATGTGCGCTTGGCCTCCAAACTGTTATTATGGTTGCAGTTGTCCGTTAGGCAGGCTTTTTCTTCGAAATCTCGTCCCAATTGTTGGAAATTCAGCGTTTTCTTCTATCCGCCACGTGCAAGGGGTCTATAGTCCAAAGGTCGCTCGTCGATCTTGTTGTAGCGATTTGGCGTAGATCGCTCAAATTATTTAATGGATGCGGCGTAGAAGGTCCAAATTATGTTGCAGCAGCGGTGAAGGCTTTTTAGGCAAGCAAGCTGAATGACGATGAATTTTCGAAGGATTTGTGATAAAATAAAAGATGCGTATAGTGCAAAGCAAAAAATTGAATGTAATGGTCTATGACATGTACAAGATTCGAGGAGAGGGGTCATAGGGAACAAACATTTTGACCAATTGCGTGAGTGAAAGGCGTATGACGTCATGACGTAGGACGATAGGTTTATTCTTCACCCCGAGATGTCGCCCTCAGTCTTGAATCCAGGAATCAAGTAGGATTTGGAACACTAGTCTTTATAACATAAGAAATAGGGCTTGTGGAGTTAGCCGACTAAATGCAAAAACCGCGGGCGAGGTACAAGTAAGTAATCTTCTAGCCGCCATCCTATTAATATTATTATATTATATTATTATTCTTTTATTTTTTTATTCACAATATAAAAAATTGCAATTTGAAATATATAAATTTAATCAGTAGGTAGTAGTTCACATAGACTATGAAGTAAAAAAATTAAAACAACTATTTTTTTATTTTGCTAAAACTGTACGTTGAAAGTTAGTGTTTTAATTTTGTTCGCGACAGGTGTCTAGAACAGTATTTTAATCAGTGCAAAGAAAGAACGTTCGGGAAAGCACGTTATTACAGTGTGTTTGTGTTTCAATTTCGAGTGCTTTCTGTTGTTATTAGTTTTGAAGGTATGTAGGTACCTATTTTATGCCGCTCGAGAACAGTCTCGTCACAGGTGCGCGTACGCATTGTTATTGTAATTCCGACCGTACGCCGAGGACGTAAAGTACCTACTTCCTTAAATCGTTAAGTTGTTTGTGATCCTTTTGCCTATAGTTTCTTTTGTATTTTTTTGTTGTTAATATTTTTAAGTAATATTTTTTCGAATAAAGGATTGTTTAGCGAACAATACCACACAGCTAGAATATACTCGAATATTTTTTGTGTGTCTGTTGATAGTATAAAAACACAGCACAGACACTGAACAGTGCAGTTTCGTTTCGAAATTCAGACAGTATAGATCCAGCATTCGAACAGTACAGTATTGAGCAAGCATTCTGAGAGTCAGTTTCGTTTCGATATTCGTGTAGTATTGTACGCTAGTTTTACCATAGTTTAAATAGTGTTTTATTTCTTCTCCACCCATAGTAATAGTGCAGTGCTTTTCAAACCTACCGCTCCGTTCCACAAAGCTAACGTCACAGCCGGAACCTATAGGTACAGGGCGGTTAGTGGCTCATTTTGGATCCGTTATATAGACAGTATAGATTCCCAAATACGAGTCCACCCGTCTGGTACAAATTTTTTTCTAGATCCGTGATTTTGTTACACACAATGATATATCTACCTAATTTGTCTATTTATGAACACCTTTTCTAGGTACTTTCCCCATATTATTAAATATTTTTTTTAAATATTATTTGTTTTTTATAATTATATTTATTAAAAATGTAATTTTATGATATTGCTTATGGATTATAGGAGTATAATAGTAATAATGTTTGGACATCTATATACAGCACCATTTAATCCTAAACTAAGCTAATCTATTTATTTTAAGGTACCCAAACAATATTTGGACTTCTTGCTAGCTGATTACTACGATGGGAAAAATCGAATTCTACTATTCGCCACGTCAAGAAGCAAAGAAGAACTTGCCAAAACACGTCATCTGTATTGTGATGGAACTTTTAAATCTGCGCCGAAACCTTTTCTGCAGATTTATAGTATCCATGGTGATATCGATGGTGTCGTTAAGCCGTTAGCATATGCTATGCTTCTAAATAAAAAAATGTCTACATATAAAACATTATTTCAATTATTAAAATCTTCGATACCAACAATGACTGTAGATTTTTTCACGAGTGACTTTGAAGAAGCCGCAGTGAGAGGAATACTGTCTGTATTTCCCAACGTAGCAGTAAAGGGATGTTACTTTCACTTTAAGAAGGCGTTAAAAAAAAAACAGAAGGAGCTAGGTCTTAACGACAATAGTATATATAGAAAGCACGTTGCTCTATGTACAGTGCTCCCTTATTTGCCACCGAATGATTTAGATGACGCTTGGCTTTACATTATGAGTGAGAGTCCTCAAGATAGTAATATAACAAAATTTAACGACTACATGATCACACAATGGATTGACCACAAATTTTGGTCAAACAAATGGTGTTGTTATGGCCAGACTCACAAAACGAACAATTATACTGAGACTCATTATTCGGTCATTAACAAATCAATTAATAAAAATAATAAGAACTTACTTAATGTTTTAAGAGTCTTACAGGAAAATTGTAAGAATTTCACTGACATACGAAAAAAATTTGCTACTTCTAATTCACAAAAAAATGCCGCAAAAAGAAACCAACTAATAGACAATATTATAAAAGAATATAAAAGTGGATTTATTTCTCTTGGCCACTGCATGGAAAAGCTGCGATTTTAAGGCTTTCTATTTTTAAATTTAAATTAGAATAATGTAACACCTGCGCAATCGACGGATAGTGAAGGACAATATACAAAATGTTCACGGAGCGCTGTTATTAGTACATCAATAAGGATCTAAGGCTGATTTTGCTGATTTTTCAATAAATGTGATATGTGGAGACTGATTGTGATACATTAAAAATTAAGAAAGTGTTACAGATTTATAATTTTGTAAGATTAGTAATTATTATCATAAGACTTTTTATTGTTTTTTCTTATATTTAAATGTCGCCTAGACCGAAATATTTGTATTTGCTGATTTTTCAATAAATGTGATATGTGGAGACTGATTGTGATATTATAAAATAAGAAAGTGATATTATTTAGTAAGATTAAACTAAGTCTAATTTTGCAATAAAGGTGAGGTGATCTGAAAAGACTGATTGTGATACATTAAAAATTAAGAAAGTGTTACAGATTTATTATTTTGTAAGATTAATAATTATTATCATAAGGCTTTTTATTGTTTTTTCTTATATTTAAATGTCGCCTAGACATATTTCTTAATAAACGTTCTAGTGATTTTTATCGATATGTTTCATTTAATAATGTCCTGTTAAACAAATGCATCCCAGCACTAGGCTGCCGAGCCGTAGGTGCTGTTCGTGGACACAAATAATAAAATAGATTTGTATCCACGAATAGCACCTGCCAAAAATATTGATAGGTGCTGTTCGTGGACTAGGCTCGGTGCTATTCGCGTCGGTGCTATTCGGACGGGTGCTGTTCGTGGACTACGTCTTTTAAAGTTCCATTTTTCGTTCAAAGGACTCACATTAAATCTACCCAGAAAACTACTTTGAAAAGCTGTCCAAGATTCAACTGAATAGTACTTCTTCACTTATTCCAATGGATAATAATCACTGAATTTTAAAATTCTAAGTTACACTGGCGTTCAATCTGAACTCCCGTTTCAGGTGAGGGTGGGTCATTTTTACCGTAAAGCTGAGCTAGAAATGAGAGAATTACTTATAATAGATGATTCGAAAGCTCTCTCTCTCTTACTTGCTTGCTTGACATCGAAGAACCTAAACACAGTACCTTAGCATAAGGTGTAACGTAGTTCTGCAATATTATTTAGTGTTGCGGTTGAGCTAACCGAATGAGCTCTTCAATAGTACTCTTAGAAAAATATTATCAACCACTCTGGTTAGTTCAGTAGCAGCCACAGATTGCGTTTTTTTTAAAGTAAACTTTCTCCGGCACTTTGATTTTTTCATACATGTGAGTTTAAATATTTGTAAACGCACCCTGGATGGGTGCGTTTACAAATATTTAAACTCACAATTACAAACAGCCATAGACGGAACTTCTACCTGTAGGTATAGGCCATACAAATATTTATTCCGTGCGGGAATGGAACCTGCGACACGCAGCGCAGCAGACATTCGCTCAGCTACTGCGCCAACCGCCGTGCCGTCTGCCGTATTTGTGTCCGATTGATGGCAATAGGCTCGTCCCCTGTTACAATATTACGTGACCACCACCGCCACCGCTAACACCGTTACGTTACCCTTCGTGGACTACTAGCGTGATGTTATGAGTTTGAAAATATTTTCTTCTGCAAAGATGCAGTTGTATCTTCGTCATTTATTACTTAACTAGTTAATACAGAAAATAAATTAGAAGATTTGTACTTTAAATCGGTAAGTACAATTAAGTATATCTCCTAGAACAAGTCATTTATTAGCTTTTAAAGAAACATGGAAGACAAAATGCTTCTGCCTTGTGTGATTAATTTCAGTAGTTACCAGCTTTCGGGTTTGAGCTCAATCTTTCCAAAACGTGGAATACGTTATTGAATAAGTTATAGTAGATGGAGTTCCGTCATCGTTTGTACTTGTCTTGGGGAAAATGAAATAGGGAATTGGAAGCTTGCATTTTTAGAGTTCCGTAGTCAACAAGGAACCTTTATAGTTTCGCCTTGAACGTCTGTAGAAGTAGAAAGCTGTCATTTGGCATGGATATACACCATTATTTTTAGGTCGTTCTGGAACCGAATACCATTAACTGGATCATCGAACTCGAAACGATTGGGACTATTTTTTTCAAAAAGTAACAATAAAAAAAAACACGTAAGAATAAATTGAATGTTTTTTTTTTTGTGAAATAATGAGAATCGATCGATGAATGAATTTTTCAATGTGTATCGTTCGCATGTGTTGCCGATCGTGGATACGTTTTACACACACATATGCATTTGAGTTCTTATTATTTCACAAAAAAAAAAACATTAAATTTATTCTTTCGTGTTTTTTTTATTGTTACTTTTTGAAAAAAATAGTCCCAATCGTTTCGAGTTCGATGATCGAGTTAATGGTATTCGTTTCCAGAACGACATAAACATAATGGTGTATACTATATACGGGGTGGAAGGCACAAGCCATTAGCACATGTTCAATACATCATTCAGAACTTCCCCAGACAAGAACACGTGGTAACCGTGCGTGGATGTCCCTTCCACCCTATGTTTTAATCACGCCGACAAAGTGGTAAAATAATGTTATTTTTTCAGGCTACATACAAAGTGAGGATGAATTTCGTTTTTATCATCAATCAAATTAGCTATTTTTAGTGGACAAATTTGTTTTAGAAATCGAAAGTTTTTGAAAGCAATTTCCATTTGTATCTGTCTAGGCCCTCTGGTTTCTGTCCAGATTAGCAATCCTAGAAATGTAGGACAATCGTTATTTACAGGAAAAAGTTTCCATTCGTGCCCATACCCAAAATGCACTGGATTTGTGTCGAAATTACTTCGATTCACACCCGGATTCAAAGTGTTCAAATCCAATTGGTTTTCCAAATTTACGACAACCGGTCGAAAACCGTTCCCAGAAAGTCCCATGTAAAATGAAATCTACGGAGTTTTCTCGCTCATCTCTCGAAGGGACCACATACTATGGTGGCTCCATCTTGCGTCTTGAATCCATTATCGTTATTATGCATATTGGAAGACTCTCGAGTGGCGTGTAATCTATTTTTCTCTCATACAATTATGTTCTGTGAAAAATCTTTATGAAGTTAAAACTGCATGTTTAAATATTCCAGCTGGTTTAAATTTTATTGACTTATTATTTCCTTTATTTATTTCTATACAAATCTAATACATTTTTAAATCTTCCTTAAAATGAAAACAATATAAAATTATTGGTAATTGTTTTTTTTTAATTAGTCAATTAAAAAAAAAAAAACAATTACATCCAACACAAATACACGCATCCACTAGACAAATGAAGAAGTCTCTTCATTTGTCTAGTGGATGCTACTCGAAGCTCTACTGCTGAGCATAAGGTTCTGGGTTAGATTCCCAAGTTGGGAAAAGTATTATTGGGCTTGTCTATCAGGTGACTGTTTGATGGCAAAAAGCTCACTCCCTATTATTATGGGACTAAACATAACTGGCGAAATGTTGGTGTATTATAGATACACCTCTGTCTAACCCTTCACGGATTACGGGCGAGAATATATGTGTTAATGTTCAGATTTTGGTGTGAAAGGTTTTTTACGATGTCTTTCTTCTGTTTGAACTTTAATTTCCAGGTTTATCGTAATTCAACAAAGAAAATCTAAGACCAAGTAGATAACATATTAGATCTCTTCCGTTTGGTTAGCAATGCTATCCGTTTTCATTTCGGATCCTCTTTGTCTTGACCGGTTCGAAGGAATCTTGCATTGTCATCTTATTATCAGGTACAATACAACTTATTTTACTTGGTAGTATATTGTTTACGTTCTCATAATTTACTGTCAATTAGGTGAATCACTTTTTTTTACGGCTACTTGATGCCGATAACTTTTGAAAAGTAAACATAACCTGTTTGGCTGAGTGACAGGACCTCTTAGTTTGTTGACCTTTTCATTTTCTTTTCAATTTACCGTTACTCAAACAATTCTATTGCACCTATTCTTTTCATATCTTGTTTCTATTCTCTTTAATCATGATTATGACACGCAGTATGCGCGCTCGCCTCGAAGAGTCCAAACTCACTCAGGCTTTGAGCGAACTAAAGGCGTGTAAGGAGTCCTGTTCTCAACTAAACAGGGAAATAGATGACAATGAAAGGGTGCTTTCTGAAGCCCATGGGAGGAACAATAAGTTGAAAAATGAAATGGCTCAGCTTTATGTTCAGCTTACTGATGCCCTAGGAGACCGGGATAGGCTCCAACTCATTGTGGACGGGTTTGGCCAGTGTAGCGTTGAGTACGAACAAGCTCTGAGTCACAAACATCTTCTACAACAACAGCTACACGAGGCTAGAAGTCAAATTTCAGATCTTGAGACGACAAACCTTAACATTACAGCCTCACTAAACCAAAGTCTTTTCAGTGAATTGGTGCCTATTGTTCCACCAATGTTCTCTAATAAATGCCAACCTGACACTATGAATTTGACAGTTGAGGATGAACTAAAGGCTAATAAATCAGTGCGGGTATTTTCAAGTAAGAATAAACTAAAAAAATATATTAAAATAAACAAATACATTGTAAAAACTAAGAAAATGGTAAAGAAGCAAAAATTTTTCATTAAAAATGTAAAATTAAATAGGGAAAGATTAAACCTTTTAAGTCAACTAGATATGTATTCTTTAAATTTAAATAAAAGTAAAAGGAAATACCAAATAGACACAGAGAACTTGCAATGTGAAATTGACCGTCTTCAGGACAAACTAAATTCACTTAACATTAAATATAAAGCCTCCGAGAACCAATTAAAGGAATATGTATTGGCCATGAATGAGCTAGTAAGTACACAAAGTAGCAACTGTGATCATTGCACAAGTCCATCTGTTACACCCACACTGGCCCATTCATTGTCTGTATGTAATACAACTATACCGCAGTCCTGTGATAGTCTACTATTTGAGGATATTAAGTGTATAACAGAACCGACTGTCAACAAAGAAATTATAATTTTTTCTGATGAAATTGGAAAGGATTTAGGCCGCTTGTTGACAAGTAAGAATCCGGGATCTTCAATTATTAACTTTTGTATGCCTGGCTGTTCCTTAAATTTCATTATGAGAAAAGTTATTAATTACAACTTCAACCAAGATTCCATATTACTGATATTTGTTGGTAATAGAGGTAATGTGAACAAAGGGGAATTGTTCCAATATTTTCATTCATTGAGTAAACTTAGGTTAGGAAAAATTGTAATGTTCACATTCCCATACAGTCACAGTTTGCCACAGGAAGAAAACCTTTTAAGATTTGAAATTAACATGACATTACATAATTTGACATTTAATAATAATATGTTTCATTTAATTGATATTAATAATTATATTGGTAATAATTTATATTTGACAAAAGATAGATTCCTAATAGATAGGTACTATCTTTCTAGGTATTGTAAACGACAGATAGCGGTGTCACTGTCTTATTATTTTAGTATAACAGCCAAGAATTTAGCGAAAGAGATTGCTTCTATTGAGCACCATGACATGTTGAATAATCCAGTGAGAAATTTAGTGCATAATATTGACATTGTAAATCATTTAAATTAGAGAATAGGACAATAGAGGCAAACTCTAGCAATCATGTACAATCTCACAAAACTATGTCTAATAAAAAGAGCTTAAAAACAAATACCATCAACCTGGTGCATCAGAACATTCAAGGACTGAGGAACAAAGACTTAGAATTAGAACTATTTTTGAATTTTAATAACATTGATATTCTTTGTATTACAGAACATTGGCTTCAAAGCCACCAGTTCATGATTAGTTTTAGTAATCACCAGGTTGGTAGCACATTCAACAGAGTCAATGCCATTCATGGTGGATCACTAATTTTAGTAAATAATCAGATTAAATTTAAAGACCGAAAGGACATAGTGAGCCTATCTGTTGAACGCATTATTGAAATAGCTTGTATAGAATTGGAGCAGTTCATTATACTAAGTGTGTACAGGCCCCCCTCGGGATCGTATGACTGCTTTGAGAAGGTAATGGATGAAGTTTTACACAAGATTTGTAACACAAACAAGTCCATTGTCACTTGCGGTGATTTTAATGTAAATTTATTAGAAAACTCAAGTTCTTGTAGTAAAATTATGAGTCTGTTTCAGTCCTACAATCTCGTAAACCTATTTTTGGAGCCTACAAGAATAACGCCTACTTGTGCCACATGTCTAGACAATATTTATACTGATGTTATTCCAATCCATAAAGAAATTATAAATGCTCTAGACTCTGATCATTGCGGTCAAATGATTACCATTGATAACCAAAAAATCAAAGTGGCTAAAAAGGATATCACTGTTAACCCAAAAACGGTAAGATACTTGGAAACATTTAAAAATAAACTAATAAACAACTTACCATTATTGTCTACTGACAATCCTCATCATCAATATGATGAATTTTTTGATATGTATTGTAAGCAATTTAATTCCACTTTCATTCCCAAGACTATCTCAGTAAATTGTAATGCATCTTTTAGTGACTGGGCTACCATTGGTATTCACAAGAGTAGAACAAGGCTTTATGAGCTGTATAATGAAAGAGTTTTTGTAAATACTGCCGAATTTAATTTATACGTTAAAAATTATTCAAAATTGTTTAAAAAAGTGTGTCATATTGCTAAGTCACAATATTTGAGCTCCAAAATTAGAAACAGCAATAATATTGTTAAAACTACTTGGAATATTATTAATAATGAAACGGGAAAGTCTAGTAAACGTAATAGTGACTACAGCTTAACAATTAATGACAGAGTAATTACATCAGATTCGGATGTCGCCGCGGCTTTCGAAAGTTTCTTTTCTGACATTCCCGTTTCAACGACGAAATCCCTAAACTCGTCACCTACTGTTGCCGAATCTTTGCTAAAAGAAAATGTTAAAGCTTGCGACTCAGAATTTCATTTTGAACATGTCACATGTAGAGATATATTAAAAACATTTCACACCTTAAATGTTAAGAAGACTGCGGATCTGTGGGGTAACTCTGTAGAAGTTGCCAAGTCTATTATTGATATTGTAGCACCTACCTTAGCTTCTATTTTTAATAATTGTATTGATCGTGGGGAGTTTCCTGACCTTATGAAAAATAGTAAAATTATTCCTTTATTTAAGGCAGGTAGTACATCAGACCCCACAAATTATAGACCTATTTCAGTACTGCCAACTTTCAGTAAAGTTTTTGAGAAATTAATTTTAGACCAACTACAAACATTTTTTAATAAACACAAATTATTACATAATAAACAGTTCGGTTTTACGAAGGGTCGCTCAACTACTGATGCCGGTGTCGAACTTTTAGGACATATTTATAATGCATGGGAAGATAAATGTGATGCTTTGGGCATTTTTTGCGATTTATCCAAGGCATTTGATTGCGTCCTTCATGAAACCTTAATCAGGAAGCTCCGCCACTACGGAATACGAAACAGTGCTCTGGATCTTCTTATCTCATACCTGAGTGATAGGATCCAGAGTGTTGACGTGAACGGAAAAAGATCACCCGGATCTATTATAATAATGGGAGTCCCACAGGGCTCGATTCTTGGCCCTTTCTTGTTTCTTATTTATATTAATGATTTGCCTCACCTCATAAAGGATAATCACGATATAGTACTATTTGCGGATGACACTTCGCTTTTATTTAAACTTAAACGACAACAGCTAGTTGTTGACGATGTAAATACCGCTATTTCAAAAGTGGTGCATTGGTTTAATGCTAATAATTTACTTCTTAATGGAAAAAAAACCAAATGCATTAAGTTTACACTGCCTCACGTTAGGCAGGTGAAAACTTGTGTGTTGGTAAAGGGCGAAGAGTTGAACCCTGAAGATAGCACGGTGTTCTTGGGCTTAACTTTAGACGCTAAGCTTCAGTGGGGGCCTCACATAGATAAATTGTCGAAAAAGCTGAGCTCTGCAGCATACGCAGTTAGAAAAATTCGTAATTTAACCGATGTAGAGACAGCCCGATTAGTTTACTTCAGTTATTTTCATAGCATAATGTCGTACGGCATTCTATTGTGGGGGAATGCCGCTGATATACAGACCATTTTTGTTTTGCAAAAACGGGCGGTTAGATCAATTTATAAATTGAGTCCAAGACACTCTCTCAGAGAAAAATTTAAGGAAATTAATGTAATGACTGTTCCTTCTCAGTATATTTATGAAAATCTTGTGTATGCTCACAAAAATATAAAGCTGTTCAAGAAATATAGTGATATTCACAATATAAATACAAGAAATAGACATAAATATATTGTACCCACAACAAGGCTCAAGAAAATAGGTGGATCTTTCAGATGCCAATGTATTCGCTTTTATAATAAACTACCAAGCCACATTCAAAATTTAAGCCTTAATAAATTCAAATCCTTTATAAAACATAAACTATGCCAGAAAGGATTTTATACTATTAAAGATTATATAGAGGACAAAAAAGCTTGGGATTGAACTGCTCCAATTTGAATTGACTTTACTTATACCTATTTTTATTTTACTTTTTTTACAATTTGACATTTTATGAATTTTCTTTATACACATGACATTGTTTACTTTTTCAAGTATGATATTATTTTTTTTGACGAATATTTACATGTTAAATATTTTATTTTATTTTTTATTTAGTTTTCTGTATATTGACATTTAATGAATTGACATGATTATTTAATATGACAAATATTTTATTATTTTTATATTCTGAATGTGAGGACCATGTGGGTCTTTTTCTGATTTTGACTATTGTCTACGGCAAACTGCCGGACAATGGTTAAAATTAGAAAAACAGTGCTATAAGCGACCCACCCAGATCTCCTTTCTTTGGTATTGTTTGTCGTGATGTTGAGCTCCTTGAGTTATAAGTCGAGCTCCACGATAACTGGCAAGTGCTTGCATTGACTGAACGTTTGTGAATGTGTGAACAGTGTAGGCCTTGTAGATTCCTAGAGGTGTGATAACTTTTGTTAACCTCTTATCTTGTTTTCCGTTTTTTTGTGTAGTATGCAACGACTTATTGTCGGGCCTATGCTGTCCCCCCATACTTGTACTACTATACTACTGTACTAAAATATTGTAAAATCTAATCATTTTAAAAGAGTAACCATGGAGTTTCTTGCCGGTTCTTCTCCATAGGAAACGACCAACCCGAACCGTGCACCTTTTTGTCGACGTTTCGTAAGTGCCCATGCAGGCCTATGTGAAATAAAAATATTTTGATTTTGATTTTGATTTTGATTTTGATTTTTGATTTCTTGGCATGTTGTTTAGAAGCCAGCTCTAAGATTGTTCAAAGTTCAGAGCAAATGTAATTTCTCGTAAACTTTATGGACCTGCTTTGGATGTTATGATATTAGATATTAGTCATGTCATGACCGATAACTACATATATAAAATGGTAAACTGACTGACTGGGTATCAACTGCGAGCAAAACCTAGTTCATCATAAAAATCTCGACTCAAAAATCTACAAAAACACACTGAAGCGCATCCTTGAAAATAGTATTTTGATGAATACGAGTATTTTTAGTAAAACTAAGATTAACCTTTTTTTTATTCAGGCATTTTTTAGTAGTAATAATGAAGTGTTATTGGGTTGTTCAATTGAAGATTTCTCAGTAACAGCCACGGAGTCTGGATTTGTGCCCAGTTGATGGCAATAGTGTCGCCCCCTATTACACGGGACTTAAACATAACTGGGGAAAGAAGCGAGACAGACGTGTATTAATTAGGTACACCTCTGCCTAACCCTTCAAGCATAACAGGCGTGATGTTATGATAGTGAAAGCAAGCATTATTCTCATAATAGAACCTTAAACTGATTATTTTGTTTCAAATACACAAACAATTAATTTTGTTGTCAACTCACTCGGAATTTTTCACCCCACAAAAATTTTATTTATTTATTTATCACGAACAATTTATATTGTGTTTGGTACATTATTCAACATCCTTAACATTACATACATCATAATTAATCATTAATTTAAATTCTAAAAGTGGCATGCAATAATATAATAGGTAATATTAATATTAAATCACAGTTCCTCTATTGAGTACAAGTTTTTATCTGACAGAAATGCTTTTAGCTGAGTCTTAAAAGAGCTAGTGTTTAACAAAATTTTTAAGTCCGCTGGCAGTCTATTAAATATGTGTACAGCTTGGTAATGAGGGCTTGCCCGTACTTCTCCATAGAGATCTACGTTAGGGAATGGGCAACTACAGTACTTTCACAGTTTTTATGCCTTGTGACTGGGACTGTAGCTACATTTCATTGTTGTCTTTGTTTCGACAATTCAAAAGTGCCTGTAACTGGCCTACTTGAAATGAATGCTTTGATTTTGATTTTGATTTTATGCTTGACAATGTTAAAATTAGGTGCAACTTTATTTTTAAAGTCATTTCTACGAGTATATTCCCTGGGTATTCTTTCTTCCTCAGACTCGAATTCATGGATATATTCTTTTAAATTTGACAACACAAATACAAAAACATAATAATCATTTCAACTTAAGCCACCTAATCCGCTTATTAAAATTATTATACCCAGTAAACACATTTTTAATTTAACATCAAAAATAAATTACCGACTCAAAATTCAATTGGAAGGCGAGTCGGTAAGCAGGCTTATTCCTTTCTTCCCGCCAATGAATAAATTAGCCTTTATCTCAATGTGCTATCTCTTTAAAAAGTGCTTCAGAGACATTTAAGGATATAAAGGAAATTGCGTTGTAAACGAGGTTTTCCTTTCAATATTACGTCCGAGAATATTTTGGGCATAAATCACAAGGAGGCTAGACTAAAATATTCTTGCTCTTTACTTGACTTATATCTTGAGTGATGTCAGATTTAAGAACCTTATTGATGTTACATGAAATTTGGGTTTGGGTAATATTGTGTTAGATTTTGAGAATATATTATTGAGACAGTTTTTTGTTATTTTTGGGGAATTGCTACAAGGAGCTCCTTGTAACAATTCCTGTAGGTATATGAATTGAATGGTTAAAAGTTCAGCTATGTGAACTTCACCCACGGAGCTGTCAGAAGGTGCAAAGACAGCAGGTGACAGAGCACAATAGCCCACCTCAAGGGCCGAACTCCACCGAAGCGGAGACGACGTTTTAAACCACCAACAGAATTTCGTTATTTACACTTCTCGTCTCCGCTTAGCTTTAGTGGAAACGGTTGAGCAGAGAGGAGAGGAGTCGTCTCGCAATTGTTTAGGCCAGCTGTGATGAGAAGAGACGTGAGCGGTGTGCTGTGTGCGGCGTGCGGTGACATGTGCGCTGTGTGCGGGGAGCAGTGTGCTATCTACGGCGTGCAGTGAGTTGTGTGCTGTATGCGGCGTGCGGTGACATGTGTCCGGTGACATGTGTGCTGTGTGTGGCGTGCGGCGAGAGGTGTGTGCGGCTTGCGGTGAGAGCAATCTGTGTGCGGTGCGCGGTAAGATGTGTGCTGTGTGCGGGGAGCAGAGTGCTGTCTGCGGCGTGCGGTGAGTTGTGAGCTATGTGCGGCGTGCGGTGACATGCGTGCTGTATGCGGGGAGCAGTGTGCTGTCTGCGGCGTGCAGTGAGTTGTGTGCTGTGTGCGGCGTGCGGTGACATGTGTGCGGTCACATGTGTGCTGTGTGTGACGTGCGGCGAGAGGTGTGTGCGGCTTGCGGTGAGCGCAATTTGTGTGCGGTGCGCGGTAAGATGTGTGCTGTGTGCGGGGAGCAGTGTGCTATCTACGGCGTGTAGTTAGTTGTGTGCTGTGTGCGGCGTGCGGTGACATGTGTGCGGTCACATGTGTGCTGTGTGTGGCGTGTGGCGAGAGGTATGTGCGGCTTGCGGTGAGCGCAATCTGTGTGCGGTGCGCGGTAAGATGTGTGCTGTGTGCGGGGAGCTGTGTGCTATCTACGGCGTACAGTGAGTTGTGTGCTGTGTGCGGCGTGCGGTGACATGTGTGCGGTGACATGTGTGCTGTGTGTGGCGTGCGTCGAGATGTGTGTGCGGCTTGCGGTGAGCGCAATCTGTGTGCGGTGCGCGGTAAGATGTGTGCTGTGTGCGGGGAGCAGTGTGCTGTCTGCGGCGTGCAGTGAGTTGTGTGCTGTGAGCGGCGTGCCGCTTTGCACATCTACCCTCCTCTCCGCTTCACAGACCTCCGCTCGTCTCCGCTTTAGTGGAGTCGGGGCCTAACTAACTTTGGCTCACCCTGCGAACTACCGAGCTAAGCTACGTCAGTGATACAAAGGTATGAAAACTTGTTATAAATAGATATCTATGTAGCATAAGCATAGCATAATTAGCCTATTATGTTCCCACTGCTGGGATACACGGCCTCCTCTCTAGTGTGGGAATCCGCCGCGCGGGCCCAGTGCGGGTTGGTAGATGTCACACATATCTTCGAATTTTTGGTTCTAAAACATGCCGGTTTCCTCACGATGTTTTCCTTCACCGTTTTTGAGAGCCGTGGTGATGAAGTAAATTACACAAAGCAATGCGCCTGGGTTCGAACCAACGACTTACTGTTCGTAAGT
The DNA here is from genome assembly GCA_950022335.1 of Eurois occulta. Classification (NCBI taxonomy): domain Eukaryota; kingdom Metazoa; phylum Arthropoda; class Insecta; order Lepidoptera; family Noctuidae; genus Eurois; species Eurois occulta. Next base: position 3,375,399 of record OX465482.1, read on the forward strand.
CGGGGCCGCCGCCACTGGGCCACCGCTGCGTCGATATCTACGTGTTTGCTACTGACCCAGAATAGTGATACAATTGAATATACTGTTACATATTCGTGAATAGCACGAAATATTTCCAATAAATACGATTCCATGTATTTTGTATCTATTTTTAAAAGGCAATAAGGTGAATTGGGATTTAATATCGAATGCCAATGTATTGATTCCTCTGAAGGAATCTAATAACAGATACGTAATACCTTATTGTAGCTACAGTGTTGAGCCCTTTGTGGTCGAAACGCTCGGGTCATGGGGTCCAAGTGCGCGTCTCCTGTTTAAGAAAATCTTGCGCTGACTGGTCGACACTTCGCGTGACCAGAGGGCTGGCTCTTACTTTGGCCAAAGAATTAGCATTGCCATTCATCGTGGCGATACTGCCCGTTTACTTTGCACGTCCCTTGATGACAGCGATGTGGAGTAGTTCTTTGAAGCCTAAGTGGTATTATCGTTGTTGTTTTCATGTAGTATGTGGGCACGTGTAAACATATTATGTTTACACGTGCCACTTACTTTAATTTTCTTTTCACAAATAAGGAAAATATGTATTTGCGAAGGTGTTTTAGTAATATATTATTAACTAGCTGTTGGCCGCGACTTTCATCTGCGTGAAGTTCGGATTTTGTTAACAATTTATAGGGTTTTAATTTTATTGAACGAAACTCTAATCTTTTTCTAAAATCAATGTAGCCCAAGGGATTCCTTATGACATCAGCATAAGCTATCTGTCAGTAGTCCCGTCAAAATCGATCCAGGCGTTTCGGAGATTGGCCGGAACAAACAAACAGACAGACAAACATAAATTAAAATATGTTTTTTTTCATTATGATTATCGTATAATACTTTCATAAGCATTCAATAAAAGCTGTTATTTTGAAATAACAAACATGCACTTCAATTTTATTTATTTGTATAGTATATGGAAGATTGAGCTGTGTTGCAATTTTGGTGTTTAGCAGTAGTCTTACGTTGTGTGTACGAATTTATGACAAATTGCCTAATGATCTGAAAATGTCAAACTCGAGATATATTTTTAAGAATAAATTGTATGAATGGTTAAGTAACAACAACTTCTATAGTATAAAACAATTTCTAGCACGAAAATAGCGTTGTTGTAATATATATATTTTTATTTAAGGAAATTGTTATTACAAATATTTGCATGCTATGTATAATCTTGGCAAAACATGTCTGCTCTATTTTGCTGCTGTAAGACCTTTTTATACCATGTTTTACGCAAATAAATTTAGTATTATTATTATTAAATCATGTTGTTACTTAGATAGATAGAAATTTATCTTCGGTTTTAAGAAATATAAGCACGTTTAACTGCCTGTAGCTTCAACTGGGACTGAGTCAATAGGGTAGTCACAAATCAATTGACAAACTTTTTATGATCTGTTAAAACGCGATTCCCTCTTTCATTTTGTATGGGAATAGCTCTGACGTCACTATTTCGACAATTCAATTACTCAATTATTTATTTATTTCAAAGCAACTAAAAGTCTAACTTAGTAATTAAATGAAAATTAATCGCGTTTTCAGGTCTAAAATTTAGTGTTTTTTTTAATGAAGCTGTCTTGGAATTATTTTTTAATGGTGTCAACATCCCTATAAGTGTCGAACTCGCTTGTCAATGTGCAAAAGGCGAGAAAACAAAAAAAAATGGTGGCTCTGTATTGAACATCACAGGACGTTCAAAATCAGTAACTACTCAGATTTTTTTCTCGCTCGAAATCGTAGGTATCTTCAGGTAGTGAAGTCAATTGAAGGTCGAGCTACACTTGCCGAGGTCCGTCCATGGATGGGCCGTCTATGGAAATCACGTTATGCCTTTGGTTGCGGATGTTTATTCAGGGTTAGTTTTCAATGACCAGCCAAATTCTAAGATATGATGCAGTACACGGGGCAAACTTAATCGGTTTGCAGGGCACACCACAAAGATGTTGGTGTGCGTAAAATCAACTGGTGTATTACTTCGCCTATTTATTAGTGTTTGCTACCCGTTGTCCACGCACACACAATAAAATTTCTTGTCACTAATGTTGCAGGGAATATGACGCATAAATTTAGCTTATCATACAATCGTCTCCGTGGCGCATTAGTCGAGCGTGCGATAAATAATTACTTACTGCGCCGGCGCCGTAGGATCGAATCCGACTGCCAACAGCATAATGTTTTTGTATGTTTTAATAAAATATTTTACATTTGTTTGTTCAATTTATTGCTTAACTATTAGCAAGTCTCTTTATATTTGGGTTAGAATGTATTAGTTGTCTACCCTCTAAAAATGACAAATCATGTTTAAGTTAGTAGTTTAAGTTCATCGTCATAATGCTATTGACTATTGGGGTTTCGTTACGTTTTTAGACATTATACCCTGCGTTTTTTGAGAAGTGCTTTTATTTGTGAATCAATATGAATCATTGAACCACACTTTTATGAGCTGAAATAAATCTTTTGCATGAGCAAAATGTTTCAATTAGTGAAATTGCGAGACGTTTAAAGATATCGGTGAGTAACAAAATGTTATTATGATGTTTAGAAGTTTAATATGTTTAAATAATCCACATGTTATTGATTGTTGTTTTTTGTAACAATATTTTATTATTGTTCACAGAGAAGGACTGTGCAATTGTGGGTCCATCGTTATGCAGATTCGGGAAGCATTGATCCTTGCCGACCGGGACCAAAGGCTGGATTTGCATTCACAGATTGGCATCTGATATAGTTGCTACGCATACCGCTGAGCCCTTCCTCACTACTCGTTCCACGGCAACTAAACATGACGTGACATTACAAACTGTACGAAACCACTTGCGAGCAGCTGGTGTGAAATGTTGTAGGCCAGCCAAGAAAATTTGAATGTCAGATATTCACAGGCAAAACCGGGTACGCTTCGCAAGAGAATATTTAGATTTTGATTGGTGCAATAATATAGTTATATTTAGAGATGAAAAATGTTTTAAATCAGACAAGGACGGTCGCAAAATATTGTGGCGAAAAGATGGTGAGCGCTATCATAAAAAAAAATATTCTTCCATGCAGGTCTAGTGGAGACATTTACTTCGTGCATGAATAAGTCATAGATAGCGAAGGCGCACCAATAGGATATTAATAAAAATATCAGGGGGTAATTCGATTTGTTTTATGTGAGTGATGTTATTGTTAGTGAGATAACAATTTAGGATACCTGTATCTTAATATCTATCTTATTAACATGTTTATTCATTTCACTAATAAATAAATTACCCACTTGAATAAGAAAAGTAACGTTATTTCTTGTCCGACTTAGAATATTTGTCATGCACAAAACTTTTTAATTTGTGATTATAATATAAAAAAAAACCTAGTCAATAAATGTTGTTGATTTCTTAATACAAATTGTTTAATTTTTACTTCCATATTTTTTTTCGAATAATGTTCTTATTATCAGGTAAATTACAATAAAAATTCAACAAAATGAAAATAAAAGTTTTTTAATAATGCAAAAAGTTGACGCCAGCGGCGCAGATTCGATCCTACGACACTTGATTTACCAGCCGAATGATTACACATCTATGCCACGACACCGGTTAGTCATAGGGTTAAATTGATGCTTCATATTCTTTACCTCATATTATACATATACTATAGTGAAGCAAACACTAACAAATAGGCGAAGTAATACACCAGTTGATTTTACGCACACCAACATCTTTGTGGTGTGCCCTGCAAACCGATTAAGTTTGCTTTGTGCTTTGTTTTTGCATCATTCTGAGCCCGGCCATATAGAAAAGTTTCATCAAAATGTTTTTTTAATGACATTTTGATGAAACTTTACCTTACTAACCACACCACCCACTCACTCACACCACCTACCACCACACCCACTCACCTCACTCACTTTACCTTTTTCCTTACTCCTTTTTCTTAACTTTTTTATTTTTACTCGTTTTTTTTTTAACTTTACCCTGTATATCTTACAAAGTCATTGCGGGTAGCCTGAGAGCCTGAAACCGGGTTATAGAGGACAAATAAATAAATGATTATGACTATGACTAAATAGATTGTCGCCCCATGCATTGTACGGGCCTAGTTGCATCCGTTTAGACTAGACTCAGACTTAATTGGAAAAAGCTAGGCAGATGTTGATGACCTGGTTTTATACAATATTGATTGTTTTTTTTTTATTTAAAGCAGTGATAGCCTAGTGGTGTGACCGTCGTCGGACTTATCACTTGCTTCGGTGAATGAAAACATCGTGAGGAAACCAGCATGCTTGAGAGATATTTCTTGACGGTATGTAAAGCCAAGTCAGAGGCCCATGGGCAGCATAAAAACTCTGACACCGAGTGAGGCACTTAACCACACGGTGAAGAAAGATACAATTGAAAACGCGACGTACATTTGCACTACAGGTGCTGATAATAAATCAATAAAACTTGTTAAGTTAATTTATCTGTAGTTTAAAAATCGACTAAACTGACATCGATTATTGAGAACAATTATTTTTATGTGGCAACACCAAGCGGTGACGGTTGGTGGGAAAAGGAGGTTCGTTCACTTGGTTTTGGCGCGAGCTACGACTCGGACTAACAGAGTTACCCGGTGGTTTTTGAAGAATAATTATTGTAGCTGTTTGATTATAGTTGATTATTGTAGTAGTTTGCTGGAAAAGGATTATTAAATAATGTTGTAGGTACCCAAGGAGTTTTATTACAAACTGTAAAACTTATTCCTTCAATTGTCAGATTGTCGCCTGCCATTCAGCTACCTAACCTAAACCAAATTAGATTATTGCTATATTTAGTAGACAAGGGACGGTGATGGTTCAGAACTGTCAAACTAGTTACAACGTATCAAACTTGAGTGTGGGTTTATGTGACGTGTTCTGAAGTTTCAAACTTGTGTTATGAATTGATGATAGTATTAGTTTAACGTGTATTCTGTTTGTGTTGTCTTATTCATTTTATGAGCATTTATGGTAAGCGTGTGCCCATCGGCAGTGACGCACTCATACTTAAATTTTAACTTTCTTCGATGAATTTTCAAAATTCTTTACCAGTATGATGAAAATGAGTATAAGTAATACTCATTTTCATCATATTAGAAATTCTTGTGCAACATTTCTTGCTTGTAGATCATCAGTTTCAGATACAGCGAATTTATTTATGTTATTAAGAAGAATCGGTAAAATCCGAAGGTGTCTGTTTTTATGTTGTTCTACGAAAATGCTTCATTTGAAGCTGTTCTCATATAGAAACCAGTTGTGTCACTGTGGGCTGTCATTGCGGTTGAGCGACTTAGCGGCTGCGAGTTGCGACTGCAGTTGCCATCGTGAGAGCACCATTAGGTATAAATTAGTCTTAACGCTGTGGTATGCCGTTATAATGGATATTACAACTGTAGATCGAATGGCGCTGGCATAGCTGTTTCCAAGCATCGCCATTGGTTGAAAATCTTGTATTGTCATTTATCGAACTAACTTGACTTTGGTCAGATTGGGAACTAGCTATGGTCGCGCTAAAGTGCGAAACGGTCTTCCCCACTGGCGGTTTTGCTGCTGTGGTTCAGGTCGTCTTCACAATTGTATTATTACCATGGAGAGCATCGGCTACCGCCATATTATATTTCAAAAATTACTTTTTAGCTGGACATTCAACTTCAATTTAAAGTAAAGTTACTTTGTTTTGGAATTTTGTGCAGATACAGTGGACAGTAATCTAAGTCTCTTTGTGAACTTTATTTTTAAGATAAATTGCTTAAATAATTCATTAGTTGGTTCGGAGAGTTTTCCAAACTTTGACTTTATAGTTTAGAAGTCGATTTCTCTTTTATTAAATTGGACTGTAAATCTGGTAATGGATGTTTACGTATTTCATTAAAGTAAAAAGGATACTTGAGTGTTTGTCAGGGGAATTCATTTCTGAGCAATGAACTGCCAATTTAAATAGTCCGTATATTTGAATCATATCTTTCTTTTACTAACTAAAGTTGAAGCGTAAAATATAGAAGTCCGGGATTAAACCTGTCGTACTGTATGGATCAGAATCCTGGGTTGTGAAAAAGATGGATGAAAAACGATTGCATGTAGCGGAGATGAGAATGTTGAGATGGATGTGTAGAGTGACAAGAATGGATACAGAAAGGAATGAGTAAAGAGGAAGATTAAAAGTAGCGCCTGTTACAGAAAAATTGAAAGGAAGACGTCTATCTTGGTGGACAAGTAATGAGGAGGGGTGAAATGCATGTTACTAAAAAGTGATGGCTATTAAGGATGGAGATGGAGAGGGAGTCCAAAGAAAAGATGAATGGATTGTGTGAGGGATGATATGAAAGAGAAAGGAGTAAATGATGCCGTGACGTGTGACAGGGGAGAATGGATGAAGAATACGTGTTGCGCCGACCCCAAGTAGAATGGGACAAGGGCAGGAAGATGATGATGAAATTTGAATCACATCTGTAATTCTTTGACATTTAAATGAAACGATTACTTACATCGCGGCAAATTGAGGCAGGTTTTCAATTCGTGAATCAATTATTTTTCTGGATTTTTTTGAATCTTCTAGGTATGTAAGTACGTACTTAAGAACGAGTAGATATGTCAACAAAATTAAATGTTACGTCATCAACCTCAGGAAAGCAATTCCCAAACCGATAATCATATCATTACCCGAAAATTGCTCGTAAAGACCAGTAAATACAAATCCAGCCTTCAAATTTAAATCGATTCACAAAAAATCGAGTACCTCCCATCGTAATCTCGATTCCAATTCGGATTCGATTTACGACACGTTCCGTTTCGTGGAGTATCAGAAAGGGGCGTTTCCTAAACGCCATCCTATCGAGTGATCGTATCCTTAACAGATTCTCGATGCCGGCAGCGGATTGCGGGCTCCAAACTAATGTGTGTATCTGTGCTCTTGGTTTTAGGTGACACACGGTTGTTTTAAATGTGAAATTTTCTTGTAGAAGCAAAAGCAATCACGTTCAAAACTTAGCAATATGATTGGCCACTATTACCAATACATAGAAAAACGAAGAGGATAACAGCACAAGCATCTGTTGACCACTTCATTTTTTTCACTGTTGGCGAACATTGAACCTTGTAATTAATTATTTAAAACTTTTATTCGAAAGTCGTCTGACACGTCGTGTTGCGCCGCCCACAAGTAGAATAGGACAAGGGCAGGAAGATGATGATTTCTTCGAAAGTAAAGATGATTGCAAATAAAAAAAACAACGTTTAAAAATGAACATGGTCAAGTATAAACAAAATCACGCTGCATCGTTCCCAAAGCTGGGACTAGGACCTCTATATGGGAAGGAAAGGCTGGTATCACCAAGCAGGCCAAATGCAGGTTGATAGATCTCATTTCTTCGAATTCGTCTTTAAAACATTTAAATTTCCATACGATGAGCTGTGTTACAGCATACAGAGGCCGCCAATTTAGAGTGAACAGAACAGTAACTATACATGTCATCACACCAGTTTCGCAACACGTATATTTGATACTCCATTTCTGCTTCCATTCTGGGAAACGACAAACTTAAGACCTATTTCCTAGTGCCATAACTTATCTTCCCATTAAGATGGTGCCATGAAAACTTGGCACTATTTGAGATATTTCCTTTTTAGACTTAAGGAATTGGCAGACGTTTTAAAATATTTTATGTGTCACGATTTATCAAAATATGAGATGTTTAGATTTTTAAGTTAAAAAAGATCCTCAGAATGCCTTAGAATTTTACATTGAGCGACTGCCTATCTGACCTCCGCAACCCAGTTAGTACTGGGTAATACTATACCCCTTGATAAGACTGGTTGTCAGACTTTCAGACCACTGACTACCTGTAACGACTGTCAAAGATCGACAATCGACAGCCGGGACTTTCCGAGGCACGGATCCTCTTTCTCATATATCAATTCTATTTGGTACCTTGTCCTTTTTGTTCTGTGAAACTCTATCAGCCACTTTCTTAGTGTTTAATTCCTTCCTAGCAATGTCATCTACTGCTTCCACACAAATCATGCCTGTAGGTACTTATAATATGGTCACTTACGGGATATCTTACGTGATTGTTCATGATTTCGAGATCCCGATATTTCGACGCTTTTGCTTGCTCGCCATTATCGCGGGTTGACTGGAGAATGCGGGTGAATGGAAAATAAATTGTTAGGAGCAGACAAATCTGTCTACCCTCTTTCTTTGTCTTTTGCTACGCGCACTACTGGAACTCAAGTCACGGCCAAACGCACTCATAGTATCACCAGGTTTTGTGGATTCCTTATTACGATGCCGGCTGCTACTTTTGAGCATGCTCAAAACTGGATTCCACGTACTTGACAATTTAAACCGTGAAAGCTTAAAACAGTATCTACCTCTTTTCATATTGTAAACAATAAATAATATTATTAAACAGAGAAACCGGAACACGGATTGAATAGAAAATGATATGGCTAGTACGATGGTGAATAATGAGAAGACTTTGTTGAAGATGAAGAAGAAGTCGCTCACCGACCCCAAAAAAGTGATATACTTAGAGGTTGAATGACGGTGAGAAGTTACTACTGCCCACTTTCCTCCACAGAGTAGAGGCCTTGGTGAGAGAGGAGAACATAATAGTCTGATTATGTGTTTGTTATGTGAACGGGAACTAGCTAACAACGGCTCATCTGATGCGTTGTCAACTCATAAAAAAGCTGTTAAAAGTTGTGAGTTTGCATGTATGCGGCGGAACCATCTTTTTGAAATATTCTTTTACCATTTCAAAGGAACTATTTTCCGGATGGAAATAGGCTACTTTTTAACCGGGTAAAAGCCAGTGTTTCATAAAATAATTCTTTTTAATACTTGTCGAGCTTTAAATCACAATTTCGCTCATCATCCTTTAAACCAGTATACTTTAACTTCAAGTATAACGTAAATATTTGAATACACCACACCACACCACAGACGGAGGATGTTGGCTGTCGAGAAATATACGGCTTAAGGGAGACATTTTTGTCAGGAAATTTTTAAATCAGACCTCGCGTGTAATTTTGCGTACATTTTACTGTGTACAAGCAAAATGTGTACAATGTGTTTATTATATCTTGCCATCTTTGTGAACAGTCTGTTTTTGTAATCGGATGAATTTGTCAGAGCTGCGCGGCAGTTTATTTTATTAGATTAGGTGTGAAATATGGATTGACATGTGGATTGTTGAGAAGATTTTATTTTATCAATTTTAAAGTGCGTTTGCCTTAGTTTTCTTTAGAAATAAAATCAACCGGCGATGAATATTTTTATAATATTCGACTTTAGGATATTAATATATCATCTTTCATGGGGTACTGTTTGAGATGCTATAATAAAATTCCACAAAGTATTCTTGAACTGAATGAGACGCAATTTAAAACATGCATTAAACGCACACTATGTAAGCAAGCATATTACAAGTTGGACGATTATATCTCTGATAAAAATGCTTGACTCAATCCGTCCTGCTCCACATGGACAGGGGCGCAGAAATGGATTAATGGATAGCATTAAATAGTATTGTTGGAACTGCTGAAGATTGTAAACTATCTTTGCATTGTATAAATTCAATTTCTTTTGGTATTATATAACCTCATAGCCCATATTATGTGAGTCCTATGTAATAGAAAGCTATATCATTCGCTGGAAACCTACGTCTTTTTTTTTTACTTGAATGTGCCCTGGCGGTTAAGTGTATGTCATGGTCACTCAAATGTCTCGCTGATGGTGGCGCGTGTATCGGATCATTTAGTTCCCTTCAAAATGGTTGAGTTGAATGGTGCTGATACATGCGTCATGTTCGTGAACGGGCGCTGTCAGTTGTGACTGGTCATCTCTTGGTTGCCACGGCTTATTTGTTTTTTTTTGAATTGTTCTTTTCTTTGTTTTTACTATGGACACTTTTAACGTGCACATCTTGCTACATCGCTCTCACATAATGTACCATCTCAACATGAATGATGTAACCAAGGTTTTGTAAAAATATTCTGATTTAAAAGAGTGTCCATGGAGTTTCTTGCCCGTTCTTCTCCATAGAGATCTACGTTAGGGAATGGGCAACTACAGTACTTTCACAGTTTTTATGCCTTGTGACTGGGACTGTAGCTACATTTCATTGTTATCTTTGTTTCGACAGTTCAAAAGTGCCTGTAACGGGCCTACTTGAAATAAACGCTTTGATTTTGAATATGTTAGCCTCGTTGGTCGAGCGGTCGCAAGCGCAACTGCTGAGCATGAGGTCCCGGGTCGGATAAAGTGTAACTGGGTTTTCCATCAGGAATTTTTCTGGGTTTGTGACCGATTAATGACAATAGGGTCGCCCCCTAGCAAAATGTGGGTGTACAACATATTTGGTACACAGGTACCTAACCCTTGGGGACTTACAGGCGTGATATTAGGTGATTTTATGTTAGATTATGGTACTATTGTCACATTACTTCCCAACATCAAATTACCGCCTTCAGAAAGTGTCATAGCAGTGCCGTCCAATCATAACCTTTTATGAAGGAACTATTTTAGACGTGGGTCCTACCGGAGGAGCTCGTGGCTAAATAATAACAGCCGCTAGAGTCGATCTTCAGGTTAAGCGCGCATGCCTAGGTTTGTCCGTGGATGGGTGATCACTATCATAAGTTACTGAGTTTGCTCCGTGTTTCGGAAAGTCATGGCTGTCATTTGTAAATCTATGACAGTCGTTATATCCGGTCAGTGGCCCGAAAGTCCGACAGCCAGTCTTACTAAGGGGTATAATAGTATTACCCAGTACTAACTGGATTGTGGAGGTCAGATAGGCAGTCCATCCATGTAAAATACTAGTATTTGGCTGCATCCGGTTAGACTGGAAGCCGATCACAACATAGCTGGGAAAAGGCTGGGCAGATGATTATGGGACCTACGGGAAAAAAAGTTTTTGACATCAGAGTCCTATCTGTATGCCACATTAAAATCCGTTCAGCCATTAAGGAGTAAAAAAATAACGTACAGACAGACAGTTCAACAGAGTTACTTTTGCGTTTATAATAATATAAAAAAAGAATGGATTAAAATATAGCTAGACAATCTGTTTGTTTTGTAAAATATAATTATATCTAAATTAATAATATACCATAGTTTTTCCCTAAAAATCAGATGTCGGCATAAATTAGGTCCATGTTCAGTTATTAAATAAATAACTTATAGATTTTATGTTTATGTCTTAAGTCTGGGTCAAATAAAGGCATAATAATAGACAAAGGTCAAAGGACAAAGGCGTTTTCATAAACAAAGTAGACTTACGAATGAAATTAAATGCTGTGTTTATTACCAAATGAAAAATATAAAATATACTAAAGCCAGAAAATACGAGGAACGAAACCCCTCGAAACAGAGTTCATAGGATGTCTATCTTCTATTACGTGACTATTATTAAAGAACATTCTTTAATAATAGTCAGTTATGTGTAGATATGACTGGATTATTTATTTATATTTATTTTATTATTTTATAAATTACAAGTTCTATTTATTTAAAGCAAGACAACAAGTTCTATTTACTTATTTTTTTATTTTATTTTATAAATTACAAGCTCCATTCTATTAAAAAAAAGAAAGCACACAATTAGACCTCTGGGGTCTGTCTTAGCATGCCATGGCCTGAGATTTGATCAACGCGCTATTAGTAGTTAAGTTGTAATCGAGTTGATTTAATGTTATTTCAGCTTACGCTTTTAAATATTTTTACGATTAATTGAGTCTTTGATGTCTACAGGTATTGGTTTAGTAAATTGGGTATTGTGAAAGAAGCGGTACGCCTGCCATAGAAGTTCTTTTGATGATGACTTAGATGATGTCATTGTAATGATCGTTTGTCTAGCCTTTTCCCAACTACATTATAAGGGTCGTCTAATCTAATCTAAGCTGATGCAGCTGAATACCAGTATTTAACATAGAGCGTCTGTCTATCGGGCCTACACACCTCAGATACTGGGTAATTCGATATTCGTTTGTAACAGTGATCATCATCATCATAGCCTAGCCTTTTCCCAATTATGTTGGGGTCGGCTTCCAGTCTAACCGGATGTAGCTGAATACCAGTATTTTACATGGAGCGACTGCCTATCTGACCTCTACAACCCAGTTAGGGCTAGGTAATACCCACGATACCCCTTTGGGAAGACTGGTTGTCAGACTTTCGGGCCACTGATCATCATCTTCATCATTTAGGTAATAATTAGTGCAACAGCTTTATTAAATTACAATGATATTCCGAACAGGTATAATATTAACACAGGGCAGCTTTTTGTGTCAATTATGACTCTCTCATTTAAATTATTACAAACATTCGTATTATATTACACTTAAAATTCATAATTTTTATTTAAAGCAAATCAAATCAGTTTTGATTTTTGATTTAGAATACTAATTTTTTTTTTGATACGGTAGAACAAGCGTGATTTAGGTCTCCTTAAGGACTCATTTAAGAAAGCAAAATTATTTTCAAACATAAATACAAATTATTAAAAAGAAAAAAAAATGTGGTGGGCCTTATCAGAATACGAGCGCTGTGACATTTAAGTACCTATGAGCACCTTTAGGCCTCGTACAGGACTAATTTTATTTTAAAGTACCTATAGCTTATTTTTAATATTTCTTGTTTCCTTCTTCTTCTTTCTTTCATTGCAGTTTAAACATGAGTGCAACACCCACACGGTCAAAATGGAACAGCTGATTAAAAAAAAATACCGATGATACTCGTAGATTTCGATGTCGTTCAGAATCATGTACTGAATACGTTACCGTTTGTTCTTCGGTTTAAACACTATTCGTACACGAAAGATGAAGAAGACTTACATAAGTACCTAAGTACTAGTTAAATCACCAACATAAGTACCATTTACGAGTGATATGACGTTGTATATGACGACACAATCGCTGCTGGAGATTGAAACGGATATTTTGCAGATATATCGTCTGCGACAGACCGCAGTCTGACAGTTGGAATAGTCGAATAGTTTCAAGGAGCCGAGGGGTTTGGTCTAATACACAAGCGAGCCGCGAGTGAAACGAACCCTATTTGTCTTGTCAGCAGACACGAAGGCAGGCGGGTAAATATTGACGGCACGGTTAGCGCAGTGGCTGAGCGATTGACTGCTATGCTTCGTGTTGCGGGTTCGATTCCCGCACGGAACAAATATTTTGTATGGCCTACGTTCCGGTCTGGCTGTTTGTTATGTGAGTTTAAATGTTTGTAAACGCATCCACAATACAGGAGTAATTCCTAGTGTGGGGCAACGTTTTTTTTTAAAAAAAGAAGAAAGAACGAAGAAATATAGAGGACCTGCGTATCCCACTGGATACATCCAAATCCCTCCCTCTTCACATGCTATTATAATTCGTCTACGGTGCCACAGGCCTCCTCTTTGTAATAGGGAGTGAGCCGTGACTATTTCTGATCTTGACATCCATCACTTTTTTACTGACTTGTCAGTCACAAAAAAAAGTTATCTCTGATTTACTTGGAAGTTTTGTCGTATTTTTTTAAATAATGCAGATGTTTACTGGTAGTCATCAATGAACGGTATGCGCTGGATTAGTCATAAAAATGTTTGGCGACGTGTGTCATAGCATAGCGTAGCCAAACAAATAGGTCACTCTCGCTGTGTAATGTATTGTCACCACACAATACTTAATTAGTGCAAACCATTTTTGGATGATAAATCCAGGCAAAACATTATAATCATACTTTTGAAAAATTAACAACATCATTTTCCCCAATCTTGCTATCGCTAAAGCCTATAGCTTTTAAACATAAAGTGATATCTCTTGAACACATTCGGTTGATATATAGAGGCAATACCAAGGGAACTGTAAACCACTCTGGTGTTGTGTTACAGTAATGATACAATTTTCTTGGTAAATGCCATCGCTACACTTTGTTAAGCTGAGCTCACACGGTATTAGTTTCATCGCGAAATTAGAACACGTTCTCGCGTTTTCAGCCTGGTTTGAATGTAATTTAAACGTAGACTTTACGCCAGGATCTTTTGAACACTATTTTGCTGACAACATTCGGCGCTATTTGAAAGGTTCATGGTGAAGTTATAACAGCAGTACGTGTCGATTAATCAGGTAAAGCTATAATTGGTATTATCGGTCCGTGGATTGGTGACCATCTTTAAATACCGGTCCTAGAATAGCACGTTAAGCTGTTGGTCTCGGCTGTCATAGTGGGTCTTTGATGGTCGTGGTCATTACGGGTTGTGAAAAATCAGCCATCCAGTCAAAATTATTTTAAAAAGGTACTTTTGAACGTCGAACTCGTACACGGAGACGGAATTGATTCTAGTTGAGGGAATAATCGTTACCCAGTTAGCAAGTTCTGGAGGTAAGGTCCAGCAGTCGCTACATGTAAGATGCTGGTATTCAGCTGAATCCGGTTAGATTGGAAGCCGATCATAGTTGGGAAAAAGCTGGGTAGATTGCGATTAGGCGCTATGAGATTTTATTTGCTTTATTGTCAGGTTGTCTTTGACTTTATTTTGACTGAAAGACCCACGAGGAATAAAATCAATAACTTTCGGTTTTTGAAATATAAATAGTCTGCCATTTAGTTTGACGAACGTAATTTTATTTCTGCACCTCGTTGACATCAAGCCCTAAAAATACTCAGTTATTTAGCGTATGATTTTAAGACAAATAGAAATACCTTCAAGGACCTTCAGACTTCTTAGTATAATGTTGACCTTCTTATTTCTCAGTTCTACCCACATCAGTTTTCACTTGGTGAGTAACCACGGCCGAACATTTCCCAACCAGCATGTAATTCCAACAGTAATCTAAGAAACTCCCTAATCACAGGAGAGCTGTGCACACAGGTATGGTCAAACAGACACAAAAAATTGAGGACGCGAACACTGACAGGTACTACCGGGGCATTGCGGGTCTGCCACTTTCCAATCTTATGCCTTTAGTAATAAGGTTAAAAAGTGGTCGACCGTCAGTGCACTCGGTAGTACATTAAGTATTTGAACGGAGGTGTGCGTACCGGATGCTTAAGTAAAACGGAGATCCAAAGCTACTTTCCCAATCTAAATACACTCCACTTCTGACTTTTCAGCTGCCTACCCAGGTGATTAACTGCGACCAAAACGTTTCCAAACCAGCTTCTAATTCCAGCACTAATCTACGAAAATTTCCTAACGTAACCACCGTGTGGGCAAACCGTTACCAGCAGCGTCCGGTTATGTCGACGTGCAAGTGAAATATATCGCCTGGTGATGAATGGTACATTACTGTAGGATGTATTAAACTGAATGCGCTTTCGTCGGTAGCGTTAAATAGGACTTACTGCTGGTGTTCTGTTAAGGATTCTCTGAGAAACAGGATTGGTTTTCTTGTCAGTAATGTGTCTGACTTGCTATTGTCAGCGACCTCTCTTCTGTATTTTTTCGTACAAAAATCCACCAGGTAAATACAAGGTTTTTACAAACCTTTAACGAAGCCGTCAACCATGGATTCTGCACATCAAACTAAGTAAGCTTACGCAAAAATAATTGCTGGGTTTACGGTAGGACTCAATGTAACTTACTCAAAACATTATGCTGACTATGACTATGTTGTCCTTTCTTTGGTAGGTATTGTTCGTCGTGACGTTGAGCTCCTTGAGTTATAAGTCGAGCTCCACGATAACATTAACATTGAATGTGTGAACAGTGTAGGCCTTGTAGATTCCTAGAGGTGTGATAACTTTTGTTAACCTCTTATCTTGTTTTCCGTTTTTTTTGTGTAGTAAGCAACGACTTGTTGTCGGGCCTATGCTGTCCCCCCGTACTTGAGTAGTAATGCTGTAACATGATAATATTGTAAAATCTAATCATTTTAAAAGAGTAACCATGGAGTTTCTTGCCGGTTCTTCTCACTAGGAAACGACCAACCCGAACCGTGCACCTTTTTGTCGACGTTTCATAAGTGCCCGTGTAGGCCTATGTGAAATAAAAATATTTTGATTTTGATTTATGCATCAAATAATGCAGGGATCATGGATAAGTTATAACATTAAAAACTTGTGAAAAAGTAGGAACTTCGACCCCCAATGTCTCCGTAATTAGAAGGTTCCCAGTATGGTCCAGAACAAAAACATATTATAATGACGGGCTGGGCATGATGGCAAGTGACTTTCGGCTTCTTGAAGGGTTAGACAGCCATTATAAAAGTGACTTATGTCTGTCTGCAGATCCCAGGCTATTTATCTGTCACAATTTATAACGATCGGTTCAGTAATTTCGGAATCAAGCGAACGACTGGGACTGTAGCTTCATTTTATTGCTGTCTATGCTTCGACAGTTGAAAAGTGCCTGTTACTGGCCTACTTGAAATAAATGCTTTGATTTTGTATTAATCGTAACAGTTTTTAAATATCGTTCAATAAAGTGGAGTGGTAAAATTGATGTTCTTTGATTTTTCTTAACGAGATACTTCCATGCCATAGTCAATTAACTCAAAACAGTCGATTGTGTTAGTCCTGAGGCTTAATACTTAGGTACTTATGGTATACCGGATTCCTTGTTTCTAGTAGAAGGTTTTTTAATTCAATGCAAAGTTTGTTTACTCATCAGTCAGTGTGACGGAGGGGTGGGGGGAGAAACACATTCAGTTATGGAGATACATCCACAAATTTGTGAAATGTTTTGTAAAAACTGTAATCGAAATACTGAGAGTTATTGTGCTGTTGCGGTCAGTCAGTATTGCATGAAGTCGGTTTATTTTTTAAAAGCATTTATTGAGCCTGTAATGTTTGCTTAGGTCAAATCTTGCAACTGAATTTTAACCAGTTATCTCTAAATGATTGAGCTGACATTTTGCATACACGTTAAGTATGGATGACAATGCATGGTTATCTAAATGACATCATTCTAAATCCAATATGGCAGATTCCTAAAGATGGCGGATTAGCTATTTTTATGCACTCTATGATATGGATATCAATTTAAAAAAAAAACTGTTTTTTATCAATTAAATGTTTTTTTTTATTACTATACTAGCGACCCGCCCCGGCTTCGCACGGGTGCATGTATTATACATATAAAACTTCCTCTTGAATCACTCTATCTATTAAAAATAACCGCATCAAAATCCGTTGCGTAGTTTTAAAGATTGAAGCATACATAGGGATATAGGGACAGAGAAAGCGACTTTGTTTATACTATGTAGTGAAGCTTGTCTGGGAATCAATATAGTTTCGAAACTTTCTTTAATGCTCTAATAGTGTATAGCACCACCCATTATGTTAGAGTCTTTAACCAGCCACAAATTCTAGTAATCTATTTACTTTCTGGCAAAAGTTTCCACTTCAGTACGATTCTTAATGACAATAAGCGGTTTGCAAAACCCAACATTCAAAATTAAATACGATTTTCTACCGGTAACCAATAAATCACATCAGTATGACTTTTCTATAATCAATTCCAAGTTAACGAATCTAGAAATAAACTGCAATAAAGCTCCCAACTAAAATCGAATAATCAAAACGATAAATAATCAACCATTCACAAACCTCCTTGCAAACCGTATGCAAAATTATTCAAGCTCTGGTAACGGTTTCAGCTTTATTAATGTTCGATTCTAGAGAAGAATATTCTGGAACAGCGGAATTTTTACAAGGAGGTTAGTACAAGATAAGCTGACGGATATAGTGGAAGTTTAGATATGTGATGAGGACGTGACGTGTTAAAGTGATGGAGCATGAGACTTATGACCCTACTTCCGCCATTTAGGAGAAATGTTACTAGTACCGTTTAAGACATACTCTTAGGTGCTGTCTTACAGGTTGTTGAAAGTGTAACTGTTGTTATAATTACAATTTTTGACAGTTTGAGTCACCATTTTGTAACCCTCAGGACAAAAATGTAATGCACATTCATTGAATTTGTAATCTCTATAAAAACCATTCGTATTTACCCAATTACTTTCAACAGGTTTGTACACTGCAACAGCATTAAACTTTTCAGTAGCTCTTATCAATTCATTATATTATAATAGTCTATTTACTGTAATTGATCATTTAATTCGTATTATTTAATGTCATTGATGATTACATTTTAAGTCATTTTGTATAATTTTGTCTAGTGTTATTTTTTTATTTTTTATTATTTAAATTTGTTTTCTATTTACTGACCCATAACTTGTTTGTGTGGTTATTAACTGTTAATTAAAGTTTATTTTTGATAAAATAAATAATAAAAATAAAACATTTTTGACCTTTCTATTATTATTATCGCTGGTACAAATTATCTAGCAGCCCAAAGTCTCGATTTGAGCTCCGTTAATAGACTAGACTACTAACAGATCCTCTTCCAATTCCGTTAGCTTGTTTTGGCTGTCCCTAGTTATGTGATAACAAACTGTATCCAATCATCATGTTCCTGTCGTTGTCCCATGTTAATTACGGTTTTTTCTTCCATTCTCCACTGTCACGCAATCATAAACTACTTAAATAAACCCAAACCCCCATAAACACCCCCCCCTGACTATACCTATCCCTTTGTTTGTGGGTACTTTGCCGGATTTTCGAGTGCTTTTCAAATAACTTGGACAGAGGCAGTATATCTCTCTTGTTCTTTCTCCTACGTAACAGATTGAAAACTCTTTATTTTCACAATTATTCAGTCTAATATTTCTATAATTAGTTATCTGTGGGTTTTGACAAATATCTTCACTTCTCTTAATGCCTTCAGGGTTATTAGGTGTTCATGATGATACTTATTTATAACTTATTCTAATGTGGGAAGATAAGGGTTATTTTCCATTAATCCCCAAATGAGGGTGGTTTATTAATGATTGTGTATTAATAGACTGGGGTTTATCTATTGGCAGAAATATTCTATTACACTGCGTTAAATGAATAGGCATGTAATTTTGCTGACCACAGTTGGGAATCTTAAGGTTCCGGATTGTAGGTATAAGTTTTTTTGTTTTAACAAAAACAAGTTTAATATAGCACTTACACATATTATTATTTATTACTTACCTTTTAATACCCTTACAACCCCAACACTAGCATGCGTTCATTGCGTGCTATCATAAACAGTTATTTTTCACACCAAAAAATTGTGAGTTTTTTTACACCCTGTATGTGGCTTTCGACAACCTACTACAACCAAAACTCTTTGGTTAGGTATTTTTGCAATACGTAGACGTTTAAAAAAAAAGGTAGAAAACCGCAAAAGAGATACCGCGACCCTGGAAAACAAAGGACAAAAGAAGGAACATGGATGGGTTTTAGTCAGTAAAAGTCTGACACTCCCTTCCGCTCCGCCCAGAGCGGGAGGAGTCATTAGATGATTTCCCATCTCAAAAACAAAAAAAAAGGTGAGCTTTTTTACACCCTGTATGTGGCTTTCGACTACCTACTACAACCAAAACTCTTTAGTTAGGTATTTTTGCAATACTCGTAGTAGGCGTTTTTCAAAATTAACAAGTTGGTTTTGTTTCACTAAAAATAAATAGTCCAAAGTAAAAGACACCAAAGTGTCTAGACAAAACAATAACAGATCTTTGAAAATTTAATTGTTTGAATAAAGAGACAAGAACTGTAATAACAGAGGGTCTGGACAACGTGGCATTCTATCAGCCACCACGATCGTAGAAATGTTTAAAAATATTGTTTTGACTTATCATACCTTCACGCCTGTAATCCCTGAAGGGTTAGGCAGAGGGTCCATTTATAGTACACCCACATTTCGCCAGTTATGTTTTAAGTCCTATGTAATAGAGAGCGACTCTATTGGCATCAACCGAGCACAAATCCAGACTAAGTGGCCACTACTAAGAAAATTCCTGATGGAAAAACCCAATAACACTTTGCCTGACCCGGGAATCGAACCCAGGACAGACGTAGGTTCCCAGCGAATGATAGCTTTCTAGTACATAGTACTCACATAATATGGGCTATGCGGTTATATAATGCCAAAAGAAATTGAATTTATACAATGCAAAGATAGTTGTACAATCTTCAGCAGCTCCAACAATACTATTTAATGCTATCCATTAATCCATCGCCATCAAAGTGATTGCTACTTATCTAGTTATAGAGCCATGAAGACTGCGTCCTATGTACAGGCGCCAGCAATTTGACAGATTATAGTAGCTTGATGTGCTGGCGTCTGTACATTTAAAATTACGCCATTTCTGAATGTAAACAAAAACAGTAGGTGATAAAGAAGTTGAAAACAAAACAAAATCCCATAAGTCCACTTCAAAGGTAAAATATCCAGCATTGAATATTACAATCAACATTGCGGCGTTGTTATTTTTTATTCTCTCAATTATGGACGCTATGAAAAATGCCCGTCAATTTATCAGCACGTTTTGGCTGATGCTCGCATTTTTTTGCTTTGTTTTTGTTTATGTTTAAATTAATTAAAACAAACATTTTTGTTGTATGTTGATACTTGGACTTTTATGACACACGGGAAAGGTAGATACCTATGGTTTATTTTATTTTTTGTTTGTAACTGTACAGATTACTTTGGAGTCGTGGCTCGTCACCCTGTTAATGCATTGCCTTTGTGTCAATTCGTCCTAACTTCCAAATCCTAATCCTAACTAATATTATAAATGCGAAAATAAGTTTGTTTGTTACCTTTTCACGCCTTAACCACTGAACTGATCATCCTGAAATTTTGCATATACGTTGCCAGGTGTACAGGAGGTCTACTCTCTAAGTCCGTCAACGACGGACGGACGGACGGACGGGCTCGTCCGACCGTAGTCCGTTACTACGGACAAACCCTACTCCCTATTGATTACGGATTCATGATTTTCGAACGGAGTCATAGACAATATTCGTGAACGAATGACGCATGGCGATAGAGTTGCGCTATTTTACTGGTCGATTACCGGTTTACTAACTTTATGATTTTAAAGTTTTTAAACAAAAAATATTATAGTTATTCTTAAAAAAATTACCTCATTTTAACAATATACATTTTATTATTATAGAATTGAACTATTTTTGCTATTTTTGCCCGACTTGTGGCTTTATCCTGCTAATACCTTTGCTTTTCTTTCTTTTGACGGCATGTCTCAAATGAAATGTCAGTTTTTTATTTACAATTTTATTAAATACATTCAAATATTAGGAGCTACAATATACGTAATTCGCATTATTAATACGACGCGGGAACTCCGTAATAAATGGTAAAATGACCTCAACCGTTCTAGCAGCAACTCACGGGCGCAAATAGACACACTCCTCAACATTTTATGAGTGAGAACGAGTTGCAAAACACCAGCGGCAACCACAATACCGTGGTGCCCAGGCGAGTTCGAAGCTCGTTGCCACCAGTAACAAAACGAGGACAAGCTGATGAAGAAGGCATTCGTGTGGAAAAGAAGAAGCCTAAACGCAATCAGTGCGGTTCCGAATTGACAGGTTCGACCATATTGCTGCATCCCGCTATTCCATCGACGCAGCTGTACATACACATCTACATCACATCACGACGCCAGAGGAGGTCGTGAAGTATATAAGAAACAAGACCAAGTTCACCCTTAGAATGGACAGGTTAGGTTGTTCGCGCCACAAGATTATCTTTTGTGATGCGGGTCCCAACACCATCTCGAGACTTTTATGACGGAATTTTGGCTGCAGGGTCTCGTGTATTCACGGAAGTCTACATGACACCTCGACTCAGTGCAATAATTATATGGCCGACCAAACATAGTTAATAGTTTTTCGTAAAAGTGTTCAATATGTTTTAGTTTATTGTACTTCTAAGAGTATTTTGTGTAGTGTATCTTCGATGCCTGAAAATAAAAGTGATTGATCTATTGAAAGTTTCTTATTACTACGAACTTAGTTTAATATAAAACGGCTATAGATAAATAAAAGGAAGTATGTGTTTTATTTTATTTAACAGTTTATTTATGTATAGGAAGAAGAAAGGAACAGAAAAAATAGGTACAAAGGTGATGCTTATTTCTAAAGAAATCTCTTCCAGCATACCTGCGAAAGGAGAGTAGAAAAAGGAGATGTAGACGTAGTGTGTAAAAGAAGAAGAGGAAATAGAATACATAAAAACATAAAGGAAATGACAAGTTTAAATATAACATACAATATGTATAAGAATTATCATCATCTGCCTAGCCTTTTCCCAACTATGTTGGGGTCGGCTTCCAGTCTAAGCGGATGCAGCTGAATACCAGAATTTACTGGGAGCGACTGCCTATCTGATCTCCAGAAATCAGTTAGTTCTGGGTAATCCCTTTCGTAAGACTGGTTGTCAGACTTTCGGGCAACTGACTACCTGTAACGACTGTCAAAGATCTACAAATGACAGCCGGGACCAACGGCATAACGTGCTTTCCGAGGCAAGGAGGAAACTCGGTATGTAATGGGTGGTCACCCATCCACGGACCAACCTAGGCAAGCGCAGTTTAACCTAAAGATCGGGGCGGGCAGCAGTTATTATGTAGCCACGAGCTCCTCTCCAATATATTACGTATCATATATGTATAAATACTTATGCAACTATGGCAAGTTGGAAATATATAGTTCTTTCACTCTTCTTTTGAAAACTGCAACAGTTTGGCAGTCCCTTATATCAGGCGGAAGAGAATAAATACCACAACAGCAAAGCGTGTACAGTAAAGGAGTAGGAGTAGAAGTCAGTAGCGTGGGGAGGGGATTTAAGGAGGTTCCTAAGATGCGACCTGCAAGGTGCATCAGAGAAACGGGTGTAAGAAAAGCGTTCCCGCAGATAGGCTGGTGTTTTAGGGTTATGAAGGATGTTAAAAAGCAGACACAATACTCGAGAGTTCCTGCGAAGTCGGATTGGGAGCCATCTGAGTATATTGCAAAAGTTGGAAACGGTCATACTTTTTGAGGTTAAAAACAAAACGAATAAAGATATTTTATAAACGCTCAAGTTTATTTAAAAGCTTCTCGGTGGCATCCAAATAACACGCATCGGCGTAGTCTTTGATGGGCTGGATGAGAGTTTGCGCGTGGGAGGTTTTGGTCTTCAAAGGCAAGTAGCTCTGGAGTGCACTTTGCGACTTACTTCAGCTACCTGGGAAGTCTACGATAAGTAAGAGTCCATTATCACCCCCAGGTTTTTGGCCTTATTTGCGAATTCTATCTGAACTCCTCATATGTTTTGATTGTAATAATGTATTGTTGAATGTATTTATATTTTTTTCAAATCGATTGGTGCCAAACAAGTGCCAAATAAATGAAAAAATACTCTGTTAAAAAAAATGCTTTTATTGTGCAAATTTGTTCTTTACTTTATCACAATCTTCCGCCTGTCCCAACACCCATTATGTCCTGTCACTGCTAAGGCCCACTGCACCTTGATGGATCCCCCGGGCATAAAAATTGAGAGCATCAAGTATCTGAAAGTATACAAATACAACAGTAACAATAGATAAGATCGATTAGTAGTAATACAACTCAATAATTTTCAGAATCTTCAAAATGTATATCGTTAGCCTAAGTCCTTAAATTTTGGATCAAACTATTACCTACCTTAATTCTTGGATCAACACCATTTCGTCGCTTGTTGAGGCAAAAGAGGCAAGACATATCTTCAGATAATTCCCGTGTGAGCCCTTGCAACCCCATGTCAGGAATAAGCGCCAAGCGGAAGTTTTGGCGCGAGTAGAATGGGCGTCGCCTCCGCTCTTCTTGTAGAGCTTCTTCAAGCATTAAAAAAGCAGCCATTGTATTGATTTTCTAAAAAACTTAAACTTTCGTCGACAGCACGATAACTATTTTGATGTCGTATCAACTGACATAACGATCCGTCCTAAGAAGTGCCAAACTCAACTTTTCGGACGGGCAAAAACACATCGGGAGTAGGGACAACTGTCAAATCGAGTTGTCATTCATTCTTCGTTCGGGCTCGAATTAATCGTCCGTCCGTCGGTGCTAGGGAGTAGGAAACGCCCGTAATTTCGGCCGAAACTACGGGTTTCGTGCTTAGAGAGTAGACCCCCTGATCGGAGCGGAAGGGAGTGTCAGACTTTTACTGACTAAAACCCATCCATGTTCCTTCTTTTGCCCATTGTGTACCAGGGCCGTGGTATCTCTTTCGAACAGCCCCGCAGCCCTGGCAGGCATCAGCCCTTGCCGGCCCCTCCTGTTTGCTGACATCTCTTTGAGGCGCGCGTGGAACACGAACGCGCCGTCGACACGGCCTATCGTCTTATGACGGACGGACGGCGAGCTAACAAAGAAGAGGCATGTGCAGCAGATTGAACTTTATAGGCTTATTATATAATGTTAGCTAATAGCTCGCTTTTAGTTCTATCGATAATTTACTTAATAGTTACTCTCTCAGTTTGCTTTTCCAAGAAATGACAAAGGACCTCATCTGTCTAGCTGATTCCCAACTATGTTGGGGTCAGTTTCCAGTCTAACCAGATGCATCTGAATATGAGTATTTTACATGAAGTGACTGCCTGTGTGATCTGTTATGTACAGTCAGCCCCAAAAAGATGTAACCATGGACTAGGAACCATTACATTAGCTACGACCATTATTCCATAATTTTGTCTACAATGTTAAGCTACAAAACCAATTCATGTCACCAAACTCCACCACCAACACCACCTACACAGGCCTGATACAAAATAATATCAACACTCTATGTCTCTATGTCTCGCTGTTATTATTTTGCCACGAGCTCCTCAGAACACCTACGCTTGCTCTCATAACTCAAGAGCCCAAAACATCAACTGCCAAATAAACAAACAATAGTAAAGATTGATGCTGTAATCATGACCATATTAAATGCTCTCTCATCAGCGGTCACGGGCTATTGTCTGCGATGACGTTTATTTGTTGCTCTCTCTCTTCTTGATATTATTCGTGAACGGATATTAATATTGTTGACACACGGCTGTTGAATGGTACAAACATATTCTGAGGTAAAAAGTGGTAAGCATCTTTGGGGCTTACTACTTTTTAGTCAAAACATCTCCCGTAGGTATATTTTGAGGCCTTTGCTAAAAATAAATAAACAAAAATTGGCAGGTACTTGTTCGACTTTCATTTATTTAGACCCGGTTAAACAGCGAGTTTTTTATATTTCAAAATATACTTCTTTTAAAACGTCTGCAGTATACACTCAAAAGCTCAATAATCTGTCAATCTCGTTCCAATTTCATCAATCTGTGATTAAAATAGGCAACATTAGGCTTAGTTATTTATCATTTGGTTGACAGACATTCCACAACAATTGAAATGACTAAATAAGGTGAACCTCTATTTAAAATAAATGTAAAACGGCGGAAGCAGTCATCGCGATTCACCTGCAATCTTCTTCTTTGTGTGTCGATGGGCTCAAATAATACCCGACCAGTATAAAGCCGTCCGCACAGCTCTTTCGTTGGCTTTGTTTAAATCTGCCTAATTCGCCTGCTACGTAACATAATGATAAAACTTGAAACATTCAACACACCGGGAAAAAATAAAATTTTCAAAATCGAATCTTACATTACAGCTGAATGTTTGTCAGTTGTAACGTAATGCTCGAAATCGAATTTTGGATTAATTTGTTGCATGACAGGAAAATTCTCCCGGTAAGGGCTCCTGAAAGCGAATGCTACTAGGGCCGCAGGGCTGTATTAAAAGCTGTAATATCATTTGTCAATAATTTGACCGCCTTGTTGGTCGAGTGGTTGCAAGCGCGACTGCTGAGCATGAGGTCCTGGGTTCGATTCCCGGGTCGGGAAAAGTGTTACTGTGATTTTTCCACCAAGAATTTCTCAGTAACAGCCGGGGAATCAGGGTACAGTTCCAGGACACTCAATGTCCTCGTCGCCTCCGAGCTGTAAACATCAGGGCTCTGTAGAAATACGCAGTGGTGAGGGTAGACTTCTAACTGGGTCGCGTGATGTCACCACTGGCGTACTTGCAATTCATTTTAAGCTCGTACCAATGACCGGATCCGACATTTATGTCTGTTTCATTTGTGTGATAATTCATTTCCCCGTGTGTCCCCTTCTCGACTATGACGCAATTCACTTTTCCTTTATTATATCCGCTATTGTCAGCGGAATCGACGGTGATTACAACAAAATGTTGTCCATCCAGTGTTCATTAAGCTCTCTCAGTACATAAAATTTGTTTTATTTCTCACTGTGTTATTGCTTTAACAATTCTTTTATAGTTATTTAATGGTGTGATTTTTCTTCATGGCCAGTTATTGTTGCGTTCCTTTTCATTTTATTATTATTCGTTTAAAGGAATGATTTATGATCGGACCGTTTTAATAAAAAAAAGTACTTAAAGGTTAATAATATCAGAGGAATAAATACCATTATTGATGGTTTTCATAAGATTCGGAGCATTGTCACGCCTTCTGCTTTATTGATACCTAAATGTTGGCTGTCTCGTTGGTCTATTTTTCGCGAAACCTCTTGCTGAGAATGAAGTCCTGGGTTTGATTCCCGGGTAGGATCAAGTATTATAAGGTTTTTCCATCATGAATTTCACAGTAGCAGCCCGACCGAGTCCAATTGACAGCAATAGGCTCGCCCGCCTCCAGGGCTGCGGAACTGTTCGAAAGAGATACCGCGGCCCTGGAACATAAAGGCAAAAGAAGGAACATGGATGGTTTTGTCAATACAAGTCTGACACTGCCTTCCGCTCCGCCCAGAGCGGGAGGAGTCATTTGATGATATGCCATCCCAAAAAAAAAAAACGAAAAGGCTCGCCCGCTTAAACATGACTGATAAAATATGTGTGTACTGCGGTACACCTCTACTTAGCTTTTCGGGGAAATACAGGCGTTTTGATTATGACGCAATTACCCTGGTTTAGTTATTGATTTATAGATGTTTACGTTGAACCGCAGAGAGGCCGATACTCGGATAGGAGGTATGTTTAATGTTTATGATCATAACCAAAAACGGGGTACTAGAAATAGTACCCATTTCCCTCAACAAGCAAGTTCCACCACTGCCTATTTAGATCCACGATGCGAACGTGTGTCTAGCTGAGCGCCAGTAGTTTATTACCCAGAACAGTTGAACTAATGCATCCAGCGTGCGCGCCTCGATTGGAAATATGTTAGAGAAGTTAAGCTTTAGAGTATCAATATTTACTACCTAGGTCACTTAAATTTTGTCAGTCTGCTTTTCTATTGGTTGATGTTATGATGGAGGAACTCGTGGCTAAATAATAACAGCCACTCGGGTCGATCTTCATGTTGCGCTTGCCTAGGTTGGTTCTTGGATGGGTCCCATTACTTACCGAGTAGCCTCCGTGCCTCGGAAAGCACACTAAGCCCTTGGTCGCGGCTGTCAATTGTAGATCTTTGACAGTCGTTACAGGTTGTCAGTGGCCCGAAAGTGTGACAACCAGTCTTACCAAGGGGTATTGATGTATTACCCAGTACTAACAGACAGTCGTTCTATGTAAAATACTGGTATTCAGTTGCATTCGGGTAGAAGAGAAGTCGACCTCAACACAGTTGGAAAAAGGCTAGGTAAACGATGACCTTTGAAGGGTATGGCAGTGCACTAAAGGTACGGGTCAGATCATAAACAAGCAAATCCATTACCCCAAATCACTAGATATCACTCCAGTCCAGTCCATCTGCCATCAAAGCTACATTCAGCTCCACATAACACTAAA
Source organism: Eurois occulta (assembly GCA_950022335.1). Taxonomy (NCBI): domain Eukaryota; kingdom Metazoa; phylum Arthropoda; class Insecta; order Lepidoptera; family Noctuidae; genus Eurois; species Eurois occulta. The sequence goes on from OX465482.1 coordinate 3,403,061, forward strand.
TATGCCAATACCAACTATTTGTATCATTGACAACTCAGATGGATAGAGGTAATATTATTACGACCGTGCTATCTGTCTTAGGTGGGCAGGGTTCCAAGTAATATCACTATAACGTGGGTGTGACACAGCATAATCCAATAAACTAGGTGTTGATTGGTGATTCAAGAGGGTTGAGGAGCAGTCCAAGTTATCATAATAAAATTTTGTCCATTGCATGTTGAACGGTCTAAGTAATATGTATGGATGAGAATCATGAAAGAAGGAATACTTTACGTTGAGTCATAACAAATTAATAATGGTTAAATCTACATCTATTACGCTTACACATATTCTCCAAAGAATGAGCCTATTGCCATCAACCGGGCACAAATCGAGTCCCGAGCTGCTACCAAGTGAAGCATAAGCATAGCATAATCAGCTTATTATGTTCCCACTACTGGGACACACGGCATCCTCTATATGAGAGGGAATCCACCACGCGGGCCCAGTGCGGGTTGGTAGATGTCTCATGTCTTCGAATTTTTTGGTTCTAGGACATGCCGGTTCCTCACGATGTTATCCTTTACCGTTTTGAGAGCAGTGCTGATGAAATAAATTACACAAAGTAATGCCTGCCTGGGTTCGAACCCACGACTTTCAGTTCGTTAGTCGGGGCCACCACCACTGGGCCACAGCTGCTCCCTATCAAGTGAATTTACGTACAATTAATCAATTCAGTTTAATTATTAGTTTTTCCATCCTCGTTCCAGCGTAGTCCTCATCTATCGCTTTGTATCAGGCAAGGTTGAGTACAAAAGCAAGCCAATACAAAATGTGCTAAACAAAAACCGTAATTACCAAAACTATTAATATTCTAGTTTCATCGTACCAATTTATTTCAGCTTCTACTACAACAACAGCCAGCCCGAACCGAAATCCAATATTTATTTATAACTCATCCCAACATTGTTGAATTAATTCGAAACAAAATACCTAATTCTCGACGCCAATTTTGTATAACAATTAAAACATCTACACTACCCTCTCCGAACAATACTTGAATTATCCGGACGATATTCCAAATACCCGGTTAAAGTTAACACATCCCGATCCCAAAGTTCCATTGTGACTTTAGTCTCAATGGAGCAGGATTATAATTTAAGACCATAACTGTGTATGTTTAATTGTTATGTTAATTACCCGGCCGGAGGGGATACGGGGATAATTAGTCACTCAGACGGTCCTCTGTTTTATAGTAACGCTTTTATGTGTGCGTTTTATAGGCTGGAGGTGCTTTCTTTTGTTTTTATTCAGGTCGTGTATGTTTGGGATACATGGCGATGTATGGCCGCGGTAGATTTTTGATCTGTTATATTTTTTTTTGAAGAGCAGCGGTGACCCAGTGAGAGCAGCAGTGGCCCAGTGCGAACAGCGTGGCCCAGTGGTGGTGGTTCCAACTTACGAACAGTAAGTCGTGGGTTCGAACCTAGGCAGGCGCATTACTTTGTGTAATTTATATCATCACCACTGCACTCAAAAACGGTGAAGGAAAACATCGTGAGGAAACCGGCATGTCCTAGAACGAAACATTCTAAGACATGTGACATCTACCAACCCGCACTGGGCCCGCATGGTGGATTATAGCCCATTCCCTCTCATAAAGAGGAGCCGTGTGTCCCAGCAGTGGGAACATTATAGGCTGATTATGCTATATTTTTTTATGTCTAATAAATTGTAGGTTCAACAGCTTTTAGATACTAGAAAAAAAACTGGGGAATAACATAACTACACTCTTACTTTCAAGAATGGTTGGACGGAGGAGTATCATCATCATCATCATCATTCTCCTACCCTTATCCCATTTATTTGGGGTCAGGTCGGTCGGTGTATGTTGTATTTTGATTGGCCTGTTGGTCTAGTGGTTAGTGACCCTGACTGCTAGGACGGAGGTCGTGAGTTCGATTCCCACACAGGACAAATCTTTGTGCGATGAGTACGATTATTTGTTCTGTATCTGGGTGTGCAATTTATCTGTAATATGTATTATTTAGAAATATATAAGTATGTTTATCAGTTGTCTGGTTGCCATAGTACAGGCTCTGCCTAGTTTGGGATCAGATGGCGGTGTGTTGGTTGTCCCAAGATATTATTATATTATTATTTACTATTCGTTTCGCTAGTTGTGTTTAAGTCAGTCATGTAATATAGGGTAAGCCCGTTGCAATCAACCGGGTTCAAATCCTGAGTACAGGCTGAGAACGTCTTGATGGAAAACTCCAAAAACACTTTGCTGACCTGGAATTGGGACCTAGGCTTAGAAGTAGCGTTTGCGACCATTAGACCATCATGACAGTCTCGTTATAATACGTATAACTTGACTTGACTTACAATAGATTTTAATTTGGTCGTTCCAAAATCTTATCTATCACAAAGCGAGAAAAAATAACGTGAAATTCAAGGTCTAAAACCAAAATAATCTCACCTAGACATTAGAGCCAGAAAGCCTACCCTTTTCGCATCAAATAGCAGAACAGGAGGCCTCCTCTCCATATCTATATTAGATCTGCTATTCGCTGGTAGCCTTCTCCCATTCTAGTCATTAAAAAACAACTGTAAAATAAATAAAATAATATCACACAACATAATGCCAACTAACCTCGAAGAGTTGAACAGCGGTCAAATGTAATAGAGGCTGATCCTATTGACATGAACCAGTCAAAAAATCAAGCTGTGTTCTTACAAATTCCTGAAGGTAAGTTCCAATAACACTGCCAGATCTGGGAATCTAACCTCAAACTCAGCAGTAACGAATGCGACCACTATAGCAGGAGATAGCAAAGACCAATCAATTAAAATGGTAAGCAATATCTTATTGTATCCAATAAATTGTAATTTTGTCGTGCTAACATCTTATCTATCAGAGAGCGAGAAAAAAACGTGAAATTCAAGGTCTAAAACTGCCAATTCCAAAGTAATCTCACCTAGATATTAGAGCCAGAAATCCTACCCTTTTCGCATCAAATACCAGAACAGGAAGCCTCATCTCCATATCTATATTAGATCTGCTATTCGCTGGTAGCCTTCTCCCATTCAAGTCATTAAAAAACCACTGTAAAATAAAGTAAAATAACATCACACAACATGATGCCCGCTTGCCTCAAAGAGTTAAACAGCGGTCAAATGTAATAGAAGCCAATCCTATTGACATGAACCAGTCAAAAAATCAAACTGTGCTCTTACAAATTCCTGAAGGAGTAAATTCCAATAACACTTTACCAGATCTGGGAATCGAACCTCAAACTCAGCAGTAGCGAATGCGACCACTATAGTACGAGATAGCAAAGACCAATCAATTAAAATGGTAAGCAATATCTTATTGTATCCAATAAATTGTAATTTTGTCGTGCTAACATCTTATCTATCAGAGAGCGAGAAAAAAACGTGAAATTCAAGGTCTAAATCTGCCAATTCCAAAGTAATCTCACCTAGACATTAGAGCCAGAAAGCCTATCCCTTTTGCATCAAATACCAGAACAGGAGGCCTCATCTCCATATCCACATTAGATCTACTATTTGCCGGTCACGTTCCCCCATTGAAGGCGTGCACGCGCGACGACTGCTGATCCGAACAATCACGGTGATGTATCACCGGGGTATGCTGGGAGCTCGTTAAACGATATCAACTTTATCTGTTCAGGATAATGGGGTCTTTTCGATGGATTTTGCTGGATGAGAATGGTGGATTTAGGTTTTTTTGAAATAATAGCGGCTACGGCTTCTTTTACGTTCCATCGGTGTATGAATAAGGTTACCAAATGTGTGATGTAGGTTTTGATGCCACGAACGATAGTTTTATTAGCTTTGGATGATAATTATGCTCGTTATTTTATTCATTCATTAACCGACGGAAATATACCTACACAGCGTTAACTACAGGGTCTTAGGTTTGAGTTTTGTAGGAACATTAATTACATGCCTAGCCTTTTCCCAACTATGCTGGGGTCGGCTTCCAGTCTAACCGGACGCAGTAACACTAAACGCATGTATCAACACTTCGGAAGCCTTTTTGGAAACTCATCCCCTGATCGTTTTTTTCCGATGGGACCAGCAGGCAAAAAATAAACGCCAAAAGATGTTAATATATCTACAATGGAGTTTTATTTTTATCACTAATCTTTAAAGGTCAAAAATAGTATAAAAAACATAAATAATATGTAAGTATTTTGGAACCCTTTTTAATAATTTATTTAAATTTAAAACATGGCATGCATTATAAATAGAATCAGTAAAATAAACAAAACTAACCGCAAACTAAAATATAGCGTCAATAAGAAAGTGGGTTTTTTTATCACACCTATTTTTCACGTTCTACATAGTAATTCTAACGTGTTCTCTTTGGAAAAAACATGTCTCCAATTTAAATTGTTCCGACAGACGAATCTTAATAATATGTATTACTTTTTGTCCGTCTGTAACTGAACTGTTTACCAGCTTGAATTCGTTTTGTTTAAATTACAACAAAATGCAACATTAAATCAAAACAGAATTACATTTCAGCACCCAAGTCCGTACTTACCCCGTAAACAATAAATCGATTGATTCCTCTAATACCTGGGGCATGTCCCAGAACAGGGATCAATAGGGCTTGGACCTCTCTAATTGGGGATCCGTATCGCGACAGTTGAAATTTTGTAACCATTTTCAAAGCCCATCGGTTGGGCACAGCGTTCGTAAACTTGAAAGGTATGGAAAAAGGGTGTATGTGAGTGTTGGCGATGATACGGAGTTATTGTAAAAAGTGTTTTAGTTGACATTTTAATCAAATATAAAACAAAGGAGTCTTACAAGGTATACGGAAAATACTTTGAAGTTTATTTATTTATTTATTTATTTATTTATTTTATGAAAGGTAGCTTCACAGCTGACAGTACAATAATTTACATTTATTAATTCAAACAATACGCCAATTACGAAGTACACCAATATAAATATAAGATAACCGAGAGTGACTCGAATTAACTGACATTAAAAATTATTGTGTGAGCCTGTGTGCGTGTGAGTATCTGTACGGTGTGTGTGTCTGTGAGTGTGTGTGATGATGTTTGTATGACTACTTATATATTTATGACTAACTGGGACCCGTGGTGTTACTGAGAATCTCGCGTTTGATCCAGGATTGCAATTATCTCTTTTTTAAGACGGTTCCGTGAGGTATTAAAGAGGTCGAGTGTTGGGAACTTGTCATTATATAATGTGGGTAGACGCAAAAAAGGCGACATCTTCATATAATTAGTGGAGGCCGAAGGAACTGCTAACAAAGAAGTATGTCTGGTACGTCTGAGTGGGACGTTAAAGTATATTTTGCCGAGCAATTGTGGACAGTCAAATTTATTATTAAGTAGGTCGTGTAATAACACCATGTCGTTTAGCTGCCGTCTTTCATCCAGAGTATTTAATTTGTGGTATTTACAGGAGTCCAGGTAACTTACAATGTCAGCTTTAGTTTTATAATTTAGATGCTTAATAAATTTACGTTGGATGGATTCGATTATGTCAATATATTTCTTAAAAAACGGTCTCCATATAACGCTTGCAGATTCTAGTATGCTCCTTACATAACAGAAATATAAAGTTTTTAAGCATAGTGGACTGTTAAACTGCTGGCTGTTCCGTATAACAAAGCCAAGGGACTTGTATGCTTTACTGGTGATGTGATCGATGTGTGCATCGAACGTTAATTTTTCGTCCAGAATCACGCCCAAGTCCCTAACCTGTGATGCTCGCGGAATAATATCGTCACTGATACTGTACTTGTGAATAATGTTGTTGCGTTTTCTAGAAAAGGTTATTATTTGGCATTTCTTAGTATTTACTTTTATATTGTTCAACGCATAGTAATCGCTAAGTCTATCTAAGTCAGATTGTATCAATTGACAGTCATTGGTGTTGTTTATTTTCATGAAAATTTTTTTGTCGTCGGCATAGAGAAGGTGTTCAGAGTGAAGGAAACATTGCGTTATGTCAAATAAATAAATATTATAAAGTAAGGGGGATACAAGCGAGCCCTGGGGCACCCCGGAGGTAACGTCCACATAATCAGATCGGTAACTACCGATAACTACAGCTTGACGCCGATTTCTCAGGTAAGAGTCTATCCATCTTAACAAGTTCCCCTTAATACCTACGGCTTTTAATTTTTCGGTCAGAATGCCGAAATCTACCCGGTCAAACGCTTTCTCAAAATCTGTGTATATTACGTCCACTTGGGCACCGTTGTTCATACCAGTAACAACATAGTCGGTAAGCTCAAGCAGGTTGGTATTAACTGTACGAGATTTTACGAAGCCGTGTTGTGAAGTGGGTATACAATGCTTAGTTGCAGCGTAGATGTGATCGTATACAATTTTCTCCAGCATCTTCCCAAAGTTGTTCAACAGCGATACACCTCTGTAATTAGTTACATCACGCTTGGAGCCTTTTTTATGAATTGGTACTATTTGAGCCTCGCGCCATTGTCGCGGAAACGTGCCCTCATCTAGAGATCGCTGGAAGATGATCTTAAGGGGAGGAGTTAAACCTAATTCGCATTTTTTTATAAAGATTGTCGGAAGCCCATCAGTACCAGCTCCTTTCTTGATATCTAATAATCTGAAAACGGTTTTTAGTGATTCGGGGGTGATGACAATGGAGTGAGTAACGTTTGATAGTGGGGTATCATCGCAACATATATTACTATTACTACTAGAAGGACTAAAAACACTTTGAAAAAAATTATTAAATGCATTGCAGATATCCTCACCGTTTGAGTACGTTACCCCTTGATATACCATCTTACGAGGGTATCCAGCAGATTTCCTTTTATTATTCACGTACCTCCAAAATTCTTTAGGCGATTTTATTAATTGATCCTCACATCTGGCAGTATATTTAGCGTAAGACTCTTCTTGCAGAAGTTTTACCCGAGATCTTAACAAGGCAAATTCAGCATAGTCTGTTTGGTATTTATATTTTTTCCATCTTTTGTGTGCCTTAAATTTTTCTTTGATCGTATTTATTAATGATGGAGGGTACCACTTCGGGTATCGGAATCGCCCTGATACTTTTACTGTTGGAACGTGAGATTTTATAATTGTATTTAATGTCTCGTAAAGGATGTCAACGCACTCCTCCACACTACGTTGTTCGAAAACATTGTACCAGTCTACTTTAACGAGCTCCGAATTAATTTTTTCAAAATCAGCCTTAAAAAACCTTTTTATAATTTTAGGTTGAGAGCGAATAGGTTTAAAACAACAATTCTCAATGCAAAGTTCCAGTGGGGCGTGATACTTGTCTATGTCCACCAGCGATATCTCGCTTAAGGTACACTCTAAAGGTGTATTAGAGATGACAAGGTCAAGAACATTGTCACAGCAGTTTGGTTTAAGGTTAAATTGAGACATATTCATCAAATCCAAACAGTTAAGAAATTCAGTTGTGACTTCAAACAAATCGGAATTACTTTTAGATTTCCAACCGTAGCACAGGGGGGGGGAAGTTGCACAGGGGGACTTCCATAAAATAACACTGACGTAATCTTGAAAGTTATTTGGGCTAATAACCGACCGTGACGAACTATGCAACTATTCTAGCTAGCTGACCGTACGTAGTTGAACAACACCGTGTGGTTTTATCTAGTACTAGCGATCCGCCACGGCTTCGCACGGGTGCATGTATTATACATACAAAGCTTTCTCTTGAATCACTCTATATATTAAAGAAACCGCATCAAAATCCGTTGCGTAGTTTTAAAGATTTAAGCATACATAGGGATATAGGGACAAAGAAAGCGACTTTGTTTTATACTATGTACTGAAGAGTCTGATAGACCCCTCTACCCATCCGAGAGCGGACATTCATGAAATGGACAAACGCAAAAAATAATACACACTAAGTCATCATGATCATTTCAGACGAAAAATAGATAGATAGATGACCCACAGTGGAGTGGGTCATCTCAAAGTGTCACCACATCATACGACTATCTACAAATCATTTTTCCATTTATTTTTAACTCGTCATCATCTGCCTAGCCTTTTCCCAACTATGTTGGGGTCGGTTTCCAGTCTAACCGCATGCAGCTGAATACCAGTACTTTACATGGAGCGACTGCCTATCCATTTTATTATCCTTTTTAATTTTTTACTACCGTAAAAATATTTCAAATATACAGCTTAACCCGTATAATTAACTAAATCTTTTTCCCAAAAATTTAAAACGAAAAAGAAAAAATATGAAAGTGTTACCGCCATTTAACTTTACGCTATTCAAGTTAAAAATATGCTTTTTAAAAACTGTTAACTAGTTCAAACGAGCTCAATCCAACTTTAATTACTAAAACACGTGTAGGTAGACTGAAATTATTTGCTTTTACACATTTTACTCTGGGCTAGTTTTCAGCTAGTTTCCTGCCTCGCAAATTGTTTGGAAACAACTTCCATTTTCGCTTTAAGCCACAATAATTCTAAGGCTCCCACCGTGTCGTTTTGAGTTTAATTCTGTCGTGTCGTTAAATAAATTGGTTACAAATTAGAAATGTTTTTACAGCTTGGTCTATATACCAGGTCATTTAAGAGATGTGCTTTACGGTCTTCAAAAATGCATATCTCGATTTCAAAACATTAACAGACAGTTCACGAATTTGTGCAAAGGCGATTTCGTATTACTTTCTTTCATGTCAAACTCAAGCTAAGGTGGTACCAACCGTATTAGCCGTAGAACCGATGGTAGTTGACGTGGTTTTGAGTGGAGACCTTGAATCGGCAAACGTAAGTTGAGACCTAACGCCGACGAACTTCACAGATTGCCTGGTAGTGGCTTATGTCAATATGAAGATTAATCATCATCATCATCCACAGCCCGACTTCAACCTCCGCTGGGTATAGGCGGGGGCTATACCTAGCGGCAGGGGTGGCGGGGGTTGGGTAGGTATCTCTTTGCTTGTGCCGAGCTTCACGTTCTTGTGCCAGCCTCATCCAGGATATTCGATGGCAACAATGTCGTCTGCCTATCTCGCCGCTGGACGACCAACTCTTTTCTTTCCAGTCCTTGGACGCCACTCGGTCACAGCTACTCCACTTGCCATCACCGCGCTTTGCTAAGTGTCCTTCCCAACTCCATTTGCGTTCCATTTCGACGATTTCTAATATCGAAGACCATCGTGTAAGGATGCTACTGGTTAATGATAAAATAGTAGAACTTGAAAATCGCTAACACTAAAACCTCTCCCATCACGCCAAGAATCAATCGTCCGTACTATTTTCTAATAAACTATCACAACTACCGATAAACTGAACCCGTCGCATATACAGGCCGCTCTAAAATAAATCCCCACTGCGAACCCCAGGGATTTGTTATAAACAGATTTAGATACAAATTGAAAGGAAAATTTCGTTATTGACTTAATTAATTTCGTTGAAAGCTTGTTAGCTCTTTAATATTATGTAAGGAATCTTAATTTACAATATTTTAAATTTTTTGTTATGGGTTTCTACGAAAATTAACTCTTTTTATATTGTTACCATGGGAATGAAGATGATTATAATGATGATTATTTAATTATTAAATTTGCTAGCCGTTTATTAATGCTATCTCGTACTCCAAAATTATACTATATGAAATGATAAAATCATACACCATTTTTATTTATTTAGAAAAAATATTCAATTCTATTTTCATATGGGACGTTCAAAAGTGCTTTTCAATGGCTTTATTGAAATAAATGGTTAAAGTCAAACCATTGACTTGATTTGAATTTTAAAAATATAAGAACGTCTGTTCTTATATTTTTAACGACGTTTGTTCTTTTTTTTTGTTTGTTTGTTTTTTTATTAGAATACTAGCTGCTACCCGCTACTTCGTTCGCGTAGCTATTTAGGTGTATATGTGTGAGACTGCCTCGTTGGTCGAGTGGTCGCAAGTGCGACTACTAAGCATGAGGTCCTGGGATCGATTGACGGGTCGGGCAATATTAAAAAAAATGTTTATTTAAATTACATACAGTTATAACGCACATGATTTGGAGATCACCTTTTAAGCAAGAAGATGGTTGTGTGCAATTGAAAAAATACTTTAATAGTGTTATTGCCGGCGGTATCGTTGTCGGCCTGGCGAACCGTGGTTGGGGTATGTGTCATAGAAGATGTTTACATGTCGGATCATTTACCTTTACTTGTTAGTTGTGACATAACTGTGGTAAGGCCTAAGTTGATGACGAGCGACACGCGGCGTGACTCGGTTGTTTGGGGGGGGAGAGATGAAGCACAGATAAAAACTTACCATGAACTATGTAACAACGCTTTTAGAGTCATTGATTTTCCCCCTGAGTTCGCTGAATGCAGTCATGGGACTTGCAGCTTGGATGTTCACAAAATTGTTTTGGATAGGTTATATAATAATATTGTGGAAACCCTGAGTAACGCCGCTGTGGGGTCTAGCGGGAAGCGTGACCCTAAATTAAATAAAAGTAGGCACTTGTGTGGCTGGAATAAGCATGTCCGCGAAGCTCATAGGGTGGCCAGGCTTAGGTTCGAAACATGGATAGCTTGCAACCGGCCCACTTCAGGCATTATTTATGACGAAATGCTCGAGTCTCGTAAAATATTCAAAAGTCGCTTGAAGTGGTGTCAGAATAATCAAGACCAGCTTAAGATGGACATTCTGGCTAAACACAGATCGGCAAAGGACTTTTCTAAGTTCTGGAAAGCTACTGGAAAGTATGAAGTCAAGCCTGGCCTCCCGGTGAGCGTGAACGGAGAAAGCGAAGCAGTCCATATTGCGAATATGTTCAGAGAACACTTTATGGTGCGCTCCCCGCTGGGCCCTTCAGTGTCATTTGTTAGGTCTGAGCCCGGATATGAGGGGGAGGAGTCGCCTGTACATTTTACGGCTAGCCAAGTGAGAAGCGTTTTAAAGAGAATGTCGGGCGGTAAATCTCCTGGTCACGATGGGCTTAGTGTGGAGCATCTGCGGCATGCTGGGGTTCACCTGCCGAGGGTCCTGGCCGTGTTCTTCACGATGTGCTGGAGTCACTCATACTTACCACATGACTTAATGAAAACCATCGTAGTGCCTATTGTGAAGAACAGGACTGGTGATATTTCGGACAGAGGGAACTACCGGCCCATATCGCTAGCAACGATAATTGCTAAAGTGCTGGACGGTGTGCTTGATTCCTACATAGATAAATACATAAAATTACACGATGCGCAGTTTGGGTTTAGACCCGGGCTATCCACGGAGGCTGCCATCGTGGGACTCAAGCATACTGTCCAATACTATATGGACCGCAGGACACCGGTGTATGCGTGTTTCCTTGACCTCTCCAAAGCTTTTGATCTTGTCTCATACGATGTGCTCTGGAGAAGGTTGGGGAGCGCGGGTATACCGGTGGGGGTGCTCAATTTGCTCCGATATTGGTATTCCCACCAAACCAATTTTGTGAGGTGGAATAATACGCTCTCTGGAGCGTATAGGTTGGAAAGCGGGGTGAGACAGGGGGGGTTGACCTCACCCAAGCTTTTCAACTTATACATAAATGACCTCATCGTCGAGCTCAGTAGCAAGCGTGTCGGTTGTTCGATAGATGGCATCTGTCTCAACAACATTAGCTACGCGGATGACATGGTGCTGTTGAGTCCGACGGCTAGGGGTCTTGGGGAGCTGTTAAGGGTATGTGAGTCCTATGCTGCTGCACATGGTCTTATATACAATGTCCAGAAATCCGAGTATATGGTCTTTAGGGCCACCGGTGGATGCCCTGAGTATTCACATAATATTACCCTTAATGGCTTGTGCATAAACCGTGTCACAAAATTTAAATATCTGGGGCATTTAATTACCGAGGGTCTTGATGATGATATGGACATTGAGAGGGAGCGCAGGGCTTTAGCGGTCAGGGGTAACATGCTGGTCCGCAGATTTTTCCGCTGCTCAGAACAAGTAAAAATAACATTGTTTAAAGCGTATTGTCAAAGCTTTTATACGGGAAATCTGTGGGTCAAGCACACCAAAAGATCGCTGGATGTCCTGCGCGTCCAGTATAACAACATCTTCAGGATGATGTTGGGGTTGCCTCGCTTCTGTAGTGCATCGGGGATGTTCGCGCTATATCGAACTGATGGCTTTCATGCCGTCATACGCAAGAAAACTGTTTCCCTGATCTGCAGAATGCGTGGCAGCTGCAACGGAATTCTAAAAACTGTAGCTGACAGGATCTCTTCTCCGATATGGGTGTCTTTCATTAGGCGGGTAATTTGAATGTTTGTCTCTTATTATAAATTTGAATGTTTTATTTTATCTTATTGTATTAATTTTGATTGAATTTTAAATTGTATCTTATTTTGATTCTGATTTTAATGTTAATTTTGATTGTAATTTATTCTGATTTTAATGTTAATTTTATTTTTTATGGTAATTTATTTTGAATTTTTTTGTTTATTTATTTTTTGGTTTTATGTTAATTTATTTTATTTTACTGATTTTAATTGCACTGTATGGATCATGTTATCTGAATTAAATGAATTTTATTTATTTATTTATTATTTATTGGGGTATTCCATCAGAAATTTCTCAGTAGCAGCCACGGAATCTGGATTTGTGCCCGGTTGGTGGAATAGAATTGAATAGGCTCGCCCGCTGTCACATGGGACTTCAACATAACGGACGGCTAAATGTGGGTGTACGATAAGGTACACCTCTAGCTGCCTAACCCGTAGGGGATTTCAGGCGTGATGTTAAATTTTGTGTGAGAACTGATTGGTTGATCAAAATGTGATAATGTGGGTGATGACTTCAAAATGCGTCCTTTTAGGTACTGTAATTCTGGCCGCAGAGATCCGCAACAAAATTAAATGAGGCGAAGATATGGCTTAAAACAGTTTATTTTGGCGCTATACAGCCTTCTTTTCAAAGTAAACCATCAAACGCCTTGTTGGGCACTATTTATTCTAATACCGTTCTGTATACAACATTAAATGACTTATTATTTTCCGCAAGCACGTGAAATTTTTGGGCACTGAACAAACAACATATAATAGAGAAGAGAGAAGCATGGAGTGCAAAATTGAATGCCTGTCACTTTTATGGTTTGGCCCTGGGATCTGTTGATCGTCATTGTAATAGCCAATTTTAAGGGAAATGGTAACCTCTTAAATTGAAATGGTAAGTTATTTGGAATAATGGGTATCCGGGGACTTAAAACGCTCTCTCCTTTAGCAGCTCAGCTCTGTGATACGTAGTCTGGTGCCGTTGCACAGTCTGGTTGCACCAAGGTTTCGTATCACCAGAACTGGAACACCAAATTTAAGCTCTAGCTGATGGGACGGCACGCCCGTTAACTCCAGGGAGTTGAGAAATTCAACGGAGTAGGCAGTACTATCATCATCAGCCATCACAATGATATGGATGTGTATACTTTTGTTTTTTTTTTGTTTTTTTTTTATTGACCCACTCGTTCTTTGGCGCTAGTACAGCAGTTGGATGGGAAAATTCTTCGGAAAATAGAATTTTCCCATTTCCGTCGGATTTCAGACGACCCTCTCTCATTTGCAGCAGCTTATTCGCAAAGACACCTGCTTCGTGGTCGTCGTACAGTTGGACGCGCATGTTGCACGTAATATGGAGCTTTTCAATCCAGGAGGTTTTCACAGTGGCGACGCCATGAGACATGCGTTTCATCCGCCGGTGTGCCCCTGTTTTATTACAAAATGGCCCCTCTTATTAACTGGCGGTATCTGTCTAAAGTCGGCTTTTCAAATGACCCCTCCTCCCGCGCTGGGTGGAACGGAAGGGAGTGTCATCCATGTTCCTTCTTAGCGCTTTGTGTTCCAGAGCCACAGTATCTCTTTCGAACAGTCCCGCAGCTCCGGCAGGCATCGGCCCTTGCGCGCGTATAACACGAACGCGCTTTCGACATGGCCCGTCGTCATAAGACGGTCGGACGGCGAGCTAGCTAATTACTCACCGTCCACAGGGTCTAAAGTCACTGCGAACAAAATGATGACGCCACCTATCAGCACCTGGTTGCCGCGGATATCCTGCAAGCTGCGGTTCAACGCCTCTAATGCATGCTTGTGCGACATTGTTCACTCGTCCCAAACTACTTCCCCCGTTTTTGGTGATATTGCATGTTGGGACGTATCTTCGCATGCAAGATTCAGCTACCATTTGAAAATGGAATGTGCAGTCCGACCACCCATAAGCAAAGTGCAGCAATGCCTGAGAAAGCCACGACCACAGCTATATGACGACACGGTTGGCGCAGTGACTGAGCGAATGGCTGCTGCGCTGCTTGTATCGGGTTTCATGCCCGCACCAAACCAATTTTTGTGTGGCCTACAGGTAGTTCTTCCGGGTTTGGCTGGATGTTTGTGAGTTTTAAATGTTTGTAAACACACCCACACGATACAGGAGAAATTTCTAGTGAGAAACAACTTTAAAAAAAAAAACTTTCATGCTGTACATTGCGGTCCTTGCCGAGTTGAGTCAGTTGATGATTCAGAACAAATGCTATGCGACGGCACAGGTGGCGCACTGGCTGAGCAATTGACTGCGGCGCTGTGTGTCGCGAATTTGATTCCCGCACGGAACATATTTACAACGTCAAGGATATTATCAAATTTTAATAAAGTATTGTTTTAATTTTTAAACTTTTTAGAGAATTTTTTTTTGTACGACGACTTATTGTCGGGCCTATGCTGTCCCCCCATACTTGAGTACTAATGCTGTAACATGATAATATTGTAAAACTAATCATTTTAAAAGAGTAACCATGGAGTTTCTTGCCGGTTCTTCTCCATAGGAAACGACCAACCCGAACCGTGCACCTTTTTGTCGACGTTTCATAAGTGCCCATGTAGGCCTATGTGAAATAAAAATATTTTGATTTGATTTGATTTGATTTGTACAGTGTAAATTGGTCAATTTTCATTCATTAATTTATGATTACCTGTCTTTTGAATGGTAAAAAAAAACGAAAAGTATACATTAATCTGTTTTGTAATGATTTGAAAAACTTAAAGCATAAAAATAAAACAAAATACCTAAGACTTACAAAAAGAGAAAACTGGTTGGGGATCGAACTCGCGAACCATGTTTATTATTTTTGAAAATCTTAGCATTCAAAAAAATCACAAATGAAAGGACAATGACCAAAGTTGGTACCAAAAAGTCTCGCGCCTCAAAACCAAAATATTATAGTAATTAGTTTCATATTTTTTTACGGCATTACGCGTCGGGGATTTGATTTTTGAACTGGAAATATACTTTTCGAGTTTAAAAGTATGAATATTGTTTTACTCCCTTTATATGACGTTCCGTTTCAACTGAATATAAATGACGTTCCGTTTCAATTGAACAAACCCTTGTCTGTCGAGCGGACTCTAAAATTAATTACAATTAAGTAAGATCAGTACACCAAATCGATTTAGTTTGGTTTATTGCTATTTGCAACAAAATAGATTTTCTCAGCCTAAAGATTTTGATTTATCGATTACATCCCTAAATCCCGACTAGTTTATAGCACTTACTATACTCTATGGTTTATAGTTATCTTATCTGTGGCATCTGACATTTGTACTGTACTGACTGACTATTGGCAATGTAAAGGTCTAAAATAAAATCGAGTTTCAGTCAAGCATACTGTGGATGTTACTTTAACTCGTAATTCTTACTAATATTAGTGTATTACGCTGTTTTTAGAGCAATCATGTAATGTATGTGTGTTAAAATACGTCGTTGGTAGCGTCGAAAAAATAGACCTACTTTTTAGGTTAGTTTCGATTTTATAAAATAACTCTGAAACGCGGGTTTTTTTTTTCAAAAATAATTTTTGTAGGAGTTAATACGATCAGTGTAGTCTATAAAAAACAAGGTTTGATTTTGATGCAGCATGGTACGGGATTCCATACTTCCATGAGCATTCTCTTTTGCTTTAAAAAAAAAATAATTTCGTTTATCAAATTAACTTAAAAGGTTATCATAACCAATAAAATTAAAGAACGCAAAACGCTTTCTTTGGCAATACTATCAATAAATAGACTTAGAAAAAAAAATTAATCAACATTAAATTGATCTATTCCCCAAACACAAAATCTCTTTAAAAACACGATCATCAAAAAATAACCTGCCCATTTTCAATTAGATGCTGAACCATAACCGCTTTCTTCCAAATAATATTTTATCGCTTTAATAAAAACATTATGACCAAGAAAAATATTAGTGAAGGCGAAAAAAGGCCCCTTTTGTTCTCGAACGAGTACATTCAACGACTAAATGGCAATAATCGGAGCGATATCAAAGATTGGTTGAATCATTACCATAATGAAATAGCTGGGTTTGAAAAGAATTCTTTAGGTCGATGTTATTTTTCTCGTTGAGTGTACAATGTTGGTTGTTATGATTGGTGCAGTATTATAAGAAGATTTATTGTGTTTTTTTGTAGATGCTTTCGCATAATGAAAGGTTTTTCTGTTCAGTTTTTGACAGCTATTCAGGATTATAATGAGGTATTTTCTTTTCATACTAAATACAGAATATAATATGGCTGCCTTATTTGCCAAAAGTCGGGAACAGCTAAAACAAATATTATTACAAATCAAAATGTGACTTTTTAGGGTTCTGTACCTTAAAAGGAAAAAATGGAACCCTTATAAGATCACTTTGTTGTCCGTCCGTCCGTCCTTCCGTCTGTCTGTCTGTCAAGACCAATTATCTCGGGAACGGGTAGAGTTTCTTGAAGTCTCAAGTCTACAGTCCCTTGAAGTTGTGAAAAAATCCAACTTCTAAGTTAACGTAAAAATACGGCCGTTTATGCTGAAACAAAACGTATGTTTCGACACTGTCAAAGGAATCAAAATTTAAAGGGCACCTCCCGTTGTTCTAGAATCATGAAATTTGGCAAGAACCAATGTCTTACAGCACTTAAGGAAAAAATATGAAAACCGTAAATAAGTAGTTCAATGACAAAAATACCTACAAGTTTGTACGGAGCCCTCGGTGCGCGAGCCCGACTCGCACTTGGCCGGTTTTTTATTATTAAAATTATATTAATTAGAAGCTGTTTGTCAAGACATTTAGTATTTTCTCGGGACTTGAAATGTCGGGACAATTCAGACGACTCCCGACCATCTGGCAACTTTAACTGCAACACGTGAATTACTTAGTTTGATTCCCAGGTCGGACAACGTGTTGTTGGATTTTCCAATCAAGATTTTTTCAATAACAGCCCGGATTCACCGTCCCCCATTACATGGGACTTCAACATGACTGACGGAATGTGGGAGTACTATAAGTACACCTTATCCCAACACATCATCATCTGCCTAGCCTAGCGGTTTCCAGTCTAACCGGATGCAGCTGAATACCAGTATTTTACATGGAGCGACTGCCTATCTGACCTCCATAACCCAGTTAGTGCTAGGTAATACGATACCCCTTGGTAAGACTGGTTGTCAGACTTTCGGGCCACTGACTACCTGTAACAACTGCCAAAGATGTACAAATGATAGCCGGTACCAACGGCTTAGCGTGCTTTCCGAGGCACGGAGGAAATACGGTATATAATGGGTGGTCGCCCATCTAAGGAGCAACCTAGGTAAGCACGGCTTAACCTAAAGATTGACCCGAGCGGCTGTTCTTATTTAGCCACGAACTCCGAGCACCTTATCCCAACCCTTTGGAGAAAAACAGCCGTGCTCTCATTATTATATTTTCGTTCAGTTCTAAAAATATCTTGAGACAGTCGATGTCCTAATATTTCGGGACTTGAAAATAAGTTATGTAAGTGATTTTCCGAACCTTTTGCTAGGTTCTAAGTTTTTGTATTTAGAACATAAAGTTCTTATTTATGATTTGGTTTTATTCCTTTGTCTTCAGTTGGTTTAGTTGGTATTTATTATTATTACTCGACAGAAGTAGGTAATGTTTTATCAGCATATATACCTAATTATTTATGTTTGTTCCTTTGTGGCACTCTAGAGATCAAATGATTCTTAAGTTGATTGATTTGTCTTCATCTTGCGAGTGTCACTAAAGACGTGATAGTTAAGTAATCAAAATTGAATATGGCAAAAACTAGACGCCTTAATGTGAAAAAATTAAAATATATATATTTGGCCAAAGAATCAGCATTGTCATCCAACGTGGCAATGCTGCCAGCCTTTTTTTTTTTTTTTTTTTTTTTTTTTTGGGGGTTGAGAAATCATCAAATGACTCCTCCCGCTCTGGGCGGAGCGGAAGGGAGTGTCAGACTCTTACTGACTAAAAAACACCCATGTTC
Organism: Eurois occulta; assembly: GCA_950022335.1. NCBI lineage: Eukaryota > Metazoa > Arthropoda > Insecta > Lepidoptera > Noctuidae > Eurois > Eurois occulta. The sequence goes on from OX465482.1 coordinate 3,421,356, forward strand.
CTTCATTGGCCCTTTATGTTCCAGGGCCGCGGTAATGCTGCCAGCCTTCTGGGCACTTTTCCTATTGACAGCGATGCGAACGAATTTTTGGACGCCCTTTAATCTTTTTCCACTTGTACATATTTATTTCTATTATAGTTTTGTAGTTTGCAAATAATTAATTTAATAATCTTTTAAATAAATATTTGCCTTTAAATATAAAGTCGACGAACTATGTTGATATTATGTATGAGTATCATTGTATAGGTATTTGAAAATCATTTTTAGGTGTCTCATTTCATTGTTCATTTCGATCGATTTAGGATTTTTAACGATTTTTTATGCTTCGTTCATTATAATTTAACCTCATGACATTTAATAATTATTCCTGAATTTGACACGAAACCTAAAAATCGTGACATTCAAACATTCAAATAATTAATAACCACAATATTATTTGCTTTCATGCAACGGACACATGTCATTACAAATTCATACCCATCTAATTTCGGCCTAACATCCAATATTTGCATTATAAAATCCATTACATTTTCGATCGCGACGGAACGGCTTATCTAGCTACCTTTGGGATGATCGGGATTAATCACATGTGTTTCATCGTTTCATCCAACTAATTTTAATCACGGTGCTTGTGCAAACCATTGCTACCGCACAATCCTAACACCGGTTATCGGCTTGTAAAGGTGAGGGCAGACAATGCGACTAGTTTGTTTTACAAAGATAAAAATTACTTTATTGTACACCAAAATCGAATTTAGAGGTCTGTTTCAGTTTAAATGGTTGGCTGAAATAGTAGAATTTAACACAAATACTAACATAGCATCACGCCTGTAATCACTGAAGGGTTAGGCAGAGGTGTACTTACTAGTAGGTACAACCATATTTTGCCAGTTCTGTTTAAGTCCCATGTAATTGAAAACGATCTTATTGCTAAAACCCAGTCTAACCGGATGTAGCTAAATACCAGAATTTTACGTGGAGAGACTGCCTATCTGACCTCCACAACTCAGTTAGTTCTGGGTAGGTAATACGATACCCTTTAGTAAGAGTGGTTGTCAGACTTTCGGGCCACTGACTACCTGTAGCGACTGTCAAAGATCTACAAATGACAGCCGGGACCAACAGCTTAACGTGCTTTCCGAGGCACGGAGGAAAATCGATATGTGATGGGTGGTCACCCATCCACGGACCAACCTAGGCAAGCGGAGCTTAACCTAAAGATCGATCCGAGCGGCAGTTATTATTTGGCCAAAAGCTCTTCAACATAAAACATAATATATTAATTATAAAGAGTAGAGGAAGACCAAAAAAACGATGAATGAAGGATGGCTGTGTGAAGGATGATAAGGCAAGAAAGAAAATCTCCGATGAGATGACGAGTAATGGAGAAGTATGGAAGAAGAAGACATGTTCCGCCGACCCCAAACAAATTTTGACTAGGGCAGGAGAATGATGCTGAATATAAAACATTCACACCAATACCCATGGATCTGCAACGGTTATTGTTGTCACAGCAAAGCCTCCACTATAATATAACATCACGCCTGTAATATCCGAAAGGTTAGGCAGAGGTGTACTTAATAGTTCAGCCGCATTTCACTAGTTATGTTTAAATCCCATTTAATAGGGGGCGAGCCCGTTGCTAGCAAACGGGCACTAATACAAACTCTGGCTATTACTGAGAAATTCCTGATGAAAAAAACCCAATAAAACCTTGCCCGACCTGGGAATAGAACCTAGGACATCATGCTCATCAGTCGTGCTTCCACTATAAATAATGTAATCCCTTAGGGGCTGTCTCCACGAGCGAGAGAATCGCGACGATATTATCCCATACAAATACGTAATATCGCCGAGATTCTCTCGCTCGTGGAGACGGCCCCTTTTTTGTTTTTTTTTTTCGGGTGGGAAATCATCAAATGACTCCTCCCGCTCTGGGCGGGGCGGAAGGGAGTGTCAGACTTTTACTGACTAAAAACCATCCATGTTCCTTCTTTTGCCCTTTATGTTCCAGGGCCGCGGTATCTCTTTCGAACAGTCCCGCAGCCCTGGCAGGCATTGGCCCTTGCGGGCCCCTCCTGTTTGCTGACATCTAGGCTCTTTGAGGCGCGCGGGGAACACGAACGCGCCGTCGACACGGCCTGTCGTCATACGACGGACGGACGGCGAGCTAACCCATAACTCACCGTCCACAGGCCGCCTACGGTGGCCGAGAGCCATCACAGCGTGGCCCCTGACGCCCGGTGCTTCACCCGCGGCGGCTGGGACGTGAAGTTCTGAACCTCTCAGGTTCCGCCACCTCCTTCGCTAGCATGACTGCTTAGCAGAAGGAGGTGACGGCTTCCCATTCCCTCTCGCCCCGGACCATGACTTGAACCAGGGCCGGACGCGAGAGGTCGCCGCCGCCAATCGCCTCTACGAGGACACGGCGCGGCGGTGCTCCGTCCAAGTGGAGCAGACCTCCACGGTGTGCTCCACCGTGTCCTCCGAGCGATCCTCACAATGATAGCACCCGGGCGTTTCCTCCCGCCCGATTCGGTGCAGGTACCTCTCGAAACAACCGTGTCCGGTGAGGACCTGCGTCAGGTGGAATGTGAGGGCGCCGTGGCGCCTCTCTAGCCAGTCCTCAAAGAGGGGACTTATCGCCACTATCGTGGCGTGCCCTGCGCGGGGTTGCGATAGTCGCTCTCTCCATGTCGCCATGGGGTGGAGACGGCCCCTTAGTCTACAGTTTTTATCAATACAATACCCATTAAATATTACAGTAAGCATAACTAGTGATGGACCAAACACCGGTATGCTTGAGCCCTAATGCCGGCCGATCGCTCGGTAAATACCGTCATTCGACGTCACCACACTATTTGCATATTTGATTGGGCACAACCCAAACACTGTGCTCATTTTGAAAATAATAATTGAATATAATATGTGCTCCCGTATGATTGGCGATTGTGATAATAACGTAATTAAGGATTTATGTTGATTGGAATTTGATTATTATGTTATAGTAAAAAAAGGTGCACATTTCAAAAATTTCATTTTTTTCTTTTTCCCTTTTATAATTGAAAGTTTGTCAATAAAGCAAGTATTTGTTTATTGATAAGTTTATAAAAGACCAATACGATAGTATAGAGAATCTGCCTCGTTGATCTAGTGACCGCAAGCGCGACTGCTGAGCATGAGGTCCTGGGTTCGATTCTTAGGTCAGGCAAAATGTTATTCACAACTCTGAATTCACAGCTGCAGCAGCCACGGAGTCTGGGATTATGCCCGGTTGATGGCAGTAGCCACTCCCCCTATTACATGGGACTTAAAACATAGCTGTGGAAATGTGGGTGTACTATTAGGTACACCTCTACCTAACCCTTCGGGTATTACAAGCGTGGTGTTATGTAATAGTGGAGAAGAACCGTGGAAATTCTTGCCAGTTCTTCTTTCTCCTTAGGAAACAACCAATTGGAACGGGGATAATATCTGTAAATATTTGAAAAAAAAAAATTATAACTGATCAAGGACTCATCATGCATTGGATAGGATTGTCATGGATGTAATCTCATATTTTGAATATCTTATACCTACTACGGCATCTTAGTCGATCTACTTATAAGATTGATAAGTATTATTTTAATTCGTAAGTGGCGTAAAAAGTAAAGTTAAAACATCAGAAAACTTCTATATTTTTACTTTACTCCAAGAATTTGTATTTCTTAGAGCTAAGTAAAATACGGAGCTAAAACATTGTATTTTACTTTCATTCAGCACGAATACAAACTAAATTATATCTACGAACCAAATTGACACGAAACTCAAGTTTCCGTCACTCGTGCCTTTACCGCTAAAAGAAAACGTGACTACCCTACAAATCAAACTATTCGAGAGTTCATTGACCTTGCAAAACTTTTCGCGCAGAAAACTTTAGTTTTTTTTTATGTTTAATGGGCCTACTCTTGACCTCAATCTAGTCCTGAGGACAGAGATGAGGTCGACGATGGAATGAGCTAACCCAAAAGAAGCCTATTAACTCGCGACTTAAATCGATTGGGGTCATATGAACTTGGGAACACCGACGTTTAGTGTTGAAATCGTCTTTTTTCAATAATTACTGATTGATATCATGAATGTAGAATTAACGGTGAATGAAAACGTTCAAGTCGCCTTCAATTTATCTCTGTAAGATAACGAAGTAGCGAAAATTGATTTTTAAACGAACTGAAAGAAAAATTGTAGCGGACTGAGTTTTAATCAAATTGCATCTTTCTTGATCTGGGTGGAGAGAAAAATGGTGGAGCGACTTTATCTGCGAAGGGTCTCGATTAGAAGATTGGATGTTTTATCAGTCTGGAATGGAATTACCATCTGTTTTTTTAAGGTACTGCACTTAAGTGAATAGACTGTATTTACAATGAGTTTTACATTGACGTAAAGCATGATAATAGTTATAAACAATAATCTTAAATAAAGCGACCATTAAACCTCAAAAAACGGTGTTTTTTTATCAATTAAAAGTTCTTGATATTGTATAGGTATTGTATGCGTTACGTATATTATATTGTATGTATTAGTTTAGTTTATAAAATAAGTTAGTTTAAGTTTTTAAATGTACTGATGTGCACGTAGGTTATCCTCTACCGCTAATCTCGCAATCGAAGTAAGGTTTGCTGTAAGAATTTTGGGTTAAGCTTGCCGTTGTACATAAGCTATATTATATTGTAATGTTGTGTAGGTATATCTTTTAATTTTGTGTGCAATAAAGAATAATAACTTTTTTCTATCATGTATATAAAATAAAATTTTATTACTTATTTTTTGTGGCCAGCGACGGCAGATATTGTAGTTACTTGAAGTACTTGTGAGTTTTATAAAGTTAAGATATCGATAGTCATCGCAGTCGGAGACTTACGAGTTAATTTAATATAAACCAGTATACCACCATTTTTCATCTATCACTGAATTTTACTCTCATGCAACAGCCAATCACAGCCACCTAACTCGAATAGTATTAGAAAAGCAATCTAATAACCTAACCATCGCGATTTAATCTGAATATAAGTTGAACGGACGCGTATTACCCGAGCACCTGGTGTAGCGGTTTCATAATGAAACGCGATATGCACTAACATTTTCCGCATGCAATTTTGTAGGGGTTACAAGTGATACGACTGAAGCGTTAAAGTACATATAATATCAACTATCTATTTCAATTTAAGCCAGGGGTGCAGAGAGCAGCGGTGGCCCAGTGATGGCGGCCCCGACTTACGAACAGTAAGTCGTGGGTTCGAACCCAGACAGGCGCATTAATTTTTGTAATTTATTTCATCACCGCTGCTCTCAAAAACGGTGAACGAAAACATCGTGAGGAAACATGTCCTAGACCCAAAAATTCGAAGACATGTGACATCTATCAACCCGCACGGCTTCCTCTTTATGAGAGGGAATGGATTATAAGCCCATTCCCTCTCATAAAGAGGAGGCCGTGTGTCCCAGCAGTGGGAACATTAAAGGCTGATTACGCTAAGCTAGGGGTTCCCAAAGTCTGCCCCAGCACCCTGATGTGCCCTTTTTTTTTTTTTTTTTGGTGTGTGGGAAATCCTCGAATGGGGGGTCATTTGATGATTTCCCCGCTCTGGGCGGAGCGGAAGGGAGTGTCAGACTCTTACTGACTAAAAACCACCCATGTTCCTTCATTGGCCCTTTAAGTTCCAGGGCCGCGGTATCTCTTTCGAACAGTCCCGCAGCCCCGGCAGGCACCGGCCCTTGCGGGCCCCTCCCGTTTGCTGACAACTCTTTGAGGCGCGCGTGGAACACGAACGCGCCGTTGACACGGCCTGCCCGTCGTCTTAGGACGGACGGACGGCGAGCTAGCCCATTACTCACCGTCCACAGGCCCGCGCCTACGGTGGCCGAGAGCCATCACGGCGTGGCCCCCGACGCCCGGTGCTTCTCCTCCCGCGGCGGCTGGGACGTGAGGCTCTCTCCCTCTCACGTTCCGCCGCCTCCTTCGCTAGCATGACTGCTTCGCAGAAGGAGGCGACGGCTTCCCATTCCCTCACCCTGATGCGCCCTGATGCGCGAATGTCGGAACAACAAAGAAGGTGAAGCTACAGTCACAGACACAATAACTTGTGAAAGTACTGTAGTTGCCCATTCCAAAGCGTAGACCTCTATGGAGAAGAATGGGCACTCCATGGACACTCATTTCAATTAAATTATTGTTACGCGATCTTGGTTACATCATTCATGTTGAAATTATACATATGTAATGTCCCTTTATACGGAACACCTTTCGAAGCTTTTAATGGTATTTAAATTACTTTGCCGAAGACAATGTTGATAGATGTGCGCAGAGCCAAGATTCTTTCCATGCACAAGATCCATCAGAATTCACTGATTCAAATAATAGTTACTTGCTAATGTTTTCTAGAAAGCCTAACACTTGTACCCCACCCGGTATTACAGTACTTACTATTAAAATATTCACTGTTGCGTTTTGAGTTATAAATCACGGATTTAACTCGTACGGAACCACAACAAGTGATCACTTTAATGCACCGTTGTTGGTTTATTTATTTTTTTAATTGTACTTTATGAGACAATAATAACTTAGTTTTAAAACAGCACGTACCTATTGTAAGTTTTAAATATGTTTTTCTTTTATAATTCGATAATTTGTTTGTATCAGTTTTCGTTGCTTAATTAATTGATATTGTATTTAAATGTGAATATTATTCAGAACTTGGAATGTAGAAATTTTACGAACAGTTTATTTCGTGGCTGCATAAGGTCCTGGGTTCGATTCCCGGGTCGGGCAAATTGTTACTTATAGGATTTTTCCATCAGGAATTTCTCAGTAGCAGTCACGAGCCTATCAACCGGCCATTTGTGCCCAGTTGATAGGCTCGCCCCCTATTACATGGGACTTAAACATAACTGGCGAAATATGGGTGTACCTATTAGGTACAACTCTGCCTGACCCTTCGGGGATTACAGGCGTGAAGTTATGTTACTTTATTTCTCAATATGGTCTTAACTACCTGTAGTAGGTGTCGTTCTGTAAATTCTGCTTACTCCCATTGGAAAAAGGCGTGAGGTTACACAAGTTTACAAAAAATATATGTTTTGTGTTGCCTTCGATATTTTTGCGTGGTTGTTTTATTTATATATCATACTAGCTCATGCGCGCGGCTTCATCCGCGTATGTTCGGTAATTGTCCCACGGGATCGCACTCCCGGGACAAAAAGTATCCTATGTGTTGATCCAGCTTATAAACTGTCTGTGTGCCAAATTTCACCCAAATCCGGTCAGTAGTTTTTGCGTGAAAGAGTAACAAACATCCATCCATCCTTAATACTTACAAACTTTCGCATTTGTAATATTAGTAGGATAACCTAAGAATAAAGTCAAGAGGGTGTAAGATCAGCTGTAGGTTTTTAGTTATATATGAAACTAAGGCAGAGGAATTTATTGCCCAGCAGTGGAAAAAAATACAGGCTAGATAAATTAGATAAGTTTTAGATATTCATGGGAAATAATGATCAAAAACATTTTTTTTTTTACGTTTCTTGGTACTCCCAATTGATGTAAAACATACATTCGCGTTTTTACGTTTGTCTTTTTTGAAGTGAAAACTTCTTTAGCGGCGTTGAGCACTTTTTCTGTAATGGGTATAAAATCTTAAACTCGCGTCAGGACACGTGACCCTGATCGAAAAAGCGTAGGTAAGACAAATTTTCTCATTCGATTTTGAACTTAACCTTCAACATTTTTATTTTTGTAACAGTATTTTAATGATTTTGTAGAAACTTGTGATTTCCATGTTTTTTATAAATAATTAACAAAAAAAAAAGAAATTTGCTTCTCCATATACAAAATTGTTCTATTTGATTGAAATTTCAAACCGTAATAAAAAAAAAATTAGAACTAATTTCCTAAAACTACTAAAACTGTTAATAATCACTAGTTAATAGTCAATGGTAGACCGATTTTCAAAATTCCTTTTTCATTCGAAAGAGTATACTCTCGAAGTGGTCCCATTGTCACCAAATCAGGATCTGATGATGGAATTCCAGAGAAATTGAAGGCAACCCTCAAGGCACGTGTTTCATGTTTTTTCTAAAACTATTCAAGTATACGCATCTGGGGTTTATCACCTAATTCTGATGAGCTGATGATAGAAGTTATAACTCCTTAACGGTTAGGAGTTAGAGGATAATTCTTAGTAAAATATTAACTGTGGACACACACACAAAATTCTCTTTTTCATGAAATATTGTTTTTATCTGATCATGGACTTCGCAGATATGGAACGGAACTCTTCAATAATTGACAACAAATCTGTCGTGATTGCTGCAATCGCTTTGATGTTTATTTTTTACACAACATCACACCTGTACGCTCTGAGGTTACGCAGATGTGTGTCCTTATGATTGAGGATGAGCATATTACCATGAAGTGTATGAATAACGATGTAAAATAAATGCACAGCAAATATTGGATAGGATATTACAACTAAAAATGGAAAAATAAAAAACTTTTTTGCAAAAATAAAACCGACTTCAAAAAAGTGACAAACAACTTTAGCTTCAGAAGTCGGTGACAAAAAAACTAAATCAAACAAACAAAAGTCACCGACTTCAGAAGCTAAACTTATTTTTAATTTTTTTGAGTCTATACAAAAAATTGTTAAGTTACTCAAAGTTTACAAAATATTTTTACGATAACCGATAAAATATTTCTTTCTACGTTTGGGCAATTTGTATCGAAAGGTTATTGTACCGCAAAAAAATGAAATGACAGGTTAAAAATATTTTTTTAATATTTGAGGCGTTATTCTGTCAGATTACAGAAGTTACCAATTCTTCAGACCTTCGTCAAAATAGGATAATGTGGTAAATATGTAAACATAGGATTTATGTTAGACTAGGTTTTGCCCGCGGCTTCGCCCGCGTGGATGTCGAAAAATATCCGATGGGAACGTACTACCGGGATTAAAAAGTAACATATAGGTTGTTAATCCAGGATAAAGACGATCTGTGTGCCAAATATCTCAAACGAACACACTGCCACCCCGCGCCCTCTAACTTCCTGTCCACGACCTTATATTTAAATCGTGAGAAGACGATCCTGGTAGCAGGATGAGAGCATGGTAGAAATCATCTTTATCTATCAAACTTGAACGCGTATACAAAGTTTCGTGTCCGTGCTACTAACCGTTGAAGAGTTCTCTCTTGAGGAGACGATCCTGGCTGCAGGATTAAAGAATGTCTCTCATTAAAATGTATTGTCACCAGAACCAAAAATTTGTGCAAAATTTCACATCAATCGGTTGATGAATTCTGCTTCAAAATTGAGTCGCAAGATTCCACCCGAACAAACATAGTTACATACCTCAATCAAAAACGCTGAGACACGTATAAATTAATTTTCAAACGTTAGCCTAAACACAAAATTTTAAAATCTTAACTTCAAAACTGACGGACTTTCATATAAACTTCCATCCTCTATTTTACCCCTTCAAGAGTGGAATTCCCAAAAATCCTTTCTTAGTAGATACTTACTCTTCATAAAGAACACACTCTCCAAGTTTCATGTCTCTAGGACCAGCGGTTTGGGCTGCGTGTTGATATCACCCAATCAGTCAGTCAGTCAGTCGGTTTACCATTTTATAAAAATAGATATTTCCTTTGACAAGTATACTCTAAAAATAAATTCAAATCAAAATTAGATTTCTGTAAATGTGCCTATCTGACTTTCTTTAAGTGGTATTTCATGTCTGGCATTTCTACCCACAGTACCATATCTGTCGAAGTGCCTAGTGATAAGTTTCTAGACCTGTGAAAAGTTGTTATCAGTTTAATTAAAATTAAGACAAACTAATTTTATACAAAACAATTGACTCAACAAAACTTTTTCAAAATAAAAATAAACTTTTCCAATCACTGATCACGGTGAGGTTTAATAATTCAAAAAACCACAATAGTCAAAAACGAACACCAAAACACCCGAACGTATTACCCAAGTCAGAGACAAAGTATAAAAAAGTAAAAAGGAACGGCGAAACAGATTAACAAAAGAAAATCGGAAACCAAAAAGAAAATATCTTATTTCGATTCAAATTGCGAAAATAGTTCTAAGAAAATCGCTTGCGAGACAGTAGCGATGCTTAAGACGGCCGTTTGTTCTACAATAAGAAACAAATCTTTTTGTTTTAAAGGAAACTTTTAAGAAAGTGGAGGAAGGAAGGCATTTATTGCGCTAAAAGCCCCGCCGGAACTAACTTTAAAATGGATTCAACTTTGTTCGTTGCATTTAACTTGGCTGTGTGTGACACCGTTGTGTAATTATGTTAGGCACTACGATGCTGCCAAATGCATTCATATCATTCATCATCATCTGCCTAGCCTTTTCCCAACTATCTTGGGGTCGGCTCCCAGTCGAACCGGATGCAGCTGAATACCCATACTTTACGTGGAGCGACTGCCTATCTGACCTCCACAACCCAGTTGGTCCACTGGGTAATACGATATCCTTCGTAAGACTGGTTGTCAGACTTTTGGGCCAATGGATCTACAAATGACATACAACGGTTTAACGTGCTTTCCGAGGCACGGAAGAAACTCGGTATGTAATACGGTCACCCATCCATAGACCAACCTAGGCAAGCACGGCTTAACCTAAAGATCGACCCCGAGCGGCTGTTATTATTAAACCACGAGCTCCTCATAAAAAATAAAAATTAATTGAAATGCATTCATCATTTACTAATAACATTATGTTTGTAAGTGTGTTCTAGATGTACAGAAAACTTTTTTTACCTAATTACATAATATAACATCACACTTTGTAATCCCTGAAGAATTAGGCAGAGGTGTACCTAACCAGTACACCCACATTTCGCCAGTTATGTATAAGTCCCGTGTAGCATGCGAGCATATTGCCATCAACCGGGCTGAAATCCAGACTCCGTGGCTGCTACTGAGAAATTCCTGATGGAAACCAAAAACACTTTGCCCGACCCGGGAATCGAACCCAGGACCTAAATAAAATAAAAATATGTAAAAGTATTGGTTACAAAATCCAGAAGAGAAAGGTAAAATACACCTAGAAGAATATTTAATGCTTCAAAAGTGCTCGAATTCGATTTCTTACAACGTGAATCTACAATTTTAACCAGATCCAGAACACTTTGCAATGAACTGACACCATCTTTGTTTTGCACTATACTGAAAAGAGCAGAAACTTTATTCAATGTTAAAAAACTGGCCAGTGCGAGTTGGACTCGCGCACCGGGGGTTCCGTATAAACTTGCAAATATTTTGTGTTATTAAACTACATATTTACGGTTTTCAGATTTTTCTTTTACATGTGCTGTAAGACATTGTTTCTTGCCAAATTTCATGATTCTAGGTTAATGGGAAGTGCCCTATAAGTTTTGATTCTCTTGAGAGTGTCGAAGTATATGTTTTTTGCGGCATAAACGGACGTATCTTTTTTTGCGTTAACTAAGAAGTTTGATTTTTTCACAGCTTCAAGGGACAGTAAACTTGAGTATATGGTTTTAATTTCAACTCGATACCTCCACACGGTCCCGAGATAAAGGGTCTTCGCAGACAGACGAACAACAAAGTAATCTTATAAGGGTTCGTTTTTTCCTTTCGAGGTACGGAACCCTAAAAAAGAAAAAGCTGTTCTTTTCCCCTTGTGAATGTTGAGAACGGTGGCAAGGGATTAATTAAAAACTTTTTAAATAATAAACTCGGCGATCAGTTTACTAATTGCGTAGATTAATTATTGATCATTATTATTTTTGTATCATAAGTAATAATAAGTGATATACAAGCTTCTCCCTGCCCGTCTTTTAAATGTAATTTTATTCATGATATTAGTTAATTTGATGTTTGATAATAATTATGTTGTTAATTTTTAATTGTGTTACATGCAGTATGTTTTATACCGTGTTATTTTTGTAATTTCAAACACAAAGTAAATTGTTTGTGAATAAAATTGAATTGAATTGAATTATAACAGCAAGCCTTCTTTATAAATACATCTCCATCGGCCGTCATATCAGCATTCACCCGTTTGTCTTACTATGCCATCTCTTAAACAATTCATAGATCTTGCATACATCGTTTAATTTTCGGTTCAAGTTGTATATATTTTTTTTTTGTTATGTTTTAGTTCCATGTAATAGGACTTTTATTCCTCTCGTTAATTACCTCCAGCAACAAGCAATACTATTGTGTTCTATTAGTTTTTTTTTCAAAAGCAAAAATTTCAAGACGTGAAATTTCATCATCATCAAATTTTGTCTTTTATTACACTACGGTGTGACGAACATTATGACAAACAAAAGAAGATTTCGCGTAGTCCTTTGAAAGCAAAGTCTCTTTAATCTTATTGTTCTTTACTATTTTCCTAGCGTTTTCATTGATATCAAGTTTGGTCGATATCTCTTTGAGAACGGCTTCAAGTTTTCTTTAGACGTTTAATAAGTCTGGCTCTGTTTTTATAAGATTCGATTTTTTTTAATTTTTATTTCAATCACATTACAGGATGCTTGTTCTAGATCCAATTCGGCAAAATTTTCAATGCACTGTTAAATTTTTACTCTTTTCTTCTCTTTTCTTTAGCCTTCTTAGTGTCTTGTCTAAATGGGGGGGAAGGGACACCGACACGTATTCAGTACATAATTCTGAGCCCCCACAAAGAAATTTTTCATCGTAAATCATTTGAAAAAAATCAGCTGTTTCCTACAAAAGTGCAATACCTACACGGTCAAAATGTATGGAACAGCAGATTTTTTTTTAAATAACCGATGAAAAATTTCAAAACTTTCAATATTCAGTAGCATTTTAGGCAATTTTGTGGGCCCAATTTTAGAATTGAAAAATAGTTGTAACTATTTAAGAGCTTCTACATTTTCAAATTCCTGTCCGAGGTGGCTCCTCAATTCGAATGGCTCATAATAACAACATAATCATAATATTAGATTAGCCGAACATAATATGACGGCTTATCATAAACTTACTCAGTTTAAGCCTATCCGGTGTAAGAAAATGTAAAACATGTTTTTCTCAGATATCAAAAATATGCTTGTTAGTTTCCTCTAGCCAATTAAGCCTTTGTATCAGTTTCTAATCGAGGAACAGAACATCGTCCTTAGCCAAACACAGTCGTCTTTTAACCTGTCTAGTTAATTAGCGTTTGTAACAGTGATTCAGGTATTGTTCCGATGAGTACCACTTTTACCTCTGCATAGCACTCGACATTTTTCCAGCCCGCACAGGGCTCGCATGGTCGATTATGAGAGGAAGAGTGTGGGCACCCTCACCCACAAATAACGAGAGAGCCCAGCAGTGGGTGCTTCATAGACTGAAACTTTGACGGAGCACTTTTTCATGTCACGCAAATTCAAAATAGGTTTCTTTTTTTATCCAGTGGATGTTTTTCCAGAATTTTACATTTTCTTGGTTCAAAAATACCCGAAGATGAAAGAATATTTTGAAAAAATATTTTATACGCAAAGAACTCGACATATTGGAAAATACTCGTTTATTTCACTTGTTGTGAGCCTTGCAGTGTGACACGGTTATGTTAATAATGGCGTTCGCTGCCGGATACTCCTGCTTAGCTTAAAAATATATACGAGAATTATTTATGTTGGATTTGCTGTGTTTCTGTGAATACTACTGCTACATTACATTGTGTAAAACATGAGTTGTATTTGTTGTTACTTTGCCTTTAATAAAGGAAATCAACACTGGTCGTTTACAAAATCGATGTCAAAATTCATGTTTTGTCAAAATCAAACCTAAGTATTCAAATAAGTTATTCCTCAAAATGCTCATTCTAGTGTTTTAGCTGGTAAGAAGCGTAACATACTTCCCAGCATCATTATCATCGGCCTATAAATAGTTCACTGCTGGACATAATACCTCTTCAATCGCACGCTATCAACTTTTTTCCAGTTGCTACCACACTGCGAAGATTGTCGCTCCTAAATGCTCGCGAATCTGAGGACGTCCCACCTTACGCTTGCCGATTCGCGGTCTCCACTGAAGAACACGTCTAGCAACACATTTGATACACTGACACGGAAACGGTAACCTTATACTCAGTACATAATTTTAAACATAGAAATTTTTCACCGGTTTTTAAAAAAAAAATTGCTGTGCCACACATTTTGACCGTGTAGATATTGCAGTTTTGTAGCAAACAGCTGTTTTTTTTGTTTTTTTTTAATAAACAACGAAAATTTTCTATGTGGAGTTCAAAATAATGTACTGAATACGTAATAACCGTTTTCGCTTCGGTGTCCCTCCACCCTGTAAAGGGTATTTGGTTCAAAATCAAAGTCGTCATCGTCAAAATCTTCTATCTCCGATAGATTTCCGTCCATCAATTGGTCTAATATTATATCATCCGTTATTCGAACCCCTAATAAAGAAGAAAAGGCCATTTTAACACTGGATAGGATCAAAATAATATCAAATAAAATATAAAATAACTAAATATAATAACATCACGTGCTACGATCGATATTGCATGATCGTGCGTGTAACGTGTTAAATTTTGACAGAAAATAATTACGAAACTAATGCTTCAATTTGCAAATACTTGATGAGTAGGTAGACATAAAGACACTCGTATTTAATCAAATAACATCAAAATAATATCAAGTATTCCAATTTAGTTACTAAAAATCGATCTACTTACGTGCGGGCGCGCCGGGATTATAAAACGCAGCCATCCCTCATCCGGCTTTCGACGAACTAGCAGGAAGAAACGCGCGCGCAGAGTGCAATACTATTTTTTGTCTCATTCATAACTAGACTCACGATAGATCGACGCCGGTTGCGTCCGTATAAGTTGCTTAGAATTTTGTAAAGTCGAAACTCACGATCGGTTTAACTCGGGTGGAAAGGGATATAATGATCTTCACAGTACTGCTGATGTAAGGAAAATTGACACTTTTGAGGAAAACAAGACGAAACACACATGCAGGAAGCTTACTAGATGCGCTTTTGTTTGTCAAGTAAAACATTTTTTCTTTTATATCTCTTTTTTTATTTGTTCCTCAGATGCGTCCCTTTTTACGGCAGAAATTTTGAAATTAATATGAAATTTACTTCATCACGCATCATGTCGTAATGCACATACAAACACTCCATACCTTGGTCATAGGAATTGCAATTAATACCACTACCTCTTTGCATATATATCATATTATGATGTATGCTAACCCAGTGAGGTATTAAACAGGAATAGGCTTTGACTAGAGATGCAGTAGAATAACAGGGTGCGTTAGTTCAATGTTATTAAAGGCGATATTACAATCACAGCATATTATACCTTCAAACAAAGATTTTATTGTAGATGAACTGGTTTACTAGTGTTTAATTTTATTATCATCATACATTTTGTGGAATGTAAGTAGCACGTATGAATGTGAATGAAACAGTCAGTCTAATTTCGACAATAACATTGAAAAATAGCTTAGGCCCACTCAACATCGCAATAGCATCATGTAACAACAAGCATTTTTTCCTTTTGTTATTTTAATTTATTAAAATAGAAAATAGAGATTAGTGAAAACAATTCGTAAATAAAACATCTCTGTTATCTCGAAAAGGTGGGTTATATAGACGTAACTTAGTAGAATTTAGTATATCCAGGTAGACTAGACCAAGACTTAACCCTGGGCGTAATTTCATGATTCTTGCCCTTCAGAGAACCTATTTAATTAATACTATAATGTTATTTGAAAACTTTGTCCATGAATATTTTTGGATCTTTGCCGGCTGAGAGTTGAAGGGTTGAAACAGGCTGAAAAATAAACGCACATGAATATGAATATTAAAGTTCAATAGTTTAATTAACTTTTCTTTATATTTTGTTTGGATGATGGAGATACCATTAACAGTTTTCGTTTAATTAAGCCTGAAAAACCGTGCAATCGGCATTTGAAATGTTGTGTTTGTTTTACCTCAATATGTGTTTAGGGCAAATAGTTATAACTGTAATGAATTGTTGCGTCAATATATAGATAATTTTATAAATAATACTACCTGGATATATAACACGTCATATACACTTCAGTATATATTGCTGTTTTTTGTAAAACACAACTTAAAACAATGAAAAATATTGTAATACCTAAAATTATTCAAAGTCAGGAAGCAAATCGCGGTTCTCGATACGATACAGCTCCGAATTTCATATGTTACACAATACAATATCGCCCACACACACACGACGGTTTCTTAGCCCAGACCACTACCGGCTAGCTCTGGTGGTGGGACGGGCGGGAGCCATACACCCACTGTAGGTGCGTCGTAGTCAGCACAACTGTCGCTGGTCGTCACCCGCCGGACCTCCTCCGGGTAACCGGAGGTCTCACCTGGCGGTGACAGACCGTGTGACCGGGTGTCGTGAAGAAAACAGAGCGGTGGCCATAGCGCTGTTTTTCGCGCCTACAGTCACTTTCATAGCAACGTACGGCACTGTTCTTATTCTTATTCTTATTCTTATTCCTTATTTTTCTATTTTTCTGTTAAATAGAAACATAGTACAGCAAACAGTCGCGAAGAGTTAAGAATCGCTTCCTGAAACCTTATGACAAGTTAACATCTGCGTTGTCATTTCTGTGAAATCGAAACCCTCTTCCTTCACGACGTTCCTGGCAAGATACTTGAAGATACCCGGAGCCTACTGGTGCAAAAAGAGCCAGCGCCGTTGGACCGAACAGAGCTACGCGCAGAACATCTGTTATGCGACCTATACCTACCGAATCTACGTGTCTATCGAATACGCACAGATACCTTTGCAAATTACATAAATCTAATTATGTAGACAATTTTACGAAAACCTTTAACGTGCAAGTAGGTCGTATGTAAAATACCCTAACTGGATTAATAGGATCACAAAGAACTTTGTCGAATAAATTAGCAGGCATTATGTATGCGCCTTTATAATGTCTGTCCACACCTCGGAAAATTAGTTCGGGACGCTGTCAATAGGGGAGGCATTGTCTGGGCTCTTTGAAATATGATCGTCGCTTACCGATTATCGGACTGATGGTGTATTGGGTTCTCTCGGTGCGTGTATTGAGTTCCAATGTTTGGTATAAATATTTACATCGTCTTTTGTTTCAAATCTGGGTCTACGTATTTTGATACGGGGAATCTGAAGTTTCAGTTTGTATGTTTTCTCTTGATACGGATAGTTTGGAATGCCCGTGTTCCCGGAATTTTGTTTTTAAAGAAGAAAAGTACTCTACAAGTTTCTGATTACATTAGACTTGTTTCATTTCTTTTCATCAGCTGAAAAAGCATTATCAAGCAGCTTAAAAAGCTGTTCATCAATCATTCAATCAGTGATAAATAGCCTGTTCTGTCCCACTGCTGGGAAAAAGCCTCCCATTTCCTTCCATGTGCTTTTTTCCCGTGCCTCCTCGAACCTGCGGAAAAACGAATGCTATCGAAAACAGAAATACGAAACATATAAAAGGGATTGTTACTGTCTCTCTTTGATTATAAATAATAGGAAGCTATGAAAATTGTTCAAACCTCATCTACCTTAACACAACCAGGAAATAAAAACTCCATTTTTTTTTCATTCTCCAAATATTGGAATAGCAGTCACTTTAAAAACAAAAGCTTGTTGAAAATATTCATCGGTCGGCAGTCACGTTGAGGCACTCATAGCCCGCTCGCCGATCGGGAGCGTGATCCGACTGTCAACTGCTAATGTTCGGCCAATGGAGTGTATCAAGTCTGCTGGACTTTCTTGATGTATGGACATAAAACAGAATTCTGTAAATACGATAGGTGACCCTAAATTGTTGTCAAAATAAAAAGTGTTAAACTGTTAAATAAAAAGTTTTTTTGCTATCTTCGTAACTTTGAAAATATACTAGTATCAAGTGTTTAAATCGTCACAGTAACAACAAATACTCCTTACATAAAGTATTAAATCAAAACGATAAATTGAAAGAATAAAAGCATAAAACATATTTTTGGCAACCCCAAGTATCATAGGATAATGAGAAGAGCCATGGAAATAATTTTTTTAGAAGAAATGTTTCAACTAAAAGATATTTATTTATTTTAGTATATGGAGGACTTGCAACTAATAAAAACAAATAAAAAGGTAATCATAGTCACCAGAAAGCCAATCAATCAAATCAATTCTGTTTAGTCTCGAAACCTGGTGATTGGCCTCTATTAGTTAAACACTAATAGAGGCCAATCACCAGGTTTTGGCCAATACCTATACTTTTATCTTTCAAGGTACTTGTGAAAACTGTTTTCATGCACATTACACAGTGGTAACAATAACGTTTGGTAGTACGAAAACGGTCGACACGGTATGATAAGGCCCACGCCGGGCGGCATATTCGAATGTATACTTTGCCGCCCAGCGGTGCTGAATCAGGCCGCTCCGAACTACTATTTAGCGTAACATCATTTGATTTACTGTCCACAATCTACACTATACCAATAGACCCAGTTTCCACTGCTCTTACAACTTGATGACGACCTCCACTGTCCTCGATTATAGGTTATTACTGTTACGTTTTACTTGTATTCTGTCACTGGATATCGAGTGTTCCGGAAAATGGGGTATCTCTCCCGTTTTCCTTGTTGCGTAAGATCGAGTTCTCATTTGGAACATTGTCGCGATGGAGGAAAGTGTTAGTATTGCAGGTAAATGAAGATTGAGGAAGTGAATTGCATCGACTTTCTCATCTTTATCTTTAAGATTCTTTTGGGGTATCTCTTGTCAGCCCATGATCATTACTTTTGAATAATATTAATCAGTCAGTTAATCTTATTGCTTATGATTCTGTAATATCTTCTCCTAGGAGAAGGCACTCTGGCTCTTGTAACATAGGTCTATAACCTAGCACAAGAGTCAGGGACTTCCTATAATTTTGTAACTACTTGTCAAATAAAGATGATTGATATAAATGATATTGAGTTGGCAAGGTGGTTGCTGAGCTCGTGGAGGTGCTTGTGGTTAAATAATAACAGCCGCTCGGGTCGATCTTTAGGTTAAGCCATGCTTGCCTAGGTTGGTCTGTGGATGGGTGACCGGATTACATACCGAGTTTCCTCCGTGCCTCGGAAAGTACGTTAAGTCGTTGGTCAAGACTGTCATTTGTAGATCTTTAACAGTCGATACAGGTAGTCAGTGGCCCGAAAGTCTGACAACCAGTCATGCCCAGGATATCGTATTACCCAGTACTAACTGGGTTGTGGTGGTCAGATAGGCAGTCGCTCCATGTAAAATACTGGTATTCAGCTGCATCCGGTTAGACTGGGAGCCGACCCCAAGATAGTTGGGAACAGGCTAGGCAAATGATGAAGGTGGTTGCTGAGCCAACAGACTTGAGTATTGGTACATATCGCCGTCCCCGGAGAATAAAATGATAATTACAAAAACGCAACTATTCAGGAAAAATAAAAAACATGTTTTCTTCGATTGCTCCTTAAATACTGGACGTAGACTGATGATTCCTAGATTTGAAAAGAAGTTATTTTTTGTGTGTTTGCAATGTTTTAGTGAAATACGCCTAATTATTAAAATATAGATATTATTAAAAAAATAAGAAGTTAGTCAAAATCAGTCATCGTCTAAGTTGTATAATGTCGATTATCATTTTATTCTCCGTACAGCCTGATCAGAATCAAATATTGCACTCATTACTTATCATTTTATTCTACGGGTTTTTAGGGTGCAAGTGATGATGATAATACTTTAATATCGTCTTATTCTCGTAAATATTGTGAAACTTTTTTTCTGTTATGGACTTTAAATTTGGTTTCCCAATAAAACTATGATACGGTAATCAATTAAATTCTAGTGTTTGAAAATTAACTTTGTAACAAATGTCTTCCAAATCGTTCTATAGCAAAAAACTAGGTTCTCACTCCTCAAAAATAAATACATGAAAAAAACAATCAAATCAATAGTGAAAAAAACTATTTGGTATTAATCAAAGTCAGCTATATGATCTTATATTATTGAATTATTTCATTTATTTGTTCTAATACACATTTAATACATTTTTAAGTATTCCTATAAAAAATATTTAAAAAAAGTAGTCCACCCACCGGCATCAGGAGCAGCTCTTGAAAGAGGAATTTACTAACAATACGCGCCGTGTCCAGAAGTTCTGCTTTCTGAATCAAGCGAAAGCGTCCTCAGATGTTGGTCGAGACCTTTGGCTATTAAGCCAATGGCCGACACAGCTATCGGCAGAATGACTGCTGTACTCACATCCCATATGTCGAAAACCTCGCGAGCCAGATCTAGACACTTGAACTGCTTATCTTTCTCTGCTTTCATTTTTCTCTGGATCATCATTGTGTGACGCTCCAATCGATCTATCTCCACAATGTCAGGCTTATTGACAACAATAGTCCAGTCAGTGATGACAGATCGATCCCAACACAACGTGATATTACCACTGTCTAGAACTGGGTCAGGCGCATACTTATAGTATGGCACTTCTGATTCCACAAGGTTGTACTTCAAAGCAAGTTGCTGGTGGATAATCCTGGCAACGAGGTTGTGTTTATGCAAGTTCTCCGTTAGACAGACGAGAACAGCCAGAAATAATGTGTCGGATCGATTCTACCGGACGGTGGCATGCCCGACATATGTCAACCGTGTCATCCTTCACGATGTAATTCCGGTAGTTGTTCGCCATCATAGCTTCGTCCATTATTGCACAGACAAAACCTTCGGTTTCGCCGAAGAGGTCACCGAAGCAAATCCACGATACGGATGCTAAGAAGTCTACATCGGGCCCATGCAGGGCAGTCATTAGTGTCTAATACTATAGGCTTGCGCCAGTTCTCGTTAGCCAGGGAGGGTGAGGCCCTTGTCCACTGAAACCAAACCTCGGTGCATCCCCACGTTGGCTTCTAGGAAGTATTCCGAGAGACTGTATACCTCACGGTTGTGCACCGACGCGATACCTCACGGTTAGTTTATTAGTTAGCATTTAAGAAGCGATGCCGCACACTTCCGTGGGATATACAGTCTCATTACCAACGAACGAGGGTGTTGCATCCGATTTGCGGTCAGCCAGTGCACGGACCCTCCTATTCCGGGCATCAAGTTGCGTCTGAGTTCATTTGAGTATGCCGAAAGAATACATCAAAATCGGCATGACCCAACCGTTGAAGGCGCACTCCTTGTTTCCGCCTAACAAAAGCCTGTTTAAGCGCTGCGTGCCTGAAAAGGCACTGTAACAGGTTGGTGATCATTTTGTGACAGTATTGAATAGGAAGCACCGTCAACGTACCAATAAGCACCGCTGCGGTACGGCTCCATCGGAGCCCAACGTGCCTAGTGCCTATTCGTGCCGCGAAGCCAAACACTCCGGTGTACATCTCCCGCCTACACTACACCACTACGGTGGAGGACATCGTTGAGTACTTGCGTCAGAAGACCAAGTAGGTAGCGAGAGTGTAACTGCTTATGTCGCGCCGTAAAGTCAACAATTCTTGTTATCAGCACCTCGTCTTGGACGAGGACTTTAGGATCGTCGCTTCCACGAGCAAGTGCCACATGAACTTAGTGGCACAGTGCACAAGTGAAGTGTTACTAATATAGTTTTAAGGTTCTATTTACTAACACAATTTGTACAATATATGATATGATATGATATGATATGATGATATGATTTATGATATATCATTATGTACGTTAGTCTGTAAGGTATACATATATCTATGGGTCAAAGTAACCTGAAAATAAATGGATGTTGTTGTTGTTGTTAGCACCTTATTCAGGTGGGCAATGAAGCGCTCCCTCAACGATTGTTTCATGTCGGCAGTAACCAGTAACGATAGTTTCATGTCGGCTGTATTGATGCTTAATGCTTTCGACATACCTAAACACTTGTAGGTTTCTGTTGAGGAGAGGGATCTAAGGTGTATGGAATCCGATGATTGAGTTCCCTAGGATTCCATAATCTCCCTTCG
Organism: Eurois occulta; assembly: GCA_950022335.1. NCBI lineage: Eukaryota > Metazoa > Arthropoda > Insecta > Lepidoptera > Noctuidae > Eurois > Eurois occulta. The sequence goes on from OX465482.1 coordinate 3,443,355, forward strand.
TTTCACATTTGTCCACACCAAATTCCATCCTGATGGCGTTGCTGAAAGTTTTTGTTACCTTCAGTAGTTTTGTCAGTTGCAATTTATGGGGGGCAAAGAGTTTTAGATCATCCTTGTAAAGAAGGTGATAATATATGACCTGACCACCTCTCCTCAACCGATATCCTAGACCTGAACCCTCCAGCAGTGCGCTGAGAGGGTTCAAATGATGATGACAATATGTCTTACTGTTCAAAACCATAAAAGTCGTTTTACTAACACATCTTTATACGAAGCGACTGGTTGATTTTGAACGAGAATAAAACGATAACTGCTTTTATCATTATCCAGTCGAATATTTTTCACGAGAATATAATTGTAAGACTGTTTGTCATATTAACAAGTAGGAAAACATTTCGATAATATTATATTAACACTTTATTCTCGTAATTTAAGGCCTGTGTTAAAACTTTGAATACTATTGCAAAATTTTGTAACTTCGTCAAATAACTGTATAAAAATTTCGAAAAAATTGAGCAGATGTATTACCACCCACAGATCCCAAAAATGACATAACACTAAAACTAAGATAATGGCAGTTATCATTTTATTCTCCGGGGACGGCGATATATACATTGCTTGTTCACTACACTACAATAAGGTACATGAAAAACTCGCTATATAACAATAAAAAGGCATGTGGGTAATGAAACAGTCCCAAGAGAAGGTAAGATATAACAGATGAGTAGGTACTTACTTACAAAGTTCAACTCCTTTTATTTCAGCACTAACATAATGTGACAGATTTAAATTAAAAAACCTCCAATACTTTGTACATCTCATTTTTTTATTTAATTCATTTAGTTCCACTTTAATTATCTATTTCTCAACAATATATTGATGAATTTCAACATATTTTTCACCGACTTTCTAGTTTTAATCAATATTTAAATTCCATTTAGTTAAATATCTAGTGTTACTGTTACCAAAAGCTTTTCCAATTCGACATTATATCAATCCTCCTGGGTCCTGGGTTCGATTCCCAGGACGGGAAAAGTGTTACTGGGTTTTTCCTTCGGGAATTTTTCAGTGGCAGCCACGTTGGAATCGTGCCCCGTTGATGGCAATAGACTCTCCCCCTATTACACGGAACTTTAACATAACTAGTGTAAAATGGGTGTACTTAGGTACACCTCTGTAACTCTTCGGGGATTACAGGCGTGATGTTATAGTTATTATTTAAATCGTAGATACCATGGATCCCTTTCTTATTTTCCTTCTCCTATCCATCTGAAAACCGACAATCTCGTCCCAAATTGATACAATAAACCAAAACATAATTACTACAGTACCCACTGACATATCACCCTGAAACAAAGCAGTTGGACCATTGTTTCCTTCGATAAAGTAAGTCATATGTCAACATGTCGAACACACTTGGACCCATGTTACGTTTCTGTCAATAACATGGGCTTGTACAATGCATTTATTGTCTGCAAAATGGCCTTATGGTATTCATTGTTCTGGGATATTACGGTCAATAGGTCGGGTGGAGTTACCTACTGGAAATTAAACGATGTTTATATAGCTGTTAATTAATTCATATGTTGAGGAGCTGGCTTCTGTAGCACAGGTCTATAACCTAGCACAGGAGTCAGTGATTTAAAACAATTTTGTAACCACTTTCTTGTCAAATAAAGATTATTGATATTGAGTTGGCAAGGTGGTTGATGAGCTCGTGGAGGAGCTCGTGGCTAAATAATAACGGCCGCTTGGATCAAGGTTCAGGTTGAGCCGCGCTTGCCTAGGTTGGTTTGTGGATGGGTGACCACCCATTACATACAGAGTGTCATCCGTGCCTCGGAAAGCACGTTAAGCCATTGGTCCCGGCTGTCATTTGTATATTTTGACAGTCGTTACTGATAGTCAGTGGACCGAAAGTCCAAGAGTAAGGCTAGTGCCTTACCAAGGCGTATCGTAGTGCCCAGTATTAATTGGGTTGTGGAGGTCAGATAGGCAGTAGATTCTGGTATTCAGCTAAGGCTAGGCAGGTGATGATGTTGTTTTGTATTAGCTGTTTTTCAAGGGTTTTTTTGACAAGAGGATGCATAGGTACATACATTTGTATCAGATTTTTTTGTGTTGTTACAGATCATAAAGACTGCCGACTTTTTCAACTGGCTTGGCTTTATATTTAAAAAATATTCGACATGGTGTCAAAAAACAACAAAAGTGTTAGTATCGAGTCAAATCGTAAAAAACTGAGTTAATATTATATATTTGTGTGTATGCATTAGCATATAAATGATCTATCTCAGTGATCATAAATGCCATCAAATCCTCATCATCTGACTAGCCTTTTCCCAACTATTTTGGGGTCGGCTTCCAGTCTAACCGAATGCAGCTGAATATCATTATTTCACGTGGACCGGCTACCTATCTGACCTCCAGAACCCAGTTAAGTCCTGGGTAATACGATACCCTTTGGTAAGACTGGTTGTCAGACTTTTGGGCCACTGACTACCTGTAACGACTGTCAAAGATCTACAAATGACAGCCAGGATCAACGGCTTAACGTGCTTTCCGAGGCACGGAGGAAACTCGGTATGTAATCGGTGGTTACCCATCCACGGACCAACCTAAGCAAGCGCAGCTTAACCTAAAGATCGACCCGAGCGGCAGTTATTATTTACCCAGGAGCTCCTCCTCAAAATCAAAAGGGGTTATTGTACATTCGCCACAAAGTAAATTCACCACGAAATAAAGTATGTGTAAAATAGCCACAGCACTATTTTCATGAAAAAAAATCCGCCATATTGTTTATTTCCGTACAGACAGCAGAAAAATCAAAGAATAAAACGTTATTTCTTTATCCATACTATCCATACTTCCATACTAATATTATAAATGCGAAAGTACGTTTGTTGGTGCTAAAAGAAAACAAATCATAAACATGTAATATTTACAAGAAACACGGAACAAAACTCTGTCGTTTAAATAAAATGCGATCTAAACACACGTAGATCCGGCAGTTCCGTGTCAAAGTATCATAACAAAAACTATGTTTTACGACGTTTTTATAGTGAAATAAAAATCGCACCTGTGAACGTATTTAGTATGAATTGTCCTTTGTCAGAAATTGTTATACGAGATGGATTTGTTCCAGACTTTGCTTGTAAACGTGACTGACTGTTGACTGGTAGAGAATAGGCATTCTCTACCAGTCATGTGGCATTAAGTCCGCCTATGTACCACTATAGTAAGTTTAAATAAATAAAACGTAGCTCTTACAGTTTATTGGGGAAAAACAGAATCTACAAAATAGATAAAAATGGAAGTCTCTGTTTGTAGTTTCAAAATAACAGCTTTCCACTGAATGCGTATGAAAATGTTTATTTATTATTTATAGTTTATTATAACAAAAGTATATTTTAATTTTTGTCTGTCAGTCTGTCCGTCTGTCTGTTTGTTCTGGCTAATCTCCGGGTCGGTGACGGCGGATAGCTGATATTATAAGGAGTATTTTAGGCTACTTTTTTTAGATAAGGATTAGGGTTCCGTGCAAATAAATTAAAACCCTTGAAATTGTTAACAAAATCCTACTCAAATAGGGAAATGATTAATAAATAATAATTTCACGCTAACGAAGGTCGCGGCCAATTAAAGACAAGACTTACACGGAGTAAAGTGACAGCTCAGTTTATAATACTCGTAACAGTAACTAGAATTTCTTGTCTTTAAAGTTTTCACTGTCTATGTTTTAAGTAAACATCTTAGGCTTTAATTATTTATTTAAATTAGAACATTACAAGCTGATTTTCCAAATGAATCAAATAATTTTACTGCGATATTTTGATATGATTTTCATGTAACATGATCGTCATAATTTGAACCTTAATTACTCTGAGGTTGACACCCGTCATGGTTATCCGATATCACACAATATTTTATCGATATCGGTTTCGGTAACTTTTTACTCCTGAATTCGGGACACCCTGGAGACCGATACCACGAGTGATATCGCGGGATAAAACCGTAATCACTACGTTTTGTGCCCAGATAGGTGATTGCGGTATGAGACCGCAGTCACGTCGGGTAATTATGCGTCAGAAATGATCATTGTAGTGGACGGCGTTCATGAGTGGGGTATAATGGGTGAAAATGAATAGTTAGTGTACATGGTGTAAGAGAAATCGACGCGCAAATTTTCAACATAGATTCAGTACAAAAATCTGGTATTCCATACATTTTTACTATGTAGGTATTCCACTGTATGAAACAACTGTTTTTTTTAACAATTTGCAAGTCAATGTTCCTTACAGGTCCTACTCGTTTTCATTTAGTTCGACGAAAAACTTTTTGCAAAAAATAAAACCGACTTCAAAATCACAAAAAAGTGAAAAATAATTTTAGCTTCAGAAGTCGGTGACTTTAGTTTGTTTGATTCAGTTTTTTGGCACCGACTTCTGAAGCTAAAATTATTTTTCACTTTTTTGTGATTTTGAAGTCGGTTTTATTTTTTGCAAAAAGTTTTTTTATTTTTTTCATTTTTTGTGGCAATATCCTATACAAATATTTTCTATGCGTTCATTTTACATTGTAAACCATACATTTCATGGTAATAGGCTTATTCTTACTTCCTTACTAATATTATAAATGCGAAAGTAACTCCACAACAACAAACAAGTAACAGACTTCAGAGTCAAATGCTCATAAAATAAAAACTAATGGGCCTACCTAAATCAAATTTTTATGGGACCAATTCGAAACTATTCCACATCAAACAAAAAAAGAATTACGTAAATCGGTACAGAAACTTCGGCGTAATCGGTGTACATACATAAAAAAAAAAAAAAAAAAAATATACCTGCCGAATTGAGAACCTCCTCCCTTTTTTTGAAGTCGGTTAAAAATTGAAAAGTTCCAAAGAGGAGGTCGGCTTAGGAACCTTTTTTTTTGGGTTGGGAAATCATCAAATGACCTCTCCTGCTCTGGGCGGAGCGGAATGGAGTGTCAGACTTTTACTGACTAAAACCCATCCATGTTCCTTCTTTTGCCCATTGTGTTCCAGGGCCGCGGTATCTCTTTCGGACAGTCCCGCAGCCCTGGCAGGCATCGGCCCTTGCGGGACCCTCCTGTTTGCTGACATCACTTTGAGGCGCGCGTGGAACACGAACGCGCCGTCGACATGGCCTGTCGTCATAAGACGGACGGACGGCGAGCCCGGCTTTGGAACCTACTGTTTAATTTGAACGTAAAGTGAAAAACAGCTGTCATGACTACAGCTACTTAAATTAAATTGAAACAATTAAGGTTATTTCTCGGTATTCCTTGTAAAAAATCATTTACAACCTTCAAATAAAATAAAAAAATAAATAAGGGTATAATAAATTAAAAAAGACGAAAGAACACAAAGATGACAAGATGAGCTTGACTTCTATCAAAGAATTGTCCTAGCGAAGACAAAATTGTATAAAAAACGAAGCTCCCTCTCCCTTCTCCACACGGTCCTTGCACAGCAGTGGAAGACTACAGGGTAGTTAGTAGTACAAGTACCCTAAACCCAAAAAAATAGCCAGTACAAATACATTTCCTAACATATTCCCTATAGCTAGCGTATATAAGAGGCATAATATCCACGTGTTCGTTTGATACGTCCCGCTCAGAATGGCCATATAAAACGCGGCGCCGGCTGGCGTGACACGCTTCGTTAGTAGTTCTTTCTCTATGGCTCGTGTTAACTTTGGGATACACTGACATTGCTATTGACCAACTTGTCATTATTGAAAGTGTTCTAGGATTGTCGGATTCCAATTTGTTTAGAAAGGAAGAGACCAGCCATTCTGCAGTATTATGTATGTTCTCACTGCTAGGACATAGGCCTCCTCGTTGTAGAAAGGAGCGTCCAACTATTTTTTGCGCAGTTATGAAAAAAATTGTTGAATCTTCGAAAATAACTGCAAGTTCTTGGGATTAAAAGTCGGTGCATATTTTAAAGTGACTGGCAGAAAATATATTTTACAAAATGAGGTTCTAGGTTTCATGTTCATTTACTTCTTTTTGTCTTCATTCAAATGTTATTATTGATTTCGATGGATTATCAGACAAATGCCTCGTTGATCTAGTGATTGCAAAGGCGACTACTAGACACACGACAGGACAAAGTGTTATTCGGTTTTTCCGGGAACAGGAATTTCTCAGTAGCAGCCACGAAGTCTGGATGTGCGCCCGGTTGATGGCAACAGGCCTCTTACATGGGACTCCAACATTACCGGCGAAATGTGGGTGAACTATTAGGTATACCTCTGCCTAACCCTTCGCAGATAACAGGCGTGATGTTTGTAATGTTACCCGATAACGTGGACGCAGCGAAAGGAGTATGTAAGGATCTTAGCAGGTTGGGTTCTGTAATTTCTCCTACTACAAAGGCAGAAGTTGAATGGATTAAGTGGAGAAACTGTCTATTAACAATCCTGAAGTTTCGGACGAAGATTCTAAGGTCGAAGAAGACAAAAAATGACCGAATGATGAACTGACAAATGGAGAGTTTCATTTCTTTATTATAACACTAAAGAGGATTTGGAAAATAGTTCGCAAAACTTTATTCCCGTGTGTCCCAAACAGTCCACACTTTACTCAGACCTATGTTAAGATATTTGGCTTGGCATTCATTATGTCCCAACTCAGACGTTTTTTGCCCGAGAAATAAATCTTCGAGCTTCATATTTTAGATAGACATTTTTTTGGCCAAAAATGGCAGTTTCATGTACAGATTCCGTTTAAAATGGACTCATAAAGTTTTGGTAATGTATATTCTAGAATTCTGAAAGTACTCTGGTGATAAAGTTAATGACCCGTATAGAGTGACATTAGCAGAGCATCAGGAACAATGGGTGACCGCGAACGAAAAGGTCAACCTTTATTTTTTGGGTCATAAGATACACGCGCGTGGGCTTTAATATAGAAGTATTCAGTGACCTAGCTTAAGGGGAATTCTGAACATTTGATAACATTGAAAAGCTATCTTCTGTATTATTTATTTATTTATCAATAAATTTTCTTGTTAGCCCTTTCCCGAATTTCACCACAAATTTTCACAAACAATCAGAATTTCTACTAAATTCTTCATGTCTTTGGTCCATCTCTTAAACACCTCATACATGGACGTAATTAAAAGTGAAAAGGATTCAATCCACAACATGGTCAAAAATTAAGTGCACCAAACTGATGCTAAATATCGATACTATCAACCAGGAAAAAAGATCCATAATTTTTATCAATATTAGGACCAACCCACATGTATATGTGGCTTATAGTATCGCTTAGCCACGTCCACATGAATTCAAAATGCCACATCGTTTACTTTTGCCAGTCTCCAGGAAAGTACTTACTATTTCACTTCTTCGAACTGCTCGTGTATAAACTCGTTAATTAAAAACAAATACTGTTTTCAATTATTTACATAAAAACAAAATAAATACAACAAAAATCTTCGGTCAACGTAAAGAGAATAAAATTCAATCATAGAGGCTTTGACTTGTTATAAAAACTTCAAATACCACAGCTTAATAATGTAATTGGAAGGAGGGCAAAGAAAATTGTGAGGGAAAATTCTTGTCCCACAGAGATAGAGGGAGCTAATTAATTCCAAGTAAATATTGAGTGGTCCACATCTGGAATGTTATTTGAGGAGTAATGAATGAAGTAAATAAAGGTCGGATTGATTTTGTAGATAAAAGCCGTCTATATGAAATGTATTCGTTAATATTCTTAGAGTCTGCCTTCGAAGTCAATTAGATATCTAAAGGTGTTGTGATAAATTTGATTAGTACAGTAGTCGACAAAAAACAACAGTAAAAGCTGGTCCCCTTATGCAACTGGAAATCTTTGTCAGTGTTGCCAACGTTCGACCCACTATAATTACTTTTTTGATCGCTTGAAGTTTTATATAAAACGATTAAAACCGGAAGCAAGATGTTGATAATAATTATATTTAAGACAATTTTAGATTTATGTATTTAGTCCAAAAAATTCAAAAATATTGTGTGTTTCTACAAATGCATTGCAAAACGTCACTGCCACTTATCAAATAAAGAACAAATCCAAGTACAATTTAACAAATACCAACCAACGCATTTACAGAGAATGTCACTAAAACATGTAATAAAAACAAGTTATGTGGAACAGTTCTCGTACAAGAGATAGTACGTCAGGCAGTATATGAAAAAAAAACAGAGATGAAACACAGCAACGCTTTGACACGAACACATAACGGGCTGTTATTTAGATAAGGAAAGGCAAGGAAGTCGAAAAATGTATCTAATATAAAAAATAACAGCACGGATTAGTTCCAAAGGTACGGCAAAGATGTAACGGAATTATTACAGCGATGGCACTATACGATTATAGTAGTTCAATAGCTTTAGCTGCTCGAAAGTTTGTAGCAATAAAATTCAGATTTTTTTAACCCATTTACGCCGAAAACTAAATAGCCGCAGGAAAATGAAATAAATGATATTATTTGGTGGAGAATAGAGTGAATATAAAGCAAAAAAAAAATTGTTTTTTTTATTTACTCAGAAAAGAACTGAACACTGAACTAACTGAATAAAAAAACTACTTAGCTGGGCATATTCGTATGAAAATATTTGACATAATGTTGAACGTAAAACGCACAAATACCTAACAACGTAGATAATATAAACTAAACTAGTCAAGATGGAAAAAAAGTTAACGGTAGATTTGAAGGTATGCCCAGTTGAGGACGGCAGTAAAAGAACGATCATATCGGTGTCCACGACTATGTTAGACAACTAAATAGTGACTATATTCTACTTTCAACAGTATATAAGAAGGCTTTAATTTCTTCAGTACCTACTCATCATTTCTGCTCAAGAATTCGACAAGACTTTAGTTGAAAGTTATATTCCCTGAAGTTGGTGCCGAGTTGCGAAGATATTGGTTTCGAAATTCTTCTCTTAAAGAACTATCACTAACTTCTTAGTATGAACTGAAGAATTCCTTTCAATAATATTTTATCTTTAAGAATCTAGAACACTAAACAGCTCACGAAAATCAACTTTAAAAATCATCTCAAACCTTCCCCAGAGAACGCACAATATGGAGTGTCTCCTTTTCAACATTGTACACTTGAGGCGGCAAAAAGAGAAGGCTCAGTTATGATTTATTTCAGGCTGTTCGGCTGATACGGAACGTCACTGTACACTGTCGTGAGATTTATAAGGAAGCTCAGCGTTTGAGGAAAAAATATATACAATCCAAGATAGGTAGGAGGAAAATTGCTTACACGGAGTAATTTCGTTTCGGGATCTGGAGATTGGCAAAAAATTGTGTATGCATGATTGGTAGAAGTGTTTTTTTTTAATGCTGCATGTGTGTGATGTTGATTAATTTCGAGGATAAAACGTAATTTTCAAAATGGTGGAAGAATCTCGGTTTGAAATATGGAATTCATCACCTTTGCACGTAGACAGTGCATTTCTGATGATATTTCTGTTTCCTAGTGTGTATAAGAACAATTAAATTAAATTTAAAAAAAATACAATTATTGTAACGTTGTGAAAGTCTGTTTAGTGTATTTTTTTTAATTTTCTGGATATGTTTCCAGTAAAACCTGACCTCGTTTAGTATGAGCTACCCATACAATGAGATATCAGCTTAATTTGGTTTTTCATTGGTTGATTCGTGGTCGTGCGTACAGTATTTAATTTTATTATTCATGCTTACATGCTGGGCTAAGCCTGCCTCGAGGAGGCCCAAGTACGGGTTGACTAACGTAATTTTGCCCCTCTCAATTATTAATAGGGGAAAGCTATTTAAAAGTAATATTTAAATCCGCATTACATAACGCCAGTAATCCCCGAAGGGTTAGGTAGAGATGTACCTAATAGTACACCCACATTTCAGCCAGTTATGGTTAAGTCCTATGTAATAGAAGGCGAGCCTACTGCTAGCAACCGGGTACAAATTCAATCTCCGTGACTGCTACTGAGAATTTTTGATGGGAAAACCCAATAGCACTTTGGCCGACCCGGGAATCGAACCCAGGGCCTTATGCTCAGCAGTCGCACTTGCGACCACTAGAAAAACGATGCAGTCAAGTCAAGTAATATTTATTTCGGCGGTAACAACTTTTACATTTAATTTTGATATCCAATAACTTAGCTATAGGTACAAAACAATAAGAAAATAAACAATCTGGACATAGACCCGTCCCAAGCAGCGCCACAACACTCTGTCCTCCGGCTTCCATAGTCATTATCATCAGCATTTCAGCCCAAAGACGTCCACTGCTGGACATAGGCTTCCTCCAAGTGTCGCTTTCCATAGTTAGTTTTTTTTTAGTAGCCTCGTCTGTCTACTGGGCAAATGCCTCCTCTATATCCTTCCAGGTACTCTCCCCTTGGGTCACCTCGAACCAGCCTTCGTGATGCGCGTCCAGATCTCGCCACCTCTTTCCAGGCCAGCCAAGACTGCGCCATTTATCCTGAGGCACTCATCGCGTGGACATTCCGCTAAATTAGGTAAAAAATATAATAATTATAATTTATCTATCTTGTTTATTTATTTCAGAGTTATTATAAATCCAACTTCCTTTTTCGAACATGTAACTGCAACGCATGGTATTAAAACCACATGCAACAGATGTAGGATTAAAAATCAGTTATGCATAAGTAAATGGCTCTCTATAAATTGTATACAGTTAAAAAGGCTTATCTGTTTTTGTATGTTGCAATATTGTGAGCACAAAAGCCAATGTTTTAAATTTATTGACTTATTTCCTTTTAAGAAAATATTGTTGTTGTTGACCCATAAAGCATAGAGGCCATGAAGGAGATGGCGGGACGAACTGGATTTGCCTACCTTGAGAGTTGGAAAAAGTAGCACAGAAACGTGATCGTTATAAGGAATGGGAGATGCCTTTGACCAGCCGTAGGTCAATATGGGCTAGCTATAACCCAATCCACCAACCACCAACCTGAAAGAGGACTTCAGGCAGGTCTGCAGATGGTCCCCTAAACGTGTCCAGAGGGACAGCAGACTTGGGGACGTCCGCCGCCCCCCCGTATAACTGGACCCGAGGCGGTGGTGCGTAGTGTTCCGCGCGCCCCCCTATTGGCGTACGGGGGGAGGACACCTCACTCCCCCCGCAGACGCGGGCCGGCACTAGCCGGGGATCGTGGAAGGCGAACTAGTTCCCATGATCCGCGGTGCAAGCGTGGGAAGGGAACACCGGGGTGGTTTTTAGTCGGTTAGAGTCCGACAGACCCCTCCGCCCGCCCCAGGACGGAGGACATCCGTGTGGATTTCCCAACCCGGGGACAAAAAAAGTTTTGGCCGAAAGGTGTCGTATTTCGACGTTTCCGAGGACGGTTACGCGACACCACGCAGCGAAACACGACGCCGACAACGTTACGTGTATAGTCATCGTTTTATAAGGTGTTTAATATGTATTAGATTATTTAGTGTATTCTATTTATGGGCCTTAGTTGCCTGATAATAAAATGATAATAAAAAGTACTATTTATGATTGTTGTTTGTTCTCGTCAGACACCTTTTTTCAAGCCATATCATCCTTCACACAGTCCATCCATCGTTTCATTGGTCTTTCTCTACTCTCCTCCTTTTCTAGCTACATGATCTAAAAAATTACATAATTATAATTTTTCATCAGTTAAATTAACTTACTGACCCGATTCTTATATAATCAGGTCAAAGAATGCCTCCTTTGATTTATCATTATTAGACAAAAAAAAAACTTCCCTTTTACCTAATAAAACACCATTCTTAAAAGAGAATCAACGGCTCCATGGTTTTTTTACCACTTAAATAAAACATAATTTATAAGCTGGAATCACAGATATAGTAAAAACTAGATAACACAAAAACACCTATCTCTTGTCTGTCTGTGACTTAAGAATGAGACGCCTGACCAAATGAAACCCCAAACCCCCAAAAATATCAAATCAAATATCAAATATATATAAATAAAATGACCTCTATGTCTTGCCGTCAACGGCATAATATTCTTACAGAATGAATCGATTCACCAGATTTTTTTTTTTATTATAGGTACACAAAAAATAATATTTGAACACTTGTCCTTGAATTTGAGAACTAATGAGGAAAATCTCGTGAGGAAAGTTTCGTGATACGAGTACTTGCGATATCTAGGAACATCTATAACCGGGGTGAATATTTTATGGTGGTCTCATTAATAATGCCGGGTGTACAATGACGACAATCGCGTTATTCATAGCTCGGCGGCGATTTTAATGATAGCCATCTATTACGTGATTGCATGGCGGTGTAGTGTTGCTGTATTTGGGTTTTCAGGTTCATGTGCAGCGGGATTGTGTGGTTATAACAGGTTGGCCGTAGCTTGGAAAGACTGTTCAGCTGCAGATTTATAGATGACTCGGCCCTGGCGTGTAAATGTGGTTTTGTTCCACAAAGGATGGGACACTTCATAACGTGTCCTGCTGTTTGCACATTTCTGGAGCTGATCAACGTGGAATTAAAATCAAAGTAGGAAATTCGAATAAACATTTTTTTCAACACGCTAGGAAGAGAAAGAGCAGCGGTGGCCCAGTGATGGCGGCCCCGACTTACGAACCGTAAGTCGTGGGTTCGAACCCAGCCAGGCGCATTACTTTGCGTAATTTATTTCATCACCACTGGTCTCAAAAATGGTGAAGGAAAACATCGTGAGGAAACCGGCATATCCTAGACCCAAAAATTCGAAGCTATGTGACATCTACCAACCCGCACTGGGCCCGCGTGGTGGATTACAGCCCATTCCCTCTCATAGAGAGGAGACCGTGTGTGCCAGCAGTGGGAACATTATAGGCTGATTATGCTAAGAAGAAGACTTCATAAGAGCAATAGTGACTAAATTGTGTGTGTTTGCAGGTGTCATAGAGGATAAAAATAAACTGTCTACGTAAGCATAGAATACTGTAGGTATTCTTTTACCCGTCAAAGTTCTACACGTCACAGCCGGGACCATAGCTTAACGTGCTTTCCGAGGAACGGAGGCAACTTTGGTATGTAATGTGTGGTCGCCCATCCACGGACCACCCTAGGCAATCGCGGCTTAACTTAAAGATCGACCCGAGCGGCTGTTATTGTTTAGCTACGAGCTCGTCCTCTCCTTTAAGTTATCGTATCATTATCATCATTGGTATCTATCTTATCTATCTATGTAGGCTATCATCAATGATAGCCCAGCCATCAAACCACCTAGGCTTGTATAACACCAGGTTGTCCGGCTCATACTCAGCGCATTATGCCTAGGCCTTCTCATTTTTATGCCATGCTTCTGAGTTCCGCGCGAGCCTCAACTGGGTCATACCCGCGATCTTCTGAATGTAATCCATCTCATTCTGGCTGTTGCTGTGCCAATACTTCGATAGTTTAAAATGTAATCACTTCAGTTCTAAACTTTATGATGCATCCATTTTACCGCATAGTGAAAGACAGGTAGGTATTAAAACTATGATTATTTTTCGATCGCGTAGCTCTACACTGATATTCCTGGAAAATATAATGAATTACTCTACATACTTTGATCTAAAGCATTTTCATTCTTTAAAATTCCTTCTTCGTGCTTAACTAAAACATAAAGGTACAAGTGTTCACTATTCCATAGTCGATAAAATTGAGCTCTCCACAACAGAGAATACTCCAATTAGAAATGGAACAAAAAAACAGTTTTTCGCTTTATTAGACTGCCAGTATCTCATTTGTTTTTGTTTTTATTGATTTAGGCTGTGATGTGTTCGAAGGTTTATTTTTTTAAGACGGCGACACAATCACTGAAGACGAGGCGGTATGGTCCAACACCTTAGCCTGTCCGGATAGGGCGAAGAGAAAAAAAAAAGATGGCAAAACAAATTGTGTCAACAGCTTTGATTATTGTTTATGAGTTTTGTACACTATGTTATGTTGAAAGTTGTTGATACAATTTGCTGGTAATGAAATTATTGAATAAGGGGGATCTTTCTTTAGTGTAGCCAACTCAGGTGATTGTGCGTAAAAACTAAAGTTTTCTATGAGACAGTATTTTTTGTCACGCAGTAAATAAAACTTTTATTCTAAAATGTTTTATAGCTCTCTTTAACATTTTTTCGTTAGTGGGTGAGTGGTGGGACGGTGAGCGACTTTACGAGCCATTTTTTTTATAAAATACTGTTCTATGATATAAAATTCTTTTAGTACTTTTCTTGTCAAGCCAAAAGTACACGTACCTACCTATATATACACTTCAAGCTAGCTATCCCCAACGCGCTTCATTAAATCGTTTCTTGTCTTATTTTATTTTTTGTATATTCGATCCATCTAATTTCTAGAAATACATTCATAATATGAATAAATCAACAAAAACAAATCACAAAGCTGCAATTTAATACAATAAAAACATTAAAAAAATGAGCCAAGTGCGTGTCACTAGCTCATTTTGGCAAGCCATTAAGGAAACAAAAAAGCAGTTGTATATTCAACCTTTTCAACTCAATTTTAGTAACAATAAGGAACTTCCAATGTTTCTATTAATGGTAATTGCTCTTTCGTTTAACTGCTCTTTTGACTTTTTGGACATACAAATTGCTTACAATTTCCTTAGGTACTGTACAAACATTAGAATACCCAAAGAAAATGTACGACATATTTTATTTTATCATTAAACTAGCGATCCGCCCCTGCTTTACTCGGTTTTACGATTTAACAAAATATCGGAATTTCTTAATCTATATATTTTTAATGCCTAAGCGGTCATACATACACTGGTATTCTAAGTGTTTGAATAATCTCAATTTAAGCTCGACTCGCCTGCACTCCGCCCTATCAGTAATATTGACAGTGTAATTTTATTTATAAATTGACAGAAACACCCACGTCCATATTCAAAATCTTTGACAAAACTTCACAACCAACATACATGTTTAACATTGATTAAAGTGACATCTTTGATTAATACAGCATTGATTTAAGCACAATACAACTTTGGGTTTGATAAGGATAGCTTGTTTAGGAGGCAACGAACATCTACCGAAGTGGTAACTTATTTGAAGATGTACCAACTGCAGCTAAGAAATACTTAGAATAGTTTTTTTAGTCTTTGAACCGTTATCATGAGGACTGAGTCCAGCTGAGCTGAGCAGTTGACTCAAGACAGGTCTTGGAATACTAGTGATAGACTCCATTAACTTTTACGCTATTTGAATATGCGTTCTATGTTATTTTTTCCAAATGTTCATTTATTTTCAATTTTTTTTCCTGGCCTGCTCTGTCCCACTGCTGGGCTAAGGCCTCCCTCCACACCTTCCACTTCTCGCGAAACTGCGCTCCTACCAGTTCGGACGGAACAGGTCTAGTAATTTCTGCTATCTCCTTCGTGGCCTGCCACGACCCTGCCTCACTGTGCCAACAGTTTGTGGACCCGCATTTTATTAATGCAACAAATGTTTTTTAATACAAGCTGCAATGAAACTATCTTAGTATTTCCCACGTGTCTGGTTTTCCTTGAAAAATAAACGTTTAAATGTACTTTGATTGTTCTTTTAATTATAGCGGAGCAAGGTAGACATTTATTACGCAAAGTTTTCTCAGTAATGTTTCTTACCAACTTTGAAAGTTCGGTACTAAATTGCTATTTTAATTGTGTGTTTACTGGCTAAGTATATATTTGTACCGTCTATGTGATATCGGGATTTGCAGGAGTAAATTTGTCTTAAAATATATTATATTTAATTTTTAACATCAAAAGAGATACCACGGCCCTGGAACACAAAGGGCAAGGAAGGAACATGGATGGGTTTTAGTCAGTACAAGTCTGACACTCCCTTCCGCTCCGCCCAGAACGGGAGGGGTCATTTGATGATTTCCCAACCGAAAAAAAAGGGTTTACACATACAAGACTGTATATCGAAATATAAATGTTGGATTGTCAGGATTTATTCCGTTAGGCTCGTACATCATGTGGACAGAACATGGGTTTCGTGCTATGAAAACACTCTGGGTGCGACACACCGTTTCTAGCAAAACTAACGAATTACTTGAGATCACAACACAACAACACGACGCACAATGAATCGGGTACAGTTCCAAGATGTCTCAACTCCGCTGCGGTCAGACACTCAATGTCGTTCTCGCTGCGAGTTCAAAACATCAGGGCTCTGTAGAAAGTACGCTGTGGTGTGTGTAGACTTGTAATTAGGGCGTGTCACCGCAGGCGCACTTGCGATCCATTTCAAGTCCATACCAATGATCGTCTCTGATATATGTATCTGTCTACGTGAAACCGAAAACAATATCCTAAGCCAGACAACTATTTGTCTTTTTCGGAAATGGAGGTTACGAACCATAGCAAAAAAAAGCCGATAAGCCGTGCTGCACCATTATGACTCATTGAGTACGTATACAACTGTACATGTACATATACCCGGTGCGTCAGGTGAGTGCAGATATATGAATCAAAATATTTTATTTCGTTTGTTAATAACATAGTTTATAAGTAGTGTGACTAACTCCATATGGATCAAGGTCTGAAATAAAGTATATTATTATTATTTTTATAGCGCTGTTAAGAACTCCCATGCAAGCTTTAATTAATTAGGAGTACTTCCATATTTTATGACATTACACGACAAAAGGAATAAAAAATGTTCTTCTCTTTGTTTCTATCTGCTCAGGCTTGTCATTTAAACTTTCAAAAATTAATTTTGTAGCGTTACTTACCTCGTGCTTTGGCTGAGATATTTTCCGTGTCTATTTTACACTTTTAGTTTGAGAGTTGCGCCAAGGACAGGAATAATACCTTAGCGCCCTCCACACGACGCATTGCGGCAGCAGCTCGGCGCGGCACCTGAGCGGAGCGGCGCTGCGGTTTCCTGCATATCAAAATCTATGGTATGTCACACGATGCGGTCACGCGCCGCACTGCACGCACTGCATGCACTTTGGACTTGCACCCCGCAAGACGTCAATGTTAGTAGTATATAGCGGGCGGCCGGAGTGTCACCGCTCATTTGTAATAGACTGTCCATTCAACACTCCTTTCGTCGCCACTGCGGTGCCGCGACGCCGCCGTAACAACATTGCGACACCGCACCGCACGTATAAGTGCACGTGTAAGTCCAGTGCGGAGAAACCTTTGCGGTGTGGTGCCGCAACGCAGATACTGAGACCATATTTTTACGATTTTTACATACTATTTTATCTTCGCTCAAAGGTAAGCTTAATGGTACAATTGGATATTTACTTGGTGTGTTTTCAATAATTTTAAATAAATTAGAAAAGTAAACAAACTTCAAAAAAGCATTAAATCTTCAGTATTGATTCAGGAAATTATAACAAAGGAATTGAATATTTGATTAATGATCCGCAACCGTATTTTTTCCCGACTCTTGAAGTTATCTGAAAAATGTTCTCGTTATTGATGTTGAAAACTGTATAGAGTGTCACTGTTTCTGTGAATAATGATTTTTTATATTGATTCGGTGTAGTGGGCAGTTTTTTTTTATAGGTGATCCATACATTATATGACACAGATGAATAGTGAACCTCCTTTCTAAAGCGGAAGCTAGCGGCTTAAGTTTCTTCTGCATCATAAGCATTTGGTCCATTTTCTTCAGAAAAAAATTGGGCTGCCAACTTAATAAAATCTTTCGTCTTAAGTAATTTTCAGTGAAATTAAACGTTACACGTGCTACCCAATTTTAGACAAAATCCAGCTTAATACCAATTTCGATGTACAAAAGCGAGCTTAACCAAGAATTGGGTTTTCATACAGCAAACCTTACATCGATGGCGAGATTTGGAAAAGAGGATATACCTAAACACTTACGTGCTTATACAGTACATTTCAAAACTAATCTGTGATATAACTAATGTGTGACTCCTTTATTCAAAACAAACACGCTAAACGCTCTTCCCCCAGTTAGTTCAAAACGATGAACTATGCATGTTTGACACTCGAACAATTACGTGTATCGTTACCTTAAGACGAATAACGCATCCTAGATTGCTTCCACCAAAGATTTAAATAGTTAGATTCACCCTACTGCATAAGAAGACGAGCATGTTTCTGTTTCGTTGACAATGACTTTTGAATAGTGTTGTCTCTCTCTCTTGTGCTGAAAATCGTATCTATCGTTCCATGCGGAATGTGTGAACTCATACCTTCTAGTTTGGACACTTTTTCGTGCGATCAAACACTACGTTTATGACAACAAACGATGTGACTTGCCTAAAGCGACACCCGCGTGCGACAATTGTTTTCTTTGAGTGAATCACTGTTACTTCGCAAGGCGCGTCGTCGTGGTGACTTATGGCATGGTCTAGAATTCTTGTGCAATACACGGCCACGACCACGACATTTGGCCGCAGAAGCTGCGAAGGAAGAAAGTTGGGTCGCACGGCCGAATGTCCGACCAGTTTCGTTCAAGATAGCGGCGGGTCATGCGACAAGATTTCGTAATACACTTGGGGCTTGAGCGTGTATCTCGTGGCTAAGCGATAGAGACGGTAAAGGCACATCTACCGATCAAAATCTTTGGATCTCACAAATCTGGTGTACAGTGATGTACAAGGCGGGCCTGATTGGATAACCACAATTGTAATGGCACCCAGGTCTCTGGGAATCCTTGTGCATAGAACACTTCCTATGTAATCTTGGTATTAGCATGCTATATACTACCTATATAATTATGTGGCTCTGGTCTGCCGTGAGGAGTAGGTAATTAAGTATTGGGTGCGAAGTTGAAAATTATGTGAAAGTAATAAAATAATTAGGTATAGGAAAATCCCAATATTTACCAGTATTATTCAGAAATTGCTTTAACAAATAGTTTCCCTGTTATAATATTGCATAATAAAGTCAACAGGTAACAAAATTAATAAATAGAACAGTTTAATAACAATACAAAACTTCTAGGAGTATCCAAAGTATATAGAATAGTCGGAATATTGTCCAATTAAGGTTGAGCTCTAAAAAAGGCGGGCAGTTGGTTTTTATTGACAATTTGGAACACAACGGAGGGGGCCGGGGGTCTCGCTGCGTTGGTAAGTGCATACGGTGACATTGCAGCTCTGCTTAGTAACAACATACGGTGAATTACTTTGTCAAGCAACGTATGTTTTCGCAAAAAAAAAAAACCCAAGACATGACAGTAACAACAGACATAAAACACTTCTGGCCAAATATTAGCAAAGATCAACGCTGGCTTGAAACAAATGGACATTCTGCAGAAACTACAACGCTGATAAAACTTAAATGAGCTCCAATCTGCTGATTCTTCAAACACTAAACCACGCTCTTATACACAGATTGCTGAAGTTCAAACAGCCCGTCTGCTTCACTGGTTCTGGGCAAACGGCCAGACTGTTCGAAATAATTACCTAAGTTTTATGAAGGTGAATCTATTTTATAAAATTAAACTCGCCCTGCCATTAAGCTCTGAACTCAAATAATCAGGAGTCAGTACTCGATTAATAGCCAAGCTGTGTTTTTGAAAAAGGGGCTCAGATTGACCAAAATGTTGGCTTGTCTAACAAGGAAGTATAATGACGAGACAATGAGCCCACATCGGACTGGTCCGCAGCCTGCTGGGGGTTACTATGACGTCTTAAAGCAGGAGTAATTCCAGTGTAGGAAAGAGACAGAGCTATACAGGTCGTCTACCGCCATCTCTTTCCTACCCTGAAATGACTCCTGCTTTAAGACGTCATGGTAGACCATTCTTGAAAATGTTCGTACAGGGACAGAATATTTGTATTTGATTTCATTATGGGTAGTCAGAAACCTGAAAGTCTGATATCCAGTCTAACCACGTTGCCCTGTTTGAGTTTGTAGATGTCCCTTGTTGTGTTTCAGTTCTAGGACACGCCTTTCGGTGGCAATGTTGCCCGCATTCTGGGCACTTTTCCTATTGACAGCGATGTGGACGAATTATTTGACACCTTGTAATTCTTTTTCCATTATGATTCCTGCACATAAATTAATTACTATTTACCTAGAGGTAAATAAACCCTTGTCTTTATTATCAGTTACTACTTATTTACTATTTCAGTTCTATTTGTAGTTTGTAAATAATGTCCTACACTCTTATGAATAAACAAATGCAAGCTCCACACACTACGTTTCCGTATTCCTCACAAACTTCAATAAATGTTAGTTTTAATCACCTACCTCGAGGCACCTCCGCCATGTGAAAACACGTCCCCGAGCTACACTGCCGTGGCTTATTGCCTTTGTAATATTACTATTTAAACTGTTTGTTTAGTTACTGAGTAATTTTAATGTACATGCAGATATGTGAGATTGTTCTTGTTTTGTTTTCAGCTGTTGAATTAGTCTTTACTGTGTTTTAGAGACTGTGAGTCTGAAAGTTTGACTTGCTTTGTGTCTTTAGTCAGTAATGTCAGTTGCATCTAAAATAATTAAGCTTTAATCTCTAAACATTGTGTGTAGTAACATCATCTGCCTAGCCTTTACCAAACTAAGTTCAGTTAGGTAGTTTCAGTCTAAACGGATGCAGATGAATACGAGTATTTTACTAGGAGCGACTGCCTATTGTACCTCCACAACCCATTTAGTACTGGGTAATAAGATACCCCTTGGTAAGACTGGTTGTCGGACTTTCGGGTCACTGACTACCTGTAACGACTGTCAAAGATCTACAAATGACAGCCGGGACCAACAGCCTAATGTGCTTTTCCAAGGCACGGAGGAAACTCGGTATGTAATGGATGGTCACTCTTCCACAGACCAACCTAGGCAATCGCAAACATATTCTAATTAAATAATTATCAAAGACAAAAACCCTTACAACTAAAAACAGTTCTCCAAAATTAATTATTTGCTTACGTACTTGAGCTGACTCAAGTAGGTACTTAAGCACCTGAATTACCTAGAACTAACGCAGCGTACTAAATGCTGCGTGTTTCTGACATTAACACTGAGCACTGATGTAGGACGCCGACTAAGTAAAATCAAATAAAAAGAAATATTACTTCATTTATTCAGCTAATTACCTAGAGCCTTACTTAATGCCTAAGTAATGAACTTAGCCAGACACATTTGCTACGAGCGCAGAAATATTAAAGGTTTAAATCGTTAGATTCGCTCTATTTTAACTTATCTAAACTGTAATTGTTATAATAGCTTAGTTTTATACAACAATATTTACGTGCTGAATTTTAGGACCTTATTTATCTTTAACAGCTATATGTACTATATTTCACGGTAATAAAGATTATTTTATACTATTCTATTTTTTTTTAAATACGTTTTATCAGTATTCTCTCGCTCATATCACGCCTTTTTGCTATGGGGGTAAGCAAAAACTACAAAACGCTACAAAAAACTACCGTAACGTAGTTTCGTCTTCATTCTCTATCTGGTCACTATTTAGCGTAAACACTTTTTTAGTGCGATCAGAGTACGGTGAGGGCACATCCACTGATTTAAATCTTTAAGGAATATAATGCTAATGAAATTAGTGACAATAATTAAGAAGAAATTAATTAAATAGATGATGTATTTGTCGGAGCTTTTACTGGAGGTTTTATTCTCCGGATAAAACTGACTGATAAAACTGTTCAATCAAATAGCATTGTTAGGAATTTTGGCTTTTAAACCAATGGAACCTGAGTAATTTCTGTCGGAAAAAATATCTCACAACAAGAAATACCTAACATTGTTACAAAATCTAGGTCGAATATATAATTTAGCGCCTTTTTAGGAAGGAGTACAATTTATTCTGAATAAATATCTTGGTGATAAACGTTACTTGAAGGTTACCGTTGGCACAAGTTTAGTACTGATATATTTTTTTTTTCTTTTTTTTTTTTTTTGCCCGCGGCTTCGCTGACGTCAATTTATAATTTGACATTCAATTCGGGTTGTACTCTGCTTGCAATCATATAATTCATTCATGATTCGAAAGACACGTGGTGCCATCTATTATCATAAGAACGTTATTATTGTTTTCCTCGGGAACAGTACTTTTTTCGGATTGAAAGGTACCCTATATCCGTTTCTGTACACCTGACAACGCATATGCAAAATTCAGGATGATTGGTTAACTGGTTTAGGCGTGAAAAGGTAACAAACAAACTTACTTTCGCATTTATAATACTGCTAGTAAGGAAGTAAGGATAAGGTTGAAACTCGTAAACGTTCTCGGTCAGGTTTATACGATGTGAGTCTTACAAGATTTTAAATTTTAGTTTAACATCATATTATAATGAATCATCATACTCCTGCTTTGGTTCAAATTTTTTTTCGGTTGTGAAAATTATTATGATTATCATCTTATTCATTAACTATAATGGAAATCTCAACCGACCTCCATTGATAAAACGTGGTCAATAATAATATTAAAACAATGGTTCATTTAATTAATTCATGAACCACTTCTTTGTTAATGAACTCAACATAAAACCGGGAGGCTCAAAACAGTTACTGGCAAGATTGCCTTATTCAAAAGATTGTGGAGGCCGAAGTTTAAAAACTCTTTTTTTTTTGTTTAACACTGTAATAATCATGAAACGTTAGGAAAGGTCGATGAAAAAGAATCTTTTTTCAGACGTTTTGTTAAAGAATAGAACTTATTTTCAGGGTCCTGTTATATATCGCGAGCCTGTGGACGGTGAGAAATGGGCTAGCTCGTCGTCCGTCCGTCTTATGATGACAGGCCGTGTCGACGGCGCGTTCGTGTTCCACGCGCGCCTCAAAGAAATGTCAGCAAACATGAGGAGCCCGCAAGGGCCGATGCCTGCCAGGGCTGCGGGACTGTTCGAAAGAGATACCGCGGCCCTGGGACACAAAGGGCAAAAGAAGGAACATGGATGGTTTTTAGTCAGTAAAAGTCTGACTCTCCCTTCCGCTCCGCCCAGAGTGGGAGGAGTCATTTGATGATTTCCCATCCGAAAAAAAAGGGTCCAGTTATATTTTTTATTTTTTTTTGCGAACTGAAACACGCATAGCACAGAAAGAGTGGCGATTTTGGTTTGGATTTGATTAATTCCTATAAAATATTAGTATCTGGGCAACCGAACTCTGCTCTGCCAGATAATTATGAGACCTAGCTAGATCGATTTTTCGCCCCCGTATTGTAACTTTCATATATAGGATTTAATAGTATAGGATAATGAGTAACAATATTTGATTACTCATAATAATGTAATAGTAATAACATTTTGTAATGGTTTAATTGTTCCCATTGTGACATTTATTTATTTATTAAAATTCCTTAAACTATCATTGTTATTGAAAACATCATTTTCAGTTTTTTTTAGAAAGGTCAGGTTAGTAGTACTCGCAATTCTTTTTTTAAACCATCGACAAAAGAAATTCGTTAGTAATTTGGTGAATTATGATTTGACAGTTTAGTTTGACAGTTTCCTTCTTTTGTGTCAAAAGTTTTTAATGGGTTGCGCGACTTTTCATGTAATTTCCTTAGATTTTTTTCATAAAGTCGTATATAGGAACTGCTCATGGCATTCTGCGAAATGTCATTGGAATTGATGATGTTGTAACATAATTATTGTTAGCCCTTAATTGGTCGCATCTAAAAAGATACTTAAACGGTCACGTGGGGTGCGTGACACCCCGATTACATAACTCAAATACGAAATACATGCAAAATCACGGTTATGTTTGCTACTTGATCATAAGGGACACGGGTTTTTATGAAGCTAACGGGAACTTCAGCGCTCAAAATTCAGAATTTAAAAAGTTCTACACATTTAAGTATGCTGGGGTGTATAACACTCTACGCGACCAATTAAGGGTTAGTAGGTAGTAGGGTTACGGGTAGTGGGTATCATTTGTATAACGTTATTAATAATCATTTATTGTGTTTATTCCCATGTTAAAAAAATTACAGATCAAATAATGAAGTTCATTTTACATCGAATTTGAAAAATGACGGATCAAATAAGGAAGTTCAATGACCTACAAAGGCTTTGTATCGACAATATGTTTACTACTATATTTTCGACAGGAAATTTCCAGATATGAATACTAATGTTTAAACCCAGAAAATAAACGAAACCTCGGACAGTTTGAAACAATATCCGAAGTGAATGGCCGAAAATTAAATTGATGTCATTTTTGACAGTGACAAATAGGGATCTTTCCCAGCCCGAGGGATGAGTTTGAAGATAAATAAGCAAAAAGCATAAATTAAATTCTTCTTAGTACATAAAAATATATATTTCCCAATAGGGCTATAAAAGAATAGGGCTGGTGACTGTCGTTTTGGTGCTAAGAGAACTCATAGATAACTTTTATTTCTTGTATTTAAGTAACACGACAAAATAATGATGTTTTTTTTCAATCATTTATAGATAAAACGTATATAAATATGATAACAACCTCATCTACCTGTCTACTAATTTGTCACATCTGAAAGAACAAAGTCCTAAAGTAGGATACTTTTTATCCCAATAGTACTAGTACATTTCCTTCTGACAAGCAGTCTCACCAATATTATCCAGTATTAACGGGGTTTTGGAGGTCAGATAGGCAGTTGATCCATGTAAAATACTGGTATTCAGCTGCATGCATTTTTTTGTTTTTTTTTTTTTTTTTCTATTTGCTCACGTATTGTTTTTTCTTTTATCTTAACCTAGCGTCATATTGTTTATTATTATCATTGTTTTTATTTTATCATAGTTTCATGTTTATGTACCTTGCCTTCACATTTTAAATACATTATTTAAACATGTTTAAAATATATTATGTAATCTGAATACCGTGTGGTGGGACCCTGGTGATCTGCTATACAGGATTTCCTAGTGCAGACACCAGTCTCTCACAAACTTATGTAATTATCGTAATCTTAAACTCTATATACACAATAAGTAATGTTTGTGAAGAGATAATAAATTATTTTGAATTTGAATTTGAATTTTGGATTTGCATGCGGTTAGACTGGAAGCCGACCTCGAGGTATACCATATACCATAGTTGGGAAATGGCTAGGCAGATGATGATGACCTCCACCCGAGCAAAACCGCAGGCCATAGCTAGTACGACACAAATCGAAAAAACTGACGTATTTTACAGCAAGAATCATACCTACCTATCCGATAATAATTTTTCATACAGGAAAATGGAACAATAACGCATTTCCCTCGAGTCGATTTTTTACGCATTCAATAAAAATCTTTTCTTTACCCAGAATCAGATTCTCATTCTACCCTTTTATACTTTTCTGATTTAAACACGTGTTCAATTTATTTCCATGCTCATTTTCGCGTTTCAATAAAATCTGTCAGCCCTAAAGAAAGCTGGCGTAGGATCGGCAAAAAAGTATGAAATTACATTTTCGTGCGTCATTTTAGTTTAGGAATTCAATAACGTTTGTAACATGGCGCTGCGGTTCCATTTCCTGCCTCATATTCTGTCTGTACACATTCATCATTCTAGTATTTCTCAGACAAAGTTCGTTTTGCTTATGTTACATTATGAGCTATGTTCGGATACTTGTGGAGAAAGTCTGTAGACAGTAGCTAGGCGTAGTTTCCTAGGAAATGTCGTGTGGTTCTGTGATGTTATCTTTAAAAGTAATATCTAGCTTGGGATGTAGGTATTAAACATTGTACGTTGATGGTCTTTTGGTGAAAAAATCTTTTATACCTCCTGCCAAATTATGGACTGTGCATTCTGGATTTCTGATTTATGTCATAGACTGACTATAGTTAAAAAAAATCGTAGCCCTTGAAATAAAAATAGTATTGCTACTGGTAATTGTTTCACTGCTATTTATTTTAACTAACACCTTACGTGTGCAGTATAACAACGCATTTAGGTGTATATTTGGGCTACCGCGGAGGTGTAGTGCGTTCGGCATGTTTGCGGAGAACAGAGTAGACGGTTTCCATGCTGTATTGCGTAAAGCGAGGGCCTCCTTTATGAGCCGTGTACATGATTCTGACAATGGAATATTGAGAGCCATACATGAAGCTAATTATTTCTTTGTATATGGCTGTCAATATTCTTGCTAACGATTTTAGTTTAATTTTTAATTAATACTATTATTTATAATGTAATTTGTAATTCATTTTCTTGATTTAGTTTTTATTTTGAAATTAGGTCCTGAAATTATTTGTCTTTTGTCTTTTGGAAATTTATCTTTTGTATGGGCTCGTGCCTGAAATAAATTAATTTTATTTATTTTATTTTTAACCACATAATCTGGATTTTTGCACGCTTGATCTATGACATGGGACTCCAATATAACTGTTGAAATGTCAGTGTACTATTTTCACCTCTATCAACCCTAGAGGCTATTAGAGGCGTGATCTTATGTGTGATTTGATTGTTTTGTCACTTCCAATTCTGTTTTACTGATGATCCTTTACTCTACTAAAACACTACATAAAAACACACCACCATAAACAGTTGCTTCTCGATTGATTCAATGTCTACCTGGGCTCTTATTGGCTCCCCTCAATTCACCCCTCCCTACTTGACCTCCATTGAAGTTTTGACGAGTATGAGTAAACGAATCACGTACGATCGATATGCATCTCCACGTAATCAATTGTCCATACGGCTATGATTTGATTTATATTGTTATATGATAATTATGCCGAAAATATGCTTGAAAGTTATAATTTATTGAATTTTCGTGGTCTCGGCAAAGCAAAGCTAGTGAATTGGTCAAATAGTTCATCTATGATTATCAAGATAGAAAGAAAGACAAATACGCCTCTATATTATGTTAAATATTTTGCAGAAATGTGGAATTCTGGTATCCTAACTTCCTTACAAATAAACCCAAAAAAAATATACCCAAAAATAACCCATATAACCCGTATATTTAAATATACTTACTTACTTACATACTAACTAACTAATTTTAAAAATGCGATAGTAAGTTTGTTTGTTTGTTACGTTTTCACGCCAGAGCCACAGTACCGATCATCCTGTAATTTTGCATAATATACGTTGTCCGGCGTATAGAAACGAACATAAGGTACCTTTCATCCCGAATAAATTATATTCCCAAGGAAAACAACAATAATGTTCTTATGATAATAATAGATGGCGCCACGTGTCGTTCGAATCATGATTGAATTATATTATTATACAAGCAGAGTACAACCCGAAATTATTGTCAAATTCAAAATTAACACGAACAAAGCCACGGTTAAAAGCTAGTCTTAAATAAACGAGACGAGATTTATTTTGTGCTGGTAAATTGAAGGTAATTTACCAGCACAGAATTAATTTGTCTTGCTACATACATATTCAAGTCCTTTCCCTCATCTTACGATCAAAACACAACACGTGATCTTCCCTTACACAAGTGTTTGTATTTCCATGGCTTTAAGATCCCCTAGAACTTGGGACCCTCAGTTTGTGTTCCCTTCGAAGGACCCTTCACTATTTGAGGATGTAGTTAATGGCACAGTTGTGTTTATTTTCAGAACTATTGTAAAGGCGTAGGAGGTCATTTCCTTTTGATCTTAGTAAGAAAGAATGTTATGTATCCGTTCAAGTTTTATGGAAGGTTGTGTGTTTTGTAAACAATAAATAGGTTTTGTTTACATTCAGGAATAATTGGCTGCTTTGACTATTAATAAATTGGCTCTCTTACGTCGCGACGAAAGATTAGGAATAATCTATAGCAACTCACATAACGTGCCTCTCGTATTTCAGAAGGGTATAGGCGGGCCATCTACCTGATTGCCACCCAGCAACGTATAACAATTCTTATTCTTATAACAAGCATAACGAAAACCCATTTTTAGTGTTCCGTATCTACCTCAGTCGGCGAAACCGTTATAGGATCATTTTTGCTGTCCGTCTGACTGTCCGTCTGTCTCTGACTCTTTTTCTCAGGAACGCGTGGAAGTATGAAATTCATATCTAATACTAAAGTCTACTACTCCTTGGAGCAGTGCAAAAATCCCGCTTGAAACTCAACGCAATCAAAAGATGTCACCGTTTGTGTCGCATATTTTGCGATTTTACAAGGAAATCAAAACCTATGGAGTACTTCCCGTTGACCTAGAATCATGGAATTTGGCAAAAAGCAATGTAAAAGAATCTGAAAACCGTGAATATGTAGTTCAATAATAAAATACCTACAAGTTTATACAGAACCCTCGGTGCGCGAGCCCAACTCGCACTTGGCCGGTTTTTATTGTGATTATAAATGTCTTTCCCACCAGTTGATGTATTTTGCTGAATTTGATGGTCAAAAGAATATGGGTCATAAGGAATTATTGTCATCTTTTGGCCACGCATAACAGTAACACGTAGTATGTTGTTGACTGAGGTAACTCGCTATAGCTACCTACTGAAAACTGTTTGAAGCTTTCACGGTTTAAAACTAAACTTATACTGTCACTTAACCCTAGATAGATAACCTACGTCGAATCGACGTAATCGATTTTGAAAAATCGATATAACTCGTTTGTTTGTCGTGTCACTGAACTGGTCCTTCCTGCCAACTCAGTCGGCCGTCACAGCTTGCAGGACACACTCATATCGCTCCGGTAAGTGCAACACTTTCGTAAATATTTACCTACCGTACGTCGAAGTGACGTATCTTTAAGAAATAAAATTAAAAAAAATTAAAAAAAATATCTTTATAAAAAGTGATATTTACTTATGTTTATTATATTATAGAGATTACAAAAAGCTGATTTTGAAAAGTTTAAATACTAAATTATAAGACTGACGGAGAGATTCCTAAATGTTTAAGTTTTAGTACCATGTTTTGTTCTTTATTTTTTTTTTAAATAAAAATATGAGTAAACTCTAATGTTTTTAATTTACTCAGTCCACAATTATATACATGAAGACATAATATCACATTCATAAACCTAGTATATACTTAATCCAAAATATGCTCACTCAAACATTCGCACGTCGAGTCGACGTATGGTTATCTTTAGTGTAGGTAGAGTGAAATATGGTTATCTATCTAGGGTTAAGGGATATCTTCCGTATTTTCCATTCACCACCCGCATTCTCCAGTCAACACGCGCTCATGGACGCTTGCAACAGCGTCGAAATATCGGGAGCTCAAAATTTTGAACAATCACGGAAGATATCCCGTAAGTGACAGTATAAGTTTACCTTCTCATTCGTTTAGGGCATCACAAAATCATCTTTATTGACAACACCGTTTAGAAAATCACGTGAGGAGCTCGTGGCTAACTAATAACATCCGATCGGGTCAATCTTCAGGTAAAGCCGCGCTTATCTAGGTTGGTCTGTGGATGGGTGACAACCCATTACATACCGAGTTTCCCGCGTGCCTCGGAAAGCAAGTTAGGTCGTTGGCCCCGGCTGTCATTTGTAGATCTTTGATAGTCAGTTACAGGTAGTCAGTGGCCTGAAAGTCTGACAACCAGTCTTACCAAGGGATATCGTATTACCCGGTACAAATCGGGTTGTGGAAGCCAGATAGGCAGTCGTTCCATGTAAAATACTGGTATTCAGCTACATCCGGTTAGACTGGGAGCCGACTCCAACATAGTTGGGAAAAGGCTAGGCAGATGTAAGTCACGTATTCCTACAACCAAAGTGATAATGACTCTTAGTAAAGAAACGTTATTAAAGCAAATATAAACACTTCAGCGCAAAATTATGCTAAACCAACATCAAGAAGTGGCAGTTAGAAGTTTTAATTATATTATTGTTCTAAAATATAAGCTAAAGTATTTATTTGAAGAAATGTTCACGCTGTACAGACACGATTCCCTCCAGACCTCTGCCCTAGTTTAAGTTCATTTGTAGGTGCTTCAAGTTTATTTAGTTTTATCTTTTTACTTTTCTTACAAGACGAGAAACGTCCTTAAAAATTTTTGGAAGAAGATTTCTTGTTTTATTTATTTTGTGACGAGAATCTTAAATTGATAACTTGGTTTCGTGATTGTAAGCAATTTCAGATTTTCTATGAGACAGAGCTTGTAAGTCAAATTACTGATATAAACATTATTTTTGTACCTAATAAAGCCAAGGGACTAGATTTTAACATATTAACATAACATCACGCCTTTATTTAGGTTAAAGGTTTAGCAGAGCTGCACAGGCGCCAGCACATTAAGCTACTACAATCTGTCAAATTCCTTAGATTTTCAACTTTATCGCAGAAGCGTCAGGTTAAAGATTGATTGGGAAAATTTGACAGTTTCGGGTAGCTTGATGAGCTGGCGTCAGTACTACTCAAAGTAAACCCACATTTAGCCAATTCAGTTTAACTCCTATGTAATAAGAGCCGAGCCTATTACCTTTGTTTTTCTATAAATGGTAAATTTTGATGCTAGTTCTTCATTTGTGTCATAAATGGCGCTGTGATACTATTTGTACTATATTGCTTTAGTACTTTTTGTAGTGCCGCTTCAACCTCATACCCAGTAGCAGTTCTTACATCTGCTAGACTGCCTCGTTGGTCCAGTGGTCGCAAACGCGACTGCTGAGCACGAGGTCCTGGGTTCAATTCCCAGGTCGGGCAAAGTGTTATTGGGTTTTTCCATGAGGAATTACTCAGTAGCAGCTTCGGAGTTTGGATTTGTGCCCGGTCGATGGCAAAAGGCTCTCCCCCCATTTACATGGCACTTAAGTATAACTAGCGAAATGTGGGTGTACTATTAGGTACACCTCTGCCTAACCCTTCGGGGATGATGGGTATGCTGATATGCTGTTATGTCAAATTTTTTCCCTTCCGTCCTTCATGTACCGATTCATTAACTCAACTCATAATAATATCTAGAGAAAACAAAAATAACGTTTTGTTCATTCGTCACTACAATGCAAAAGAATGAACGAGACCCAATTTGAAACTCGAATAGTACGTGAGCACCTACCCACTTGTGAAACGAACGCTCTAGATTTAAACTTTACCTTTTAGGAAATGTTGGGGAAATTCTTGAGGAGCTGCCTGGCTTTTCTGCAATTATGTGTAGTTCGACTTTCAGTTGCTGAATGTTAGTATATTTCATAGTTGCCAAATTATTGTTCTGAGAAACCCAAACCACTAGTTGTGTGAACCCAAATGTCAAATACTTACCTTTCAATGTTTTGTCTCGATTCTCCCTGCGTCTCTATTCAAACGGTTTTACCATCAAATTATATCATATCAAAATCAAAAGTCATTTATTCAAATTAGGCTGATAATCAGCACTTTTTGAACGTCAAAGTTTACAAGAGACAGTACCCCAAATCGGCCCCCCTTCGAGACTTCCTAGTGCTTAAACAGGGAGGAAGAAGTGACGGAACCGAATCTCTTGTCTAAATACCTATTTGTTTTTTTATTGAAGTTTTTTTAACGGGATTATCCTCATTTTCTGGACCGTCGTAAGGGCTCGTGGCTAAATAATAACAGCCGCCCGGGTTAATCTTCAGGTTAAGCCGCGCTTGCCTAGGTTGACCCGTAGATGCTTAATCACCCATTACATATCGAGTTTACCTAGAAAACCGTTAAGCCGTTGGACCCAGCTATCAATTGTAGATCTATAAAAGTCGTTAAGTAGTCAGTGGCCCGGAATTCTGACAAACTGGGTTGTGGAGGTCAGATAGGCAGTCGCTCCATGTAAAATACTGGTATTCAGATGCATCCGGTTAGACTGGAAGTTGACCCCAACATAGTTGGTAATAGACTGGGCATGATAATGTCATGGACCGTCATTGTTCTCCAGTCATCATATTCCTGCCATTGTCTCACGTTACTGGTAGTCGGCGTAACACGTTTTCTCCGTGAAATCTCACCATTGATCTCATTTATACAACATAACGGGGTTGTGTTTGTATATTTTCATACAAACACAACTTTTGTGATTTACTATTAAGCATGAGTTTAATAATTATGTTTCTAGGCACAATATTCAGATTACCAAGCAAAATGGTGTAACATAAGTCTAGATTAAATCTAACTTCGACCTAGTTCTGCTGACTGTATCTTCGTTATTATGATTGAACGTGAAGAAGTTGGTGCCAAGTGTCAAATCAGAGCTACGTAAGTATGTAGATTAGAAATTGTATGTTGGTGGTAATGAACTCAAGAAACAGCGATATATATAATATTCATACCTCCGTAAATGGTTTTGGAAAAAAATAACTAAGTTATGTTCTAAAACTAGATCAGGTCAGTATTTCATCTGGTTGCGCCTATTCTGTGGCTAAATTCACACGGATTAGTAGATAGATATGTATAAATTCTTTAAATGAGATTATCATTGATTGGCACGTTGCGTTCCTCCCTCCCCTCCGATTCCGCACATGCCTGTCGCCTTCGTACGAGCAAGGAGAAATGTGCGTTGCAGACACCTATGTTGTGTGTCTTGCGAACTAATCAATGGCTTTTTTTTTTTTTTTTTTTTTGGGGGGTGAGAAATCATCAAATGACTCCTCCCGCTCTGGGCGGAGCGGAAGGGAGTGTCAGACTCTTACTGACTAAAAAACACCCATGTTCCTTCATTGGCCCTTTATGTTCCAGGGCCGCGGTATCTCTTTCGAACAGTCCCGCAGCCCTGGCAGGAACTAATCAATGGCTGACATCTAATTTCATCGTGAACCGCGTACTTTCAATAAATTTCGAAATTAAGTGAGATCTGGTGTGTTATTCGTCTTTGTGTTATGTTGTTGTGCTGTAACGAGGATTTTGAGGTATGTGCAACCTTCTTTTTAAGCGCATTGTTGTTAATCCAAGTGTTTCAAATCAATGCACGTCTTTTTCGCAAACGTGCCAATTTCAAATTTGTTCGCATTATTTAGCAAAACCACGCAAAAACAATATCTAACTACTTGGGAAAGGAACACCGAGTTGCGGCTAAACGCAAGCCTATTATTAGCCAAAAAAAAAAACAAATTCTGAGGTCACAGCCTCTTCAGTCTAGACATAATCTTGGTCATGTCATTAGAGGGCAATATAGATTAGTGTCTGAGATGGTCTTTTGTCTTGATGATAATGTTTGTTGATGGCATGACGTCATTAGATTGACATAATTTTAAATCGTACAATCCACCTCATATCTATGAAAATTCACCAACTAGTTAAATTGATCCTGTATGGGGGTAATTTTGTACAATGAACGTTCGCAGAAATTAATAGTGCCATACGTCAATTTACCGTGCTGTAGCCATTTGATACAATTATCAATAAATGACAGTTGTTATTTGAATATATGGAACTGTCATATAATTTAAGTTGAAAATCCATTTTTACAACCAATTTTCAAGCATTTACTTGCTTAAGTTTACTTTAAAAAAATAGTAAAACCTAAACAAAAAGCTCAGGACGAGCAAAAATAAAATTCTAGGTTCATCTAATTTAAAAATTACATTATCTGCCTTTCCTAAGAAGCTAAGTGAAAATTTTAATGGTGCACGTCGCACGGAGCCGTCACCGCGTCATCACTTAGGGAGTTGATTAAATTTTCAAGAGAATATGTTACTCAGAAAAATATTCTTACGTAAATTTTATAGTGAGATCATAGGTTAGATCTTATACTGAAACTTGAACTTTTCAAGAAAAGGTTCAATGGCGGTGGCGTAATGTTATTGGATTTTTCCATCAGGAATTCCTCAGTAGGTGCCTGGAGTTTGAATGTGTGTCCGGTTGATGGCATTAGGTTCGCTTTATCACATGAAAGCATTTCCAATTGAAGTACCTAGAAAGCAATTTATGAGTTGAGTACGTATCACTTTAGTATCAAATCAAATCAAATCATTTTATTTGTGTAACCTAGGTAGTAAATACAGTTCTTAAAGTTCTTAGGATGCTATGGTATGCCAAGAGGCGTACAAATATGGTAGCATGCGAATTGTGACAAGAAAAGAAAAAGGATACTCAGACTCGCTAAAGTAGACTCATCTTTCATGGGGTACTGTTTAAGATGCTATAATAAAATTCCACAAAGTATTCTTGAACTGAATGAGACGAAATTTAAATCATGCATTAAACGCACACTATGTAAGCAAGCATATTACAAGTTGGACGATTATATCTCTGATAAAAATGCTTGGCTCAATGCCGGTCCTGCTCCACATGGACAGGGGCGCATAAACTGATTAATGGATAGCATTAAATAGTATTGTTGGAGCTGCTGAAGATTGTACAACTATCTTTGCATTGTATAGATTCAATTTCTTTTGGTATTATATAACCGCATAGCCCATATTATGTGAGTACTATGTAATAGAAAGCTATCCTTCGTTGGAAACCTACGTAATTTTTTTTTTTTTGACTTGGATTTGCCCTGGCGGTTAAGTGTATGTCATGCTCACTCAAATGTCTCGCTGATGGTGGCGCGTGTGTCGGATCAGTTAGTTCCCTTCAAAATGGTTGAGTTGAATGGTGCTGATACATGCGTCATGTTCGTGAACGGGCGCTGTCAGTTGTGACTGGTCATCTCTTGGTTGCCACGGCTTATTTGAATTAATTATTTTATTTTTTGAATTGTTCTTTTCCTTGTTTTTACTATGGACACTTTTAACGTGCACATCTTGCTATATCGCTCTCACATAATGTACCATCTAAACATGAATGATGTAACCAAGGTTTTGTAAAAATATTCTGATTTAAAAGAGTGTCCATGGAGTTTCTTGCCCGTTCTTCTCCATAGAGATCTACGTTAGGGAATGGGCAACTACAGTACTTTCACAGTTTTTATGCCTTGTGACTGGGACTGTAGCTAAATTTCATTGTTATCTTTGTTTCGACAGTTCAAAAGTGCCTGTAACGGGCCTACTTGAAATAAATGCTTTGATTTTGATTTTGATTTTGATATATTTATCATGCGAAAACTAAATTAGTATGTCAAAAATTTAAATGCCATGGAATAATTTGTACAGTCAATGTTAGATTGACAATAGAGAGTTAGAGTCACAATTTTAGATTACAGGTTATTTAATAATAATTTTAAAATTTTGGGATAATTAAAAATTGTCATTCAAGAATTCGTCCAATGTATGTTAAGAAC
The DNA here is from genome assembly GCA_950022335.1 of Eurois occulta. Taxonomy (NCBI): domain Eukaryota; kingdom Metazoa; phylum Arthropoda; class Insecta; order Lepidoptera; family Noctuidae; genus Eurois; species Eurois occulta. Next base: position 3,478,305 of record OX465482.1, read on the forward strand.
AATATGTACACATATATAATAGCATGAAGAATAATATGTACACATTGCGACACATCAAGCAGTCATTTGCAGTATAACATAGCGTCGCTTTGTATAGACTGTCCGTATTATGAGAGATCCCCATAAACTGGTTTTGTAAAGCTTGATTGGTCACCGTGCGTACGTCACTAAAACTTCTCTCAAAAATAATGTGGCCGGAATTTTGTACCACTGAACTTGAAAAATTTTAAAGTGCGCTCGTGGAGTTTCGCGCACGTTTCCCCGTTTTTATTTTTTTTTGGAACGGGTAACTGGTATTTTGTTCCACACATTCGCACGAAGCGCTTTGCTACATCGTTTATTATGCGCACAGCCAAGGAGTGGAATTCCCTGCCTTCGTCGGTGTTCCCAAGTTCATATGACCCCAATCTATTTAAGTCGCGAGTTAATAGGCTTCTTTTGGGTTAGCTCGTTCCATCGTCGACCTCATCTCTGTCCTCAGGACTAGTTTGAGGTCAAGAGTAGGCCCATCAAACATATAAATAAAAAAAAAAACTAGCTTCACCTTTTTGACTTACTGACTGACTCCTAGAACATTAAAGTTGTTTAATTGAATTAAATGCGTAAATTGAAAACAAAAAAATTCAAGTTTGAGTTTCTAGAAGCAACTCATTGATTATAATTTTACTGTAAAATGAACATTCAGCTTTGACAGCCGTTCATCAAAGACTCTAATATGTATCCTTTGACAGTATATATTAATTGTCAAAGGCGTAATAATAGGCCTATTGATTCTACATAGGTATCTAATACAGCAGCACACTATCAAGTACCCAGTCATACATTACGTAATTATCTCTCGGTATAACTGCACTCCAATGACAAATTATGAACTGAAATTAATTTCTGATTTCCGAATCTGAATCGGTTATTGTTCGTCGCACTTCGGTTGGGTAAAGCTCTATTCAGTCTACCATTGCATTCATGTTTCCATTTAGAATCAGAATCAGAGATATTTATTTATAAGAATGTAGTATTTTGGTAAGTGCTTTCATCAGTTCAATTTTGAATTTTCTAAATGGTAATCTTCGGTTGTGCCGATTTTTGAATGTTTTGTATTAATTCTGTAATAATTATTAATTCTTAAACCTAACCTACGACGGTACTCAGACCTGGTCGCTCACCGAGGCGCTGAAGTTCCGCCTTAGAGTGTGCCAAAGAGCGATGGAGCGCAGCATTCTGGGTGTAAAAAGTTATTCTGGGTGTTTACAGAATACGGAACACCACGATGCGCTCCAAAATCGGAATTATTGACGTAAACAAAAAGGCTGCCAGGCTCAAATGGAATTAGGTGGCTCATGTGAACCGCATGCATTACGACCACTGCACGCTGGGCAAGAGTCTTCACGCAATGAGTGCCTGAGGATGGACGTCACCGTCGAGGCCGGCCCAGAAAGTGGTGGCTAGATGACCTGGACGTGCACTGCGGTGGCGTACGAACAGAGTACCTGGAAAGATACACGGCTTTTCATTTCATAAGAGTCATTTCATAAGGATTAGTTTTTTTTTTTCTAAATCATCTTAATTATTTTCTATTTTGGGGACTGGGATTCGTGTCCGAAAACCAGTCCCAGTCTTTGCCGTTTACGTGTCTTTTTTACATCATAGGACACACGGAGCTATCATTTTATCCATAGTAACCTATTAAGGCAGTTGTTTTTATGCAATTTTATTTATGTAATTTAATTTTCTTACATATTTATGATGTACAGTCACGAGCACTAATATATATACACGTAGCAACTTTCAAAAGTGGTTTTCTTCTATTAAATATTGAATATATTTTTTGTTGGTACGAAAATAGTATTTTGGGACCCTTACTATTATGAAAAAGGTCTATTTTCGAAGCTACAATTGATATTCCACGAGAAAAACACATTTAAATGTTGCTAAGTGTATATATATTAGTGCTCGTGACTTTACCTACCCGAATTTATTCCATGTAGTGGATAACGACCCATACCCCTCATGGAGAGAAGGTGTCCGAAGGAGCCGTCCGAACGAGCAGGCTGATTATGTGTACCTACCAATGTAAATGACTATTCATCAAATTCGCAATAAAATCTCTCAAAACTTTCACCAAAGAATCATTTGTTTCATTCAAATCATTCGCCAAAGCAACTTTGGTAAGCGGGTTAATAACTTAATTTACGCCATAATTGATTGCGTTGGTGATTGATTATAATTGAGGGCTATTTACTTAGTTGATTGATCACGTTCCGATCGATTGGTGTTGGTACAAATTGCACTACCATGTCTTGGATGTAGTTTATTTGTGGTTATTGTTGGTTTATGATAGACTAGCTGTTGTCCGCAACCTTCGTTCGCATGAAATTAATATTAAAAAAAAATTAGGTACTTCCCTTTTTGAATCGAATTTTGTTACCAATTTCAAGGGCTTTGATTTTTTGCACGGAACCCTAATTATTTTTCTAAAATAAAAGTAGCCAATGTTAAACCTTATAACACCAGCTATCGTCCAGTAAACGCCCCGACAAAATCGGTCCAGCCGTTTCGGAGATTAGCTGGAACCAACAGACAGACAGACAGACAAACTGAAAAAAAAGTTTTTTTTTTATTATAAGTGCCGTATATTTATTGTCATATTATGCATTTAGTAAAAAGATGTTATTTTGATATTACAAACAGACACTTCAAATTTATTTATTTGTTCAGATAGACAGATAAATATACCATCTCCCTTCTTCCATCGGGAGTCCAGACGTACTGCGGGTTATCACCCATTCCTTGTCGATGTTCCACACATTCGCACGAAACGCTTCGCGACATCGTTTATTATGCGCACAGTCAAGGAGTGGAATTCCCTGCCTCCGTCAGTGTTCCCAAGTTCATATGACCCCAATCTATTTAAGTCGCGAGTTAATAGGCTTCTTCTGGGTAAGCTCGTTCCATCGTCGACCTCATCTCTGTCCTCAGGACTAGATTGAGGTCAAGAGTAGACCCATTTAATATAAAAAAAAAATCGATTATCTGCTCTTCATTACATAACAAACAAATAAAAGAACTTTTAAGACATAAGTCTTAAAGTAGGGGTGATGCACAGTTGTACCGAGCTGTTACTAAACAATAATCACCGTACATAATATATAACATCACGCCTGAAATTACAGAAGGGTGTTGCTAGTTGGTAAAAGCTTTTGGAACGTACCTATACCGTATAATTATGTTATCAAATAATATGTTATGGTATGGTAGCAGAGGTTTTCCCTAATATAATAGAGGCGAGCCTGTTGCTATTAACCGGGCTGAAATCCAGACTATGTGGCTGCTACTGAGAAAGTTCTGATGGAAAACCTCAAGAACACTGCCCGACCCGGAAATCGAACCCAGGACCTCATGCTCAGTCTTTCCCACACTGGAATTACTCCTGCTTTAAGACGTCATGGTAGGCCACCAGTACTATGTTCTTAGAAGCTATTTTATCGTAATCGAGAAAATAATATTTATTTACTTATTCATCAACAAAATTTGTTGATGAATAAGTAAATAAATATTATTTACATTTGTGTCGAACAGTGGTTTTAACAATAAATGTAACACAAAAATGAAATAATTATCACAAGCCAGAAAAAAAACAAACGCTACATTCCACATTGGTTCCAACATTATTAGTCTTGATATTAATTATAATAATGATAATAAGAGAGATAATGAATAAAGGATAATAATAATGATAATAATTTAACTTAATATTAATTCAGAAACCATATAAATTATAATAAAAGAAATGTATGTCAATACAATTAAAATAAAAAAAAACAATATAGATTAAATTCAAACAAATGTCTATGTCAAATATAATAATTAACAAACAATATAAATAAAATTCATTAAAATTTAATGTCATGATAAAATGTTGGATATGTTACATAAAGTCATTAAAATATAATCACATATTAGTTCAAGCTACTTATCTTTGAGAAACTCTTCTATGCTATAATAACATTTCCTCAATAACAATGACTTTAATTTTCTCTTGAACTCATTTGGATTCATAGAGTTTTTAAATTGTACAGGCAATTTATTGTAAATGTTTACTGATTGCACTCTTGAAGCATGTTTAATGACATTAAGATTAGGCTGTATGAAATTAGGTAGATCCTTTCTACGCGTTTTTATTCTGTTACATTTCTGTTCTTCTGTCTCAAACTTATGGATATTTTTAATAAAATGACTAAGCAGGACCAGTATATAGAGGCATAGTACTGTGAGAATGTGCAGTTTCTTAAAATAGTCTCTACAAGACTCCGTTTGTTTAATGCGAAGCATAGTTCACAAGGCTCTTTTCTGCATAACGAAAGCAGCATTAATATTGTATTCGTAGCTGTTGCCCCAGAACTTTATGCTATATCTAAGTCTAGATTCTATGAGTGCAAAATATACCATTCTGAGGTGAGCAATGGTTAATTCATCTCTAAGACTCCTGAGAGCATACCAAGCGCTACTCATAGTTTTAGTGACCACTTCCAATTCCTTCTTCCAATTTAAATGGGTACCTTTTCGGTCTACTCATCTATTCCCCTTACGTAAAGTTACTAGCCTTAGATGTTATAGCATAATCAGCATGAAATGTTCCCACTGCTGAGCACACGACCAGCGACCACCTCTCGATGAGAGGCAATGGGCTATAATCCACCACGCGGGTCCAGTGCGGGTTGGTAGATGTCACATGTCTTCAAATTTTTGGTTCTAGGACATGCTATTTCCTCACGATGTTTTCCTTCACCGTTTTTGAGAACAGTGGTGATGAAATAAATTATTACAAAGTAATGCCTGCCTGGGTTCATAAGTCGGGGCCGCCACCACTGGGCCACCGCTGCTCTTCTTAGATGTTATGATGAGACTCGATAGTTTCAACAAAAGGGTAAATGAGGCGTCTGAATGTCTGTGGACGGTGAGTAATCTGTGGACGGTGAGTAATGGGCTAGCTCGCCGTCCGTCCGTCGTGTGACGACGGGCAGGCCGTGTCGACGGCGCGTTCGTGTTCCACGCGCGCCTCAAAGAGATGTCAGCAAACGGGAGGGGCCCGCAAGGGCCGGTGCCTGCCAGGGCTGCGGGACTGTTCGAAAGAGATACCGCGGCCCTGGAACATAAAGGGCCAATGAAGGAACATGGGTGGTTTTTAGTCAGTAAGAGTCTGACTCTCCCTTCCGCTCTGCCCAGAGCGGGAGGAGTCATTTGATGATTTCCCACCCCCCAAAAAAAAAAAGGCGTCTGAATGTGATGCTCTTGAAGTCCTGATATAATTATATCCCATATTGTGTTTGGTGTTGTTGGTGATATTTGTGTGTATTGTTTGTGTGTGTGTTGTTGTTGTGTTGTATTTTGGACTATCCAAAGTGTCCAAACACCTGTTCTTCCATTCACTTACATAAAGTCCAATGAGTTGGCTCATTGGACTTTTCAATAGACCCGCAAAAAAGAGGAAAAAAGCAATTTTCTTATCGATCCAAAACACTTCCCTTATCCCGAAGTGATAATCCCTCAGTACCACGTCACTTCCTTTAAAAATATGGCCAGGAAATTTCATTTAGGTCACAGTGGCCCCGGCTATTGTGTGAAAATGGGCGGTCAATTTACGCGTCGCCTATTTCTAGTGTGCTATGATCTAGTGAAACACCGCCCAACCACATTGGTTACCCGAAGTCCAGAGGACAGTGGAGGACAGAAGGTTAGGTGTAGAAAATCTGGTCCTATAAAATTAACTTTTTATTTAATGTGTAGAAAAGTAGGGATTTCGTAAAATAACAAATAGATGAATTCATTTAATGGGTGTGAAAAGCCGCTTAACGAAGCCAGTTTTTTGTTCTAGACCATACCTGGAGACTTTCGAGTGTTCCGTCCACCACTACCACATATTTATTCTGTGGTTATGGTCACCTTAAGAATCATACATTACAAGAGACGAAACTTTTTGAGATTAAAGTAATAAACAATGGTATCTCATTGTTTATTACCAAAAGACTCTGGCCTCTTTAAAGTTATAAAAATATTTGTGTTTAGTTATAGTTAATGGTTAGCGGTTGATATATCCTTGTTATTGATGAAAAAGTACCTACGAATACTTACATAAAAATGTTGGTAATATTGTATAATAATATGGGAGATACCACTGCCAACAAACTGCTTTGCAGTTTGGCAGAAGTAATTTTTTTTGTAATACTTAAGATGTCACCACGAATAAACGCTTTATCATATAATATATTTAATTTTTTTTACTTTTGTTAAATTGTTCTACTAACATCCAATTTTATCGTTGTATTTATATGTTGTTTTATTTACCAACTTATTTAAACCATTGGTACTAGTACTCAGCTGCATCCGATTAGACTGGAAGCCGACCCCAACAGAGTTGGGAAAAGGCTAGGCATATGATGATGATACAACCATTGGGGAACTTTTCTTCATTCGTCAGCAGAAAGGCAGTTATATTCAGTTCCTTTAAAAAAAATAGCATTGCTTTAATCAATAACATCAGATTCTGAAGTAAACCTACCTCAACTTTGTTGTAACTTCCACAATGACCCTTTCCCCCCACCCCATCCCTCACACCCCTCCGTTCTTTTCAGACTAGATACCGTTAATCCTGTCCCGTATAGTGTGGACATGAAACAAATTGCTTCATTAATGTTTTTCATTCTTTATTTTGTTCTTCTCCGCTGTTGGTTGCGTTGTGTTCCTTTTTGAGTACGTTGTGAACTGTGGCATCGGTTTCTGCTGCTTAGATGGTAGCAAATTGTTTTGTTTCAGTATCTAGTTTTTGATGTTGATTGGATTTATGTTCTGGATTTATAGTAGTAGAATTTATACTTATTTCGCGGTTTTGATGATGAATATTACATAATATTGCATGTGTGTTGCATAAAAGTATTATTTATTACAATAACTAATAACACGACCTGTTTACTTTGAACTTTGTTACAACACATTAGCCACTATTACTGATTTTATACATTTTAATATATTTGTTTTACATTTTTAAATATTCCTATATAAAATAATATTTAAAAAAATCTAGCCTACCAGCATCGAGAACAGGGTCCGAGCTACTCTTGAGAGAGAAACCTCTTAACAATACGCGCCGTGTCCAGAAGAACTGCTTTCTGAATCAAGCCCTTGACCCAGCTGCCAAGCGGGAGCCTCCTCCGATGTTATTATTATTATCATCTAGCGACATATTAGACAGATTGCGACTCTTTAAAAAAAACCTGCCTGCAAACCCTACTGTTACTAAAACTTAAGCCTGACAAATCTCAGAATTTACATACCACTGGATTGTGTGGTGGTCAATACACATTCCTTCTCTCAACGAGAAGGAGGACTTGCATTGGGACAATAATAGCTTTTAACAGCTACGAAGCTCTATGGACTCTTTAAAAAAGTAACTGTGCACGATTTCTGAGAAACAGTTTATATAAATAGTGTTGATGAAGTATAAGGTATATCTTGCTGCTCATGTTTATAGTACTCCTCGTGACCGCTTTGGGTCATGGCGGTCAATATCAGCGGAGGCTTACCATAGACACGGGAGATAATAATATTATGGTGCACCAGTGTGTGCGCAAAAATAGGTGCACTCTTTCTTCTGTCAGTCCCATACTCCGATGGGATGTCAATCCAACACGACTGGAGAGAGATCAGGTGCAGGACGGATGTTATGTACACGCACAAAGAACGCATTGCGTCAGCGGTAACACGATAGCGAAATATTTAATTTGAGATATATGTCGAGGTAACACAAATAGCGGACATTGATAAGGCATCGAACTATAGAGGTGTGATATTTGTCGTTAGAATGCCTTCGATTAAATTATTACATAGTCTGTGCCTTACATATAGATACGATTCATATACAGGGGGGTAGGTATACCGACGCGAAAACGGTTACCACGTATTCAGTAAAAACGGCCGTTTCTTACAAAAGTGCAATACACACGCGGTCAAAATGTATGGAACAGCTGTTTTTTTTTTAATAACCGATGAAAAAATTCTATGTAGGGGGGACTCAGAATCATGTACTGAATACGTGGTAACCATATTCGCGTCGGTGTCCGTTCCACGCCGTATGAAGGGAAATTAAAACTTTCCACTACAAGATACATTACTGGTTTCACACAAATGTTACGACACACTTTCGCGGAAACCTACATACAAGTTCCTTAAGATTTTCGCTACAGTGAATCTGGTAGTCTTTCAGCGTTCAAGATTTCCCGTCCTCGCTAAATTACGGAACCGTGAAGAAGAGATAGACAGACAGAAGCAAGAAATCTTAATTATATCTGTGAGTATGTCATCCAGTTACATTTTAATTTGATAAAAAGGCTCCTATGCCGCATATATATTAAAAATATAATTAACACGGTCATTCTGAAGAATTTATTCGCTTATTCTTATGGCTTAATAAGAGATCGTTAAAATTCACGGTTCGAGCGTTACTGCTTTAAGTGGCAAACAGTCAGCATATCTTGTTTTTTGAATTGATACTCTGTTGAGTGTGCTATCTTGGCTTATTTTTTTTTTTATGCTAGATTCCAGCAAATGTATCATAACGTGGTGTTGTGAGGATATGATTTTTGATTTTTTGGAAAGTGCATTGTTTACTGCCTCGTTGGTTTAGTGGTCGCAAGCGCGACTGCTAAGCATTAGGTCCTGGGTTCGATTCCCAAGTGGGGCAAACTGTTATTGGGTTTTTCTATTAGGAATTTCTCAGTAGCAGCCAGAGAGTCTGGATTTGAGCCCGATTGATGGCAATAGACTCGCTCACTCTTACAGGCGTGAAGTTATGTTATTCATTGTTTACTAATTGTCAACGCAAATGAAATAGGGAACGGAAAACGTTTTCAGAAAATCTGATGAGGAAACACGGTGCATCTTTAATAAATATTTAGACGATCACACTTTTATTTTTCACCAAATTTATTTTATTTTATATTATTTTTATTTATTATAACCAACTTATACTGACAGATTACACTACACATACAAGTTATTGGTTGAACATAAAAATCAAATAAAATTAAATATGACTATTTGTTACACAGCTTATATAACATTCTTGAAACTGTGTGTAATGGCGGTCTTATCGCTTCCAGACAACATTTGGTTGGGCGAATATTAGTACCATCGTGGTGGGATTAGATATGTCAATTAAAAATAAAAAGTAATTATATTAGAAATCTTTTCCCCTGAAAAAAAAGTTATAAGCCGTTCTTTTTTTGAAGAAAATTAAAGTTACCTTTGAGTACAGGTGTCTGTCGCCCGAAAGTCTGACAACCAGTCTTACCCAAGGATATTCCAGAACTAACTGGGTTGTGGAGATCAGATCGGCAGTCGCTCCACGTAAAATACTGGTATACAGCTGCATCAGGTTAGACTGGAAGCCGACCCCAAAATAGTTGGGAAAAAGCTAGGCAGATGATGATGATACCTTTGAGTGAAAATGTGAATTTATTCTAAAAATAACTTCAGACGAAAGCACCATAATATTAAAACTACGCTGCAGGTAAAATGTCACAGAAGACCCTTATCATAAAGGCACAGACTGACCATAATCAAGAAGACCCAATTAGGCCTACAAAACTGTCATCAAGATAAAACAAAACACAAGGCCCTAACAAGTAGTAAATTGGACAAAAAATCCTCTTAGTAGAACCTTGAGGGTGAAATTTTCTCAAGCGCCGGTTGGCTCCCAAAAAACGTAATAGCGAAATAATCTTGGACCTTCAATAACAATCGTGACATACGGACTGGAAAGGTATCGAGCTGTGAAAAGAAGGTCAGTAAAATATGTGAGTTAATAGTTATTAGTTTTTGGTTGGGTGTTTATTTGCTTTAGCTAGTAGTGTTAAAAGGGTTCGTAAGAATTAATTTATTGGAAAAGAGCTGATGTAATCAACTTAATCTGATGTTGATTTTTGCAAAGTACTCAAAAGTGGAGCCATCTATTGCCAGATGGCATTAGCTGCTTTTACTTTCGCCTGACTTTGCATACGTCACAGGTTTTGTGAGGACATTATTTCCAATGTAGTTAGGTGTACTCTTCTGTTGTACGCACGGCGACCATTAACCACTCGTATGCCGAGTATATAGACACAATTAAAAAGTGACAAAAACAATTTATGCGGTATTCTCATTTTACGGAAAATCTATACAAAGCGAGGGTATGTTATACTAGAAATGTATAAATTGATGTGTCGCTGTGTGTACAGTCAACAGCAAAAGTAGATGTTTGACTAGGAATTTGTGTATAATAAATCACCACAGGAATCGGACCACACGATATGGTGGCGTTTGAGGCCTATGTCCAGCAATGTACGTCTAATCGCTGATATAATAAGTTCCATAATCATGTGTAATATCACAATCTGAACTAAAATTCACAACATCGCGCCTGTAATCCTCGAAAGGTTAGGTAGAGGTGTACCTAGTATAGTACACCCACAGTTATATTTAGCCAGTTATGTTTTAAAAAGGGGCGACCCTATTTGCCATCAACCGGGCACAAATCCATACTCTGTGGTTGCTACTGAAAAATTCCGAATATTACTTTGCCCGGCCCCGAAATCGAACCAGGACCTCATACTCAGCCGTCGTGCTTGCGACCACTAAATCAACGAGGCAGTCAACTAAAAATCGGTTTAAAAAAATTTGAAACTCACCTCAATTCTGCTCCACATCATTCTCGCCTGTGTGCTCACCTTCAGTTCTGCGACATAAGCGCCCTGTCATGGTGATTTTCTCCAAATCTGACGACGGAATCGGCTGATAGTGCCTCTTGCGCGTATAATCCCTGCTAATACCTTCAAGGCGTCGCCTTGAGTGCGTTCCCTTGCACGGCACAGATAATACCTACCTTTTTTATTCGACTTCACTTAGGTACTTTTGCTTAGTTTTTTGTATCGCGTAAGACTTCTTTCTTTTGCTCTTAATCGTACTTGTTGAGCTATATTTTATCCGTAAAATTAATAAACTCTTTTGCAAAAAAAACGGGCACTTTAGATTTTTTTCTCTACTTCAATGAAGAAGAACAAGAAATAGGTTTTATTAATTTGACGATGTATTGGCATGTTATTTGAAGCATCCTGGCATGATTCTTTACGTTCCAAATTTAAAATTTGAAATTAATAAAAGAAAAATAATGATTATTATGGATTATTCTAAAATTGCTTTACTAATGGCGCGAATTGCTGAAACGATTTTTAACTGATTACGATATTTTAAAACTTTTTGGATATTTTCTGCAAATTGAACAATTTAATATTTCTTTTTACATTAAATACCACTTTTGATATGAGTGATAAAGCGATAAGGGCTGGTAAAATTATAGCCCTACTTGAAGAAGGTTGTTCGCAAACTTACGTGTCTCAGCGGCTAAATGTGAGTCGTTCAACTGTCCAGAGGACTTGGTCAAAAAAAGACCCGGTTCGGGAAGAAAACGATGCACAGAACCAAGAGATGACCGGCTTTTTTCGGCCCAAATTTCTCCGTGAGCACCGTGTTGCTCGACTTCAGTTTGCTCGGAACTGTGCTTCATGGACTCTGGAGGACTGGAATAAAGTATTGTTTTCTGATGAAGCTAGAATCTCTTTGTGTGGAGAGGACCGACGCCGGCGAGTGCTGCGAAGACCACGGGAACGCTATGCGGAAGTGTGTTTCGAAGAAATCACTCCTTATGGCGGAGGCTCCGTTATGTTTTGGGCAGCAATTAATTCGACGGAGCGTACGGAGTTAGTTTTCATAGAAAATGGAACACTAAATGCACACCGGTACATAATGGAAGTCCTAATTCCATATGCACAACCCACATTGACTGCACTTGGGGAAGATTCCATTTTTATGGACGACAATGCTCGCCCGCACCGTTCTGGCGACGTGGAAGCGTACATGCAAGAAGTTGGGATCCGGTGTTTAGATTGGCCAGCTCGAAGTCCTGACCTCAATCCAATTGAGCATGTCTGGGATGTTCTAAAGAGACGGGTAAGATCAGTGCAACCTACTCTACAAAAAGTCAGGGAGCTAAAAAGAGTCATTGCAGAAGAGTGGGAACGTATATTCCTCAAAACATTATTAAAAACATCATTATCATATTGGAAAGCATGCCCAGAAGGATTCAAGCTGTGATTTTGGCAAGAGGAGGTCACACTCGTCTCGTTAATAGGTTTTTACATTTGTAACTTTATTTAATTTTAAAAAAGTAAAAAAAATCTTTTCTTTATTGCCGACCACTTCACATTGTTTGGGCGTTTACATTGGTTTTAAAGAATCCATCGTTTTTTTTTCTTTTAATTGCCCGAATTCACTTAACGCGCATTTATTTACACAATTATAAGTATACAGACTACGTCAAAGAAATAAATTTCATTTAATTAACTCAAATCGACCTTAGAACGTAAATTTCCTTAGGTGCCCGTTTTTTTTTCAAAAACAGTGAAGAGAAGAAAAGAAAAGAAGAGTAGAAAACTGTGAAGTGGTTAAGTGTGTGAATACCTCATTCATCATTCTCTTGCCCTTGTCCCAATTCATTTAGGGTCGGCGCAGCATGTCTTCTTCTTCCATACTTCTCTATTACTCGTCATCTCATCAGACACCTCTTTTCGTGCCATATCATTATTCACACAGTCCATCTATCTTTTCTTTGGTCTTCCTCTACTCTTATCCTATACCCATCCACAATCATACTCAAAACTTTCCTCACGACATTTTCCACATTCCTCCGCATTGCAGTGTGTGAAAACCTCACCACCTTTAATAAATTAACATTCCTAGCGTTAGCCTTAATCCTTTAACTATTATTATTGTAAAATGCTTTCAATATAAAAGGAATCACCTCTTGCTCTACTCAGTTTGTAAAATTGATGCTGTTCCACAGAGGATGGACCACTTATATCATGTCTTGCGTGTCCTGTTTGTGTCTGAGCCACATTACAGGACCTGGTTTAAAGTCACTTAAGTGTCAGGGCTATACGGGCACTCTAGCTCCATTTCTATCGCACAATGAAGTTAGATGAAAACAGTACTGCTAAATGCCATGGTATCCAAATGCCGGCCCTATTTCAGATTTTACTCAACCCTTTGAGAGGACTTTTTTGATAGCCTGTACTGTCCCACTGCTGGGAAAAGGCCTCCCCCAATTCCTTGCATGTGCTTGTGTGTGTTTTCCCGTGCCTCCTCGAACCAGCCCTCGCGGTACGCGTCCAGATTGTCTCGCTACATCTTTTTGAGACGAATATAATAGAAAAATAAATAAAAATATGAATGTAGCAAAAACATAATATTTCATTGATTAAACCACAGTTTATAACATTGAATAACAAAAACATCCCATTATTATAATAAACGGCCTTCAAAGTAATTTGGAAAACAATTTGGGACGCCGCAAAACCTATACAATAATAAATTATGAAGGAAATGCTCTCCTATTATTTAACGATTTTGTAAATGTAGTTAAGAGGGAAAGCCGAAATAACAATATTTTGAAACATTCTTTTCAAGGTCAAGGAATAAGATAATATAATGAAAGGGGGAGATTGACAGATAAGGTACCCATCTAGTATTGATAAAAGTAAATTAGAAAACGTAACAATTCACCATCTGCCTAGTCTTATGTTGGGGTCGGTGTGTCTCTTTATGTTGGGGTCGGCTTCCAGTCTAACCGGATGCAACTGAATACCAGTATTTACATGGAGCGACTGCCTATCTGACCTCCATAGCCCAGTTAGTACTGGGTAATACGATATCCCCAGGTAAGACTGGTTGTCAGAATTTCGGGCCACTGACTACCAGTACCTAACTACTATCGAAAATCTACAAATGATAGCCGGGACCAACTGCTTAATGTGCTTTCCGAAGCACGAAGAAAACTCGGTATGTAATGGATGGTCACCCGTCCACGGACCAAACAATTATCTTTTTTTTTTCTAATCTATAATATAAAAATGAATCGCAAAATGTGTTGGTAAGCGCATAACTCAACAACGCCTGGACCAATTTGGCCAATTCTTTTTTTTAAATGTTTGTTGAAGTTCAAGGATGGTTTTTGCGGCGAGAAAAATTTAAAAAATTGCCTGGATAAGTCTAAAAACAGCACTAGGATACTTTTTTTTTTGGTAGGATTAGGGTAGGAGTAGTGTAGGAGTAGGTTAAGAGTAGGGTAGGAGTAGTGTAGGAGTAGGGTAGGAGTAGGGTAGGAGTAGGGTAGGAGTAGGGTAGGAGTAGGGTAGGAGTGGGGTAGGAGTAGTGTAGGAGTAGGGTAGGAGTAGTGCAGGAGTAGGTTAGGAGTAGGGTAGGAGTAGTGTAGGAGTAGGGTAGGAGTAGGGTAGGAGTAATGTAGGAGTAGGGTAGGAGTAGTGCAGGAGTAGGGTAGAAGTAGGATAAGAGTAGTGTAGGAGTAGGGTAGGGTAAGGGGTAGGACACCACGCGAACGAAGTTGCGCTGGGCAGCTAGTTGATTATAAAAACCTTTCGTTGTAAAACAGTCTATTCTAAAAACTAGGAGCTTTCTGCCTAAACAAATTACATGAAAGACAAAGAAACAAAGGTAACTTCTGTGTAATCAACAATTTTCTTTGTGGACAATTTATTATGGACAAGGAAAATGTTGTATTAGTTCCAAACCATCGCAATGAACTGTAGAACTTAGGTCAAGGCCAATTTTAATAATAATATTCTACTCTAGACAAGTTTTTCTTGCATCTAAAGGGTAACAAGACCCATAACGTCCGTCATTGCGAAAGTTCCAAGTTTATCACAAGTTTTTTTTTAAATAGGTACATATTTTTAATGTAAGATTTTTATTTTAAACGCCTCCATGACCTTAATGTTTTGAGAGCGTTACATTGAGCAACATAAAAAAGTCGTTTCCTAGCAATAATTTTTGCGTAAAGTTACTTAGTTTGATGTACACAATGCTTGGTTGGTAAGAGCAGCGGTGGCCCAGTGGTGGCGGCCCCGACTTACAAACAGTAAGTCATGAGTTCGAACCGAGGCAGGCGCATTACTTTGTGTAATTTATTTCATCACCACTGCTCCCAAAACGGTGAAAGAAAATTTCGTGAGGAAACCGGCATGTCCTAGAACCAAAAATTCGAAGACATGTGACATCTACCTACCAACGCGCACTGGGCCCGCGTGTTTGATTATAGCCCATTCCCTCTCATAGAGAGGAGGCCGTGTGTCCCAGCAGTGGGAACATTATAGGCTGATTTTGCATATGCTAATGCTTGGTTGACGGCTTTGTAAAGGGTCCGTTTACATCCTGCATGTAGATAAAACTGAGCTGGAGTATTTTATTGTTGAAAATCTAAAAAATTCAAGGCATCAGAAAATAGTAGTTACTTACATTATACTATTTAATTTTTTTTTATCGGGAGATTCATATTACCTACTGCTGTGTTCGGAGTCTAAAACCACAATGACTAAGGTATAGGTTAAAGAAAGAAAGATGAAAGAAATATGAATAGTTTAAATTCCTAGATGCATAATTATTATGCATCTAGGAATTTAAACTATTCATATTTCTTTGAGAGGAGCTTCACTTTTATAGGTATCTAAATTTCCCCGGTCCTGTAGAGCCTGAAGTCTGAAATAATGATTAACTAAATGCTTGGAACCAAAACCATATTAAATGTCGTGTAAAATTAATAGAACAATTTTTTTTGTTGAATATTATTCTGCATAAAAAATAGAATTAAGCTTCCCAAAAACTTCGGTACTACCGCACATTTTATGAAAATTATTTGAGGTATTTTTACGCGTACGTTCAGACTCGTGGCTAGATAATAACAGCCGCTCGAGTCAATCTTTAGGTTAAGCTGTGCTTGTCTAGGTTGGTCTGTGGATGGGTGACCACCCATTACATACCGAGTTTCCTCCGTGCCCCGGAAAGCTCGCCAAGCTGTTGGTCCCGGCTGTCATTTGTATGTAGATCTTTGACAGTCGTTACAGGTAGTCAGTGGCCCAAAAAGTCCGAGAACCAGTCTTCCTATTACCTAGTACTAACTGGGTTATGGAGGTCAGATAGGCAGTCGCTCCATATAAAACACTGGTATTCAGCTGCATCCGGTCAGACTGAAAGCCGACCCCAAGACAGTTGGGAAAAGGTTAGGCAGATGATGATTTGTACGCGTACGTGACTTCCCATAAAATTATTACCAAGTAAACATGAAAAACAATATTTTTATGAACTAGTTTTGATCACAAGACCCTAAAATTACATAAAGAATGCTCAATAATCATTAGGCATTCAAAATCAATAACATAAGTAGCTCCTATGTATCATATAAACAAGCCTCTAACAAAGTTTTAATGCTGGCCAACAAGCTTACCAACAGAACTCCATTCTATACCACAACCAATTAACCTAGACCCCTGCTATTCGATACTTCAGCTTTATCTTCACAAAAATAAGGTGTGTTTCAGAATGGATGGTAGGTTGTCATAAGATGGTCGTCACGATGACATCCGACTAAGTTAGCACAGTGCTGTTCACTTGTGTTCCTTCTACTGTCCAGAGTAACTCCTTAATTAGGTCAAGAAATGTAAGAGAACTGAGTGTTCGCTCCAGTAGGGTGACGATTTCTTTGGGATAAGTCCTAGTTTGAATAATAGGGGCAAGGTTTTTAGGACAAATTCAGATTACGTATTTTGCAGAATTTCATTCAACAAATGGAAATATTTTTTAAAGTTTTATGAGGATTTTTTTTTTGCTGTTGACGTGATTATAAATGTTTTTGGAAGATAAGATCGGTAATTTTATAAAATTGCCTCGAACTATGCTCGTCAATGAACAGAGTGTGTGTCCGACATGAAGGAACATGTCCATATGCTGCAAAAAATGTGTTACTGAAAAAATTAAAAAGTTTTAAACTCTGTAGTGGATAGTAGCCGGCGTGGTCAGAAATGGAACAAAACTGATGAATGGAACAAAGCAGAAAGGGAAGGCCTATGCTCAGCAGTGGGACACAAAACAAGCTTTGAAAAAAAAGTGGATAGTGAAGGATAAATTTCATCTATTTGGATCCATCCAAACTACATGGCAATGAAGGTACCCTTTCATAAAACGCCATAAATATCTATTTCCTAAGATTGGAAAGTAAATATTAAAACACAAACATAAGTGATATTACACGTCATTCCAGCACTCAGATATGATCGGTAGCTCCTCAGGGATACCTAGGAAACAAAGTTTTATTGTCTTGTCTGTGTCTGGTTTCTGTCTCGAGGTATCCACAGTAGTACAGAATGTTATGAATATAATATCACCTGAGATAGATTCTTTTGGAGAAAAATTCTCATGGTACTAGACTTTGATAAAGAGGATCTTATATCTATTGCAAACATGGCTTAGGAAGATAAAATGACTTTCGCAGCTTCACCCAGGTGGTATTCGATAATTGTCCCACGGAGACTTACTACCGGAATAAAAAGAATCTTAAGTGTTAACTCAGTGCCAATGACATAGACGATCTGAAAATCTCTTAACTGACTAAGAAGCCAGGTGGGTCGCTGTAGGTACAATTTAGTCTTGCTCCTTGTGCAACTCCACCTGCACCTTACTAACACTGTGAACGAGATGGCAGAGTTGTGCTCGAAGCCTATTTAATACCTATCAAAGGAACTTGAGGAGGCCTATGTCTCAAGACAGTCTGACCTGGTAGCTAGGAACGAACAAATAAAAGTTAAAAATAATAATTTAAGTTTAATTTTAGTTATAATTTAAGTTTAGTCATTGTTATAATTTAAGTTTAGATATAGAAAACAAATAAGTGTAGTACTAAAATAATATGAATACGAAGGTCAGAGTAAATAAAGGCTATTTTTTTTATTATTTTATTTATTTGTTTAAAGGAATCACCGACAAACGACAACACAACAAACGACATCGACAAGCGACACACGTTTGAAAAATTCCTGATAAGAAACTCAACTTAAATTACTGCTCAATGTGAGAATTGAATGCAACGCTTGCAATCACAGACCAATAATTTAGTCTTAGTACAGAAAAAATTAAATTCTAAGCCATTTCATTCTTTGAATGCTTTCATGGCATAGCTTGGCTTAAGAACTTTATTTTAATCCTTCGCTCAGTCAAGTCAGATTAAAGATGAACGTGAATTCAAAGGAACTTAAAGTTTTTCCGTCGAAGTATTATAAAAAGTTGAAGTAATTCCCTTCGACTTTTGATCCTTTGATGGAGAACCACAACCATTTATTTTGTTGGAATAGAAATTTATAGAAAAGTAGGTTCAATTAAAATGAGTTCAATATTAGTAGGTAAAATTTTTTAACGTTTTGGTCACAATTCTTTATTAGTTCAAGAGTCGAAAATGATAAAAAATACAACCTCGTTATCGATCCATAACGAGGCTGTATTTTATATCATTATTCAAAAAAAATATTGGACTGAAAAATACTTACTATACCTATTTTTTATTATTTTGTTTTCGGAAAAACTTCAAAGTGCTATTCAAGCTTTAATCAATCATTCATAATCATCATTTCAGCCAAACGACGGCCACTGCTTTATATATACCTATTATAAACGTGTCATTTCTTAGAGTTGTATTTAAATGGTCAGCTTAATATCGAGTTCTTGGTCAGATTCAAATTGTTTTCTGACAACAAATTGAGACGCATCTAGTGGCCAGCAAGAAGAACAAAATTGATAAATAGTTTCATGTTTTTATTGATGACAATAATGTAATGTGGTGTCAAAATTATTTAACAGTAGATTTCCTTGTGTTGGCGATAAAATGAAAGGCCGACGTTGTTTGAACTTAAACACGTATATTACTTAAAATATTAACAAGGTTTGATAGACATAGATCAGTGACGTTATTGTAACTTGTGCGTGCGCCGCTCTAGGCGAGATTTGAAGTGCTACTGCGCGAGTGCGCGGCGGGGCCGCGCGCGCGCGCTCCTCCCGCTTCCCCGCGTCCCGCGCCCCGGATGGCGCGATGTGACGTATGGACCGTATGGTGTAACCTTGAACACGCGGGTGGCGTGTACACCTTGCCTAATGTTTAAATGACAAATCGTTCGCACAATTTACATTTTATCCTATATTCTTCACACAAAATTGGTATCCCTAATCGCAGCTACTTCTTGATATTTGTCGACACTTCCTTTTGAGTTTTATTGCTGAATGAATGAACTGAAACTGCAGTAAAGGGCTTGCTTTATTACAGTTTGGAGCCCACAGTTGCTTCGGCTGAAAACTTCAGGAGTTTGTGGACGAAATCTGATTACGTGGTGAGAGTGAATTATTGCTATTAAGTGCTGGTTTATTTTGGATGTGTGTAGCATTTTGGACCTTATTGCTGTTAACTTCTAAGTAAAAGATCATATTCCAACCAAAGCTAGTGGTATATTGATTCCGCAAACATGAAATCATCGCGTGCATAATTATTGTCGTCGCTTATTTGTTGAGAAAACCAGAAAGCCGTTAAACGACACCGAACAAAGATAAGAGCAACGACGGTTTGTTTTTGCGATGATCGCTTTATTTAGATGCAGCCTTGATGAATATTTCATGAACCTTATGTCATTGAATATGTACTCGTATAAATTCGATAAAAATGTATAAAAAGAAAACCTAGTCTAAATTAAAATTTAAATCACTGAATAAATCTTTTCCATCCCTTCGAACTCACACTAAAAAATCACCCAAATTAAATTGATACATAGCCCCGCTATTTACCCACATTCTCAACCCGTTTGTGCTAACAAATAGCCCACAGTAGCCAACTTAAATATTAAAGCTAGCCCAAACAGTAGGCATTGACACGCTCGATGGCAGGTTGCCAAACCGTACGCTGATAAGTTCAAATAAACGCCTGCGTAACTTTGAGCATTTAACATGGAGTATGCAGAAATGGAGTGTTCACAGGTTTCAAACTTTGGGTTGGAAAAATATATTTGCTTGATTTTTTAAGAGCGTATTTAAAAGGCGTAAGTCTTTTAAAATCATGGTTTGAAAATGAAAATACGTTTTGCTGAAATTCATAATAAATAACGATACCAAGCATCTACCTAACATTAGGTACATTTAGAACACCCTTCACCTGACTATTAGGATATCATTGATGGTGCACGCAAGCTATACAACGTGTAACAGATTAAACGCAATTCCTGAAAGTAGTTTGTTCAGAATCGGCTTCGGAATCGATTTCCGTCATCAAAAATATGTGTTAAATTTTGACGGAAAAATCTTTTAAATGACTTAAATTAGAAACACAGTAACATGACAAATTAATACAATCCTTAATTCAAGGAAATTGAAACCTTAACTCAGAGCAATAAAGGCTACATAAACGCACGACATTATTTGTATTTCGCTCACAGGTCGTAATACACACACGTAAATAATATCAATGCATTTTACAATTAAGGTAGTGTGCGTCAAATAAAATAGGTAATTTACAGGAATTTCAACTTTATCTCCAATGAGTAAGGCTTGTTTGAATGCACGACCAAACTTAGTGCGGTCATCAGAGTAGCCCTACACAACACAAACAAATTTTAGGCATTATTACAAAATAAAATTATTGAATTTGAAGAAATTTGGAACTTATTGCAAAGAAATAAAGCATTTGTCGGCAACCTCTTTGACGTTTCTGCGAAATGCCGACATACGCGCCGCCGCTACCGCCGAATAACATGAGTACCTAACATTAAAAAGCTAGTCATCCGCCGGTAGCGACCTAGTGTAGTTGTTCTTCAGTTTACTTCCGTGACATTTTTGATCCCGTGCGCGATGGCTTTCCGGTACACCAACGTACAATACACGGAGATGGTGAGAACCCTGGCTCGCTGTCTTGATAATGTCGCGTTAGCTTGTCGGGAGTTCAATGACCGTTTTGGCTGCAGTGTAAGTGCCAGGACGATGCTGGCTGCAACTCAGCGACTGAGAGACTCGGGAACGTTCCTTCGTAATACGGCTTTGGACAGAGGGACGAATGTGCGGACTACTCGTCTGCAAGAGCGTATTCTCGACCATTTCGACGAAAATCCAGAGGACAGCTCGAGAGAAACAGCACCCCAGTTCGACTGCAGTCACATGTACGTGTGGCGAACGTTGCGTGCTGATGGTGAACACACCCATACCATCTTCGACGGTGTCAAGACCTAACGCCGGCCGACAACTTGCCACGACTGGAATTCAGTAGGTGGTTGTTGGAGAACTGGCAACAGGACATTCTTTGGACGGACGAGAGTACCTTCACGCGTGTTGGCATGTACTTTAATGAAAGTGGATCGCAGAAATAGTGCAAATTAAAGACCTAAGTGTTAAGTGTAAATAGTCCAGTTCTGTAAGTACCTACTTCTTCCTATCAATATCTACGATTGTATTCTAACACTCCCTCGTCTCTGCATATTTTTGTAGTACAAACAATAAACTGGACCTAGGTACCTAAACACAACGAACTTATCAGAGGGATCGCGGGATTCGCGGGGGTGCAATCTTGAAAGATAGGAAGCAGCGGCGCGCGGCGCGGTGCGTAGAGACTAAATTCAAAGTCTGTGAAAGTTTAATAGAAAAAAAATTACCTACACGGTCAAATCGCTTATCAATATCACATCTAGCTAATGTTCGGTAGGTAATTTAACTATCGTTCATACGGCCAAAGGTAATGCCTACATTAGAACTAGGCACTCACCGTTGGCGCCGCTAAAATGGAACAAACACACTTAAATGCAAAACCTAATTTTTAGGTCCATGATACACACGTGCACATGAATAATATCAAAACATTTTACATTTGAATTAACTGCCTCCGTGGTCGAGTGGTTTAGGCGTTTGCCTTGTGACCCGGTGGTCGTGGGTTCGATTCCTACGGGAAGCATACTTTGTGAAGTTGTTTCCAGTTTGGTTAGGACATTGCAGGCTTGAATCACCTGATTGTCTGATAAAAAGATGATTCCGTGCCTCTTGGTCCCGGCTGTCATTGGTTGATCTTTGGCAGTCGTTACGGATAGTCAGAAGCCAGTAAATCTGACTCCAGTCTTGCCATGAAATACCGTGTTACCCAGTTAATGGGTTGTGGAGGTCTGGTAGGCAGCCGCTCTGCGTAAAATACTGGTATTCAGCTAAATCCGGCATGACTGGAAGCCGACCCCAATACAGTTGGGAAAAGGCTAGGCAGATGATGATGATGATTTTACATTTGAATTAGAGCGCGTTTAATAAAACAGTTGATGTAAGAGAATTTAAACCTTCCGTCCAAATAATAACGCTTATTGAAATGCACGACCGATTTGTATTCCGCATGTCTCACTAATTGGTTTGTTGAGAAATGTCGAAATAGGTAGTAGACAATTTTCTGGTCCCTACGAGCTTACGTCCTTTGCAAATGTACCTACCGTAAGAATAATGTGAAAGATAGAATGCACAAAACCGGCGACCCTTTGAGATAGCGCGCGCGCGCTACCGCCGGGCTGCCGGCCGGCCATATTCAAAGTAAGTAGGCGCAGCGAAGTTTGCTGTTCGTGATTAAAATCTTGTAAGCACTGATTTTTGTTTCACGTAATTAGCAGTAAACACGCTTATCAGAGGTAGCTAATAATATCGCGAAAGTTACGCATTTGAGATAAATACTTTTTACCCGCGTGTGCCACACGGAGTCCGGGCGCTTCGCCCTTCGTTAGTTTCGTAGTTCGGGTAAAAAGTCGCGGTTGTAAATGCATCCCCGTTAAGTACTAAGCGTAAAGTCTTAGATTCATGTTGATAATTTCACTTGCTAGAAAATTATCAATCATTACACTGTAAACTCAATTAAGTACCTATCAAGTTACCTATTCATTCATAATATCAGTCTGTGACATTTTAGGTACGTAGTAAAATTCGTTCATTGAACTAACGCACATCTAATGCCTACAGCTATGGTCAGCTGGCGGGCGCTCGAATGTGCGTGTCGCGTCGGCTGCTAACATTGCATGAGTGTGTGTGTGTGTAGGCATGTTGCTGCACATACGTTTTGCGTTTAGTAAGGATAACTATTTTATAAAAAACGACCACGTTTGGTTTAAATTTATTTAATTACGGGTGTTGTTTTAGACTTATAATTTAATATTCTAATTGGGGTGTCTGAGGTATTGCGCTTAATCTGTTACACGTTGTATAAATAATAATAATAAATAAATAATAAATAAATATCCCTGGACATTTTCACACAGCACCATCTAGTCCCAAGCTAAGCAACTTAATGCTTGTGTTATGGTAGCTAGATGGCTGATAAACTACATATATACATTTTTTTTTTTTTTTGTAAATACATACATATTATAGATAGAAAAACACCCAGACCCGGAACAACTACTTGTAGGTCATACAAATATTTGTTCCGTACGGGAATCGAACCCGCGACATACAGCGCAGCAGTCAATCGCTTGACCACTGCGCCAACCGTGTCGTCAGTATATGTCCGATCACACCGCATTCGCAACGTGTTTTGTAAGGAATATTGACCAAATACTGACAAATTAAGCATTTATTTAAATTTTAATCACTTAAATAACATGTAGATAACGTATGTAGTTAGTTGCATACTGATATAGTTTTATACAATTCTATGTTAACCATGTACGTAGTGTGTTATTGTTTGTTTTCCAAAATAAATAAAGTAAAAATGCTGGTAGTAACAAATTATGATTGGCATAAAAAGAAAACATAACAGAACTCATTCTCTTGCTATCATTATTTGTACTCATGCAAAAAGTATCCATAGTATTGTACAATATTTCCTTTTTGACGAGCCACGATTGTTATTAACCAAAAAGATATTATTATTTATTCAAACGTGAAACACATTTAGTTTTCGCACGTGTGAACTCCTTTTCCTCTTACTCCGTGTCTGAACATTAACAGCCCGGAGCTAATGTGCCACTAGCAAATTTAATTGTCAGTTTATAACATCGTTGTCTTTAGTAGAGTTCGGACTATTAAGCTGATGAGAAAAATAAGAAATTAGTTACAGAAACAGTGATAAAGTTAATGAGATGATACTCATAAAAAAGACATCTGGTTCCTTAATGGGAGTGAATCTTTTGTGTTTAAAGGTCTTAAGGTCAATTATAATAAACATAAATGACAGAAACTAGGCCTATTCGACTTAGGAATAGCTGAAAGTAAATATTCGCCGCTGAACATATTATTTACAGATGTCTCTTAACCGATTACTATGATGAAAATGTATACCGAAATGTAGTCTTAGTATGATATAAATATTCATCATGCTGCTAAATATAGAAAAAACGTCCAAAACGTCATTAGTTTTTAATGCCTAAATTATAAAGACCATTTTACTACTAGTTAGTTTTACTTACACAAACACATGTGACTTGACAAATTGATAGGATATACTCGTAAAGAAACTAAGTAAAATCTATCAAAGAAATATATCATCTGTTTAGGATAGAACCTTTTTACTCGAAGATAGATTATTATTTAGATTGACAACAACACAGGCCGTTCCTTATTTTCTTTTTAAAAGGTATTCTTAGACATTTGAAAATAGAAACAGTTCTTTGGATTCTGAAGAATGAAAATGTTTATACTCCTCTTGATGTTAAAAGTGCCTTTTCGTGGAAACTGTCTGTAAGAGCTGTGAACAACTTTTGTTACATTTGCAAAAATCCATCACTTACTAATGTTTAAAAGCAGCACAAATTGTCTTTAGCTGGTTATTTTTTGTCGGAAGATTGACCAAAGAACCACACAATTATGTGAATAGCAAACTATACCACGTGTAAGTGATTGACTGAAGGTAAGTCACAACTTGAACCACTAAAATTATCCATGACGTCTTGGTGAATTTTGAGGAGCTTGTGGCTAAATAATAACAGCCACTCGGGTCGATCTTTAGGCCGTGCTTGCTTAGGTTGGTCCTCGGATGGGTGCCCACACATCACGTACCGAGTTTCCTCAGTGCCTCGAAAAACACGTTAAGCAGTTGGTCCCGGCTGTCATTTGTATACCTATCTTTGACAATCGTTACAGGAAGTCAGTGGCCCAAAGTCTGACAACCAGTCTTACCAAGGGGTATCGTATTACCCAGTACTCACTGGGTTGTGGAGGTCATAGAGACAGTCACTCCATATAAAATACTGGTATTCAGCTGCATCTGGTTAGACTGGAAGCCGCCACCAACATAGTTGGGAAAAGGCTAGGCAGATGATGATGTCTTGGTGAATTTTCATTATTTTTATTATGAGCGAAATTATAATGACTATTCATGATTTAGAAAGCTACTTCTAACTTGGTTGCAGTCACTAGGCTACGGCACATCACAAAAAGACAATCTTGACGACTTTCTCGTTTTTCGATAAATCAATGGCGTGCTGTGTTTTCTTTTACTTTGCTTAACCTAAGACTTTTAAGATTTTTTTGGTGTATACTGATACTGTTAGACTGCGTCATCCCACTGCTGGGCAAAGGCCTCTCCCCATGACTTCCAGTTGTTTCTATCCAGGGCTAATGTGGGCCACTGGTCGTTGGTTTTATCCAGCTCGTCTCGCCATCTTCTACAAGGTCTGCCACGGCGTTTTCTGGCCAGCCGGAAGTTAAGTTCGTTAATAATGTATGTTAATAATTATTCATTAGTTTTTATTCATTCATTATAATTATTATTAATATTAAGTAAAGTAAATATTATTAAGTAAAGTCACTAAACAATTTCTAATCATACATCACAGTTATTATATCGCAATTTTTACAAGCTTCCATTTTTAACTTTCCTTGTCAGTTAGCATGTGGTCAAAGAATTAGGGCAGAATTTGTACAAAAAAATAAATATGTTTAGAGAAGTTGGAATTCTAATTTTTGTACTTTTGGGTGCCTAAAGAGTATCTTTAGGCATTTACAATATTTTTTTAACCCCACAATAAAAATATAATGTTAAAAGTAGTAAATAGTTTAACGAGGAGCTCATTATTTCAGAACGAAACGGTGGCTGTCAGATATGGAAAGAATAGTTATACAAATTTCATAATATCGACACACATATGTGAAAAAAGTTTTGTTTCTTTTTTATAAATCAGCAGCTGCATTGGAAAAGAAAGACAACTACAGTTTGTCACGTCTTGTGCTTATTTTGACAACACTTTCGTGTGACATCCTAAGGTAAACAATGCGCGACCGCCATGTTTTGCGCCGAGTTTTCTGGTAGATATGCTGTCAAACGGTTGCGCGCTAAAAGTTTTTTTGTCGTTTTTTGAATAATGATGAATAAAAGTGGCGGCCATTTTGTGCGCTTGTTTTAATTATGCGGGGTTTTAAAAATATTATACGTAGGTATATCAATCTACTCCTGGTAATGTATTTTCAACATTGGAAAATATTTTGAACCAATTTTGAACCGTCAAATGAACACTTTTTTCTGTACAAATTAATTTAAGGATCTCGCCATGACTCTTTTGCAACTGAATTTTAACCAGTTACCCATCACCGTTTTAGCTAAAATTTTGTAATTTTTCTTGGTGACAATATGTTTTTATGACAGACGTGACTTTTTCCTACAGCCAGGTCCAGTCCTCACAAAATAACTCCTCAAAGATTGATAGCACGGACACGAAACTTTGATAGATAAACATAATTTTCTTCTTTTACTGTATTTTAATAAGAACTTGTTTTTTTAAAACAAGTTTTATTATGTTAAAGTTCAGATGTTGTTGTGAAGTCGAAATGTATCGAGAAGTGTTTTTTCTGTAAATATCACTAAACTCAATGAAGAGATTGTTTGCTTGCTAATGCGTAGTTGCGCGTTTGATTGGCTATCGGCCGGTTTCTGAATGATCCTTGGCGCCGAGCTAGCCTCACGAGTGTGATAACAGGCATTTCTGATGACCCGTATATCCGAAACTTGACTTATAATACCGTAATAATTATGTTCGCTTTTACATTATCGTCGAAATCAGTGATTGTCGACATACTCCGGTGCAACTTATCATTCACTAACTTCACAGAAACAATAAATAAAAAAATAAATAAACCAATAAATTTAATCAGGATCAAACATGTACCAAAGGACCAAAACCCAAAGTCTGGAAAAGAAAATAACAATTCACACTGTTTCACATAGTTCTACTTGACCCTAAGGGCGTAAGTTCACGAACGGAACCAAAAGACTGACTGCCACAACTTGTGATATAAATTGTATAAGATAAATTTTCGTTACCATCCGATCATGTTCCAGAATAACATACATAAAACATTTTGATTTACTTGCAGAGTCAATGTTTCAGTGCATAAAAGGCTTTGAGAAATTGAGACGGTGACGGTGGACGATTTTTATTACGTGCAATAATATATTTATTGAAGTTATTGTTTCAGGAGCTATTTACTTATAATAACTTTACTGTTCTTCTTAGATGTCGATGGCAATTAAAAATATATATATATATAAGTATTTGGCTCAAAATATAGCTATGCGAACTCCGATCGCTGATGCAGTCATAAGATCGTCAAGAGGTCAGGGCATGCAACGCAAGATGGAAGGTGGGCTATTAAGTTTAAGATAAGATAAGATAAGATAATTTTATTTATCAAAACATGCAAATTGAGCATTCAGGTTGTCACAATCTGTTGATTTCGTGCGAACATGTTTCACCCGTAAGGCATACAAATTTATAAAATTTACAAAAGATTGAATTACAAAAATAAAAAATAAATTACTAGAGACACTTCAATCCATGTGTACATAATATTCAGTAACAAGTTCATAAAATGTCACAAAAATTAATTATTATTCAGTCCAAGTTTACCAGAAGAGTAGAAAACGAGAATGGGAATCAAAAGACTAGGGTTATGAAAAACGGTCAGGTATGGTTGAATTTTGGTCACGGTGACCAATCTCAGCGAACTAGCCATCGAAGTAGGAGACGGAATTATAAAAAAAAAAACTTAGTGCACAAGTTCGTTCAACCATAGGTGCATTCTCTTATCCTTCACTGTCATTATCTGACGAGACGCTGTTAGATCAACAGAAGAGACCAACAGAAAATATAAAGCTACGTAAACATTGAAACTACGATCGTATAAAATGCCTCTTATAGTAAAGCACTTTCGATATGACTGAACGAAGTCAATAAACTCCAAATGAGCCACTACAGAAAGGATAATGTACCCCTATTTGTTCTCCGTCCAACCATGACTAAACCAAACTAATCTCACAATATTCGATCCGATTCCATTACTTACACTCCGCAATATCTAGAAATATGACCTTCATAAACCCAATCAAAAACAAACGGGGGAATTCGCGCAATTTCTTACAATCCGAGATCGGATAACAATGACCATAATTCACGTTTACGCGTGATGTCCACGGAGGGCAAGCCTCGGCTTCGGCTTTCGGCTTTCGGTCATGATTTATGACCGGTCAGAAGATTGTGGGCAGAGAAATAAATCTGGAGATATTAATACCCTTCGGTCGATACGAGGTTATGAAGAAAATTATGAATCGTCTCGTGTCTCCTTTGATTTTTCTGGTGTGAATGATTGACAGTGAGTGTGGTGCGATGGGTGGAGCTGAGATTGGATTTTTATTTGTATTCCTTGGGGAGAATATGGGATACTACTATTTTCACAAGATCTATACAAAATGTGACTTGCTAAATATAAGTCCATAAATTAATAGCGATTGTGATACTGAATAATAATTTGTTATACCTGTATTATAGTATACCTTATAATAAATTATTTGTCTTATTCTCCAACTATCTTCTTTTAATAAAATACGAGCAAAACCCATTTTGTTTTGAAAAAGTTAACCACATTCAGAAAGATCAGATGCGTAGTACTCGCAACCGGCGTGCGTATATGACCAGATGTATGACCGTGGACGAGGCTAAAGGAGTATGTAAGGATCGCAGCAGGTGGCGTTCTGTGGTTTCTGCCTACCCCCATGGATAAAAGGCGTGAGGTTATGTATGTATGTAGCCTGTCACCCTGGTAACATCTTACTGTTTCGGAGATCTCTACGCTGGACATACTAATTGATCCTTAAACCCATCATTAATGGCGGTGATTGGTGGCACTAGAAAGTAACGTATCTATAAAATGTAGTAGTATAAATCGTGCGGTTCAGTCCCTTAGAAAATTTAATAGTTTAATGACCCCGGCAGAGCCCTTCTGCTATTTCAAATAAGGTAAAGGGCCCAATAACCGTGAAGTTTTGAACTTCACTGACTTTGCAGGTCTGCTACGCAAAAATTAGAAGACTTACAAAAAAAAAATTACATGACTAGAGAGATAATTTAAACTAGTTTTAGTGTAATATTCTTTTTATTTATTAGTCTATATTTTCTTTAACAATAATACAAAAAAATGAAACAAAGGGCTAATTGTACCAGTACCCGGTAGATTTGTACTAGTAAACGTTAAAATGTCCCTGAATCCGGTAATTTTAACCGCGAATTTGAACTCTATTGCTTTACGTTAAAGTTCACAGAAATGCTATTTTTGCATTTCTGTTAAGCGAAGTCTTGATTCTAAATTTTTGAGTGGTAATCTGAAAAATAATTATTATAACAGTGTAGTATTTCCCTTACGAAAGTATGGACTCGCGCTGTGTAAAATAAATAAAAAACGGTTTATCCAAAGAAGGGACATTTTTTGTTCTCCTAAGCGCATGCTTGGAGAGAGACCAGTTCTCGCTTCGTTGGAAGACGGGGAAGCTGGTCCTCATTCGGAAGCCGGGGCGCTCTGCAGACTCTCCGTCCGCATGCTGGCCCATTGTGTTCCTCGACGAGGTGAGCAAGCTCTTTGACATAGTCATTGCAAACCGCCTCGCCGGGCACCTTGCGGGGATGGGACTGGATCTTGCGGACCACCAGTTTGGTTCCCGCAAGGGGCGCTCGACGGTGGACGCCATCATGCGCGTGAGAGCTCTCACGACGCCGACGGGGGATGCGGTGTCCCGGGGTGGGGTCGTCTTGGCGGTGTCTCTTGACATTGCCAACGCCTTCAACACCATGCCCTGGAGCTGCATTAGGGAGGCACTCCTGACGAAACGCTGGTGCTGGCACAAGGGAGGATGCACGAGGTGGCGGCCGAAATTATGACACGAGGGGTTGCGATACTGGGGTGCTTGGTCAGAAAACCTCCTCGTGGGCCCAGTGGCTGCCGGTCCCTCTCGATACGTCTGGAGGGAACAGCAGCTGCTGTGGACGGTGCACCCTGGGCGCGGCAGTATCCTTCCCCGATGAATGGGAAGAGATTCTTATTCCTCGGGGAATGTTACTGTCGTGGCCAATATTCTGACATGGTGGGGTCCAGACTGGACCAATGGGGCGTTCCTCCGCGCGACCCTCTGAAAAGCAGAGGGCGCAGTGGAGGAGCAAGGGCGGGCTCGGTGTGCACTTACCCTGCCGCCGGGCAGACAGTGAGGGGCTGCGTCCTTCACTGTCCCCGTCGTATATCGTAATCCCATCATCGGAGTGTCGTGGATCACGTCTCGCGGCTTCGATAGGGACCGAGGGTCTTGGCTTGGCCGCCCGGACCGCGAGGTAGAAAACCTCTATAAAAAGTTACCCCGAATCCCAAGCGGCGCCGCACCGCGAGGGGATGTATGGCTGACGGGTAGATCAGTCGCTAGTGCGCCCCCCCGCCAGAGTACCAGCCGACCCTCTGGCGGGTTATGGGTTAAAATCCGCAGGCTTATCTGGGTACAGGGGGTACCCCAGATGGACTTTTTAGATCCCCCACTACTCGTGGGAACAGATATGGACACAAAAAACAAAAACAAAACAACACACAAAATTGCCGAAGGCAATGGTGAAGAGAGGAGGGATGCGGGGTCGGAGGCCGACACCGCATCCAGCGATGTGAGCGCGGGAGGAGGCTCAGAGAGCTCCTCCCGCCGCGAGAGGACCAGGACTGCTGCTGCGGAGAACAGCAAGTTCTTCCGCAAGCGGTCCTGGCCGGAGGGCGACCATGGGTCGTCCTCCGAGGGCGAGCTGGCCTCGGCCCGAAAGATCCCCACCAGCAAGCGTGGTGGGATTCGGGGCAAGGGGCGGGGCCTCTCAGCGGCCCAGAGCGCGGCGCGGCTCGCCGAGGATGGGCGGCAACCGGGGGTGGCCGGTCACGTGGTGTCCCTCTCGGGCACCCCTGACGAGGCGGATGCAACTGGCGGCTCCGAGGAGGAGCGTAAGTCCAGGTTTGCGGCGGAGGTGGAGGCCGCATTAAAGGCGGTGGCCCATAAAATGAAGCCATCGACCAAGTTTGCGGCCATACCTGCGGCTTCCGCCTCCATTTTGGCGGCAGCGGAGGCCGCCTACGCGAGGCCTCCGTCAGGCGAGGTGGCCAAACTGCGGGCGGAGGTCGCCCGCCTGACGGCTGCTACGGAGCTTCTCCAAAAGGAGAATGGGGAGCTCCGAGCAGACCTGGCCGGTCTGCGCGAGACCGGCTCCCGCGAGGCGGCCCAAAAGGGGGGCCAGCAGCGGCAAGGCCAGCCTGTGGAGAACCAGGTGCTTGCCCTGGTTCGCCAAGAGCTGGCTGCCTTCCAGGCGCGGTTCTCCGTCCTGGAGGGCATTGTCCTGCGCCCCCCCCTGGCCGCTAACAAGGCCCCCCCGGGCCCGAGGGCGGCCTCATATGCCGCTGCGGCTGCCGCCCCCAAATCGGGGCCGCCCAGCCAGCCCTCCGGCAGGGCTGTGGCGGCCCCTGAGAGGCCGGCTCCGGCGAAACCGGCGCCGGCTAAGGGGGCGGTGCCTCAGAGGACGGGCGAGGCGGCGGCCCAGAAAAAGGGCAAGGCGGCGGCAAAGCCGGCAAAACCGCCAGCGCCAGCGGCGGGCCAGCAGCCGCCGCCACAGCGGCAGCAGCAGCAGCCGCAGCCGCCGCGGCGGCAGCAGCAGCGGCCGCTCCCCCCGCCCCCGCCCCCTAACCCAGCCGCGGCCGAGGCCGGGTGGCAGGTGGTCGGCGAAAGGCAGAGGGGGAGGAAGGCGGCCAAAAAAGCAAGGCGCGCTGAGCGAAAGCGCCAGCCAAAGGCTCGTAGCGTCGCGGCTAGGCTCCGCGCCCCGAAGACCGCAGCTGTAGTGATTACGCTACAGCCGGACGCGGAGAAGCGGGGCGTGTCCTACCGCGACGTGCTGGCCAAGGCGAAGGCGACTGTGAACCTCGGGGAGCTGGGGATCACCGGGGGACTCCGGCTTAAGGTAACCGCGACAGGGGCGCGAGTGCTGGAGATCCCCGGTGAGAACAGTGGCTCGTCCGCTGACGCTCTGGCCGAAAAGCTTAGAGCGTCCCTAAATGCGGACGAGGCCCGGGTGTCCAGGCCCGTGAAATGCGCAGACCTGCGTATCATGGGTCTGGACGACTCAG
The DNA here is from genome assembly GCA_950022335.1 of Eurois occulta. Lineage (NCBI taxonomy): Eukaryota > Metazoa > Arthropoda > Insecta > Lepidoptera > Noctuidae > Eurois > Eurois occulta. Next base: position 3,510,675 of record OX465482.1, read on the forward strand.
TCACCGAGGAGGAGGTGGTGGCCGCCGTCACAAGGACCGGTGGGTGCCCTGCTGAGCAGGTCAAGGCGGGCACCCTACGTCCGGACCACACGGGCATGCGAACCGTTATGGTAAGCTGCCCTGTGACGGCGGCAAAAATTATTGTGGAGGGCCGAAGGCTCCTGGTGGGATGGGTGTCAGCGCAGGTCAAGCTGCTGGAGCCCAAACCTCTGAGGTGCTTCCGCTGCCACGTGGGGCACCACGTGTCGGTGCAATGCACCTCGGAGGTGGACCGCAGCGGGCTCTGCTTCCGCTGCAGTCAGCCCGGTCACATGGCCGCGGCTTGCTCCGCCGCGCCGCACTGCGCTGCATGTGCGGCAGCTGGCAAGCCCGCCGATCACCGGGCTGGGAGCAAGGCCTGCGCCCAACCCACCAAGGCCAGGGGCAGGGGAAGGCGGAGGCCCTCCGCCGCCGCCACCACCCCCACCGTCGCCACCGCCGCAGCCGCCGCCACCGTCGCCGCCGTCGCCGCTGCCGCCGCCACTGCCGCCACTGCTGCAACTCCTGCAGCGGGGCCCTCACAAGGGGCCCGGGAGGGGGCTGAAATGGAGTGCCAATAATGGCCCCATTACGCCTCCTCCAGGCGAACATCAACCACTGCGCCTGTGCTCAGAGTCTGTTGCTCCAGAGCATGGCGCAGTGGTCGATTAACGTCGCCGTGGTCGCTGAGCCGTACTTTGTCCCTCCCAGGGAAGACTGGGTGGAGGACCTTAGCGGCTCAGTGGCCATCATTTCGTCGGCCGCCGCCGGTACCCCGACCCTTGAGAGTGTCAGGAAGGGTCAGGGGTGCATAGCAGCACGGTTCGGGGAGATAGTCGTAGCGGGAGTCTACTTCTCCCCGAGCCGAACTCTCGCCGAGTTCCACAACTCCCTCGCGGAGTTGAGTGTCGTCATCGGAGGCCATTCCCTCCCCGTGCTTGTGCTCGGGGACTTCAATGCCAAGAACTTGGCTTGGGGTTCCCGTTGCACAGACGTGCGGGGAAGGATGGTGGAGGACTGGGCTCTGGAGTCAGGCCTGGTCGTCCTAAATCGGGGTTCTGTCCCCACGTGTGTGCGGATGCGGGGCGAGTCGGTGGTGGACATATCGTTCGCCAGCCCCGCTCTGTCACCGCGTGTCCTTGACTGGCGCGTAATGGAGGAGGTGGAGACCTATTCCGACCACCGGTATATCCGGTTTGATGTCTCTGCCCCCTCAAGCGCGCCGGTCCGACAGGCCCCGAGTGGTCCGCGATGGGCGCTGAAGCAGCTGGACCGGGAGCTCCTCCTGGAAGCCTCGATCGTGCAGGCCTGGGTGACACCACCGGGCAGGCCTGCCGATGTCAACAGCGAGGCGGGTTGGTTCCAGGAGGCCATGTCCGAGATCTGTGACGTGGCAATGCCCCGAGTTCGGCCAGGAAGCGCCCGGCGTCAGGTGTACTGGTGGTCGCGAGAGCTGACGTCTCTGCGCGAGGCGTGCGTCGCCGCGCGGCACCTGTACGCCAGGCATCGCAGGCTCCGCATCCGACCTCCGGATGCGGCAGCCATTGAGGCGGAGCTGTACGAGGGATACAGAGCGGCGAAGACCGCCCTCCGAGAGGCTGTCCAGCGGGCCAAAGATGCGGCCCGCGAGGAGATGCTGGAGACTCTCGACGGCGATCCGTGGGGGCGCCCTTACAAGATGGTGCGGGACAAACTCCGCACCTGGGCCCCCCCGCTGACGCAGAGTCTCCGGCCTCAGCTTGTGGAGGAGGTGGTGAGCGCTCTGTTCCCTTCGCGAGGGGAACATCCTCCCCCGCCTATGGCTCCGCCGCTTGCGGTGCCGGAAGCGGACCACGATGACGATGACGACACTCCGGAGGTGACCGGGGTAGACCTGAGAGTGGCGGTAAACCGGCTTAAAGCCAGGAATACCGCCCCGGGACCCGATGGCTTACCTGGCAAAGCCTGGGTCCTGGCCTTGGAGGCTCTCGGGCCCCGACTGGAGGGGCTCCTAAGCGCATGCTTGGAGAGAGGCCAGTTCCCGCTTCGTTGGAAGACAGGGAAACTGGTCCTCATCCGGAAGCCGGGGCGCCCTGCGGACTCTCCGTCCGCATACCGGCCCATTGTGTTGCTCGACGAGGTGGGCAAGCTCTTTGAAAGAGTAATTGCAAACCGCCTCGCCGGGCACCTTGCGGGGATTGGGCCGGATCTTGCGGACAACCAGTTTGGTTTCCGCAAGGGGCGCTCGACGGTGGACGCCATCATGCGCGTGAGAGCCCTCACGACGGGGGCTGCGGTGTCCAGGGGTGGGGTGGTCTTGGCGGTGTCTCTCGACATCGCCAACGCCTTCAACTCCATGCCCTGGAGCTGCATTAGGGAGGCACTCCGGTATCACCGGGTGCCGACCTACCTTCGTCGTGTGGTCGGGGACTACCTGACGGACAGGTACGTCATATATCCCGGTCACAACGGAGAATGGAACCGGCGAGAGATGTCGTGCGGTGTTCCACAGGGATCGGTTCTAGGGCCGCCCTTGTGGAACATCGGCTACGACTGGGTGCTGCGTGCCGACCTCCCTAGCGGCGTCAGCGTGGTTTGCTACGCTGACGACACGCTGGTGCTGGCGCAGGGGAGGTCGCACGAGGCGGCGGCCGAACTGATGACACGCGGGGTTGCGATAGTCGTTGAGAGGATCCGGCAATTGGGTCTCGAGGTGGCATTGCACAAGTCCGAGGCCATGTGCTTTCATGGGCCTCGGAGCGCGCCACCGTCGGGATCCATACTCACGGTAGGAGGGGTTCCCGTCGGCGTCGAGTCGACGTTGAGGTACCTCGGACTCGTCCTCGACAGCCGATGGAACTTCGTGGAGCATTTCCGACGTTTGGCTCCCAGACTGGAAAAGGCCGGGGCTGCCTTCAAGCGGCTCCTGCCCAACCTGAGGGGGCCAAACGCCTCCTGCCGGAGGCTCTATGCGGGGATCTTGCGGTCCATGGCCCTTTACGGGGCCCCGGTGTGGGCGCGTTCGCTGAGGTTGCGTGCCAAGCACTACCTGAACGCGCCCCAAAAGGTGGTAGCCGTAAGGCTCATCCGTGGATACCGCACGATCTCCCGCGAGGCGGCGAGCCTCCTTGCCGGATTGCCGCCATGGGATCTGGAGGCCATAGTCCTCGCGCGCCTGCACGAGTGGCGCGCGGAGGTACAGAGCCGGGGGGTAACTCCGCTGCCGCGGCATATTGTTGCGCGGCGGACAGACCTCCGCCGTGATCTCATGGCGACATGGAGGGAGCGACTATCGCAACCCCGTTCAGGGCACGCCACGATAGTGGCGATAAGTCCCCTCTTTGAGGAGTGGCTTGAGAGGCGCCACGGCGCCCTCACCTTCCGCCTGACGCAGGTCCTCACCGGACACGGTTGTTTCGGGAGGTACCTGTACCGAATCGGGCGGGAGGAAACGCCCGGGTGCTACTATTGCGAGGATCGACCGGAGGACACGGTGGAGCACACCGTTGAGGTCTGCTCCGCTTGGGAGGAGCACCGCCGTGTCCTCGTAGCGGCGATTGGCGGCGGCGACCTCTCGCGTCCGGCCCTGGTTCAAGCCATGGTCCGGGGCGAGAGGGAATGGGAAGCCGTCGCCTCCTTCTGCGAAGCAGTCATGCTAGCGAAGGAGGCGGCGGAACGTGAGAGGGAGAGAACCTCCTCACGTCCCAGCCGCCGCGGGAGAAGCACCGGGCGTCGGGGGCCACGCCGTGATGGCTCTCGGCCACCGTAGGCGCGGGCCTGTGGACGGCGAGTAATGGGCTAGCTCGCCGTCCGTCCGTCGTATGACGACGGGCAGGCCGTGTCGACGGCGCGTTCGTGTTCCACGCGCGCCTCAAAGAGATGTCAGCAAACGGGAGGGGCCCGCAAGGGCCGGTGCCTGCCAGGGCTGCGGGACTGTTCGAAAGAGATACCGCGGCCCTGGAACATAAAGGGCCAATGAAGGAACATGGGTGTTTTTTAGTCAGTAAGAGTCTGACACTCCCTTCCGCTCTGCCCAGGGCGGGAGGAGTCATTTGATGATTTCTCACCCTGCAAAAAAAAAAAAAAAAAAAAAAAAAAAAAAAAAAGGGTTGCGATAGTCATAAATTGGATCTGGCAATTGGGTCTCGAGGTGGCATTGCACAAGTCCGAGGCCATATGCTTACATGGACCTTGGAATGCGCCACCGTCATGATCCATGCTGACGGTAGGAGGGGTCCCATCGGCGTCGAGTCGACGTTGAAGTACCTTGGACTCGTCCTCGACAGCCGGTGGAACTTCGTGGAGCATTTCCGACGTTTGGCTCCCAAAGTGGAACGGGCCGGGGTTGCCTTCAAGCGGCTCTTGCCCAACCTGAGGGGTCCAAACGCCTCCGGCCGGAGGCTCTACGCGGGTGTCGTGCGGTCGATGGCCCTTTACGGGGCCCCGGTGTGGGCGCGATCCTTGAGGCGGCGAGCCGCCCACTACCTGAACGCGCCCCAAAAGGTGGTAGCCGTAAGGCTGTACGATCTCCAACGAGGCGGCGAGCCTCCTTGCCGGATTGCCACCATGGGATCTGGAGGTGGTAGTAGTCCTCGCGCGCCTGCACGAGGGGCGCGCGGAGGCACTACGTCGCGGGGAAACGCAGCTGCCGCGGCAAATTGTCGCTCAGCGGACAGACCTCCGGCGCTATCTCATGGCGACATGGAGAGAGCGACTGTCGCAACCCTGTGCAGGGCACGCCATAATAGTGGTGGTAAGTTCCCTCTTTGAGGAGTGGCTAGAGAGGCGCCACGACGCCCTCACATTCCGCCTGACGCAGGTCTTCACCGGACACGGTTGTTTCGGGAGGTACCGGCACCGAAACGGGCGGGAGGAAACGCCCGGCTGTTATCATTGTGAGGATCGCCCGGAGAACACGGTGGAGCACACCGTAAAGGTGTGCTCCGCTTGGGCGGAGCACCGCCGTGTCCTCGTAGCGGCGATTGGCGGCTCGCGTCCGGCCCTGGTTCAAGCCATGGTCCCGGGCGAGAGGTAATGGGAAGCCGTCACCTCCTTCTGCTAAGCAGTCATGCTAACGAAGGAGGTAGCGGAACGTGAGAGGTATATATAACCTCACGTCCCAGCCGCCGCGGGAGACGCCCTGGGCGTTGGGGGCCACGTGGTGGCTCTCGGCCACCGTAGGGGCGGGCCTGTGGGCGGTGAGTAATGGGGTACTTCGCCGTCCGTCTGTCTTATGACGACAGGCCGTGTCGACGGCGCGTTCGTGTTCCACGCGCGCCTCAAAGAGATGTCAGCAAACAGGAGGGGCCCGCAAGGGCCGATGCCTGCCAGGGCTGCGGGACTGTTCGAAAGAGATACCGCGGCCCTGAAACATAAAGGGCAAAAGAAGGAACATGGATGGGTTTTAGTCAGTAAAAGTCTGACACTCCCTTCCGCTCCGCCCAGAGCGGGAGGAGTCATTTGATGATTACCCATCCCAAAAAAAAGAACAACGAAAAAATTAGTCGGGTATCCAAAGATCGAGTCATGTAAGTTTACCGGTCTTTTTTTTTTTTTTTTTTTTTTTTTGGGGGGTGAGAAATCATCAAATGACTCCTCCCGCTCTGGGCGGAGCGGAAGGGAGTGTCAGACTCTTACTGACTAAAAAACACCCATGTTCCTTCATTGGCCCTTTATGTTCCAGGGCCGCGGTATCTCTTTCGAACAGTCCCGCAGCCCTGGCAGGCACCGGCCCTTGCGGGCCCCTCCCGTTTGCTGACATCTCTTTGAGGCGCGCGTGGAACACGAACGCGCCGTCGACACGGCCTGCCCGTCGTCATACGACGGACGGACGGCGAGCTAGCCCATTACTCGCCGTCCACAGGCCCGCGCCTACGGTGGCCGAGAGCCATCACGGCGTGGCCCCCGACGCCCGGTGCTTCTCCCGCGGCGGCTGGGACGTGAGGAGGTTCTCTCCCTCTCACGTTCCGCCGCCTCCTTCGCTAGCATGACTGCTTCGCAGAAGGAGGCGACGGCTTCCCATTCCCTCTCGCCCCGGACCATGGCTTGAACCAGGGCCGGACGCGAGAGGTCGCCGCCGCCAATCGCCGCTACGAGGACACGGCGGTGCTCCGCCCAAGCAGAGCAGACCTCCACGGTGTGCTCCACCGTGTCCTCCGGTCGATCCTCGCAATTGTAGCATCCGGACGTTTCCTCCCGCCCGATTCGGTGCAGGTACCTCCCGAAGCACCCGTGTCCGGTGAGGACCTGCGTCAGGCGGAAGGTGAGGGCGCCGTGGCGCCTCCCTAGCCACTCCTCAAAGAGGGGACTTACCGCCACTATCGTGGCGTGCCCTGAACGGGGTCGCGATAGTCGCTCTCTCCATGTCGCCATGAGATCACGGCGGAGGTCTGTCCGCCGCGCGACAATATGCCGCGGCAGCGGAGTTACCCCCCGGCTCTGTACCTCCGCGCGCCACTCGTGCAGGCGCGCGAGGACTATGGCCTCCAGATCCCATGGCGGCAATCCGGCAAGGAGGCTCGCCGCCTCGCGGGAGATCGTGCGGTACCCACGGATCAGCCTTACGGCTACCACCTTTTGGGGCGCGTTCAGGTAGTGCTTTGCCTCAACGAACGCGCCCACACCGGGGCCCCGTAAAGGGCCATGGACCGCAAGATCCCCGCATAGAGCCTCCGGCAGGAGGCGTTTGGCCCCCTCAGGTTGGGCAGGAGCCGCTTGAAAGCAGCCCCGGCCTTTTCCAGTCTGGGAGCCAAACGTCGGAAATGCTCAACGAAGTACCATCGGCTGTCGAGGACGAGTCCGAGGTACCTCAACGTCGACTCGACGCCGACGGGAACCCCTCCTACCGTGAGTATGGATCCCGACGGGGGCGCGCTCCGAGGCCCATGAAAGCACATGGCCTCGGACTTGTGCAATGCCACCTCGAGACCCAATTGCCGGATCCTCTCAACGACTATCGCAACCCCGCGTGTCATCAATTCGGCCGCCGCCTCGTGCGACCTCCCCTGCGCCAGCACCAGCGTGTCGTCAGCGTAGCAGACTACGCTGACGCCGCTAGGGAGGTTGGCACGCAGCACATAGTCGTAGCCGATGTTCCACAAGGGCGGCCCCAGAACCGATCCCTGTGGAACACCGCACGACATCTCTCGCCGGTTCCATTCTCCGTTGTGACCGGGATATATGACATACCTGTCCGTCAGGTAGTCCCCGACCACACGACGAAGGTAGGTCGGCACCCGGTGATACCGGAGTGCCTCCCTAATGCAGCTCCAGAGCATGGAGTTGAAGGCGTTGGCGATGTCGAGAGACACCGCCAAGACCACCCCACCCCTGGACACCGCAGCCCCCGTCGTGAGGGCTCTCACGCGCATGATGGCGTCCACCGTCGAGCGCCCCTTGCGGAAACCAAACTGGTTGTCCGCAAGATCCGGCCCAATCCCCGCAAGGTGCCCGGCGAGGCGGTTCGCAATGACTCTTTCGAAGAGCTTGCCCACCTCGTCGAGCAACACAATGGGCCGGTATGCGGACGGAGAGTCCGCAGGGCGCCCCGGCTTCCGGATGAAGACCAGCTTCCCTGTCTTCCAACGAAGCGGGAACTGGCCTCTTTCCAAGCATGCGCTTAGGAGCCCCTCCAGTCGGGGCCCGAGAGCCTGCAAGGCCAGGACCCAGGCTTTGCCAGGTAAGCCATCGGGTCCCGGGGCGGTATTCCTGGCCTTAAGCCGGTTTACCGCCACTCTCAGGTCTACCCCAGTCACCTCCGGAGTGTCGTCATCGTCATCGTGGTCCGCTTCCGGCACCGCAAGCGGCGGAGCCATAAGCGGGGGAGGATGTTCCCCTCGCGAGGGGAACAGAGCGCTCACCACGTCCTCCACGAGCAAGTTTACCGGTCTGAAGTTTGCTTCAAATTACTGCGTGGTTATCAATATCTATACTGTAAAAGCAGTGCGACACACGATGTGCATCGAAAAACCTGGTTTCAGAACAGCAGAGCAGTAACGCGAAACGTGCAAAAATTTGAAAATCATAAAAAAACTAAATAGGCAATCGAATCCAAGTGATTACAACACAAACAAGGAGCATAGAAACTACATTCTATTGATTCGAAAGAAAAGAGGACTTAACACAAGGCAATAAGGACGCTGTCGGGTTTAAATGCAACTGTTATTTGAAGTCCCAATATCAGGCAAAAATGTATTCTACAGTTTAAAGGAAAATGAGACCTATTTCAAGGCAATAAGTACACAATAACGGGTTTCGGTACAACGTGTATTACCGGGTTGGTCGTGTACCAATATCCGTTAAAAAAAAATACGATTTTAACGGGTACTAGGTCAAGTATGGGTTTGTTAGTACCAATAGATGTGAACGGCAAAAATATTTATTTCCCAATTATATTCACCTCGATTTATAAGTTATATCGCAAAATAATATACTTAAATATCTTAGAAAATTAACACTCTTACTTTAATGTTATCCGTCGCAGTATGGCTAGCTGATCAATGCGACGAAGTGGTTTCGTAGTTCACTGACAGAACTTTGAACTTTCATAATATTCAGTTACAGCAAACTTTTGTTATCGCATGGTTTTGACGCCATTGAACTTTTTGGACAATGATGCCATTACAATTGTACAAAATATTACCGAGAAGGTATTGCCCTTCACAAACTTTAATTTATTATTGGTAGAAAAGAGCAATAATAAAAAAACTGACTTGTTAACGGGTACTGGTACACTAACGGGAATACGTACTTTTACCTTACACCTTGCATAAGGAATCTTAAATCTTCTTCTAAAAAAGCTATTACTAAATGTAAGTCTGTTTCATAAGAAACTACCGGCTTCAAATAAATGGTCCCCAGTTAGCCTCATAGTAATAATCAACACAAACGAAACCAGCAATAAATATTCATTTATTCGTAATCCATAAGCCAAGTGTTATTACAATATTGGCACTGCAGCTTGGACCTTTGTGACCAAGATTAATGTGAGCGTATGCACATAATAATATTTAGTCTGTGGACAGTTATCGCAAATATCATTGACCTGATTCATCTATTGTGGACGTTATTTAGATATAAGGGGTCGTTTAATAAGTAAAATAGTGTATGTGGTGTTAGCCTGTAAGCAATTGTTGCACTTATAAACGTATATCGTGTACTTTAAATGAAATGTGACGTGTAAACAATTGTAGGCTAACCTAAATCCCTACTTCCTACTAATTATTATAATATTATAAATGCGAAAGTAACTCTGTCTGTCTGTTACGCTTTCACATCTAAACCACTGAACTGATTTAAATGAAATTTGGTACAGAGATAGAGTTGACCTTGAGAGAGAACATAGGATAGTTTTTATCCCGGACTTTTGAAGAGTTCTCTTGGAAACGCGATATAACCGAACTCGACGCGGGCGAAGCCGCGGGCGGAAAACAAGTAAATAAATAAATAAGCTGGTTACAATTTATGGATGTCATTATCAAGTTGTGGGGAGAAAATCGTGACTTTATTTGATTTGTCTGATTTGAATGTTGATCGAGAGAAGAGGGCCGATGAAAATATGGATGTATTGTGCGAGGAATGATATGAAAGAGAAAGGAGTAAATGATGCCGGGACGTTTGACAATGGAGAATGGAAGAAGAAAACGTGTTGCGCCGACCCCAAGTAGAATGGGACAAGGGCAGGAAGATGATATGAAATGGTCAATGTTGAAGGTACTGTGTAGGAAGGTACAGTTCTTTCTATTCATTTTGTTACTGGTGACGCTAGAAATAAAAGAAAGAAAGTATTTGAAAATTATTACATATATACTGGGCTCATGCCACAAGTGCACTCCACATAAAAAAAAAACAAATCTACACAATAAAACATAAAATCTAAACAGAAAAAAAGAGAAAACGTTGTGTGTCTCACGGCTGCGCCAAATAGGCCCAGTTCAGCAAACTGTCGAGCAGCTAGTGCCCGACGCTGGTTTTCAACTGGACCTGAGATGGTGATGTGACGGACATAAAACAGTTTTTCAACCCGAACACAAGTCACCGACCGAAAACTCCTTCCAGTTTTCCGAACAAATGAAAGCGACGACACTCGGTTTGGTAGGGCCACGAATTTTACAAAGATACCAATTAATACATTTTCGTTAGTTTTCTAAAAGCTATTGTTATACTGTTACTGTTAATCTGTGCCATCCCACTGCTGGGCAAAAGCCTCTACCCGTGATTTCCTAATCCTTCGATCCAGTGCCAATGTGGAGCACTGTTCGTTGGTTATGTCCAGCTCGTCCCGCCATCTCCTGTGACGTCTACCGCGTCGCCTTCCTACCTATGTCAGGGCTCCATATCGTGGTTATTTTGGCCCACAGCTCGTCGGGCATACTAAAAGCTATAAATAAATAAAATAAAACACAAGATTTTCGATAGTTAAAACTACTTTTTTGTCTAAAAACAACACAAACTTTCAAACTCACTTTTCTCTAAATTCACAACATGCCTTAAACCTAATCTAACTTCCCCAACACTAAATTCTTCTCCAAAAAATCTATTACTACCCAAGCTCCTCACATAAGTGTTCCCCATGAGATATTGCTGGAAGATATATCACGGCCCCATTTTCAATTGGACCCGAAAAGTCCTGACCTCATTAACCGGGTAGCATATGTGGCGAATGCTGCAGATAAAAAAGTTCCGATTGACCGGCTCAGTCGTAAAAACATGATGTCTAAATGTGGTGGAAACTGGGAATTGAGTACTTTGTTTTCTGTATGGGATAATTAGGAAGATATGTCTGCATTGAGCCAATGGTACGTTAGTGGGTTTACATACGTCAGAGAAATCGTTAAAATTGTCCAACGGCGCTCTTCACCGAGAGTGATCATCATCTGCCCTTGTCCCATGTTACTTGGGGTCGGCCCAACGGTTTTTTCTTCATCCGGGCCCCACTTGATTCCAACTTTTGTTTTATTTAGAATGTGCTTGTTTTCAAACACCTATCGAAGAACACTTGGGTTTTTAAGACAACTTTTGCAGTCTTATCATATCGTATCATTTATTACGACACTTTAGAGTAAGAAAACACCTAATACGGCTACCAAACATTTTAAACACCAATCTTGCTGTGTACCGTGTACCTTCCCACATGGACCAGTAATGTACAGTACAATTCAATAAATCCTTATCATCGTGAATTTCATTTCATTTCATTTTTACTTGAATTTTCATTGTACCAGTACATTTAGTTTTCTTTCTTAGGTAACATTCCCATACTGTAGCTCCACTTTTATGAGTAGATTTCTTCGTAAATTGGTATCCTGCATATAATAATACTGTGCCGCCCTTTCTATTTATATATTTCAATTCACTTCTTCCTCCGGATGGGCCAGGCTGAGATTTTTGTGACATGTTAATAACTGCTGAACCCACGGAACAAAGGTCATCGGTCGTTACTTTATGGGTAGCTGCTATATTGATTGTGTAAACTAAATAAAAAAATGACTTCACTTTTGTTGATTTCCATTTAAAAATCGAGTTGTGTTTTGTGTATAAACATCTCTTATTTGTTCCTATATTTTGAATTTTAAAATCTATTATGTACAAAATATCACGTTATATTCGTTGGAAGTTCAAGCAACTAAATAAAAGAAAATTTGATGTATTCCCATTGAAAAAAAAACAAAAAACACACAAACATATTCAAATATGACTTGTCAGGTAAAAAGAACTCAGTTTTGAAAAAAAAAAACATAATAAAGTCATTATTTGGAAAAAAGGTTTTAACCTAGGAGGTGAGGTTTTAACAGCAGAGGTAACGCAGCAATACGTATTATAACTTTTGCATCCTATACTCCTATTTCTTCTCTTACTATTACCACTTAAAAATATTAACGGTTTAAATAGATATTAAAATGTACTGACATGAGTTCTTCTTTTACACTTTTACCGACATCACGTCACGATTTACCACTGTCAAGTACACATCATAACTAAATTCCTAGCTACTATTGTCATAAAGGGAGGAATTCTGAACTGGGATTTAGAATGAGCGACTCAGAGCTTTACAAAAAACAATGATATCTGTGCTTTTGTTCTGCGGCTGCATTGCCCCTCGGTGCCGGCGGCGGCGGTGCATCCTTTTCAAACGCACATATTTCATTACTATTATATATTCATACATATAAGACTATATATATTTAAACAAATACATTCGTAAATTATAAATACTTGTGTCGCAATCACATGTGTAGCTATTATTTAGATAGTATGTGTTTTTTTAATTTTAAATGTAGTCATTAGTTCCATTTTGTATTGGTACAATATTCTCTGTATTAAGGCACTCTCACTTCTAATTTTAACTCAACGGGGACAACGGGCATATTTTGAAAAGCATATATTACAAGAAATTAACGGGGACAGCGTACGGGGACAACGGGCAGTAATTCAAATTATTTTATGAAATTCCCTTTGACCCCTTTAACGGGGACACGGCCTACGGGGACAACGGTAATACACCGTCTTCTAACCCTTGCCCCATGTTACTTGGGGTCGGCGCAACAACGTCTTTTATCAATTCATTGGAAATGTATCAGCATATTTTTAAAGACGAAAGAACACCACCACCAGCCACAAATTCTAATAATAATTTCTACAAATCTTTTAACCCCTCTTTTACGACTTCTACGCAAAGAAGGTGCCCATTTCAACCCTAATTGACCCCTTCAAAGGGCATTACAACTATCGGCACTATATTCAGTAATTTAAATCCAGTCCTAATGACTTTCTGATCACAGCAATTAACAGTGGCCTATCAGTACTGAATATAAAACAAAGAAGGGACTCTAATTTATTTAGTACATGAGCTCTTGAATACCAAATTGATTCATTTATAAACTAATTCACAGAATGGAGTACGATTCGCAGAATATTGGAGGAGTTTTTAGCTGCGAATTGCACTTTGATAGTGTGATTTAATTTAACCTCTATTAATATGTGGTGATGCTTCTATTTTATGTGGTTTTTACAAAGGGTTTCATTAATTTAAATGGTAAATAACCCCTTTGCCGTGGTTCTGGTTAGGCTCGTGTTTGACAATTATCTGAAATGTTTTCAAGTTGACATTGATGATGGTGTATGCTTGTTGCTGTCATGCAATATTTTTCTGTGTGAATAAACGTAAACGAGGTGAAAGTATAAAATCTAAGGATCGGAGCAGAAGGCGTACTGTAAGAAAAAGACGTGTGTTTATAAATATATACCAATATTCGTTTTTCTTTATTTCTCGTCTGGACGAAATAAGTATACAGGGTTATTTGTAAAACACCAGCAACCTCTTAAAAGGTACTCATCATTATGAACAACTTTTACTATGGGACCAAACCTGAAATCGCGAAAAAAAATCAGCTGTTCCCTACATTTTGACGAGTTAATCGATTATAAATGTAGAGAACTGCTGATTTTTTTTTTTGTTATCAAATAACCCTGTATAAGAAAGTAGTTTTTGCCTGCGGCTTTTTACTAGAGTTATGGTCTTCAATTGTCCCATGGGAACGTTTTAAATATATTAAATATACTTCTTACATACTTGGGGGTAATGTAGCTTCACATCAGTGTAAGAATTTTCAGAATCGGATCAGTGGTTACGAAGATTACCCCCTACATTCAAACTTACTAACATAATATGTACTTTACCTCCATAGAACATTAGAGTGGTTAAGACATTTTTTTAACGTTCGTAAGATTTAAAAAAAATGTTTTTATGAAGACTAGAAAGTCTAAATTTCAATGATATTTAGGTAGGTACTAGACATCTACAAAATAATCAATAAAACCTAAAAATATGTTTGTGTATCAGCTGTGTTTTGTTGCCTTGATACTCGTTACCCTAGGTCGTCAACGTTCCAATGTTCGAAAAAGCTCATCGTAACCGTGAAACAAATTCTGTTATATGTATAACATCATCATTCAAACAATTTGTGATAAAAATTGAGTTTCATGTTAAATAGTTTAAACAATTTTTATTTTAACCTTTGTCCGAAATGCATTATTCACTCAATCTATAAATACGTTAAAGAATATTTTATGTAGATTCAACGTATTTTGGGTTGAGTAATGCTGGGTTTTGGAAGAGACCTACACTCAGCATTGGGTGCCTAAAGGTTGAAGAAGAGAGAGAGAGAGAGATGCTGGGATATTATTTTTATAACTTAAGATGGAAGAGCCAGGGTAGCCAGCGAAATTCAAATTTTTTTACGTTTTTTGCAATTTGCAGGTAAGTGTCAGGTTGTATGTGGATGAATAAAACCAGCCAAGTGCGAGTCGGACTACGAAGTGTTCCGTACAATCATCTATAAAAACGGCAAAAATTTCATATCTGTAGGAGCCCCCCTTAAATATTTATTTTATTTTGTTTTTAGTATTTGTTGTTATAGTGGCAACAGAAATACACATCGCGGTTCTTGAGATACAGCCTAGTGACAGACAGACGGACGGACAGACAGCGAAGTCTTAGGAATAGGGTACGTTTTTATCCTTTGGGTACGGAACCCTAAAAATGAGCCGCGCTAGTAAAACGTATGTAGTTACAGAATTATAATGATTAAAATCATCAATACAACGCTCTAAGTTCATTTAACCCCATTGACAGACTTTTTCATGAAATAGTTTTTGAATGAGGTTAAATAAGTTTAAAGGATTGATTTTATGATTTTAATCATTATAATTCTGTAACTACATACGTGTTACTGCCGCGACTCAATTTTCATCCACGTACAACCTGACACTGATCTACAAATTGCAAAAAACCAAAGAAAATTTGAATTTCGCGGGTCAACTAATCAGCTTACAATGTTTCCACTGACTGCTGAGAGGCCTCCTCTGTGTGTGTTAATTATTTTAGTTTTTCCGATTAACGTAATCAAATTTTTTTTAGAATTTTAAGTAGTAAATTGACCACTTAGAGTAGCCAAAGCGAATCCCTTTTTTTTCTGGGAATAGACACTTCCAAACTAATAGACAAGCACTTGTATGAAACGAATCTCATTTTTCCGAAAATAAATCCAAACCAGACGGATTTCGTAGAAATAGGGTAGAACAACATTAGGAATTAGGTTATCAAAGCAAATACAAATTGTGAAAATTGA
Source organism: Eurois occulta (assembly GCA_950022335.1). Taxonomy (NCBI): domain Eukaryota; kingdom Metazoa; phylum Arthropoda; class Insecta; order Lepidoptera; family Noctuidae; genus Eurois; species Eurois occulta. The sequence continues at coordinate 3,525,800 of OX465482.1, forward strand.
GTTACCTCACCTGAACGTACTCTACCAATACAATTTATTTCAAGAAATATTAAAACTAGAAATAAAAAAATGATAATTAAGGTACAAACAACTGTTTATCTAAACATTTCATTCATTTACCACAAAATAGCGTAGAATAAAATGTTAAAAATTATTAAATAAAAATCTTTTTTAAAAACAAGCTTTTATTAAAGGCGCTAAAAACAATAAAATAAAGTTTTCCTTAAAAACTTTTACCATCAAGTTATAACGTCATTACACAATTTTGCTTGTCGCGAGATTTAAGTACACGTAATTTACTTTATTTTCACATTTTTAGTTTTGTCGTAATCATTTCATTAAAAATAATAGTAATCATTATCTCAAAACTTTTTTCGTTTCCGTGCTATTAACCGTTGAGGAGTTCCCACATAATAAGACGATCCTGGCTGCATGTTGTGTTCATGATAGAAATCCTCTTCACCCATCAAATTTTCAAATCCATGCTATTAACTGTAGATGAGTTCCCTCATGAAAATACAATCCGGCAGAGTGAGGTTACGATACAAATCATTTTTATCTATCAAAATTGAACGCGTGTACAAGATTTCGTGTAAGCGCCATTAACCGTTGAGGAGTTCCCTCGTGAGAAGGCGATCCTGGCAGCAGGATGAAGTAATGTCTGTTAGGAAAGTGTATTGTCACCAGAACCAAAGGTGTGTGCAAAATTTCAGCTCAATTGGTTAAAGATAACTGATTTAAAATTCAGTTGCAAGATTCCACCCGGACAAACATACATACATTGCAAGTTAAATAAAATCTTGTAAATACTTCTTAACATCAATAACGGCTAAACTTAATTCGAAGAAAAATCCCACTCGTCGATAAAACTCGTAAAACAATTTTATTAAAACATTTTTGTATTGAACATCAAAGATAAATGCTACGGCGCGGCGTAGCTTCGTAGCATCTCGTAGCGGTATTGGTAGCCGCGTAGCGGAAAACGGTAATCCGTAGCAATTCGCTTGACTGTTTACTTATTTACAGAGTGTAATTGCAGATTGGTATTAAATATTGACTGTCGGCATTTTGCATTATAAACCAGTTTACATTTTATTTAATTTTATTGCAGAAATAATGTTTATTGTATGGTTTTCTTGTGAATAGTACACACTTGCTAGTGTTAGGGTCGGCACATTTGATTCTGGAGTATTCGTTGAACAACAAAGCTGACCCGATGTAGGTACATTCGGCTTGAACCAATCGGCAAAATTCAGCATCTACCATCGCCGAATCTTGTTTGGGTCGGCTCAGTACACGGCAAGCTAAGCCTAAGGGTTTGTAACCAACTTCAAAACAGGAGGAAGTTCGATGTTCATGGGTGTGTACGTATTTTTTAATGTTGGTATGTACACTGATTTTTGTGTGACGAACATGTTTCTTTTTTTTCAGTAGAGGAAGACCGCGCGGTGTTCCAGGAGCCCACTTTAATATAATACAACCAGCAATCCCAGCTTTTAAAAAGGAAGATGCTCCATTTAACACTAAACTTGGCAACCGCTTCCAACATCTGAGGCACAAACAAAATACACGTAAGCTTTTAAATCTAATTCAATTCAAATCCCATTCATTCTCAATACAATCCAAGTCAACGCTGCACTTTTACAACTTCTCTTGCCAAGTTAAGCTCACTTTGTTGTCTTTTAATTCCGGGGTCAACTTGGATCGATAGTCGACGATATTGTGGTAGGAACACAGACTATCTTGGCCCGAGTTTGTGACGCAAACTAACTTTGTTTTCCTGTTTGTGTGTTCTGTTAGACTGAAAACATGGTATTGCATGGCTCAGTTTCTGTACTGTGTGGAGGACGTTACTAAGTAATTAGTTGATTGGTTTGTCTTTGGGAATAAGGTTGGTTTTTGAGTCAAAGGTTTGGAAGAGATCGTTTTGCTGACACTGGGAACTATACTACTAGTATACACCATGTATACAAGACCATGTACAACAATACATATTCATGTTTTCGCACGGCCGGATGGCTAAGTAAAATTAATGTGTTTAGATCGAGATAAAAAACTTTTTGCAAAAAATATAACCGACTTTCAAGAAAATAAGTAAAATAAGAGCAAGACAACTTTAGCTTTGGAAGTTGGTCATCAAAAAAAGTGAATCATCAACATCTTCCTAGCCTATTCGCAACTATGTTGGTGTCGGCTTCCAGTCTAACCGGATGCAGCTGAATACCAGTATTTTACATGGAGCGACTGCCTATCTGACCTTCACAACCCAGTTGGCACTGGATAATACGATAGGATAAAAAAATTCTTCCATTATTACAAAAAAGTACCTTCTTTATTCTAACAAGAAAAAGCTTGTAAATCTCCCATAATCTAATTAGGCAATTAGGTACCTACCTAACAGGTACTTATTTACTTAAGTATTTCCATTGCCCCTATTTTGTTAACATTATGATATTCGTAAATCTTCTTAATACGAGTCTGACTGCCGTTAACTTGATAGATCTTTTTGTTTGTTACTTTCTTCTTACGATATATTACTGGAATTAAAACAACTGGTACTTATTTGATGTAGGTATTTGGGGCTGTTTGGGGCATTTATAGCAATTTGGGGTCGTTTGAGCAAGTCATCATCAATTCTGCTTCCAGTCTAACCGGATGCAGCTGAAATCCAGTATTTTACATGATGCGACTGCGTATCTGACCTCGACAACCAAGTTAGTACTGGGCAATACGATACCCCTTGATAAGACTGGTTGTCAGACTTTCGGGCCACTGACTACCTGTAACGACTGTCAAAGATCTACAATTGACAGACAGGACCCAAAGGCTTAACGTTTGAGCTCGTATGGGATAGGAAAAGACTAGTATTGTGATTTTCTTGTATTAGACCAGATGTAAGAACGTGGACGAGGCAAAAGGAGTAAGGACCTTAGCAGGTGCTTTTGTTATTTATGTCTACCTCCCTTGGAATTATCTAAAATAATGTATGTATAAATAAACACAAAACACTTTTTTTCTTTAAACATTTTATTTGATATTTATTGATATCTGTAAATTGTCGCCCTTTATATACTCGTAATTCTCTGTTAAAAGTACTTTTACTTCTTCTATAATACAATATTGCATACGACAAATAAAAAAAATTAAGAAATTGTAATACATTTCTTGCACACATTTTTAAAACAAAACATTTACTTACTGTATAAAAATAATATCAAACAGTCTAAAAATATAACGTTGCAAGATAATCTCCAAGTGGAAACAGCTTGAACATAAAGAACATTTTCTTTAAACAACAACATTTTATAAAAGCATGCACCACGTTATGTGGGAGTGAAATATAACGTCATTTCCGTGTGCCCCCACGCCCCCTATTTCCGCTAACAAGTGCAGACTTAGTTGACGGTGCTGGATTGAAAGGGGACTGGAAAATTGTAGTAAGTTGGTAACCTATACATTTACGAAGAAAAATGTTTGGGTCAACGACTTCTGTAGGTTGAAATGGTTTTTTTTTTTAAATATTTGTGATGAAGACAGTCATGATTTTAGTTTGTTCGTATTCGTATTAATAAAATGAAAAGTGATGCGGGGGAGTCTTTTGACGCCTACGTATCCTATTAATAATTGTCGTCGATTATACAGGGTTATTTGTAAAACACCAGTAACCTCTTAAGAGGTCATTGTACTCATCATTATGAACAACTTTTACTATGGGACCAAACCTGAAATCGCGAAAAAAAAAACAGCTGTTCCCTACATTTATGATCGATTAACTCGTCAAAATGTAGGGAACAGCTGATTTTTTTTTCGCGATTTCAGGTTTGGTCCCATAGTAAAGTTGTTCATAATGATGAGTACAATGACCTCTTAAGAGGTTACTGGTGTTTTACAAAAACCCTGTATAAGGTCCCATTAAAATAGATGGACAAATTTTAACACAGCGTTCAGTACGTATAACCAAAGCTATCCAAGCAAAAAGACACAGATTAAAGTGATTTTATTTTGACATAAAATAAATAAATTGCCGACACTCTAGAACATTTTTAGTGTATTTTCGTTAGCAGATTTTTTTTTCTTGTAAGTATCTAATGCGTTTTTCTTTTTTTTTACCATTGTCCTTATTTTGGTCGTGTGAATGATTTCTAAAAGTTTGTTCATCTATTTTAATGAGACCTTATTTATGTAGGTAGTCTTAATTTATAGAATATTATATTTTTTGTTTGTATATTTATAGATAATTGGTACTATAAGGATCCGATTTGCAATGAGTTTGAATTTTCTCTAACTCACTGCCTCCTGCAATCTGACTGTCACTCCCCATAACTGGCCAAGCCAAGAGTACCAGTTCACTAGGTCCTCCACAAGCTGAGGCCGGCCCTGGTGCGGAGTTTGTCCCGTACCATCTTGCAAGGGCGCCCCCACGGATCTCCGTCGAGAGTCTCCAGCATCTCCTCGCAGGCCAGATCCTTGGCCCGCTGGACAGCCTCTTGGGGTCTTCCGCTCCGCCCAGAGCGGGAGGAGTCATTTGATGATTTTCCATCCCACAAAAAAAAGGATTAGCAGTAATTTATTTATTTTATTGTGTTTGGGTGGCTCACAGCTAACAATACAAAAAAATGTAGTGAGGCAATCAACGACAAGCCATTTTACAAGCCTCCACAGTTAGCAGACAATGAATAGGTAATGGTTTAAGTTAGTTGTGCAAGTCTGTTGCCGTAGTTATCTACACAATCTATTTACAGATCAATCAAGAAAAACATAAACGAGACTTTATTGCTTTCAGGAAATCGTTAAAAATCAATCCCACAGAGAGGGCTAAATTACTCTTTTTAATAAACGTCGTAATTGTTTATAATCCATTTTTAATTAACTTGGAAATAAAATTGTAAGTACATGTTTTGCGATGTCGTTAATTGGTATTGTTAGAAATCAAGTTAATTATGCCTTGTGGGTGGACTGTGGCTTCAGGTTTTTGACAATTCAAAAGTGCATGTAACTGGTCTTTAAAAAAAAATAAAAAATCTATGTCGGTCTAGTACATTTGGAGCAAATAGGCTGAGTACAGACAGACAGACCAACCCGAAACAACCAGAGGAACCCTAAAAAATGTTTTGAGTTGAGTTTGAGAAGGTCACCATCTGAGTTATTGATGGGTACGTTAGTCTTCAATAGCGTGTCATTTTACTTGATCTGTTGATAATTTCATGCATTACCTACTACCAGTCTCCAGCGAAAATACGAAACTTGAAGGCTCACAGACTGACATTACAGACTGCTGTATGGACAGCAATCCGTGATAATTCATGTGTTTATCATCATGGGATCATCCGAATCCGAGGCGAATCAAAGTGCAAAGCAAAGCATACGTTTTACAATGGGGTTTCGAGAACGAATCCCGTTGAAGTGAAGCCGCACGTTGCTTTAACATTTAAACAGCTAATAGGAAACCTGGAAATTCACGACTATCGCAACTTTTCACACTCACAGAAGTAAGAACCTTTTCATACCGCGACTGCACATATAATGTTCAGAGACGACACTTTGATATCACACAGTCGACACTCGCTGTGTCTGGCTTGTTGCCACATGTTTGTATCGCAAACTAGGTACTCGCATTGTTTACGATACTAGTTGGTTGTAACAACTTCATGTAGAAGCTACTTTTCTGTTTCTTTACTAGTTTGAGGACTTTTGTGGTAAGATTTCCAGGATAAATGTTTTTTTAGAAACATCCGCAGGCCGTGTAGATCCGAGAATTTTGGAGTTTTGCGGAGTCCTACGTCCAGCAATCGAGTTTATGTACCTCTAATGTACCTATATTGTGATGAGAAATAAATCATTCTTATCATTTTCACCTTTGAGCTCTTCTATTATAATGTTTATATCCTCGATTAAAAATTTGTGTGTGCATAAATAAAATAATGTTTGTGAGGAGCTCGTGGTTAAATAATAACTGCCGCTCGGGTCGATCTTTAGGTTAAGCCGTGCTTGCCTAGGTTGGTCTGTGGATGGGTGACTACCCATTACATACCGAGTTTCCTCCGTGCCGTTGGTCGTTAAGCCGTTGGTCCCGGCTGTCATTTGTAGATCTTTAACAGTCGTTACAGGTAGTCATTGGCCCGAAGTTTGACAACCAGTCTTACCAAGGATATCGTATTACCCAGTACTAACTGGGTTGTGGAGGACAGATAGGCAGTCGCTCCATGTAAAATACTGGTATTCAGCTGCATCCGGTTAGACTGGGAGCCGACCCCAAGATAGTTGGGAAAAGGTTAGGCAGATGATAAATAAAATAATATTGATTTTAAACACAACGGTTGCGAAGCGGTACGAATAGTAAAAGTTAGTAAATAACTGGCTCTATAATAGCCATCAACAATTTCTGAGAACACTCAATCGTCGAAATACTTTCAGATGCTAACCTTGTTAAATTCACATTTGGAATATCTATGTTACTTAATAACTACAAGTCAGTAAGCTTTATAGGGCAATATTTTATCCATCGTTGATCGCTTTGAGCTTTAGACACTTGAATTTTGTGAATACTGTTTTGACTTCTCAATTTGAACATGAAATTATTTGAATTGTAGCTACTGAAGTTTGAATTGTTTTACAATACAAATTAGTCTTTGTCAGATTCAGGGTTAGACTGTAACATTCAATTCATAGTACAGTAATTATTATTGATTTAGCTCTATCAGTTTATTGTACATCAATTTATGTACTTTGTGTTCATGCTTTTTCCATCATCATGATTTTATTTTGGAAAAACACTAGACAAATAATGAATGATGATTCTGTTTTCGTGATTATCGTGTAAAATTTGATACCAAACGTAATATGTAATTTTTTCTGCAAACAGCGTGCATTCTGTTCGGACTGCCATGGCGCCGTAGTGTTGCATCGGGAATGTTCGCGGAGGTTCGCATAGATGGCTTCGACGCTGTCATGCGAAAGAAAGCGGCCTCCTTACTACAGCGCCTGCATGGTTGTGACAAGCGCATTTTGAAGATGATTGCTGCCAGACCAGACTGCGCCTTCCAAAGATACTACGGTGGGGACAGTCATAAGTCTAAATAAATAATTAACTTGTAAACACCAACAATACTTACCTAATTACTTAAGCTCCATTGTTACCAACACTAAAATACTAACAAAATTATGGACTGTAGTCTACAAATGAAGTTTAATTTCTTTTATTATTTATTCTACCATATAGAAAACCTTTTGAAGCTGAATAATCCAAAACAAATATTATCCACAAACTCCGAATTATTCAATCATCCATTCATAGCCGACCCATTAATTTGTCACAGCAAATTAACGAAAATGCCACAAAACAAAACGATAAATCAAATGGAGCGAGATATCAAGCATGTGTCGAATTCCACATTTTATGCTTGGCATAAAACACTGGCAGGATGCCAGCCGGTCTGGCATGCCATTTTATTTCCAAATTGGCACGAGCTTATTGAGATCATTGCTTAACTTTGTGGCATAGCCTAGCTCGTATGAGGCTATAAATTTAGGGGTGTTTTAGACCACCTGCGTGCAGTGGCCGGGTTTTGAAGACTTTATTGGGTAGTTTTCTGAAAGATTGATTTTTATATTCGTTGCATATTTCTAGAGAAGTACAGGGATCTATTTTTTCTAGAAAAACACAATAACCATACTTTTTAATGATTAGAGGTAAAATATAACAACATCACGTCTGTAGTCTGTGAAGGGTTAGGCAGAGGTGTACCTAAAAGTACACCCACACACACTGATGGAATAACCCAATAACACTTTACCCAGCATGGAAATCGAACCCAGGACATCATGCTCAGCAGTCACGGTGGCGACCACTAGTCTAACGAGGCAGTCAAAATATATAAAACGAAACAACATGTAAAATATTAGTTTTCTTTTTTTTTAATTATTGAGAATCCTTTTGATGACCAACATACTTTTGCCAGTTTGGTAACAGTGTATTGGTCATAAGAAGGATTAATTAATTAATTAATCACACAATAATGTTTCACCTTATTTCATTAGTATTTTCAGTTCATTACCATATTCTTTTAAATAATTCACGAAAGAAAACAACAGAAATCACAGACTCAAAAATAATCCAGCAGTGACACAAAGCTAAGATTAGTAACCCGTAAAACTTTCATCGCATTTTCCATTTTCGAAGTACCAGTGTTTCAGAGAGTTACTGAGTGTACCAGTACATAAGTGCAGTTTTAATCTCTTCACGTTAAAAAGACATGAATATTTATGAAATATTTATGCCAGACCACAATACCTCGTTTTCCTCAGTTTTAAAACTTGCATGAAAGTGGGTAGACTGGGACTTTTTGTAATTTTCAAATTAGCATAGTGTCATTTGATATTTAATTTTCATTAGCTTTGACGTTTCAGTGATGACATTTTGTATGAAGGTTAAAATATTTTATTTTACATCTTACGTTTTAATCGTCGGGGTAGTAAATGACAAATAAGGATTACAAATGAATAGTGCGTAGTGAGAAAAATAGCTGAAATAGACTTTTATATTTGTTTTCTGTCAGTCTTCTACGTAACTGCTATTTTATAAATGCAAATGTTATGCCACAAATTTAGGCTCAGAAATCGGCCTGCGGGTAATATTTTGAACCCCAAACGGAAATCGAAAATGTCAACGTGCTGCAGGTGCGTCAATCGCGTATACATCAAGCGCCTGTAACCAAACCACACTATAAACAAAAGAAGGTTGGTATTGACTTACTGCTTCTGACAAGTTTGTCAAAATCACAGAGATATTTATTTTAGTGATAATGCGGTTGTTGTTGTGTTGCTGCTGTCATAGTATTATTGTTCCTGACCGTATCTACACGGCAGCAATTGCGGGTAATATTATAATATTAACCGCAATTGCTGCCGTGTAAATACGTAATACATACGTCCAGAAGTAAGTGCGCAGTCACAGCTGCACTTCTTCTCTCACTTTCACAGTCCGTTGGGACAGCAATCCTACATGACCGAAGAGATCAGACACAGGAACAACGCGCTTAACGGCTTTCCGAGGCGTGGGGGTATTATCTAGGCCTACTGAGAAATTCCTAATAATAACGACGAAAAACCCAAAAATATTTTTTTGGCCGACCAGGATTTTGAACGCAGACTCAACGCTCAGCAATCGCGTTTGCGACGAACGTGTGGGTGAAAAGATTGGATGAAATTATTGTTTTCAAATATAACAACGTCATTTATCTATACCAATAAAGAAAATTGAAGTTCCTGTTTGTAATTAAAAAATAACAGTTTTTACAGATTGTATATGAAAGTATAAACGGTACTTATAACAAAAACACATTTTTATAAATTGTTGTTTGTCTGTTTATTTCGGCTTATCTCCGAAACGGCTAGGTCGATTGTGACGGGACTTATACTGGCTGATAGCTGATGTGCACTTATTTTAGAAAAAGGAATAGGATTCAGTGCAAAAAAAAACTTGAAATTGTTAAGTAATATTTTTATTATAATAGCACGCGAAAGAAGGTGTGTAACGGCCAGTTTTACAAAAAATATACAACAGATACCGTTGTAAAAAAGGTTAGTAACTACTCCTTAACGTTTTGGCGTTTTAGCTATATTAATTCAAAACAGCATGCGGTTGTTCCACATGAGTGAATTATAGATGTACCGGAGTTGTGATTTAATGCACACCACACTCACCCTAGTGAGTGCTGGCCTGCATTTAAATTAAATTCAACAACTAATTACGTTAAAACTTCAAATGCACCAAACTGCAAGTAAGCAAGCAAACGAATAAATATGTAGTGTTTTACGCTAAATTACCCATAATAATAAATTGCAGAGGTGTGCCTAATAGTACACCCACATTTCGCCAGTTATGTATAAGACCCATGTAATAGGGGGCGAACCTATTGTCATCAACCGGGAACCAAAATCACAAATCCAGACTCCATGGCTGCTACTGAGAAATTCCTAATGGAAAAACTCAATAACACTTTGTCCGTCCTTGGAAACGAACCCAGGACCTACTGCATAATAATAAATAGGAATAGTTTCGTTGTAGTTTACTTAAATAGAGAACATAGTAAGTAAATTTACGAATTGATATGTATATCTCAATCACTGAAGCATTTAATGAACACTAAGCAAATATGAGCGTGTTTACAAGGTGGCTTTAGTTTACCGGAACCTGCCATTATTTACTGAACAGGAGTTCTAAAATGGCCGCTTTAGCAGAATCATAATAGGATAGTAATTACGTTTAAATTCGTAAAATGGTCACAAGGTGACAATTCATAATAGTAGGTACGTCTATTAATTCATATTATTATGATTCTGCTAAAGCGGCCATTTTAGACCCCCTGATCAGATTTGACTGCGGATGTGTTTTACTGTTGTATGTATTTGTAAACTCGTGTGCCATCATCATCTGCCTAGCCTTTTCAAAACTATGTGGGGTCTTCCAGTCTAAGTGGATGCAGCTGGATGCCAGTATTTTACATGGAACGACTGCCTATCTGATCACCACAACCCAGTCTAGTACAAGGTAACAGGGTGTCGTGTTGTTAAGACTTGGTAAGACATGCTGCACCGGTCCCAAATACATTGGGATAAGGGCACGGCTTTCTCGTTAATTGCTGAGAAGAGGCGCAGCATCGAGAAAAGTGGAAGGAATGGGGGAGGGTTTTGTCCAGGGGCCCAATTCTGCTATTACAATAGTGACAGAATGGTCTGTCATTGATTTCATAATTGTTGATTTTGACTTGTCAAAACTTGTCAAAATCAACAATAATTATGAAATCAATGACAGACCATTAGAATTACCATTAGAATGGTCTGTCATTGATATCATAATTGTTGATTTTGACTTGTCAAAACTTGTCAAAATCAACAATTATGAAATCAATGACAGACCATTCTGACACTATTGTCGTCTATTGTAATAGCAGAATTGGGCCCCAGGAGTGGGCCAGTGAAGACTAACCAAAAGGGCAGGATGATGATGGCGACGACGGGAAACTGATTAAGTATATCAGAGCTTTGACAGATTAAAAAAAACCTCTAGATTATATTATTTTCTATACAAACCAACAAGTAATTACGTTAAAACATTGAAGCTACTATTGGGGTCGAACAACAAATACACGAGTTCAGATTAACGTGAATTAAATGTCAAATTATACAGATAGCGGGATACAGGTTAAATTATATGCTTTGTGGTTTAAAATAAGCTCAAATGTAACTGATAGCGGAGTTAATACATTAAAGTAATAACATATTTCTGTTTGTCATTCAGGATGTTGTTCATGACGTTAATGTTCAATAGACTGTTTAGTTTATTATGGCTGGGTGCATAATTGAAATTAGCTAATAATTTGTTTTGGTCAAAAAGAGGTACTTAAATTATATTTTTTATTTTATAAAATTGTGTAGTTTTATAATGTTGGAATGTCTATAAATGATTATGTACTCGTATTTCAAGTTCTCCATTATATGAATATTTTGTTACAAGTATAATTTTTCCATACTAATATTATTAATGCGAAAGTAACTCTGTCTATTTGTTACCTTCTCACGACTTAACGGCTGATCGGGTCTCGATGAAATTTGGCAAGGTGATAGATTATATCCTGGGGAAGGTCATAGGCTATCTTTTTTGTCTCACACATGCATATTTAAACTTCCACGCGAACAAAGTCGAGGAGAACAGAATTATTAATAATGCAGTTTTTTTAATGCATATTTTCACACAATTCACTCAAAGGTCTGTAAAAGTTTGATCCCCTGCATAAACATAAAAATTAGGTAACACACATTCTATTTTAACCAAGAAACCATGACAAAAAGCTACTCTGACTCACCAAAAGAAGAGTTTATTAAGCTTGAATATTGAAATGATTTTGATGAAATTACGACTCGAAATTAATAAAGAGAATGTTAATTACTTCCAAAAAAGCAATCTTACTTGAAAAGACAATATATATTTAATAAGGGACCGCAAATGTTACGAAGAACAAACTCGTTAAGTACATTCATTAAAACTTTCTTACTATTCAAGTAATACTTGTGGTGGCTACGCTTGGGGTAAGGGAATGCAGGACGAGAAATATTGCGAAAAATGACGGCAAAACTTATTGGGTGTACCCTGATAGTGTTTAATGCAACATCGATAGTTTTACTTACACGGGAGGGAAAATTGGTCTACTTTCAGCCTAATATTCATCACACTTTAAAAAAAAATGTGTGCAGAAAAATCCTTGAAAATACTTTGTACAAGTACTTGTTTTTTTTTTTTTAATTAAGTAGGCATACTTTATAGAGATTTAGATACAACACTAGAATGGAATTCCCATATTGGATAGAATAATTTTAGTCTAGATTATTTAATGGGTCCCAACTGTTGCAGTCAATATGTCCCGTATTAGAATTTATTATTTGTTTTATGTTAAGTGTGCATTGATAATGAAATAATTTTAATGTTGTAGTAATGAAATTGCTTTCTATATTTGTGGACTGAACTTGTTTTTTTCTTTTCAGTTTTTATTTAAAGTGCTGTTGATCAACCCTGTAAGGCCCATCTGTCACTGACATCGGTTAGGTCATAAATTTGCTTATAAAAACTGCATCTATCTTACTCCAAACTTTCACAGAGTCTAGGAGAAAGAACAAGAGAGATATACTGCCTCTGTCCAAGTTATTTGAAAAGCACTCGTTAATCCGGCAAAGTACTCACAAACAAAGGGGTATACCATTTTAAATCATCCTCATGATGAGCCCTTTAATTTGATACACATATTGCAGTATCCAAAATAAATTGTTTTTATTTTATTTCATACTATAGCGTCTCACAGTCGTCATGTTCGTTTTTTTTCGCGTCAGCTACCTATCTAAGTACACAGGTTACCAAGACGAATATAACGATATGATAATTAAATAAATCCGTGCAGCGGTTTGGAAGATATGAAGTAATAAAAAATATTACATGCATACAAGATACGCGCGAAAAACATAACCCTTCCCTAACAGTCGGGTAAAAACAAACACAGGATAATGCCACACCTTATTTCCTTCCGGTCGTGCACAATTAATTGCACCCTCCAGGACTTGAATGAAGCAAACGACAGAGCTGTCCAGGTTGCTACGTACTGGTCGGACAAAATCTGAGTCATCGATTCGAGAAGAAGAAGAATGCAAATATAAGAAATAAAAATAATTCATTAAAGATTTTCACCATATTTTAATCATGCAAAACGAACCGTAGATAATAGACATTCCGCACAAAATCTCAGTTTCTGGCAACCCTACTAAAGCTCAGTGTTTGCGGACACTTTTGCTTGGTAATCATGATTCTATGACACGGAGAAAATTAACTTGACTCAACTATTTAGTCTTATTATCTAAGTAGGCAAGAAATGGCGGTCGTTAATTGTGTTTTCTGAGCACATTGATTTGTAGGCAAAAAGGTTTGATCAAACTGCTTATATTGTAAACTTTAGGATATTAGTTTGAGATAGTAAACAGCCCCCAACCCTTTGGTGTTTTTACTAATCGGCATATCTAATAATATATTAAATAACATCACGCCTGTAATCCTCGAAGGGTTAAGCAGAGATACATCCACATTTCGCCAGCTATGTTTAAGTCCCATGTAAAAGGAGGCGAGCCTATTGCCATCAATGGGGCTCAAATCCAGACTCCGTTGCTGCTACTGAGAAATTACCGATGGAAAAGCCCATTAGGACTTTGCCCGACCTGGGAGTCGAACTCAGGACCTCATGTTCAGTAGTCACGCCGCTTGCGACCACTAAACCAACAAGGCAGCTTAGTTTCTAATAATTATTTCTCATCCCTTATCTCTCATTATTTATAAATAATTATAATTGTGTAATTATTATATTGAGGGGTAGAGGCGGTACCCTATAAGAACAAACACTGAACTTTGTAGTGATATTCTTCGTAAAGGTGGTAATATGAATTGGCAATTACCTGCCAATTACTTATTAATTACTGGCGTGCATATATGAATGTAGACGAAGTAGAAGAAGTGTAGTGTAAGGATCGTGGCAGGCAGCGGCGTTCCGTAATGTTTGCCTACGAACTCACGAGTCCCCACGACACATCAAGCTATAATTTCCAGTAAAAAAAAAAGTATTTATTACCTTCAAATAATTGTACAGGAAACACTTATCTAAGTACTATGCAGCGTTACAACAAGGAAGAGGAGTGTTTACGTTGAGCTCTGGCACCCAATGTAAGATTAAAGTTGTGTTTAGGGTGCCAGCGTCTTCGCCTATACTTTGAACATATAACAATAGTTGTAAGACGAGCACAGTATATCATCATTTAATTACAATACTATATTTACATTAAATTACAATACTATATTTATGTGTCTATATATGGGAGTGTAACATGTCGTCGTTTTATATAGATTTCCCGTACAATGAGAGATCTGCATAAACTCGTTTGTTAAAGCTTGATTGGTTGCCGTGCGAATGTTGGCAAAGAGTTGAAAAGTATTAGAGTATCTTAACTTTAGAATCTATTACTAAGTTGAGAAACATTAACCTCAGCAGCAATGTTGAAGAATTAACTGTTTGTAGTCGTTATTTGAAATACAGTGCAATCTTACTAATTATCAGCCTTTTCCTTAATTATGTTGGGCTCGGTTTCCAGTCTAACCAGATGCAGCTGAATATTGGTATTTTACATGAAGCAACTGCCTATCTAACCTCCATAACCCAGTAACTGGGTAATACGATACCCCTTGGTAAGACTGGCTGTCGGGCTTCTGACTACTTGTAACTGCAGTCAAAGATCTACAAATTATAGCCAAGACCAACGGATTAATGTGCTTTCCGAAGCATGGAGGAAACTCGCCATCCACAGACCGACCTTGGCAAGCATTGCCTTAACCTTGGAGACCGATCAATGAGGCTGTTATTAATTAGCCACGAGCTCCTCAACGCAATCTTACTTTCACCATAGGTTTATATTGGGCTTGATCAAAGGATCCCATAACCAAAGGCAATCAACAAAATAATCAAAAACATGACCATCCATTTGGGCTTTATTAATCAATCCCAATTTCTTCGAAACTAATCTCCGCTATATACCATCGATCAATAAACTGACAAGAACCAACATCTTAACAAGAAACTAATCGTATTACAGCGTTATAAGTCGTAATGTTCCACAATACGTATTGTGAAGACTCCCAGCTCTTTGTGAGCCTGATAGATAAAATTACACTGGCCATTGACAGTCTACTAGTATATTGTTATTGAGGATATTTACAGCACAATAGACTATTTTAGGGTTGAGAGGAATAGGTTTGGCCGAAAAGAGGTTTTATACAGGGTGTAAACGGACCCTTCACGAAGCTATAAACCAAGCATTATGCATCAAACTAAGTAACTTTACGCAAAAATTATTGCCGGGAAACGACTTTTTTTTTGGGTGAAAAATCACCTTTTACGGTAGAACTCAATGTAACGCATTCAAAACATTGCACTGATGAATGGATTGAATAGTACAGGAGGAGGTCGTGGAGGTGTTTAAAGTAAAAATCTTTCATTTTAAAAGCAAAAAAAAAAAAAAGTTGGAACTTTGACCCCCAATATCTCCGTAGCTAGAAGGTTCCCAGGTATAGTCTCGAACCAAAAAATATAGCAATGACGGGGAGAACAAATGTCTCTCGGCTTCGTTAAGGCGCATGATACACCCTTTATTAAAGGTACAGAGTTTATAGTGTTGGATAATCCTATTGGTATTTGTTTCTGCCGCAGATCGGTGATACATGCACGTTAATATTCTGGTGCGGCTGGTTAACATAAAAATATACTTTTGTGAGTTGTCAACGGGAAAAGTACCCAGAACGCTGACAGCATCGCCATGCGGGCATTTGCCTTTGGAAAAAAATTCAAAAACACCAAACCCTACACTTTTTAAATAATTCAGACAATTTTTATTAATTCAGACAGCCACTAGAAAGAATGAAAACGTTTTTTGAAGTGCTAATTCAACTAAAACCTTACCAAAACTTGTTAAGCCAGTCAAACTTTTTCAGCAATACTAAAAGTCAGTAACTAATCTTCAACTAAATACTCTATTTTTAACTGATTATGCTTTTTCAGGATCAAAAGTTGAAGTAGCAACTTCAGCTTTACAAGGCTTTCAGCGCGGTTTTAAAAACTTTAAAGGATTGTTTATTTTTATTTTGAAAGTTTCTGTAAGCAATGGCGAAGGCTTGAAAACTATTTCCATTGTTTTCAACCTAAACAATTAATTTGTATCTTTTCGTTCATTTTTATGGACTTATTTGAACACTTTGGAAGTGAGCTCTTTTGTTTCAAGCCTTTAGTTCCATCACTATAACTACGTATTATAAAACAAAGTCCTCCGCCGCGTCTGTCTGTCTGTTCACGATAAACTCAAAAACTACTGCACCAATTTTCATGCTGTTTTCACCAATGGATAGAGTGGTTCTCGAGGAAAGTTTTAGTATATAATTTGTCACACATCCACGCGGGAAGCCTCGGGCATCAGCTAGTTTTGTACAAAAAAACATACAGATAATTTCATAATAGTAAAAGGGTCATAAAACTTTTATCCAGTATATGTTGATAAACTATCAAATTACAACTATATGAAGCGGGTGAAAACAAACACATAAAGTGTATCTTTTTGCTTATCGGTCTACCCTAGTCGTAAAGGTCAGCCAAGGGAAGCAACCTCTAAATAGAGGATGTTGAAACGATTTAATATAGGTACAGTTAAGGAAAGAAAATAGCTCGTGGCTAGCAACAGCCTCACGGGCTGTTCAAGGTTAAGCCGCACTTGCCAAGGTCGTTCTTTGGATGGGTCACCATCATTAAATACCGAGTTTCCTCCGGGCCTCAGTGGCCCGAAAGTCTGACAACCAGTCTTAGCAAGGGGTACCGTATTACCCAGTACTAACGGTTTTGGAGGTCAGATAGGCAATCGTACTTTAATGGTGCAATTTGCAAATAGTTTTGTGAAGGAACTAGTCCGGGTAAGCACATTACAAATCCAAGCCAATATAAAAAGAAGTATTACCTTTCTCCTTCTTTCCTTCCTCCTCCTCCTCCTCCTTTTTTTCCTCCTTTCCTTTCTTTTTCTCCTTTTTAGTATTACCTTGTGGCATTAAGTCCGCCTATGTACCACTAGTACATGAAGATTAAATAAATAAATATTATATTATAATTACCTCAAATTTAGCAATTAATAAAATTGGCGAAGCACTTCCTTATGAATGAACCCGTTATAAATCTACATAAAAAGAAAAATGTCGAACAAAGCAATTAACAAAAACCAATCAAATATGTCATGATTTTATTGCACAAGTTTAAAGTGACTCTTGTCGACTGAAATTGGAATAAGTACTTTTGAATATGTTATTTCAGCGGCAGCAGATAGTTTAAGTATTTTATTTTCATTGAATTAATATTCTGTAGATTTTTAATAAAACTGACTTTTATCCAAATTTTTACTTAACTTAATAGCTCAGGTAGGGCAAGAAGGAACATGGGTGGTTTTTAGTCAGTAAGAGTCTGACGCTCCGCCCAGAGCGGGAGGAGTCATTTGATGATTTCCCACCCTCAAAAAAAAAAAATGACTCTTACTGAAAAAAAAAACATACATGTTCTTTCTTTTACCCTTTATGTTCCAGGGCCGCGGTATCTCTTTCGAACAGTCCCGCAGCCGTGGCAGGCATCGGCCCTTGCGGGCCCCTCATGTTTGCTGACATCTCTTTGAGGCACGCGTGGAACACGAACGCGCCATCGACACGGCCTGTCGTCATAAGACGGACGGACGGCGAGCTAGCCCATTATTCACCGTCCATTAGGCCCGCGCCTACGGTGGCCGAGAGCCATCACGTAGCCCCCGACGCCCGGTGCTTCTCCCGCGGTGGCTGGGACGTGAGGTTCTCAATGACTCTGACCTGGAGTTTAAATGTGGTGCTGTTCTACAAACGATGGGGCACTTAATATCGTGTCCTGCGTTTCCTGTTGTTTGTTTGCTACAGGAACTGATGGACGCTACTGAAAGCGCCAAACTAGTAGCTCAGTTTTGGGCTGATACAATTTAGATTGCCATCGATACGCTAAGAAGAAGAAGACTTAACTTAATTATGTCTTGACAAATATTGCTATTCTCTTTAGTTTTAGATTAGGGGCCTCTTTAATAAAAGTGACAAGCGAGAATCGACAAACAGTTCGCCAATTTATATAAGTTTGTCTGATAGCTTTTCACCCGACTGCGCGACGCAAAGGAGGGTAATTTGTTTATAAGCCTACGTATGTATATTTGTTCCTTTGTGGTGCTATAGAGACCAAACGCATGAGCCAATATTGATGATTCCTACAGCAATCCATTTCCTAATGGGAACTAATTTTTTGAGCTGTTATTTAAATATTCGAGATGTTATTATGATCAGATGAAAAACATATTGAGCAGTTATTTAATTTAATGGCGGTTGATTAATTATTGCTACAGTAAAACATGGACAGTAATAAAAAACCAATTAGTCGGTTATTTTATCATACAATGTCAATTCTAAAAATAATTGAGCAGTACAATAATCGAATGAGCGGTAAAAATGATGGAATGGGCAGTTAGATAAATACGGTGCGGAGACAACCCAGACTTGGCGTTATATGATACCCTTCGTGTTAGGTTACTGTAAGCCCTGCAGACAGAAATAGGAGCCCCGCGTGGCGGGGCTACGCTCACTACGCTTTTTAGGCGAATAACTGCGCACTCATAACTGCCCATTTAGTTATTTTACTGCTTAGATTAATTATTAAATGTTCCTTTTTATTATTTTTTACGACTCATTTTTGTTTACTTTACTGCTTAGTTTTAACTGCTGAACTAGTTATTAAACGTGCCATTTATAATTTTTAATTTACCAAAACCGCTATTTACAACTGCCTCTTTAAATCAGTGTCTTTCCTAATCTTGCAAAGACGACAGATGACAGTAATCAAAATTCAAAATGGCAACAAGCAGACGCCATATTGCGAAAGAGAAAAAATTAAAGTAGACAAGCTAGCTAAGTGGGGTATCATTGAATAAGTATTTGTAAATAATGCCAACACATAATTTAAGGGTAAGGTAAGAGTGAGGTCATGTCCGACAGATTCAAGGCTCTTCGCATGAGCGATATAAACCATATATAGCGCGACCGTGTTGTTTTACCACTGAGTTCGCGAATATGTCGTGACAGCCACTAATGCCATTACCCACGTGTGACACCCCTGATGTGTTGTGTTGTTATCACTTGCAACGGGGCAAAAGGATTTTGAACTCTATTGACGAACTGAGCTATGCTTATCATTGCTTACAGTTTAAATTAGTTTGGTTCTTACATTAGTATGATGCTCGTTTCTGAGATAAATAGATGTTTCAAACGTTTTCAAATAGATTTGTAATACAAGCGTAACTAAAGTCATACTAAAGTATAAAAATATATTTGTGTTTTTCAGGTACCTATACTAAGCAATATTTGAATATTCAACCAACACGATTTAATATACCAAAAGCAACAAACTCCAAAAACATCAATATGATATTTGAAAAGTTGAAATCTCCACGACTACGCTCCATGTTATTCTTCCTCCGATCTAAAAACGTCTAGCTTAGGCAGCTTCTATAAGTGCTGAACAAAATTGTAGGCAACACGTCCGCATCATAAATACAAGAACTCAGATTTAGGAGGTTTTCATCGTGGAATGTATAGAAAATCCAATAATAAATATAAGTGGAGGAAATCGGTCGGACAAAGCTAAGAATATTGCTAGATGTGTTATTTTCTTGGATTAAAATTGTCTTTTAGATGTAGAATGTAGATGGAGTATAAAGATTTGTAGATACACAAATGAATAACGATTTTAGAGAAAATTTAGAAGTTCGCGAACTAAACCTTGTGTTCCGGAGCACAAGGTTTAGTTCACAAACTCCTGTATAAAGGGTGTAAAAAGATCCTTAACGAAGCCGAAAAGTACTTGTTCTTCCCGTCATTATGATATTTTTTTGTTCTGGTCCATATCTGAGAACCTCCTAGATACGGAAATATTGGAGGTCAAAGTTCCATCTATTTCACGGGTTTTTTTTTAAATGCAATCATGTTCTTTATGTAAGATTTTTACTTTGAATACCTCCACGACCCCCGCACTATTTAATTCAATCCATTCATCAGCACAATGTTTTCAGTGCGTTACATTGAGCCCTACCGTAAAACGTGACTTTTCACCCCAAAAAAAAGTTGTTTCCCAACAATATTTTTTGCGTAACGTTACTTAGTCGTCAACCAAGCATTATGTACATCAATGTACATAATGCTTGGTTGACGCCCTATACACTTTTGCCCGAGGCTTCGTTTGCATTAATATAGAATTTGACAATCAATTCGGGTTGTACTCTGCTTGTAATAATAAAATTAAATCGTGATTTGAAAGACACGTGGCGCTATCTATTATCATAAGAACGTTATCATTGTTTTCCTCGAGAACAGTACTTTTTTTCGGATGAAAGGTACCCTATGTCCGTTTCTATTACAACTGACAATGTATAAGCAACATTTCAGGATAATCGGTTCAATGGTTTGGGTGTGAGAAGGTAACAAACAAACTTACTTTCATATATTAATACTAGCTTTACCTGGCATGCGTTGTAATGCAGCTTTTTCTATCTACTCCTTGTGTTTTTACTACTCTACCTACCTACTGCCTACTTACTGTCTACCTTCCATTTCCAGGTTCAAAAGTAGCCTATAAGTTAATCCAGAATATAAGCTATCATGATACCAAATTTCATCCAAATCCGTTAAGCTATTTGAGCGTGAAGGAGTGACAAACATACACAAATACATGTACAAACTTTCGCCTTTATATTAGTGTGATTAGTTAGGATATTTAAATTTCTTTGTCTGAAATAGACTAAATGGCAATTCTAGTAGTTTGTGCCTCTTCTGCCACAAGTAGGTGATCATCTTTATTCCTGCCACGCACGCTGGCATCGTAATTGGAATTCCCTCGGAGATTGTGATCTTATGAGCGAAGATCTGCGTCAAATAAATCACGTCGTGGATGCCTTTAAAATTGTAATGACAGAAATGCTCGATTGTGAGTTTTAGCGTAAAATATTTCCTTTGTTTTTGACAAAATAAATTACTGAATATTTTTAGTACCGGAAATCTTTATTGAGCTTGAAAGTGTCAGAAATTGATGTACTGCGGTTATGTGCCGTCGAGGAAATTATTTTTAAAATGTTATTTTATGGCGAAATTTGTCATTGCACTAAATGTAATTATAATATAAGCACGTTTTATACCACATTTAACGCAAATAAATAATTTTGACTTTGACACTTAGTCATGCAATGGTCAAAGAATTACAGTTTAGTACAGATGTGTTTGTATGTCATCCAGCTTTGTCCCATTGCTGGGCAAAGGTTTTGTTTACAATTTGCCCTCTCCAACCAATCCACTAACAATGAGTCCAGACCGTACGCAGAATTTCAGATTATACAAACTATTTTAATTGTTTGTCTATTTGATAAACTATTAATATTTACCCTGACGTTACTTTGATTTAAGACAGAACAAACATTATCAGTTTTCTTCTGTACCTTTTGATTTATTGCAGTTGCTGTATCTTTTTTATTATGTTTAACATCACTCTTTATGTTATTCCAATCTTTCATTACAATAAATAGGAACCTAGATTTGTATATTCTTTATTACTTACCAAGCATGTGAATGTCCTTTTTGTTTCAAAACAAAGTTGTTTCTTCATACAATTTACACTTTTTGTCTTGATTCTCAGAAGGGGTTGCTAATGTTGTTTTTTGTTAGGAATTGTACTAACCTCTAGTCTTATAACCTAAATAAATATTGCTCGTTCAAACTCCTTACTTAGTACTTCGTAGAAATCTGATCGCAGTTATTCTTTTGTATATTAGTGCGCTAACTAACCCATTCATTTTAGATCAAGATTTCCATTAGTGTTTTGATTTTCGTGCCTCGGAAAACACGTTAAGCCTTTGATCGGCCTATCATTTGTAGATCTTTGATAGGCGTTACAGGTAGTCACTGGCGCGAAAGTCTGACAACCAGTCTTCCCAAGGGGTATCGTATTACCCAGTACTAACTTGGTTGTGGAGGTCAGACAGGCTTTAGCTGATTTAAAATACTGGCATTCAGCTGCTTATGTTTAGACTAGAAGACGACCCCAACAAATTTGGGAAAACGATACGCAGATGATGTTTGTTTTTTATTTTGTAGCCTGATTTACTCCACTTTTTCGCATAGGCACGAGGTCCCATTTCTTCTGCTCCTCTCAATGTTTGTGTTTCGTTTCGCCAATTCATGACACAATAATCCATGGTGTCCCGCCATCTTGCTTGTCAGTCTTGCCATAATACTGGCCCACAGCTCGCAGCAGCGTGATTGGACATAGACATAGATAGTTAATAGAACATAGACATCATTTGTGTGCTCTACACATCGTTATTTTTAAACGATGAAATGATAATAATCAATACAGGGTGGAATGGTTACCACGTATTCAGTACAATAAAAAAAACAGGCCAAGTGCGAGTCGGACTCGCGCACGTAGGGTTCCGTACCATTATCTATAAAACAGCAAAAAAAAAAAGTCATATCTGTTGTAAGGCGGGGGGGGCCTTAAATAACTAATTTATTTTGTTTTTAAGTATTTGTTGTTATAGCGGCAACAAAAATACATAATTTGTGAAAATTTCAACTGTCTAGCTATCGCGGTTCTTGAGATACAGCCTGGTGACAGACAGACGGACGGACAGACAGCGAAGTGTTAGTAATGAGGTCCCGTTTTTACCCTTTGGGTACGGAACCCTAAAAAACGGCTATTCAATACATTTTTAAACAACAGGTTTTTTTTTAAAATTACCGATGAAAAATTTAATATTCAGAATGACGTACTGAATACGTGGTCAGCGTTTGTGCATCGGTGTCCTTTCCACCCTGGGCAAGCATCAGCAGCCTACGGCGTTCCCACTGCTGGGTCATGGGCCTCGTCTCTGTTAGAGGGGTGGGTTATAATCCACAATCCGGGCTAAGTGTGGGTTGTTCATTGTCACATGTCTTCGAGTTTCACACACGTCTGTTTACTAATGATTAGCTATAAATCAATTTCATCACTCTCTTAGATGAGAGTTTGTAGTCAAATATATATTATGGAGGTCTTACCAATACCTGCACAGTCCGAATTTATTTCCCATAAAATAAAATTGTGTTTCAGTGTGGAAATATCGAAAGTGGAGTGGTATTGGCGTTGCGGTAAATTGGCACTTTGGGTTAGTGGAACTGTTTCAGAGGAAATTTATGCTTTCTTATGTGGTCTAGAGAAAATGCTTCAATTTTTCTATTCATCGACTCGAAATAGGCATGCATTTTTCCGCAACTCACCTGATGTGAAGCGATGATGTGGCCTAGGGTGGAGCACGCTTGCCTAGAACTCCGAGAAGGAACTGATCTACCCGAACCTTCATCCCGATTTTAATGATCGGAAAACAGAGAAGCCGGCAGTGAATTCCACAGATTGGCGGTTCGCATAGTAAGCCGCCTTCCTCAGATCGGTGCGTTTTCGTTTCTGTACCGAAATCTGTACAGATTCTTTGGCTGAACGATTGGCTGGGTGTGTCGCGTGTTCGTTACTCACCCGGAACAAATATTTGTATGACTTACAGGTACTTTTGAGTCTAGCTGTTTGTGTATGTGAGTTTAAATTTTTGTAAACGCACTCACGATACAGCTGAAATGCCTGTGGGGCAAAGTTTAAAAAAGAGGAAACAATATATTTTCGTATTTAGTAATAAGTCTGCATTGAAACTAAAAAACTCTTCCGAGCAGTGAGATAATATCAACTTATTGTTGTGAATAAGCTACAGGGTATTATGTTTCCAAGAAAACGTCATGAAATTAAATTTTTCTCGTGAATTCTAAATGTTTTTAATTTAATGCGAAGTTTGTAGAAGGTAATAGATATTCTTTAGCCATTTACATAGCAAAATATTTTGCGTTCTGCGAATGAAAGCAATGCAATAAAAAAAAGAATGTCTGATATTCTGATATTAATTTCTGGTAGCGTATTTTTTCTCTCTTCGTATGAAAATTCCAGTTGTATCCGCATGGTTATTCATTTGATCTACAAGATTCGTGAACATGTAATATTATGTAAGGGAATTTACATACCTACCTTCATACAAACATAAATACGCGTTATCCCTATGGAGGTAGGCAGAAGACTACCTCATACGATCCTTACGTACTTCTTTTGCCTCGTCCACCGTCACAGATCTGGATACTCATGAACACTGGTTGTGGCATACTTCGCACACTAACTTTCTGAAGAACCAATAAGGTCAGTGTCTGTGCTTCTAGGTAGGGCAGGGAATTTGTTGATTTAAAGAGTACACTTGTATAATCTTCTTTATTTCATTATCCAAGAGAAATATAAACAGTTCCTTTTTGTAACGGTACACGGTTGAATTTAAATAATAATATTCCTTAGGCTTAAAGTAATACGATCAACTGATTTGCTAAGAATAATATCGACTGTGGAGAAATGTTGTAGAGACATTAAGTGCGTTGAATTTGCAACTCTCGACTCAACGCTGAAAGTTGAAAATCCAACATGCTCAGTGTCCTTTACGCCATTTCATTCTATCATTGATATTTCAAACACAAACTCCTAACATTATTTAATTACAATTATTGAATGTCACTATCAAAGAATTTATTTACAACTAGGCCAGCTAATGTAAGAAACGCTATTATCTCGAATGCTATATTCTATTACAGTTATATCGATTTCATTATTATATCGTGTCATATAAATTATTATACAAACGTATGTCGTAGAATAACGTTATACATTTAAATAATTATTCTCTTTGATCTCTCCATCAAAAAGTATAGCTGAACAAGGAACTTTTGGCTCGTGTCCAAAATTGGTACTAACATATTATGGTTTTTTTTCAACTCATTTTACAAAAGAACTTGACAGATTTTTATCAAGAACGTCAACGTCATCCGAGTGCCAAAAGATTCGTGCAACAATGGAAAAAAACTTGAAGTTTTACCTGTTGGAAAATTATTGGACAGATCCATTCCAATGATAATATTAAACTGCTCTTTTCTCTAAAAATAGTTGCCGCATAATAATACAAAACCATCAAATTACTCATACTCCAAAAACAATTAGCTTTCTTTAAATCTATAAATAAGTTAATAACCAATTTCTTTATCATAGCAGTTCACATGTAATCTATTAAGTCTATACAGCGTTATGGTCCTAATTTATACAATATTTTATTCCATATTTATTGAGCTTACAATATTATTGATTTTTTGTTACATCCAAAATTTATGGGTACATTATTTAAATCTTTGCAAAAATTTCTATACACCTCGAAGTTTTAATGAAAAAGGGTCATTGTTCACATGAGGTATGTGCTTATGAAAACGGCCGTATACTTATGGAAACGGCCGTACACCGTATCATAAAATTAAAACGGTAAATTTTAATATGGTTCCATTTGATCAACGCCCGTTGGATGAATGTGTTGCAATATCGTAGGCCGTTACCATAATTCTTGCGTACATGGGCATGGAAATGAAGACCGGCCCTAATTTGGTTCGACATTTATTGTTTTTTGTATGAGGTACTTCTCAAATATACATTATCGATAAAACAATTAACTTTTCCGTTTATTATTAGACGACAGAACGTCTAATGCACGACCAAAAGCGATGCGATCATGCGACTTGCAAACTGCTAAACCCGCGTTTCATTTGTTTCCCTCGGGGTGACTCGTAACATGCTTAAAACAATGGAGAAGTTTCGTGATGTTGTTAAAATTTAACTTAATCGAATTAAAATTTAGATCAAAACTTGAAATTCGGTGTTTTTTTTTTAATTCTCTTACAAATGGCTGAGAAATAGATTATTAAAGTCGGTAGGTATATTTTTAGCCCGCTTTGTCCCACTTCTGGGCGAAGGACTCCTCTCCTTCCTTTTCTCGCGAACCCGCGCATCCTCCTTCCGGTTCAGACCGAACTTGTCCAGTTCGTTCCGCCATCTCCTTCGTGGCCTGCCACGACCATAGCCCACTATGTTAGGGCACCAGTTTCCTGCTATTTTGGCCCACAGTTTGTCCACCATGTGGCAGACATGACCTGCCCATTTGCGTTGGGCAGCCTTTTGAGCCACGTCAGCTATATTTGTTTTGGCAGTATTGTGTTTCGAATACGATCCGTTAATTTAACACCTAGTACACTGCGCTCCATTGCTCGTTGGCAAACCTTGAGTTGGAACTTCTGGATGTTAGGTAAAGACCAAGTCTATGCACCATAGGTTAAGACGGTGAAAATAGAATATATTTAGGTAAATATGTATTTTTTTTACATATAATATTACATACAGTATTGGACGTTTTTTTCTTTAAATCCGTCTTAAGCTATTGCTGAAATAAAAAGAGTTTAACTTTCCAAGTAAGTACCTACTTGTATACCTTCTCTTGGGTTGGTTTCGTTAGCCACACATCAAGAATAAACAACGTAATGAGGTAAGTGACGTCACTTTACCTCATTGCAAGCGCAACTTTTAAGTGTCATAACTTTTTCATTTCTCGAGATATTTTAATGATTCTTTCACATGTTTGTTATTTATTATTTAAATTATTAAACTTAATACAAAAAAACTATGGAAACTTCTTCATTGCTCTAATCGTTTGTTTTTTTCACAGTCGCTGCCGCAATACGCATCGCTTGAGTTCGTGGCCAAAAAACTTAAGATTTTTTACTCAAACATTTACCAAAATGTTACACACAAAACCTTCTTTTAATACAACTCAAAACATTCCCTTACATTGTTATGTTCCTGCTCCAATTTCCAGGTTTGAGATAATCTTCTAAGTCCCAGTTACGTTTCGTGTATTGTGACATAAGGCGTAGAGATGCCAGCCACTTGGCTGGAGCACTGCTTCTGAGCCTGACCCGCTCTTGGCACCAACACCAACTGTTCCAGATCACCCTGTCAGCAGAACATTGTGTTATAATCGGATAAGACTTGGCGAGTTACGGGTGAGAGATTTTGCTGTGTTGTTGCCTTGCAGGTGTATTTAGCACTAGTTTACGGTAGCTTAGATTTATTAGAATAGACTATAAAGTCACAATTAAAATAACTGTTTTTCTTTGCTAGTTGTGTGTATATTCGTGAAATTAGATACAAAATTTGCAATAATAACTTTCGTTCACAATGAAAAATAAATGAGACTAAACTTGGAAAACAATCTTCACTCCAGCAAAGAGATAGATTTCTATGCTGTGCTCAATTCTAGGAATAAAAAGAATATTAATTTGAGCAAAAACAGTCCTATTTAGTTTGAAAAAATAAAATAATAAATAAATAAAATAATAAATAAATAAAACCACAAATAAATAAAATAATAAATAAAATTCAATAAATAAATATTTAAATATTCTGACTTAATGTTTTGAATTTCAAAACATCGCTTGAAAAATTCTGCTTTGGCGTCAAAACTTTAGAAGAGATCTTAAACTCCAAAATTATCTACACATAAATAATGAATAATAAACAAAACCACCAAATAAATAAATCCCAAAATAACAACTTTCATTTATCCAGTTTCTGAATCCAAAACATCAATCGCACACAAAAGTCCTATGTAAATATAAAACCGTGTCCCTTTCGCACGGTCTGTTGAAGATTTAATTTTATAAACCGTATACTTACAGAGGGATATATACAAGGCGGATCATGCAAGAAAATACTAACAAAGAGCGAAAATTGGATATAGGCAGGCCACATCAAAGCAAATCAAGAGAAATGGTGTAAAATAATAACCGATTGGTGCCAAAGCAACAGTAAACAGAGTAGGGAAAACCAAATAATGTGGGGGACGAGGTTAAACAAACAATGGGCCCTAACTAGGGGAGAATAAGTCGTATGAGAACTCAGTGGGAACAGCTAGTGGAGGCCTTTGCCGAAAGGCACACTCAATTGAGGGATTTACTCGAATATACTGGCTATATTAGCTGATCCGACAGAAGTTGTTTTTCTAGAGACTTTAGTTAGATAACATCAACAACTTCATAAGCACAAAAAAAAAACATCAATATCGGTTAAGCCGTTTAGGAGGAGAATGTCATTATGAAAACCTCAATTTATTGTTCTAACTATATCCAGAATACCGAAATCAATTCATAATAATGGCCACTATAATTATTTATACTTACAGAGAAGAGATAGCCGATAATGAGGTCAGCATCCCTGGGAGTGTCGAGGGCATCTTTCTCGAGGACGTCGGTCCTTAGCCAGCGACAGTCCACGTACGCGCGCACTGTGTTGTCATCGTGGACACTGTGGATAAAGATGACATTACAGGCGTGCTGAATAATGAAGTTTTTTATTCGAACAGCCGCTCGGGTCGATTTTTAGGTTAAGCCGCGCTTGCCTAGGTTGGCGCGTGAATGGGTGACCACTAATTATGTACCGAGTTTCGTCCATGCACTTTATACTAAGCGCGCCATTATGTTACATAAAAAGTTGTGCAGTTAACATGGTACTAATACTTTGTTCATCACATAATATCACGCCTGTAATTTCCGAGGGATTAGGCTGAGGTACCTGATCTGTATACTCTAGGAGCTCGTGGCTAAATAAGAACAGCCACTCGGGTGTATCTTTAGATTAAGCCGTGCTTACCTAGGTTGGTCCGTGGATGGGTGACCACCCATTACATACCGAGTTTCCCCCGTGCCTCGGAAAAGATGCTAAACCGTTGGTTCCGGCTGTTATTTGTAGATCTTTGACAATCGCTACAGGTAGTCAGTGGCCCGAGAGGATGACAACCAGTCTTACCAAGGGGTATCGTATTGTCCAGTACTAACTGGGTTGTAGAGGTTAGATAGGCAGTCGTTCCATGTTAAATACAGGTATTCAGCTGAATCCGGTAAGACTGGTAGCCGACCCCTACATAGTTAGAAAAGGCGAGGGAGATGGTTTGTGGGTATTTTTAAACGTTCGGTTAAACTAGTACGAACAACCTGCGGACCGACTGCGGACATCGGAATCTGACAGACACAGCAGAAGTATTTGATAAGACCCCTGAACTATTCAATGCATCTACACTCGAGAGCAATGAATCCGGGTCACTTAAAGAATGTTAAAAATCTCGGAAACTAAAAATGATAGGTTAATGCAATAAATTGTATTTAATAGACAATGTAATACTCCTTAAATGAAAGTAAAAAAAATATGAGTCGCCATACATTTTATTAACACAAAATTACATAAAGAAAAAAACTGCTGATCTCTCCTTAAAACAAAAATAGGAAACATGAAATTTTTGAACTTTATTACGATTTTCTTGAATTTTAATACTTCGTATTGCCTCCTCGTGCTTCCATTACTGCGTTTACGCGGTTTGGCATGCTGTACACCAAGTTCCTTATACGATTTTGGGGAATATTCTCCCATTCCTCTGTGAGAGCAATTTTGAGCTCACGAAGCGTGATTGGGGGAGGGTTTCGTTGTTTTACGCATCTGCCTAGCTCGTCCCAAGCATGCTCGATCGGGTTGATATCCGGGCTGCGCGCTGGCCACTCCATACGAGTAATGTTCATCTCTTGAAGGTAGTCATTCACAATCCTACCTGTATGAGGTCGGGCATTGTCATGCATAAATATAGCATCCTCACCTAAATTGACCATAAATGGACCAACGTGATCATTGAGGATTTCTTCCACATATCTTACGCTAGTTAAAGAGCCGTTTTCTATGATCACCAGCTCTGTGCGACTTTCAGAAGAAATTCCGGCCCACACAAGTACAGACCCACCACCGTAGGCTACTTTTTCTTCGATGCATGCTTGCTTGAATCTTTCCCCTGGTCTTCGATACACTCTGTGTCTTCCATCGTGCTTGTAGAGCATAAATTTTGATTCGTCGGAGAACATAACTTTTGCATTAACCTAGCATTTTTAGTTTCCGAGATTTTTAGGATTCTTTAAGTGACCCGGATTCATTGCTCTCGAGTGTATATAAGCACAATGTTTTGAGTGCGTTACAGAAAACCGTAATTTACACACCAAAAAAAAACTGAAGATGATTTAACGAATGCTCGGTGAAAGGCTTCGTCATGAAAATTCCCGTTTTCACCCTGATCACTCTTTAGTACACTCACGACCTTGACAAGTCTGGTATTCTTAGTATAACTAAATCACCTTTGTATATTTCAAATTCAAAATTTAAGCAAACTTATTCAACTGAAAATTTCCCAGGTTTTAAATCCAAACAGATTGCAAGCTTTAGCAAAAAAATAAGTTCAACGATGTAAAAATTCAGAAGGCTTTGTACAGTAATTCTTTTGGGATTTGTAAACCTCGGTAATGTTGTAGTTTAACTTTGTATTTTTTTAAACTTGTGTCTGTATTTATTCTCTTGTCAAATTTGAAGATTTTTATGTCATAAAAAGCATAATCAGACATTCACTTTCTTCTTTAAGGTTGACAATGCATTGGTCCTTAGGGGCTGGTAACCACTTTCAACCAAATAAGCTCATGGCTGGTTTACCAGCTTATCATTAGTGTTACCCACTTTTTTTTGGCTCTCCTAAATAGTCTAACTGCTAAAATAGGTCACCCCATAACCTTCCATTTTTTTCTGTCCTTTTTTCTCCCGCCAATCTCTCAAAAAAGCATCTAAGTCGTTATGCCAGCGTTTACTCGGCCTCCTTCGGCGATTTATTAAAAAAAAACTCATTATTTTAAAACATTTCGATTCGAACTTGGAACTGGAACTTCCATAACCAAACTTATTTTACCATCGTCTTCCTTATTCAAACCTCAATAAGACCACAGAACTAAAACATTTACCATTTATTACGTATTTTCCTATGCTCATACAAAACGAAGTTATTCGTTTGCTACCCTTACCGAACTATTCCTGTTACCAGCGATATGGCTGATCGGGTTATATCTCCCCGGGGTATTATAGCTACGCTGTTCAGTTCCCTGTAGTGTGATTCTATCTGTGTACTATCCACTATCTCAGTGTGATTCGGGGGTTTTTTTTATAAAAACAAGATATTTGGAGTTTCGGTTTGACATTAAAACTATTTTGTTTGGTGTCCCTTGAGAAAGTTGGGGTTTTCTAATGGTAGATGTAAGTAAATGATGTGAGTAAATGTGTAGTATTTTTTTACAATGTTTACTGGTGTATGTAAATGTTTCAGTGATTTATCCGACTAGACAATTCAGAGTTATACCATAAAATATTTATAAACATGTTTTTGGTATATTTTCTGTTCTTGAGAATGTACCGTGTATGAGTCTACACACATATAATTATTATTTTTAACGAGCTTATGCCCGCGACTTCGCCCCGTGGAGGTCGATAATTGTCCCACAGGATCATACTACCCGAATACAAATAGGTAGGTATGTAGGTGTGCTAAATTTCATCCAAATCCGTTCAGTAGTTTTTGCGTGAAAGAGTAACAAACATATATTCAACCATCCTCACAAACTTTCGCATTTATAATATTGGTAGGATTAGCAGGATAATATTTCTTGCTCGTATTATGTTACTTTCTATGTTATATATCTTAGGCGTTACTGACATCAGTAAAATAAATATCGTGAGGGAACCGGGATTTATAATTCTTGTAACACTGAAATCACCAGTCCCCCTTGACCAAACGTGGTGATCAATGCTCATACCTGCTTTGAATGAAAAGAAGCCTTTGTCCAGCAGTGGGACAGTGTAACAAGGCTGCAATTTTTATTTAGAATTTTACCAACGATGATTTAAAATAATGTAGTGGGTAATAAATTTGTAAAGTTAAATGTTAAGTTGTTTTCGTTTTATTTTTTTAATATACTAGTGTTTATTATTGTCCCTTACGAAATATGAAAAATAAAACAAAAATCATTTATTTCATCAACATACTTTACAAGAACAGAATTAGTGATTTGAGCCTCCCTTTAAGCCAGTAATGAAGGCTTGTACTGGGAGACTCCGCTCTTCCATATCAAATATGATTAAATAAACATTCAATATTTGTGTGAGTATACGTGTGTGTGTATTTTTGTGAATGTGTGAGCAGGTTTGTGTGTGTGTATAATAAGTATACCAACATGTGATGTGATTTGAGTACTTGCCACCCACAGAAATATTTATTATCTATGTTGCCACCGCACTTCCACTATCCCTACAACACTTAAACTGTTGCACTCCATTGCATGCAACCGTTCAAGTGGACAGAACCAAGCATCATGATACAAGTGTTAACAGTGCTTCTGTTTCATCATAGTTTAAAAGTTTTATCCAATTAATTAATATCATAACATAACATCACAAAATCCCCAAACGGTTAAACAAAAGTGTACCCAATTACAGTACTCGTACACCAACATTTCGCAAGTCATGTATAAGTACCATGTAATAGGTGGCCAAGGCTATTGCCATCAACCGGGCACAAATCCAGACACGAAGTCTGCTACTGAGAAAATTCTTGATGGAAAATACAAAATAAATCAATAATAATTGCTTAATTGTTCCGTTTCAACAGCCAGACAAATATAACCGCTTTCATTATACGGTAATTTAAAGTAATTCAATCGAAAATGAAGTAATTAGTTGAAATAATTGTCACAAACAAATACTGAACTTAATTCACGTCCAATTAGTACTGGCAATTTTTAAGAACTGTCATTTCTGCTCTCAATTTAATTTCAACGCATAATATAAAGCGGATTTCACGAAATTAATGTATTTTAATTTTCATATTTTAAGGAAATTGGGGACTGTTGCGAGAATTAAGTGGGTTCTACATAATTAAAAAAATATCATATGATACACACAAGTTTAGTATTTTTATGAAGGTGCCGAAACAAAAAGGAAAAACGGAACTTTTAATCTCACTTTTTTGTTAGTCTGTCACAGGTGATTTTATATCTACTAGATTTGGTGGAATAAATATTTTGCAAAATGGTTGTAATAATAATATGAATAAATAATAATTATATTTTTAAATGTTTTCAATATTTAAAAATGTATAAAATTTGTTTATGAAGGAATGAGGGGATATGAATAATAAATATACATAATTAAGTATAATTAAGAGTTCTTCGATGTTACTATTGTAACATTTTCACAGACCACGGAATCACTATACCTTTATTCCAAATATTTTAAACACAAAATGTTAGTCTTGCCATCATAACTGCATTTTATCTTTCCTTTCATATTTAATAAAAAGTAAACGTCATTACGTCATTGAACCAGCTAATCAAATAAAGTCACTAAAAACATTCCAAACATAAATTAACATTTTATTTCCCAAAAATAATTACACGTCTGTCTGCCACTACATTTTAAAAACAAAAGTTCTAAACACTCAAAAAATTTCATTAACCCAGCTTTTATAAATGTTGGACTATATTCACCTATTTCATTAAAAAAACAAATATAGTAGAATATATAATTAAACGTCTAACACAGTAAAATTCTCTTGAAGTTTTCATTTCGTTCTACACACAAAATTAAATAAGTGTCATGGCCGCTTCGTAATGAGGTAACGAGATTTTCTAACTGGAGTCTGTTTATTTAAACTATGTCGTTGTCGCCATGTTTGTCTGGCGGTTCTGTGACTTTTTAACTTTATTTCCTTTGAGAGAACTAATTTTAGCAGCTATATTAGTATGAACATCAGCCACGTGTATGACTTGAAAGGTTAAGTTGAAGGTTATATACAGGGTGAATCGAAAGGGTGTTCGATTCCTGGCTAGAAATATTGTTTTTCAAAAATCTAATGATGTTATTTTAGTTTATATCAGTCACTTCTTTAAGTATTTTTCGCTCTTCCTCATAGTTATATACCTACCCTGTATATGCGTACGTTAGGTACGATATCTTTGTAAGGAGACTACACTAATCAAATAGGAGTAGACTTGACCATGCCAAAAAGGGCTTGAAAGTTGCTCCATATAATAAAAGTTAACCAGACGTCATCTTCCTTAGGTTGGTTCGGACTTCGCGATTTAACGCCGTGTCCAACGATTCGTGATTGCATGTACTACCGAAGACACAGACGGTCGACCACTTTTCAACCTCATTACTCATTTCCAACACATTTTCCATTTTAGACGAGTCACGTAAGAAACACTAATTCTATAAACATTTAATGGCAAAAAGGAAATAAAAAGAAATTCATTATAAACTGACTGTGCCCCGCGAGCCTTGTCCGTATGAAATTATTATAAAAATATTACTTCTATATTATGTGAATCCAATTTTATTAACAATTTCAAGGATTTTATTTTTTTGCACGGAACCCTAATCTTTTTTCTAAAGTAAAGGAGCCTAGGTTACTCCTTAGAACATATAGATATCTGCCAGTAAAAGTCCCGTCAAAATCGGTCCAGTTGTTTCGTAGATTAGCTGGAACAAACAGACAGACAGAAATTCAAAGAAATGTTTTTTTGTTACAGGTACCGTAAATAAAAGAACAACAATGTATGTTGAAATATTCTTACGAATAACGCGTGAAATCAGCTGTTCACTTCCTGCCTAGTTACAGAGTTCTTCGAACTCGTCGTCGCGCTTGCCGTTCTCTACGTGAGTTTTGCCACGGTTACGTATGAGGAAATAAAGATTTCTGAAATATTTTTTGTAACGGTCATCTTAATAAGAAATACTGAATATTATATCATATGCATTCAGTAAAAAGCTATTATTTTGAAATTATAACGAAACGAAACAATTCAATTTTATTTAGGGAATTAATTTTTTGAGCTGTTATTTAAATATTCGAGATGTTAATATGATCAGTTGAAAAACATATTGAGCAGTTATTTAATTTAATGGCGGTTGATTAATTATTGCGTCAGTAAAACATGGACAGTAATAAAAATCAATTAGTCGCTTATTTTATGATACAATGTCAATTCTAAAAATAATTGAGCAGTCCAATAACTGAATGAGCGGTAAAAATGATGGAATGAGCGGTTTGATAAATAGTTCGGCAGTTCATAGAGTGCGGAGACACCCGGACTTGACTTGGGGTACCCCGACTCGGACAGGTTAGGTTCGAAGGGGATGGCGGGGTCTGGTGAGCGAGCGGAGTGAGCGAACTAAGACCCCGACATACCCTTCGTGTTAGGTTACTGTAAACCCTGCAGACAGAAATAGGAGCCCCGCGTAGCGGGACTACGCTCACTACGCTTTTTAGGCGAATAACTGCGCACTCATAACTACCCATTTAGTTATTTTACTGCTCAGTATAATTATTAAATAATACTTTTTATTATTTTTACGACTCATTTTTGTTTACTTTGCTGCTAAGTTTTAACTGCCGACCTTGTTAATAAATATGCATTTTTGTAATTTTTAACTTACCAAAACTACTATTTACAACTGACGCTTTAAATCAGTGCCTTTTATTTATTGTATGTTAGAAGATCTTTTGCAAAATTAACTTCCAATCTTTAAACAGAACCAATACCAAGGTACATTACAAGGTTCTGAAACAAAACACCGTATGTAATCGGATATTACAGATTTAACTACAGGCTTTCCTTTGAACATAGTTTAACAAAAGGTATTGTGAGCAAGAGTTACTAGAACAAAACAATAACTGGTAACTCGAAAACTAAACAGAATTGGGTTATGATCAAAACCACCAAGCCATTTTTTTTTGTTTCTAGCCATTTTTTCAACAATCTTGGAGTCAGCTTTTATGCTTGAAAAGAGATAGAGTTATCTGTGTATAATCACAGATTTAACGGTAGTTCTGATCTACGATCTTGGATTCATTTCTAGCACAAGCATAATCAGCCTATAATGTTCGCACTCCTGGGACACACGGCCTCCTCTCTATGAGAGGGAATGGGCTATAATCCACCACGCAGGCCCAGTGCGGTTTGGTAGATGTCACATGTTTTAGAATTTTTGGTTCTAGGACATGCTATTTCCTCACGATGTTTTCCTTCACCGTTTTTGAGAGCAGTGGTGATGAAATAAATTACACAAAGTAATGCGACTGGCTGGGTTCGAACCCACGACTTTTGTTCGTAAGCAGGGGCCGACACCACTGGGCCACTGCTGCTCTCATCGCTCTTCATTTCTAGGAATAACCCCACATCGGATTGATCTGATTTCGTTCCTAGAAAATAATGTTATCGTCTATTCTATCTCGAAAGTTTTTCGATCAAATTAGCTGATCTAGGCCTTGCAAGTTAATCATATTTCAGATTCCCAGAAAAGGTATGAAAATAGTTTTTCAGTGTAGTGTAACGACATTACATTGTTATCTAATACCTTTTTTTTTTTTGTTTTCGGGGGGTAACCTTCAAAAGGCGATCGGTCTTTGGGGAAAAGACCGGGGAGTGTACATGAAATACATAGTTACATAACATAACATAACGCCTGTAATCCCCGAAGGGTTAGGCAGATATGTACATGGGCGCAAAACCATCATTTGATTTTAATTACAAGTAAGTTTATAATTTAAGGGTAGTTACGTTTTTATTTTGACTTATGTGTCACAAATCTAGACTCCGTGGCTGCTTCTGAGAAGCTCCTAACGGAAAAACCCAGTAACACTTTGCCCGACCCGGGGGAATCGGACCCAGAACCTCACGCTCAGCAGTCGTACTTACATTCATAGTGAAAAAGTATCCCTTGCAGATAATGTAATACCAGCCTATTAATGTCCTGCTGATAGGCCTGATGGGCTACATATAAGTATCTTCTCATTCAGAGAAGTCAAGAGCATTAATCACCAGTCTTGTTCAAGACAGGTTCGAGATTTCAGACTTATATGACTATGACTATTAATACGCCTAACTAATATTACACTAACAAGTCTACGGTCTCCTCACGGTTCTTTTATTTAAACAAGGTCAGTAATGTTCGAGATAAACTTAGAAATTACATTTGAATTAAAGAACTCAAATTGGTGTCTGTATCCACAACCTCGTATATGAGTGGCTTTTCCACAAATAACAACAGATAATGTAGGTTCCTTAACACTTACCTGATAGCAATATGATGCCAGCGGAAATCATACAAAGGTACAGCTAAGTATATGGAGCGGGATGTTCCCGTGCCAGCATGGACCAGCCTGGCTGCCCCTCGGCCAGCTAGCTCCAGGGACAGGAAGGAACCCGTGCGTCTTCGAGACCGCAACGAGAATAGGGTTCCTTGCCCGTAACCGCCGCTCTGAGGAAAAAACTGAGGATTAGGCAATTGTTTTCTAGTTCTGTAGGTAGAAGTCTTCTACAGACATGGTTTTTTTTAGTGGACATTGCCGCCACACTATTTCCAAACGACTGTAACTCCTGAAAGACAGAATCAACACCGTCAGAAAACCGCCGATACAAAAACCGTCTCATGCCGTGGTCAAACTGGCCACTGGCTAGTGAAGTTAGTTTGTTGGAAATGGTAGCTGGGCGAACCGACTTTAAATACAATCACTTGAAACTGCTTATTTAATTCTATGTTACAGAATGGTACCCAAGGAACGGAAAAAGACGTAGAGGGTAAGACCTAAGGGTTGGAGGAATATGGCAAGAGATTGACAAATGTGAAGGGAACGACGGCACGGTTGGCGCAGTGGTATGACCTACAAGTAGTTGTTCCGGGTCTGGATGTTTTTCTATCTATAATATGTATGTATTTACAAAAAAAAAATGTATATATGTAGTTTATCAG
Source organism: Eurois occulta (assembly GCA_950022335.1). Taxonomy (NCBI): domain Eukaryota; kingdom Metazoa; phylum Arthropoda; class Insecta; order Lepidoptera; family Noctuidae; genus Eurois; species Eurois occulta. Next base: position 3,563,611 of record OX465482.1, read on the forward strand.
CCATCTAGCTACCATAACACAAGCATTAGGTTGCTTAGCTTGGGACTAGATGGTGCTGAGTGAAATGTCCAGGGATATTATTATTATTATTTATTATTATCTTAAGGAGGCCTATGTCGCAAGACAGCCTGACCTAGTAGCTGATAGAACGAACAAAAATAAAAGTAAAAGATGTATAATTTAAGTTTAGTTAATGTTATAATTTAAGTTTGATATAGAAAACAAATAAGTCTGGTACTAAAATATTGTGTATATGAAGATCAGAGTAAATAACGGCAATTTCTATAATATTATTTTATTTATTTACTTTTATGAGGGGATCTTGTTTAGACATTATTTTTGTACAATGGCAAGAAAGGAGATGTGTAATGAGATGACAAGTAACAGAGAATAAGTGTGGAAGAAGACATGCTGTGCCGACCCCAAATAAATTAGGATAAAAGCAAAAGAATGATGATGACATTATTTTTGTCCAAAAAAAAAAAAAATAAATAAATAAAAAAAAAAAAAAAAAAAAAAAAAATTATAAATATGTTTTTTTTTTGTAAAATTTTGTTTAACTAAGCTGATAGTTTTATGAACAAGGTTTAGTTTCAAGTCTAAAATAACTTTGAAAACCCAGTGGAGGGTACACTTCATAAATATGAATTTAAAAAACTAGTTTTACAAGAAAATTAAATATAACTTTTATCCAGATTACATTTTCTATTAATCCAATTTTGTAATTGATTAATTTAGATTTCATAGTTAAAGGCAATTTTATTTTATTTTAAGCTTTCAAAAAGATTTAAATCATTAAATTGGCCCTAGTCACATTTGAATAGTATCGTCTCCCTCTCTCATTTTCAATTTTTAATTTCAAAATTACCGTATTATAAACAAACTAAAATAATCAATTCTAAACAACAATTTAACTCTGTTTCTCTGATAACATTATAAATGTTTTACAAAGTTGTTATCATATCAATTCTTTGAGCAATTTACTTTGCAAGTCAGCAAAGCAATTTATGATAAAGTATTTGCCTCGCCAAAGAAATGGCTTTATTTTCATGAAAGCAATGCCAGTACTTTTTATTTTTCTTTTACTGTTCGAAAGAGAATTTATTAAAAAAAAACTTTTTCTTGCTGCCAACGAACTTCGGTAGCAAATCGGAAATCGGAATATAATTACGCTCATCAATGTAAATGTACGTTAATATTCAAAAAGCAGGCGTACACCATTGTTCAACATGAATATGTTAATTAAAATTATCATCCAATAACAGTACGTTTCTACCTTTCAGTCCTCGTAATTAAATTCATTGGTTCCTCTCATTCAACTTACCTCGGGACGTAATCTCAGTGAGATGAATAATGTGAATTCTCTGGGGAAAGTCTTCCCTGCTGCGAAGAGCTCTGATGACGCAATCCAGATGTAGGAATTAGGTCTTAGGCTGAAGGCATGCGGTCGATCGGCCACCGGCCCCCACCTAGCCTGGGCTGGGTGGAAGTTACGCCTAGCTCCCGGCGCGAGCGGGTTTATTGTACCTGAGAAGAATTATATTATAATGTATGTTGTCGTTATTGCTTTGGACGTGAATAAGGCTTTAATTTAATGTTGCTTTGTATTAAAATTGTGTTGGTAATTAATTTTCGTAAATTATAATTAGTAGGTAGATCGTGTCAGGAGAAAATTTAAGCTGATATCAGACACTTTATTCGAGTGAATTTTCATTTCACGTTCACACGGTGTCGACAAAAATATAACATACGAATGAACGTTCATCTATTCGTTTCATTTCATTTTTAGATCATGCGGTAGGTGAGTAAAAGATCCCTAGTGCTGGGAATCCAAGATGGATTTTTTTTTCCTAAAAGTTAAGCAGCTGATCCAGGGCTAATGGTAATCGAAACAACTGGAAGTCATGGGGAGAGGCATTTGCTCAGCAGTGGGATGACGCAGGTATCAGTAAAGCAGCTGAAATATCAGATGTTCCACTGTTTGTTAAGTTTTTCCCCAAAAACAGTAGCACACAATTCTACCAACTACAACTGTGACCTAATGTCCAAACACACTCGTTAAACCCGTCTATCACAACAACATGGACGACGACGTCAAAGCCAATTAAAAATAATTCTTGCAACAAGCCATTTTGATGCTAAAATCACTTTATCAAAATGTCACGTACATTCTGCATGCTTGATAGGTAGTAGTTTCCTAGTTGGCGACTTCCAGTCGACCTATCGGTTACAAGCTGTTACGATGTCACTTAACGAGCTAGTCTCGAAATAATTTAAAATCCAATATTCGTTTACGTTTCGACGGGAACCAGTTTTCTACTGATGCGGAACGTTTACAAAAATGTTTGCTTTTAAGATTTTAGAATTGAGTGGACGTTTGTGGAATAGAAGTTAAATTGAAATTGATTTTTAGTGGAGCATAATTATGCGGTTTTGAATGCTGGACTGTATTCTTAATTTATGAAGATTATAATAAATAGCAGAGCAAATATTATACAATTGTTAAAAACAATCTGTCCGATCCGTGATTGTACTACTAGGTATCGAGATTAGGTTTTATTAATATAATCCTTTTAGGTTGAAAAGGAAAAAAAAATCCCAAAAAAATATAAATCAAATGTACTGTCGCCAGCACTCCAAGTTACCACAAACTGTCAAAAGAGAATGCTCATGGAAGTATGGAATCCCGTACCATGCTGCATCAAAATCAAACCTTGTTTTTTATAGACTACACTGATCGTATTAACTCCTACAAAAATTATTTTTGAAAAAAAAACCCGCGTTTCAGAGTTATTTTATAAAATCGAAACTAACCTAAAAAGTAGGTCTATTTTTTCGACGCTACCAACGACGTATTTTAACACACATACATTACATTATTGCTCTAAAAACAGCGTAATACACTAATATTAGTAAGAATTACGAGTTAAAGTAACATCCACAGTATGCTTGACTGAAACTCGATTTTATTTTAGACCTTTACATTGCCAATAGTCAGTCAGTACAGTACAAATGTCAGATGCCACAGATAAGATAACTATAAACCATAGAGTATAGTAAGTGCTATAAACTAGTCGGGATTTAGGGATGTAATCGATAAATCAAAATCTTTAGGCTGAGAAAATCTATTTTGTTGCAAATAGCAATAAACCAAACTAAATCGATTTGGTGTACTGATCTTACTTAATTGTAATTAATTTTAGAGTCCGCTCGACAGACAAGGGTTTGTTCAATTGAAACGGAACGTCATTTATATTCAGTTGAAACGGAACGTCATATAAAGGGAGTAAAACAATATTCGTACTTTTAAACTCGAAAAGTATATTTCCAGTTCAAAAATCAAATCCCCGACGCGTAATGCCGTAAAAAAATATGAAACTAATTACTATAATATTTTGGTTTTGAGGCGCGAGACTTTTTGGTACCAACTTTGGTCATTGTCCTTTCTCCAAATGATTTTAAACCATAAAAGTTTAAGATCAAATCCAGTTAAGTTCAAAATCGAATGAGACTTTGACAGTTTGTGTTAACTTGATGCGTTCGCAACTGTACATCTAATGAGGAAATTTACTTGGCAACACTGGGGCGCGGGTGCGACACTCATGTCACTTCTCGGGTTGTGACGTCATAAACAAACATTTGACGATCGAACATATAAATGCCGAAGATGGTGTTGTCACTTTATAAAATTTGTTACGTTTTAGGAAAATAATGGTAATTTGGGCACAAAAATCATGCGTTATAAAATTCATTAACAAGTTTAATTTCATATATATTATGTTTCGTATTGTATTTGTTAATGACATTGGTATACACCTATATGCGCCTTTTGGGTCGGACAGGACTTTTTTTAACATAACGTATAGTTATACGCTCGGTTCATGACCTCAGATGATGCGACTAGCGTCAAAAGACACGTGCTTCAGTCAATTGTTTCCTTTGCGCGAGTACAGCCGTGATGACTCATGGAGTTCAGTAAACAACTTCTTTCATTGGTTTTGTAGGCAATCGTTATCGCAAGGTGCAAATCGCTTGAGTAAATAGGTCGAGGCCTAACGGTTAGGCAGGAATTAGGTACACCTGCACTGCACTACCACTGCTCAATCTTCTCAGCAATTATGTTATTTAAATAACAGCTTGCTGAAAAGGAGTAACCTTACAATACAGCGGAATTAAACAATAAACGCGATTAAATCTGCAATCCCATTTCAAAGTAACTTCGCATTCCACTGCCTTAATTACGACGGAAATCTACTTACCTTCACAGTCGAAAGAGTTACATGCCCTTCCTTGCTCCCCGTACCCCTCGCAGGTGGGTCTGGAGCAGTATCTCCTGCGGGTCTGTCTTCCCCCCCCGCAGGTCCTACTGCAAGCCCCCCACTCTCCCCAGCCGGCCCAGCCTGCAATATTGATAGATGAACACTCCTCCGGGAGTTATTGCAATAGTTTTGTTTGTGGAGAACTTTCGTACCGGGTGCTATGAAATTTCGTTTGCGAAGTTCACAGAGTAAGGACTCGACTAGTGACGCTTGCCTAAATTTGGTGCAACGACATTCTTGTCATGGGGGGAAAAACCTGGATGAGGCTCGCAGAGGAACTTGGGGATTCGCACAAGCAAAGAGATGCCTATACCCAGCAGCGGGTGGTAGTGGTCTGACTATGGATGATGATGATGATGAGTGTTAGTTGGCTGTACCAAGCAACGTAGTAATTGTCATGTTCTGTAAATCAATTTCTATGATTTAACGGAGAGGTCCATCGACACACTTCGAGCTTTATGGAAATTATTTTCAATGCCGTGTCTAGCAGTGGTCGAGGAGGCGTATCCGTGCTTTCTGGTAAAGCTCTATAAACTAAAGTTCATATGTTTTTGATAGGTGGCGAGAAGTTGAGTAGTGAAATGTTGAGTTAGTTGCACTGTTTTAAGTCTTATTTTGAAGCAAATTTAAACAAGCTTGTAGTTTGACTGCACTTGGCTTACGGGTGAATGATAATTTATACGGGTGCTATAAATGATCATAACGAAAATCGTCTTTCCACGTTGCACTGCTGATTTTTTATTTAATCATAATACAGCGGACTAATTGCCTAAAACACTGAGAATGACAACGCTATTAATGACAATTTTACAATATCCATTACATTATTTTCAAGCTAATATTTTCAAATGTAACAAGCAAACAGTTACGCATTTCTTTCATGATAAAATAAATAATATTTAAATAATAAAAGTGCAATTATGGTGCAGGTTCTAAAAATCAACAAAAGTCATTTAAAATCGTTGTTTCTATAAATGTACAATTATTTCCATCTTTCCTCAATAAAATATCAAAATAGAAACCATGAAATCATTAAAAACTTTCTCATCAACAATCCGAGGTTCGTAAATTTCCATAGTGTTTGTTATAAATGGCGTTTCCAGATCTGAAAATACAAACTCATTTCTCTTAGTTTACTCTTCAAACTTCAGCAGTAAATTGCGAAGTTCGTTCATCTATTTCTTTTACTCCGCCGTGTAATTAACAGGTAAATTTTAGTATTCATTAACGGAATTCTGGTAATGGCGTCCTGTCTCTGGTCGGGATTGAGTTAGTGGTTACGGAATTATATTATTCGGGTGGGTAGCAAAGTCTTAATCCTGCCTTTTAACATTCCTAAGAATTGGTGGATGGCCTCTTTTCATTCACATTTAATTTTAGAGGAGACTCAATGAGCGCCTAAATATTTTTGCACGATTAGAATATTAACTCTCGACGCTGAATAATTATTCGAAAAACAACAGTGGAGTTAATATAGAGTGTGAAAACTGGCACTAGATATCTACATATTAACATGGTTTAAGACAGTGAATTTGTTGTATTCCAAATGATGAATCCCGTCATGTTTGTGTTGACAATGAAAATTGAAGAAAGGACAAGAGGCGATACAAGAAGTTTCTCCAAACAAAACTATAAAAGAAGTGTTGAAATATTCAAAACTGTCTTACCAACAGCGTTCCATATAGCTATGTCAACGCCAAGGCTCCATGGTACGGCAGCAGCCGTAGCTTCTAACCACGGCCCATCAGGAGGCGTCGTCTCCAAGTCTACTGCAGGATCACTTATCCTTGCGAAGACCACCAGCTCACTTTGCGACGGCGCCATACTCCAGTTGAAGCAGTCACCAAGTTGTGGACTTATTTTTAGATTCACCTGCCTGTTGACAAAATAGGTTATCTGGAGATATTATATCATACTTGTTCATCCTTCTCAAAGGTAACGTGAATTATTAATGTATCACGATCAGGTATAAATTCTTAAGGCCCTCACACACGGCGAGTTTTGTAACGATGCCGCTCTATCGCGCGTTTTGTGAACTCGCTTCTGCATTACAGACTGCTATGGTGAGTAAGTCGCATTTGCGGATGCAGAATCGTGGTTACGCGGGCGAAGACACACAGTCAGCGACAGCACCGCGACTGTATCGCAAACGTTTGCCTTTGCTTCACTGCAAAAAGTCACGATAGACGAGGACCCTTAGCTAATTAGGTCGCATGAGATACGGCAATATGAATTTTCCTTTCCTAGCTCGAGATTAGGTGAAGATTGGATTAGCTCTTTAGAGTATACATAGCTTTCTTTGATGAAATACGTTGCTAATATATTGTGATATTATAATATTAGGGAGCTATTTTCATTTTGCTATTTTGCTAGCTATTTTCATTTTGAAAATAGCTCTTGATGTCGCCAGAAAGAGGAGAATTATTCTCTGTAAGACTATAAATTGTAATATCACGCTTGTGTCTCCGAAAAGGTTAGACAGAGCTGTACCCACACAACCCAGATAATATCGTCATGTGGAAGGGTATTTACTTTTTTTAACGTTTTCCATTTTTCAGATAAAATGAGATAAAGCAACCGATATCGTTTAGTCCTTTATTACAGACTAGTTTTCCGCCCGCGGCTTCGCCCGCGTCGAGTTCGGTTATATCGCGTTTCCAAGAGAACTCTTCAAAAGTCCGGGATAAAAACTATCCTATGTTCTTTCTCAAGATCAAATCTATTTCTGTACCAAATTTCATTAAAATCAGTTCAGTGGTTTAGACGTGAAAGCGTAACAGACAGACAGACAGACAGAGTTATTTTCGCATTTATAATATTAGTAGGGACTAGTAGGGATGCCTGCCAGGGCTGCGGGACTGTTCGAAAGAGATACCGCGGCCCTGGAACATAAAGGGCCAATGAAGGAACATGGGTGGGTTTTAGTCAGTAAGAGTCTGACACTCCCTTCCGCTCCGCCCCTCGGGTCATTTGATGATTTCCCACCCTCCAAAAAAAAAAAAAAAAGGGACTAGTAGGGATTTGATATGAAAACGACCATTTAAAAATATTACGGTTTCTAACCTGGCGTTAGAAACACGCATTACCTGATATATGAAAATGGATGAATCGAAATAGAGTATGTAAGGAACGTACCCGTTTTTTTAGTGTATTGTATGTTTCTTAGCCGTCTCAGCCATTTTATTTTAGTTCAGTTTAGACTTTTCATTATCTTATCCGTTTATAAGCATTTGAGAGCAGTTCTAAGTTTTTCCATTTTTCCTACTCAATCCGCAATACGCGGCCCTTTGACAGCAGTAGGTTAAGCAGTGGCACAGTTTAGCTCGAACTCGACAGTACTCGTAACAGAAAAGACGGTCAAGAAATATCTTAGAAAACTACAGTAAGTGTGCCAAGCATTCTTGGAAATGAAAACTTAAATACAGTCGTTAATGCCAAAAATAAAAATACTAGAGAAGATACTATTTTTATTAAGAGTTATATCTTTTTTCATGTATTTTATACATTATAGTTTCAATTCTTCTTTCTCGTGTGATTAGTGCCTAACTTGGTGTCAGAGTTTTATGCCACTCATGGGCCTCTGATATGGCATTACATGCCGTCAAGAAATTCCTCTCAGGCATGCTGCTTTCCTCACGATGTTTTCCTACTCCGAAGCAAATAATAATTATACAATACGCACACGAATCCGAAAAATCAGAGGTGCGTGGCTTGATTACGAACTTGAGACTTGTGACTTGACAATCCGACGGTCACACCACTAGGCTATCGCTGCTACAGTTTCAATTTATTCAAGGGCATTTTATTTGTAGAAAAGAGATAAAATGAAATAATTTTGTATACTTGGATGACATAATAATATTGCCTCCCGTGAATTTTGTGTTGTCATGCCGGGAGGAAAACTGTGTTGAATCTTTTGAAAAACAGATTTTTGTAATTTGACTGCATCGTTGGTCCAGTGATCGCAAGTGCGACTGCTGAGCATGAGGTCCTGGGTTCGATTCCTTGGTCGGGCGAAATGTTATTGGGTTTTTCTATTAGAAAGGACCATGCGTCATTTTGGGCCCTCTTTTTCAACATTGTTCAACAGTGATGAATTATATGTCATACGAAAGCTCATATACTTTATTTCATTCTATCGCAGCTAAGTTCAAATCCAGCGACAAAATGTTTTTTATTTTATTCTAGTTTGTTTTGATATTATATTATAATTAACAGTCTGTCAATAGCTAGCATTATAAATAGCTCTTGTTTGACTAAAATACGTTGAAAAGATCAACACATAGGCCGTCTATTGATGATTTACTTGCTGATTGACATAAGTAATATTACTCTGATTGACTTATTATTATTATGGTTTGACACACTTTTATTCCGTTTGACATTTCTTTTTATTTTTTTGTATTTTAGATTTTATTTGTGGTTGACATTTATTCTATAATGTATTATATTTTTTCAATTAAGTATGTTTGACTGAAACTGTGCGAATACTGTTTGCATGCCCAATGGACGGTAAAATGTGGAGAACTTGTATAAAAATATAAAACATCTATGTATCTTTTACCCATGTTTGCAAAGAAATAAATGATTTGATTTGATTGCCCTGGAACGTGTTATTTTGATTTGCAATGATTAGTTAGTTTTACATTTCTACGATCATTAAAGCCAACTATGCTACATATCGGAGAGGTTTTTTTTACCTGCAGAACAAAAACCTGTTTTATCAGCCATGGAGTCTGGACTAGTTCTCGGTTGATGGCAATAGGCTCGCCCCCTATTACATGGGACTTAACATATCTGGTAAAATGTGGGTGTACTATTAGGTACACCTCTGATGTTATGTTTATAAATTTGTAAATTGCTTTCTAAAATTTTAATGAAGGTAACTTTTATACAATTGAACAGAACAAGTTTAGTTCAAAGAAACAGTGCAACAAGTTCTCCGTTTCTCAGTAACACAAAATAAATGAAAAAATTCTGTTTCACTACTTCAGCGTTATTTGCAAGAATGTAAAAAGAAAATGAGTTCAAATAACTTTTATTCGCAACAATCGCTTTGTAAGTCCATTGTTTATTTGTTGTTAGAAAATGTACAAATCATTCCAGAATGCTTACAAATGATAAAATTTTACCTTCGCACAAAAGCTATTAAGACTCAAACATTAAACTAGTAAATTATTCACAGACAAAATACTCGATATTAATGTTCATTTGTCTCTGGTAATTACTGAACAAAAAGTTTGTAATACTTGTACATTAAAATTGCTCTTTTTGTTATTAATGTTATTTACAAAGGACGTTACCGGGTGCTTTTGTATGACAAAGTAATAAAATGGAAGAATTATTTTTGAATTATTATGGAAATTTTCAAAAGTTGATAATGGCAATTTTATAGATGGTTTGTTTATAATTTTAGTAAAGTTAATGATAATGTCAAAATATAGAAGCTCTTTATATTCTTATTCGTTTTTATTTTTGAGTGACTGCATGCTACTCTTTGTCTTTTTCGGGATTTATGTACGACTAGTTTTCCGCCCGCGGCTTCGCCCGCGTCGACTTTGGTTATATCGCGTTTCCAAGAGAACTCTTCAAAGTCCGGGATAAAATCGATCCTGTATGTTCTTTCTCAAGGTCAACTCTATCTCTGAACCAAATTTCATTAAAAACAGTTCAGTGGTTTAGACGTGAAAGCGTAACAGACAGACAGACAGAGTTACTTTCGCATTTATAATATTAGAAGGGATTGAGATACATAAGTAGGTTATAGCAGTGATAGCTTAGTGATGTGACTGTCGGACTGCCAAGTCATAAGTCTCGAGTTCAAACCCAAGGCACCTCTGATTTTTCGGATTCATTTGCGTATTGTATAATTATCACTTGCTTCGGTGAAGGAAAACATCGTGAGGAAACCAGCATGCCTGATAGATATTTCTTGACGGCATGTAAAGCCAGGCCCATGAGCGGCATAAAAACTCTGACAACAAGTAAGGAACTAAGCAATGATAAAGAAGAAGTAGTTTTTGATTAAGTTTGAAAATTCAATCAAAATAATGTGGTGGTTCTAAAAGTCTGCTGTTGCTTCCTTAAAAATGAAATAGAAGTCAAAAATCCCAGTTATTTGAGCAAAATCTCGAGCAAGCACTCTCAAACATGTCTGAGAGTTCCGAAACGGTTTGCTGATGCAAACGGTAGAGCTTATTTTATTTGTGAAGGTATTTTCCTGGTGCATTTGGGCTTTCGACAAACCATTTTAAAACCTGAAGTTTTTACAATAATCTGTCTGGTCTTATTAAAAAAAATCTGTATTTTTGATAAAAATCTATCGAACCAGGATCAAATAAGATTTTTTGTTTGTGAGTCTTAATTCCAAATACAAATCACTGATTTTAAATTCGAGTGTAAGTTGACAATTTCGTATTGAGAACATTACAGGAAATAAAGTTCGATATAAAAGACTGGCTTAAAGGTTTGACCAAACGAAAAAATATTGTTTTTTTTTATTAGTACTCATTTGGATTACAGTTGAGTATGATAGTTGGCTAATCAGAATTTGAATACAAATTTTCATCGAATACATTCCATCTTCCATAACATCTTTTGAAAAGCTGTGGCTGTTAGAAAAATAAAAGTTAACAAAGAGTTCAGTATGAAGGATTCAAAGTTTAATTAGGCATTTATAAATTTCCTAATTAGAAACAGTCATATTTTTATCTAATTTGAGTTTCGCAGTAATCGTATACACTGCACTTTCGCAACTGGATTTCGCCTTAAATACAGAGCTGGATTTACATTTTCATCGGTACATAAAAGAACTTTTTATGGACAAACTGAGTTGATATTTTTCTGGCAATTTCATTTCAAATTCAGTGATAAAAGTCGCAATGAACTCTGCACAGTAAATAGTAATATAAATATGTGTATCATATGTTATATTTTATTTATGAGCACCACTATCGTTTGATGTAGAAAGTTTTTTTTTGTATTAGTTATTTAGTGTAGAAAGACAAAGGGTCTGACTCACAATAGATAAGTGCACTTTTGTTGATTACTTCAGCTTTCTAGTCTACAGTTCAATGTCCACATTCAAAGAGGGTTTGTTTGTTAATATTTCTGATACAATACCTACAAATCGATTTTACTTCTAACTATGCTACATTTATACTAAGCTCTTATTATAAAGTATCGTTTAATAAAGTTCTACTTACGATCTTTCAAAGAAGTCTACGCTAAATGAATGAAGCAATGAGATCATGATGTCATCCAGATCATCATCTGCCTAGCCTTTTCCCAGCTATGTTGTGGTCGGCTTCCAGTCTAAGCGGATGCAGTTGAACACCAGTATTTTACATGGAGTGACTGCCTATTTGACCTCCACCACCCAGTTAGTAGCTATTAGTAGTTGATAGTTTATTTTTTTATTCTGTTCGTATCTGACCACTTCGCATCACTTTGGGCCATGCCAGAATACCAGCACTATGATGTTTTTTTTTTAAATGCTACAGCACCATACTGGGATAGCATCTTTTATGCATTCGTACAGGACCAATTTCGTTTGTTTTTTTTTCGTTTACTTTTGTATAAAATTTGTTGTATCTACTAGGCTGTTATTTTAACCATTTTTTTTGCCCTGTGCGGGCTAATAAATGCTTTTCTTTCTTTCTTTTAGTACTAGGTAATACGATACCCCTTGATAAGACTGGTTGTCAGACTTACAGACCACTAACAACCTGTAACGATTGTCAAAGATCAACAAATGACAGCCGGAACCAACGGCTTAACGTGCTTTCTGAGACACGGAGGAAATCAGGTATGTAAAGGATGGTCATATATATTTATAGTATTTTAAATATATTTATAGTATTTTATATGTCCTTGTAGTTTATAGTAGTATAAATAAAATTATTTTCAGTATACACCTACCACTGCTTGTCTTTGCATCACCCAAAGGTTGACTGGTAGAAAATGCCTATGGCATTAAGTCCGCCTCTGTACTCTGTGCTTGAAGTGTTAAATAAATAAATAAACGTGTATAGGATGGTCACCCATCCACGGATCAACCAAGGCATTCGCGGCTAAACCTACATCGATCGATCCGGGTGGCTGTAATTATTTAGCCGCGAGCTCTACCTACTGTGATAATGATATCATCCAGATAAACTACAATATTGAATTCCATTTAATTCTATAACAAAACTTTATGTAACAACGCAAATGATGATTCCGTAACAAAAGTCACAAGGCATTAATACAACACACCACGTCACAACGTACCTACATTTTCTTCGTGTCTTGTTACCACTATCTTACATCTCGTTACGTTACTTTTAATACAACTTGATGTTACCCGCTCCTCGACTCCAAAAAAAGGCAGTTGGCAAAAACTTTTACGACCAGCTTACGTGACTTCTTTTCGTGATACGAACCCAACATGTCCTAAATTGAGTGGGAATCCAACTAAATGCCTTGTCAGAGCGTAGCTTAGGTATAAGACCACAGTAAATTGAATCTGTAGTCACTTTTCGTGGATGATTGGAGTCGTAGGAAAATGAATACGTGTCATGTTGGTTTCGAGTTTGACAAACAATTTAGTTTATTGTGTTTCTTTTGTTTTTAGAGTAAACAAGTGAACGATTAAATTATTATTTTAATACTTATTTGTTATTCTCCCTTGATTCGCGCCCTGGCAAAGCTGAATTCTCAGCTGACTCAACTCGATCGCAGTGTGATTTATTTGCCTCGAGATAGGTAGACGTATGTCGTGGATGTTTGTGTTTCTGTGGGACGATGAACGAAAGAAGACTTAGCAGTCAGCCTATAATGTTCCCACTGCTGGGACACACGGCCTCCTCTCTATGAGAGGGAATGGGCTATAATCCACCAAGCGGACCGAGTGCGGGTTGGTAGATGTCACATGTCTTCGAATTTTTGGTTCTAGGACATGCCGGTTTCCTCACGATGTTTTCCTTCACCGTTTTTGAGAGCAGTGGTGATGAAATAAATTACACAAATGCGCCTGCCTGGGTTCGAACCCATGACTTACGGGGCCGTCACCACTGGGCCACCGCTGCTCACTGGGCCACCGCTGCTCCGAAAGAAGACTTATTCTTGTTATTTGTAAGTATTTTATTTATAATATTTTTTATTATTCCTTATTGTAAATATGTTTATTTTAACGGTATAACAACTTAGAGTTGTCTGTTAAATTGAATGAAAAATCTTTCCAGTAAACATGCAATTCGTTCCAACAAAATATTTTAACTTCCACAAAATGTAAGAAACTAAAAAGATAGATCCTTCACTCAGTCAATACCCTCAAAGCATTCGAAAAGAAACTGCTTTGCATTAGTCTGTATCTTCAACCTTATTTCAATAAAGCTGAGTTTGCGCGCGATAAACACCGACGCCTGCATCCGAAGTACATTCCGATCACGCAGCACTTTTGCTGGGAAAATTTAATTATACGGATCGCGATCTCTCAGAAACTTCGTTGCTTTAATTGAGTTCCGCACTAATCTTTAACTTGCTTCTTTGCTCTGTGGCAAGACTCAAGCGATAAGCGTTTATCGGTTGAAAGTTTTAAAGATGTTTCCTAGAATGTTTGTTCGATAGTTTACGATTCTAAGTTTATAAATTACGACAGAAGTGGTTTTCTGGAGTCCTTTTTACTAGTGTAGTGGAGCTTGTTATATACGAGAGTTTGAACATCAGTATTTATGAGCCATTTCGATGAGGACAAAGCATTTGTAAAACTCCTGTCATTATTGCAAGGCTTTACATTTTTCGTCAGTATCAATCAGTCTTATTGATTGGCACTAAAATCGAATAGCTATTAAGAAACGTTGCGCATTTCTTAAATAGTTATATTTAATTATAAGAACATTCAAAATATTGCATCACTAGATAATGCCCGCGGCTTCGCCCGCTTGGAGTTCGATAATTGTCCCACGGGATCATACTACCGGGATAAAATTCCTATGAGTTAATCTAGATAATAAACTATCAGAGTGCTCATGCAAATTCTTTCAGTAGTCTTTGCGTGAAAGAGAAGAGGAAAGTAACCAAATATGGAATAGTATCCCTAATGTGGAATACCGGGATTTCTCGAAAACAATAGGCAGTGATCAACTATCTCTTTCTAACACAAAAGCGGATAGGTTTCAACTCGTCGGTTGAGCGAATGATATAGCCGCGGTGATACTGTTTTGTTTAATTGCTGTCAGAAAACTTTTTACGTACGTAAAAATTAAGTATTTTTCGAAATGTAACTGGAAACAGTATTGTATCAAATCAATGATCAACATCCATCCATCCATCCTCACAAACTTTCGCATTTACAACATTAGTATGATAAGATAAGAACAATTTCTCTGTAAATTCAACTTTGCATAGTATTATTACTCCAAACAATGTCGGCAACATTCTCCTCCGAAATAACACCGACAAATGGAACCTAAACTCAAAGCCACAACTTGCTACAATTACAACAACTTCTCACTTAACACATCCGTCACTACGCTTATAATTTAGCCCATACTGCTGAACTTGTGGGTGTTTACGTCGGCCTTCTTGGGCAAACTTCAGTGCTTCCAATACCACCGCGGTGGCTTTCATTTAGTTTGTTTTGTTAACAATTTTATTACGCTACACGGTAAGATTTAGGTCTTACATGGCATGCTCTTCTGTATGTAATATCATATAGAGATAAAGTTTATATAGAGATAAATTTGGAAGTTTATATGGAGGGGTTATCTCGGGAACTAATGATCCAATTCTAAAAATTCTTTCACTGATATAAAGCTACATTATTCGTGGGTGCTAAAGGCTATAAATTATGAGCATATCATTAATATTGGCCGAGCTATCATAATTTTTTCAGACGAAGTCGCGGGCGATGGGCTAATCTTCTATTAAAGCGAGATGATTTGTGACAGGTTGCGGTGAAATGTCTGAGTTTGGTGAGGCAACATTTGGGTTAAGTTTCGAGTCAAATATTTATGAAGTGACAGGATTTGAGTTTAATTTGGTTGGAGATTTATAAAGGTCAGATTTCATTTCAGTGAAAAAAGATTACCAATTAAACCTTTCTTATTAATGTTCTATTTTCGTCTAGTCCTAACAAAGAAAAGAAAAATCCCTTTAATTTCACTAAAAACCTCTAAAACGCAATGCCTTTTTTCAACCAAAAAAAAAATTAAAAAAAATATTTTAAGTTCAAAATCATCATCATTCTCTTGCCCTTATCCCAATTCATTTGTGGTCGGCGCAGCATGTATTTTTCTTCCATATTTCTCTATTACTCGTCATCTCATCAGATACCTCTTTTCATGCTAAATCATTCTTCACACATCCATCCATCTTTTCTTTTCATTTTGGGTTCAAAATACTTTATATAAAAATAACGAGACACTCGTAGGTATCGTTAATGAAATGATGATCAAAAGATTTATCAAGCTCATACTAATTCCCTTTTCAAAGAACCATCAAGTCGTTGTATTCGAGGTAGACTTACCGTTATAAGACGTAATGACACAAATAACAATTATGTCGCTGTATAAGTAGGTGGAGACACGAGGCTCATATTAGCGCGTAATATGTAAGACGCTAATGAGACAATGATAATTAAATCCACTATCACGCATCTCAACGGGTTTCCTTGTTAGAAGACGGATGAAATTTAATTTAAAATGGCGGGAAGTCATTCTATGTTCTCTTGTTCAGTATAGTTGAGTATAAGGTTACTAGAACTTCAACCGCGACTTCATCCGCAAAAAAATTGATAATTCGGCTAATAAGCATGATATAAATATTTAAAGCCTATAATAGCACCCACGAATGATGTAGCTTTCTGCCAGTGAAAATTGTTTTAGAATTGGATCATTAGTTCCAGAGATTACCCCCTACATACAAACTTACAAACAAATTTTAGCTCTTTATAATTTTACTTTACTTTTTTATAATATTAGTATAGTTTTGTGAATTACAATATAAAGGAAAGTTCTAAAAAAAATTTTTCGGTATCATATGGTTGGAATGATTCTTCTAGCAATACTAAAATGGGAGAAAAAATGTGCCAAAAATTTAAACAGGATGTCAATTGAACAGTAAATGACGATATAAATAAACTTTGCCCATGAATGAACGTTCAAGCTTTCCATACAAACAAATCAAGAAACCAACACATGTATGTACATCTCTAAATGAAATAACAAAATCCAATATCTAACTATGAAGGTAAGTAATTGAAAAGAAAATTATAAGGCTTTTATAGATTGGCTAAATCAGCCGCAGCTGAAACTCCTTTCGTAATACTTTTTATTCATAGTATACCTGATCAGGGATATCTGTGAATACATTATGTCCTAGTCTAATTTTGGAACTTCAACTATTACATTACATCGACATTTCCCAAATCGGTGATTAAAATTTTCGGATAATTGATCCGTTATTAATTTAAAAATATATTTTTAATTATCAGTATAAAACGACTTTATAAGGACAGAGCAATTAATTTAATGATTGTTAACAGTTCTTGAATGTCCTTGAATGAAGTCATTAAGGAATTGATCATTATTTTAATGATGACACAATTATCACAATTAACTGAAAAGTCAACTTCATTATTTTAATCAAAAACTTTTCAGCATTAATTATGTTAAATTACTTCATATCCTCCGTGCCTCGGAAAACACGTTAAGCCGTTGCTCCCGGCTGTCATTTGTACTCGTAGATCTTTGACAGTCATTATAAGTAGTCACTGGCCCGAAAGTCTGACAACCAGACTTACCAACGGGTATAGTATTACCAAGTACTAAATGGGTTATGGAGGTCAGATAGGCAGTCGCTCCACGTAAAATACTGGTATTCAACTGGACGCGGTTAGACTGGAAGTCGACCCCAACATAGTTGGAAAAAGTCTAGGTATGATTTGATTTGATAGGTATGACTTCACATTTTACAGAACACGCGTTACCATTATACTTACTCAAACAATTGAAAACTTGTAGTTTCATGTGTCTATCGGAACTTAGTTGTGTTTGTTGGTGGTTTTATGGTCAACCAAAGGATTGTTTTAGCACCCTAAGGTTGATTTTCACTGGGATTTTGTTAAACCGATAAGGCTTTCAAGAAGGATAACAGATACAACTTTTTGTAGTTATTAACCTTTTGGCCGCCAGAGAATAAAAGCACGCGCGTGCCCTCCACACAAAGCCACCTACCATTTTGTCACATATATGTGTCGTTTGGCGGTCAAAAGGTTAATGCTTCAATTTAAATTTAGGTTTTGGGTGCAGACATCGGACACTGATATACTACTTGAGTACTAATGCTGTAACATGATAACATTGTCAAATCTAATCATTTTAAAAGAGTAACCATGGAGTTTCTTGCCGGTACTTCTCCATAGGAAACGACCAACCCGAACCGTGCACCTTTTTGTCGACGTTTCATAAGTGCCCATGTAGGCCTATGTGAAATAAAAATATTTTGATTGATTTTGATTGATTGATGTTATCAGTCAGAATCCAGTGTCGGCATTGTGGTTCATAATCTGTCCGTTCTGGTCGGTCCGAACCTTTACTGGGAATTTTGATGACGAGCGCTTCATAACGAATTCTACATTCTTTTTTACATCGTACTACTATTCTGCCGTGCTAAGCTAAACAGCGGTATTTTAAAAAAACAAGTAAAGTTGATTTTAATGGCATCGGATAGCTTAAATAAATACACATCTGATGAACTAAGCCAAATAGCAGTATCTATTTTAAAACATAAAAAATCCTAATAAGCAAAAATATCAATCCGTAATGTGTATACCAAACTATATTTACAAAACTTTAATTTTCTCGAAACTGGCTTTCCTTGAGATATCGCTTTTGCATTTATCACGGCAGTATTATAAAATAAATACGAAAGTGTGTGTGGTACGTATGCTTGGATGGATGTTTGTTACTCTTACACTCAATTAATAATTCAATGTGGTGCTGCCCCACAAACTACGGGACGCTTGATATCGTGTCCTGCCTGTCCTGTTTTTACACACCACAGGAGCTGATGGACGCTACTGAAAGTGCCAAACTTCGTCAAATTTTGGATTGAAAAAACTCAATTTGAATTGTCATAGACACGGTAAGAAAAATTTTTACTTAACGGATTTGCAAAAAAATGGCAGGCAGGTAGGGATTCTTAAAATGATCATAGATGTACCTACTATTATGAATTGTCACCTTGTGACCATTTTACGAATTTAAACGTAATTCATATTATTATCCTATTATGATTCTGCTAAAGTGGCCATTTTAGACCCCCAGGTTGTAAGCCCCCTGGTTTAACACATATACTACCTTTTATCCTGTGAGACAGTTACAGTAACCCGCGTGGGCGATGCCGATACATATTTTGGTGTCTGAATTAATAAGATTACAACTTACCTATCTGTAGTATTATATGGTGAACCAGCATATTGGCTGATGGAAGCCAATTCTACTCCCCCTCTGTATATTGACACCAGAGCCAAGTCTAGTGTTTTACTCTGAAACAAATAAGAAAAATGTTATACAGTCATTTTATTATATTGATTAACAACAGATCCAATGACGTAACCAAGTAAAAATCGTTTTAAAAGCTTATCGTAATTCTAGAATAACTATAAATACGAATGATATAAGCTTATAGGCTAAATACCAAGTTGGTCTAGTGGTCGCAAGCGCGACTGCTGAGCATGTACGGTTCTGGGTTTGATTCCCGGGTTGTGCAAATCGTTATTGGGTTTTTCTATCAGGAATTTCTCAGTAGCAGCCAAGGAGTCTGGATTTGTGCCCGGTTGATAGCAATAGGCTCGCCCCTATTACATGGAACTCAAACTTAACAGGCGAATATGGGTGTACTATTAGGTACACCTCAGCCTAACCCTTCGGGGATTACAGGCGTGATATTATCTTATTTTGTAAGCTTTTTAGTAGCTATTCTCAACCAAATAAATTATATCCATTATCGCTTTCTTTGACACAATGTTACAGTCCCCTCTACTCTGTTGAAAATTTGGCTTTTGACTGGCGTGTTAACTAACTGATAGATCATATTATACAGCCTTAACTGAAGATACCTTTTTTTTGGGATGTGAAATAATAAAAAAATAACTCCTCCCGCTCTGGGCGGAGTGGAAGGGAGTGTCAGACTTTTACTGACTAAAACCCATGTTCCTTCTTTTGCCCTTTTCCAGGGCCGCGGTATCTCTTTCAAACAGTCCCGCAGCCCTGGCAGACATTGGCCCTTGCGGGCCCCTCCTGTTTGCTGACATCTCTTTGAGGCGCGCGTGGAACACGAACGCGCCATCGGCACGGCCTGTCGTCATAAGACGGACGGACGGCGAGCTAGCCCATTACTCACCGTTCACAGGCCCGTGCCTACGGTGGCCGAGGGCCAACACGTGGGCCCCGACGAAACTGAACATACCTAGTGTAAGAAACTTAAGTTAGGGATTTTCCAAATCTCTATCGGCTTATCTCAATTCGCGGGTAAATACAGGGTGGACGAGACACGGACACACAAGCGCTACCATTATTCAGTAGAGAGGTACATCATTCTGAACCACATAAAAATTTTTCAGCGATAAAAAATCAGCCGTTCCATACATTTTGACCGTGTAGGTATTGAACTTTTGTAGGAAATGGCGGGTCAGAATGATGTACTGACTACGTGGTTAGCGTTTTTGCGTTGGTCCATCCTGTATAAAGGTGGAATTTATTATGCCGATTAGTAATTTAACGTTAAGGTACTACAAATATTTTTTTAACCTGCTTGTACTAATAAAGTATGTGCTAACACAAGACCAATTTGATTTTAATTTATTTTGCTTTGTTTAAAATTAAGCAATTATTTACATTAAAACCCGTGTAAAGATCAGTGTGAATTAATAATCGACCTACATCAAATTATTTTCCTGTAGGCATAAAATAAATTAAAAATAAAGTGGTATTTATTTAGGTCTTTGAAGTTTTATTCCTGTCTTTATAAAAATAATATAATACTCTTACCGCGTTTGCTACCGGTACGAAATTTTAATTTGTATAATTCCTTCATAGTGATATTTTTGCTTTTCCTTAAATATAATATTATGGTTATTTTTGGGCTCTATAGTAATTTATTTCTGAGACTTTGCTATAAATAATTTACCTCTTGAATATTTCTGTTGGTTTTTTTCAGGAGTCTAAACATAATCGTCATTCAAAAGCGTAGCTTAATAAATAATTAAATGAGAGATGACCTTAATTTATATTACAGTTGATGTGGAGATTAAATTAAGGAAAAGGTACTATAAAACACAAATGTCCTACTTTACATTGAGGAAAAAAGAAAGAAAGTCAACCAAATAATAAATTACTTCATCTTGTTAACCAAAGCCAACATTTGTAAGACACTCCTCAGAATTTTTTAATTTTACACTGAAGTAAAGTGTGTACATATTTTTGAGAACAAAAAAATACATACCTCCTCTTTATTTGTCTTTGTGGGATAAAGAAACAAAATACGGATTTACCAAAATGACTGCGACATATCCATAAAACGTGAAGATAATCGCCCGTCGAGTAATAAAAGTTGACACGTGGAAAAACCTACCTTACTCAACCCTGATAAAGTTTACTTTTCTTTGGGGGAAGATAGGGAAGTTTACGTAAGGTAGGGTATCTGTCTTTTCTCATACGTTTGTGTGAGAGAAATATTAATATTTTCCCTTGTCTCTGGAATATTTCTTCGGCTCTTAGAACAAAGAGACAAAGTTCCTCTTCCGGAACATAAGGACTTGCCTCTAAGACGGTGCAGTTGCAGGAAGTTATGCCTTTAAGAATACATGTTTATAGACTTTGGAAGGAAGTATTTTGAGAATAAGTTGTAGTGTTACATTATTAGTTTTATGAAACTTAACTTTCACTTCTGTATCCATAAACAAGTCAAAGTGAAAGACCTTGAGTAAAAGTAATAATTTATGATACGATTTTTTAGAACTGTCAAAAGTTAGAACTCTTAGCTTTGCTTTCTTTAACGGTTCCTTAGTTTAAATTCCTATCTATTGAATACGTACACATGTTTGCTTAGGTAATCACTCAAACTGTATCGATAAACAAGTCAAAGTGATAACTTGAGTAAAAGTAATCATTTATACAATAGATACTATTTTCATACTGTGATTTAGCAATTGCTTGAAGTTAGAACTGTCAAAAGTTAGAACTCTTAGCTTTGCTGTTTGACGGTTCCTTAGTTTAAATTCATATCTATTGCATACGTACACATGTTTGCATAAGTAATCACTCAAACTAAAATAATTACTTTATTTTGACTGTAGACACGGGTGTATTAAAAATATTTTGGATTGTTCCCATCTTTTCTAAATATTTCGCGCCTAACCTTTTCCTATCTAGCTTAACTGGATGTACCAACTAAAATCAATTACATTTCCATGAAAATTTGACGTTCGTTAGTGTCTTTTATGGACTTCATTGAAATATTATGTCTCCGACTTTATCTGAATACTAGTTGGTATTTTACATGGAGCGATAGGATATCTGACCTCCACGACCCAGTAACTGAGTAACAGGATACTCCTTGTTAGGACTGGTTTGTCAGACTAACGGGTTTCAAAGTCCCCGTTACGACTGATCGAGTGATCATTGTGCATTTGAGTAACTGGGGTAATTTATTTACGTACCAAAAGACAGGTGACGGGTCAGAAAAGACCAAGCGCGGTCCCAGCCTAAGACTTTGGGGGGAGGGGGGGGGGTACACAGAGCCGCAGGAATTTGGTTGGGACGGGTTAACCCGAATAAAAAAAGACAGGGTGGTGTTAAACTAATGGGTTGGAAAACGAAATTATATCTGCCATCTCTGGATTTATCTAGAGCGAGCTCGTAAAATCTAGCACCCACTTCGAAATAGACAGGCTTTCACAAATTGGGTCAATTTATAAAGAAAAACTGAAAAGAACGCAAAATGTCACAGCGAGCACGAAAATTAAAGTACAACATCGGGTAGGTCAGATTTATTTTTGAACATTCATACAGGTTTTATACAGTAGGTATTTAGAAACAATCCATACAGGATGAATAGGAGGAACTCTATCAACTTATGGAGAATTGAGAAATTACAAGATGGTATTAGCGAGCGCAGCGAACAAGAAAATTTTAGCATTCGCCCTCAGATAGGTTGATTTCTTTATAGTTGTTGAAGATTTCGGGGGGCTTGAACCCTCATCCACCACCCCTGCCTACGGCCCTGCCCCTGAGATAGTTTGATTTTCAAGTTTTAAGATGAAGAGAACGCAATGAGCCAGCGACTATTTATTTTATTTAAATCAATGAGTCCAGAAACATGATCGCATTCGACCTAGACCCAGCCCAGGACGGTGTGGTAATGACGCCCGGCCATTACCTCCCCCCTCTGGATCCGCTCTTGGTACTAATAGAATGCAAGAGCGAGAGAAGAGAGCTTCAAAATTCAAGCAGTTCGCCTCCACCTAGTGTTTTAGGTTCATTTTGTTCATTCAGACAGAGATGAGAATAAAAGTAACTCAAAGGGCAGGATGCATTACAGAGCGAAGCAAGCTCGAAAATTTTAGCATTGAACGTTAAACAGTAACTTAATAATTTATTTCAGAAAAAAGGAATTTTTACGAAGGTTTGTCATTTTGGCGTGTATGATTTTGGGGGGGGGGGTCATGACCCCTAAGACCGTGTCTGGAAAAGACATCTTTGAAGAAGAATGATTAGGAGAGCCGATCTCAAATAAAGATGAGATAACAATACAATAGGTCAAACAGACATCCGCTCCATGAAAAATAATGTAATTCAGCTGCATCTGGTTTGACCAGAAGCCGACCCCAACATAGTTGGGAAAAGGCTAGGAAGATGATGAATAAAGACACAGGTACCTTTCTACTTCTTGCTTCAGAATAAGAGAAGGGAATGCTATTTAATGACATTAAAGTTCCCCACACTGCAACAAAATAATAATTATTATCTCATAGTACACAGCAGAGTAGTTTTAAGTGAAGTAAAACTTTGGGCATGGAGTAATTAGCAACTTTATTATAAGACGCTCTGTCATAAGTTTTTATGGGAAATTGTTTTATTAAAATCAGTACTTCGGCGACCGAGCTCTGCTCAGGTGAAAATAGAGGAAACCAATTTTCTCCAATATGAGACCTGGCTAGATCGACTTTTCGCTCCCGTAAATGCCTATATTGCAACTTTTATTGAAATCGTTACAGCCATTTTCGAGAACGTGATTAGAAATATGTATGTATTACTCATTTAATGTTAATGTTAGGCCGACTAATTAATAAGCGAATGTCTAGTGTATTCACATTGATAACATGCTTTTAGTTCCTTTTGATCACACCCACACTAGTCCTTTTTGCTCACACACACACACGCACATACACACACACACTCACGCATGCGTTCACACACACCCACACATGCGTACACACACACACACACATATGTACACTCACACACAGATACATGTACTATCACACACACACACACACACACACAATTTCTTGTTTTAAATTGTCTACTTTTAGTATTTTTTTTTAGTTTTAGTTTTTGTTTTTACTTTACCTACTTTGTTTTTAATTATTAACAGGCTTTGTTAAATGTCTGCACATAAATATGGAAGAGTGAGGTCTTCTGCTACAGGTATTTCCATACTTAAAAGAAGGCCTCTACAATGTATCTGTTAAAACCTGTTGATTACGAAATAAAGTTATTATTATTATTATATTATTATTTAATAGTAAAGGATAGGATATGAAAGTCTGTCTTGGTATGGACATTTGTGATGAGGAGGGATGGAATAGATGTGATTCAAAGAGTGATGAATATTAATGTTGATGGATGGAGAGGGAGAGGAAAACCAAAGAAAAGGTTGATAGAATGTGTGAAGAATGATATGAAGAAGTAAAGGATAGCGTAACGATTCACAGAAGAGAATGGCGACCCCAAATAACATGGGATATCGGCAGGAAGATGATGATAGGGTGTGAAAGAAAGTGTAAACGGACAACTACGTTTAAGGAAAGTTTGCAGGTTGATTTTATTTTATTTATTAGGGACATAGAACAGTTACATGCTACAGAGAATACAAAAACATCCTTATAAACTAAAGATCACAAACATGTAACCCACACCAATATCCACGTCTTAACAAAAGAATAACAGACTATGGTAGATTTTACAGAATACAGAGCCTTCTGTGACAGCTGTTTTTAATGTATTACAAATTAATTAAATTAATTTATTCCTTTGTAATTCAATTAAAATTATCTAAAATAATGTTAGTAATGTTTAATGGAGAAAAATATCAGTAATAATAAAATAGTGAGTAAGCGTAGCTCAGTTCTAGGGCACTTCATACATTGCCATCGACACGCTGAAAAGTAGAATATTGAAAGTGATTATGCCTTTAAGGGGCTTCTTCTTTTCATTTCAATGACTACTAAAATAACGCATGTCTTCTTCTTCTAAACAGAAGTATGAAAGAAGAATCCTACATGCTGCGCCAAACCCCAAATAATTTGTGAAAGGGCCAGAAGAATAATTATTGCAAGTTCAATGAAAAAGTATACGAAGTATTGTTACCCCTAAGTACTGCATAGTGTTTGTTGTAAAAAAGAGGCTATGAATATTATAGACTTCATAAAAATTTAAGCCCAACGGGACGTGAAATGCTTTAAAAGAATGGCTCTATAAAACTAAAGCCTGTAAAACCTAGAGTTGCGTTTATGCTCTAAGTAGTAAAGCGGCTTCGTTGCAGAAAACACTTTAACTCATACCTTAATAGATACATTTTCCCCTGTCTCTAACATATACATTAACCTCTAAACACCATGAATTCTGAAACCCATACAAAATTATTAACAGCCATAACATCATAACCACGATAACCTAAGATTACCCATAACTTCTTATCTAAAATCCAATCCATACCTTTATTGAACTTAGAATAATAAGAACATAGTGCCCCATAAAATTATATAGCAGGTTATCTCTATAAGGTAATATTAACCTTACGACCTTCATTATAAGGGCGTGATCTGATATTCAGTGCCAGCCTTTATTAGCCGTTTTAGAATTAGGTGAAAATGTGTTCAATGTTATCGGTTCAAGCGTGCAATCTGATTGAAATACACGTTTATGTTATTAGAAAAGTTTTTTATTGAGTTATTCGGTAATTTCAGCTGTTCAGTTATAAGTTATTTTGTGTCAGCATATTGAAAAATTCGTGAAAGTATTTTTAATACTAAAATATGTATTAAGCCTTTTTTAATTGAACTGTTTTTTTTGGGACCTTCAAATTAAAAAAAAAGAACTGTTAATCAACAGGCTTGGATGTTAATGTACATTTAATTATGTTATACTACTTTCTACCACACATATACTTTGCTAGGACTCAATATAAATAAAAAGTAATTTATTTCTTTCTCTTTATCACAAATCTTACGAGGAAATAATAATAGCCGCTCGGGTCATTCTCCAGGTTAAGCCACGCTTGCCTAGGTTGATCCGTGGTTGGGTGACCACCCAGTACATACCGAGTTTCCTCCGTGCCTCGGAAAGCACGTTAAGCCGTAGGTCCCGACTGTCAATTGTAGATCATTGACAATCGTTAAGTAGTCAGTGGCCCAAAAGTCTGACAACCAATCTTACCAAGGGGTATCGTAATACCCAGTACTAACTATGTTATGGAGGTCAGATAAGCAGTCACTTCATGTAAAATACTAGTATTTAGCTGCATCCAGTTAGACTGGAGCCGACCCCAACATACATAAGGAAAAGCTAGGCAGATGATGATTCCACAAATCTTACCCAATATTAACGTTATCGAAACTTTATGAAACTTACATTCAATTCAATTCATTTATTTGCAAAAAACATGAAACACAACATACAACGGAACACACACACACACACACTAAAATGGAACACACTTACAGACACACTCACAGTTTACATTAAAACGGAATAGTAAGTACCTAATATTTATTCTGTTATCTACTGCGCAACTTACGTGTAAGCAAATAAATAAATCAAAATAACTCTATTAACCTTGATAAAACTATTATAAAGGTAAGGTTAAATTAACATTTTAGTTCGTGAAATAAAGGTGGTTTCAGTTCCAAACATAGTTTGTAGAATAATTTATTCTGGTAATATCTAGGGTGCTTGTTCGGGTTCTAGCGTTAAATAGGTCAATTATTTTACCATGGTTTTACATGTCATCAAAAAGTTTTTTCGACACGGTTTAATACAATCACGTCATGACTGTTAAAAACGATAGTGAAGTATATAAAATATATAATAAATATATGTATATAATAAAGATATTATTATCACGTGACCAGAGGGCGGGCCTATTTTTTGGCCAAAGAATCAGCATTGCCATCCAACGTGGCAATGCTGCCCGCCTTCTGGGCACTTTTCCTGTTGACAGCGATGCGGACAAATTTTTGGACGCCCTGTAACCCTTTTCTACTTGTACATATTTAGGTATTACTATTATAGTTTGTAAATAATTTAATAATCTTTGAAATAAATAAAGGATCTTTATTGTATATAGTTACACCATTATTTTTAGGTCGTTCTGGAACCGAATACCATGAACTCGAAACGATTGGGACTATTTAAAAAAAAAAAAAACAATAAAAAAAACACGAAAGAATAAATTTAATGTTTTTTTTTTTAATAATGAGAACTCAAATGCATATGTGTGTGTAAAACGTATCCACGATCGGCAACACATGCGAACGATACCCATTGAAAAATTCATTCATAGATCGATTCTCATTATTTCACAAAAAAACATAAAATTTTATTCTTTCGTGTTTTTTTTTATTGTTACTTTTTGAAAAAAATTGTCGAAATCGTTTCGAGTTCGATGATCGAGTTAATGGTATTCGGTTCCATAACGACCTAAAAATAATGGTGTATAATATAGTGAGATATATTATAAAATACATAGTTTTGAAAGGATACATACATACATACATAACATCACGCTAGTAATCCCCGAAGGAATAGGCAGAGGTGTAAGACCCAAAAAAAGTACACCCACATTTCGTAAGTTATGTTTATCTCCCAGGTAATAGGGGGCGAGCCTATTGCCATTGACCGTGCACAAATCCAGACTTCGTGACTGCTACTGAGAAATGCCAGATGAAAAAACCCAATAACAAATAAAATAAAAACACTTTGCTCGACCCGGAAATCGAACCCAGGATCTCGTGCTTAGCAGTCGCGCTTGCGGTCACTTGACTAACGAGGTAATCGCAGACTTATGCAAAATTGTATGCTTGGTACATAATTGCACCAAGTCCATAATAGTAATTGACCAGTGGTTCAGGGTGTGCGATATCTTTCAGTTACCGATAATAAGATTGATATTAAAGAGGAGGCCCAAAAAAACTTAAAACGTAACCGGCCTGTGTAATGTAAAGATAAAAAAGATTATAGACCATATTTTATCACAGAAAAACAGGCTACTTATCACATGACAGTCCACAGACATAACATTACAAAATTCACCCGAAAAACATCATAAATTCCATGACGTAAAACAGACACATTGCTACCAGACTGTGAGTCAAGCAATTTGGCAAAATTAAACAATAAAAAGTTACTCTCGCAAATTATGCTATGACTTACACTTCAGACTAAAAATATAAAGCTTATTTCTATGTAGTTAGTTTTAATATTTTAGTTTATGGATACACTGTCGTTTCACCGTGAGAATACCTGGACTTATAAGTCTGAGCATGCGTGGAGATCAAGGCTCGTGCCTACTCCGTACGAGAAGAGGCTTTTGCCCAGCAGTGGGACCTCATTACCGGGTTCTAACGACTGTTAAGAACTTAAACTAATAACCTAATCTATTTAGTTACAATATTACCAAATTAGAAAAATAAACCTAACAACATAATTACATTATTACACCATTAAAACACAAAACATAGCATAAAATAATTACATCGATCTCAGTTTGAAGGTCGTTGATGGTACGGATAGCTCTGGTATGGGGTGCCTTGGCCAGCAGGTTAGTTCTGACTGTAGGTACCAGTAGCAGCGGTGGGCTGC
This sequence comes from Eurois occulta, assembly GCA_950022335.1. Classification (NCBI taxonomy): domain Eukaryota; kingdom Metazoa; phylum Arthropoda; class Insecta; order Lepidoptera; family Noctuidae; genus Eurois; species Eurois occulta. The sequence continues at coordinate 3,592,058 of OX465482.1, forward strand.
GCCGCCTCCTCACGTAGCGATCATTAGCTGGTATTATACACTAGTATTTATTGGTCTGGCTAGCTGGACAGTTACAAGCAAGGCTACTGAGCTTGTGGCCTTAGTTTCAATCCTAAAGTTGGGCAAACTTTTGATCTGACCCTCAGTTTGTTTAAAGTATAGGTAATTGAGTTTACCTACAGCGAATTTCTTAGTCGTAGCTTGGCCTAGATTTCTGGCTGATTGAGGGTTCAAGGCTTGTATGAAACTAAAGAAACCGGCTAAGTGCGAGTCGGACTCGCGCACGAAGGGTTCCGTACCATTATCTATAAAAACGGCAAAAAAATCATATCTGTTATATGGGAGCCCCCCTTAATATTTTTTTTTAATTTTTAGTTTTTGTTGTTATAGCGGCAATAGTAATACATCATTTGTGAAAATTTCAGCTTTCTAGCTATCACGGTGTATGAAATACAGCCTGGAGACAGACAGACAGACAGACAGCGGAGTCCCGAAGGTCCCGTTTTACCCTTTGGGTACGGAACCCTAAAAACAGCTAGTAAAATGTAAGACACACCTCTGTCTACCCGTTTGGGGTACTAGGATAATGTTGTTCATTACTACATGATTCGTGGCTGTGGTTATCTCGTGGTTACGTGGTTTAATTAATTAAATTATTGATTGGTTTTAATTTCATCGACCATCAGCGGGAGACCGCAAAATTTCCTACTGATTCAAATTTTATGAACCAGATATATTATAGCAGAAAATATTATCTGTTCATCTCTGCCATGCATGATACTAGTTCAACCCTAAATGACCAGTATTACCCAGTTTACCGACGGTCTACCACCCTTATGCCCTTAGTAATAAGGTTGAAAAGTGCTCGACCGTTAGTGAACTCGGTAGTACATTAAACAGTCGGAATTAATGTGGGAAAAAAAAATTAAGAAGTATTAAGTAAGTGGAAAAAAAAATTAAGACGGACTTTAAGTAAGTGGAAAAAAAAATTAAGACGGACTTCCCATGGTGTGCTCAAGTGCAATAAAGACACGCATAAAAATGCTTTCACAAGAAGCTTGCGAATTATGATGCAAATGTATTCATACACCAAACTATGAGAGCAACCACATGTAACCATACGACGTATCCTTGCACCGGAGCCAAATTCTGTTCATCGTTACAGTGTCATTCACACAAATCTGGAATAACATTGCCTTGGCAAAGTCCGGCCATTTCCCATACTACGCTACAACGTTTAGTCGTATGGTTAAGCCTTTTAATATTTATATTGGAGTGCTTGCTTTGTTGCAATGATGTTGTGTCTTGAAAATTGAACAATAAACGTTAAATTTTTCACTAAGGTACAATTTAAGTTATTATTGTTAACTCTGCAATGAAAACTGGTCTTACTAGTTTGGACTCGTTTTCTTACATTGAGGTATAGTGCTACAAGGATCTTCTAGCACTTGATTAATATTACCGGGGACATTGTTGGTAGATAAATATTGTGTTTTTTTCTGTGAACCTGTACTACATTATTTTGAGTAGCTGTAGCGATAGCTACTGCTAACCATACGATGAGTTTTACCTGCTAATTGTTATCGCTTAACTTAACATAATATCACAGTCTATAGTGAATAAGTTTTTTATTTTTTATGTTTATTGGTCCTACTCTTGACCTCAATCTAAGAGATGAGGTCAACGATGGAACGAGCTAACCCAAAAGAAGCCTATTAACTCGCGACTTAAATAGATTGAGGTCATATGAACTACATAAGTAATAGTACGTACACCCACATTTCGCCAGTTATGTTTTAAGTCCCAATTAAATATTTTGCCTGACCCAGGAATCAAACCCAGGACCTTATGCTCAGCAGTAGAGTTATAATGATGACAATAGAAACCATACCCCCATTTTGAATTCACCGCAGTCGGGAAAAACCGCCAAACAATTAAGATTAAAAAAAGGTTTCGTGTAAGTAGTGTTAAAGGCTTTACAGTAGAACATACGGTCCGCTAACCAACAGTAATTAAAAATAAATCCCTGATGTCAACGGCAGTCGGGAAGGTCGATTTTGCAATCGCTTTTTTCTGCGAACCCTGTTTGTGGTATGTGTTGTGTTGTTGGGTTTGTGTTGTAAATGAATAAAATAAGAGGTTTTCAAGGATTTTAACCATTTTTTAATTAGTTTTTTTTTTAATTTTCATATAAAATCTTTGATACAGTGACCAGCAGCAATAACGACGATTGTAAAATAAACAAGTTCGAGTCGGACTCGCGCACGAAGGGTTCCGTACCATCTATGAAAACGGCAAAAAAAAGCATTTCTGTTGTATAGGAGCCCCACTTAAATATTTTTTTATTCTGTTTTAGTATTTGTTGTTATAGGGGCAACAGATATACATCATCTGTAATTTCAACTGTCTAACTATCACGGTTCATGAGATGTCCCGTTTTACCCTTTGGGGGTTCCGTTCCGTAGTTTTAGGGTTCCGTAACCCTAAAACTGTTACTGGACTGAATGCGGAGTCTACATAATAAGTTGATTTTGTAGAAAGCCGTTGCAAAAATACGAAGTGGTTTGAAAAAGATTGCCACTTGCCTAAGCTAACCTTCAGCCTTTTTTTTTTTCGGATGGGAAATCATCAAATGACTCCTCCCGCTCTGGGCGGAGCGGAAGGGAGTGCCCTTGCGGGCCCCTCATGATTGTTGACATCTCTTTGAGGCGCACGTGGAACACGAACGCGCCGTCGACACGGCCTGTCGTCGTACGACGGACGGACGGCGAGATAGCCCATTACTCACCGTCCACAGGCCCGCGCCTACGGTAGCCGAGAGCCATCACGACGTGGCCCCCGACGCCCGGTGCTTCTCCCGCGGCGGCTGGGACGTGAGGTTATCTCCCTCTCACGTTCCGCCACCTCCTTCGCTAGCATGACATCTTCGCAGAAGGAGGTGACGGCTTCCCATTCCCTGTCACCCCGGACCATGGCTTGAACCAGGGCCTGACGCGAGAGGTCGCCGCCGAGCTAACCTTTAGCCTAACGTTGAAATATTTGTCTAAAGTCTAAGACTAAAGCATTAGAAAATAGTTTCCTGCCATCGCTCCAGTATTTTCAACAACTAGTTTCAGAGTAGCACACTATCTACACCAAAACTCAAGAACAAACAAATCCAACTAAAATTTCAACATTATCAAACAGAATAAAGGGTCGAGAGGGTTAAAATGAAGTCCTAATTACCACAACCGTCCACTGCCGACCTAGTCAAATTGCCTCATTATTGTTTTTCATTTGTGATACGGACTTGTGAGCGTGGCATCGGTCCTACTGCTGGCGAGAAGCGACTGCTATCAACAATTTTCTCGCTCTACAAAATAACTATGAGTATATAATTTAGTATTTTTGTAAATATTTAGTTTGTTGTATAATATTGTACTATAAGCACTGATTGTATTCCTAGAATAAAATTATTAAACGAAATCAAAAGTCTTTTATTGAAACAAGGCTGTGAATCCAAACTTCTTAAATGTCAAGCAGGCCCCCAAAAACGACCGCTTTCTACCATTTTCTAGTATTGTAGGCGTTTTCAGATTAGCGTATTTTCGGCGCGTATAAGCTCGTTTTTGCGTCTAGGCGCGTCTTTTGCCACACGCGCAACTCGCACGAACGTTGACGCGTTTATAAGCTTGTATGAGCGCGATCCGCAAGACATACTGATAAAACCCAACGGTTCGAACAAACACGCCGGCGAATAAGCACAAAATGTGGCACGTGGGTTCTCGTGTAAGCCAAAACGAGCTTACGAGCTGATAAATACGCTAATCTGCAACCACTTTTAGCTGGTCAGAAGAAGCCCAGCAACATAATTATTATTTGTTTGTTAAGTGTGGTTAACAGTTGTTAACCACACTTAACAGGCAAAAAATATCTTATGCTGGTGAGATCTCTATCATACAAACAACTCGCTTTTAGTTACTTGAATTGTTTCTCGCTAATCGCTGGCAGTTAGACAAAAGCCTTGGACTCGCAAATAGCGGATCTTTGCCAAGCCGACACTGGACCTAATTTGTGGGATTGTGGTTGCGGACGACCGTAAAGATAGCTTTGGTGTCAGGGGAGTTGAGTTTACTTTTAGCTTTTTTGATTTTTTTTAGGTATTTATCATGTGGATTTAGTTTTAAAAAGTGAATTAACTGAATGCAGTCGTTAGAAACCTCCTTGGAATGAGAAAAATAAACATTGATTCCAAAAACAAAGTGAAAAAAAACCATTTTTCGTAAGGGTTAGAAAGAAAGAGGTTTAATTATAGTACGCTCCTTTAGATATTAGTACTCGAAACTCAATTACTTCGGTAATGTTCGATTCGTGTTCTACTTATTTGTGCTGAGGGTGCAGGTTTAACAGAAACGACCAATTACGACTGCAGTTTATTTGCGACTGAATAACTCTCTGTATCACGGGCGCAGCCGTGCGTCACCGATCATACATGTATTTGCTGAGTTAGCTTGACATACATTTTGTGTCCCTACAGTAGCCCCCTTCTTAAAAGAAGTACTTACACTAAGTATATTTTTCAACAACAATGTTATAAGAAATTCTATAAATACAATACACAACAATTTATATCTAATTACATGGTTTTATTTTTAATCCGAACACCATCGTATCTTTACATAGTCCAATTTTATCTTGAACAAGAAAATTACACGTATGACACAAAACTATGTTTACAATCACTCAACACTAATACACATCTGGGTTACGGGGTACAGTCGGCGGCGGTACAGTTTGCACCTTTATGACTGACGGACTCCAGCCGGCCGCGACTGCTTCCTTCTGAAACCAGCTTCGTACCCGTTTCTTGCATTGGCCTCTGATTAAATACAGAATCAAAATTCCCATGAGGACAGCGCACACAATCACAATAATTTCCAAAGCACCAACTCTTTGCCCAATCATCTCGTTAGACACTGTTTGTGCTATAGCGACATTGTTCTGTTGTGGTTGACTTTGGCTCGAACCCATTTTTAATTACAGACATATTCTATTCTATATTACAGTTGTAGTTCGTAAGGTCTTATTCCAGCAATGAATAAATTACATCTAGTGTTACAATATTATTTGACTATACTACAAAAACATTTTGCTATAATTACAAATACATATAATTAATCTTAGTCCGCACTTCTATATGAACTTTGCATTCAGCTGGCCCAAATAAACATCCTTTAATATGCCAGAATTGCATTTATACATTGTTTATTACAAAGTGCTTCTATATTGTCATTAAGCAAAACAATTTAATTGTTACACAATTGCTGATTATTAACCTGAAACTTATTATTTACCTAGTTGCATTAATTAAATTGTAGTATTGTTTTTAAGTGGGAATCGAACCCATGTTTGTGTAACACTATGGCTACTGTACCATAGGTTGTATTATAACATACGTAGTTTTATCATGCAAACCTTATCGGCTGCCTAACCGTTCTACCACTGTGTGTGGTATAAGTTACATGCTTAGTACTACTATTCTTATCATTACACAGTTTATTATTAGGATTAGTTACGACACAATCTTTTTCCTGCTGATTTAGTGGAAGGGTTCCTTCATCAACTACGTACGCCGGTTTTAACCTATCGATTGATATCCTCACACGCTTATCTGCTATTTGTATCAAGAAATACTTTCCTTTTCTCTCTAAAACCTGATATGGACCGTCATAGGGAGGTTGCAAGGATTTTTTTACTAGATCTACTCTCACAAAAACATGTGAACAAGTCTTTAATTCTGAATGAACAAATATAGTCCTCGCATCTCTCTGTTTAGTCGGTCTTGGCCTAAGGTTTTCAATAATCTTTCTAATTTTGTTTACATATTCGCTTGAATCCCTAACGCTTACGCTCTTGTCACCGTAAAAATCGCCGGGTAACCGTAATGTCTTTCCAAATGCTAATTCCGCGGCACTGACACCAGTGTCGCTCCGCGGTGTTGCGCGTAACCCAAACAGAACCGTCTGCAACTCGTCAACCCACGCGCCACGGTCCCTTCTGGCCATCAGTGCTGCCTTTAACACTCGATGAAACCTTTCTACCATGCCATTCGCTTGTGGGTGATATGCCGTAGTTCTTAATTTATTTATTCCTAAACATTTCATTAATTCATTGAACAGGCTGCTTTCGAATTGCCTGCCCTGGTCTGTAGTAACCCTTACTGGACAACCGTACCTCGAAATCCAACCTTCGTACAACGTTTTGGCTACCGTACTAGCATACATGTCCTTGATTGCAAAAGCTTCCGGCCAGCCGGTCGCCCTATCAACCACCGTGAGGCAATACCTATATTCATCAGGTGACGTAGGCAATGGCCCTACCAGATCAACATGTATATGCTCGAAGCGTCCACTACTTTCGTATTGTCCTAGTCCCGATACAGTATGACGTATAACCTTCGACTTTTGGCATTGAACGCAGGTTTTGGCCCACTGTCCTACGTCTGTGTTCATGCTTGGCCAAAAATACCTAGACGTTACTAATTTCCGAGTAGTACGCACTCCCGGATGGCACAAACCGTGCACCGCCTGAAATGCCGTTTTCCTAAAAGCTACTGGTAGATATGGCCTAGCAACCGAAGTAGATAGTTCGCACATCACCTCACTTTGACAGTCAGGTAAAATAATTGACTTAAATTGCATCACCTTGTTTTCTTTCGATAAGAGCGATGTCAGCTCGTCATCCGTCCGTTGCGCCGATGCTAATTCGCTGAAGTCGAGCGTTGTTGGACATGTGATAGTTTCAACCCGAGACAGTGCATCCGCCGCTGTATTATCGCTACCGGTGATGTGCTGTATATTCGTTGTGAACTCACTGATATACATAAGTTGCCTAACGCGCCTAGTTGTCTCTTTGTCACTGGGCTTTTTTGTGAACGCATAAACTAATGGTTTATGGTCTGTGTATATTACAAATGATCTGCCTTCTACCATATAACGAAAATACTGCACCGCCGAATAGATAGCTAGAAGCTCCCTGTCATATGTGCTATATTTAAGTTGCACATCATTGAGTTTCTTTGAATAATAACCTAAGGGGCGCCAGTGTGAGTCAACCTTAACTTGCAACACGGCGCCGACACAGTCGTTCGACGCATCCGCCCATATAGCAAGCTCAGCGTTCATCACCGGATACGATAACATAGTTGCATTCTGTAGGCTAGTTTTGCATTTCGCAAACGCAATGTCTGCTTCTGGCGACCAGTTAATTACAGATTTATCCTTTTTCTTAGCCTTCTGTAAATAAGTATTCAACACAGATTGATATTCCGCTGCCCTAGGTAAACTGGACCTATAAAAATTTATCATTCCCAAGAAACGTCGTAACTGATCTACCGTTTTGGGTTTTGGGTAATCGATTATTGCCTGAACTTTGTCCGGTAATGGTCTAATTCCTAAAGACGTGACCTCGTAACCTAAAAATTCTAGCTTTTCTTTTCCAAAACTACATTTCGACATATTGATAGTTATACCGAATCGGTTTAATCGCTCAAATATCGCCTTTAAGTGTAATTTATGAAGCTCGGGCGTCTCACTAGCTATGATGATGTCATCTATGTAACAGAAGTAGAAATTAGAAACTGATTGACCTTCTGAACCTATCTTGAATTGTGCATCTAAGCCTTGCAATACCACGTTATTCATATATCGCTGAAACGTTTGCGCGGCATTCCGTAAACCAAAAGTCATACGCGTAAACTCATACAACCCAAAGGGTGTGGTTATTGCCGTTTTTTCTACGTCTTCCGGTGCAATCACAATATTGTGATACGCTCTATTTAAATCTAAACGCGAGAATATGTACTTATTCCCTAAAATATATGTGAAGTCATTTATCCGCGGGATGGGATACCTGTCTGGTATTGTTATAGCATTCAAGGCCCTATAGTCACCGCAAGGACGTATCTGCCCATCCTTTTTGGGTACCACATGCAGCGGGCTGGCCCAAGGACTTTTCGACGGCCTACATATACCCATTTCCTGCATGCGCCGAAACTCCTCCTTTACCTTGACATATTTCTCTGGGGCTAATGGTCTAGCTCGAGCGAATACGGGAGGTCCGTGTGTCTCAATGTAATGTAACACCGCATGTGGGGGTTCCTCCTTAAAAGACACAGGTTTAGTGATCTCGGGAAACTCAGCTAGTATATCCGAATAAATGCATGTGTTATCAATCGTAGTTAAGGATGGTCCCTTCCACTTTACAATTAAACCTACTGCACTTAAACTAGTTACTTCATCTATGAGTCGCCGACCACTTAAATCTACAAGCAATTTATATTTTGTTAAAAAATGTGCGCCTATTATGGGTTGGTTAACATCTGCTACAATGAAATGCCAAGTATACGGACGTCTTAATCCCAAACTTAGGGTTAATGTCTCGATACCATAAGTTTTTATTATTGTACCGTTAGCGGCATATAATGTAAAGTTAGACCTATTACTATCATAATAACTACGCGAACGATTTTTCCTCACAGGTATTACGGACACATTAGCTCCGGTGTCAATTAAAAATCTCATACCTGTTTTCTTATCACATACTACTAGGCGGTTGTATACAGTGCAACGTCCCGCCGTGGGCTGCACCAAGCCTAGTTTCCCGTCGACTTCTCGTGGCCCTTGCTCCAATTACAGGGTTTCACACACTTTGTGGCCTTCTCCCTGTAACGATAGTGGTAAAAACACAACCAATTAGCACTTTTTCGCTCACCACCCGCATCACCACGCTTCGATGTCGATCGCGATCTTCGACTGCCGTTGTCCCAACGCTCCTTGCCTCTGCCCCGCTCCAGACCTGCGAGACGCAGGTTGATCTTCGCTAGCTCCCCCAGGATTTGGCTGATGTCTGATGATCCATCACTCCTTTTCCCTGTTGGCTTTTCCTGGGCCTCCATGGATTTGACCTCTGCTACTGTTGGCGAGCCTTCTCCCGTACTTTCCAGCACCTTGTCTGCTATAGTAGCGAGTACATCCAAATCCTTTGAGTCGGTCACTGCCAGCACAGCCCGCACAGATTTCGGCAGGTGTGATTGCCACATCAACTTTAGGGTATTGTCAGGCACTTTCTCCCTGGCCAACTCACGCATTCGTCGTAGCAAATGTGATGGCCGCTGGTCTCCCAACTCCATTTCGCTGATAAGTTTTTGCAACTTCCTCGTCTCCGACTCCTCGAACACCTCCAGTAGCCTTTCCTTCAGGGCCTGATACTTCCGAGTCTCCGGCGGAGCAAGCAACAAATCGCTCACCTGCTGTATAGCAGCCTTGCTCAACTTCGTAACAACCAGATTTTGCTTGGCTGCATCACTCAGTCTCTGATTCTCTACCGCGGCCTCGAATTGGACAAACCAGAGTCGCGTTTGGTCTGTCCAAAACTCGGGAATACGCGAAGTGACAGTTATGCTGGCCAGCGCCTTTTCGCTGACATCGCCGGACATGTCTTCTTTCACACCCAGTGCACGCGGTGCAACACCTTGTTGAGGATTCATTTCCGTTTCAGTCTCTCTACGCACCTCACCAAAATAAAATGTTCACAGGGGTCACCACTTTAGATATTAGTACTCGAAACTCAATTACTTCGGTAATGTTCGATTCGTGTTCTACTTATTTGTGCTGAGGGTGCAGGTTTAACAGAAACGACCAATTACGACTGCAGTTTATTTGCGACTGAATAACTCTCTGTATCACGGGCGCAGCCGTGCGTCACCGATCATACATGTATTTGCTGAGTTAGCTTGACATACATTTTGTGTCCCTACACTCCTAATAACATGAAACAAGTTATCATTTTTGCTTGGGATACGACCAAATTGTCAACCACGAAAAAAAACCGGGCTGCTACTAAGATATTTCTGATGGAGAAACTACTACTACTTACTCTACTACTGGTACTTTTCATGACCCTTTTTTTTTTTTTTTTTTTGGAAGGTGGGAAATCATCGAATGACTCCTCCCGCTCTGGGCGGAGCGGAAGGGAGTGTCAGACTCTTACTGACTAAAAACCACCCATGTTCCTTCATTAGCCCTTTATGTTCCAGGGCCGCGGTATCTCTTTCGAACAGTCCCGCAGCCCTGGCAGGCACCGGCCCTTACGGGCCCCTCCCGTTGCTGACAACTCTTTGAGGCGCGCGTGGAACACGAACGCGCCGTCGGCACGGCCTACCCGTCGTCATACGACGGACGGACGGCGAGCTAGCCCATTACTCACCGTCCACAGGCCACTTTTCATGACCCTGGAATCGAACTCAAAACTTGATGTCTTGCTTAGCAGTAGTCTTTGCGATCACTGGGCCAATGAGGCAAAACTCGCTGTATTTTCAAAGAAAATGCTATCCTATCTGGTTCAGAAATTAATAAATAATTTCGTTATTGTTATCAGGACAAAGCAAGCCTTTTATTCGCTTGTAATTTGTATAGAAGCCTATTTCACAAATCGGCTTCACAGACTTCTGCCCGTTTCCACTAACCTTAGAAGACATCTTAAGGAATGGGTAAATGAATACAAGTTATTGAAATTTCGACGCTTGCGTCTGCGACGAGAGTCAAAACTCCAACAGTGAAATAAATGTTTAGTTAGGCATTATTCAGGTATCGTCTATTCTTACTGAAAACTAGTATTAAGCTTCTAAAACGTTTGAATTTTGTACAATAATGTTATTTATATTTGAAATCGTATCGTTATCTAAATTATCTTGTCGTCTTAACGTTTCCCGCGATATTTATTGTGGTTGGTCTACATTTTGAATACTAATACAAAATAATGCTTATTATTCGTTAAGTTTATTTATCTTGTAGGCGGGAGCGTGCCAGGGTTTGTCCTTGGCTTTATTTCAAAGTCAACTTATCTCTATTACGATTTATTTCTTGAATTTGAATATGCCTTTGTATGCTCTAATTTAGCTTAGTTTGACTTTGAACTATGTAGGTGTTTGTGTCTCACGGAATAAGTAAGCTGAAGTGGCAATGGGGCGGCCATATTAGCCGTAGAACCAATGGCCGTTGAGACGTGTTCTTGAGTGGAGACCGCGAATCAGCAAGCTTAAGGTGGGACGCCCTGAGGCTCGGTGGACCGACGGTCTCCGCCGGGTGGTTGGTAGCAACTGGATGAGAGTTGCTGAGAATCGGGTTGAGTGGCGTGCGATGGAAGATGCCTATTTCCAGCAGGGGACTGCTGTAGGCTGATGATGGTGATGGTGAGGTGTTCGTGTATAAGAGCAGAATGGAGTAGTAAGTAGTAGTAGCCAGTTATCATAGTATACTTTTAGGAGCATGAGGAAAAAGATGTGAAGTTTCTCAATACTCCATTGAAAAGAGAGGAACCTCCGACCAGACAGGTGTTATGTCTGGTGGGCTACTGCCCGACAGTTGTTGCCGGGTTTTTCTACATAGTCTTATGTCGCGGATAACTTCTTTTATTTATCGTGTGGTTAGTGCCTAACGTGGTATCAGAGTTTTTATGCCGCCCATGGGTGACTTGGCTTTCCATGCCGCTGAGAAATATTTCTCAGGCATGCTGGTTCCGAAGCAAGTGATAATAATACAATACGCACATGAATCCGAAAAGTCAGAGGTGCGTTATGGGTTCAAAGATGGCATATTCGCGGTTTTGGTTCCAGGACTTGACAGTTTTCTTTCACCTTTTTTAAAGCAATGGCGATGAAATAATTAACATTTAATGATTTTTTTACAATTTAACCCGCTTCCCCCCCGACCTTGTCATATTTGTGAGACTCCCCCCTCCCTAGTGTGACGTCACATATTTTGCAAATTTTACATGTTCATAAGTTCATACAGATATTTCAGAAATATTTTTAAGTTTTTCGTTAATAGTTCAAATTTCGTGTTTTAAAATAAAATGAGAAATGACGACACAAAATTTAGGAGCCTTCCCACCCCTTGTCACACACCCTGAACGTGTGACGTAATTTATGGTTAGCCCCCTTTTTTTTTTGGGATGGGAAATCATCAAATGACTCCTCACGCTCTGGGCAGAGCGGAAGGGAGTGTCAGAATTTTACTGACTAAAACCCATACATGTTCCTTCTTTTGCCCTTTATGTTCCAGGGACGCGGTATCTCTTTCGAACCGTCCCGCAGCCCTGGCAGGCATCGGCCCTTGCGGGCCCCTCCTGTTTGCTGACATCTCTCTGAGGCGCGCGTGGAACACAAACGCGCCGTCGACACGGCCTGTCGTCATAGGACGGACGGACGGCGAGCTAGCCCATTACTCACCGTCCACAGGCCCGCGACATCATGCGCTTGCAATCAACTGAAAAAAGAACTTGAACTTTCAAGTCATACATAAACTCTTGCGTTTTTCCCATGGAGGTAGACTAAAACCACAGAACGCCACCTGCTACGATCCTTACATACTTTTTTCGCATCGTCCACGTTCATACATCTGGTCATACGCATGGCGTTTGCGAGGTAGATTCAGTTTACCCTTTAAGCGTTTTACCTTACTTTTGTTGTGTTTTAGGGTTCCGTACCCAAAGGATAAAACGGGACCCTATTACTAAGACTTCGCTGTCTCTCTGTCTGTCTCCAGGCTGTATCTCATAAATCGTGATAGCTAGAAAGCTGAAATTTTCACAAATGATGTATTACTATTGCCGCTGTAACAACAAGTACTAAAAATGAAAAAAAAATATTAAGGGGGGCTCCCATACAACAGATATGATTTTTTTTGCCGTTTTTATAGATAATGGTACGGAACCCTTCGTGCGCGAGTCCGACTCGCACTTGGCCGGTTTTTGTTTATCTTAACAGCTGAGGCAGCATTTGATAAACAATTAATAAATTCAAGTAACTATCAAAGTATTTCAAGTATTACCTAGTTCACGATAACATTAGAAGCTTAAGTCAACACCAAAGCGACCATAACTTGAACAAGTTTATCAGACGATCCGAGCTGTACTTAATTAAGCTGTAACAAGCTACTCGTGTATTAGATTATCGCCTCTATCCTTCATAGGGAACAGTCTTTAGAGAATTCGTTGGTAGGTATGTGTCGCTTTTCTCATTAATTTTGTGTCTGTTGAGTTTATGATGTCATTACTGGTGCTGTATGCTTGCTAACATACCTACTGGGATGTAAGGCTATCTTAATGAAAGAAGTTTTTGTGAGTTGGACTTTTAGATGTTTCAATAAATTTAATTTGGATTTTAACTGATACGCGCGTTGGATGTGGAGTTGCGGACACCAGCCCGTTATACAATATACAATACAACTGATACTAAACCACCTCTACCTTCTCATTAGTGAAAAGATCACACAAAAAAAAAAGAAAGAAAAAGATACACCCGTATCTTTAAACAAATCTAAGTGATTACTTAGTAAAAGTCAAAATTTAAGATACGATTATTATTGTTATAGACTAGCCGTTGCCCGCGACCTTGGTTCGCGAGAAATTATTGTATACAAAAAAATATAACCCCCCTTTTTTAATCGGATTTTATTACCAAAATTTCAAGGGTTTTAACTTTTTTCACGGAAGCCTTATTATTTTTCGTTTCCGTATAATATTATTACATCAGCTATCTGCCAGTGAAACTCCCGTCAAAATCGGTCCAGCCGTTCCAGAGATTAGCCAGAACAAACAGACATACAGACAGACAAAAATTGTAAAAAATGTTATTTAGGTATATTTACTGTATATAAATTCATAATTATGCACGTAGTAAAAAGTGGTTATTTTAATATTACAAACAGACACTTCAATTTTATTTATTTGTATAGATGTACTAGTATAGATTTATTCTGTAGTTCAGTGATTGCTTGAAGTAAGAACTGTCAAAAGTTAGAGTTCTTTCATTTAAATTCTCGTCTGCAAAATGTTTGCATAAGTAATTACCTAAACTCAAGTAATTACTTTAACCTGAATATAGATACGGATGTTAGTAAAAGAGCAAGTCATCATCGACCTAGTGTTTACCCAGCTATGCTCGGGTCGGCTTTCAGTCTTACCTTATGTTATATTATATAGTTATATATTATTATGTTATATTAGTTATTTATCTTTCAAATTTCTTAAATATTCCTTTTTGTGACTTAATAATTGACTTTAATTAAGTCTCACTTCATAATAAATCTGATACATTTTATAATTAACACTAGAAACGAGATATTTACCAAGTCCACTGTTTGTTTTGAGTTCCCGATATTTCGGCGCTGTTGCAAGCACCATGATAAACAGAAGTTACTGCGGGTGGGTGTTTATGAGCAGACAAATCGGTCTAGCCTCTTTCTTGTTCGTTTTGTGCACTCAGTACCGCTACCACTAATCCAAAAAATTACAAGAATCATTAATAGTAATCATCATTTGTTGCAATAGCCCATTTCTAGAGTTAATTATAATGTTAGTGACCATGACAGTTTAAAAACTTATATCTGATAGGTACATTTTGACTTTCCTGTCTATGTCTATGCTGAAAGAATTTTACTTTAACAAATTAAAAACCAAACCGTTAAAGCATAATAAAAATTACAAAAAAACCGGCCAAGTGCGAGTCGGACTCGCGCACGAAGGTTTCCGTACCATTATCTATAAAAACGGCAAAAAAATCATATCTGTTGTATGGGAGCCCCCCTTAATATTTAATTTTTTTTATTTGTTGTTATAGCGGCAATAGTAATACATCATTTGTGAAAATTTCAGCTTTCTAGCTATCACGGTTTATGAGATACAGCCTGGAGACAGACAGCGGAGTCTTAGTAATAGGGCCCCGTTTTACCCTTTGGGTACGGAACCCTAAAAAAGGAGAAAATTGTGTCAACTCCATTATAGTTGTCAACAATCTCTTGTGAAATCAGGCAGCATAATGTAATTAATTGAAGGAACCTCAGAAATTGGTATTTCCTTTTGATTAACAAACATCAGAAGATACTCGGTCTCGTACCATCTCCTAATCTGAAGTTTAATTATATCGCAGGCATTATTATCTGAAATGCTGTGTTTGATGTGAGAGAGATCTTAACCGTTCTATATTAATCAGAAATGCACGAAGGATTTCCAATAATTAATTTAGTGTTTGGTCATATATGTATGTATTATTTGTATACTTTTACGTAAAAAGATATTAGTGGAGTACTTAATGGCGTAACACACTTAAAACGACAATGCCTTTAATTCTGACCACTTCACAATAGAATCATATCATCGTTTCTATTTAATTTTAATTATAATAATGAACTATTTTTGCACACCTGTTAGGGTAGGATATGGTCCTGAGCTATATTGTTGTGTTTCATCCTTGTATGTACCCATATTCAGCAAAATAAATGATTTGATTTGATTTGATTTGATTTGAATCATTGCGTTAGTTAAATCGATATAGATAGGTATATCGTTAGTGATAGTTCTTTCTATCGGTGGCCAATATGGACCACTATTGGTTGGTTCTGTCCAGCTTGTCTCGCCATCTTTTACTAAGTCTGTCGCACTACTGAACTAGAAGTCCCAATGAGAGGTCTTTGTCCAGCACACAACACACAATTTGTATAACACAGGCTAACAGTATTAGTATTTAATTAGCTAAGGTGAATTTTCAAAAAATTACCTTTATTTGTGATTGTAAATGCGTTACATGATTACTTACTTTCTTCTTCTTTTTTTCGAGTGCCTAACCTGGTGTCAGATTTTTTTTTGCTTTTACATGCCGTCGAGAAATATCTCTCAGGCATGCTGCAATGAGGTGCATAATGCATTCATACTCCGATTGATATGCTTCGTTTGCTGTCAGATTTTTTACATTTTCCTTTTGCCAGTTTATTTAAAACAACAAAGCACGAAGTAAAAATCATAGAATAATTATAGGTTATCTAGGTCAGAAACAGTAGTTCCAATAGTAGTGAGACAACATTTCGATGTATTTACCAAACTTTTTGATTACCTCTGTACCCCTTTGGGAGCGTTGTACGACACAATCAGAAAAATGGAACTCAAAGAGCCCTGAATCAATATTTTTAATCAAACTTAACTTTTAGGCAATTCCTCAACTAACGTTGGCATGACGTGAAATTATTTACTAGTGACGCAATAAAAAATACGTGATTTAACTCGCTTTTCTTGGGAAATTGTTACTGTACTCAATACTACTCTTTAACTCAATTCGTCTTATGATAAAACAAGATTCGTCTGTAGAACCAGTTTTAAACCATGAAGCCATAATAATTGTTTTTTTTTCCGAGTAACGCAAATAATAATATAAGAATATTACAATAAGATATTTGCGAAGTAATATTATATTTGTGTACAGATTATGATTAATTTTACAATTTTGTATACAGATCTGTATTTCAATCTCAGTTACTTTTATGACAGGAAAATGAGAACTGGCTTCATGGCTTAAATCATATCCCATAAAACCCTTATTTTGTAATGAGCTCGGAAACTTGAAACGATTAACAATCACTATTCGCATGATTAACATAAAACGGTCGAATACAGCATTGTCTGATGAAGTACCATTAATTTATTGAACTAGTAATATTTCACAGGAAACTCTGATTTCACTTCATTCAATTTCATTATCTGCATTTAATTATGCACACCGCAGAAGTTCGTTCCAATTGTAATTAATTCATTATACGTGATTCACGTATTTTATTTATTTTAACGCTGCGTTTTATTTATTCCGTCAATACACGAACAGGACATTTGATTTCCCTGTGAAGAAGTATAACTTCTAAGTATTATTGAACTTAAACACCCTGACTATCAGACGAGAGTTACGGCGAACCTTACCAATGAGCTGTCAAATATCATCTATCAATATTCTACTATACCGATGACACTGATAGTGACAGTTCTTAAACTCAGTTTAGATGTGCATTGGTGGAATTCGCTCTTAATTCAAACTTGCTGACGTAGCTTTAAATATGTTACATTTTTCTCAAATAATTATATCGACTCGAACTATTGTTACAATTAACTTCACACAGGCTATATCTAAAAGCATCTGGTATTCCGATATAATATCATCATCATAATGCCTAGCCTTTTCCCTACTATATTGGGGTCAGCTTCCAGTCTAACCGGATGCAGCGGAATACCAATTTTAACTTGGAGCGACTGCCTATCTGACCTCCACAACCCAGTTAGTATTGGGTAATACTATACCCCTTGGTATGACTGGTTGTCCGACTTTCGGGCCACTGACTACCTGTACTAGTATAATTTATTTATTTTTGATAACATTAATTATGCTGACATTGTATTTTTTCATGACATTTTGACATTTAAATTACTTTAATTTTGACAACTGTAATACTACTAACATTGTATTTTATTTTATTGTAACTACTGTCAAAGATCTACAAATGGCAGCCGGCACCGACGGCTTAACGTGCTTTCCGAAGCACGGAGGAAACTCGGTATGCAATGGATGGCAAGCGCAGCTTAACCTTGAAGATCGACCCCTGTGGCTGTTATTATTGAGCTCTAATAGCGTCTGATATACTTACTTATAATAATATCAACAAATAATAGACCACTTTTGTGTCCTTCGAGATCAATAGTTATTATCGTCAAAAGGTGAGGTTCTCATTCAAAAACAGACAATAACAGGATAATAAACCTGTCTGAAGTCAAACTAATGATAAATTAAGACGTCTTCTTGCTTAATAAAGGTCCATTGTTCTAAGAAGAGGAGATAAGTTAATTTAGTTTAATCTGAATACTACTAAAGACATCTCAATAGGGTCTTTGAGAACTTACCTTTGATAGACGAATAAAGCAATACAATTTCAGGCCATGCTGATGGCATATTCATATCGTATTAGGGCCAAGATTCATAGATTTTTTAGTTTGAAAGTTGTAAAGATTAAAGACATGATGAATAGCAGCAGTGGGAATATTATAGGCTGATTCTGCTTATGCTTATGCTACGCACACTTCGGTAACTGTCACTACGAGCCAATAATGCTAATACAGGCGTTCATTATTATTGTGTGCGTATACATATTCTATACGAGTAAAGATAAAATAAACGGGTTCACATTGAAGGCAGGTGTAAGCGCCTGCGATAGTTACTGATCTAAGCTCGACGACGTGAGTTCGATCCCAGTTGAGGAATTTTGTTTTGCTGTTCTTTACTTTTTGTTTTTTAATTAATTTTGTGGCCAATAAAATCACTCAAGCAAAACATTAGAAAGGTGATTAAATAAAACCAGTAAAATATATATATAGATTTTTTATTAGATAAAGCGATCTTTTATTCAGTGTTTGTGTGCATAAGTACTTCACCCACACATGTAACCTGTAAACTAAATAGTTGGTTCGACTGTACTACTACTGACCATACGGCTTCCCATTTTTCTACAGAGACATTAGTTTCAAGACGTACTGGAGAACACCAGGAAGTGGCAAAAGGCGGGTAGGGAGTTTTAGGGAGCTCCCTCAAATCGCTCGCCGTTTGCCCCTTCCTAGTCTGTAAATACAGTCGTCTCGCGCTGATATCAGCCTAATTTGAATAAATTTATTTATTTAAAGTTCATGTACAATAGTGGTACATAGGCTGACTTAATGCCACAAGGTATTCTCTACCAGTAAACCTTTGGGTTAAATAAGAAAACTAAAAATACAAAAAATTATAACAATTACATTTGATTTTGACTTTACTAATAAAATCAAAGCGATTCTGTGTGTGTAACGTATAAAACTGCTCGCATGTATGGACAAAAACCCCTTTATGTTCAAAAGAATAAAAAAAAAAAAAACTGCTCGCATAATTACCCTACTTTTACGATACGACAACACTAATGGTATAATGGATTTGAAACCATCGCTCAAAAAATTTATCCCTATGTAAAGTGATGCTTCTACAACCACAGACAATTTATATGCAGGACGTTTGCTAGTGCATATTGTTCAACGGGTTTAAAATAATAAAAAACTATTTTTGAAATAGAAAAAAAAACAGACCCGTAATAATAAAAACCGAGAAAATAAAGAAAAACACATCATAAACTTTTTGCCTTGAACCATATTGTCCCATTGCTGGGCAAAGGCCTCCCCCATAGCGTTTCACTCTTTTCTCCGTGTGGGTTTCTCATAAACATATTTTAACAGAAATATCCTACTTTTCAATGAGTTTATCCTACTTTCAAATGTCTAATGTTTTGATAGTATGTTGCTCAAATACAATGGAGTCCACTCGGGTGGACACTCGTCCTCCTAGTATTTCGGGATATCGCCAAGCGGTTGGTCGACTTTTCACATGACCACAGGGCTGGCCTTTATTTTGCCAAAGAATTAGCATTGCCATCCAACCTGACAAACCTGCCAGCCTTCTAGGCACTTTTCCTATTGACAGCGACGTTGACGAATTTTTTGACGCCCTGTAATTCTCAGCCCATTTTGATACTTGTACATGTTTTTATTGTTATTTAAGATATACTTGTAGTTTGTAAATAAAATACGATAAAATGTCTCATCGGATGACAAGAAGAAATTGAAATTGGAACTTGAAACTACGCGCAACCATTAGTTATAAAATACATTCAAAAATACAATCACATTTTGCTTATACCTCAATTTAATACACAAATTAGTTTATCTATGGTCTTTCCCTTTTTCTGTTACAATGTTACAACATAGCGAGCAACAGTTTCTATTATATTCAGCCAGCGTTTTGCAGCTCGCGAAAAAGAAAAAGAACAGGCATTATGTTGTTCTTTCATTCTAGATAAGAATGAGGGGGAAAGAGAGAAATAAAAAGATAAACACTTCTTTTAGAGTTTACTAGAGATGTAGATTGCAAATTCCTAGAGCTGCATGGATATAGTTGAGCTAAGAATGAGTTCACGTTAATAGATTTAAAGTATGTTGAACTGTGTAATTAATGATGCGTTTTTGTTTTTCGGAACAACTAACTATTACGTAATAAAGCAAAGACACATAAAACCTAAAATTAACAATTATGTAATCAGTACCGTTATTCACATAATACAAGCAGAATATTAATAACACGCTTCAAAGAGAAGTTAAGTAACAAAGATATTTATGAAAAAAAAAACAGTGATTTTAAAATTTTAAATAATAATAACCTACAATAACCTAAGAGTAAAAGGATAGGACGTCTAATTCCTTGATTGCCTTGTGAGAGAAGTAGTGATAATATTAGCTAATGCTGTTGATATTTTGCAAGAATTTGTAATTTAGCTCAGTTAGTAAAAATAACACGTCATCACAATTAAAGAAAATAAATGTTTTGTGCATATATTCTTCGAAATGGGAGACACAATGGAAATTGTGTTGCTTTTATAAATACGGCAAAATTATTGTGACAAAATAATCACTACACAATGACATTTACTGTTGAGCATGAGGTCCTGGGTCCAATTCGCAATTTGGGTACAGTAATAATGGATTTTTCCAGCCCCAAAACTGGCCAAATGTGGGTGTTTTGTTCCCGAAAATTTAGGCAGAGCCGCGTGTACCTGTCGTACACTCACAATTCACCAGTTTGTGATCAAGTCCCATGTAAAAGAGGGTGAGCCTATTGTCATCGACCGGGCACAAATCCAGGCTCGGACCGTTACTGAAAAATCCCGATGAGTAAAACTCGGTAAACTTTACCCTACCCGTGAATCAACCTCTTGTTCAGCAATAACGTTTACGACCAAATAATATATATTATATTATACTAAATATTGGTATAAGTAAATATAACTCACCTGATAATGTGTCTGTACCACCACCGCCCTAAAAACTATGGACGCATCTTGAACTCGCGTCTCCAGTGGCTTTTCCGCAAACTTTGGACACTGACTGTCACAAACTATTGTCCTGCACAAGAACAAAACAACCACCAACAAATCTCTGTTCGTGAATCTACCCATTGTTGGCCACAACGTTGCTAAACCCATTTTGAACTTTAACATCGTTCTAATAAATTACATTTTTCTATGGCACGTCCATCGCACGACACTAATTCTCTTCACCCGCCTTTTCCTCTGACGTTTCCTGGCTTGCATTTTTTATCTGTAACAAGGAAATATGTATTAAATTTTCTGTTACTTTGTTCCATTTGAGTAATGAACAGATTAATGTTTTATGAAGGAATCATATTATTACAGCGGTGTTTCACGGGATACTTTTGCCAAATTACTGTTTTATATTTAATTAATTCATTATTTGTACTGTGGGCCTGGCCCGAACGTACGAAGTAAATGTAATGTAAATTTGAATGATTTAAAAGTAAAAAATACCTACTCGTTTCGTACATAATAACATCTTCACGGTACGCTTATTTTACTCGTTAATACTAGGACCTCGGTTATTTACGTTTGACTTACCTCTAGAATCTCACATTGCCAAATCGTTACAACATGACTAACTAACTAAGAAAACTACGTAGTTTCGAAGCATTTGAATCAAGCTTGACTCCATAGTTCCTACAACTGCTGAATGACGTAAAATATTTACAGAAACATAATTACACATTTAAATGAACCAAAATATTCAACAAACTACAATTAAATTAAATTGGTACCCAAAAAGATGGTCGATAGGCGACGATTCTATAATCTACTATACATACATACAAATAAATAAAATTGAAGTGTATGTTTATTATAATATCAAAATAACAGCTTTTTACTGAATGCATATGAAAGTATAATTATTATTATTAATTTTTTTTATATTAAATGGGTCTACTCTTGACCTCAATCTAGTCCTGAGGACAGAGATGAGGTCGACGATGGAACGAGCTTACTTTAATTATACGGTACTAATAACAAAAACACATTTTTTCAATTTTTGTCTTTCTGTCTGTTTGTTCCGGCTAATCTCCGAATTGGCTTGACCGATTTTGACGGAACTTCCACGACAGATAGCTGTTGTTATAAGGTCTAACATAGGCTATTTTAGAAAAATAATAGGGGTTCCGTGCAAAAAAATTAAAACCCTTGAAATTGGTAACAAAATTCGATTGAAAAAGTAAGTAAAATTTTTTTAATAATAAGTTTGGTCGCGGGCAATAGCTAGTTATTTTATAAGGGAACTGTTATTTAAAACTTTGTTTTACGTCAAACGGACGGTTGAATGGAATACTACCTTAAAACCATGCAATTAACTCTTAATAATTAATTTTCTATTAGACTTTACCCCTTCATTACGAATACTTGACGAAATTAAGATTATGTCGACAATTTGCCTTGTGTTCTGTGTGTAATTAATTTTATATTTCGTACCTGGTAATTAATGTTTCATTTTAGTAATAATTTTAAGGTTCAGTATAATTTTAACGAGATAATAAACACGCGAACTCTTGAAAGAAAAAAATAAAAAAAATATTAAGAACTCAAATGTAACCTTAACAGTTCAATTACGGAACTACTGCTGCTTATTTTAATCACTAGTTCCATTTCAAAAGAATCTGAAAATAATGGAAAAAAATGTTGAATTTTCTTATCACTAAATCCACATTATTATTTTAGGCACGTGTTATGTTACGGCCTGCTGTGACCGTAATGTGCTATAAGCTTAATAAAGCCATACTGCAGAAGAGCAGAATAGCACTCACGTTTTGTCACACTAATCCGTTTTCCCACAATTCATCGGCTTTGCAACCAGTAAGCCCATGAAATATGGTACACAAATGGAAATTAATAGACTACAATGGTAATAAATGTATGTGATTCAATAAAATGATTGATTAAAACCCGTTACTGTACAAGTATACAAGTCTTGATTTGGTAAGTTGTAATAGTAGTAATTGGAAATGTAGCCCATTGTGTCACCCTGTGTGAAATGTATTCTCTTATGAATGTCACTTATATGGTGTACTTAATAAAGAGCATTCTATTCTATTTAGGTTTTAGAACTTTTTTGAAGCCCGCCACACCCATTCCCAAACCACTGTAAGTCCTGAATGCCAGTATCAACAGTGGCAACCACCAGAAAAGCGCCGAGACAATGAAGCTCGACGAAGTCCCTGAGAAACAATTTAACTGTCTTGGATTTCGCAACGAAATTAATCAGATAAGTATAGCGGAGGAATAGGAACACCATCATTTACAGGTTTTAGTACTACATAAGATGTTTAGATCATCAAATTAACATGGTCACAATCATATTGATATTTTGGTATTGAACCAATTTCCCACCACTTCCAGTCTAACCGGATGCAGCTGAGTACCAGCTGCATCCGGTTAGACTGGAAGCCGAAAATAGTTGGGAAAAGGCTAGGCAATGGAGGTGTTGAACCTGCTGCCTGCTTTAAGGGGGCCAGTTGCTTTCTGCAAAAAGGGGCTTTTATCCCATAATTTACATTTAAAACCAAAACGACCTAGAAAACTAGTTTCAAAAAACTGTATCTGTTACAATATAAATATAGTAATGTAACTACCGACATAAGAATATGTCGGAACCGGTCATTGGTACGGACTTCGCAACCGCAAGTACGCCAGTGGTGATATCACGCACCCACCTCTACGTTCTTCTACAGAACCCTGATGTTTTTAGACATTGAGTGTCAGATCGCAGCGGAGTTGAGACGTCCTGAAACTGTACCCCGATTCATTGTGCCACGTGTTACTGTGTTAAATTGTAATGTCAAGTAATTTGTTAGTTTAATAGAAACAGTGTATCGCACCCAGCGTATTTTCATTGCACGAAACCCATCGTCTGCCCACATGATGTAGGTACGTGCCTAACGGAATAAATCCTGACAATCCGACAAATATAATATATTTTGTTAGTTCAAAAACAACAACAGCTATAGAAAACTATTTATCAAACCTCGACTCAACATTATTTTCCAACATAACACACGAGGGTCTTCAAATTAGAATCCAGCTCACCCGCCCACTGACATAATTACAACTTGTATTGTATATTGAAACAAAATTAATTCGAAGGGTAACAGCAAAAAAGATGTAGGTATTTTATTTTTATTTTATTTTATTTCTTTGGGAAAACAAACAGTTACACATTAAAGTATTACACATAATTCTAATACAAGGGGTGTGATTAAATGTATAACCAACGACATTTTCCACATATTACAAAAACAATTAGTTATAAAAACAATGCGACTTACGCTAACAGTTGAATGTGAACAATAAAATGACATAATGTGTTATGTTAAACAAAACAGGCATACAAATTAGGAAGAACAAAAAAAAAATACATGAAATGATAGTAGGTAATAGTTTAAAAGTTGCAAAAAAAACACTCAATCCAGAATGGCTTTGCAAACAAGGCCTTTAAATTTTCCTTTTGGTACAGCAAAGATGTCAACATTGTCGAAAAGACTGTTGTACTGACTAGTTAGGTGACGTAGGGGTGCTCGTAAGCCTGCGTTCGTACGACTAGAAGATACGGCAAATAGGGGTCGTGCGCGAACCCCACGGCTTATAGTTGTTCTAGGTACCACGTAACTAATCTTATTAGTGATGTCCATACAATCACACACATTATTACATAAATCATATAAAAACATTGTCTCTAAAATAATACGTCTGGCTTTAAGATTATGTAGTTTATACTTATTCAAAAGATCACTATAAGAAGCATAAGTACGAAAACAACGGTAATGCATGGATTTCAGAAACTTGCTTTGAACTTTTTCGATCGCGTCTGAGTATTTCCTATAGAAGGGACTCCATACCGCAACAGCGTACTCTAACTGGGACCTGATTAACGATTTATAAAAGTATAAATATGTATATGGGCGGACAAATTCAACGGCTGATCTCATAACAAACCCGTACATTCGGAAAGCATTATTCACTATTTTACTAATATGAGCGTCTAGGTGTAATTTGTCGTCTAATAGAACTCCAAGATCACGCACTAACGTTTCTCTTGTTAAAGTTATATTATTTAAGGAGTACGGATGCATGATAGTATTTTTGTTTTTAGTAAAACTTATACAGCAACATTTATTTATGCTAAGTTGTAGTTTATTATTTAAACAGTATGCAGAAAATCTGTCTAGGTCTTCCTGTATGAGTAGGCAATCTTGTAAATTCCTTACCGACCTAAAAATTTTGAGATCATCTGCATATAGTAATAATTTTGAATTTTGAAAACATTTGTTAATGTCATTAATAAATATAATAAATAAAAGAGGTCCCAAAATGGAGCCTTGTGGCACTCCAGAAGTAACACTAAGAGTGCTGGAAATGAAACCATTTATGACAACCCTCTGAGTCCTATTAGACACGTAAGAAGAGAACCATCTCAGAAGGTCCCCACGTATACCATTGAATGCAATCTTACTCATTAGCAGCTGATGGTCAACCTTGTCAAAAGCTTTGCGGAAATCGGTATATATAGTGTCAACTTGAATACGGGAGTCCATATTGTTAAATAAATAGTCCACGAAAGTCACCAGGTTGGTTGTAGTTGACCTTCTTTTGACGAATCCATGCTGTTGTTGAATGATTATATTGTGCAACAGAGGGTATATTTTATCATGAACTAATCTCTCGAAAACCTTTGACAAAGCTGACAGTATTGATATAGGGCGGTAATTCTGCACATCATCCCTAGGTCCCGACTTATAAACAGGTGTTATATTTGCAAGTTTCCATGCTTGAGGAAAGCATCCTTGAGAGATAGAGAGATTAAATATAATGTGCAGGGGTATACATAAGCAGCTGTATGTTTTATAAAAATTACTGGTAGACCGTCCGACCCAGGCCCTTTAGCAGGATCCAATGCTTTGAGCGCATTAAGTACTTCATCAGTAGTAAACTGAACATCACATAGCAGAGTGCAACTTTCGGAACAGTCGTTATACGTGGATGGAATATTAGAAAAAGTGGAAGGTTCATAAACGGGTTTAAAAAAGTCTGAAAAAAGATTACATATGTTTTCTGGGTCGCTAGTTGACTGGTTGTTATAATTCATCGTGGATGGAATGCCAGCTCCACATTTTTTCTTATTGGAAATGAAAGTCCAGAAATGCTTGACATTGTTCCGAATACTATCCTCAACACTATTGATATAGTTATTATAACAGTTCGTGCATTCATCTTGAAATCTAGATCGGTAAAGTGCAAACTGCTCGTAATCCGAAACGTTAAACGCCACGTGTTACTGTGTTAAATTGTAATGTCAAGTAATTTTTTAGTTTAATAGAAACGGTGACTCGCAGCCAGCGTATTTTCATTGCACGAAACCCATCGTCTGCCCACATGATGTAGGTACGTGCCTAACGGAATAAATCCTGACAATCCAACAAATATAATATATTTTGTTAGTTCAAAAACAACAACAGCTATAGAAAACTATTTATCAAACCTCGACTCAACATTATTTTCCAACATAACACACGAGGGTCTTCAAATTAGAATCCAGCTCACCCGCCCACTGACATAATTACAACTTGTATTGTATATTGAAACAAAATTAATTCGAAGGGTAACAGCAAAAAAGATGTAGGTACTCGTTCAGTACAGTTTGCAGCTGTCAACGATGAAGAGGGTACTGTTCAGTGTTCATTGTTTTTTGGCCTACATGGGAATTGTTACATAACAATTAAGAGTAATAATTTGATGGTAACTGAAAATGGGTCAAGGACTCGTGGCTCGTGGCGAAGGTTAGCCTAGGTCGCTCGGTTTGTGGAAGGGTGTCTATTCATTACATATTTTGACTCCTTCGTGCTTCGGAAAGAACGTTAAGCCGTTGATCTCGGCTGTCGTTTGAAATTTTTGACAGTCGTTAGCTGTCAGTAGCCCGAAAGTCTGACAACCAGTCTTATCAAGAGGTATCGTCCACATGTGGAGGTCAGATAGGCAGTCGCTTCATGTAAAATGCTGGTATTCAGCTGTATCTGATTAGACTGGAAGCTAACCCCAATAAGTTGGGAAAAGGCTAAGCAGATGATGATGGTAAATAAGATATAGGTACTCGTTCAGTACTGTTTGTAGCTGTCAACGATGAAGAGGGTACTGTTCAGTGTTCATTGTTTTTGCCCTTCATGAGAATTGTTATTTAATAATTAAGATAAGCAATAATTTAACATTAACTGAAAATGGATGAGAGAGAGGTGAAGGTAAGTAAGGATAGTAATTGTTAAATTGAATTGTCTTGGTTAGAAGGAAATGTGAAATTCAAGATGGTATAACGTCTTGATGACTGCCTAAGTCAAGGAGAGGTCTTTAGCATGGAGGATTAAATTGCTATACACAGCTGACTAATCAGCAAGATCCGTGAATGCATATCAATCGCAGATTTTAGTATTTTTAATAAATGTTAAAAACCGGGTGAACATAATGATAGAGGTCATCATAACATACATAAAATAAAAATACCATAATGAATGTTCCCACTGGTGGAATACAGGCAGACTTTATCTGGGAGGGTTTTCACTTGTATGAAAGAATTCTACAAGTAAAAATTATATTACCTATACAGGGTGTAAACAGGGTCCGTTTACACCCTGTATAGGTAATATAATTTTTACTAACCAAGCATTCGGTACATCAAACTAAGTAACTTTCCGCAAAAAATATTGCTGGGAAACGACTTTTTTTTTGTTGTGAAAAATCACGTTTTACGCTAGGACTCAATGTAATGCACTCAAAACATTAGACTGATGAATGGATTGAATAGTATGGGGGTCGTGGATGCGTTTTAAGTAAAAATCTTACATTCAAAACTTGTATTGTTAACAAACTTGTTAAAGTTGAAACTTTAACCTCCAATATCTCTGTAACTAGAAGGTTCCCAGGTATGGTTCAGAAGAAAAATGATCACAATAACGGGGAACACAAGTGCCTTTCGGCTTTGTTAAGGGTCTTGTTACACCCTTATCAAGAGAAGCTATAAAACATTTTCTGCATGGTATAGGTATTCCAAAACTGAAACAAGAACCAGTAACTGTCGTAGACAACAATCCAGACACAAAGCAACAATTATTGTTTCATAATAACACACGAGCTGACAACACAAAATCAATCCAACTAGAAACTAACATGTCCCAAATCCGTATTCACATAATCAGAATCCCCACAACTAAATTTGTTGACAACGGTATTAGAGTCGATCATTAAATAGGATGAACTCAATCTGCAAAGCATGAGTAATCCTTCAAACACGGCCTACTTAGGGGTCCATATCCTGTTATATGAGCCCTTAAGCTTCGAAGAGTGCCACTCCCCTCCGGCTTCTCATATTCAGAGATAAACGAAAACCTTCTTACTGATGTAGGTACTAATAATGTACTAGAGGTTTTGTGTAACAAGATACTGAAGTATGTCGAGTGTGTTTGAAATGTTAAGTGTGTTTACGATGGTAAGTATTTACAGGAATTTAGGGTTGACAGAAATTATTTATAACATTTTCATGTACACGTTCAAAAGCAGATTTCGTTGTTCTGCATAAGCAGCCCAACATGTTCCCATTTCTGGGACATATGATAGGCCTTCTCTCGGTGAGAAAGAGTGGACCATGATCCACTAGTGCTCAAAAGCTCTACCCAGCCCAGGGCCGGCAGTCTCGACATAGATACCGACAATGTCGCAAACTTTCGATCGCTTAATAATAACAGAAAAAATCGGTTGCAATAACGTTGCTTGTGAGAAATGTAAGTCTGTACATCCAAGATGCGTTTCTCGCAAGCATTGTTATTGCAACCGAATTTGTTCGTTAAAATAAAGCGATTGAAAGTTTGCGAAAGTGTCCGTATCTATGTCGAGATTACCGACTCAGTATGGGTCGGTAGATGACACATATCTTCGAATTTTTTGATTCGCTAATAGCATAACGAACGTCATAATTTTCTAAAACACCTTGTTCTATAAAGAGAGGTTAGAGGTTTCTATTTTCAGGTCATATAATATTTGTCTTGTACTGAAACAGAAACGAAATGATGTCCCGGAAAACTATTAAACCCAACCTCACCCATGCGTGGCACTAAACTCATCTACGAAATTACGTGCAGTAGATTGGTAGAAACGTTCTCGTATCTAATCAATAGGACCCATATTATGTGAAGCGGGATTATGACAATATCTCTGTTGGTCGTTAGTTGCAGCGGTCATTCGAAAGCCGATTATTTATCAATAGAAGATATATTGTCGGACTTTATGGAAGTCTATGTATAGAAAAAGTAACATTTTACATGAACATAGTCTAGAACGAACTATGTTGAGGTCGATTTCCAGTTTAACCGGATGCAGCTAAATATCGCAAACAGAATAAAGATAAAGATGCATTTATTTGTATAAACATGTGTGTCGTGTGTGTGTGTGTGTGTGTGCATGTGTGTGTGAAAATATGGGGCGATTGCGTATGACCATCACAACCTAGTTACGTTTAAAACTGGTAATCAGACTTGCGGACAACTACAAGGATCTTAAGTTACCTAGGTGAGGAAACTGGTTGAGTGCGTTATATTGAGCGTTACCATAAGGCGTACTTTTTCACATCAAAATAGTCGTGTCCCAGTGCTTATTTTTGGCCGTGTAACATAGTTTGATCTACAGGTTGCTTGGTTGCGTGTATGTCCTTTTACATCCTTTATAGCAGTAGTTTCAGTACCTACACTAAAGATACAATTCTAAGACAATGATTCTAGTATTAGTAGTGTTAGTTGTTCAAGATAATTTTCAGTTACATCGTAATGAATCTCAAACTATCTACAATCAAGCTTAAGTACTTCAGAGATAGCAAACATTTCCACAAATGTAGACACTAGACACACACGTCATTTATTCCCGCTTAGTCCGTATATTCCACCGTCTTAAATCAAAGTCGTATCAAAGAACCAAGAGACAGGGTTCGATATATCAGCATTATTACTTTAACAAAGGTTGAGGACGTCATTTACCGATTCTGTTTCACTGGCCAAGGAAAATTGATTTATTGCCCGATAAGAGTGGCTTGCGGTATCTAGGAATACGGCTATACGGTCCTTTTTTAAGAGCATGTTTAGATTTTCTTTTGAAGACTCAAAGTGATAAAGTGAGGCTTTACTGGGGTAAAGACCTCGTTCGTTTTATAAGTGGTTAAAGATGATAGCTTGTAAAATAACTTTATTTTTATTTTGTTGGAGTTGGTTTAAGTTATGTTCTGCTCATGTAAAACATTTTTGATTGTCTAATATTTTAAGTGTTCAGTTTGAGTGTGTATGTGATGAATATAAACGTTGATGGATGGAGAGGGAGAGGGAGACCAAAGAAACGATGCCGATGGATAGATTGTGTGAGGAATGATATTAAAGATAAAGAAGTAAATGATAGCATGACGGTTGGCAGAGTAGAATGGAAGAAAAAAACGTGTTGCGCCGACCCCAAGTAACATGGGACAAGATTATGATGATGAGTTTGAGTGTGTACTAATCTTGTTTTCATCATCATTTTCCTGCTGTTGTCCCATGTTACTTGGGGTTGGCGCAACACGTTTTTTTTTACCAATCTCCCCTGTCAACCGTCACGCAATCATGTACTGTACTACTCTTGTTTTACTAAGCAAAATTTTAAAAGAAATTCTCGTTTATCTTCCAATAGTTCCTAAGAAAGTCACTTGAGAAATTCTTTATCTTTGTAAAGTCATAACTTTTCTTAAGAAATATTTGAAGGTCCAAACCTGGCCCTTTGATATGATACTTGAAATTCTTTAGAAATATTTTAAATATTTTAAGATGTGAATCGGAAGCAAGTTTGTCTTTACAATATCATAAAAGATGTTGCTTCCTGATATAAAACTTGAAGGACCTATTCGACCAAGACAAGAAGGAAGTCTATCTTTAGACACAAACCGAACTACTTAAAATACTGATGTAGGTATGTTGATTTCTTCATAAACCTTTCAGAAAATAATCTAAAAAGATCCCACATCCAATAACAGCTATGTTTTCTCTAAAAATAATGGAGAAACGTAATATCATCATTTAATAATAAGGAAGGAAGCAATCACATCTTCCAATTCAATGAAGAAACCACAAAAATAAGAAGGAAATAATTTTTTGTGTTATATTATACCTATCATAGAAACCATAGGAATACTAAGAATACTATTTTCGTGGAAATAGCTGATTGATCTTTCTCGGAAGTAGAACAAACTGGAATTATTTTATTGGATTTGGATTGATATTCTCGTGTCTAAATAACTAGGTAGCTGCGTGGGTCGATCTATGGCGCCAGGGTAGCCGCGAAATTAATTTTTAAACCGTATTTTGCAAATTGCAGGTCTGTGTCAGGTTTTATGTTGATTAACAAGATCTTTGTGACAAATATGGCTTTTCTGAGTTATTACCATTAAAATCATTAATACAACCCTCTAAGTTCATTTAATCCCATTGAATGACTTTTTCATGATATAGTCATGCAATGACATATTATATTATTGTAATGGTATGTAAGATGTCATTTGTTTTTAATTATTGACATTCCAATTCCCCATGATTTTATTTGATTTTGATTTTATTTAATTTTGACTTTATTTAATTTTGATTTTTATAATTTTGACTTTATTTAATTTTCATTTAATTATGATATTGTTTAATTTTGATTTTACTTAATTTTGATTTTATTTAATTTTGATTATATTAATGAACTATGTTTGCACACCTGTGAGGGTAGGATATGGTCCTGAGCTATATTGTTGTGTTTCATCTTTGTATGTACCCATATTCAGCAAAATAAATGATTTGTTTTTTTTTTTATTTTAATGGGATTAAAAATGGCAAAAAACGTAAGAAAAATTGAATTTCGTGGTCTACCCTGGCTTTTCCATCTCAAGCAATGCTTGCCAAAGTAGGTGCTTGACTGGATGGCCATCAATTACATACCGAGATCTCTCCATGCGTTGGAGAGCACGTTGAGCAATTGGTTTCTAAAGCTACACAGATGAGTCTGATTACAGATTTTCATAAAGAAATTGGATTAAAACACTGATTGCACTATAATTAACACTAGAAACGGGATATTTACCATGTCCACTGTTTGTTTTGAGTTCCCGATTTGGAAAAAAAAACAAAAAAAATAAATAAAAAAAAATCAATAATAGTGTTAATTATAATGTTAGTGACCATGACAGTTCAAAAATTTATACTGATTGCACTTTTATTGAGAAAAAAAGCACTAGACACAACAGAGATTGGAGAAAAGGCTTGTGTCCAAGCACAGGAAATGATACAGACTCATAATGCTACAAAAACAGAACATACAAATCCAGAAAAACGAGAAAAACTCAAAATAGAAAAAAACATAACTAAAATAACAAAGCTAACCAGATTCGAACAAAGCAACAAAACATCGGACACACAACAAACAATAAAGGAAATAACTGGTCACATTTCTACAGAAGAAAATGAATCGAATGAAAATGAATAGACAGATATCGCTGTCGACGGTAACATTACAATACAGCTCAGCATATTTCTCGGTACATTAATCACTTGAGTTATATCCAAACAAATGGTCTGACGGAGCCATATGGAAGGAAATTAAACTAACATTTTTCAACATTTGGACGAGTTCAAAGGTTAACAGTTGTGGGAAAAGAGGGGTGTGCCTGATGCCAGTAATTTTGTTTTGAAACATGACAGGAGGTTCTGTTGTTTTGGTTTTTAAAACGGTGTTGAAAGTAATCTTGAACATGTTTGTATGAATGTAACAGTACAACAATACAGGGTTATTTGTAATTCTATACTTTTATGATCGATTAACTCGTCAAAATGCAGGGAACAGCTGTTTTTTTTTCGCGATTTCAGGTTTGGTCCCATAGTAAAAGTTGTTCATAATGATGAGTACAATAACCTCTTAAGAGGTTGCTGGTGTTCTACAAATAACCCTGTATATTAAGTACTAAGTACTGTTTTCTTGTTTATCTCTCTTAACTTTATATATTTCGTTTTATGTATTCATATATTTGAAGTTATAAATATTTTCTAGTATTTTATTTTTCTGTTATTGCTGCTACTGTGCATGCAGTACACTGGTACAAAATGCTCAAGGCAGTCCACCTTTGTTCAATTGTGGATAAAGTTATACTAAATCAATATAATCTAATAAAAACAATTATATCCAGTAGTTTAGTCACTAGCTAGACAGCTAATCGCCAACCCACAGTTGGTCCATCACTAGGTACTATATTTACACGGTGTGTGTTTTTTTTATTTTATTTTGGTGTCATTATTTATTTGATAGGTACAAAATAGGCAATTACATTGCCAATTTCTTTTAATGTGACGTTATCATTTCCACACTATTATTCAAATTAAAGTTTTATTGGTGTACGTTTTAAAGATCAATTTAAATATTTAAAAACCAACACAATGATTTCTAAATTAAATTAACTCCAAAAAGAAACAAAATCTCATATCTCACAACGCCACTAAAACCACACCAGGTTTATCCCATGTCATCCCCCGTTTTTCTTTTTCCCACTTAAAAAACGACGCGTCGAGTACCACACGGAAAATTAAACCCGCTAATTCCGAAACGCTGACTTAACGCATCTGAACACACCGTTATAAATGGAGTGATTTAACTGGATAACAGACCTTTTCAGTGTAAATGTGAAAAGGGTTTTTGAGTTGGCAGTTTTCGTGTGGAACATATGGTCTTGGCGGAAAAAAAGATGCGAAAATTAGTTGAAAATTACTCGGAGGGAAGTTATTTTGCGGTGAATAGGGAGATTCTATCTTGGGATGAGACAGAGAGTAATAGTCTGGATAATATTATGTGTAATAGTAATCTCCTATCGTCGATTAGATCTTATAGAGACTATTTTTAGATAATTGGTATTATAAGCGAATAATGGGAGTACTAAATAGGATTTCATGGTTCAGAGCGTAAGTAATTATGTATTTACGTTTATTGTATTAGTAATCAATTGATATTAGCCAATCCAATTTTCTGTTTGTAGATGTCTTAAATATTTTTAGAGGTCATTATTCTGTTACATCTAATGATGTAACAGAATAATTATATAAACTTGCTAGAAACAGATGAAAATTGCAGCAAAGAACCAATGATCCTGAACAAGATTATTATATTCACTCACAAAAACACAAAATTAATAAAATTTCTTCAGTAGCAAAAACTACAGGCCACATTAAACAGATTTCAGGGTTATCTTCGATACTAAGAATGATACAAAAAGTCAATATATCATAAGAGTACAAATTGAATACAAACAACGATACTTGAAATCCGAGCGTGAAGAACTGAAGGTACCCTTCAACCCGACCTTCATGACTTGGGATTTGAAACAAGACCTCTTTGTAATAAGAAAAAGGTTTTATATGAGTTATGGAATAATCTATGAAGTGTGGATAGCTCTGATGTAGGTGTAGAAGCTTCGGATGAATGAATAAGTGTTAGGTTTGAGAAAGTATTTTCTTTTTTGCTTGAATTCTGATATAGAGCTTCGGATATTGAATGTTATAAGGTCGTAAAAAAATTGTTTTATGAGGTTATTGACATAGAAAAGCCAGAATCAGATGATAATGATATAACATCAGAAATTGACGAATCATAATTTATTCCTGCTAATGACAGCATGTCTGACAAGCTTGCTGATTAGAATCTATTTACCAATGGCCTGTTACATGTAAAAATAGAACATAGTGTTAACTATGATGATGCTGGGCGATGTCAGATAAGACCGTTCACCATTCGGAACAATACTAAAAAGTAATGTTGGGACAGCCAAGTCTGAGACCTCTCATTTCAACTATGGAAATGACGACGACGACGTCTACAAAATCACACAAACATTATTCCAAGCTTCAAAAGTTTAACTCTGCAGGGACAAAGAAGATTTTCTATACAATGTAAAATAGGTAACCCTTAAGGAAACAACAGTCTTTGGTGTTGCTCGTAGCTCGACATAGAATATGTTAATGCTTCAAGCGACAGGTGGCGTTGACTCTGACGGTTCTCAGAGCTACATACATTCAAAATTTATATGTATTTTAGCACCAGGCATTAAGGCATTTTCTCTTCTTCTTTTGTAATTGGTGTTATATTATAATGAGGTATTTACGTAGGTGCATTCTGTAAAAGCAGAATCGTAATTTCTAGAAATATGTTTTTCGTTGTGACTTGTAATTTCCTGAAAATTATATGTGCAAAGTTTGCCGTCGTGTTTATTGCTAGCTCTTTCCTCCTCCTCCTATAAAAAAAATATATTTATAAAAAAAGAAAAATTATAATTAGTTTATTTTATTTATATAATTATGTGTATTAGTATCAATATAGGTATATACATTTTTGAAAACAAGAAGTTATTTTTTAGATATTTATTTTGTACCTGCACCAAGTTTTATTACTTAACCCAAAGGTTGACTGGTAGAGAATGCCTTGTGGCATTAAGTCCGGCGATGTACCACTACTGTTTAAAAAGTTTAATTAAATAAATAAAAATTCAGGCCAAATCGAATAAACCTTATTAGGCTAATTAATCTTATTAGCCTTATTAGGTTTGATTGTAATATAACACGCAAATAAAAAAAGTCAAAATCGAAAATTCGAAGAACGTCATTGTTATCTTTCACTGGTGACCAATATCATAATAATACCAACAAACGGTATTTAACCTATGTTTATCAATGTTACTCAAACTCAAACAGAAACTCAAAGCATTTAGTTCCATTTCACCACATAATATAGCCACTTCTGAATTTTCAAGAAGTCGATCACCTATTCAGAAAGTTAAATCTAGTTCCCAAAGGGGAAAAAGGATGGCAAAGATTGGGCGAGATGCCCCTTGGACACTCCTGTGAATCAAGTTACGTATAACAAAATTCTGGATACCATTCAGCATCTAAGTGTCAATTTCATCGCATACATGTAAACCTATGACTAAACCCAACGTTCTAGTTATTTGTCTCCTAAAGAAACCCACAAGAGAACTTAACCTCGACAATCTACCCTCCATTAGCCACCAACCAAGAAACTTTGCTCCTGTAAACGATCCTAATCTATCGACCTTAGACATCGCCCATCAGCTAATAGACCTATAATAGGAGATGATCACTTATTCACGATCTGATAAACGTGGACTAGGGAACAATTAATGCGATAACGGAGCACTTGCCCCGATTACATCAATTAGTACGTACACAGGTATATTGTTTGTTAGAACTTGTTTTGATTAGGGTTACACGGTTTCGGGACTGACGCATGCGTAGTTCGTAAAGAAAGAGCTGTATTTGCAAAGAGATTATCCGTAGACTTTCTTAAAATCTTTGGTTATGCTAGAGGTGGTCGTGAAGCAAATAAATATTTGTGTTTTTCGTAACTGATGGTAAGCAAACAAAAGGATCTTATAAGGTCAATTATAGTCATCGTAGTTATTGACCGTTCGACGAAGAAAATAAAGTTGAATTTACAATGATATTATTGTAATCATTGGCTATATATTACAGAAAATTAAAAAAAAATATATTCTAAAATTGTAAGCAGGTAAGGGACTTTTCCTGAAAATACAAAATTGAACATTGGAAGGCCCTACAGTAATTTCCCCATTTTATTGAATAATAATACTTAGTAGCTTTTGTCTCAAAATAGCTTAAAATGTAATACAATTTCAGAAAACTCAATTTGGAATATTTCTTGGAAGCGAGTCCGTAATTGGAGGACTCCGGACAAGGCCGAAACCTGACCGCAGTCAGTTTTCTATTCCGCATTTATTCAAATTATTATTTATTCTATCTTCAAATTTGTTTTCTTATACAAAACTAACAAATCGCTGGGCCTGTTTTAATGAAGGGTACTGGTTTGAAGCAATGCTGATTAAATAATAAAGATAAGAATTCTCTTTTAATAGCAAAATATTGTAAAACATTTTAAAAACACATCAATGGCGGAAAATACGGAAGTTTCTTGATTGAGAAGAAAAGGCAAAAGAAAGTGTCCGAGGAATTTAAAAAAAAACTGCCTGGTCAGGCAAAACACTACCTTTCTTTTAAGCTTCGCTCAATTCATTTGGTTTTGATGAAAAACGAACATCTAGCATATTAACCAATTAACCACGATACCCGATCTCGGTTAGGCAGAGTGTAACTAATAGTACACCTACATTTCAGCAGTCTATACTAATTAAACATACTATTATCATGTTTATTTAGATTCATTCTTTTGTTATTACTAAACTAGCTTTTGCTCAAAGCTTCGCTCGCGTTAATTTATCATTTGATGATCAAATCGGATAGGTACCCTATTTTAAAATTACAGGATGAATTCAGTGGTTTTGGCGTGAAAAGGTAAGAAACAAACAAACTTACTTTCGCATTTATAATGTTAGTTAGGACAGTTAGTAATAGGATTAATACATAAAAAACATGCATTCACTTAAAAAAACTAACATATTCCAGGGAATTATTAAACAAACGTTTCTACCGACAAAAATGCTCGTTTTGCATTTAAAACTAATATTTTGTCTGTTACTGACGTTTTTATTCATGGGCACGCATGAATATTTTTGATTGCTATGACTGTGAAAATATTTTAAACTAAAACGCAATGAAATGTAAATAAAAAAGATTGATGCCTGAAGCAAAACATATTTACGCTGCACATAAAAATATTTTTTTAAATAAATTGCCATGAACCACATTACACGTTATTTTGTAAACTGATGGTGATGAGCTAATTAATAGCTGAATGAATATTTAAAGCATCAAGTCCGCCTTTGTACGGTATTTACTTGAGCATAAAGATTTCGACATCGGTGGTCCAGTAGTTACAGAGAACTAAGAGTTTCACCAGCACTATGCTCTAATAACAGCGAAGTAAAACATTATCATTTGCCTAGCCTTTTCCCAATTATCTTGGGGTCGGCTCCCAGTCTAACCGGATGCAGCTGAATACCAATATTTTATTTACTTATTTATATTTATTTTTATTTATTTATTTAAAACTCTTAAACTATCATTACAGGTTTAGGAACCTAATGCGATAGCTAAGCCTACTTATAATATTAACTATTTTAAATAACAATATTACTAGCACACACACACAACACTAACACTTTTACATGGAGCGACTGCCTATCTGACCTCCACAACCCAGTTGGTCCACTGGATAATACGATATCCTTGGTAAGACTGGTTGTCAGACTTTGGAGCTACTGACTACCCGTAACGACTGTCAAAGATTTACAAACAGATTTATAACAGTCAAGTAAAACATCTAAAGTAAACCAGAATATTCTAGAACCAAACATTTGATGACATGTGAAGCTTCACTGGATCCGCGTGGTGGATGGAATAAGGTAAATCTATAAAATGACTAACAAATTTCCAAAGTTACCTTTTTACATAAACATGCTTTTAACATAAACATTTCATGTTCAGAATTTCTGCTTCAATAATGAACAGTCCCGATAACTCAACCTTAAAAAAAATCGTAAAATACCAACTTAAACTTTTGCTATTATATCCATTTACCATTATACATTTTCAGCGTTTTTACACAAACCTCATTTAGGTAACTTTATTGATAATAAATAAACTGTAATTGCTGAAAATAACGATCCTTTTTTGTTTTAATTGCCGCATCAATAGCTGTATCAGATTTGGCTAATAATTTACAGGCGTTATCTATGTGCCTAATTGGAATATTAGGCTGGAATTGTGTTTAGTATAATATGAATAAATTCATTTGTACTTTTGTTGTTAGTAAATTAGCTACTATTTTACTGAAAGGTGATTAGTTTTTTATTTTTCGTGGTTGTTTTTTTATCGATTGTTTTAGTGAATAATATTGTTGTAGATTTTTTTACGATTGCTCGTAGCTGCGCCCGTGTGTTGTTCGGTAATAATAATTGACCGGTGGGATCAAAACGGGATAACACATATTTTTTGTGTTAATTCAGGCTATAAACTATCTGTGTGCTAAATTGCATCCAAATCCGGTAAGGAGTTTTTGCATGAAAGAGTAACAAACATCTAGACAGCCATACATCCTTACAAACTTTCGTATTTATACAATTTGCAGGAAGCAGGATTTAGTTATCTGAGGTTATAGTCTGCAACTGTCTCACTTTATGAGCAAAAGCGTTTTCTTTTTGCAACAAAGTTTTTTTTTTGTATAAAGGTGCGGACAAACCGAGTGGACTGAAGAGCGGATCGGACTGCCAACACTTTATTTATTTATTAATCAATCAGTTTTTTTTATACTAAATCTGTTATTATAAGTGTTTAAACTGTCATGGTCACTAACATTATAATTAACACTAAAAACGGGATATTTACCATGTCCACTGTTTGTTTAGAGTTCCCGATATTTCGGCGCTGTTGCAAGCACCATGATCACGGATAAACTGAAGTTATTGCGGGTGGGTGGGTGGCTACTCAAAACAAACAATGGACATGGTAAATATCCCGTTTCTAGTGTTAATTATAAATCTGTTATTTATAGACATTTATTGCACAAATAGTGATGCCTATAAAATTGTAATATGGATCCTGAAATAATTTATTTTTATTTTTTTTATAAAATCTGCTTGTCCACAGTCCGCTTGATTTGACTGCATCATAAATGAGAATATAATAATGGTTGTGGATTTTATTTAAAAAAAAAAACATGTATAAAAGTTATGCTATTAAAACATTTCTATAGGTACCTACTCAACATAACTGAACTATCAACCCTATCATTCCTATCAAAATACATTCTTGGAACAATTGCGGCATTAATACAATACTACCAAATAATAATACCTAGATCAACCGTTTGTTCGATTACCTATTACGTGTATTGTGTGTATATCCTTTGAAGGCAAAATTCCGGCAACTATGGTCGACTTCCTGCCTATGAAATGAATAGTCCTCTATCATGCAACCCGAGTATCTATCCTATTTAGCTGAAATACTTCGCGTATCGATCCCTCAGTTTCTATTTGGTAGGCCAGTATGGGTTACATACTGTTCTAGGAATTTTGTACAGGATTTAGTAGTTTTGTTCCACTTTTGGTAGGAAGTGAAATAATGTTCTTGATTTTCCAATTCAAAATTAAAAGCTATTATCTATTATTATCTAAAACACACAAATACATTAAAATTAAGTGTCTGTTTGTAATGAAAAAAAAAACAGGTTTTTACTGAATGCATAATATGAAACGATACTTATAATATTTAATTTTTGTCTGTCTGTTTTTTCCGGATAGTCTCTGAAACGGCTGGACCTATTTTGACGGGACTTTTACTAGTAGATAGCTGATTTTATAAGGAGTAACTTAAGCTAACTTTTATTTAAGAAAAAAGATTGGGGTTCCGTGAAAAAAAATTAAAACCACTGAATTTTTTAGTAATCCGATTGGGAAATCAATTTTATAATAATAAACACGAACGAAGGACGCGGGACACTGCTAGTGTGAAGTAATTAGATATTTAGAACATTCGTAATTTAACACATTATATTACGCCTCTTCTTCTCCGAAGGGTTAGGTAGAGGTGAAATATAGTACATCCATATTTCGCCAGTTATTTATAAGTACCATGTAGTGACTAAGTACTAGAAATAAACCATAATTATGTGAAATTACCTACTGCCTTTTGTAAGCGTCAAATAAATGTTCTGTTAATAACATAAAATGAATATTTTAAAAAATATTTAAATTGAGTTTAAAAATATTTCTATTAGTTTTAGTAATATTTAAAATATTTTTTAAATATTTAAAAATGTAAATCGAAAGAGAGTAAACGAATAAGAAAAAAATAATAATGTAAGCAACAGCAACTCATCGTTTGGTTACTCAACGAGTTAAAAATAATCGATTAGCATAAGCATAGTATAATCAGCCTATAATGTTCCCACTGCTGGGACACACGGCCCCCTCTCTATGAGAGGGAATGGGCTATAATCCAACACGCGTGCGGGTTGCTAGATGTCACAAATGTCTTTGTATTTTTGGTTCTAGGACATGCCGGTTTCCTCACGATGTTTTCCTTCACCGTTTTTGGTGATGAAATAAATTACACAAAGTAATGCGCCCGCCTGGCACGACTTACTGTTTGTAAGTCGGGGCCGCCACCACTGGGCCACCGCTGCTCTCAAAATAATCTATTGCTTGCAGACAAACAAAAACTGTATCTACACGTGATTCTTCCATTCCAGAGACCACGAAAATTAAAATTCCACGCATTTTTATTAAAACCACTCATCAAAGCGAACTCACATTCACAATTCGATAGAAATTGTAATGTATATCGTGGTCAGAAATAAAATAATCACAAAACATTTTAGAGTATTCAATAACTTTTTCAATTATTATCAAAATACCGTCTAACTTTTACAATGGTATGCGTATAAACGTTTTGTGCTTAAAATACGGTTTCGGAATCAGTTTTTGTTTTGCAAATACCGTTTTGGGGCACAAAGGAGCACAAATTTTGAGAATAATGAAGTGTTTAGGGCTAGCCCGATTGTTGATGCCCTTTCAACTTTTGTTATTTGATGTTTTGACGACAATTTCTGTGATAATCGCTTTTGTGAATCTGAGTGATGTTTTATTCGGTGGGTGAGTTTATAAACAGATCAAAATAAGGGCGGTTATTATTGAAATTTTAATAGGATTTCGCATATTTTCTTGAAGCTAAGTAAATTTTGTTTCAGAACAATATAAAGCTCCTAAATTGACATTTAAACCTTTGGGTATAAGTTCACTAAAATGATGGCGGAAACAGCTTCAAATCCATTGTGTGGTTTAGACGAACTAAAATGATGTTATTTCATAAGATGATTGTATAAATACAGATGGATACTGATATCACCTTTCTTTTGAGTTTGAGTTTATTCATTGTTTCAAATCGTTCTCCCAACTTTTAACTTTGAACACTTCGTAAAATGAACTAAATATTTTCTCCAAATTTGAAACGACAAAAAGTCGCAGGGGTAGGTACATCATTAGAGTCCGACCCTCACACCGAAGCGAACTTTCGTATTACAGTTATTCGCTTCGAATTTTGCCCGATCTGTTCTACCCAAGTTATATAAACTTTGATGGAAAAGGTGCTGCAATAAAAAAATCATAAAACCCTTTCTGCTTACTCGGTAGATTACGGTTCGCAGTACTAAAGTTGGTTCTGTGGAAATAAGAGAACAGTAATCAGTTTATAGATAAGAAAAATACAGAGTATTTTATTCGTAATTTTTATTTTTATCTTGATCCAGTTGTGTTTTTGAAAAGTCGTAAAGTTGATCGTCATGTGGTTTACCTTTGGTGGTTGTGAATGGAATACCAAATGTGCACTAGGGTGGAAAGCCTCAAATTATAGGCAGTAAATGGAATGAATGTTTGAAAAAACAGTTTTAATTAATTTGAAGGATTTTTTCTTAGTCTATTTCAGTGTCCCACTGCTGGGCAAAGGCCTCCCCTTTCTCCTTCCAAACCTCTCTGTCCTGTGCAATATCTGGCCATGTTCGCCCCGCAAACGAGATCAGATCGTCACACCACCTACGCCGCGGTCTACCTAGATGGCGATTTCCCCCAGATAATTATTACTTTCTTAATTTATTTTAACAACACTGCTCTCAAAACGTTGAAGGATCAAAACGTCAGGAAACCGGAATCTCCTATTAACTGAAACGAAGATATGTGGCTTCCACCAAAATGCATTGGGTCCACGTGATGGACTACGGCCTACTCTTCCTCTCATATTGAGGAGGCTTGTGGGCCGACAGTGGGTGCGGTGGCAAGCTTCAAATTTTATAGCACGCAATGAAATGGAAAAAAAATGTTTTTACTTTTAGGCATGGAGTTCACAGCGGGCGGCTAATTGCCAACGTTAAACAGAAACACGTGTCACATAATTTATAAAGGTACTATTCATAAATACAAGTTTTTGCGCCTCAAATACATCAAGCTACTACCATTTATTGCTAAAGTTATTTAATTTTCTTTAATTCTTTACAAAATAAAATAGAAAATATTCAATTAAGGAAAAATACCGAACACAACCAAGTCTAAATACATCAAAACTCATCAAAGAACACTAAAGGCAATCCAACAAAGATTAATGAATTAGTCACTGTAGCAACAATAGAGGGCGCCACGTTAACATTTCCAATGAAAGTTATTACGTCTGCTATTCCGGCTACCAATTTATTATACGTACCGAAAGCACTCCGAACTATTGTTTCGAGTCGCGGGAACCGAGTCAGGCAGCACAATGCCTGATTCTGTAGGTACAGTCAGGAGCGCTAATAATGTTTATAATTTGCAACATTCAAAAGAGATTTTTTCTTAGAATAATCTATACTAGACTAATATTATAAAGAGTTAAAAATTATTTGTAAGTTTGTATGTAGGGGGTTATCTCCGGAATTAAATCAATTCTAAAAATTCTTTCAATGACAGAAAGCTTCATTATTCGTGAGTGCCATAAGCGATAAATTATATTTAAATTAACTGAGCTATCACAATTTTTGCGGACGAAGTCGCGGGTGAAGTGCTAGTGTTTGATATAAGAACTGTTTCATTATAACATGCACTATAAAACTCTGAATGGTGCGGAAGGCTCAGAAAGAAAGAAAGAACATAGGTTTATTTGGCACATTCCACAAGTGCACACAACGTTGACAAAGTTAGAAAAAAAACTTAAATCTTTAAAAAAAAGTGATCACTATTGACAGGAGGACGGAGGACAGGCAGTTGTGGTGCAGCTTATAAGAGGACTATTACAGCCGATTAGAGCGGCGTAGACTGGGATGTGTTCCAAAATATAAATTACAATAAATACAGTATCTAGAAGGACGTTTACATATTGGTGGTCGTGACTGTACCACGTCTTGAACGACTTTAATATTTTGTTACTCGAAATCATTAGGATTGATTAGCTTAATTTTATAGGGTTCATTGTAATTTACGTAGAACTTGGGTCTTTATTTACGAGACTAAGTTTAGTGTACTCGTACGTGTGTGTATAGTACAAAAAGTACCTATTGCTTTTTGTACCGTTTATACTTCGGAAGGCACTCATACCTTCAATAATTTATAACAAAAACTTATTTGATTGATTGAACCCAAACTAAAAGAAACAACTCCTAATCTCTATCTTTAAACCAGGTATGAAAATCCGGCGAGGCGGCGAGCCTCCTACCCGATTACCGCCATGGGATCTGGAGGCGATACTCGTATTCCTCGCGCGCCTGCACGAGTGGCGCGTGGAGGCACTACGCTGGGGGGAAATCCCGCTGCCACGGTAAATTGCCGCTCAGCGGACAGACCTCCGGCGCGATCTCATGGCGACATGGAGAGAGCAACTGTCGCAACCCCATACAGGGCACACCACAATAGTGGCAATAAGTCCCCTCTTTGAGGAGTGCCTAGAGAGGCGATACGGCGCCCTCACCTTCCGCGTGACGCAGGTTCTCACCGGACACGGTTGTTCCGGGAGGTATCTGCACTGAATCGGGCGGGAGGAAACGTCCGGGTGTTATCATTGCGGGGATCGCCCGGAAGACACGGTGGAGCACACCGTGGAGGTCTGCTCCACTTGGGCGGAGCACCGCCGTGGCCTCGTAGCGGCGATTGGCGGCGGCGACCTCTCGCGTCCGGCCCTGGTTCAAGCCATGGTCCGGAGCGAGAGGTAATGGGAAGCCGTCACCTCCTTCTGCGAAGCAGTCATGCTAGCAAAGG
This sequence comes from Eurois occulta, assembly GCA_950022335.1. Taxonomy (NCBI): domain Eukaryota; kingdom Metazoa; phylum Arthropoda; class Insecta; order Lepidoptera; family Noctuidae; genus Eurois; species Eurois occulta. The sequence continues at coordinate 3,636,650 of OX465482.1, forward strand.
AGGTGGTGGAACGTCCCAGCCGCGGCGGGAGACGCCCCGGGCGTCGGGTGCCACGTGGTGGCTCTCAACCACCGTAGGCGCGGGCCTGTGGACGGTGAGTAATGGGCTAGCTCGCCGTCCGCCCGACTTATGACGACAGGCCGTGTCGACGGCGTGTTCGTGTTCCACGCGCGCCTCAAAGAGATGTCAGCAAACGGGAGGGGTCCACAAGGGCCGATGCCTGCCGGGGCTGTGGGACTGTTCGAAAGAGATACCGCGGCCCTGGAACACAAAGGGCAAAGCAGGAACATGGATGGATTTTAGTGAGTACAAGTCTGACACTGAAGGGGTCATTTGATGATTTTCCACCGAAAAAAAAACGAAGTCCCATTAATACTTTATGTACTATTTTAAAATTTGAATGATAAAACTACATCAATTACCAACCGATTCAATCAATTCGATCGTCTATAAAGGTCGTCGAACTCTTTCAAATAAATGTCAAATACCTATACATTTTTAGGTCCTAATATTACTATTTTTGTGAATCAGTTATTTCTATAAATAATTTCAATTTCAAAATACCAAATAATATAAAAAACGTAGGTAGGTACGTATAAACCTGTATAACATTGTGTTTCCAGGTAAAATATAATAATACACACACTACACACACACGCACAGAATTACGTTTTGTATTCAAAACGAGGCCACACATGAAACCTTATGGGTACATTCATAGGGTAGCGAACCCCATAGGCTACAATTTCGAGCCACACCGGAACAATCCACTAGCCTACTTTGATTTCATAGTTTTCCTTCCCGATAAGATCTTTTGTTTTGATTTTCCGTAGCTTGGGGTTGTTTTCATAAATGTTTTGGTTCTTTTGTTGTAAATGAAATCTTTATTTGTAAACATAGGTTGTACAGGGGTGTTACAAATAAATATATTATAGCGATTCCATCTATGTCTTGCGTTGAAGCGTACAAATTAAATCCATACTTAGAAACAATTGTCAATTTCTATAAAAAAAAAACAATTTAATAACAAAAGAGTGCACAATGTCAGAATAGTACATATACAAAATCAAATAAAATTATAACAAAAAGTACATGTCACATAATTACATGGCCGTATTACAATTTGATTTTAATAATATAATTTAATTCAAAGTCAAGTTTTTACTAATATAATAAATTGGATGTAGCAGGTCTAGTATCTTTCATTTAAATAATAAAATCGTTAATTGTATAATAACATGATACCCACATGAAAATTGTGATTCACATACTGAGGCCATAGCACGAGCACGCGGTATAAAGGAAACTTTAATACTCGTTTTACATAAAATATTTTCATAGTATTAATAATTTATTCATATCTATGGATAAATTATTAATACTATGATACGATACGATTATTACGACGGATACGATTTATGCTTGTTGCAAGCCGTTTAACTAAAGTGCTTAATGCTAATGAAACCAGAGTGTTTCATTAATAACACTACAAACCACAGGACATAAAAACAAAAGTATAAACTAGCCTGGCCAATCATAAAAAAATACTTTCGTTGATTACTGTATAATCAACGTTTAATATTTAAAATTATATCAACAAATATCAATTATACAAAACACGATCAAACAACGCCAATAAATAATTTTAATACCAATAATGGGTTCCAATGTTTCCAGAGAGTTTATTTTCACGTACCGAACTTTAAACGCGATTCTATACGAATTGTAAGTAAATGAAAAGCAAAAGGAGGTTTGTTGTGATAACAACGAAGATTGTATTGTTTGATGTAGGTTATTATTTTAGAATCCACTTGAGAGTTTCATTGATGTGTTTCTTTTTTGATGTTTTAACTTAGATTTGAAGTTAGAGGAAGTGTTAGGATAATAATAACTCCTAATCTGCCTCTTTAATACCAGTATTTTACATGGAGCGACTGTATGGATCGGAATGCTGGGCTGTGAAGAAGATGGATGAAAAAAGATTGCATGTAGCGGAGATGAGAATGTTGAGGTGGATGTGTGGTGTGACAAGAATGGATAAAGTAAGGAACGAATATATTAGAGGAAGTTTAAAAGTTGCGCCAGTCACAGAAAAGTTGAAAGGGAATCGACTGTCTTGGTATGGACATGTGATGAGGAGGGACGAATGGCATGTGACTAAAAGAGTGATGAATATAAACGTTGATGGATGGAGAGGGAGAGGAAGACCAAAGAAACGATGGATGGATTGTGTGAGGAATGATATCAAAGATAAAGAAGTAAATGATAGCATGACGGTTGACAGAGGAGAATGGAAGAAAAAAACGTGTTGCGCCGACCCCAAATAACATGGGACAAGGGCAGGAAGATGATGATGACTGCTGCCTATCTGATCTCCACAATCTAGTTAGTACTGGGTAGTACGGTACCCCTTGGTAAGACTGGTTGTCAGAGTATTGGGCCACTGACTACTTGTAACGACTGTCAACGATCTACAAATGACAGCCGACCCCAAGATAGTTGGGAAAAGGCTAGGCAGATGATGAATTATATTTAACACTGTCTTGTATACTCATACTTCGAGAAAAAAAAACTAAAATTTCACAGCAACAAAAAGTGAGTTTGATAGAATTATAGAAGTTTATGGTCTTCTCCTACAAGAAAAGACAATATAATTGTATAACTTTAATATGTTTCTTCTAGCATAACATCACAAACATGTACACAAAATAAGGAGTCTACATTCTCGCATCGCCCGTGTGAGGTGTCACGTGGGAAACCACTGACCACAAAGTATTTAGAACGTTCCTCATTTTATTAGACCTCTGAATTTCATGATTTCGTTCCCGAAAACCAAAAGGTAAATTGGGATGTCCGCAAAGGGTACAACCCACCTTAGGGTTGCATTATTGTATATAAGAAAATAAACACTAAAATAACACATAAACTAAATCAGCCTTAACTATTTCCACTGCCACAACAAACAGGCCTACTCTCTCTGAGAAGCAGTGATCAGTCCTTCACACAGTTAATCCATCGTTTCTTTGGTCTTCCTCTGCTCTTATAACCGTCACATTCATACTCAAAACTTCCCTCACGACATTTTCCTCATTCGTCCGTATCACATTCCCATTCCAAGCCAACCGATACCACACAACTTTTCAGCCACCGGCGCCACTTTCAGACGTTCTCTTTTTTTACTCATTTCTTATTTTATCCATTCGTGTAACACCACACATCGCTCTTAGCATTGTCATCTCAGCCAAGTGCCTTTCATTCATCCGTTTTGTGGCCCAAAATTCTGATCCATACAAGACATCAAGTCTAGCCATGGTTTTACAAATCTTCTACTTGAGTAGGAAAATGCGGGAGTCGCAAATTGTTCCCGTAAACTGCCACTATTTCATCTATTCAGTGTTAATTCTGTGCTTACACTCCGATCTTTTTTGCCATCCCATTGCGCTAGTGAACCAAGATGCAAAAAGTTGGAGCAGACAGGGAGTAACACGCCATCTAGTGCTATGACTAAGAAAGAAGAAAGAATAAGAATGGATTTAATACAATTTACTAACTATATGCATGATTCATATTAATTAATTTTTCTTATGACATTAAATAATTATGTAAAGTTTGCACGCCGACATTAATGGCAGAATAAGAGATTTATAAACTGTATGTTTAAGATCCCTCTGTACCTTATTTACGCAAATAAATGATTTTGATATTGACTGGAAAAACTGGCGTAATCGCAGAACATGTACTCGGTTTTAGTTGTCGGTTGTATAGGTGTAGGAGTAGGAGCAGCTTGAAGAAATGGCAACAGAAGCTGGAGAATCATCACCATCATCATGGTTCTCCAGGTTCTGTTAACACAGAAAATAATTAAAAAATAAAATACTCGCTTACTTAAGAACGTGCTCCTCTTTTACCACGTCCGCGTCGGTCAAATAATTTATGAATATAACAATAGGTTAATGATAATTACAAGTAAAATTGCTGTTTTGCTTGAAATTGTTGTTTGAAAAACTTCATTTTGTACTGATATATCGATTTCAGTTATATTCCTAGACATGCGAAGCGGTGATCAGTGTTTTGAATAAGTTTCTGAATTGTTACCAATGGTCATTTAAACAGGGAAATGATTGGTCTTAGAGTGATTTAAAATGGTAAAAGATATTTGTGAGTGTGTTTTGATTATTTTTTTCATTTATTACACAAAACACTTCGAAAATGAAAATACATGAAGATGAAAGAGCAGAAAAGAACTTACTGCTTATTTAATTACGAATTTGGTTCCCAGCAGGCCTGCGAGTTTGTTTATGTGGCTGAAAAAGTATTGTGTTTTCCGATGTGTCTAAGTTAAACTATTATCAAGAGGCAGTTTTGAAACCAAAAACCCGGATTATACAAATGCATTATACAAAAACAATTTTTATTTTTATTTTGTGCACAGGTCACAACAGTCAAGAAATTGTAACAATTGATAACCCAGATACTGAACCCACCATACTATACGTTTATTGACTCGAGGTCGTTCATTCGTAATGGATTGTAATTCCTAGAAACCTTTCATTCAGATATTGATTTAAGACTTAAACATTATAGACACACAGTCTGATTTTATTTGGGTCTGTGTATTGCAGTAGTGGCTATGATGGAGCTTTAGCCAGAGAGGTTCTGTGCTAACCTTTGGTAAATATTATTGTTTTATAGGTACACGTAAAACTACCGAAAAAAATGGCGATACCTGCATCACAAATTATTGTACGGTTAAGAAGATCTAGGTTACACAGACAATAAATTACAAAAAGTGACATCCGTTTTGTATTATTAACGTAGTCAAAAATCTGATCAGAGGCTCATGGGCGCCATAAAAACTGTGACAACAGGTTGGACACACGAAAAAAAAGACAGAAGCAGAAGATAATCAATAGTCATTAATCAAATTTCGCTGATAGTCAGAACTTACAGAACGTTAAAATTTACATGAGACTGTCCCTGAAACACGCTCTTCACCACTTATAGTAACCATGTAAAAAAGCCTTGTAAAATCGGTAAGAACTGCACTAATAAACTGAGCATTTTATAAAAACACACACACATACATCAAGTACCGGTGTAGTCTGATCACTTGCCACTTAGTATTAAGTGTAATAATAATGTAAAACCAAAGATTTTGCAGGATAAAGGTATGTTCTCAACTAAAGTAATTGAAATGAAATTAATTTTCATCATATTCGTGAAAGTACTTGCAACGGCGCGACGGAATTTAATATCTAGTAGGCTAAGGGATATTTTTAAAACCTCAAACGAAAACGACTACATACTAAATGAGTTTTTCTGAAACCCGCGCATTGTTTTGTGTTACCAGGAGAGCATGAACGCTAGGGTGAAAATTTTTCCGTTAAAATACTGAACTCGCATGAAAAACATACCAGATGTGAAAAATGCAGTCTCGTTTCCAGTTGAAAACTTCATGTCGCCTCAGTTTTTGATCCGTGGCCGTTCTTATTTTTTTGTTTTTGCAGTTTAAAATTGGATGCCCGAATTTTCCCTGGCTGACGAATGGTTTAAATGTACCTGAATTTCTTGACGGGTTACTCTTACCAGAAAAGAGACGGAAAGATTTAATTTACAGTAACTCATAATCAATATTCAATTCATAATTCATCATCAACATCATTTCTCCTGTCCTTATCCATTTGGGGTCGGCGCAGCATGTCTTCTTTTTCCGTACTTGTTACTATCCAATTTTTCAATTTAATTTCTATATCGTAAAAATTTTAAAGTAAGATCATCGGAGAGTGACTGTGTAAGATAATCCGATGACCAAGTTAAGTGTACGATTGTCTCTTTCATCAACGTCCAGTAGTAAACTGCTATAGGCTGGTGATGATGATACCAGGTGGTATTTTTGGTGATGGCAGCCAATCTCAGCGGTGTTAGAGGTCGGATTGGCCGCTTTCACCGCTGATCTGTGAGATACTATAGTCGACAAGTGTTTGCGCAAACACAGAATGTTCTATAATTAACACTAGAAACGGGATATTTACCATGTCCACTGTTTGCTAACTTCAGTTTATCCGTGATCATGGTGCTTGCAACAGCGCCGAAATATCGGGAACTCAAAACAAACAGTGGACATGGTAAATATCCCGTTTCTAGTGTTAATTATAATGTTAGTGACCATGACAGTTTAAAAACTTATACAGAATGTTCTTCCGTCACGTTTATAATACTGATGCCAATTCATCAAGTCTTACTCTGTTATATCTTACGATGTAAGAGACACGGGATTTTCACAAAAATCTGCATAACAATTCATCATTTTTAAATTCCTCCTTCAAAATCCACTCCACTAGCCAGTAAGAAGCCAATATTGTAAGATAAAAGACTAAGAATCTGCATAGTAAACACGCCCGGAGATAAAGCAAGCAACTCTTCGCTTAACTCCAAAGCAAAACCACACAGACTAAAAGCAGTACTTTCAAATTCACGTCTTATAAACTAGTTTGCCCTAAAACATCTAGCTGGAACAACAAAACGTGTGGAGAGTACATTATGCATAATATCAAAACGGGCTTAAACAAGAACGGGGAAGTTCATTAAAGCTGAACTTAAGTCAGCTAAGTGAAACACTACCTGGTCTGAATGTGATTTACATAGTTCGTTAATTAAATTGTTGTATTAAAGAGTTTGCCCTGATGTGTATAAAGTTCAGGATGAAAATCCCTACGTGAAAGTTTTGTTCGCGAAGTAAGGCAATCCAACTAGGCAGAATTTCCAGTTGGCTGGGTCATCCATCATATCTAATTTCTACAGGATGAGGGTAGTTAGCAAATAGTTGGTGCTCTTGGTTGGTGAAATTGATGAATTCATTCATGTAGGGATTACTAACATGTGGAATTGGAGAGATGTAAATATATAAGAAGAACCAATAAATAATTAAGTCAAATCATTTACTTCAATTTGGTCATTAAAACACTTTTGAATAATTAATTCTAGTGGCCTATTCGTAACGGTGGTAGTGAAAAATGAGCAAGAAACTTCATCCTTACTTTTTAGATTTACATAAGTATGTCTAAGAAGAGTGAGTGAGTGTCTATGTGTGTGTGTTTTTTGAAGAAAAAAGAATCTTTGTCTATCTTTATAATATAAATTGTGTTGCAGGGATTGAGATAAGTTGTGATTTGAAACTATTTATTTATTAAAATTTTATGCACATAATGTACAAAGGCGGACTTAATGCCTTGGGCATTTTCTACCAGTCTACCTTAGGGTGATGCAGAGACAAAACAGTAGGTGCAATAATAATACAGAAAATTACCAAGAATGAAATATAATAATAAATACATATATATATGTACATACAAATAAAATATACAAAGTAAAGAGAGTTAAAATTCATACATAGATAACTATTCAGTGTGTCTATTAATTGTCATTATTCTTTTATCATCAAATTATAACTTTTGCATGCCTATTGGTAAAATATGGCTGAACCTACCTTTTATCTGTGTATCACCATGAGTACTGTACCCATATTTGCAAAATAAAAAATTACTTACTTAAGGGCAGAAAGATAATGATGATGAATAGTATTCAACAACGTAACATCACGCCCGTAATCCCCGAGGCGTTAGGCAGGGGTGTACAGGTGTGGGTGTGAACATAAAGGGCAAAAGAAGGAACATGGGTGGTTTTTAGTCAGTAAGAGTCTGACACTCCCTTCCGCTCCGCCTAGAGCGGGAGGAGTCATTTGATGATTTCCCACCCTCCAAAAAAAAAAGGTGTGGCATTGAGCCAGTACTACCAGCATCTCATAGTTTTATAAAAGCTTGCTCTTAATTTTCTTGATATCGACATACCTACCTATACTCATATTTCTGAATAGTAAATAGAAACGTACTTCTAAAGAAAGTTATTACAATCCATTAAAAATCCATAATCATTCATACACGCTGGTCACGAAAAAATCATTGTCAATATTCTATTGTACGAATTAAAAGGAATTATTTTTACTTTATTTTATACACGATGGAGGGACATCATGATACAAACTTTTACAATGGATTCAGTAATTAGACCGACCACCGTATTGTCATTCCTTATCACTATTTGATATTGTTACGGGTCATCATTGTCGCCTAGCCTTTTCCCAACTATATTGGGGTCGGCTTCCAGTCTAACTGGATTCAGCTGAATACCAGTATTTTACAGGGAGCGACTGCTTATCTGACCTCCACAACTCAGTTACTACTGAGTAATACGACACCCCTTAGTAAGACTGGTTGTCAGACTTTCACTAATTTCATTTGTAGATCTTTGGTAGTCGTGACAGGTATGTAAGGGCTGGGTCCAACGGCTTAACGTGCTTTCCGAAGCACGGAAGAAACTCTGTATTTAATGGGTCCCATCAACGAACCAACCTTGGCAAGCGCGGCTTAACCTGAAGAACAACTCGAGTGGCTGTTATTATTAAGCCACGAGCTCCTCAATCCTATTCTAAAGCACTTCTTATCACAAATTATTATTGTTACACAGACTATAAAAAAAATAAGTTAGTCAGTTTCTCAGTAGCAAATCGGAAACAATATTTGTGGTGGCAATAAGTTCACTCCTTATCATATAAGACTATCTTAGAGGTATACTTCTGCCTAATTCTTTGCCAATTACAGGTGTGATGTTATGTTATAAAAAATATAGTCCACAAAGGTTCACGATTGTTTCATTTTCTATTTCTTATTAAACATTGAGCAACGTAAGTTCATGTCTTACGGCCGTGATCTATGTTCTGTATTCCGCTTTCTTTATTATGAAAGAGTAATGTTTCCACAATTAGTGAAAAAAACTGGCCAAGTGCGAGTCGGACTCGCGCACGAAGGGTTCCGTACCATTATCTATAAAAACGGCCAAAAAATCATATCTGTTGTATGGGAGCCCCCCTTAATATTTTTTTTTTTAATTTTTAGTATTTGTTGTTATAGCGGCAATAGTAATACATAATTTGTGAAAATTTCAGCTTTCTAGCTATCACGGTTTATGAGATACAGCCTGGAGACAGACAGACAGACAGCGAAGTCTTAGTAATAGGGTCCCGTTTTACCCTTTGGGTACGGAACCCTAAAAAAGAAGTATACCTGTGATAGTTTGGTCTTCAATTGGTTGATTTAATTAATTAGAATTAGTAAGTTTAGTTTTCCAAATCTAGAATAATATTTATCATAATGCACTATTGTTGTAAGTATAACTAGCGACCGGCATCACACACTATTTAGGTCTTGACAAAATCACATTTTTTTTATTATTTAACCTTCATATACTCGCGCCAAATTTTATAACACCTATACTCGCGTACGGTCTGACAAACCGAAGTTTTGAACATCAGTTATTTTTTTCGAATAATTAATCGTGGATATTATTATTATATTCTCTGAGATTATACTACGAAGTATCGTAAAACTGATAATTTACCGACAATATACCGATTATTTACTGAGTACATCCTTCCATTGTAGTTTCTGAAAAATAGTTAGATTTTTGTAAGAGGTTGTAAAATGTTAGCAATGGTAATTTTTTTTTTTTTTGTTTAACATACAAATCTAAAAGATACCTTATTAGCTATTATACACAAAAATAATTTGAGACATAAGTATCATAATTTAAGTTTCAGTACAAAATCACGGAAGTCAAATTTTGTAACACCTATACCCGCGTCGGTCTCACAGACCGATATTCGCCAAATACGGCTATATGCGCTACTCGCACCAATACACTTCTACCCCTGAAATTATCGTAGTAACTAATCATGCAGCTAACAGGAAGTACAAAACGCCATCATTGATTATAGCAGAAAAATCACGAAAGACTGTTTTATCGGTCTCACTGACCAACGCGCGAGTGTAGGAAGGTTAATAAATAATTGAGGTTTTGTTAAGTCCCAAATAGTGTGTGAAACCGGTCTTGTTTAAGTTTATTTATAAACATAATGGTGAAAAGCACCTCGATGAACAACTCCGTCATACAAGACAAAAGCGATTTTAATTTATAACATGTTAGATTAAATTTCCACTAACAACTTTGCTGGTATGACTGCGTATGAAAATCATAATAATGTGTCAGCTACCAGATTTCAAAATTAACGAGATCCACAATCAGCAATTTCCTATTATTGACCTTCGCAATTGCGTAGGATGTTAGCATCCCTCCCTCCTTTTATTCCCAAATCAGGACGGGAGTTCCGTATCCGGTCCCTGGTTAACATGTTCCAATTACATACCTGCCAAATTGGGTAAGTTGATTAGTTATCAGCCGGGGGAATATTCACACATGGCTTAATAGTATGATAGACTTTTATATTTTTGGGACACCAACCCGTTTCCTGGTCATCAGTCCATTTGTCGATGTGAAAATCTTTTGTAGCAATTGATTAAGAACCGCTTTCCACGAGCCTGTTCAGAATTTTGATGCAGGTATGGTCAAATGGCTAAAAGTCTGGAGACATCATTGGTGGAGGTGATCATAGAAAAGATTTGATGGAATTTTGCATTTGGAAGCCATACAACTGCCTAGCCTTTTCTCAAGTATGTTGAGATTTGCCACCAGTCTTAACACTGGTACCTACCAGTATTTTGTATGGCGCGATTGCCTATCTGACATCTACAACCCAGTGCGAACCTGATACTCCTTGTTAGAACTAATCATAAGAGTTCTGGAAATTTACTTTAGTTTAACCTGTGAATCCGCAGTGATCTCTCATGCTTGCCGTAGCGATTAGTTGACTAACAAAACTACGGTCTTTGATACAACTTGGCCCGCAATTAGATTAAAAGTTAGATTGAACAGACTTCTGAAATTATGTCAGTACCTATAACGGTGTTATTCGTACGAAAACATCACGATAAATATCTTCAAATATTAAAAGCTGCCAATTCCGTACCATTCGGCCGCTTCAAAATCATAAAGATAAATCAAAATTACTGTTGCAAGCGAATCTAAATAGGTGCTCAGAACGCGAACGCCGAAATATCGCCACAAAATATTGGGCTATGTTAACTTCGGGTCAATTTATATGAAATTCGTTGGCGAAGTATTTCAGGCACGGATGAAAAAAATGTTACGTGTTTTTTTTACATAGCGAAGTATTGGACGATCGAGTTTATTCGGGCTGTCCAATAAAAAATTACCTAATTTGTCGGATACCTGAAGTGAAAATCTTATATTGATTCGTCCAAATATGTATGTAATTAAATACAGCAGTACCTATGTACTCATATATTATAATGTTATTTTCCTGTGTTGTCTACTGTGTACATAAATAGTAAAATAAATAAATAAATATATGTCATCATCATTCTCTTGCCCTTATCCCAATTCATTTGGGGTCGGCGCAGCATGTCTTCTTCTTCCATACTTCTCTATTACTCATCATCTCAGCAGTCACGTCCTTTCTAGCCATAGCAACCTTCACACGTCATCATCATCATCTGCCTAGCCTTTTCCTCATCATGTTGGGGTTGGCTTCCAGTCTAACTGGATGTATCTGAATACCTTTTTTACATGGAACGACTGCCTAACTGACCTCAGGAACCCAGTTACTGAGTCATACGATACCCTGTGGTAAGACTGGTTGTCATAGTTTTTTTTTTTAATTTGTTAGATACCTGAAGTGAAAATCTATTATTGATTCGTCTGAAATAACTTTCATGTAACATTGTCTTTGTTTCACGAAGCCCGATAGTGGCAGAGAATATGTATCTATAGACAATATCCTTACTCTTCAATATTATTCTTAAGCACGAGTAATTACTTCCATAAAAGGATAATGAGAAAAAAAAGAGTATTATATAAACTAATCTTCAAACACAACAAAGTGACATTCTCTAAGCGATTAAAACGAACCAAAAGAAAATGTTGTACATAAGCTACCGCAAAACTTTAAATAATCCTGTTCAAAATCCTTGTAGAAATACGAAACACTTTGATACCGATTGCCCCTTGTCTGGCCCTCAGGTCTGGTCTCGCCGTAACTAAAATAATATGATATTATCACGAAGCTCAAAATGTCCACATACAAAAAATTAGACACCGTAATTTAAGGACCTTTTGCACCGAAAATCATGAAGATCACGTCAAAATATACGTTACATTTCATTAGCTTCTATTTCGCGACCGCAGTTAAACACACGTATAAAATAAACGAACGTTAATTAGCCGTTACAAGAACTCGTTCACAAAAACAAACAATATTACTTACTTCTATGGCAAGTTTATAGAAACCCCTTTTTTATCACAAACACAAAAAAGTTGGATCACTGATTTTTTTTTTGTCACAGTGCCACGCTCCCGTTCAAGTTATTACAGAAAAGGCGGGTGATCGCTCGGGACGTGCGACCTCCCCAACGCTCGGGCCACGACTGAAGCTCCCTCAACACAATCTAGATACGAAAGGGTGTGAAGTAACGTCCTATCAACCCCTACATTATAGGGACATTAGTGACTCCCTGATCAGTTAATTAACTAAACTTTACAGTTAGTGTTACGATAATTTTGTAGGAAATTAAGTTTGAGTTATGTTACAGATTTTCGGGGAGATGCTGATTTATGGGAGATGTTTCCTATTGCGTATAAAATTTATACGCATATTTAATATGCACCAATATAATGCATAATGTGTGTAATTATGCGTGAGCATGTATCAAGAACGTGTAATGTAGTGAAATAAATGTTCTTTGTAAGCTTATCTTCTTTGATCATCGATGGCATTGGTAAAGGAAAATAGCATGACGAGTCCCCTTTTTTTTCGTATGGGAAATCATCAAATGACCCCTCTCACTCTGGACGGATCGGAAGGGAGTGTCAGACTTGTACTGACTAAAACCCATCCATGTTTCTTCTTAGCCCTTTGTGTTTCAGGGTCACGGTATCTCTTTCGAATAGTCGCGCAGCCCATCATGAGGAAGCCATCGGGAGTCCAGACGTACTGCGGGTTATCACCCATTCCTTGTCGATGTTCCACACATTCGCACGAAGCACTTTGCTACATCGTTTTATTATGCGCACAGAAGTTCATATGACCCCAATCTATTTAAGTCGCGAGTTAATAGGCTTCTTTTGGGTTAGCTCGTTCCATCGTCGACCTCATCTCTGTCCTCTAGGACTAGATTGAGGTCAAGAGTAGGCCCATTAAACATAAAAAAGCCTTGACTTACAATTAATGTAAGTCTGAAATCGGCGATCTGCTTTGATCAATGCTCATGATTCCTTTGTGTGAGAAGAGGCTTTTGCGCTGAGGGGGATATTTATAGCATGGTATTTCCTTTATTCATTCTTCATACATAAGATTTACATTTTTAAATTTTTCTTAAGAAAAAAAAAATATAAGAAATGGTAGCCCACCGTATCGAGAACAGGATCCAAGCTACCGGCGGTCAGGGCTCCAGAGAGATGAACTTCCTAACAATACGAGCCGAGTCCAGAAGTACCGCTTTCTGAATCAAGCCCTTGATCCAGCTGCCTAACGAGAGCCTCCTCAGGTATTGGTCGAGGCTCTTAGCAATTAAGTCATTGGCTGAAACGACTATCGGCACAATGATCGCTGAAATGGTATTATTACAAAAAATATGAGCCAATTCAGAACATAGAATTACACAATTCAGAGAATAGTAGTATATGCATATGATAGTTTACATGTCGAATTACAAGATTAGTTCCAGAATTTCTCTCGGACGAGTTACGACCTGTTTCGTCGTAAACCTCTTCAGGTGAGAGGGGGAACTCCGTTTTGTAAATTCAGACTTAAATTTTTGTGCACACCCCTTTTATTTACTCGTAATATTTTTACGTGACACGTTCCAATTTTCGTCAGTTTTTGGTGTTGTTTTTATACTTCTTGTTGAAGTGCAGGTGTTGTGGCATAGCTTGGGAGCAGTCTAGTGCTATGTCTAGCAGTGGACTGACATATGCTGAATTGATATAATGAAACTTCCTGAGTTTTTTTAATGTTGAGGTAGACAAAGGAGACTGCTAACAGTATGATTTGTATTTTATTTAATAATTTCAGTTTGTCAATGCAAATTAGTTTAGAGGCCATAATTATTATGATGAAATGATTTGGAAAATTTTGATAAATATTTATGTAATGTTAGTAGTTTTATAAGATTGTAATTTTATTTAGTTGAGTACTTTATATTGCCGATGTAGTTTCAAAGTGTAACTCAAAGGCTGGCTAACCGACCAGTCTTTATAATATAACCTAAAATAAAGGTTTTAGGTAAAGTTTTTTTTTGTTGTTAATTCAATTATTTAATTTTAGGTCATTTTTTTAAATTAAAGCTCCTTCAAATGTATAATAATTTCTGATTTTATTTTATGTAAACCAGACATGACTTAATATGTTGGGGTATTCTCGTCGTTGACTGATAGTTGTTGTAGGAAGGTAGTTAACTCACACCAAACCACTGTTAGGTTCAATAGTTTAATAAGTTACGATTGTTTAGTTATCTGAGCCGCACTTGATACAATGTTATTATTGATCGACCCGCTCGTGGCTAAGTTTTAGTGACGACTGAATTTATGTTAAAATATCTATACTAATCTATACTAAGATATATATTTTTTTAATATAATATTATAAAGCTGTATAGTTTCTTTGTTTGCTTGAACGCGTTAATCTCAGGAACTGCTGGTTCGAATTGAAAAATTATTTTTGTGTTGGATAGTCTATTTATTGAGGAAGGCTATAGGCTTATATAAAATTACGCTACGACCCTTAGGAGCCGTGCAGCGTGTGACACCGCGGGGAACAGCTAGTAATTATTAAAGTACGTATAGCGTAATACATTACGTGCGCAGAAACGTACTTTTGCTGTATGAGCAATATTGGCTCGTACATAATAAATCAACTAAACAAGCAAACGATTCCTGGCGTGAAGACCGCTTATCGAGATAGGGTGGGACACCGCCCAGTAACATGGACCACAACCATGAAAAGGTAGCTTTTGTGGCACAGCTTGAAGGAGGTCCTTGTCCAGTAGACTATGATAGGCTGAGTTAAGTGATTATTTATTTATTTAACCCTTAAAGCACAAACTACAGAGGCGGACTTGGTACCTTAGGTACCTAGATTCCTACTAATTTAAAAAAAAAACTTGTAAATACGTTTGTTTTGTTTTATTAGATTGTAAGTTTATTAGTTTTTATGTATATAAAAATGTTTTAGACCAATGTTGACCTAATTTAACTGAAGGTCAGATAGGCAGTCGCTCTATGTAAAATACTGATACTCAGCTGCATCCGGTTAGACGGGAACCCGACCCGGCCCGGGAAAAGGCTGGGCAGATGATGATAAACTGCGACCTAATTTATTGTAAATATTTGTATGCCGCTTTAGCGGCGGAACTGTCTTAAATTATTATTATGCCTACCATATCCTACAAATAAATGTCTTAGTCTCTATCCTTCCTTCAGTTATCACAATTATCATTAAATTAATTGATTAATACACAGAATCCATTTAAAATCATAATCCGATGCCACATGGGATCAAATTATATTCCAATTCATCGCTATTCATAAGCAAAAGTAATTTTGTTTATGCTCTTAATCGGTTTACATTGAATTGATGAACATAAATCGTTTGGATAATTATCGGTTTTTTAATAACCGAACGGTTTTAAATATCAGCAGGTTTGATTAAATTCATTCGGTTCATTTTATGGTTTGATGGATTGATTGGTTTTATGAGTTTGGAGAAATATAAATGTAGGTATTAACTGTTTTACTCTTAGATATAATATGTACACACGTCTTTTACAAGCCCTGAAGTAAGCTATTACAGATCAACCATTCAAGCTTGCTTCGGTGAAGGAAAACATCGTGAGGAAACCAGAAAGAGGTTTCTTGACGGCATGTAAAGTCAAGTCAGACGCCCATGGGTGGCCTAAAAACTCTAACACCAGGTTAGGCACTAACCACACAAAGTAGAAAGATTCAAGCTTTTATATTCGTTTATTGGAAACCACAAACGGGATCGTTTTCTCGATTCTATCTTTTTAAAGAAGGTTTACGCTTGGAAGAAGTTGGTTCTTAAAAATATTATTAATTGGAAACACAAGTGTCTACTCGAGTTCGTCATCCGGCAGTTACTTGGGATTGACAAGAAAATTAATTACAAACACACTGATGTGTATAAAGCTTGATTAGTTTGATTTGTTAAGAATGAAAGTAGATTAATTCTGCTTAAAAAGGGTGCACTCTCTAAATAGGCAACGGCGCAAATATGTTTTAAATATTTCGCTGTTCTGATAAATTGCTTTACCACCAAATAAAAATGGATGGAAAATGGATTAAGAGTTTTTTTTTCTAATCAATATTAAAAAAAAAGTAAAACTCTATTTGGATAAGAATATAATAGATCTTCAGGAAATTTTATAATTCAAACTACTATTAATAATTTTAAACTTTGAAGGATTGGAACTTCAAACAGATTCTGCAGCTACGCCATGTCAACAAGTCTTCTGTAATCTACATATTATAATGTTGATCAGAGAACTAGTAAATTGTGTGAATACCTTATGGAATTTTCCCAATACTTGATTTGTCATTACGAGTTATATTCGAACAACATAGCACAATAAAGAAGCGAAAACACGCATTTTTCTATCCCATGTTCTATTATTCTATTCTTCGAACTGACGAGCGTTATATTTTCCCGGAGGCCCATTCACAAAGCCGTGTGGTATATTGAAGTAACCTAATATTTGCAGAATTACAAGCTTATTTAGCAAATATCAGTATTTTTCCAGCCCACATTTTGTAGGCGTGTAAAAATATAAAATAATATAAGAAAAAATTGATAAGAGAAAATGTAAGTAGGTGTTGGTGGGTAAATATAGATATGAAGAATAAAGGGATAGATACACGAGACGCTATGTGGTGTGATGTGGTAAGTACAATGAACTTTTTTTTTATAAGCTTGGTAGATATACGTCGAATTTTCGCGACCTTTTTCTTTTGTCCAATCGCACAAGTTTAGGGCCTACTGAGCTCAAGAGAATGGCTAAATAGATGAAATACAGAACGGCATATAATATAAAACAAAAACTCATCGAACTCCCGTGCAGTATCGCAATGACGGGTTAGACTCCGTTTAGATAACCATAATCAAAATCATCAATTACCAGATCCAGACCAGATCACCAGTAGAGACGAACTTTTTCAATTTGAAATTGTTAATTGAAATAATTGATTTGCAATAATTATTATTAGGGCTTTAAAAACTATAGGTACATAAATATTTAGATTCAATATCAGACGATCGCTAGGTTTTTCATGTGCAGTTGTCCCTGTACCGTCAAAGTACAGGCATCCATGAACATAATTGTGTAGGAGAAAACTGTACATTTATCCTTGCCTGTACATTGCAACCTATGCGACTGCGCAGGCCTAATCGACAGTGTATGCTAGGTCGCATGCACAGCTCTGTTGTTTTCTATTTTTTATAACAAGTTGTAACCCCACTAAAGTAACCATATTGTTGTGTGTTGCCAGTGATGCCGTTCTTGCAAATGAGCCAACCGACAGATATGCAGTTACGTGAGTGTCCTCTGTGGAAGTCGATGTTACATGAAAGCTTTGCACATTTAAAACTCATACATAACCAAACGTCTTTTGCCGGCTTTAGTGTCAAGATACACGGTACTGCATAATTTCCCGGGCGCATGCTTTACTGAAGCGCACTATCATAGCATAGGTGTAGGCGACCAAACGCCCATAGAGGATACAAATCGAGTGTTGTACGGTTCAAGTGTATCATCGAGCGCAGCTTATGAATTGCGTAGGCGTTACTCAGCTGTTGCCTGTGTAGATCTTTTCGTAGCCGCGTAGACATTGTCGTAGCCACTTAGATCTCAATGTAGCAGTGCTGCAGTGTGAACTTTGTCGTAGCCATGTAGGCAGAGACGTAGCTGCGTAGTCGTGTAGCCCTTGCCGTAGCTGTGCAAGTGTGCACTCTATGCAGACGCATGCAAGGTCATCTATCATACACATTGTAGCTGTTTATCTTACCCGTAGCCTGGTTAGTCGGCCTTCCTACTAGCATTCATACACCGTATATTTCATGAGTAATAAAAAATAAAAAATAAAACCAGCCAAGTGCGAGTCGGACTCGCGTATGAAGGGTTCTGTACCATCATAGTAAGGGAGCCCCCTTTAATTCTTATTTTTTTTATAATTTGTTGTTATAGCGGCAACCGAAATACACATTCTGTGAAAAAATTAACAGTCTACCTATTACGGATCATGATATACAGCCCGCTGATAGACAGACGGACGGTCGGACAGCGGAGGCTTAGTAATAGGATCCCGTTGGTTACCCTTCGGTTACGGAACCCTAAAAATTTCGACGGTCGAAAGTACGATATTTTGTTGATTAACTAAAGATTATAAGTTACGTAAATAAAATATTTTCGACCAAAAAAAATAACAAAGATAAAAAAACATGTATGTCAGGTTTGAAAAGAAAATGTTTATGTATGTATTTTCCTGGCAACCATATTATAGTTAACTTTAAACTATTTTCCTTTTAACTCGCAGAAATTAATCCGGATAGAGCTAAACTTCACCTTGGGGGAGCTCGTGGCTAAATAATAACAGCCAATTAGGTCAATACCTATAGAGAGTGCAAAACTTTTAAAAACATTAAAACCAAAAAAATTATGTACAACTCGCTAGTCAGAAGTCACCTAGAATATTGTAGTGTTGTCTGGTCTCCTAAATATAATGTGCACATCAAGCGTATCGAACGATTGCAGAAAAGATTCTTATGGCATCTTACTTATCATTGTGGTATGGGTAAACGCCTGAGATCGTACCGGGAAAGATTAAAATATTTTAGGATTGCCTCGTTAGAGAAACGAAGAGATTTGTTGGATTTAATTTTCCTTAAAAGACTAGTAACAGGCTCTTTGAACTGTCCTGAATTGCTTAGTAGAGTATCCTTCCATGTACCACGAAATCTCCCCAGAAAATCAAATAAAAAATGGTTTTGCATGCCAAAATGCAATACAAATCTAAGGCAACATTGCTCATTAAATAGAATGTATGCTGTTTACAAGGAACACGATGAAGACATCGACTTACATCATACATCTGTGCCTACTCTCAGGAAATTGTTTAAATGAAATTTACAAAAAAATTAAGTTTGATTCTGTTTGGCTTAACTTATTGTTAGCGATACTGTTGTTGTTTTCATTTTATGTTTGTATTTTTATTCTTTTTTTTTTCTCACTGTTAAATAGGCTATTTAGTAGCATAATATAGTGCATGTAGTGCTCTTCTTTAAGTAATGGGGCACTTAGACTTAAGTTTGAAATGTTTTACTATCTATGTAATAGTGTACTCATTGTTGAAGAGCCAAATAAAATAAATAAATAAATAAATAAAATCTTCAGGTTAAGCCGCGTTTGCCTGGTTTGGTTGGTCCGTGTATGGGTGACCACTCATTCACAAGTTTCCTCGGTGCCTCGGAAAGCACGTTAAGCCTTTGGTACTGGCTGTCGTTTGTAGATCTTTGGCAGTCGTTACAGCTAGTCAATGGGCCGAAAGTCTGACACCCAGTCTTAGCAAGGGGTATCGTAATATCTTTTACTAACTGGATTGTGCAGGTCAAAAAGGCAGACGCTCCATGTAAAATACTGGTATTCAGCTGAATCCGGTGAGACTAGAAGCCAATCTCAAAATAGTCTGTTGTGAAAAAGGTTAGACGGATGATGAGAGTAAAGCATCACGTTAATGCGCTCCAATTTTCCGGGGAGTTTTAATAAGTGCTCAGCCACAAGCTGGACAGCCATCTTCTGGGGCACTAGGTTCAAGCACAAGTGCGTGTGCACGGGGCCTCAGAAGGCGGCAAATACTTAAATTAATTTTTAAATTAAATTGGATTGAATTGGATTAAATTGAGTTGAATTGAATTGGATTAAATTAAATTGAGTTGAATTGAATTGGATTAAATTAAATTGAATTGAGTTAAATTGAATTGAATTAGATTGAATCAAATTGTCTTGAATGACATTAGATTAAATTCAATTAAATTAAGTAGATTAAATTAAATTAGATTGATTACATTAAATTAGATTAAAGTAGATTAAATTTAATTAAAATAAAATATAATAATTATATTGAATTGAATTGAATTAAAATAAATTGAATTGAATTAAAAGGAATCATTAGGGTGCAGACTATACCAATTAAGTGTAGACATTTATGTAAACAATTGTAATTTTTTTATTTTTTAACTGTATCTATGACGGCTATGAAATTATTACTACTAACGTAGTTATTAAGCATTTCTAACCCATATATGGACTTGGTTGTTCGAAATAAAGTATTTGAATTTGAATAAATATTTGTAATTTTTGTTTGTTTTCCGGGAGCACGTTTGTTCATCATTCCGTTCGTTCTTTCCGTTTGTTCCTTCTAGAAATAATGTAGATTTTGTCAGATTCAAATTAACCAAATATTAAATAGATCCAGAGGAACCTAAAATGTTAAAAATAATATTCGAACTGTATTTAAAAATATATATATTACGTAGTTTAAAAAAACGATGCATGCAAAATGAAATACCAGTCAACTCGCGCTTGCAACAGTGTCGAAATATCGGGAGCTTAAAATCATGGACAGTCACGGAAGATATCCCGTAAGTAACATTATAAGTTTATAATAAAATTAACCTTAATGGTGCATTACTTTGCCGAAGCATATAAACAAAACGCAGTAGGTGTTTAAAATCACGACAGCTTGTGAGTTGTGGCGAACAAAATGAAGACCTATTTTCGATGTTGACTGTGTTTCTACTGATAAGATAATCACGGTAAACTAAGATCATATTCGCGACGCTTCCTTACTTCCTACCCACAACTCAATCTCGACGCCAACATACACCTCATAAACCGATTGTTCAATGGTGTGGCCGTTTAAACTGTCGACGGTGGATCCGCTGAGCGGCTCGGCGCGCGCCAATCACGGGGTTAAGAAAGATTACCAATACCGGTGCGGCTTTGTACTCCACTTGGGACTGGGATTGGTCCCTTTACTATTAAATAGATCGTGGAATCGGGAGGACTTTTTCGGTTTGTTAAGGAGAAAGCTTGGAAGTCTCAGTTCTATGCAACAGGGGCGCAAGTCTTGTACCATCAGCTAGAAATCTAGACTCTGAGCTGCTGCAAAGGCAATGCAAAAGATTCAAGATCGGCAGGTCTCGAATATTTTATATATAAGGTCCCATTAAAATAGATGAACAAATTTTAACACAGCGTTCAGTACGTCTAACCAAAGATATCCAAGCAACAAAAAAACGCTGATAAAAGTGACTTTGTTTTGCCCGTTTTGTGGATGTGTTTACTAACCACAAGTCAATCTCCTCGCTAACATCCACTTCATAAACTGATTGTTCCATGGTGTGTGTATTTGGTGATGGATAATAGATAGGGGGGAGAATTATGTTTTTATTAGAAATCCAGAAACAGCCTAGTTTCTGGATTTCTAGTAATAACCTAATACAGACTTTAAAATGAAATTAGGAATTGAACCTCCAGGGTTCAATTCCTGCTTGCCAGGGCTGCGGGACTGTTCGAAAGAGATACCGCGGCCCTGGAACATAAAGGGCAAAAGAAGGAACATGGATGGTTTTTAGACAGTAAAAGTCTGACACTCCCTTCCGCTCCGCCCAGAGCGGGAGGAGTCACTTGATGATTTCCCATCCGAAAAAAAAAGGGTTCAATTCCTAATTCTTCACGCTCAAAAAGCTTGCTGCAAAAAACTAGCTTTATTATTTCTCTTTTGCAGAATATAATAAATCTTTATCGATTTGAAAAGATTAGAACTATAAGTTATTGGTTGACAGAATATGTACAGACGCCAGTACATCAAGCTAAGTACTACAATCTGTCAAATTTCTTTAATAGATTTTCAACTTTATCGCTAAAGCCGCGTTGACACGATCAAAATAATATGCTCGGACCGAGTGGACTCTGAAACCTACTCGGACGCAACTCTTATTGTGGCGAACCAAACTCGGTTGGGTTAGTATGGGTTGCCATTCGGGTCCAGAGGTATGGCGGACGTCCGCCGCCCTCCCCGTATAATTGGACCAGAGGCGGTGGCGCGTAGTACACCTCACTCCCCTCGCAGACTTCAGGTAGCCTGCAGATGCGGGCCGGCACTAGCCGAGGATCGTGGATGGCGCACTATATAGTTCCCATGATGCCCGGTGCAAGTGCGGGTAGAGAACACCGGGGTGGTGTTTAGTCGGTTAGAGTCCGACTGACCCCTCCGCCCGCCACAGAGCGGCGGACATCCTTGTGGATTTACCACCCCAAGATCAAAAAATAAAATAAAAAAAGTATGTGTTGCCATAATAAGAGCTGCGTCCGAGTAGGTATCCGGGTCTACTCGGTCCGAGCATACTCTGATCGTGTCAACGCGGCTTAAAGCATTAGGTTCAAGGTTGATTGGTAAAATTTGACAGTTTCGGGTAGTTTGATGTGCTGGCGTCGGTAATTATTTAATTTGAAATCTAATATCAAACGCCGAGTAGGTTAACGATCCATAATGATTAATCTTTCACTTTGTAATTAAAATTTTACAGAACTTTGATCGCGACGAAAAAGTCGTAAAAAGTTCTGTGATTAGAAATATTAATTTTAAACCATTTTTGCATTGATTAGGGTGAAATAAAAAAGTGATGATAAAATTAATTAATTACTGTACCCAATGAAGATATTAAAGCAAATCTAAGCGACTATCTCAAAGTAAATGAACTTAAAATCGTAACTTACTAGATTGACACAAAAAAATCTACACGTCATCATCTTCTTGGCATTTTTCACAATTATGTTGGAGTCAGCTTCGAGTCTAACCGGTTGCAGCTGAATGGTGAAAGTATTTTACATGGAGTGACTGCCTATCTGACCTCTACAACCCAGTTAAAACTGGTTAATACGATACCCCCTGCTAAGACTGGTTATCAGTCTTACTACCTGTAACGACTGTCCAAGATCTACAAATGACAGCCAGGGCAGCTAACGTGCTATCTGAGGCACGGTGGAAACTCGGTATAATGGATGATCACCCATCCAAGGACCAACCTAGGTAAGCGCGGCTTAAGATCGACCCATTATTAGTTATTATTTAGCCAAAAAAAACTCTACACGTGCCAAATAATATTCCTCACATGTCAAAATATATCATAATTGTTTCTTTGAGACAACCTAATTACGAATCACACCCAATCAATATTGCCAGAGGCCCCACAATTTTCTTTCACCAAAATCAGCTATACATCGAACCTTCTTAATGTTCCACCTAATCCGTAAAAAATACAGAGCATAAACTCACACCAAATAAAAAACAAAAAAAAAACAATTCGGACTAATAAAACAAAGCTCAACTGAACTACCTACATTTGGTTAGAAAAATAAAAAGCAAAGGAACGAACCGAAAGTTAATAAAAGAACGCAACCCGACAATACCCGACTGGGTTCGATCAATCACCCGACAAGTTCGGATGAAGACCGAACGTGTGATTACGGCATAATGACGGTGCCACGGACCTCTAAAATGTGCCCACATATTTATAGAGTTGTCTCTTTTTGTATTTACCGTTCTACTCGTGCAAAGATTTTGTGGAAATAGAGTGAGTATTTTGTCAAGTGGGTTTCTCTTTAGTGAGCATTGGGGTTGGAATAAATGTAGAAGTTTTAGAATGGATAAGTTTTAGTACAAATGCAGTTTTAAAACGTCGTTCTTGATAAAACCCGTTGTATTTAAGAGGAGAAAATTATTAGAATTCATTGTATCATTATTATAGTGTCCATTCCATTTTCATAATTTTATATTCAAACTAGCTTTTGCCCGCGGCTTCGCCCGCGTGCAGTTCGGGAATTGCCCACGGGATCTTGCCTACTTCTGGGATAATAAGTAATCTACATCTATTTGTATCAGACTATAATCTATCTCTGTGCCAAGTTTCATCCAGATCTGATCAGCCGTTCTGGCGTGATTGAGTAACAAAGATCCATTCATCCAAACTTTCGCATTAATAAATACTCACCGGCACGGAAACTTGGCCACTCGTGATTTTGCTGATTATTTGCATAAAAAAATTTGAATTTGCATTTATGACAATAAATAAAGGGTAAGTGGCTTTAATACGTGTCTCTTATGCTTTAAGAACTTAGAAATTAAAAGATTACCTCACCAATAAATCAGTTTTTAAAATCACGCACTTTCACTCAAATTAGGAATTTTTCACTATAAATTTAAAAACACTACAAAATAAAAAATAAGGTCTTTTTCGTTATTGTCTATACGTTTTAATATCGGGTGTTTCCTCCTCTAGCCCTGATAACTGCCTGCAGTCGATCTGGCATACTTTGGATGATGTTTCGGACATCAACTTGCAGTATACTGCGCCAAGCGGCCAGCGCTGCAGTTCGTAGCTGGTTTAGAGTTTCCGGCGGGTTGGAGCTGGACTTTATCTTTCTTTTGAGCATGTCCCAGATATGCTCAATTGGGTTTAAGTCTGGGCTACGAGCTGGCCATTCCAATTTTTGTATGCCAACCTCTTCCAGATATTCTTCAACGCAATGTGCAACGTGTGGGCGTGCATTATCGTGCATTAGGAGGAATTGGTCGTGTCCAATGAACCCTGAATATGGCATTACGTGTTCCTGAAGAACTTCCTCGATGTATCGAACAGCTGTTAGCCGATTATCGACGATAACCAATTCTGTACGTGCGTCGGAACTTATGCCTCCCCATACCATTATTGAGCCTCCATGGAAACTCACTGTTTGAGTGGTAGTAATGGGTAAAAACTGCTCTCCTCTTCTTCGCCACACTCGTTCTCGACCATCTGGAGAACGTAAAGCTATTCGACACTCGTCTGTGAACAGTACTCTAGCCCATTGCTCGTGGGTCCAGTTAACGTGTTCTCGTGCGAAGTGAAGTCGAGCTACACGGTGCTGTCTGAGAAGTTCTGGACCTCGTGCTGGTCTACAAGCTTTTAAATTGACTTCCTCCATTCGTCTTCTCACCGTACGCTCACTAACATTAACGCCTCTCACAATTTGAAGCCGCTGGCGTATCTCAACGGCGGTCAGGTAGCGGTTTCTCAAAATCTCCAGGACAATAAAGCGGTCGTCTCGGGCTGATGTGCACCTTATGCCTCCACTGCCTGGCCTGCGAGTGTACTGGCCTGTCTCCTGGTATCTTTTAAGGGCATACTGCATTGATGACCGTGGTACGTTAAGAGCAATAGCAACTTCACGCTGTGTCAGCCCTTGGTTAATTAACGCAACGGCTTGTGAAACCTGTGCTGGTGTTAGAGGCATTTTTATTGCTTTTAAAGCACCTTTACTTATTGAATTAAAAACATAAAATCACAATAATTCAAAAACCGAACAGTAAACTTTTCACAACACACAAATTTAAAACGTGAACTTAGTCTCTCAAATGACCCAATGCAACTGTAAATTAAAAGTTTCGTCGTGGTGCACTTAAACATAATGGATTACCCTCTTGAACTAAAAGTAAACATTTTTTGATATACCTGCACAACAAACATTCATCAGAAACACTTAAAACTTTTGAAATCGCGAGATAAGCGCTTGGCCAAGATTCCGTGCCGCTGAGTGTAGTTTATGTAAGATATATAATATTAGTATTTAGGGTTCCGCACCTCAAAGAGAAAAACGGAACCCTTATAGGATCACTCGCGTGTCTGTCTGTCTGCCTGTCCGTCTGTCACAGCCAATTTACTCTGAAACTACCGGACCGATGGAGTTGAAATTTGGTACATATATGTAAGCCATTGATTCAAAGACGGACGTATAAATTAATTTTAAACATGGGAGCCACTTTTGGGTCGTAAATTAAAAAATGAAAATAAAAATATTTCTAAACTACATCGTGTTATATCAAAAACTGTGATACACGTGTCTCATAATTTTAATTGAAGAGTGATGTGTACATTAAGTTTTGAGTCAACCGACCCAGAGAATATTAAGTTTCACAGAAAATTCAACCCCCATTTCAAAACAAAGAATACATCCTTCAAATTTCATGTCATTAAGACCAGTGGTTGATATATCAGTCAGTCAGTCAGGACTTTGATTTTATATTGCGGGATGATTTTGGAAAAACTGTAAGTAGAGTATGTAGACTTTCAAGTCTATCGACACCTAGAATAGAAAGTTTCACAGAAAACTCAGCACCCTATTTTGTTCTCTTAGGGGTGGAATTTCGGTGTTATCATTGCGAGGATCGCCCGGAGGACACGGTGGAGCACACCGTGGAGGTCTGCTCCGCTTTGACCCTTTGCCACTGGTAGGTACCAGTGGCGAAGAGTGAAAATTGAGTCAGGGGAAACCGAAGAAAAAAATGAGAATTGTTTTTTTTTCCTATGTTTATTTGGACCTCATTTTCGTTATCAGTGACCTCAAAAACTATGAAAATGATAACCCTGATGAAAAATCTAAAAAAAATGGTTGGTGCCATTTAGAATTTTCATTTTGACCTAATTTTCGATATCAGCGACCCTGAAAACCATGAAAATGACATCGATGACGAAAAAACCAAATATTTTCGTCCGCACCATCTTGGATTTTCATTTTGACCGCATTTTCGTTATCAGCGACCCCAAAAACCACGATAATGACATTCATGAAGAAAAACCAAAAATTTTCATCGGCGCCATCCTGAATTTCATTTTGACCTAATTTTCGTTATCAGTGACCCCAAAAACCACGATTAACACGAAGACATGTGAAGTTGAAACAACGCTAGAGGAATACTTTTATTTATTTAAACTTAATACTTCTTTAATCAAACTTAAAGCATTTATTTCAATTAGACCGTTACAGTAACTTGTGAAAGACAAAAACAATAGGATGAAGCAACAGTCCCAGTCACAAGACATAATAACTTGTGAAAGTACAGAAGTTGCCCATTCTAAAAAGTGTAGATATCTATAGAGAAGGGGCAAGAAACTCCATGGACACTCCTTTAAATCAAAATATTTTTACAAGATCTTGGTTACAAAGACGAAGTATACTCTATCTCAGGTTTTATGACGTTGGAGATTATTTAGAACTAATTCTGCTACTAAGCTCAGAACTTCTGTGAAACTTAAGGCAATGCAAGGAACAGCTTTCAGAATCGAACGTAATGCCATTTAAATCATCTGTATTGGAACTAGGAAAAATAGTTCGTTTATGGTATTTGTTTCAATTTATAAAATTATAATGAAAAATTGGTTAACATGGAAAATATACCAACATAATTATAACATTATACCAAGACTCTATAGTATGTGCAATACTCACTATGTTAACAACCATTACGGCCAAGCAGAGGACCAAAGGGAAGCGATAAACATATCATTGGCTATCATTTCTGGTCCTGCGATACAATAGCCGATTTTAGCACTTAAGACTGCATGAGAGAAAGCTGATAATAATATGATTTATAAGAAACGAGACAGGTAAAAGCTGACTTGACAAATTGGAATTAGTTGAATCAAATAAATTAGGTTCGGTTAGCTCAGTATGATTAAGAGTTACTGTTTTGATCCAGAGATGAAACTTAAAGATTTCCTTTTCATGCATTAAATACGGCTATTGAAGGTAGTAAGCTTGTTTCGTTAGAAATATATTATGTTTCTTCTAGACACTTTCAGAAGGGATGGCCCAGACAGATAGCAATAGTAAGAGGAAGTAGCTACGTATGATTGTAAGTATTTTATCAATGTAAAATTGCTAACATAGTTATTTTGCGAAAGTTTTACGAAAACCTACATGCAATAAAATTTAAATAGAATAATGATAGGCTCCTATGATTTACCTTTTTCTCAGGACTGTGTAACTACATTATTACCACAATTCATAAAAATACAGATTCTTTATCACACCCATGATTGATGAATGGCCAAATTGATGATTTGGAAACGGCGAAAATCCAGAAAAGAAAATGATACATTCCTATTTACATTCAGCTTTATCCGCACGCTTTGACTACAACTTTGCACTGCATAAACACAAAATAGAACGGGATAAAAGTTTCAATAAAGTACGATTTCGTTTCGATCCTAGTGTGTTCGCTTGTGAGGCGTATTGTCACTGGTTGGCTGCAAGCTACACGCGTTTTGCGACAACTGGGAAGTAATCAAGTAAAATAAGTTGCCTAAAGCAAGTCACGAGTCATCCCGAAGCGATTTACTAGGTAAAGTAGTACTCACGAGAAGTAAACAAGCTACTTAATTGTAAAGTACAATTTTTAAAACATGCATTTGAACATTAGGTGTAACGTAATTTCTTCTCGGTAACTAGGTTGTGGAGGTCAGATAGGCATTGACTCCATGTAAAATACTGGTATTCAGATTCATCTGATAAGACTGGAAGCCGACCCCAACATAGTTGGGAAAAGGATAGACAGATGTTGATGGTCATAATCGAGTCGTGGTGACTTGACTTGCTGTAAACAATTTTTTTTCTCCGCAGTCCCTTTGGCGACACGCGTGAGCGTTTAGTTCGTGGCCAAGCGGGTACAGTCACCCACGCAAGTTGTGTCGCTCCAAGTTCCTATTTGTGTTGAGCCGACGTGTTTATGTTGAGCGGTGTACTTTTGAGATGATGGTATGTTATTGTGTTGTGGTCTTGTTGGTGTTGGAGGGAAACAAGGAAGTGTTGGTAAACCAAGTAAGGAAAACTTCCAGGTCTGGACGAAATCACATCTATCAGCGATAATAATGATGGAAAATTTAACAATGTACTGGATGATTTGATGACTAGAAGAGATCCGAGAAGTTTTGAAAACGATTACCACTTGTTTGGACCTTCTGAACTAGAATGGTCTTGCTTGAAGTCGTCATTGTGATCTGATGCTCGTTATTTGTCACTATAAGAAGTTGTTTTGCCCCGTGACCTATACATATAATCAAAAAGGGAATTAAGTGTAGGTCCTTATCAACTGCATAGCTCCACACTGTACGTATAATTTTCCAAAAAAACAAATTTTAGCTGGTTCAGTAAAAAAACTGCCATTCTACTATATTTAACCGTGTACGTATTCTATTTAAGTATGTATTTAGTCTAATAGTTAAAAAAATATACTCCAATTTTACCATCTTTTGCCATAATGCTTTTGAAAGTTCCAAACATTATTTTTGTTTACTAAACACCTATTGATCCATTAACTCTCTTATAATATTCATCCCTCTAGTAATCCATTGTTGGTGAGACACATAT
Source organism: Eurois occulta (assembly GCA_950022335.1). NCBI lineage: Eukaryota > Metazoa > Arthropoda > Insecta > Lepidoptera > Noctuidae > Eurois > Eurois occulta. The sequence goes on from OX465482.1 coordinate 3,665,935, forward strand.
CCTGCTTATAATTTATTAACATCGCATACACCGGAGTCTTCGCCGCCAAGATGTGGAACGAATCAGAGTGCGCACTAATTAGCACGAGCTCTCGACGTGTGTTTGTGAAGACACGTGCAGTATTTGCGGCGCTTGAATGATATCTTGGAGTAAATAAAGATATGGAGCCCTTTACGCGGACCTTACAGGAGATTGCAGGACGAGCAGGACAGAACCAACGAACAGTGGTCCACATTGGCCCTGGATCGAAACATTTGGGGGTCTGGGGGGAGGGCTTTGCCTAGCAGCGGAATGACATAGGCTAACAGTAAATAGAGATATTGTTTAGCTTTTTGTTTCGAGGTAATTGTGTTCTTCTTTTTCTTCTTGAACCTTTGGTCACCCACTGCTGAGTGTAAGTCTCTTCCAAACCTCTCCACTTTTGGCGGTTTTGTGTCATGGCCATCCAGTTTCTTCCAGCTACCTTAATCAGATCGTCTGTCCACTGTTTCGGAGGGAATTGTGTTACCCAGTGACAGCTAGCGAAGAATGGGACATTTGTTGTGTTCTATGCCATTTAAATTTTCTTAAGTCATTTTGTTTTTGCTAGACATCCGGGTTTTCGAGCATCGATAGTGACTGTTAAAGATCAACGATTGACCCTCAATAGCATTGGAAATGGCTTGGCAGTCTTAGCAGGGGGTGTCATATTACCCAGTGCACTGGGTTGTGGATATCAGGTAGGCAATCGCTTCATGTCTTCAGTTCCATTGGATTATGCTTCAAAGCCAATAACATAATTGAGAAAAACGTAAGGCATTACATGACGATAATAACATAGGGTTAACATTGTTTATTGTCGAAATAAATCAAACAATAATTAATATCAACAAAGTACCGGGATACACCTGGATGAGGGACGCACAGAACCGGGAAGTGTGGCAGAAAAAAGGGGAGGCCTACACCCCAGCAGTGGGTGATTCCGGACTGATATGATAATGATGATCGTCGAAATGGAGAGTTATTTAATTGAAAGATTTGAAAAAGAGAAGATAAATTAGGTAAAAAAAACGAAAGAATGAATATCGGACAAATATCGTGTTATTAATCCATTGTTGGTGAGACACCATATCCTGGTGATAATTCATTAACATCGCATACAGCGAGTCTTCACCGCTAAGATGTGGAACGGAATCAGAGCGCGCACTAATTAGCGCGAGCTCCCGACGACTATTTGTGGAGACATGTGTAGTATTTTTGGTGGTTGAAATGTATCGTAGGACGTGCAAGGATATGTATTGTTTGTTGTAAGGTGGAGGAAGAAAAGAAGTTAAATAAAAAGAAGTGCAGGACAGAGCAAGATCATCATCATCATCATTTTTTTTTGTACTCTACCACAATGCTGTCCTATTTGACCCAAAGGTTGACTGGTAGAGAATGCCTTGTGGCATTGATTCCGCCTATGTACCACTCTTGTACATGACGTTTAAAAAAAAAAAAATATTTTAGTACTGTTGATCATCATCATTATCTACCTAGCCTTTTCGCAATTATGTTGGAGCCGGTTTCCAGGCTAACCGGATGCAGCTGAATACCAGTATTTTACATGAAGCGACTGCCTATCTGACCTCCACAACCCAATTAGTACTGGGTAATGCGATACCCCTTGATAAGAATGGTTGTTTCTTTCGGACCACAGACTACGTGTAACGACTGTCAAAGATCTACAATTGACAGCCGTGTCTTTCCGAGGCACGGAGGAAACTCGGTATGTAATGGGTGGTTACCCATCCACATACCAATCACATCAAATCACATCCACAGATCTTAGTGCTGTACAAGGATAGGTATAGTTTGTTATGAAAATGGAGACACAAAATAAATTAAATAAAGAAGAAGTGTAGGTCAAAGGACCCAGGCGAAGTAATATTCTATCTGCGATAACGATGAAGGAAAAGTCAAAACATTTTTTGGAAAGACAGAAGTTGTTGTCGAAATGCAAAACGCTTTGAAAGTGATTACCAGTTGTCTAAGTCCTCAGGTAAATAGAAAAATACTGGGATGTAAATAAAAGAGAAAAAAAAAACCGTTTTTACAGGATCCCAGTGCAGAAACAAAACGAATTTAAATGTATTTTTAATTTGTAGTTTCATGACTGGTTTGTTAAAGTGGTACCCAAAGTGATGAATAAAAAACCGGCCAAGTGCGAGTTGGACTCGCTCACCGAGGGTTCCGTATAAACTTGTAGGTATTTTGCTATTAAACTACTTATTTATGGTTTTCAGATTTTTCCTTTACATGTGCTGTAAGACATTGCTTACATTTCATGATTCTAGGTTAACGGGAAGTACTCTATACATTTTTATTCCCTTGTGAAATCGGAAAATATGCAACATAAACGGCCGTATCGTATTTTTTTTTACGTTAACATCGAAGTTTTTTTCACAGCTTCAAGGGACTGTAGACGAGTATATGGTTTTAATTGTAACTCGATACCTCTACGCGTTCCCGAAATAAAGTTCCTTGACAGACAGATGCACAGACATATAGACAGACAGACAACAAAGTAATCTTATAAGGGTTACGTTTTTTTTTTCCTTTTGAGGTTCGGAACCCTAAAAATAAGTAAGTAGTATCATAATTATGCATGCACAAACAATTCATGCGCATAAGGGATAGACGCCATGACCGGTCGAAACGGACCAAAATATTACTATAAGGAGTCTACTGTAAAATGAAATAAACACGAAAATAAAAATCCATAAACAAAACAACATAAATACAGTTCTTAAATCCAATACCAAAATAAGACAACCTTTTAAAAATGCCGTTTCAATACTTTGACCACCTGTGTCCATATAAATTACTAGGCGTGGCGTGTACACATAAATACAACATTTGTGTGTTCACAGAATTTCGAAGCGATATATTCAATTTTATTTTAAAATATCCTATCATAATACGTTTGTAAAATGTTGTTTATTAATCTGAAAGTGTGTACTAAAATTAATTTATCAGGAACACAAATGGGTGGTGTGTTTTTGACGCAATTAAAAGGTACTTAAAAAAAATTATTGTGTGTACACAATCACCTTAAATTTTGGCGCTGGTAGTTTCAGAGCTACCACCAGCATGAGCTGCTTCATCTTCGCAGTAAGATCAATCTACACCACAATTATGTAGCACTATTTCAGTCGAATTCCGAAGGCGTTTTCAAAGCTATTGCTTGATAGGTTGAAAAAGCCGGCCAAGTGCGTGTCGGGCCACGCACAACGTAGGTTCCGTAGTTGCTCATCAAAATATGCAGACCGTTTTACCACCGAACGATGACTTTTATTGTAATAATAAAAAACAAACTTACATTTGAAAAACCTGTGCCATACATTATGTTTGGGAAAATATGTGATCCAAGTACATTTTATGAGTTGGTCGACTATTACTCGTAAACTTGTAAAGCCAAGTTAGCTGTGATAGTTTCCCTTTGGATTATTCGTTATATATACTACTATAATTACCGTGATTTGTTTACGGACCTAAACACAACCGGGGGCGACACTCGAGTCTATCAAAAAATTGCACTTTAAAGCTTGAAATATCACAAACGAATTCCTTAATCGAAAAGTTATCTGCACAAACTCGCAATATTTTTTAAACCCCTATCCAACGACATCCCACACTACGGGGTTCGCGAGAAAAAAAAATACGTGTCGGTACTGGAGATACCCTAAAAAAAATACTTCGAAAAGTATTTTTTTTAGGGTATCTTATTTTACCCCTTTGTCGCCGTAACTAATCTGTATATTCATGCCAAATTACAGCTTTTAAGTACTTAGAGTCTTTGAGCTAAGCTGCAGACAGACAGACGAACATGGCAAAACTACAATGGGTTCCTTTTTGACTACGGAACCCTATTAAATCGTTTGGTCGGCATGCAAAGAACACAAAACGAGTTGGTGACCTGTCAAAATGAAAGACATTACGATCATTAGTATGTTACACAACTTCCTCGATTTTTGGTTCAAGCAACATATTATTATAAGCTTAGCTACTATAGTATCTCCATCATATCTAAATCAAACAATATTTGCTAAACCAATATAATATGTTTCCCAATCGATTTGTTTGATATCGTGCCCCGCTTGTTGTATTGCACGCATATACCAGGAATTGTTAGCGTCAAATTCATAGACTAAATTCAATTAAGTATTCTACATATTTAGAAAGCTTTGATCAAGCTGGGAAGATTAACTAAATCTCAAAATGCGTGTTAAAATCCTAGCTTTAAGACTAAAGTTGTATATGGATAGGTACTATTTTATAGTAGGATTTTATAGGATAGGGTTTTGTACTAGGTTTTGTTTTAATAGTAAACATGGTAAATATCCCGTTTTCAGTGGTAATGATAGTGTCTATGTCAGTTTAAAAACTTGTACAAGTATGTTTTGGCACGTGGCCAAAATCGAAACTAACTCCGCCGCCATCTTATTAATTCAATAAGTTTCACAGAACAGTTTCACAAATATTTCAAAAGATCCATAAAACAAACATGTGTTAACTAAACTTATACTGTCACTTATATCATCCATGATTGTTCATGATTTTGAGTAACGGTTTCTTGCAACGCAACGGTCTGTACAAAGACATTAAAATAATACTTCCAGAACGTTTAACAAAAACAAAATTACCCCAGCGTGTTTATATTTTCAAAAAGAGAATCTTAGCAATGATCACTCCATAATCCTGCAAAGAGGTTCTATATGCGGTTAATAAGCCACGAGCGAACTCACTGACGATGCAAGAATTCTGAATAGCATTACTAACAATACAATGAGAAATCTTACACTGTAGATAGCGAGGGAACTCTGTGGGCTTTCATCTTCAGCTTAAGTTGAAATTAGATTCATAACGTGATGTCTCTTAGAGTTTGGGGAATTGAAAACTGATGTTGATAAAATAAATATATATGATACGTAGTAGACCTCTGCAAGTGACTAAGTTTTTAAAAGCACGTATTTTATGACATACTAGCTGTTAATTATTATAAAAATAATATTGTTAACAATTTCAAGAGTTTTCATTTTTTTTTTCAAAATAAAAGCGGAGTTAGTTACTCCTTACAACATCAGCTATCTGCCAATAAAAGTCCCGTTAAAATCCGTCCAGTCATTTCGGTGATTAACCGGAACAAACAGACAGACAGACAAGAATAAAAAAATGTTTTTTTTTTTGTTTTAAGTACCGTATAAACTTTCATTATGCATTCAGTAAAAACTTGTTATTTTGACTTTACAAACAGACACTTCAACTTCATTTATTTGTTAAGATTTTTTACATTAAAAAAAAAAGATACTTTCACATTTATTTGCTTAAAACACTACTTTAGAACCACCTTCACACTTGCATTTAACTAATCAACCTTTATTCCCAACAGACTGTCATCTGTAACTTTAAAAATAAAAAAAAATTAATACAGATCGCACCTATAATTCCCACGACCAACTGAAACGGTTAACCTAGTAACAAACTACACATGTTAAAGTAAAACATCGATAGATCATCTTCACCACTGAAGCCCTGACCCATTACTGTAAGAAACCCTAATAAATAATACTGACATGTCAACTGAGTAATTAATCAAATAAATATCGACTGTGTCTATGGGTTAGTTTAGATTGAGCTAGTGGGTGGGCGAGTGGCAAGTGTTTTGAGTTTTGACTGGTTAGGAAATAGAACTGGAGTTTGATTTTGAAAGTCTCTCGAGCAATAGTCGTGTTCTTATTTTGAAGTTGGTGTAGTTTGTAACTGTCCCGTTGGCCTCGTGGCAAGCGCGACTGCTGGGTCCGATTGCCGGATTGAGCAAAAAGTGATATTGGGTTTTTCCATTAGTAACTCGGAGTTCCAAATTGTACCACAATTTGATGTGAAATAAAATCAGCTGTTCCATACATTTTGACCGTGTGAGGTATTGCAATTTTGGAGGAAATAGCTGATTTTTTTAATAACTGATGAAAAATTTATATGTGCCTCAGAATGATGTACTCAATACGTGGTAACAGTTTTCGCGTCGGCGTCCCTTCCACCCCGTATATATTGCTAACGATAAATTGCCTAACGATAAATTGATTTTGACTTTTTAAATTCCTGTCTATCTTATAAGAACAATTTGGAAACGACACACTATTTGAAACTGAGTTCAAGAAACACGGGTCAGATAAAAATATCGTAAATATTAGAAAACCTCATTTTACTATCAAAATGTCACTGGCATAGATATCTGAGCTGATATTTTAACAACTTTTTTACTAGCTTCGATATTTTATTCACTGAGGTGTGAACTGAAACTTGATGGTACAATTTTATTTGATACTTTTACTACTTCACAGTTAGAGCGAGTAACTTCTAGATGGATTCACACGGATAGATAACGGATTATGCTAGTGGGGCGGGCAGTAGCAGTCGTCTGAGTTAATGTGATCATCACCCAACTGACGAAATGGTGTGTTTTAATAGCAAGCGCAAATTGAAAACTTTTCCTTGGTCTTGATTGAGTGTGATTTCTCCTTGGTGGTTTTTTTTATTTCATTTATTCGAACCTGAATGTCTAGGTACTAGTTTTTGACATATTTTGCTTCTAAACTAGAGTTTCTGTGGCATTCAATTCTATAGCTGTATCTTATGTTAACACATGTTAAATGAAATTACACCAGTACACAGATGACTTGAAATAATTACAAGTCATGTGCGAACTAAATTTTATTTAAAACAGTCCAGCCGTTTCAGCATAACCAACATACACAGCTACATACTGATTTTTGCATTTATAAATTAGTAGTGTGATGAACATTGCATTCAATTTTTACGTACTTAATAAAAAAAATAACATGTTTTTTCACTTTTCACGTCCTATAACCCTAGCCCCAGTCACAATAAAATATTTGTATTGCAACACGTTTCAAGCTGTAACTTCGTGCAACGTAGCTAGAGACGTGACTTCCAAATGCAAAATGTAGGCGAACCTCTTTCGTGCAACTTCCTTGAGCATTGTGAATCGTTCAACAGGTCGGTCAATATATTGCACGACATTTGTCGTCCTTCCACGAGGCAGTAATCAAGATCTAACCAACAATACGACTGTCTCACGCAAACAGCGATTAGTCTTGGTTCTCTGTAGTCTTGGAGCAGGAATGGCCAATCAATGGCACAAATTGTTGGCCTTCATTGAAGCCATGATGTCAATTTACCGATACTCTGTTCATTTGCATTTAAGGACAAATAAAAAAATAGATTATCTACTTTTAGTTTTGTACAGTCTGTGTAACTGTCTGAATTGTTATTAAACTGAAAAGTTGTTGTTGATATTTGTGTAGGGAACATAAAAAAATATCAAGCTGTTCATTCCGTCTATCTATTTAACATTTGGAATGAAGACATTACACAAATTGACTTAATATAACGTAATTGAAATTTAACAGATGCTGACGGAAACGCTAACCCTAGACGGGCGACGTCAGGGGCACCCCGAGGTTCGGTTAGTTAGGTTTCTGTAAACCCTGCAGACAGAAATAGGAGCCCCATCGACCTGCTGACGGAAACGCTAACCCTAGACGACATCGTCATCGGCATCGACATCACGGGGAGTTAGGTTCGGTTAGGTTTCTTTAAACCCTCGAAGTATCGAAATGTATTGTAATTAAATGATATTTAGTAGAAATGTGATTTATCCTAATGAATATAAATGAGAAATGACGAATGTATAAATGATTAAATATCATCTGATGCATTTGTAAAAATAATTGTTTGCCAAATAAATGTTTATAAAACGAATGTTTAAAAAATAATACATTTGCGGAATAAGTTGTTTTCGAAACGTTGGTTGTTAAATGATTTGTCAATAGAGTTTTGGTGAAACTTTAGTGAACCAAAAAGATTTACGAGACTTATTATTTAAAGCTATTCATAAAATCAAAAATATTTTTGGTAATTTTTCAATATTAGTAAAAAAAATAATTAAGTACGTAAGTTGACACATCATCGTTGTAAAAATAGGACAACTCAAGCAGTGCAGCAGTGACGTATATTCCTTACTATACGCCGCTGGCCCGGGGCGGCTTTTCATGCAAGCGTTAGCCTATATTGGACATGGAACATGACTTACATACATACCAGCAATGAAAATTGTTTAAAATATTACTTTGAAAACAAAAGAAAAAAAACTAGACTTATTGCTACCTTTTCTTTGGGACAAGACCGCCACACTAAACTCTGGCTTTCAGGAGTTGCAGTGGTTTGGGAATATCCCAATCCACTGCAACTCTTGAAATCCAGAATCAATAGTGGCGACCACCAGAAAAGCGCCGAAACAACGAAGCTCGACGTAGTCCCAGAGAAACAATTTAACTGTTTTGGATCCAGCAATGAAATTAATCAGAAAAGAATAGCGGAGGAGTAGGAAAAACATTATCGCTACCATTATTGACTCCTGATGAAAAAAGAGGGGGGGGGGCGATATTCCGGTCTTCGCCGGAAAATACCCACGCTATACCACTGCACCACGCTTAGTTCTCGCCTTCCACATGCACCGCAGCCACCTTTTCAAAGTAGCCTGTCCTTCAAGCGGTTTATTACCACTGTCCACCCCCTGCTTGTCCACCCCGGGTGGACAGTGTCACAATTTTTAAAAATAATTCCCACTGTCCCCGGGGGGTGGCCAGTGAGAATCATTATTAAAATAATTCACTGTAGCCACCACTGGTAGACACGGCTACAACTTTTACAAACATTTACAATGGCTACCTCCGGTGGACAGCGCCACTATTAAAACCAACATTCTCTTTGTCCAACCCTGGCTGATCTTGCCGGTTCATCTCCATAGGAAACGACCTTTTTGTTGAAGTTTTATAAGTGCCCATGTAGGCCTATGTGAAATAAAATATTTTGATTTTGATTGAATTACTATTTCAAGTATTTACTTTTGTTTTTGTTTTATAAAAAAGAATAAGAATTTAAACGTAGATTTTTATTACGATTTCAAGATATAAGTTATTATTAAAGTTGAATAAAGTTAATTTCATTACAGTTCATTAAATTTCTATCAACCAGGGTGGACAAGCAGGGGGTGGACAATGGTAATAAACCCTTCAAGCTGAGGAATTTTGAATCTTATTGAACTTATTTTTAAGTTTTTCGTTTCTTGACTTTCTTTTGTATTTTATTTTTCCTTTAAAGATTACCTAAAAATAAAAGCTGTTATTCATTTCCTTCTTTCCATGATGAGATGGTTTTCATTTTGACCTACTCATAATCTCCTTATCCTCCGACGCAATTAATTCCGGATATTGCCGAGATTAACCTACAGCCCCAATTATTTTCAGTTCATCCGGTCTTCATTATCCATCTTGATTGGACCCATGTTTAATCATTTAGCACGTGTACTGGAAATTTATTGAAATCTAGTTAAGTCTACGGCTCGATTACTCGTGTTTTTGTAAGATTTTAAGCTTCCTTTCCTTCTCATAATTTTCACTAATATTGATATTATGCTTTTAGTTGTGAAAATATGACAAACAAACAAAAAATTGGCGGTCTGTAAAGTTGGTTTACGGATGATAGTTTAACGTGACAACATCATAACTCATTGATGACTCAACATCATTGATGAAATTAATGATTGCATAATTGCATGCGGCGCAAGCGTACAATGAGCGTAACGGGACAATGAGTGATCCTTTTTCGTGCATGCAGCCGGCGTTCATCGATTTATTAGACATCGTCACGTCAAAAAACAGTTTTATGTTGTAAACGTTGCTATAATCTCATAACAGTGGCAGCCTTACTTCACCCTCTGCTGTTAAAGGACTCTTCCGTTTTAGTTTTTCTAGGTCTGTGCCGGTCTCATCCAGGTCTTCCCCGCTATCTTATGTTGGTCTTCCTTCCATCTGGCTGCCATCAAGATCATCATCTGCCTAACCTTTTCCCAACTATGTTGGCGTCGGCTTCCAGCCTAACCAGATGCAGCTAAATACCAGTATTTTAAGAGGAGCAAATGCCTATATGACCTCCACCAGCCATCAGCACGTCTAATTAGGCGCGTAACCTAAGCGATACGTCTACCTAATGCTGTTATTATTCCCACATCGATTAAGTAGTTATAGGTACTCAATTTTATCACTCGACCAAAACACAATCCACAACCAAACCAAGCCTCACTATCGATATAAATCAGTCAAGTACAGTTCCAACATGATAGATAGCGTAATATCTTGGGTCATCTTAATTGTCTCCAGCGAGAGCCAATCAATCACCTGAAAAAACAAGGTGAAAGGTTTTTGTAGCCAATCACAAGATTGGATGTGGATTGTGAATATTAAAACAGGATTTACGGTGATTGCCATTTAATGCTTCTGTTTTAAAAGGATTTTCATAGCGCTGTTTGTTTTTCGCAGATCTTTTAAGATTAATGTCGAGATTTTTAATAGTAATGGTGATTTTTGGCAACACAAAAGAAAAAAATAGCATTTTTTATAAAAATCATTCGAGAAGCTTGTAGGGGATTCCTAGTTAATAAAAACAATGGGAGAAGCATGTAGAGGATGCCTAGAACCAGACGTTTTCTGGTTGTTATGGTGATGATGTTTTTTCTATTACCACTATTTTTAAGTCACGGACTATCGACTAGAAGTCCGTTTTCGTAGAAATGGGTATCAACAATTTAACCTATACACGATAAGAGAATAGTTATAATTTTGAGAGTTCAACGATCGCATGAAGCTATGGAGTACGAGTTTAAACTATTCACATTTAATGATAATATTTTTAAATAAATTTATTTCAGAAAAAAACACATTTGAGCTACACAAAAACTTTTTTCAAATAAAAATGAGCATTTCAGACAAAAGTGGATCGTTGGTGCCTGTACTAATGATTAAAAATCACTAGTATCACAGACACCAGAAAACTGCTGAGTTTCGCTAGCTAATTTAATTTGGTCTTGTTTATATGGTGGAAGGGACACCGACGCACAAACGCTTACCAAGTATTCAGTACATGATTCCAAGCTCCCCAATGTAGAGATTTTTCATTGTTAATTACAAAAAAACAGCTATTTCCTACAAAAATGCAACACCTACACGGGCAAAATGTAGGAATAGCCGTTTTTTTTTAATTACCGATGAAAAATCTCTATGTGTGTGGTGTTTGTGCGTTCGTTTGTCTCCTTTCCACACTGTATACATATTTTTTCAAATGCCAACCAAAGTACCAATATTACAAACAGCAACTTGAATCAAAATACCGAAACAAAATCGTCTAATAAAAAATAAAGGTGACAACACCATTTTGGCGACTGTCAAAAAAGCTATATTTATACCCAGTCTGGTTACATAGTGCCTACTCTCTATGCATTGTGTCGCTCGCTGATCTATTGTCGCTTTGGACTTGCGTTTTTTATTTAAGCTTAATGGCTTTTTGAAATGTTACACCGTTAAGTCTCGCCTAGTAGCTATTGGATTGAGAATCAGAGGTTAAAAGAGGGTTAAGAAAACCCTTTGATTTGAACCATGGAAATTAGTTAAAAAAAAAAGAATTTATTACCTTAGTCTATATTTTAGACTAACGTCTAACATACAGGCTCGGCCTAGTTTAGACGTTAGAGTTAATTTAGATCTGTTACTTACATACTGTACTTGTGACAATATTGTCATAAGTGTAAAATGTATTTTCTCTTTTTTCAATAAAGATTATATTGTTTAGGGTGCCAACGTCTTCGCCTATACTTTGAACATATAACGTAGTTGTAAGACGAGCACAGTATATCATAATTTACTTTAGTTAGTTGAAATTAGTTAGAATAACATAAAATTATTGTCAGTTGTGTAAATTATTGTGTGTTATTGGAGTTTATTGTCGGTGTGAAATTATCTAAAAACAGGGTCCCTTTCTTGAAAACCTTCTAGAGCAGTGAAGGCCCAGGGCAATAGTGGTAACAGCCGCGACTAACGAATAAAGGTCGGATTTGAGATAAACACACTGCTCTCAAAACGGTAAAGGAAAATTTGGTATATCGTATACCAAAATCGAATACATTTGTGGCATCTACCATCCTGTACTAAGCCCACTGATAGACCACTCTCTCACACAGAATATTACAGGTCTACGAGAAATCTCATACTGAAGTTCTAAGTTTAAAATATCGATGTTGTCGACGCCTTACGTATACGTGGATAACCGCGGGGAGGGCGCCGGGCTCGGGGTACCGAACCCGGCTGCGCGAGCGCCGCTGCGCGCCCTGCCACTCACTGAGGTCACAGACGCCGCCACTCCGGGCATTTCTTTGTACGGTCTTCATACGTATATAATATGTTAATATTATGGTATTACACCTATAATTAAATACAGTCCACTAGTTTTCTTATAAAGTCCCAACCGAAGCTAATCAGATGTACTCTAATCATAAAGTTTAAAAGATCCATTTGCGTGAGATAAAAGGTACGCTATGACGATTTATTTAATTGAGAATATTCATAATCACGATGTACGGAACTTGACACAGCAATGGGAATAATATAGGCTGATTATGCAATTCACCTGATAGATTGGTCTAAAGTTAAAATAACCATGGTATGGACATAATTTGCAAACTATAAATAATATAAACTAAATATTTATAAAAACCGGCCAAGTGCGCGAACTGAGGGTTATAAAATAATAAGTAAAAATAGTTTATTGGTTAAACAAGTTTAGGTTTTAACAAAATTTTGTGATTGGATCCTCCTTTTAGGCAGATAGTGCCTGTGTTAGGAGACTCCGCTCTTCCATAGCAAGTCGTGTTATACAAAAGCAAAACGTATTATTTTTATTATACTAAAACTCCATAGATAAGATTAACTTACTTAAATCAAATGTGTCTAATAGTGGGTGTAAGTTTGTGGGTGAGTGTATGTGAGTGAGAGAGAGAGAGTGTGAGTGTGTGTATGTGTATGCGTCAAGGTTTCAGAAGTGTTTCGTATAAACTTGTAGGTGTATACAACACCATATTTACGGTTTTCAGATTTTTCCCGTTACTTATAATGCTTCTTGCCAAATTTCATGATTCTTGGTCAACGGGAACTACCATATAGGTTTTCGACCCAAAACCTATAGGGTACTTCCGGTTGACCTAGAATTGTCAATTTTAGTTAAAAGCAAGGTCTTACTGCATAAGTAAAGGCAAATTTACAAAAAAAAAAAAGTTGAAAATTAAGGTAAATTTTGGTACTTACAAGTTTTCGCGAAAATCTAAATTTACCCATATCTTTTTATCGTGTTGACCTTTATTTTTAAGCACCTAATAAGGACTTGCCTGGCCTGGTATAAATTTCAACTTGCTAGGTTCACCCGTTCCTGAGAAAATTGGTGGTGACACTCGGACAGACAGACGGACAAGATAATAAAAAGGAACCTTATAAGATCAGTCATCATAAAAGGGTTTCTTTTTTATCTTTTGAGGTACGGAACCATAAAACTAAGTACATAATATAAACAACGACGACAATGGAACACTTAGGCGTATGATATACTAGGGAGAGAACCTCACGTCCCAGCCGCCGCGGGAGAAGCACCGGGCGTCGGGGGCCACGTGGTGGCTCTCGGCCACCGTAGGCGCGGGCCTGTGGACGGTGAGTAATGGGCTAGCACGCCGTCCGTCCATCTTATGACGACAGGCCGTGTCGACGGCGCGTTTGTGTTTCACGCACGCCTCAAAGAAATGTCAGCAAACATGAGGGGCCCGCAAGGGCCGATGCCTGCCAGAGCTGCGGGACTGTTCGAAAGAGATACCGCAGCCCTGGAACATAATGGGCAAAGGAAGGAACATGGATGGTTTTTAGTCAGTTAAGTAAAAGTCTGACACTCCCTTCCGCTCCGCCCAGAGCGCGAGGAGTCATTTGATGACGTCCCAGCCAAAAAAAAAAATGGCGTATGATATACTAGTATTTGTGCTTTTCTCTTTTGGTTATTATGAGTCTAGACTCATGTTCAGAATAAGTAATATTATCTACCTATCATGATTGATAGATTTAATTGAAATCTAGTAAAATTTAAAACTTTGTATTTACTCTCAAAACTAACTGAAACTGATTTCAAAACCCAATCTCTGAAAAGTTTGTAATAAATTAGTTACACATGCCAGTTGGCAAATATTTAAACATGCAAGATAATATATTATTTAACTTCAAATTGAATTTAATACGCGCTGCGTACATCTGTACCGCTTCAGTAAAAGTACTTTTCAGAGAATCGATTTAATATAGGTATAATATTTTTCTAATCATCCGGAAAGTGTGACCTTACCAAAGGGTTTGTATTATCCAGTGAAGACAGAGAGAGGTGAGGTGAGGTGAGTGATGAGTGAGTGAGGGGTTTGTAGTGTCCAGTGGGGTTGTGAAGATCCGATAGGCAATCGCTCCATGTAAAATACTGGTATTTAGCTGCATCCGGTTAGACTGGACGCCGTTCTCAAATTAGTTAGAAATAGGCTAGGGTGATAGGTGGCTAGAAAATGAGGTAATTAAATATTTTTTTTTACTGTCGTCGTTTTCTCTGATGGGGATCCCTAATTGCTTGTAATAGTGGTTTGATCGTTTTACTTTCATGTTACCATTTGACGGCGTATTTCATCAACTGCATTAAAATTGCGGTCACCCCTAAATCCATGAAAAGGTCATATTACATTATATGGCCCACTTATCTAACACTCACGAACGCCCTCTGGTGAAATATAAAACGAAATAATTTAAAGATTAGATGTTGAATTTTTATTATAGTCCTTTTTTTATCGGTCGTAATAATTTTCTGGCGTTTTGCATGCCAACGTGTCGCGATGTCGAGCGGTATCGCATATTTTATTTGTATGAAAAATTATAGTACCTATTGTAAAAAAAAACCTTTTTTTTAAACCGATTTCCAAAGAAACACTTAAAAGTGAATAATAAACTTTACTTTCTGAAGTTGGTGACATTGTTTGTTTCATTAACTTTTTTGCTACCGACTTCCGAATGTAAGATTAATTTTTCACGTTTTTTTTTGTGTTTTTTTTTGGAAGCCGTTTTTTTCGTAATACCTATTAATCTACACAAATTCTTGCGACACATTTTAACATCGTAACTAGAAGATATTAGGAGATCACCAACATATAAGAAAACTCAAACAAAGGAAATAAAATGTACCTATGGGACCACCGCGTGGGTTTCCTCAATCAAATATGAGATGCAGGTGGAATACACAACCTTCCTCTTTTGTAGAAGTCGATTAAAAATATAAAAAACTCTTGAAAAAGAGGCTTGTTTCCAGCAGTCGATCATCATCTGCCTAGCCTTTTCCCAACTAATTTGGGGTCGGCTTCCAGTCTAGCCGGATGCAGCTGAGTATTTTACGTGGAGCGACTGCCTATCTGACCTCCACAACCCAGTTAGTTCTGGGTAATACGATTCCCTTTGGTAAGACTGGTTGTCAGACTTTCGGGCCACTGACTACCTGTAACGACTGTCAAAGATCTACAAATGATAGCCGGGACCAACGGCTTAAAGTGCTTTCGAGGCACGGAGGAAACTCGGTATGTAATGGGTGGTCACCCATCCACGGACCAACCTAGGCAAGCAGCTTAACCTAAAGATCGACCCGAGTGGCAGTTATTATTTAGCCACGAGCTTCTCCAGTGTGAATATTACCCTTGTTTCCAGCAGTGTGAATATTATAGGCTGATACCGTAATAAGAACAATACGAAAACCAACCACCCAACAACAACCCAATACGAAAAAGACTTTTGTAACCAAAAAAGTCAAACTTACCACTGTTACTGTTAAGTCTGCATCATCCCACAGTTGGGCAATGGTCTTGCTCTGTGACTTCTAGTACATTCCATCTGAATGAATGTGAACCGTTTGAGAAGTCAGGTGGGCCGCTGCAGATACAACTTAGTTTGGTATTCCGATGAAGCAGGGTGTGACTGCGGTGCCTCAACACACACAATGGCTCACCACCTCTCCTGCTTTATGTGTAATTCTACCTGCACTTTGAGGGACCTGTCCGAAGCCAATACCATCGAGGTGGCAGAGTTCTGGTCAAAACTAATTTGGTTATAAAAAGGCAATCATCGACGAGACGAAGAAGAGAGTGGCCCACAAGTCGCTTGTTTTGTCCAACAGTTTACGTCATCTTCTATTGGAAAAATCCTATCCAAAATAAAATTCTAAATAAAACCTCGACTCGTAAATAAATAATTTCAACGTCAAAACACTAAATAAAACATGAACTTAATAACATAACAACCGAAAACGTAAATGCTTTTATAGGCTAAACAAACATAAAACTATTTTTATTTAGCTCCTCATAAATCAATAAAAATAAAATCTGACACTAACTCAGATACATTTTGTTTTTAAGAAGAAAAATAAAAGGGTAACGTAAGCTGAATATTCTTGTTTTAAGAGTACATAAAGGCAAGCTATTTAAACTCTTTGGAGACCTACTTTTCACTTACTTAGGCAGTTTGCTTGTAGTTTTTGCATCTAAACAAAAGGAAAAGGATCGGGCTTTTTGTATTATTTTCTACACGCAGAATTTAGTCATTTTCGTGTAGCTTTTTCTTATAACTGGTCTATTTCATAAAAATCGACTGTTAAATTGTGGATTACCACACCACAAATACGCTCCAAGACAGGCTTCGCCAATGTTGGCGATGAATCTGCGAGGTTAAAATGGGACTGGGTCGGTCACATTTCCAGGATGGGTCAGAACTGATGGGCCGGAATCGTCACACAGTGGGTGCCTGACGACTGTCGTCGTCACCGAGGCAGGCCCAAGAAACGGTGGCGTGACGATTTGGACTCGTTCCTAATCTCTTGTTATTTTCTATATTTTAATTAAAAAAATATAAAAAAAAATATAAGGTATGAACAAGTAAGGTAGGTAGTAAGGTGTCTCTATTATTTTTATATTTTAGTTACTGTAACTGGTTGTAAACACAAACGTTGTAATTAAATATATAAATACATAAAGCAAAACACCAGGAGAGTTGGCAAGGAACGGAGCGAGGCCTTAGTCCAGCAGCGGGACAGGACAGGCTAATTAAAAAAGAAAATGGGGATGATATTTTCGGGGGCAAATCTTATGGAGCACACGGCTCGTGGTTTTCTAAATGATAATATGTTGGATTAATTATTTTATGTAAAGCTTTGAAAATCTCCTTTTCATTAAATGTTAGTTGTTTTATTAGTACTGGCAGGTAAATAGGCCCTTAAAAGAGGACAAAGTTTTCCCGATGTTTCTTAATTAACAATATTTTGTTCCAAGTTGGTCGCGTTATAAAGTAAATTATGCTATATTTGAAAATCAATCATGGTCCCAGAATCAATTCTAAAGGTCGACGGTAATTTGTAATAATAAAACTCATTAGTAAGGCAAGGCAAACTTCTTTTTCCTCCGATAATATTTCTTTTAATATTTAATTTTAGACTTCACAATATTAAACAGTTTTCTTCAAAAGGGTCTGTCAAAATGTCTGGACCTTAACAGAGGCTATGACCTCTGAGTTTGTTTCGGCTGTTTCTTCTCAGAGTCAAGTACAAAACATAGGCCTACATGTAAATGTCTAAATCATAAAAAAACTAAACATCATGGATCACAAGTCATAAGTTACTTTTTCTCCGTAATATTTACATAGATCAATAGATTTTCCGTAGGTACTACATATAATCTCGCCTATTTGCCATGAAGGTTGGCAGATACTACAGAACGCTAACTGCTACTATCCTTACATACTCCTTTTGATACGTCTACGTTCATACATCTGGCAATACACGCACGCTCGTTACAAATACTTCGCACCTAGCCTTTCTGAATTTATACCAACAGTGTGTTCGACTCAGTACGAGTAATAGAGAAGTAGTGAAGAGGAAGACATGCTGCACCGTTGGTTTTTTTTTTTTCGGATGGGAAATCATCAAATGACTCCTCCCGCTCTGGGCGAAGCGGAAGGGAGTGTCAGACTTTTACTGACTAAAAACTATCCATGTTCCTTCTTTTGCCCTTTATGTTCCAGGGCTGCGGTATCTCTTTCGAACAGTCCCGCAGCCCTGGCAAGCATCGGTTCTTGCGGGCCCCTCATGCTTGCTGACATCTCTTTGAGGCGCGCGTGGAACACGAACGCGCCGTCGACACGGCCTGTCGTCATAAGACGGACGGACGGTGAGCTAGCCCATTACTCACCGTCCACAGGCCCGCTGCACCGTTGGCCAATCGCCTTTCATTCATCCTCTGAACATCACCAAAACCATCTAAGAATACTCTACAGATACTATCTCTAAGAAAAACTTTGCAGAAGAACTGAGGATCCATCTGATCGGCTCCTACAAATTAATTCTCAGTATTCGTGCCACTTTTAGAAACAACTTTGAGATTAAAAGTCTCGTCTCAGTGTTGAGACAAAGCCTAACCCCTTGCCTTTTTAATCAGTGTAAGAAAGTAGGACATTTACAGTATAACATGGCCTCGCTTTGTAGATATTTCCAGTACAATGAGAGATCCAAATAAACTAGTTCTGTATGGCTTGATTGGTTTTGCGACTCGAAATATGAAACAGCGATGCTTTTTAGATCGATTTTTTGTAATATTAGAATCGAGATAGTAAAGTATATATTATTTATTTGCGAAATATGAATTTTGCAATCAAAAGGTGTAATGTTCAAATTAACTATTTGATTTTACTTACAAGCACATCTTTTCATTGAATTTTTCACATATCATTTCATTATTGCTGGTCTAAAGACTATGGTTGATATTTAAAAAATGCAAATAATTTTTCTAAGGGTAAATTTACAATTTCGCACGAAGCATTCCATAATACGGCAGCAGCTATGTTCTAGAATATCTTTTTTGTAAAGAAATAGCAATATAAGAAAAATCGTAACATATACAGCAAAAATAAAAATATTTTTTTAAATAAAACAAAATATCACAATAAATCAACAAAATAAAGCTGCAACAACAAATCAAAATCTAGACAGATCAAAGAGAATTAAAAACATATTACATACACAGCCAGACAAATCGATAGCAAACTATAAAGGCAGCCTTAAATCAAATTAGTAAGACTAATTTCGATGTCTGCCATTGACTAAAATGTATTGAGAACATTATTTCGTTCGTGTATTGAATACTAACCAATGTTACTAACAGTGTACGTACCTACTATGAGTACTTACCTACAAGTTCGGCCTGTAATTTCGCTCAGTTAATACGTGATTCGTGAAAATGCTCAATGTTTTCTCTTTTTGGTAGCTTTAGAGATATTCCCATCAGTGGAACAAAGGAATTTTGGTGTAAGTGGAATATAGTCTTTATTGAAAATTCGCGATGAAAGTTCTAAGAGTGAATTGAATGTGAATAAATACCCAAATTGTCAACAAAGAGTCGGAAATGTCAAGTGAAATAATAGGTTTTAATAGTTCAGAAGTACCAAAAATACTTCCGCTTTGGTCAAGCGGTCGCAAGTGCGACTGCTGAGCATGAGGTCCTGGGTTCGATTCCTAGGTCGGGCAAAGTGTTATTGGGATGTCAAGAATTTCTCAGTAGCATCCATGGAGTCTGGATTTGTGCGCGGTTGATGGTAATAGGCTCGCCCTCTATTACATGAGACTTTAACATAACGTGTGAAATATGGGTGTAGGTACACCTCTGCCTATCTCTTCGGGGATTACAGGTGTGAAGTTATGTTAAGTACCAAAAATTCGAACACATGTGACACCCACACTAGGCTCGCGTGGTGGATAACAACCCACTCCTTCCCAAACACAGGCCCAAACCCCATCAGTGGGAACATTATAGCTGACTAAGCCAGTTTTGAAAAAAAAAACTGTTACCTATGACTTATATATCTCCGTACGTGTCCTTCTATAACATTGATTGCATCACTGCGTAGTAATACATTCGGATTTCGTCAGAAAAAGCCGTCTGCTGAATTCACCAAAAATACGACCAAAAAAATTCATCACAACGGCTGCAAATCACAATTACTAAGCCTTAACGAAACCATTTCTAATACACACTATTTCATAAATATGTATATGTTTTGTGAAAGAATAAGAAAAAACAGAAGTGAAAACTGTGGGCTGTTTTGTTCATGTTATAACGAAATTATGGTTTGTCCCTGTTAACAGAAACAAAAAATTGTAGAATTGAGATAGACGTCTGAAAGTGTGACTGTACGGTGAAACCATTCATTAATGTAATGCACTATTGCTTATTCGTGTATTTTTACCTCATTTCACTAATAATTGATATTAGTCGAGCATTCTGTACAACGATTAGCGGTCATCGCGTGTGCTCCCTCGCTCCTTTGTATTATTAAACCTTTGGACCGGATAATATATTCTATTTGACTTTATAAGCAGCAGTATCATTTAGCCAACTTCCTAGCTTTTACAGTGACTATCAGTCTTAGCAAAGGATGTAATGTATTAACCTGGTACAGGTTTGTAGATTGGCAGTCGCTCTGCGTAAAATATTGGTATAATTATGTATAGCCTGATGAACCTGATGAGATTGGAAGCCGCCCCTAACATATTTGGAAAAACGTGAGGTAGATTTATTTATTTATTTAACACTTCAAGCACAAAGTACAGAGGCGGACATAATGCCATAAGCATTTTCTACCAGTCAACCTTTGGGTGATGCAGAGATAAGCAGTGGTAAGCGGTGGTGGAAAGTGGTGCTGGTGGTGGCAGATTATGACGGACAATAAATAAGAATGAGTTCAAGAGTGAGAAACCTGTACTGTTGAAACAGTCATTGCGATTTGTCTATATTGCCGCTGCGCACGCGGTGGTCGCTTTCAAAAAAGCACCTTAAGTTGAAAGCAACAGGGTAGCCCACGAATTTCAAATTTTCTTTCATTTTCATTGAATGACTTTTTCATGAAATAGTCATTCGATAGGATTAAATGAAGTTAGAGGGTTGTATTAATGATTTTAATGATAATAATTCTGTAAATAATTACACAATATACAGCATGACACTGACCGGCAAATAGCAAAAAACGTAAGAAAATTTGAATTTCGCGGGCTACCCTTGCGCTTCAACCTTAAGTTTCAATCGACCTATAGAAGTATCAGTTCTACCAATTTTTATCCTATGCTACTGTACAGACGCTGTCTCTTTACACATTTATGATACTAGACTAGATATGCGCATAAAATACAAATAACTGAAAGCGTTCGCTTTATCAATGATAATGATATTCTAGATTTAATGTTATGGGTCTGTGTTGTTTTCTTTGCAGGGTAAACACGGTTCTCACGAGGATTTGGTAAAGTTGGAAGAGGTGCGAGCGTACTTTTAAGTTCGTTGTGAGTTTTGAGAAGTTTGTTTTGTCGAGTTTCGTGCTTTTGAATGGGTATTTTTACAGATTAAAGATTAGAATAGAAGACTCAGGTTGCAGATGGCAGAGAAAAAAACCGGCCAAGTGCGAGTCGGACTCGCGCACGAAGGGTTCCGTACCATTATCTATAAAAACGGCAAAAAAATCATATCTGTTGTGTGGGAGCCCCCCTTAATTTTTTTTTAATTTTTAGTATTTGTTGTTATAGCGGCAATAGTAATACATCATTTGTGAAAATTTCAGCTTTCTAGCTATCACGGTTTATGAGATACAGCCTGGAGACAGACAGACAGACAGCGGAGTCTTAGTAATAGGGTCCCGGTTTACCCTTTGGGTACGGAACCCTAAAACCAGCAAAGTTAAAGTGGGAGTGGGCTGGCCACGTAGCGCGAATGCAAAAAAAAGGTATTTTACTGGACGCCTGACGGAGGAAGTCGCCGTTGAGGTAGACCGCGGCGAAGGTGGTGTGGTGATCTGGTCTTGTTTGTGGGAACATGACCAGATAAGTCACAAGATAGAGAGGCTTGGAAGGAGAAAGGGGAAGACGTACCTATAGACACAAGACAGGCTAATAATAAAAAAAGATTAGAATGATCTTGATGCACTGGCCACTTAGAACATTGAATAACAACATTATCGAGATAAACTTATACTGTCACTTACAGGATATCTTCCGTGATTGTATCAATCACGGAAGATATCTCGTAAGTGACAGTATATGTTTAGTTTTAAACCGTGAAAGATTAAAACAGTGAATATTTATCGACATAATTCGCACAATTCCATAAAATGTAAGCTGTAGTTATGTTAATAAGTTTACTTTATAGGGATCTCCCTGTAACGCACTCACACTCAAATCATTATTAGTATTCTTTAAAAGTTTTAATTTTGTAGAAGATAAAATTAAAGAAAGGTAATTAAAATTGTTATGAAACGCTCGTTGAAAATACAAGGTCAACAGTACAACAAGAGCTCGACTGTACAACAAGGGCAGAGTACTGAACTTAAAATTTTGATTATTTATTTGTTTTCCATAGGTAGGCTTCAAATTAATCAAAGTAATAGGAGTCCTCAAGGATTCATCAAAGTTGGAGAATACCCTAAATATTTATTTCAATATTTGCCAAGATATAGTTAATTTAGTTAAGATTAAAGAAGTGAAAGTATGTAAGAAGACATGAAACGATACAAACATTGATATTCTTAAAATGTGTTTCTAGCACCAATAATACTGTCGGAAATGTCAAAAAACTCTTGAAAGGAACTAAGTTAATGCTTAGTTAGTTAAAAGCTTAAAAATTAGTCAACCCTGTCGAAAGTTATTGTGGATATACAAAAATATCTATCAGAGATTACAACTATCTACTTTGTGTCTGCGACTCAGGTCTACTTTTTCTTAATTTTTTTTCAAACTCCACACAAGGAATTTCACCTGTATCGTTTAAAAAAGAATCTTCGATTTTCTAGGATGTTTTGTCAACAGTGGTAAAGCATTTACCAGGTCGACGATACCTACCATAATACATAGCGCTAGACTGCAAACCAAGTTTCAGCTTACACCTCATGGGATATCATGGCAAAATAGCGCAACGCAGTGCAGGCATGACTGATAGATAGTATCTTGTTGAACGCAGTATCCCCATGGGATTCCTATGTCTTGGAGTACACTGTGAATTAATCGTAGAGTGGTCTGCAAGATACGGTTGATGGTCTTCTACACGAGAAGGCAATCTAAGTAAGTTGGATCGGCCCAAAATGTTGCACTTTCAGGGTCACCCATCAAGTCCTGTAATGTGAAAATAACAGGACATGTGCAGACAGCAGAGCAATTGATTAATTGGTGGTCAACAACAGGTCAATAGATTAAGTCTTTGGAGGAAAATCACTTCGTACTATAGTACGAGGTGATTTTAATTATTTATTTATTTAACACTTCAAGCACAAAGTACAGAAGCGTACTTAATGCCATAGGCATTTTCTACCAGTCAACCTTTGGGTGATGCAGAGACAAGCAGTGGTAGGTGTATTCTGAAAATAATTTTAATTAATACTACGATAAACTACAAGGACATATAAAATACTATAAATATATTTAAAATACTATAAATATAAATTATCAAATATATCAATTTAAATAGACATTATTATTTGCAAGGGTTAAAAAGGTAAGATTCCAATCGCCAAATGGATTGTCTAGACTGCTTGAAAATGTCTATTGAAAGTTTATTTTCTGTATTTACAAAAGTTTTTCATATTTCTAAAACGAACAGCCTTTTTAGAAAAAAAATAAGAGATATTGAAAAATCATTGAAAACAAAGAAAAGTTCAAAGTTCTGAGAGAAATAACTATTTTTCTGTTCTTTTTTAAAGTTCTGACAGACCGGTGTGAAATGAATTAAGAAAATCCGATTTCTGTAACATCTTTGCGATTGGAAAAAGAAAAACTAAACAGACTCCAATAAAAAATCAGGACAAGAAAATTCGGAACAGACGTCTTTGATTTTCCCTTTTTTAAAGGCCACATTTACCGGGCACAGGTCGATGACTTTAGGTAACAAAAGTACCTACAGACAGTCCCCGAAATCCTCTAAAGTTATTCAAATGAGCTGGAGCCACAGAATAGCGAATAAATGCATATTGAATTTGTTTACGTACGTCGAAACGGGATAGAGACTATACTTCTGTATTTAAATTCTCCCCGACAATCTACATATTATTGCTGGTCGAAACGATACCTGATTCTTTGTTTATCTATTTATATTTAGGGATGATACACATGTGTCTACATCTTGTATGTTCAGGTCCGTCCTATTCCATTTGGCAGTGTTTACAACCAAGTCGACGTGAAGAAATTATTTACATATTTATTTACTTTTATTTGTTTTATTTATCAACTTACATCTACCATTACAGCTAACCAATGCGGACTATATCACATAACATAACATATTCACATCACATAACATTATTTGGATTTCATTCGTCTCGTTTGGATTGGCAAACTCAGTTCTGCGTCTACCATCATATGCAAGACGGCTTGACATATTGCGAACTAACCTGAACGGGTTTTGCCCAAAAATTTATAGGTGAATGGAATGGATGGAGAAGTACCTCTCTCCATGACTTCTAGTTTTTTTAAATTCTGGTCTAATGCGGACCGAACCAGTCTTCGCTCAACGCATACAAATAAAAAACCCAACATTCAAAGGTCACAAGACAGCACCTTAGATAGGACTTTCTTCAATAAAAATGACAAATGACTCCGAACAGAGACTTCATCAATCTAACAACAAAGGTTCTTATGTAAAAAAAAAAAAAATATTCTTTATACGGGATTGCTAGATCAAGTTTCTGATTTTTCCCCAAAATGATGCATTTTGCAATGTTTTCCCGGGAAAAATCCTTTCATTTTTTAAACAGGAAATTAAACAAATGAGGAGATATAAAACTATGTATGTTTATTCACAAAACGGCACACGCACCCTTGCAGTGCACACCACTCCATCTTTTCTGTCTGCGCTGAGTATCAAATTTTGTGACTCTGAGTGAAATATATCCCGTTTGCCTCAGTTTGAGATTTCTGCCATCTTGGAGATTTTTGCCAAATAATCCAAGGACTTAATTTCACCAAGAACATTTTTTTTCCCTAAAAATCGCCAATCTACCAACGCTGGTCGCTTTACATGGAGTGGTCACGGGACCCCGACTTTACGGCCTCATAAAGCCTTGACTCTATTCATTTTATGAGTTGAATTTCATCACCGCTCACTGAAATCCTATAATACTTTCCATTATTTTTATATTTATTTTACGATAGGCACAGATGAGATTTACTGGATTAAATTCAATGAGATTGCTTAATGGGGACTGAGTTTTTAAAGGTGATTTGAGAAATGTGATATCACATTTTTAGTCCAAGTAGTAGTACTTGGACTAAAAATGTCTGTGTTGGTTTATCATACAGGAATTTATCTGTAGCAGCCATGGAGTCAAGTTTTCTGCCCCATTGAATGAAGTAGGCTGGCCCTCTATTACATGGGACTAAACATAGCTGACCAACAGTGACTATATCTACTGTCAAATACACATCTGTTGAACTATAATTATAGGTGTGAATGTTATGTTAATATCGAGACATCAACAATTACTCATGGCAGGAATGGTAGTACTTTGAAGATTTGAAGACGAAATGCTATCACAGAAGGTTGGGAAATAGGGGCAGATGTCTTTACCAATAGATAAAACCAACGGATCCACGCATGTTATTTAGTTAAGTACGCCCTCATTAGGCTATGGTGAATATAATTATCATCTCAGCAGTTGTTTTGACGATAATATTGCCACAACTATACCGCTTGGCAACCGATGATCCTAGAGTAATCCATGGGAAGGGTTACACTGTCCATCACCTGGGATCATTTTAATATTACATAGATATTCGTCTCTGAAAATACTATCCAACCTGTTGATTCTATTCGACGGACGTTCCCGATAGATTTATGTTGCGGGGAGGCTTTTAACGGCCTTGCATAACTCTGAATCCTAGATAGAATACCGAAAATGAAATAGCGTTCCCTTGTCTACTATCCGAATAGACCTTTCTAGGTACCCAATATTAATAACTTATCAAAAAGTTCTTTTTCTACAAGTTGTATCGATTTAAACAAGTGCTCTTGGTTTTGTGGCTAAATAATGAAGGACAGCCGCTTGTATCAATTTTCAGGCCGCGCTTGCCTAGGTTGGTCCATGGATAGTGACCACCCATTATATACCGAGTTTCCTCCGTGCCTCGGAAAGCACGTTAAGCTGTTGGTCCCAGCTGTCATTATTAGATCTTGGACAGTCGTTACACGTAGTCTGTGGATTGCAAGTCTAACAACTAGTCTTACCAAGGGGTATCGTATAACTCAGTACTAACTGGATTGTGGAGGTCTGATAGACAGTCGCTCCATGTAAAATAGTGGTATTCAGCTGCATCAGGTTAGACTGGAAGCCGACTCCAACATAGTTGAGAAAAGGCTAGGCATATGATGACAAATGCTACTAATTTTTGAGTTCCACAATATTGATTGCCATTTTTTTACTAAAGAGTTTTTAAGAGTTGTCCGGTTTCATTTGGGGCTGGCACAACAAGTTATTTCCTTCCAATCTCCCCTGATATTCGTCAAGGGCAATAAGTATCAAATTCACTAAATATTTGCTAACTTCCGAAATTAATAATATCCCTTTCGTCAGTAAACTTTCCAAAAGTTTATTTACCCAACAAGGAATATCTAACCAGTATCCCGAATGTTAATAAACATCTCAATCGCAACATCTCTGAATTGTAAATCCAGTTGAGACATGTTACTTCTAATAAGGCTAAAGTTAGGCGAAGTTCGCGTACCTACGACACGAAATTAAATCGGTAGGTATCTACAGAAAGCCATCTTCATACAGCCAGTGAAATTAGGCGTTTGTACTCTCATAGTAGCTCATGGACATTCCTAGGCAGAGCGAGTGCGAAACCGTAATACTACCGCTCGTCTAGCCTCGGTGCTCCTAGCTTGCTCTTCGTCCCGTGTTTTGAGAGAGACCGAGAGAGCTCTCAGTCGAAACTGTACAGTCACGTTTCGATACATACGCACGACGATCTGAGGCCTCGTTCACGGACTCAAGCGATACGCCCGTATGTCACTTATTTTCTTCGTGACAGTACCGTCGCTCCACAAGTCGTGTCATGTAGACTCAAATCAAATCAAATCAATCAAATCAAAATATTTTTATTTCACATAGGCCTACATGGGCACTTATGAAACGTTGACAAAAATGTGCACGGTTCGGGTTGGTCGTTTCCTATGGAGAAGAACCGGCAAGAAACTCCATGGTTACTCTTTTAAAATGATTAGATTTTACAATATTATCATGTAACAGCATTAGTACTCAAGTATGGGGGGACAGCATAGGCCCGACAATAAGTCGTTGCTTACTACACAAAAAAAACGGAAAACAAGATAAGAGGTTAACAAAAGTTAACACACCTCTAGGAATCTACAAGGCCTACACTGTTCACACATTCACAAACAGTCGTTAAAAAGAACTTTCGGCATACCTACTCTAAAACTGTCTTAAACAAATAACAGTCGCGTTCGCGAGTGCGTTTGCACTCGCTGTGTGTGAAGGATATCTACGTGTGCGTGCTTTTTCATTCATTATATGGGGTGAACCTTCTGTAACTAACTGTTAGGTGCTTCGAGCGTTAGGATTAATATAAGGATTCCATAACAACAATTACTTCTTGGGACGCATGAAACATGAGGGAACGGATCGTAGCGGATTTGAACTACAATAATAGTTATTGTTTGTATGCAAAGTGTTCTAGGATGTTTGTTCTGATTGTATTTTAGTACGTATAAATAGTGTAGAAATCAGAAAACATAAAAATTTCTATTGAGAGGATGACATCAAATTGTCAAGTACGTGGAATCCAGTTTTGAGTATGCCTGCATCGTAATAAGGAATCCACCAAACCTGGTTCCGTAGTGCGTGTAACAAAAGACAAAGCACGAGGGTAGACAGTTTTGTCTGCTTCTTACAATTTGTTTTACATACACCCGTATTCTCCAGTCAACCCGCGATCACGGCGCTTTCAACAGCCTCGAAATATTGGGAGCTCAAAATCACGTAAGATATCCCGTAAGTGACAGTATAGTTTAAATAGTAGTAGTTCTGAAGTTTCAATCACAGTAAAAATAATGGGTTTACTAGTTTTTCCAACTTTATCAAAAAAGTTAACTGATACACGTTGTTTCCTCCATGGTGGATCTTTGAGATAAGTTCCTTACACTTTAAATATGAACTGGGAGCAGTGGTTGCCCTGTGGTGATGGCCTCGATTTAAGTGTCCAGATCGTGGGTATAAACTCAGGTAGACATTTAATTTTGTGTAATTTTATTTCATGGTCACTGGTTCCAAAAGGAAAACATCTTGAGGAAGCCGGCTATATCAGGGAACCAAAATTTTGAAGAGATGTGGCATCCCTCTCAGAAACAAAGACGCCGTGTTCCAGCAATACAAAATGGCAACGTTCTACGCCGGTAATACATGAAATTGGTAGAACTAATGAATCCCTAACTAATGAATACTTCAAACCGGCGGAAAACTCGCAGAATATCGTGTCTCGGTCATTAGTGATAATATTTTTTTTAATAGATTTTCATTAAAATTTGATGTTTCACCTTTCAATTATTTCTCTTAGCAATACCAAGAAGTGACAACTCTGTGTGTCATTGAAACAAACCCGTTCTCAATACTTGGAAATAACATAATTGTCGCGAAAATTCACTGGAACTACCATCGACTTCACTGCCTTACCTTAAATCATTCAGTTAAGCTTTGCTGAATTAAATATTCATTACCAGTCGACTTGTTTTGCTAGCTAAAGTACATTTATATCCATTAGTAGTGAACCGACCCTACATTGCACTACAGACATCAAGATTTCTTTTTTCTTATATTTTTAAATAATAATATTATTATGAACAAAAATTATATAAAAAAACATTTAATTATTATGTTAGTTATACCTTCTAGAATAAATTATCTATAGTTAAGGTGAAAGCTGCATGGGGCCTGTGGACGGTGAGTAATGGGCTAGCTCGTCGTCCGTCCGTCGTATGACGACGGGCAGGCCGTGTCGACGGCGCGTTCGTGTTCCACGTGCGCCTCAAAGAGATGTCAGCAAACCGGAGGACGCCCTCTGGGTAACAGGCGCAAGGGCCGATGCCTGCCAGGGCTGCGGGACTGTACGAAAGAGATACCGCGGCCCTGGAACATAAAGGGCAAAAGAAGGAACATGGATGTTTTTTAGTCAGTAAAAGTCCGACACTCCACCCTTCCGCTCCGCCCAGAGCGGGAGGAGTCATTTGATGATTTCCCATCCAAAAAAAAAAGGTGAAAGCTGCATAAAAATGTAAGGTAGACACGAAAAGTGACTTCAATTCCTTTTTTTTTTACGTAACTGATCAAATCAAATCAAATCAAATTATTTATTTGCCAGAAACATGGTATGTTTACAAGGTGTTCATAATATTACATAGTGCTACATGTCTCACCGTTTTAACGGTATGCAAAATCAATTTTTAATTACAGTGAATTACAATTCACATCAGTTGAATTTCATTAATTTTAAGATTATACATTATTTCAATTATTATAATTATATTGCACACACTTCATTTTTACCATAATTATTATAAAATTAAAAAATAAATTAAAAAATAGATTCAACACAATACCACAACCATTGACTTAGATTACATAGTACTACATGTCTCACCGTTTTAACGGTATGCAAAATCAATTTATAATTACAGTAAATTACAATTCACATCAGTTACATTTCATTAATTTTAAGATTATACATTATTTCAATTATTATAATTATATTGCACACACTTCTTTTTTACCATAATTATTATAAAATTAAAAAATAAATTAATAAATTAAATTAAAAAATAGATTCAAGATAATATCACAACCATTGACTTAAATTATTACTTATGCCTATATTTGGATGCCAGATCAAGAGAAAAGAATTTACAGGGGTATTTTACGAATAACTCGTGAATTGAATAAAAACATTCCTGCAACAACCAATTCCGTAGTGCCGAACAAAATTTTTTGAAGGGTAGTTGGGTAATTGACTTCGGCAGAGCATTGTAGATTAGGGGAGCCATGTAGATACAGCTCTTTCGGAAGAGTTGCAACTTAGGAATAGGTATCTCGAAATCCAAATGTGCTGCTTTCCTCTTATTTGTATTATCCCTTCGTTCAAATAATTCTGGATTGGATCTTAGAAACTTGGCAATTTCAAAGATATATATGCAGGGTACAGTCAAAAGGTTATGTGACTTAAATATAGACTGAGGAACCAAGGCATTGATATAAAGCATAATAGTAAGTTTTCTTTTTTTATAAGCTTTTATTTAACTTGCCTTGTTAGTTAGTCAAAAATTAAACTAATATTTACATTGCTGGGAAACGACTTTTTTTTGGGGTTTGACATCATATTGGTCAAATCTTTTAACTGAATTTCAAACCATTTCCCCCCAACCGATTGATCTGAAATTTTGCACACATCTTTGGTTCTGGTGACAATACATTGTTATGATAGACATGACATAATCCTGCAGCCAGTATCACCTTCTCATGAGAGAACTCTTTAACAGTTAATAGCACGGACACGAAACTTATATAATGAATATGCGTTCAATGTTGATAGATAAACCTAATCTTTTTTTTTAAATAACTAGTAGTTATTTTTTTTCCCCTTTTTTCAAAAAGCTAAACTCGCAGTATGTTATGAGTCGGCTACGTGGAGTTCAGAAAGCTCCTGTATATCTATCAAAAACCTTGTAATAAACCTGCTCTAAATATACACAAATAAATTCCGCTAGGAAATCACTACAAGAATAGGTTTGACCTTTTCCCATCGTTGCTAAGGTTAGGGTTCGTATAGATTGTGCAGAATCATCTTAGTAAAGTTACGACCCCAACCGGTGACAGTCCCATTTCTATTTTGGACACACAATAATACATACGTTACAAAGTTACACCCAAGGTATTAAAATAGCGAGCACTTTTTAGCCTCCAAAAGTAGTGCTTTGTAAACCCTGAACTGAAGAATGATGATGACCTAAGCAAGGGCATCATTCTCCTGCCCTTATCCCAATTTATTTGGGGTCCGCGCATCATGTCTTTTTCTTCCATACTTGTCTATTGCTCGTCATCTCATCCGACACCTCCTTTGTTGCCTTCCTTCACACAGTCCATCCATCGTTTCTTTGGTCTTCCTCTACTCTTATACCTATCCTCATTCATACTCAAAACTTTCCTCGCCACATTTTCCACATTCCTCCGCATCCCATACCAAGCCAACCGATTACCACACAACTTTTCAGTCACCGGCGTCACTTTCATTCAGACTTCCTCTGACGTACTCTGTATTTTATCCATTCGTGTACCACCACACATTTCCCTTAATATTGTCATCTCAGCCACATGCAAATGCCTTTCATTCATCCCTAAACTTAGGTTTATAACATTTTTACTAGGTATTAAATACTTATTCTCATGTAATATATTCGAGGCGATACGAGAAAAGAGGATCCCACTAACAATCCTTTCACAAAAACCCTTAAAAATAACACGAAAACAATCAAATCCTATTTAACAAATTCACAATGAGTATGAAACAAAAATTCAGTCTGAAATAAAAATCAAAATAAATTCCAGTAAGTATTGCATACGAGAACCTGAAGCCTTGTTAGTTGAATGTAAACGTGTAGTTTTTGTACGTTTCCTTTGAAGAGCAAATAAGTAACATGCAGACAGAACATCCATTAAAAATACCTTTGCAGTGGCGCAAGGTAGATACATACAGAAGGTTTACTCCGTATATCAGACAAAAACCTGTGCACATTACAACAAGTTGTTGTAGTGTTGACAAAGTTTTCTTTCCAGTCTCTTTCAGTTTCTAGTCTTCCTCGTTTTTTTTTTTTGGATGGGAAATCATCAAATGACTCCTCCCGCTTTGGGCGGAGCGGAAGGGAGTGTCAGACTTTTACTGACTAAAAACCATCCATGTTCCTTCTTTTGCCCTTTATGTTCCAGGGCCGCGGTATCTCTTTCGATCCAGTCTTCCTCTCAGTTTTATTTTCCCGTCGTTCAAGAAGATATCGCTTTACCCTGTAACTTGGCAGACATTTCATGCAAAATAGCATCACGTTAGCCTAAAAGCCAACCCTAGCGTGATTAGAATACGGCTATGCTGATTATGATGACAGAGAAGGCATTCTTTAATCGAATTATCTGGTCCATGTTTTCTGTGATCTATAATTGTAATATATTGGCGAAACATAGTGCACATATTTTAGACAATAAACTATCCTAACTAACCAGAGACCTACGTTTAACAAAATGAATGATTGTTTTGGTTCAACGTTCGTTTGGTCTAAATTTAAGGCACAAATTGACATTTTGTCAGTAATAACGATGGTTAAAATGCCCAAAATTCGTTTGGATTCTCATGCTACTGATAATCTTGACAATATTGAGAAACGTTGAACAAATACAAAACGCTAAAGCAATTTTCAATCGTCTGGGCCGTCTTGACATACTTTGAGATCACAAGTGCGTGCCTATGTGTGCGTGTGCTTGTTTTCGTTGTTGTAAGAAACTGAAGGGCTAAAATGACTGCTTTAGCAGAATAATCATATGAATTACAATTGTGAGTAAAATGGTTACAAAGTGACAATAAATTGATGATATTTAACTTGATTCATATCCTATTGTGATTTTGCTAAAACGGCCCTTTTTGAGCATCCTGACCTTCTGTATCTTTCTGTTTAGTGACACTAGTGCTTGAAAATATCTTCGTAATTCTTGGAATGGTCTGTTTGAATCTCGAATGGGCGAAATGTTTTTACGGATTTATTTGTATGTTGTTGTCTAGTTTGAATAAACTGCAGGATATTGGTATTTCAATTTGGCGTTTCATTTTACTAGCTTGAAAATAATTGTTTTTGAAAAAATACAGCGTACTGAATACCTAAACTATCAAAAGAATTCACAAATAATAGAAACGTCATCGGCATCATTATTACATTTTACTTAAATATTACTCTTTTACTGTTTCATTTATCTTGTTGGAGGGGGTCATCATCATCATCATCCTGGGGGTCTAATATGGCCGCTTTAGCAGAATCATAATAGGATAATAATATGAATTACGTTTATATTCTTAAAATGGTCATAGACGTACCTACTATTATGAATTGTCAACTTGTGACCATTTTACGAATTTAAACGTAATTCATAATTATTATGATTCTGCTAAAACGGCCATTTTAGACCCCCTGGCCTTATCCCATGTTACTTAAGTAACACGTTTCCTGCAATCATCATTCTCATGATTTTCCTGCCCTTAAACCAATTAATTTGGAGCCGGCGCAGCATGTCTTCATATTCCATACTTCTCTTTAACTATTTGATTTTTAAACTGTCATGGTCACTAATATTATCATTAACACTAGAAACGGGATATTTACAATGTCCACTGTTTGCTTTGAGTTCCCGATGTTT
Source organism: Eurois occulta (assembly GCA_950022335.1). Taxonomy (NCBI): domain Eukaryota; kingdom Metazoa; phylum Arthropoda; class Insecta; order Lepidoptera; family Noctuidae; genus Eurois; species Eurois occulta. Next base: position 3,699,447 of record OX465482.1, read on the forward strand.
TGGCGCTGTTGCAAGAAAAAAAAAAAAGAAGCACCACCAGCAAGCACTATGGTCACGAATAATCTGAAGTTCTTGCGGGTCTCTTTAACTATCTGCCAATTTAGCGGTCACCTCCTTTATAGCCATATCATCCTTCACACAGTCGATTCTTTGGTCTTCCTCTACTCTTGTAACCATCCACATTCATACTCAAAACTTTCCATACGACATTTTCCTCGTTCCTCCGCATCACATGTGTATAAAAATATCTACATACCTAAATAATTTTAGCTTATTATGAATATACCTAACCCAATTATGAATATCCTACCTTATATCATTTAAGTCCAAAGGCAACCTTATTACAGGTATTCTCTCTATCCCAAAACCACATAACTCACAAAGCCCATTAAGTACCCTAAACACACAATCAGATAATGTGGCCCATAACGCCTATTTATTTCCATTGTGCCTTCCGATATTTACTTAGGCAATATTGCTCGAATCGTACAAAAATAATCATTGTGTAATTTATTGGAGTATTGTAGAGATGTACGATTTTTTATCGATACTTTGGATCGACGTGAATCGCCACTATGCGATAGAATTCTATGATCGTTTCGTATGGCTTTGATCCCATTCTCCGAATTATTAATAATTACGCACTAACTACACGATAAATAAACAGAGAAGGATCCAAATTTTCCGAATATCAAATCGTATCATATTGTCCTATGATGTGCACAATACAGGCCAAATTCCAGGAATTATTTTGTGTCCTCCTTTTGACTGAACAATACCCCACTAAATACAATGTGGCACGATATGATCTATTCATTCCGATACGTATACTATTGCCATCATCATTCTAGTGCCCTAATGCCTATTTCGTTGGGGTCGGCGCAGCATGTCTTCTATTCCATACTTCTCTATTACTCGTCATCTTATTGGATACTTTTTTCTAGCCATATCATCTTTCACACAGTCCATTCATCGTTACTGCGGTCTTTCCTCTACTCTTATATTCATAAACATTCATACTCAAATCTTTCCTCATGACGGTAATATTGTAATGATCCAAAATATCAGAGTATCGCATCCTGTTATATCGATACTGTTAAGTATCGGATCAAGTCGTGCATCACCAGAGCATAGCAGCGGACCGGAGATCCATAAGATTCTAGTTTATTTATAGCCCCGTCCATTCATTGTACCTATGTGATTACGGAAGTAAATGTTAGCACAATTAGGCACGTTAAGGAATTTGTCTTGGACACGCTCGCTGAATGGGGTTCCATTGATAGCGGGGAATGGGGGTAATTTGTTGTGTTCTCCGCCATTTTGTTTTCTTACATCATTTGTTTTTGCTGGAAGGACGGGAGTTTTTGATAGTCTTCGATATTTTGTTGTGGTGCACAATCGCAATAACTTCGGTGTTTATTCATCAGCAATTTCCATTTCTTTGGTTGTTTTTTACATTATGTGACGTCAGAGAGAGGTGTTTTTTTTTAAACGTTGCCCCACACTAGGAATATCTCCTGTATCGTGGGTGCGTTTACAAACATTTAAACTCACATACACAAACAGCCAGACCCGGAACAACTATCTGTAGGCCATACAAATATTTGTTCCGTGCAGGGATCGAACCCGCGACACGTAACGCAGCAGTCAATCGTTCAGCCACTGCGCCAACCGTGCCGTCAAAGATATAGGTAGTATTTCCACATTTAGACAGTTTTGTTTAATAAAGTTCCCATGTAATAGGGGCGAGCCTATTGTCGGGTTGATCGGTCGTTACCGAGCACAAAGTCCTGTCTTAGACACTTCAGACTTGTAAACAAGTGACGTAGTAAAATACTAACATAGTATTAAGTTCTACATACTAACACATATGTTAACGTTTTATATTTGTACTAGCGACCCACCCCGGCTTCGCACGGGTGCATGTATTAAACATATAAACCTTCCTCTTGAATCACTCTATCTATTAAAAAAAACCGCATCAAAATCCGTTGCGTAGTTTTAAATATTTAAGCATACATAGGGATATAGGGACAGAGAAAGCTACTTTGTTTTATACTATGTAGTGATTAGTTTATTTTAATTTTTTTTTGGATTTTATCCTTGGGCCTTAGTTGCCTGACAATAAACGAATTATAAAAGGAATGATGATTACTTAATTGTGGTTCCGACTGCGACCCCAACATAATTGGGAAATGGCAAAGTAAACACTATAGTTGATTATAGTATTGTCTTGTCTTCTATTTCAACAATGATTAAATTTGAGTGTTTCTAAGAACTCCAGAATAACTAAATGAAACTAGGTAGTTCCATTGTTGTAATTTGTAAGGGAGGTAATCAAAGTTAATTAGTGAATATAGCCTTGTATATCTGTCTGAGCAAACCTGCGAGAATAATTACTGTTACCTAGTAATAAATTGAATCGTTGTCCGTCTAGCTCAATTGTCAGATTGAATTTGTTACTTATATGATAGGAGTTCGTCAGTGAATGTCACTTCCCAATGGTTTGATTGTAATTGAGAAGAGTAAAAGGTTTGTTTTTGATTGGAAGTTACAATGTGAAGCGTTTAGAAACATGACTGGGAAAATAGTATCTAAAAGGCTCTTTACCAAGTACCGGAAGCCTAAAATAGCCGACTTAGCAGACTAATAACGTTACAATTCGTAAAATGATTAGGTCTTTTTTAAAATAAATAAATAAAATTTTATTACAAGGTAAAATATTAAAAAGTTAGTAACAAAAGACGTTGTAAGCACGGCGGGCTGTGCGGGCGCTGCTGCTGCGGCTGCTGAGATCCTGATAATCACTGGCTCGTGAGTCTTAGCACTACTTGGGACTTTGTTACGTGTTTTAGAGCGTATTGAATTGCTTTGAAATATTATGTCTTTTTCTGGACTTCTATTGGAGTTAAGTTATTTACGTTCCGTTTTAGTTGATTAAATGTTTCCCTGGAGATCTCATCTGCTTTCAGTATGTTAAAAATCGAGGATTCATAGTCGACCATAACGCTGTATTTGATACGTTGATCAGGAAAAGATTTTTTTTGTTTGCCACAATTATACTCGTAAAACCAAGATTATTATGATAATGCTTTGACACAAAGTAATGCTCCTGCCTGGGTTCGAACCCACGACTTACTGTTCGTAAGTAGAGGCCGCCACCACTGGGCCACCGCTGCTCTCGAGCCACCGCTGCTAGAGAGCAGCAAACGAAGTTAGAGAGCTGACTTCGTTTGGTGAACCAAAAATAATGTTCTAGCAACCAAGGAAAACTCACGAAAGCACAGTCCACCCAGTATTTCTCACGTAACATCGTTGCAAGACATACAACGGTGGCGGTGACTTACAAGACCACATTTATTGCAACAAAGGAGCGGAGTACAATCTTTAATCACTGGCTCGTGAGTCTTAGCACTACTTGGGACTTTGTTACGTGTTTTAGAGCGTATTGAATTGCTTTGAAATATTATGTCTTTTTCTGGACTTCTATTGGAGTTAAGTTATTTACGTTCCGTTTTAGTTGATTAAATGTTTCCCTGGAGATCTCATCTGCTTTCAGTATGTTAAAAATCGAGGATTCATAGTCGACCATAACGCTGTATTTGATACGTTGATCAGGAAAAGATTTTTTTTGTTTGCCACAATTATACTCGTAAAACCAAGATTATTATGATAATGCTTTGACATTCAAATCTCAACCTTAAATTAACTACTATCAACCATGAGCCTAGGATCGATATACACTGTCAAAGTCGAATCTCCAACAAAAGAATCCTTTACACACGTAATACCTCTACATCAGAGTACTCCAGTGTCTGATTGTGACAGTAAATTACACGCTAACGACACAACACTAATTGGTACAGTACTAATGTGTCGAAACTGAAAATATTGCGAAGATTAAAGGAAGATAGAGTGGATCCATCTTAGATAGTGTTTGTAACAGAAGCAATTCGCAATTTCGATAATTAGGCCATTATTTGCAGGTCCTATTTTCGTCTTGTGTAGTGGTTATGTGGTGTGGGAGTATTAAAACAAAGGCCGTATTCATGACCTCGAACGATACGATTTGAGACCCGATTTACGTTAAGTGACACGCGTACTATGACTTCATGCTATGCCACAACCCATCATGAGATGTGAATGCCGCAATGTTAGATAGTAAATTTGATTCCCTCGGGCGCCAAACCCATCCTTTTTCCATCGTGTGATAATACGAGTTATACGGTCGGACCCCTTGCGCACCAAACTGCAAGTACCACGTCTTCTTCCATTTGTTTTCTCTGCGACTGCTGTCGCAAAACGCGAGTCGCTTAAGGCCTGGACTCCACCAAAGTGGAGACGTGTGAAGCGGAGAGACGAGAAGACTTCTTAGGAGCTAGGGTGTATCCACTGAAGCTGTGTGGAGATGCGTACTGGCTAAACCGGCCTCTTCTCGTCTTCGTTGTACCTACGTTGAACTATGATACATCTCCTCCCTTCTGTGCTAAACTGTTTACGCTAAAGTTAAGCGTAGACTAGAAGTGTTAATAACGAAATTCTATTGGTGGTTTACAACCTATCTCCCGTCTCATGTCCGCTTCGGTGGAGTACGGGTATGTAGACCGTGGCCAAGGGTGTAGAACAAAGACGTAAAAGAACTTTAAATGCTTTTCAATTTTAGAATTCGATTTGGAAATGGAATGACTTTTCTTTTTTCTTCGATAGATTTAGTGCAACCGCGGTGAAAGTGATCTTATTTTATATTATAGCCAGTATCGTGAATTTGTGAACGTTGGTCATTATTCAACTGTGAATTAAGAATGTACTGTCGTTATTATTTTGACTGCTTTCCGCAGTGATGGTCTTATAGATACTTAACTTACTATTACACTTTGGTCCCCCGGAGTATCAGATACTACTTGATATTTACTCACAGATAATGCACAGCCTAAACCACTGGACAAAGAAACATGAAAATTTACATAAGAGCTTCTTATGTACATAAGGTGAGCACTAACATCACCTGAAGGGGTTTTACAGGACATGTAAGGTTGTTCAAAAGGTCGTAAAGTGCATGGTTTGTAAAATATAATTCGTAGTGTCTCAATAGTCAAGGTTTAAGAGCTAAATGATTTAATAGAGCTTTTCTCACCAGGGGTTTTTTTGGAACTAATTTACGTTTTGCCTTTTTGTGATTTGGCATTGCTTAAGGTGACAAACGACAACCACTAGGTGCCTAGATCCTTAGAGTAATTACTTAAACCAGTTCCACGATCAAATACCAAATGAACTTCAAGTAAAACAATTGCTGTGTTACATCCCAATGGAATAGAACATCAGAAAATTAAACTATGAAATAAAAGCGGCCAAGTGCGAGTCGAACTCGCCCATGAAGGGTTCCGTAGCAGCAAGTAACATAATATAAAAGTTCTTGTTGGTCGTTGTAACTTTGATCGATGTTTTAATAATATATTTTTTTAATATTTGAGTTGATTGAATGAAAGGTAAATTGCGGTTTACGATTTAACACGTATTAAAAAAAAAACTAGTTACTAGATCTCGTTCAGACCAATTTTCGGTAGAAGTCTGCATGGTAATGTACATAATATATATTTTTTAATTTTATCATTCTCTTATTTTAGAAGTTACAGGCCGGGGGGCCTCCTGTAACTTCTAAAATACACACATATTTTACCACTTTGAAAGTATCTCTCGCGCAAACTGTTCTGTTTAGAAAAAAACGAAATTAAAAACCTCAATATCATTTTTGAAGACCTATCCATAGATACCCCATACGTACGGGCTTGATGAAAAAAAATTGTTGACTTTCTGTTCTGTAGTATGGGGAACCCCCAAAATTTATTGTTTTTTTTTTCTATTTTTGTGTGAAAATCTTAATGCGATATAATTTTTTAAACTGTCATGGTCACTAACAGTGGACATGGTAAATATCCCGTTTCAAATGTTAATTATAGGTAATCTTAATGCGTTTCACAGAATACATCTACTTACCAAGTTTCAACAGTATAGTCCTATTAGTTTCGGAAAAAAGTGGCTGTGACATACGAACGGACAGACAGACAGACATGACGAATCCATAAGGTTTCCGTTTTTTGCCATTTGGCTACGGAACCCTAAAAACCGTATAATATCTACAGACTCAGCAAGAACTAAGAACGTTTTTATTACTACAATTACTTTATTTCTTATTTGCAGTTTCTCTTCTACGTAATTGGTTTCTGAAGCTATTTATTTCGTTTCAGTAACTTTAAAAGTACAACTATGTATCCGTTATTTGAAAATATAATACTTTGTTATCTTTTTGTATGACTTTTATTACTGGTAGTTATATCTTGTAAGCCAGACGAGTTACTTTTATGACAAATAAAGTTTTTAATTTCATTTTGTGTTTCAATTTTCCTAAATAAAATGAATTTTGGAGGTAAAAGATTATTCCGTATTAAAAACCAAGAATCTACGGATTCAGATTTTCTTGGGCTCTTTAAGTTTTGTTCTCCACAACAGACATAAACACAACATAATCCCAAAACGTTGAGATAAGAACGAAAGCAGATAATACAAAAAAAAATATGCCGAGATATTTTCACCAAGTACCGCGAAAAAACAAGCAAAAAAGAACCTTGGCAACCTCCCATCCGAACCAAAATCCAGGATAAACAAAAGCCAACCGCGAACATAATCCATAATGTATCAGTCAAATCTGAGACCAAAACAACCCAAACTAGAAACAGATGTTTATACTGCAAGTGCACTAAGGATGAATAATTCCAACAAAATACAGGATTATGGTAATATTAGGAATCAGTGCGAGCTGTTTGCCGTCCCCTGTATATTTAAAATACAAAACAGTGCAACAGAGAATAGGAAATAGTGGTGGACGTTTCCTTTTCGCCTACATGATAAATCAAGTATTTTATTGTTGCATAGTTTTTTCACTTTAAGAACTGTCTGACGACCAGTCTTACCAAGGATATCGTATTACCCAGTGGACCAACTGGATTGTGGAGGTCAGATAGGCAGTCGCTCCATGTAAAATATTGGTATTCAGCTGCATCCGGTTAGACTGGGAGCCGACCCCAAGATAGTTGGGAAAAGGTTAGGCAAATGATAATAGTTTTTTCACTGTTGGGTTTTTGTAAGACCAAAGAAACGATGGATGAGCTTTGTGGAAGATAGCAAGAACGGAAGTGACTCATGAGATGTCGACCAATAGTGAAGTACGGTCGAAGAAGACATGCGAAAACCTGATTAAATTGCGATATGCATGCTGGGGAAAGATATGGGATTGCGACAGTAGGTTCGATAATATTATCGAACTTTTAAAATACTTGCAGAAGGACTCTATTCAAGTTCCGATGGCGAAACGGATGATGAAGTTGAAACAGAATCTATGGCAGAATAACTGTAGTTAATTTAATCAATTTATTTTTTTAATTTTGTTTTTGATTTGATTATAACTTTAGTTTTTATTAATTTGTCTGACTTACAATAATTAGTAATAATATGGAACAAACCCTATCGAAATAAGAATTACAATTTTAATAAAACATACCTAGTTACTTATTTCACTTGCCATTGTACTAGTATAATTATTTCCTAATAAACAAACGGAGCTCTATCGTTATAGCTTTAAAATCTTGTAAACTGATATCGTAAGATCTATCTGACAATATTAAACTCTTGCTATTTCGGCTCTTTCCTTCCCGCCCCCACCTCACCGCGCACCTAAGGCGCGGTACAGCGGTTTCGGTCACACTATGCCTACTACAAAAATGTCTTACCATTATTGTCTCTGGCTGTTTTTCTCTTACTAGAAGCTTTTTGATAATGGAATAAGAAAATGCTTTTCATTTTTCTTTCAAATGTTTGTTTTTTATAGTCAAAAAAACAAAGGTTATCGGCGACAGCAGCGGCGCACATATCAAAAAGTACAATCGACATTTTCGACAAAGTTCTTTGTAAATTAAAGCTTGACTAAGGCTATTTATTTTTTTATTTATTTACACGTCAAGAAGACAAATCTGTGGAGCAACTTGTAGTACAGGGAAAGTTGAAGGTGAAAAGGCGCGCGGCAGGTCACCAATGCGTGGGACCGATTAGTCAAAACTGCACTCAACGGTCCACTCCACGAATGTACAAGAAAAGCCACAGAACGGGAGGAATGGCGACGGATTGTGAAGCTTGCTACCACCCCCGATGTGACGACCACGACCACTCTGCCAAGAGTGTGACGACGAAGAAGAGAAGGCTATTTAACTGTCATGTTATAGATCTTCAAGCAGACAATGGTTTTGTCGTTAAGACCGCAGAACTTGGAGATGCGTCGTATGCGATGACGATCCTGAACATTCAGTAAACGGCGAAGAAGAGAGAAAAGTAGTATTCAACTTAAGGGAGTTAAATCAATTACGAGGTGAAGAATCAGAATCAGCATTGCCATCCAACAACGTGGCAATGCTGCCAGCGTTCTGGGCACTTTTCCTGTTGACAGCGATGTGTATATATTTTTATTACTGTTATAGATTTGTAGTTTGTAAATAATGTAACTATCATGAAATAAATCTACACTTAATTTACAAAAAAAAAATGACGAGTTTAGATAGGTTAAAAATATAAATAAATCCAAAACAGAGACAGAATTCACTAATATTCAAGACCGCCATTATACCTACAGATTTAAGAATAATTTTATAACTATTTTGAAATAAAATAAGGTCTATATCGTCCGTCTAGGTCGGAAATACGCCAATGGAAATAAAAATACCCACAGAACTATCGATATTCAATATAGACATCCCTAAAGTGCGAATCCAGACTAATATGGCGATATAAAGTCGGAAAGTCCCACGGTATCGCTAGCTAGCTGAATTGTACAGTCACGAACACCGATAAGTATATGATACGGTAGATGTTGAAAATCACCGACTTCGATGGTGGTAGTCCGAAAATGTTTTATTAATTCACTTGAATCGGACGTACATCGGTGAATTTAACCAAACCAATACTAATACCAAAAACAATGACCAGTACTAAAAAGAGATAAATTGTGTTTGTAAGTTTGTATGTAGGGGGTAATCTACGGAACTAATGATCCAATTCTAAAAATCTTTCACTGGTAGAAATTTCTGAAATATTCGTGAGTGCTATAGGCTATAAATTATATTTATATCATGCATATTAGTCGAGATATCACAATTTTTGCGGATGAAGTCGCGGGCAATGTGCTAGTAAGTATATAATATGGCGAATCTTACATTCAACGATTTAAAAGTATGTGAATGTTGACTCAAGCCAGTGTTTTTTCGAAAAGCGAAAAATACTACTAGATCATCATTTTGTGATGTGCCCTCGCCTAGTAACTGCGTCCATCTAGGATCAACATCCTAAAAAATCCTACCCAACAAATTTGGTCGGGGTACTGATTGCACGAACATAAGAATCATAGTATCACGACCATAGTATTGGAACCATGCAATAGGTCTAATCTCAAAATTGATAGCGTTCTTCCACGACAAAATGGCTTCTGATTTTAGACATGTGTAAGCATATAAGTTTTTAAATTGACATGGTCACTGTATGCACCGGGACTTACAGCTTAGCTAGTGCGTACGATGTGGCTATGTTTTGAGACAAGTGAGCCTGGTTCGTACCTAAGACCCGACTGACTATAAACCTAGCCCTACAGTAACTACCTAGCACCCTAGTAATCCTAGTCCTATAGTAATTACCTACTCAGTTTAAGTTGACCTAACGCCCTAGCCTATCATACAAACCATACCAAACGTAAGTTACGCTGGTTTTACGTGAGGGATGTCTGTTACAAGGAGAACCACGGTAACAGACGGAACTTGGGTAGGAATAGGGGTTCGTGTACGTCGTGCAATGTACACAGGAAATGGTTGTCTCACTGCCGATCCCACAGACTCATAGGACCGATGATGGCTAAAGGTGTCTTGGCCACAGTGAGAGGAGGTATAGGAGATGAATCACACTCGACTCCAGCTTGATGACTAATTTATTACAAATAATGAACTTAATTAAATACAGATTTTGTGGTAAATACACATTGATACTATACTAATGGTAGTGGTGGTACTTATTGATGCTCGTGACTGTACTGAAACGCGTACCACCATTTCGTATAGATGTAGCAAACTTAAATGACACTTCATTTGAAAGTTTAACAGATTACGTTTTACATTCTGTCGGATGGCATGTTAGGGTAATTCTCACGTACTATATAGATAGTGGTGGATTATAGCCCATTCCCTCTCATAGAGAGGAGGCTGTGTGTCCCAGCAGTGGGAACATTTAGGCTGATTATGCTTATATAGATAGGTGTAATATGCTTTGTTGTTCACTTTCTCTCTCTGCAGCCTCCAGGACTTGAATGAGGCAAACGACAGAGTTGTCCAGGTCACTACGTATTGGTCGGACTAAATCTGAGTCATCGATTGGAGAAGAATAAAAATACAGAAAATAAAAGGAAAGTCCGCGCCAGTTTTGGTCTTGGAAACTGCTCCATTACCTGGGCGTCGTTAATGAGAATCAGAATGGTGTTTTATCTCTTTTTGAAAATAAAACTTTCAGTACATAACAGTAAAAAGTACTTGTTAAAATATGAAAAAGAACAAATAAGTAACGAATGAAAAATAAATAAGAAAATCCAATTTATTTCCATAAAAGGTCAGAGGAAAATTACAAAAAGATGTTTTTTTTACAAAAAGAATTATAACAGCGGAACTGTATCATAATATTATAAGGTACTCACTATAAAAATGTGTTTTCATTTATTTATATTTTAATCATCAAGACTTGAAATGTAATATCACGCCTGTAATCGCAAATGGCATAGTAGAGGTGTACGGACGAAATTAGGGTGTATACCTAATTTCGTCAGTTATGTTTAAGCTCCATGTAAAAGGTAATTTACTATTATCGTATATTTGCTGACGCCGCGACCTACTTTCCGTTATTAATGTTAAATTTATTTCTTATACTCAACGTTAGTAGTCCGAACAGCTACCTTAGCGAGTAAACCGCAGATTATCATCCAACATAACTTAGTATAACTTTACAATAAACTTGGGATTGTGAAGTCTGTGGTTTTCGTCATCACACTTATACTACAATTCTAAGCCTTACAATAACGTAGCATTTAGTATAATTTTGTTTGTCTCTGCATTACCCTTACGTAGACAGGCAGACAATGCTCAAGGCATTAGGTTCGCCTCTGTATTCGCCTTTGTGTTTTTATTTTTAGCTTGCATAAAGTTTAGTAAATAAATAAAGAATAGGGCGTGTCTATTACCATCAACCAAACACAAATCCAGACACACTGCTACTGAGAATTCCTGAATGTCCAATTTTAAACCCCAACATCCAGCACACACGTCTCTGTACAAAGGCGTCACAAATTCAACAGGACAAGCCTGAACATGTTGGAGCAGGTCGTAACGCGCTGACCGCAAACTTCCAAATGTATGCAAGGACGCTCTGTACATTGTACAATGTACATGTATATCTCAACGCCGAATTACCTTTCTATTGAAAACGAGGTGACTGAAACTACCGCAAATGTAGAAACAATTCGCGAAACATTACAATTTACTACCGCGACTGTTCCTAATGTACAAACGGAAATATTTTATGCTGACCTAAGTTGCAATGTGTTTGATAACACCTTTTATACCTACATAGTAGAACGCAAAATATGTGATTGAATTAAAATATCATTTACCCATTATTTCTCTGACAGCAGTGTGTAGTATAATAATCGATTGATGGCTATAGGCTCACGCCCATTACATGGCCTGTCTTTAACTTTAAACTTAACTAGCGAAGTGAAAGTGCCCTGTGTACTGTATACTCTTCTGTTTAACTCTTTTGAGAATACGTAATGCCTTAATGATTTAAGCAAACAACAATACGAATTTAATTTTAATCTTTGAATTACTTATCAGTTGAAATACAAAGATGTCACCAGCTAAAGTGACATGTAACGGTATGCATGTGGCCATTCAGACAGGGGGACATGTAGCCACAAGACCACAACCCGTCACTAAATGTGTGCAAGGATCGCTTCACGCTTCGGATTTCGCATTGTTGCACTGAATGATCGTTTTAGAACAGAACAGTGTTGGGCCAAGAATGGAACCTTGTGGCATTACTGTGTATTGTAACATTGCTATAATATTTTCAATAATTTTAAAGATCAATGATTGTTTAGCGACAAAAAAAAATACGATTCTCTTTATTTTAAAACAATAAAATTATCGATGGAATACACAGATGAAAGTTTGACAGAAAAAAAAACAACAACGAAGACTATCAGATGCCTCAATTGTATCTAGAAATGTTAACAGTTATTTTTTCTTGAAGGTTGTAACTAATAACCTTACATCACATAACTATCTAAACAATAAATGCTTTTATCAAAACATATACCAAATATCATAATGATACAAAATCCAGCCCTCATAATATGTATCAGAATTTCGAATAATAATATGCTTTCAGAACAGTATTGTACGTGTAGATTAAAATTGAAGCTACTAAAATTCATGGCGGCATTGTGTTAAATCGCGGTGCTGTTGGAAATAGCCATTTAAACGGATATCCGTGGTGAGTGTTTGGCTATCTGTATATATTAATACGAAGCGAATTGATGCAATGATTTCTGCCACGGGAAAGTAATATTAGTCCTCCTGGCCGTTTTCGGATCTCGATGGCTAAATTTTACAAGTGTGTACAGGCACAGGTGTACTCTCTCTTTCCTTACTCTCAAAGTCTGATGGGACGGGAATCCGATAAGACCGGAGAGAGATCAGGCGCAGGACTAACAGCTTAACGTGCGCACCGAGGCACGGGGGTATCATACCGCCAACTTCCAAACTCCGGGATGCTACTGAAAAATTCCTAATGGAAAGACCCAATCTCACTTTTTGTCGGGAATCGATCCCGGGACCCCTCGCTCAGCAGTCGCGCTTGCGACCGCAAGACCAACGGAGCATAATACGGAAACGTACTAAGGGTAAAATGTATTTTACGTCATAATTCAGGTCATGGTCTCCCGGTATAACAGAATTCAACAATATTCAAGGATAACAGATTAAACAGATAAAGATTAACAGACAGATTAACTTTTTGTTTTCGTTTTAGGACAAGTCTGCCACGCCATTCTCGAAGTCAGACTTACTTAAGCACTAAAAAACGCAGAGCAAGACATTCTAATTATGTTAAAGTAAATTAACACTTATACGTATACTGAGTAAAGTTTTGCTATTATGGATTTTTATCCGCAAGAAATTCAAGGCACCTACAGTCTTAAAAACACCTACAGATAAACAAAATTAAGTAGTAATAATAATTAAAAATAAATGTCATCTTCTGCCTAGCCTTTACCCTTTGGTAAGACTGTTTGTCGGACTTTCGAGCCACTGACTACTTTAACGACTGTCAAAGATATACAAATGACAGACGGGACCAATGGCTTAACGTGCTTTCCGAGGCACGGAGGAAACTCGGTATGTAATGGGTGGTCACCCATCCATGGACCAACCTAGGCAAGCGCGGCTTAACCTGAAGATCGACCCGAGCGCCTTCTATTATTGAGCCACGAGCTCCTAAATAATAATAAAAAACATGTGCCCATTGAATTTGTCTTTAATTTCCTCTACTAAATACTTTACTGGAATTTCCTTTAAGTTCCGTCGACAAAGATAAATGGTAGGTAAAGTCTGCATCCAGATAGTATAATAAAACTTTTGTTCATGATGCTACCTCGGAAGTTTCTTCATGTTTTCCCACAGTTCAGGTAAGACTATATAAATTCTTAGTCTCCATGAATTTCCTCAAGCTTTTTCGGTCTTGTCAGCGTTTTAATTCTTGGAGTAAAATTTTCTCGGAGCTGTTTATGCTCCAGTGTTCTATTAATATAGTGTTTTTATTTGTGAGCTACTGGATATGTGTTTATTTTGCTTTTATTTTTTGCTAGTTACGTGCGAGGTTCTTTGTAAAATTATATTTTTATTGTTGCAGTTTGAGAATTAATATATATCGCTTTAAAGTTTATCGGCCTTTCATCGCTGTAAATGAATTTTCTGTTTTTATCGGTTAACGATATTAGTAAAGAAATATCCGCACACCTATAAAACATGAGTTCCTTGTAACATTTACCTAAATTACCATTATCTACAAAATGCCATCTATTATATCTAAACAAGTATCTTTCCATAAGTGAACAACATTTAAGCAAGCAAGAATGAACTGCCGAACATTTAAAGCGATGTTTAAAATCTAATTTATCCCTTTAATACTTCAAAAGCTAAAGAGAAGACACTTTTATCTCCTCGCTTGATCAGATAAGGGTGACTGTGAAATAAATGTCTTTATAATAAGGTTTACGGAATTAGAGGCTTTTGCTGCCACGGGAAACTTGAAACTTGAAACTCCATAGAATTTTGAATAAATGTTATGCGAATTTCGTGAAATTTCCGATATTACCACCCACATTGTAATATCGTGAATTAAGGCCTTGCGTTGTAGCCGTCTAGGGGATATACATGTGTGTTTAAACAACATTTCTATTGAATAATAATTAGTTGTACATACTATAATAGAATAATTTGCCAAAAGTGTTTAGTACTTTGTTGTAACAAAAAGGTTTTTATTATAAATTTATACCTAATTTATCTCACAAAAAAAAATCACTTGAGAGTAAACCAATATTACAAAATAAACATCATTTCATTTCGTAATTAGCTTCAGTTCAACACGAATATCATAAACAAAAAAGCTTATACTCAAATGTACATAAGCCAACATAAGTCTAAGAAAATACGTCCATAGCTACAAAAACCCTAATTTTAGTATCCACTTAAGTCTAGACAGGCAGAGATATAAGGCTAGCAATAAACTTATTACTACCACGATATAACATTCTAACGTTCAGGAAAAGTCATATTATTGCCTAAACTTTGGCTGTAGCAGGTGCTTTCTTAGAAGCCAAACATACTAAAAAGGATTGTTTTCCGTACAGTATGTAGTAATGTGTCTATACAGATAGTTTTTTTTCCAAAGATAGCGTGGAAGCCTAGGTTCCAAACAATGTGACGTTCTATTAGCAATAACGTTGAAGGAAACTTCATTGACTGGATCAATCCAGTCAATCGAGTCTATTAACTAATCAAAAGCTTATGTTAAATCTGTTCTTTTTTCGCGTGGTTAGTGCCTATCCTGGTATCACAGTTTTTATGCCGCCCATGGGGTCTTTGACTTGGCTTTACATGCCGTCAGGAAATATCTCTCAGGCATGCTGGTTTCCTCACGATGTTTTCCTTCACCGAAGCAAGTGATAATTATACTATACGCACACACATGAATCCAAAAAATCATAAGTGCGTGCTTTGGGATAGTGATCACCTGTTGAAAGTCGTTGTACCAATATCAACCGCTTTGAAAGCGATTAAAACTTTCTCTTTTATTCTTCTCTGTGTTTGTCACATTATAATGTACCCTCTTTTATTTTATATCATCGTGCACCGTCTCAGCTTTGATCACACTCTTTCTTAAATAAAGAATTTAAAATTTAGTTGGTGAGATTATCTAGTCGCGCATCACGAAGGCTGGTTCGAGATGGCGCAAGAGAAGAGTACCTGAAAGGATATGGGGAGGCCTTTGCCCTGCAGTGGGACCTTAAAAACTACTAAAATAACTGTAACTGTCACAAGTGTGTATTCTCTATAATATAAATAAATGGTGTATAATATTACAAAGAAGCTAGTTCAAATGACTATCGTTTAGTCTCTTCTTCTAAAGTTTGGTTCCTCAAGGGAAATGTGACGGCAGATGCTCGGAGTCATACAAATAGAAACACGCTGTATTAAAAGAAACCAATGTCCTGCTTTGGTGTTAATTTTCTGTCTAACTGTTGCTGTTTAAAGTAGACTGTAGAAATGATTTTAAAAATATTGATAAGAAAAAAAATAACGAAAGATACTAAAAGAAAATTAAACTTATACTGTCACTTACGGGATATCTTCCGTGGTTGTTCATTATTTTGAGCTCCCGATATAACGATGCTGTTGCAAGCGCCATGATCACGGGCTGACTGTAATATAAGTTTTGTTTTAAAGCTTAAAACACTGTTTCAAAAGAAAATTGTTGAAAAATATTGTGTTTCATAAAATTCTCAACGTTGTCGTAAGTTCAACATTTTCTACAATAGAACTTATAAAAGCAACTTACATAAACTTAACACAGAATATATCTACCTACGTTGTAATTATTAAACAATGTGAATATAAACAACTAGCTTTTGCTAGCGGCTTCGCTCGCGTTAATTTAGAATATGACAATCAATTCGCTCCACTAAAATTTCTATAATAATATAATAAAATCATGATTCGAAAGACGCCATCTATTATGATATTGAACGTAATTGTTGTTTTCCTCGGGAATAGTTTTTTTTTTTGGATGAAATGTACCCTATGTTCGTTTCTGTAGACCTGACAACGTATCCGCAAAATTTCAAGACCATCGGTTCAGTGGTTTAAGCGTGAAAAGGTGACAAACAAACTTACTTCGCATTTTAAATATTAGTCAGGATAAGGATTTAACTCAGTATTTAAATTTAAGAAAAAACATTTCAAACGAACAATCCCAACACCAAGATCATAAATCTAAAAAACCTACACACGAACTTTCAATAAACGACCATATACAAGTATTCGTAACGTGTAAGGACGATAGGTGTGCAGTAAGCCTAATAGGAAAAGTTAGAAATTGCCAAAGTTTAATGGGATCTTTAGGTATTGTGACACTTTAGTAGCAGTGAAACTACTAAAGTGCTTTTATTGCAATTATACTGGCTCTACGTCTCGTCATTGCTCGTAAACGGTTTAAGAGTTTTAGTGCCTGTTCGCGAGTTTTATTTTAGTTTTTATTTCTTGTTAACATTGAGGAGCATCTTCAGTTTGTTTGTTTTTAATAGCTTCTTCAGTTTGTGGATTTACAATAAGCTTTTCATCCGTTCTACCTACTACATATTTTTATTTTATTTTATTAACTGTTTTTCTTTTATCGGCATCCAGTTACAGACCAATAAACGAGAGCTCGACGAGATCTAAAATCGGCTAAAATAAAGAACTGTCAAACGTAGGGATAAATTTTCAAAAAATATCTATATTTTTCTCTTTCTCTTTAAAATAAAGCCTTTCATCTAACCACAGCGGTTTAGGCTGTGCGTTATGTGTAAATCAATCAATTTAGGGTTAAGGTTCGTCCCGCCATCTCGTGCGAGGTCTACCACGTCGCCTTCTATCTATGTTAGGGCTCCACATCGTGATCATCTCGTCGAGCATCCGGCAGACATGGCCAGCCCAGTCCCACTTTAGCATAGCGGCTTTTTGAGCAACATCAGTAATTTTTGTTTTGAAGCCCAGTGTGGTATTGAAGGAGATGGCGGGACGAGCTGGACAGAACTAACGACCAGTGGCCCATATTGGCCCAGGATTGAAAGATTTGGTGGTCATGGGGGGAGGGCTTTGCGCAGCAATGGGATGACACAGGCGGACAGTAACAGGAACATGAGGTACGTAAATGTTTTATTCTGCTCAAATGTGTGCCTTATGTGACCAGAAATAATGAGCAGAATTAATTAATCATCTCCCCTCTTCTGACGTAAAAACTCCTCAAGTCACACACCTTAATTAAATAAAATCATAAAAATGTTAATTACTTTCTTACTTGTCTTTCGTCAGACATGCTTACCTGCTCGTATTTCAAAACTCCCAAACAGAATTAGAACCAAGTTATATAAACTTATTAATAACTTGAAGTTTAACATTTCCGTGTTAAAAGTTAAAATGTACGTTTCATTAATTTTCTTGTGTTTAGTTAAAGGAGCTTACATGGGCTTTTATTCCGTTGCTGATTTATTCAAAAGAACAACGGCAAATAATTACTGGAGTAAGAAAAATTGACCAGAGGGCGGGCCTATTTTTTGGCCAAAGAATCATTGCCATCCAACGTGGTAATGCTGCCAGCCTTCTGGGCACTTTTCCTGTTGACAGCGATGCGGACGAATTTTTGGATGCCCTGTAACCCTTTTATACTTGTACATATTTATTTCTATTATAGTTTTGTAGTTTGTAAATAATTAATATTTTTCATATGTATTCAAGAAAAATTTGAAAAAAAAAACTGTTTGGAAGAGAAATTACTGTAGAATTCATGTATTTCGTACATTTTTAGGGCTTTTATTTTCAAGTTAATATTAAAGTAGATCATAGAGATACCTACTTCATCATCATTTTCCTGCCTTGCCTGTCAATCGTCACGCTATCATTTTATGATGTCAAAATATTACGTTTCCAAAAATGTTGGTTCCCCTCATTTTCCCTTGTTGAAGCATCTTTCAATTTAAAAGAACACACAGTCATTTCATTACATTTCTTGTCATTCTTTTATTTCTTAGAATAAAAGAAAATGCTACTTTAATACAAAAACACTGCTATTATATCACGTGGGACTTCAAGAAGTTGAGAACGTGACTCAGGCACGGAGTGGTTCGTTCACACTAATACAAGTGAATGACCTCTACGTTGAATCTTTATGTACTTACTAGCCTTTGCCCGCGGTTGCGCTCGCTTTAAATTAGATTTTAGTAGCCTATCTGCTATTCCAGGCCATAGTATAAAAGCGAAGAGGTTGTGGATACATAATAACAGCCGCTCGGGTCGACCTACAGGATAAGCCCCGCTTGCTTAGGTTGGCCCGTGGATGGGTGAACATCATTACGTACCGAGTTTCCTCCGTGCCTCGGAAAGCACATTAAGCCGTTGGTCCCGGCTGTCAATTGTAGATATTTGACATTCGTTACAGGTAGTCAGTGGCCCAGTCTTGTGTGTGTGTGTGTATGTAGTGTATTAATATTATGGAAGTCGCTTCTAATTTTGAAAAGCCCTCGGTTTTTGCGGACATATAAAATACATTCTAGGATATAAAGGGAAGGCAGAGTCAGTACATCGATCTCTTTAAATTTTTCTCTGAGGGACTCGCGATGACCCATTTTATAGATCGCGCGGACTGCCCGCTTTTGTAAAATGAAAATTGAGTCAACGTCTGCCGCCGATCCCCACAGCAGAATGCCATAAGACATAATACTGTGGAAATAAGCATAGTATATTAAACTAGTTGTAGCTGCATCAGTTAACTGCCTTATTTTCCTTACTGCATATGCAGCTGAGCTTAACCTACCCGAAAGAGTTCTAATGTGCGGTCCCCACTGCAATTTTGAATCGATAGTAATCCCTAGTACTAACGGGGTTGTGGGGGTCAGATAGACAGGCGCGTCCATATAAAATACTGGTACAGCAACATCCGGTTAAACTAGAAGCCGATCCCAACATAGAAAAAGGCCAAGCAGATGATAAGTATAAAAGCGCTTGTGTTTACTTGTGCTTAAGATAACCAAACATCGATGTTTACAAGCAAATCTTAGTGCACTTAATTTTGCATAAATTTTTGTATCCTGTCTATTATCTCGTAAAGACGAATTAACCCCCAGAAATGGGAAAGATGGGGGAAGGGGGGAGGAGGGGGGAAAGTCCGTTCTACACCGCACAAAATTATTTTAATGAAATATCAGTTAATAGTTAACCTTAATTCGGTAATGGCCTTTGTATAGGCCGCTTTTATTCATCGCTCTAGATACTTATTGTAAATGACCTCAAGAAATTAAGTTAGACAGACGCCTTAGGGCTAAGCATTACTTTTGTGTAAGATAATATTTGTATTATTACTGAAACAATAGGTATTTACCTACTAATAAAATACGACATGACAGAATAAGGCCAAAGAAAAACCACAAAATAAATAATAGAGTGGGCAAATACTTTCTTGGCAGCTTCTGTCTGAGCAATCAAGTAAATTTTGCTTGTTGCTTACACAGTATAAATATTACTAGTAAATCAACTAAGCCCTTCGTATGAAATCAAACGCGGGATTTATCGTTGTCAACTACATTTTTTTGGTAATGTTACACTACACAACATAAAACAACGTAACCATATGACTTGAAGCGACCGCCATTTCTTATTCACGAGTAACTTATTGTTACATTTGTTTTATGCCATCTCACAGGACAAGTTCAACCTATGAGGACCTTCTGTTTAACCGGACTATCCTTTTTTTTTTGCGATGGGAAATCATCACATGACTCCTCCCGCTCTGGGCGGAGCGGAAGGGAGTGTCAGACTTTTACTGACTAAAACCCATCCATGTTCCTTTTTTTGCCCTTTGTGTTCCAGGGCCGCGGTATCTCTTTCGAACAGTCCCGCAGCCCATGCAGGCATCGGCCCTTGCGGGCCCCTCCTGTTTGCTGACATCTCTTTGAGGTGCGCGTGGAACACGAACGTGCCGTCGACACGGCCTGTCGTCATAAGACGGACGGACGGCGAGCTAGCCCATTACTCACCGTCCATAGGCCCGCGCCTACGGTGGCCGAGAGCCACCACGTGGCCCCTGCACCCGGGGCGTCTCCCGCGGCGGCTGGCACGTGAGGTTCTCTCCCTCTCACGTTCCACCACCTCCTTCGCTAGCATGACTACTTCGCAGAAGGAGGTGACGGCTTCCCATTCCCTCTCGCCCGGACCATGGCTTGAACCAGGGCCGAACCGGACTATCCTGTGAGTGCCTTGAGTGTAAGGCCTCCAGCCAGGGGCGTTTATTGTTACCTGAATCTTGCTGTACCTTATAAATGCTTTGTATGTTTGTGGGAGCCCAACCCACCTCTGCCTAACCCTTCGGGGATTACAGGCGTGATGTTATGTTATGTGTTGCTTGTCAGTAAATGTGACATAATTTACTTAATCTGGTACATAATTATACGACACCTGTTTATATTAGTTCTGAAACTAATAGAACTTTGAATACAGAATTGTCAAGTTTAGACAATCTATTAATAGAATGATAATTGCTATTTTAAGTACAAGGCAGGTAACATGAGGCATGTTACATAGTAACTATAAGTTATTAATAAACTTTAAAGAAGTGCATTCAACTGCTTCTTTTCGTTATATACTCATCCTTAAAGTTTTTAATTGTGGTGCGACGGCTAATCTTACCGAAAATTAGACATTGACGTGGGAAATAATAAAAAATAATGCATATGTGTGTGTCGAGGGAGGTCTAGAAAACGTGACAATTTCTGGACGTTTGCGAGAGATTGGCCAGAGAAAACCGCACGGAGAGAATAGTGGAAGGCTATGGGAGAGGTTTTTGCCCAGCAGTGGGACAAAATAGACTAATAAGAAAAGAGAGTGTACGCAAAAAAAGTTACAACCTCTCTTTCGTCGCTCTCAAAGGCGAGTGGGACAGCAATTCGATACAGCCGGCGAGATATTAGGCCCAGGATCAATGGCTTAACTTGCTTTTCGAGCCACGGGGATATGATCTCGCCAATCTCCAAACTCCGACTGAAAAATCCTAATAGAACTGAAAAAACTCAATTACACTTTGCCCTACCTACCATGAATCGAACCCAAAACCACGCTCAGCAGTCCACTCGTAACCACGGTACCAACGGGGCACTAATCCAGCGCTATATATCAGCAACTAAGTACACAATAAAGCAACGCACGTATCTCCTACGTGTGACCGACGCTACGTTCGCGTAAATCCTCTGAATACTTTACACGATAGTGCAAAGAGCACGACCGGGCATTACAAATGGCACTGCTGTACTTCTAGATGGACAATGCATGGAGGGCATTAACTGGTCTAAGTATCACTAAAATTATACATGACTCGACAGTATTTTCAGGTTCTATACAAAGAGTAATATTCTTTTAAATTCATTCATTTGGTTTGACATAAGCTACCATCGCTATAGAGAAATGAAATACTTTTTAAAGCGATTGCTTCTTGCCATGGTCCATTAAAACATAAATTTTCCTGTTGTAACGCCCTAGCATAAGCGAGTAGTGTATACGTTACTTAAATACGTCGATATTAAAATTAAAAATACAAATTTTACGTATAAAATTATGAAAATGATGCTGGCTGATACTGATTAAAATCGACGTATTACGTTTAGGGCCACTGATCGACACTGAAAGCCCCTTTTTTTCCGATGGGAAATCATCAAATCATCAAATGGGCGGAACGGAAGGGAGTGTCAGACTTGTACTGACTAAAACTCATCCATGTTCCTTTGCCCTTTGTGTTCCAAGGCCGCGGTCGCTCTTTCGAACAGTCCCGCAGCCCGCACTGCAAGCCTCTTGAAACGTCTTAATAGACTACCTCAGGCAACCATGCACAACCTTCTAAAGATTTCTTCTCATTAAACTTTACAGACTCTGTCTTCAATGTCTTCTTCTACCCAGATCAGCAGGAAACTAACAAAATATTATATTTTAATTCGATCTAGCGTTATTGAATTCCTTCAAAGCAAATTCCTGGGAGCAATAAAGGCATTCTTTGGCGCAATGCCATTCTCAAGGCACCGCGTCCTCTCCCAGATACGTTGATTTTTATTTTTAACTATCCACATTTTATAGTATGAAGTGAAAGCTATTAGTTTTACAGCTCTTCAGACTTCATTTTTGTTTTTACTGGAGTGGGTTGAGGATATTTGATACTGAAAGAAATATTATTCTCTTGGAATCCATAAGCAAAATCTAACCACTTTTAGGTGATAGGGCAGAAATGTTCATTCTCTTTTAACCCTATCTTTTACTATTAACCATGTGAAATTCAACTCAAAATACCATAAAATCAATGTCTTCTATGTACATACACAGATAAATATGAAACAAAGTAATTACTACCATCCTACAGCAACAAAAAATTTCAATACACAATTTATGTTTCACCCAATTCCTTTTTCCACGGGAATGAAATTCACATTCATAAAGTAATAACATATGAAAATCTACATTAACCCGAATGAATGTATTTTGACACGGCGTGCGACACACATGTGACATACGCTGTCGAATAGGGATGTGCTGAGCACGGGAGGCATCTACATAATTAAATTGAATTTACATCAAGACTCTATTCACACAGGCACAGGCGCAGCCCTACCTACTTATGTACGGGACAATTAGGACCTTTTAACATAAGCCAGCGTGCATTTAGCGCGGTTCACGAAATTTTCAGGTAATGGAATTTTGGCTTGGAATTCTTCGCTTCCCTTTGCTTTTATGGCGTTGGAAATTAAAATAAAGCGCACGATATAATTGGGTCTAAAAGGGAAGTGCAGAAACTCTCATTTGGTTTTAAGCTCACCGGTACTTATCTGTAAACTGAAGGTTTTTGATAGCTTCAGGTTTTTTCAAATGGACAAATTCTTACTTATGCGGAACGGGCATTATTACCCCACCTGTATTAAAACTCAGAAATAGACAAATGTTGATGATGAGACAACCAGAAGACCTAGTTAACCGACAACAGCCTTCAAAGCATTTCGTATTTTTACATCGACTTTAACAGTATTAACATATAAGATGATTTGAGTTTCTCGGCAGCTACCGAAGGAGCGCAGCGGCAGCGGGCGGTGTTTTGCAGTGACATAAGCTTATGTCAATGCAAAACACATTTTTGACTATTTCGCAATCATCATGATTGATATCAATTTGGGTAGGCCCTCAGAAAAAAAAAATATTATTATGTTAAACGATGTTTATTTGCAAATAGTGTTTTACAAATATTTTTAAAATTGACATTTTTTTTTTACTAGATGGGGTCTGTGTTTCTTACCGAACTACTTGAAAACTCAGAGGTCATTTATAGGAGGGGGAGGAGGACTATGCAGATATGTGTCTGATATGGCTTTTCGCAGAAAAAAACACACAGATTTGAGTGGACCTGTCCAGTCAGAGCAAACATTTGTCAGTTCTATGGAATCATCATCTTCTTGCCCTTGTCCCATTGTACTTGAGGTCGGCGCCACACGTTTTCTTCTTACATCCTCCCATACCAGACGTCACGGCATCAATTTAATAAAAGTTTACGTAATCACTACATAGTATAAAACAAAGTCGCTTTCTCTGTCCCTATATCCCTATGTATGCTTAAATCTTTAAAACTACGCAACGGATTTTGATGCGGTTTTTTTAATAGAGAGAGTGATTGAAGATGAAGGTTTATAATATGTATAATCCGTGCACCCGTGCGAAGCAGGGGCGAGTCGCTAGTAAATAATAATTTATACAAGATAAGCTAGACGTGCACTACGATCGCTTTTTTTTTTTTATTACAAAATCGGCCTGCTCTTGACCTCGATCACGCCTGATGGAAAGCGATGGATGAGGTCTATGATGAAACGAGCGTGCCCAGAAGATGTCTGTTCACTCTTGCTTTGAAGGCAGACGGGTTATATGTGGGAGGGAACACAGATTATGATTCGAAGTGGCGCACGAAAAGAGTACTAGGGAAAACATGAGGGAGGCTTTTACCTTTCAGTAAGACATCCAGGGCTTCTACAGAACAAAAAGGTTAGTATATTATTTCAGCTTAACATATCAAAATTAAATCGCCTCTGAAACAAACGCTATCTTGATCCCCAGTCACATGTTTAGCCAATAATTTATTCTCAGGTCGCGGGCTACATTTAGCACCCAATAAATTTATCCGTTGTCAAATAAAGCCGATGGGTACTAGATTTATAAGGGCTGGTAGACCGACGCTTACCTTGGCGTTTTGTTTCTCAAATTATTCTTAGTAAGGGTTTCAGTATCTATTATAATAATTGCTGAGTAAAAGACAAACATTTTTCCAAGGCAGATGTGAGTGGGAATACTTCCCTAGAAGGACATACACTGACTTTATTGGTGATGGTTTTCAGGAAAGTCAGGTGTATAATACGTGCGAGTATTGCGCACCTGACTTCCAGTCTAACCGGAAGCAGCTGAATACCAGTATTTTATGTGGTGACTGCCTTTCTGACCTCCACAACCGAGTAACTGGGTAAAACGATAATTCTAGGAAGACTGTTTGTTAGACTATGTTGTGGCTTCTGACCGCAAGTAACGACTGCCAAAGGTCTACAAATGGCAGCCATGACAAACGGCTTAACGTGCTTTCCGACGGATGGAGGAAAGTCGGTATGTAATTTGATGTTCCTCCATCCACGGACCAACTTTAGCAAGCACGTGGAGTGGATTGCCCCACCCAAAGAGACTGGGTTAAAATAAGTATAATAACACTAACATAGCATATAAGCTCAATCTGTTACTAACCACTAACAACTTATGGCCTGATATAGGTCTGAAATAAAGAATTCTTTTTAACCTTTCTTTTTTAAAATAATTATCAAAGCACGTTTAACTTTAGCGTTTAACTTAACTTTAGCAATTATATCTGAATTTTATTCATAAATTTAACGGATCTAATTAAAATCTCGTGATGGCCAGTCTATTCGACTCATAGCGTTGTACAAGTTAATCAAACGTATTCAAACATTGGATACCAATCATGCAGAAACTCGTTTGGATTGATCAAAGCACGTTTTAGTGAAATTATAATTACCTACTTGTGCATATTAAATGTTTTTAGTACAGGGTACGTGAAAGCGACTGACATTTTATACATTAGTAAAAGTTTAGTATGGATTTATTTATTTTTAAAGATACATAAAAATGGTTTCAAAGGTGATGCTTATTTCTGAAGAAATTCAGCCTGCCTACGAAAGGAGATTAGATGAAAAGAGATGAAATCTGTTAAAAAAAAAACAATGATCATAGTTTTAATTACCACGGAAAACATAAGATCAAACCAGTATTAAATTATCTATAGGAGTTGGTAATAGTATGCACCATAATTCGCTGCTATGAAAGGGTTCTGAAACAAACCATATAATTGTGAGAGGAAACTACGACTTTTGGGAGATGGAAGACCCCAGTAGATTTAAGCTAGTGAATCAAGAGATTGTTGTACCATCAAAACATCAATGAAATAATAAGTCACTTCAGAAATTAAAACTTCACACGAGAACTGAGCCTCTTGGATAATTTAGCTTCTCATTCGCGTAAGAATTTTCAGAATCCGATCAGCAGTTCGAAGATTACCACCTTGACCCAAAGGAGATGGTTATATGACTGTTCCAAGCATGTATAGGAATCTCACATTAACTCGTAATGTAAGTGTTCATTCATGAATTATTTAGTGTTTAATAATTTCCTAGAACTTTCGTGAACTGTTAAACCTAAAAAACCGGCCAAGTGCGAGTCGGACTCGCGCACGAAGGGTTCCGTACCATATCTATAAAAATATTCTGTTGTATGGGAGCCCCCCTTAATATATATATTTTTTTTATTTTTAGTATTTGTTGTTAATGAAAATTGAAAATTTCAGCTTTCTAGTTATCACGGTTTATGAGATACAGCCTGGAGACAGACAGACAGACAGCGAAGTCTTAGTAATAGGGTCCCGTTTTACCCTTTGGGTACGGAACCCTAAAAAGTATCTTATTTGCTTTTAAGATAAGATAAGATTTACTTATTTCTGAATACATGGTATATACATTAAGATCTTAATATTATATATTTATCCCGCAAACAAATAGCCGTCCCCTGAAGGCGAAAGTGCATTTAAACTGGCGACCACCTGCTTTTGGCGTCCGCATACCGGACGCCACTTTATTTGCCGGTGGCACTTAGGTCCTAATGGTCCTGGTTAGCCATAGGACAAAAATCGATAGAAGCCAAAAAGTCGTTTAAATGGCTGCAATAATATAATGAAAAGTTCCCGAAAAAATCTCAGCGCAGTTGAAGCGCTGCTGTAGCGCGTATATCCACAGCCGTATATCTCGGGGATTTCCTGACTACGAATCCGCGTATTTGGCGTCCGCAATTGCGACGTTGCCAGCTCAATCATTAAATCTGTTACTAAAGATCACATAATATCTACCGTCCCCAAAAAATAATGTTGTGATGTTGATTAGTTATAGGAGGTACTTAGGTTGAGTTGTTTGATCCGTTGTGAAACTAACTTTTGTAAAAAATGTATGGCGATGTTGACAAATTGTCCAATTTGGCATGCATTTAAAAAAAGTGTGTTTTGACAACGGAGCAAACGACTCAACCTTATTTAAAATCCGAGATGTTTTAGAATTAAAATACTTAAGTACCAAAATTATGTCTAACTCTAAGTGCCAAAGTTGCATAGAGTAATTAATAAACGTTGTGTTGTTGACAAATCAATCAACGTTTGTCTCCTTCAATTATAAATATTTTTCATTATAAAACACACTACACTGTGAATAAAAGTGATACATTTGCATGTTCTTTGTTTTTGTTTGTGGATTCGTCACCCATATAAAATACAATTAAATTAAAGAAGTTTTGAAGTAAATAAGAGACATATTATTTTAGTAATAAGATTTTTATCTTGTTTATGTAACAGGTTTGATTGAATTTATTGATTTTTGTTTCGTTTGGAGCGTAAGAAACCGAGAACTCATATACCATTATTTTTAGGTCATTCTGGAGTCGAATACCATAAACTCGATCATCGAACTCGAAACGATTGGGACTATTTTTTTCAAAAAATAACAATAAAAAAAACACGAAAGAATAAATTTAATGTTTTTTTTTTTAATAATGAGAACTCAAATGCATATGTGTGTGTAAAACGTATCCACGATCGGCAACACATGCGAACGATACCCATTGAAAAATTCATTCATCGATCGATTCTCATTATTTCACAAAAAAAAAAAACATTAAATTTATTCTTTCGTGTTTTTATTTAACGTTATTTTTTTTTTAAATAGTCCCAATCGTTTCGAGTTCGATGATCGAGTTCATGGTATTCGGCTCCAGAACGACCTAAAAATAATGGTGTATAATAATACAATCGCCATGCTCCGGCTTCGCGTAGTCTGAATTAGGATGTATTATACTTCTAAACCTTCCAAAAATAATAACTTACCAGATAGTGCAAAACCGCATCAAATTTGGTTGCATGTCTTAGGAGAGACAGACACACAGACCGTACTTCTACAATTAAGGTCGCCAGGCTATTGGGCGTCCGTATATAAATATAGGGCGTCCGTATATAGCTATTGGGCGTCCGTATATAGCTATTGAACGTCCGTATATAGCTATTGAACGTCAAGCCTACTCAGCTGTGATAGTTTTCCTTTTAACTTCGTTATATAAACTATCACCGTGAATTTTTTCATGCACCCAAACAACTGTTTAGCTGATAGAGGGGGGAGACACTTGAGTCTAACAAAAAAATGCACTTTAAAGCTTAATATTTTACCAACGATTCCCCTAATCGAATTATTTGAGCAAACTCGCATTTTTTTAAAGACTACTACTATTCAACGACATTCCACGTATGGGGTACGCGAGACAAAAAAAACCCACTGTACGTGTACCTACTACTTTAGGTACTGGAGATACCCTTAAAAATACTTTTCGACATTTTATTTCATCGCTTTGTCGGCGTAACCAATCTGTATATTTATATCAAATTATAGCTTTTTAGTATTATGAGTCTTTAGCTCGTGGCTAAATGGTGCGTGGTTAAGCCGCGCTTGCCTAGGTTGGTGACCACCCATTACATACCGAGTTTCCTCCGTGCCTCGGAAAGCACGTTAAGCCGTTGGTCCCTGCTGTCATTTGTAGATCTTTGACAGTCGTTAAGGTAGTCAGTGGCTCGTAAGTCTGACAACCAGTCTTACCAAAGGGTATCGTGTTACCCATTGCTGGCTGGGTTGTGGAGGTCAGATAGGCAGTCGCTCCATGTAAAATACTGGTATTCAGCTGCATCCAGTTAGACTGGAAGCCGACCCCGACATAGTTGGGAAAAGGCTAGGCAGATAAAGTACTATGAGTCTTTGAGCAAAGTTGCGGACAGACAGACAGACGGACATGGCGAAACTATAAGGGTTCCTTGTTGACTACGGAACCCTAAAAAATGGTCAAGTCGTAAACTGGAATTCCCTGAAGACGAAAGCGCGAGCGAGGAAAGGCATTATACGATTTCGCATTCAAATCTGGTGCAGCCCGACTGGGAACCCATCTTACAGTAGTTTGCAGCCAAATAGTACCGCCTTGAATAGTACTGTACTCCTACAATTAAGGTCGCCAGGCTATTACACCACACCACTGAAGCAAAGGACATTGAGGAGTACGTGCGCCAAAGGTTGAAGTACACGCCAAAAGTACAGCTACTGGAGTTGCGCCGCAACGTCAATTTAAAGGAGTTTGTAGTGCGCATACCAACGTGTTTGCTCCATTTGGTGTTGGAAGACAGTTTTTGGCCGCAGGATGTGGTGTTCCGTCGCTTCCGCGGACAGATTCCACAAGAACGCACAAAGCATCGTGCAAGTGAAGTGATACTAACATAGTTTTAAGTTGCATAAATAACACAAATGTTATTAGTTTTTCTATGGGTCTTTGTTACCTGAAATAAATGGTTTGTTATTATTTTTGGGCGTCCGTATATAACTATTGGGCGTCCGTATATAGCTATTGGGCGTTCAATCGCTATATACGGACGTCCAATAGCTATATACGGACGCCCAATAGCTATATACGGACGCCCAATAATAATAATAAACCATTTATTTCAGGTAACCTAAAGATCGACCCGAGCGGCTGTTATTATTTAGCCACGAGCTAAAGACTAATTTGACAAAAAATCTATACTTTGACAGCAGATTGGTTACGCCGACAAAGTGGTGAAATAAAATCTGGAAAAGTAATTTTTAAAGGGTATCTCCAGTACCTAAAGTACTTAGTACACGTAAAGTGGGGATTTTTGGAACGAAGTTCCTTATCGCGCGTTGCGAAAGGGGGCTAGACGGAAAAAATTAAGACGAAAAGTTGTAACGACACTTTTTGCTATAGTAAGGTATTGTAAGCCGTGCGGCGGCGTGCGCATGTTTCTCTGTCTGTCTCTCTCTCTCTCTCGGTCGGGTCTCTCGTTTCGTCTTTGGTCTGTGGATGGGTGATCAAGGTTAAGCAACGACTGCCAAGGTCTGTCTGTTGATGGGTGATCCAAGTTAAGCAACGGTTGCCAAGGTTGATCTGTGGATGGGTGATCAAGGTTAAGCAACGACTGCCAAGGTCTGTCTGTGGATGGGTGAACCAAGTTAAGCAACGGTTGCCAAGGTTGATCTGTGGATGGGTGATCAAGGTTAAGCAACGACTGCCAAGGTCTGTCTGTGGATGGGTGATCCAAGTTAAGCAACGGTTGCCAAGGTTGGTCTGTGGATGGGTGATCAAGGTTAAGCAACGACTGCCAAGGTCTGTCTGTGGATGGGTGATCCAAGTTAAGCAACGGTTGCCGAGGTCTGTCTGTGGATGGGTGATCCAAGTTAAGCAACGGTTGCCAAGGATGGTCTGTGGATGGGTGATCAAGGTTAAGCAACAACTGCCAAGGAACTTCGTTCCATCCGGGTGTCCCTTGACACCTCTCAAGTTTTTTTTTGTCTCGCGTACCCCATTACGTGGGATGTCGTTGAATACCTAGGTCTTTAAAAAATATTTCGAGTTTGTTCAAATAATTCGATTAAGGGAATCGTTTGTGAAATATTAAGCTTTAAAGTGCAAATTTTTGTTAGACTCAAGTATCTCTCCCCTCTACCAGCTCAACAGTTGTGTTTGGGTGCATGAAAAAATTCACGGTGATAGTTTATATAACGAAGTGAAAAGGAAAAAAAAACTACATAGTTTAAGAGTTATAGTCGACCAACCTATAAAATGTACTTGGATAACATATTTACCTAAACATAATGTATGGGAGCACAGGTTTTTCAACTGCAAATGTAAGTTTGTTGTTTATTATTACAATAAAAATCATCGTTCAGAGGCAAATCGGACCGTAGGAAGTGTCCGAATATTTTGATGGGCTACTACGGAACCCTACATTGTGCGTGGCCCGACACGCACTTGGCCAGTTTTTTTTAATTATCTGCACATGTTCCCTCCATGTATTCACTGAGACACCGGCCTTCTGCCGAGGGAGAGACTAGGCCTTCATCACCTCTGTGACCCATTCCACCCAGACCTACGGGTCGGATGACTAGAAGTACAAAACCTTTTTCTTGAATTTGTTATTCTGAGACATGCCGATGTCTTCAAGATGTTTTACATACACATACTTAGAATATTAAGGATATTGGTGCAGGCCATGGCAGGATACAATCCCGGTTCCATCATCACAATACCTACCTTGACCAATGAAGTAAGTACGTACCTACAGGGACAAATATTTACCATTCAATCCATTCATCTATGCTCATTCCAACACAACAGACTTTTTAACAATTTTAATAGGATAATGAAATATAAGGTAGGTACTCGTAGATACATATTATATCAATATCGGGCATCCGTATACGTATAGATCTTACAAATATTGGAATAAAAATGTTGAAACTGTGTGCTACAGGCAAGCGATAGTAAAAGAAAGAGATAAGTAAACCGAAAGCTGGCAACGTCGCACTCCCAAATACCGTCCATCCTGTTAGGACGTCAAAGAATCGATGCCATAGGTAAATCACGATCAATATATCCAGGAAGCCTATAATGTATCACTATGATTCGGGGTTCAAAAATGTTGGGGCATGACTGCAAGAGGAATATCACGAAAAATACAATTATCGGATAATGACGTATCCCACGGAGCTGGATATCTAAAAACTAAGCAATATACATTAACACATGTTAAAAAAAATAAGGGGAACTGGGGGACGTCGTACTGATGCACTTCGTGCATGACGCCAAAAAGATTCTAGGATGTAAATATATAAAGTTTCAGTTTTTTGATTGACATGACAAGTTCAAGGGGAAATAATACATAGGTACTATAAACATGGTACCTAGCAATATGTAACGCTGAATAGCTAAATATTAGTATTTCATAGAAAAAAAAGTTTCAGAATCTTTTCATATCTTTACCATAAATCGATCAATTGTAGATATTTACTCAAGTACCACCGTGCGAAATCAATATCGTCGCAGATACATCCAAACGCCTAGGTAAAAGTTCATAGCAATGTCATTTGTTTGCAGTTTTTTATACCTATTGACGTAGGAGTCACACGATTTTATTTTCAGGATTTTAAAGACATGAAAAGGTCTTGAATTTTTTTTTATAATATGAAATAAGATTCAGCTATTCAGCGTTACATTTTGCTGGGCAACATGATTATACATAGCTGGGACAGTCGTCCATACTTCTATTTAGCCATCTCCTATAAAAACATAACTTACCTTACCTCTATAAAGTAATAGTATAGAAATCGTCACAACCACAATCTGAAGTCTAAAGCATATTTTTACAGCCTGCAAAGCGCATGCTCAGCTCGCTATAAGTTTTAGTTTAGAGGTGATAAATCACTGGTTACCGCAAGGCAGTGGGAAGCCACTGCATTTAGTGGTTAGATAACTATTCCAGCTATACCATGCTTGCGTACCAATATAGTAGAGCAGGTGTGTTTAAATGTGTGTGTGAGACAAAGTTAAATAGATTGATCTTTAACCAAGGTTTACTGAGGCAAAAGTAATGAAGGCAAATTACAAAGCGGTTGAGGTTGAGAGTTAAATAATTAAACGTAACATTACGCCTGTAAACCCCGAGGGGTTAGGCAGAGGTGTACCAAATAAGTTCACCCACAATTCGCAGGTTATATTTAAGTCCCATGTAATAGGGGGCGAACCTATTACCATCAACTGGACAATAATCCAGAATAGTGGTCGGAAGCGAGCATGAGGTCCTGGTTTAGATCCCTGAATCAGGCAAAGTGTTATTGAGTATTTTCATTAGGAAATTCTCAGTAGCAGCTACGAAGTCTGAATTTTTGCTCTGTTGATGACAATAGGCTCACCTTTTCATTGGGGTTAAACATAACTGGCGAAATGTGGGTGCACTATTAGATACACCTCTGCCTCACCCTTCGAGAATTATAGGCGGGATATTATGTTAGTTCAACATCCCGCCAAGATCCGCAGTTCAAGATCGAGCTTCACTCATCTGTCCACCGAATGAAAACTATATCGCCTAAATAATAACTATCTTGATTTGTCTCAATTTTTAAATAGTCTTGACTTAATGTTATCGGCTTGCTTCGACACTATTTGTTACATCAATCTGCGTCTAATCATCATTTTTTTTTTGCCCATTCGTCACAGTCCGATTACCGAAGCGCATACGCTTTCTGGTTCCATGACTAAATACATTAAATTCAAGCGTCAACAGTATTTTTCAGTGACGGGGTTTTGCAAATTCTCACTTTTGATTTCCATCGGCTGATTAAGCTCTCCGAGTTGAAAGATTTTGTTACTTTTTAAGGATACTCAGCGTCGGGACCTATGATTGATCATGAATTGCATCTATTTGCATTGTTCATAAACTTCTTAGCGTGTCGATGGCAATCTAAACTGATTCCCCACAGAAATTGTCAACGAGTTCGTTTAGTACTTAAAACAAAGATGTACTAACAGGTTTTTAGTTTAAATTAACAGTAAGACAGTTTATTAGTATATTCATTTGTAGAGGATGTTAAGAATATACTACGACTTCACATTCTTATGTAACGTTCCCCGATAGTGCCAAAAGAATACGCGCGCTAAGCGAAGCTGCGGGCACAGCTTGTATCTAATGTAATCAAAAATTTGGAAAACGTGACGTTCACCAATCCAACCAGAGTCCACAGAGGAAACTTATGTCCCAGCAATGAAATGTTACGGACTGATAATGCCAAAGACAAGTAAAATTATATTTATACGATCATTTACAGCATAATATTTTACGACGGCACGGTTGGCGCAGTGGCTGACCGATCGGCTGCTACGTTGCATGTCACGGGTTCTATTCCCGCACGAAATAAATATTTTGTATAACCCTACAGGTAGCTGTTGTTATGGGTCTGGCTGTTTGTGTATATGAGTTGAAATGTTTGTACCGCACCCACGATACAGGTGAAGATCCTATTGTGGGGCAAAAAAGAAGAATTTAAACAAAAAGCTGCCCGTTTTTCTCAGTCAACATTTTTCTTAAGGAAAAAAGACAGCAGTAGGTATACCTTTTCCTTTCAATATAACGTCGTGTCTCCTTGAATATTTAATCTGAAAGTAACTTAAGTACCCACATCAAAATAGGTTCCATTAAAATGATAATGTACCAAGAAACCAAACCAGGTGTTCTAGAAACTGCCAAACAGAACAGTTTTTTTTACAGGTCCTAAAAAACAACATTCCATCTACAAAATTGTAGGAACACGCGAAATTTTGTATTAAAATTTACGCCGAACCGTGGATAAATTAGTTTGTTATTCAGAACACGGGACCAAGGATTTAGAGCCAATTCCCTTTTTGATCTCTCCCGTGCAAACAACAGAAGTCTGTCACGGTGGCAAACGGGCCCCGTCTTTGCATAAAATATTAGGCGGGACTGGGCTGCTGCTAGGCGAATAATATGGAGCTTGAATTTTGGCGTGCCTGCAGCAGAGTTAAAGATTTTGACAAAAGATCTGTAACTATAGCATAGGGAAACACCTGGATGAGGGACCTGGAAAGTGTGGCAGAAGAAGGGGGAGGCCTATACCTAGCAGTGGGTGATTCCGGGCTGAGCAGCTGAATAGCGTAGGAGATTATGTTTTGAAAATGAAGTATTTTGTGGGATATTACAAGAAGCAGACTGCTCTGGACTGGCCGTTGGTGATTTAAAAATGGAACCTGCTATGGAATTTTATTTAAATCGATCGAATAAATGGAACAGTGAGCTAACTGTAAACAATATACCCATATTATCACGCAAACGCTTTCAGAATGAATCGCTATATTTCCACATTTCCCATTTCTATTCACCAATCTAAAATGGCCCGAGTTAGTTCCACTGTTTCTTTCTAACCGGACACCTTATGGGTCACTATCACAATTTCAAGGGGTCAAATTAAACTGGTAGACTTACTAAAGCTAATAGATGTAAAAATTAAATTATTTAAACAAGATTCCTTTAAAAAATGTTGTGTCAACGTTACTTGGTTTTGTATGGACATAATTTTGGGCGAATTATCGTCCCAAGATGTTAACGGTTATATGGAAATAAATGAAAAATACAAAACAAATACTTACACATTGTTGTGTTCTTGTTCGCACGCCAAAAATATGGTATTGTTTTGTCACAGAGTGTTGGCTCCAAAAAGTTTTGATATCTCGCTAGTCTCAAGACAGTGCAATGAAATAAAGTAATATATTATGCAAACAAATTAATAAAATTGAAGTGTCTGTTTGAAATAACAAAATAACAGCTTTTTAGTGATTGCATATGAAAATATATAAGGTCCCATTAAAATAGATGGACAAATCTTTCAGTACGTCTAACCAAAGATGTCCAAGCAAAAAAATACTGACTAAAGCGATTTTGTTTTGACCGTTTTGTGGATGTGTTTATTCTAGAGTGCGCCGGCAAATTATTATTTTAGGTCAAAATAAAATCACTTTAATCAGTGTTGTTTTTATTATTTTAGGTCAAAATAAAATCACTTTAATCAGTGTTTTTTTTGCTTGTATATCTTTGGTCTCTAACCTAAGATATCCTCGAGTCATTTATAACAAAAACACATTTTTTGCAGTTTATGTCTGTATCCTGTCTGTATCCTGTATCCTGTCTACCTGACTGTCTGTTTGTTCCGGCTAATCTCCGAAACGGCTGTTGATAATGCGATGTTGTAAGGTCTAACATAGGCTACTTTTATTTTAGAAAAACAATGAAAACCCTTGAAATTGGTTCAAAACAAAATTAGATTAATAAAAGGCAGTAATATTTTTTTTATAATAATTTCGCGCGACCAAAGATCACGGGCAATCGCTAGTATTAATAATAAAGCTAGATGCTGTACAGCGTTTATTGGGTATTGACGTTTGAATAGATATATCAATGGACAATATTGACAGATTATATCGTTTCTCGAACATTATCTTAGTGACTAGTCTTTTAATGTTGCGGAAAGAATGATATCGAGTGCCTACAGAAAACTACCTAGTTACATAGATGGTTATGTAGCTTACATTTGAGCATACTTCGAAAAGTTTGAGCTCTTTTTACATAATCTGAAACATTGCTGGCGGAATTTGACTGTGCTATGATATATATAAGCACTTACAATATGTTTTACATTATTTTGAAAATAATCATTACTTCTTTACTAATATAATAAAATGTGGCCATGACGGTACATTGTCAATACATCTACGAAAACTTATGTACGTTAGAAAAAATCTACATCTTTTTAATAAAAGAGGTGACAGACACAATTACAGTACGAGAACTAGAGACCAATTAGTTCAGCCGGGCTTCAGACTCGCTAAAGTAGACTCATCTTTCATGGGGTACTGTTTAAGATGCTATAATAAAATTCCACAAAGTATTCTTGAACTGAATGAGACGAAATTTTAATCATGCATTAAACGCACACTATGTAAGCAAGCATATTACAAGTTGGACGATTATATCTCTGATAAAAATGCTTGGCTCAATGCCGGTCCTGCTCCACATGGACAGGGGCGCATAAACTGATTAATGGATAGCATTAAATAGTATTGTTGGAGCTGCTGAAGATTGTACAACTATCTTTGCATTGTATAGATTCAATTTCTTTTGGTATTATATAACCGCATAGCCCATATTATGTGAGTACTATGTAATAGAAAGCTATCCTTCGTTGGAAACCTACGTCATTTTTTTTTTTTTTTTTGACTTGAATTTGCCCTGGCGGTTAAGTGTATGTCATGCTCACTCAAATGTCTCGCTGATGGTGGCGCGTGTGTCGGATCAGTTAGTTCCCTTCAAAATGGTTGAGTTGAATGGTGCTGATACATGCGTCATGTTCGTGAACGGGCGCTGTCAGTTGTGACTGGTCATCTCTTGGTTGCCACGGCTTATTTGAATTAATTATTTTATTTTTTGAATTGTTCTTTTCCTTGTTTTTACTATGGACACTTTTAACGTGCACATCTTGCTACATCGCTCTCACATAATGTACCATCCAAACATGAATGATGTAACCAAGGTTTTGTAAAAATATTCTGATTTAAAAGAGTGTCCATGGAGTTTCTTGCCCGTTCTTCTCCATAGAGATCTACGTTAAGGAATGGGCAACTACAGTACTTTCACAGTTTTTATGCCTTGTGACTGGGACTGTAGCTAAATTTCATTGTTGTCTTTGTTTCGACAGTTCAAAAGTGCCTGTAACGGGCCTACTTGAAATAAATGCTTTGATTTTGATTTTGATTTTGTGAAAGTAAGTTTGTTTGTTACATTTTTACGCCAAAAGCGTAGGCCACACCGCCAGCTAGCGAGCGAGCAAGCGACCCGGGCGGGCATCGATTCACCTCTTTTCATACTTTGGTTGACACTGCGAACTACCGAGCTAAGCTACGTCAGCGATACAAACGATGCGAACGAAATATCCGACTATGCCAGCGATGCTACTCATTCACGTCACCCGGTGCGAGTCCAAACGCTTCCCTCGCTCTACCGCTCGCCACCTCGCTCGCCCGTCCGTCCTTAGTTTTTGGTGTAAACCCACATAGCTTAGCTGGCCATATCTTCGCGTAGTTTGTATAGTTTCCATTGTCTCGCTTCGACCGCCAGCTCACTCGCCCGCCCGCCATCTGCCGGTGTGTCCTACTGTCCTGTGCTTAAAGCACTGAACCGATCACCCTGAAATTTTTCATATACATCGTCGGGTGTACAGAAACAGACATAGGGTACCTTTCATCACGAAAAATTGCACCACATGTGTTTGAATCATAATTGAATCATATTATTACAAGCAGAGTACAACCCGAATTGATTGTCAAATTCTAAATTAACGCGATCGCTCGTACTAAATATTTATTAATAATATAGATTTTAAGGTCTTCTGAAGTGTGTATATACTGTCATACTACACGATTTTATACTAGTTAATTTAGTTCTGTAGAATAAAATAATTTTGAGTGAAGTCTGTTTAAAACATTCGCAAATATTAATACATAAAATTTATTTTGAATATTCATTTGTAAACTTGATAAACATCTAAGAATTTTGAATATTTAGATGTTAATGTAATTTTGTATATAATTATGAGCAAAAGCAACTTACATTAGAAATATTTTTTGTTAATTCAAAAATATTATCTAACACTCATTACAGTTAACAGATTATGATTTCAGTTAAGTTCATTACAAAGGATAGGTGTTATAATTAATATCCAATTTTTTAAGTTTTGTCTTTTACGCTTTTAATTTGAACGGACTATTTTCCAAGATCATCATAGCCAAGCTTTTTCGAACTATTTA
Organism: Eurois occulta; assembly: GCA_950022335.1. Taxonomy (NCBI): domain Eukaryota; kingdom Metazoa; phylum Arthropoda; class Insecta; order Lepidoptera; family Noctuidae; genus Eurois; species Eurois occulta. The sequence goes on from OX465482.1 coordinate 3,737,762, forward strand.
GATTGCTGTTGGCTTTCATTCTGATCAGATGCATCTGAGTATCAGTATTTCAAATTAGTGGAATGAATGCCTATTTGAACTCCACATGTCCACAACCTCGTTAGTACTGTATAACTCGAACAGATCGACTATAAATGTTCAAAATGAAGGAAGTGTAATGGTTATCTGTATGTGTAAATATTGGAAGGCACAAACATAAGATAATTATCTAAGTTTAATTGTCTGGTATAATAATTCATAGATACACATCAATCCGACTATCCTATCCTATTTCTTTCCTACTAATATTTTAAGAGTGAGTATGGATGGATGGATGGATGGATGTTTGTTACTCTTTTACGCAAAAACTACTGACCAGATTTGGATGAAATTTGACACACAGACAGTTTATAACCTGGATTAGCACATATAATTCTTTTTATCCCGGTAGTATGATCCCGTGGGACATTACCGAACCATTATATTACTTTAAATAAATTTCTGCACTCTTGGCAGTAATTTATCATAAACTATTTTGTACACACATTGTACTTACCTACTTTATCTATTCCACTTATTTAGTTTTTTCTCCATACCATTATTCTACCCACATCCCAATCTATTAATTCTCTAGACGACATCTCATTAATCACCCATAGTTTCACATTATTTTTTTGGTAATCCCCTACTCTTATTTAGTATCATGTTCCACCAATCAAATATTCCTTTAACCGAACTTCTTCAATATTTTAATTAAACAGTCCACCATTTTCGACTCCATGTATAAGACCAACCCACAGACTATTGTCTACTTGACGACAGAACAGATCTCTTTGTGCAGACGAAACAAGATCGCGATATGGATTCCAACATTTCAAAATGGCCGAATAGCCTTTGATATTAAATTAAATGTCAATCGTATTCTGTCAGTTGGTCTCGGTTACAAATGGGGTCGTCTCAGCACTTTTCGTTGGTAACTAAGGGTCCGTCAGGTGAATTGGCAGTATCTACCTGGATTGTTCCCTTTTTGAAATTGCGACACCCTTTTGTTACGTTTGATTTTATAATAGTATTCCATTTTTGATTTTCATCTGTGCTTTTTTGTGCTTCAGAGAGATTCGTTTGTTTTCTCTACATTCGATTTCAACAGAATGGGCATTATGAAGATTTTCAGTAACTTATTTCAATCTAATTAATATATTGTAAAAGAAAATGTTCTACAGGGTTACCATTATTATAACAGGATATCAAACCTTTAAAAGAACTGTGGTATTGTAACAATGGTTATACAGACACTGTTTTGAGCTTTCACGGTTTATAACCACCATCATGTACTGTCATCCCGCGATCATGGCGCTTGCAACAGCGTCTAAATATCGGGAGCTCACAATAATTGAAAATCGCGGAAGATACCCCGTAAGTGACATTGTTATACAGTTTCATAATTCTGGCTAGCTAAAAAATATATAAAAATCTGATTCAGAAAACAATTTCCTTCTTTTATATATTTCCTCAAAACAGGAGAACAATTGCGGCGCGGGCTGCGTGTTGTGCAGTGACTACAGTGTCTACAGTACCCACACCGTCGGGCTTGTGGACGGTGAGTAATGGGCTAGCTCGCCGTCCGTCCGTCGTATGACGGGCAGGCCGTGTCGACGGCGCGTTCGTGTTCCACGCGCGCCTCAAAGAGATGTCGGCAAACGGGAGGGGCCCGCAAGGGCCGATGCCTGCCAGGGCTGCGGGACTGTTCGAAAGAGATACCGCGGCCCTGGAACATAAAGGGCCAAAGAAGGAACATGGGTGGTTTTTAGTCAGTAAGAGTCTGACACTCCCTTCCGCTCCGCCCAGAGCGGGGGGGGTCATTTGATGATATCCCACCCATAAAAAAAAAAAACCGTGGTAGGAATACACATCCACATACTGCAGAACATTTAATCACTGAACGTGTACTGTTTTCTATGAATCACGGGTTTCTGTTTTATATGAAACCGTATCTGTGTTACGTAAATACATACTCCTTGGCGCGTTATTCAGCTGAGTTCCCACTTGAGAAGTCACATTTCTCCGAACCTTGTAATCCGGGTAGGATGTTCGCAATCATGTTATTTCATTAACGCGCTCTTCATCATTCTGAGTTTTAAGCATGTGTATTGTAAGTATGTTACGACTTACGAAATATATTGTTTGTTATTTTCGTTTTAATAAGATTTCCACGTCTTTTAATTTATACAAGCCTTGAAACGTTATGTAGAAGCGTACTTATATTAAATCTACATTTCGTCAGTTTTGTTTAAGTTTTATTTTATTTTTATTATAATTCGTTAGAAAATGAAGGCCAATTAAAAGTTTTCACTGATAATATTATATTAGCCCAAGAAACAGTAGACAGGCAAGAGAAAGTAAGAATTAGTAAGCACTCGGAGAGACTACAATATAAGAAAAGGTTTTAGTGAATTTCAAAGAAGTTTTTACACAGTAATTTCTTAAATTTAGGAACACTGGTGGAGAATATGTTAGTAATTAGTAGTAAGTTACATGTAATAGGTGGGGGGAAGTAAGTCTATTGCTATCAACCGGCTACAAATCCAGACTCCGGGCTACAACTGGAAAATTCTTGATGGAAAAACCCAATGACGCTATGCTTTATCTAAGAATCAAACCCAGGACCTCATGTTCGTCAGTAACTGTAGCGCTTGCGACAATTAAACCAAAGAGCTAATTTTTTAAATTCTATAACTCCGACTTGTTGAGTATAAGTTTAAAGACTTAATTTATTTATTAACTTTAAGCTTTAAAAATCTGGATGCTGTCTTATTTTATATATCCTTACCTACTTTATTTCAATTCACATTTTGATAAGCGTGTTATTTTACAAACATTCCTCTAATTCGTAACTAAATTCTTCGCCTTACGAAAGCTTAAACACGACATATTGCTCAATAAATTCATACGTCGATTCTGATGGCTTCCATTGACGTAGCTTCGAGAAAATCGTTGAGATTTTTCACGGGATGAGATAATAAATTTAAAGCGACGATCGGTGACATGCTCGCAAGATGGACCGACTTGAGAACTTACGATGGAGGTGAGAAACAGGAATAATTAATCTAGGTTAGGAAGTAACTACATGTCCTGAACGGAGGAGATATTCTTGTGGCTTAGATAAAAGTTTTTGTGCACAAAAGTTACTAAACGAATGTTGCAATGTAACATAGTGGTAGAAAATTGGCAATTATGACACATTTTCACGACAGTTGCTGTTCAATAAACAGCCATTTCTACAGCTGTCGATCTAACAAATTGACACGTTAACTTAGTATTACTATTGAATAAAAAATATACCGATCAGTTTATATTAATACAACTGGAGCTAACACTAATAGGGCACTAGTTAAACCATTTTAAATGTCACTAGAATGGCTGAATAAAATTTTATCATTCCATTTTCAGTAATATAGGCTGACAAAATTTTGTCAAACAAAAAAAAGAACTTAAAAATCAGACCAATCACGGCCATACTGTCTCGTGATCCAAAAAGAGGTAACTCAACAAATTGTTGGTTCGAAAATACAGGAGATAATTTTATCATAATCTGTCTAGCCTTTTCCCAACGATGTTGGGGTCAGCTTCCAGTCTAACCGGTCGCAGCTAAATACCAGTATTTTACATGGCGACAGCCTATGTGACCTGTGGCGGTCAGATAGGCACCCATACTGGGTAAAACGATACCGATAAGACTGCTTGTTAGACGGTCTGGTTGACAGGCTTCCAGGCTACAGGCTGGGAGACCTGTAACCACTGTCAAAGATCTATAAATGACAGCCGGACCATCGGCTTCTGAGGCATTTAGGATACGCGGTATGTACTGTGTTGAATACGAGACAATTTTTATGTTCTTATGTCCTTTCTTCAAAATTATGTATATTTTGTTATTGATTTGTCTGTGGCCGTAATTCAATTTTATTTGTTTTTATTTAATGACCTAATCTACTTACGATATTCTTGATGAGTGCTTTTGAAATATGTGGTTAACTAGCGACCTCGACTTTAGATAATTATTTTATTTTTTGGCCTCAGCAACCGGCAGCAAGTTCGTCGTGAAAATGAAAAAAAAAATGATTCATTGATTTTGCCAAGTTTTTTTTAGAAACTAGTATTTTTTTAATTTAAGATTAATTTTTAGAAACTAGTAATTTATAATTTATTTAATTTTTATTAAAATTTCCTTTTAGACTCTAAAGCCTGTGTTAAGAGACTCCACTCTGCCATAACTTATTAACATTAACAAACTTGTTTTTTTTATATGTAATTATTTCAGAAAATATGTGGTTTTACTAGCGACCTCGACTTTAGATTATTATTTTTTTTTTTTGGCCTCAGCAACCGGCAGCAAGTTCGTCGTGAAAATGAAAAAAAAATGATTCATTGATTTTGCCAAGTTTTTTTTAGAAACTAGTAATTAAAGTTTCCTTTTAGACTCTAAAGCCTGTGTTAGGAGACTCCACTCTGCCATAACTTATTAACATTAACAAACTTGTTTTTTTATAAGTAATTATTTCAGAAAATATGTGGTTAACTAGCGACCTCGACTTTAGATTATTATTTTTTTTTGGCCTCAGCAACCGGCAGCAAGTTCGTCGTGAAAATGAAAAAAAAATGATTCATTGATTTTGCCAAGTTTTTATTAGAAACTAGTAATTAAAGTTTCCTTTTAGGCTCTAAAGCCTGTGTTAGGAGACTCCACTCTTCCATAACTTATTAACATTAACAAACTTGTTTTTTTTTTATAATTATTTCAGAAAAAAATATTTTTTGGAAAGAATAAATTAAAAAAAAAAAATCTTGTTCATGTCATGCTCCCTTATATGTCAAATAAATCTTCCTTACCTCAAATATGGCGAGGGTAGTAATGGCTGATATTCGCGTTAAATACTCGTGAACGGATACTGCTTGTGGTGACTGGTCGTCTTGTTGACCAGGTTGTTTTTATTATTTTATTTTTTTTGGTTCTCGTTTATCATTTGTGACTATTTTGTATAACCCTTCATTGCACGTGTAAGCGAGCACGCCCTTTATGCCTAGAGGCTTTATTTATGCATGAGTATACACCGCGATTTTTTAGTCGTCTTACAACCTCAGCCCACTTCATCTATCCAATGACTAGGTACTAAACATTAATTTTAAAAAAGTATTTATGAGATTTGAATAATTTAAAAATAAAAATATTATTCAATATTATGACGCATGACGTAGTTGAAACACCCTGTTGCGAGCGATGATCTACTCGACTCGTACGCTGGGTAGGTATGTTCTACTGTTTGACACGTAAACATTATTAATAGGATGTTTCATAATTCAAATGTATTATTTATTTTTCTTTGTACCTATTATCTTAATTAATGGTAAAATTGAAATAATCATGCCTAAAGGTATTTTATGTCGGATACATTGAGTGGACCATCTTTGTAAGACGACTAAAAAATCACGGTGTATATTTTTTATTATTGGTGTGTGCAAGCTAACATGTGACAATAATTTAATGCCATGGATTCTTTGTTAATATTATCTTACACACTACCTATTGTATAGAATCTGGTTCTTATAACCAAACAGAGAGATGTGTTGCTGGGAGTTTGCTTCACCACTTCTTCTTCCCAGCTATAACACTAGAAAGTGCCGAAGGGTGCTCGTTTTGGGGGACTGTCTCTTGTAAACTTTGACGTTCAAAAAGTGCTGAATATCAGCCTAATTTGAATAAATGACTTTTGTTACAACGTAATATCGCGTACGCGCGCCGCCACTCCAAACTTACTACGTCCATAGCCCGTTCGAGCAAGGATAAGCGTCCCGCACCCCGCTGCCGCGCGCCGCCCGCGTCGAATGTCGGTCTACCTCATTGCGAAAGAGTGCGCACGCTCAACTGCGTGGCACCATAAGTACCTAAACTGTTGTACACACCGCGTTGGTTAGTTTTAAGATAGACTGTATGTACATATTGTGTGTTGTGTACCCCTATTATATACCTTTATTACCATCCCGTCGCTTCATTTCTCTGCCCGACGCTACCGTCATTAGACTTTTGATTTTGTAGAGAATAGTCACCCTTCCACGGAACGACCTAACCCAGCGCGGCTACACCCGTGTGGCTGTTATTATTTAGCCACGAGTTTTTCAAACACGGGATAAGTGAGAGTGTATAATTATTCCTTCATCATCATCTTTATTCTACCCTTATGCCAAAATATCTGGGGTTTGCACAGCATTTCTTTTTCAATGACACTTCTTTATTACTCGTTATCTCAGCAGACACCTCATATCTAGCCATATCATCCTTCACATAGTCCATCCATCGTTTTTTATTTAGTAGGTACAAAAATGAGATAATTATACTTATTTTTCAAACGGGTTTATTTTATTGTTTCAATAAAGGGACGATTACTTTGATTAATCAATCTGATGCTAGATGTTTCAAGCGGTCAGATGAAAAAATAAAGCAGATTTTTCAATTGTTTTGAGATAACACTGTTTGCTTTGCGGAGAACAGCATATTCGAAATGCAATTTGAATAAAATCCGTTTGATGTCATACCTCTGAATTATATTCAGGCCAGAACATTGCCCATAAAAATTGTCACCAACACGCTCAGACCGCCATTTTATAATTTGAACAGTACAGTAACGTTAACTTGTTTATCGTATATTTTATTAGAGCTCGCATCGTATTGGTCAATAAAGTCGATCCCGTAAAATGGGTTCGATTTTAAATTGGATGGGCAGTTCGGCCGTAATAAATGTAATAGGACAACGGGAAATAGGTTTGTTAATTTATGGGTCATGATTTTGTTGATGTTTATGGATGTGTTCAAAGTTTTTGCAAGGTTTATGGTATTTTGTAGACGGTTTCGGATCAGACAGATTAATTCGATTTAATTTCATGTGACGGTGAGTGTAGTTTCTGACAACTGTTTTGAAGGGTGGAAGGGACACCTACACTGAAACGGTTACTGAAAAAAAATGCTGTTCCATATATTTTGACCGTTGTATTGCAGTTTTGTAAGAAACAGCTTTTTTTTTAATAACCGACTAAAAATTTATATGTGTGGGGAGTTTCAGAATGCTATACTTCTTGGCGCGTCATTGACAGTTCAAATTGAGTCAGCCCTTTGGCGATGAGTTGCTGTTCTGAATACATGGTAACCGATTTAGCGTCGGTGTTATTTTCACCTTTTATATATAGGTAGTATGAAAACCTTTACGTATAATAATAAGAACCTGTCTTTACAGATTTCGCTGGGGAGTTTGGCCTTCGGCTGGATCACTTAAATTATGGGACACCTAAATATTGTTGCACAGTTAGAATAATAATATCAAGTCTAGGAACAAAACCAAGGGTTTCAACCTTTAGTAGGTACAGCTTGGCAAAAAAGAGTGTGGAATAAATGAGGTCGCCACTGCCACTGCTTCGAATAGTTTTATTCATTTTAAATAGTTAATTACGCAAGGAAAGTTGATAATTTTTAAAAATCTATGAAAAACCACTAGGATAATTATACGCACTGTTGACACAGAATGCTAGCAGTTGACAAGTAACCACAATCTTCAAAATTAGTTCCAACTGTCACCGCGTCAGACTCTTTTTTGCCAAGCTGTACTTCAAAAGTCAGTAGCAGTTTTATTAAGTCATTCAGGTAGCACGTAGTGTGAGTGTTATGACGGTCTATAATATTATAACTTTATTTTTATTAGCCTTGTGTGTTTCCTGCTGGGCAAAGGCCTTCCTCATTTCTTGATAGATTATTAAATCAATAAAAATGCCTACAAAAACCTGCCATTGAAGGAAGTTAGCTCGTTAGTAACGAGGAGAGAGCTCGTGGCTAAATAATAACTGCCGCTCAGGTCAATCTTTAGGTTAAGCTGCGCTTGCCTAGGTTGATCCGTGGATGGGACCACCCATTACATACCGAGTTTCCTCCGTGATTCAGAAAGCACGTTAAGCCATTGGTACCGGCTCTCATTTGTAGATCTTTGACAGTCGTCACAGGTAGTCATTGGCCCGAAAGTCTGAAAACCAGCCTTACCTAAGGGTATCGTATTACCCAGGACTAACTGGGTTGTGGAGGTCAGATAGGCAGTCGCTCCACGTAAAATACTGGTATTCAGCTGCATCCGGTTAGACGGGAAGCCGACCCCAACATAGTTGGGAAAAGGCTAGGCAGATGATGATGAAGGCAATTAAACAAATCTTTGAACCTATTCCAACTACAGAATAAAATATTTCAACCACTAATGTACTAAAAATAGAATTAAGTTCCAATAAAAAAATAACTCGACTATCAAAGCGTCTGTCAACTAGATTAAATATATACCAACACTGTTGAAACCGTGACATTTTTTCTATAAACTATTCATGACCTGATATAAAACGGTACTTAATTCTATTTTTTCCGGTGGCTTAGATTTCATAATCTAAACGAAACCTAGTTTTTTGCGTTCATAAATAAATATCAATACGCTTTGTTATGGTTATTTGGGGCTTTTGTTATTGTTTGAGTAAATTACTTATTATTTAATTTATTTATAAAAAAGTTTATAAAAATCTTAACATAAGAACTATGCTCCACAAAACCGTTTTCACGGTTTGTTCGTGCCAATAGAAATACACATTCTATGATTTCAACGGTCTACCTATTACGGATCATGAGATAGCCCGCTGACAGACAGACCGACGGACGCACGGACACGGACGGACGGACGGACGGGCGGACGGTCGGGCGGACGGACGGACAGCGGAGGGTTAGTAATAGTGTCCCGTTGCCTCGGAAAGCACGTTAAGCCGTTGGTCCCGGCTGTCATTTGTAGATCTTTGACAGTCGTTACAGGTAGTCAGTGACCCGAAAGTCTGACAACCAGTCTTACCAAGGGGTATCGTATTACCTAACGCTAACTGGGTTGTGGAGGTCAGATAGGCAGTCGCTCCATGTAAAATACTGGTATTCAGCTGCATCCGGTTAGACTGGAAGCCGACCCCAACATAGTTGGGAAAAGGCTAGGCAGATGATGATGGTTACCTTTCGGGTACGGAATACTGAAAAGTAATTTTGAGAGGTGTGTGTGGTGTGTGCAGTCACATTCAAAATAGGAGCGTCCCCTGAAAGGCTACTTTGTCTACTGTGTAGCACAATATAATAATTATGTTTTACTGACTCAACATTGACTGCCTCATTGGTCTAGCGGTCGCAATCCCGACTGTTAAGCATGAGGTCTGGGTTCGATTCCCGGATCGGACAAATTTTTATTGGGTGTTTCCATCAGAAATTTCTCAGTAGCTGCCACGGAGTCTAGATTTGAGCCCGGTTGATGGCATAAGCTCGCCGCCTATTACATGGAACTTTTATACAACTTTTATAAGTGGTGGATATTTTTATGATATCGTTTTGTATAACTTTACAGTCGGTTTACGTTATTTTTTTATTTTATAAGCTGTACATCCACCCTTAACAAACGTCACGTAAGGCCGCAAGACTGCCAAGGGTGTGATGGTACATGAAAGTAAATGATAAGTTGAAGGAGCCTAACAGACCTACAAGGCTAACAGTCCCTACGACCCTAAGCCCTAAGCCCTACACAGCCCTAACCTATCATATACCTAGTATGTAATAGATAAATATATAAATAAGTGCGGGATGTCTGCACCATGCGACCTAAGGTTACAGACGGATTGGAGACAGGATGTCCAGGTATGGGAAGGGTACACTCACTGCCAGTCCCGCAGACTCACGAGACCGATCAGAGATGGCTAAAGGTGTCTTGGCCACAGTGAGGGGTAATGAGACAAGAATATAAAATTCAAATCTGATTTATTTACAAATGTTACCGCTTATATACTACTTTTTCTTAACACACACTATTATATAAAATCTTTGTGTCCTATGCGTGTAAGATGCAACCCAATCATTATCTTAACTGGGCCGCGCGTCAGCCAGGCCGAGTGCTGAGTCAATGTCCAAAGGTAACATTGAACATTCTGGCGACTCTCAGGAACAGGATCCAAGTTGGTACAGGTCGATGGTCTCGTATGGTCTGGCCTGTCCTTGTTCAGCTTCTTGTGACTGGGTGGGCACGCTGAATGGTATGCCGTACCGCTGTTGTGTCTGTTGCGGGTGTGGTGTGCTGCTGACGATCGTCGGTTGCTGCACAGGTGGCGCAGGTTTTCTTCTAGCTGCAATGATGGCTCGAAATTTACTCAAAACCTGTGGACCGAAGTAAATTAAAATACATGCTAAACTGATAATAACAAGTGAAGTACTGATGCTAGCGATGTATGTATGAGACTCCAGTTGTTTCCAAATTGTGTTATCTAGCTGAGTTTGTAGGTTTGTTTCGGATGTAACTAAATGGTCGAAAACTCCTTTTGACTTGTCTAACACTAATTCTTCTTTGGATATATCTTTTATGTTTGTTGGTAAGATTTGCGTATTAATGGAGAAGTTCGTTGTTTTAGAATAAGAAGCTAGCACTCTTATCGTTGTTGTTCTTTTTGCCGCAAGTATGTTATTAAGTGTTTTAATTACGCAATTCTCGGAGATATGTAGAACTCCGACATCTTGAATAGTAATTTCTTTTCTTTGACCGTCACACACAATTGATATGGCAACCGATCTTGTCGTGATGAAGAGCCAAGTGTTTTGCATAAATAATTGCTTCCATACAACATCTGTTGATATCTTGTAGGTTTTTGACGTGCATTGGGTGTGGGTGTAGTTGTCAGTTTTAAAGAGTTGTTCAACTATGCAATTTTTATTTAATTGCATGTTCTTGACAGCTACAGGATAGCAGACAAACTCTGTAGTACTACCAAGGCAGTCTTTAAATTCTTCCTGACTTAGTTCAAAATAACGCTCGTTGTTGTAATCAAAGCCCATGAACGTCTGCTGAATAGTCAAACACTCAAATGATCCATCTGTTTTTCTCTCTGGAATTGGTGTAACGTGTATCAGAGTATATTTTGTTACGTCGTGTATTGGGAAGTAAGCGTACACTCTTATGTGCGTAGTATTTACGTTCATCTCAGTCTGTATTATTTGACCCTGGATAATTTTCAAGTTTGATGGTAGTTTTTGATTAGCCATTTTTATTATGTTGCTGATGTGCTTTGGTGTTAATATACTATATATAGTTGCTTTTTGTAAATAAATTTCAAGTAACCCTGTATAGTAGTCCATAATTTCTTTTATAAAATTATTTGCCAACTCGTAGGTTTGCATAACTTGTATCTTAATATGATTTCTGTCAATAGCTTTATACCAAACATTGTGGTCATTCATGAACGATATAGCTTCATTTAGTTTTGCTTGGAACCTCTCTAACTTTTTTTTTATTTGCTCTTCAGTTTGATTTACACCTGCTATGGTAGATATCATTATCTTTGTTTGATGATTGGCAGCGTCTATAAGGTTCTGCTGATTTTTATTTAATGTATCTATGTCCCTGTATACTTCATCATTAACTCCAAATACCGATGTTAACAGTTGTCCTAAGATACCTCGTTTCTTCCTATTATTCTTTGTCTCTGTTAGGTATTCCTTTGTTGTCTCAAACTTTGTTTTTTCTTCGTTTAAGTGGTGATAAAATTCATTGCAATGAGTTTCATCCATGATGTATTGGGTATCCTTGCAAAGTTGTTGAAATTGTGATGTTATTTTATCAATCTTTTTTTGGTCTAGCTCCAAGCTTCCTCTCTCATAATCTGCTTCAATTCTAAACGTTCCTCGATTAATAGTTGTGGTTCCTATTTTTTCGACATATAGTCCTGGACTCAAACTTTTTAACGTGAATGTGGGCGTACTCGACACGGTGCCAATTAATAGTATAATTATCGTATGTAATAGTAAACCCTTTATCCAACTTTTCGGTGTTCGTAGACCTTTTTTGTTTATTGTAGCTGTTGATATATTACATTGTATAGACGTTTGTCTGTCTTTGCTATCGCTATCGGTACCAATTTCTTTATTTTCGTTCACTGGGAGCGGGATCAACGTGTGAATTGATCTTTTCTGACAAGCGCCTGTTGCTTTTTGAAGAGTTACCACTCTAACTACTCCATCATCTCCCGGGTGTACTTCTGTGATTTTTGCTAGGGGCCATTTGCTTGGATTTATATTGTCATCCTTTATTAGTACTACAGTTCCAATTTTAGCATTTTCATGTGCTTGTTTCCATTTGTATCTTTGCTGAAGTTGATGTAGATAATCTTTTGTCCAACTGTTCCAAAAATCTTTTTTCATCTTTTGAATCTGTTTCCATTTGTTTACTAGGTCAGTATTAATGTTTTCCATTGGATCTGGTTTTCCTACTGCTTCACGGCCAATAAGAAAATGACTTGGAGTTAGTATTGTGTTGTCATTAATATTTTCTGTTTGTGCACACAATGGTCTTGAATTCAAACACGCTTCAATTTGCTGGAGAAAGGTTGTCATTTCCTCATATGTAAGTGTGGAATCTCCGATTACTCGTCGTAAATGATATTTGACTGACTTTACGCCAGCTTCCCAGATGCCACCGAAATGTGGTGATGATGGAGGAATAAAATGCCACTGTGTCCCTATGTTTGTTATTGCGTTTTGAAATTGCGGCGACTGCGTGATCTGTAATATTTCTTGATGTAAGAAGTTGGCTGCTCCTACGAAATTTGTTGCATTGTCACTGTACATGTGTGACACGTGACCTCTTCGTGCCATGAATCTGCGTAGCGCCGCGATAAATGTTTCTGTTGTTAAATCTCCCACCAATTCTAGGTGTATTGCTTTTGTTGCTAAACATACAAAAACAGCAATGTATGATTTATAAGACTTATGACCTCTCCCTTTCATAGTTCTGATTTGTATTGGTCCTGCATAATCTACTCCTGTATAACTGAATGGGTAGGATTGCGTTACCCGTGCTTTTGGTAGTATTCCCATTTTTTGAGAGTTTGTGTCTCCTTTGTACCTTATGCACCTCACACATTTGTTAATTATACTCTTCACTTTCCTTTTCCCATTAATGATCCAGTATGTTTGTCGTAAATAAGCCAAAGTCAATTTGTTGCCTCCATGCAACGTTTTTACGTGTGCGTCTTGTATAATCAATGACGTTACATGATGGTTATATGGTAAAAGTATTGGATGTTTTTGATTGTACGGCAATTCGGAGTTTTGTAATCTGCCTCCAACTCTTAGTAGTCCATCCTCGTCTATAAATGGATCTAAAGTAGATAATGTTTTATTTTTCTTCAAGGGTTGTCCACTTTGTATAGTTTTCAATTCAGCTTCAAATTCCTGCTGTTGTATCTTCAGAAGTATTCGTTTGGCCGTCGCTTTTAGTTCAATACAAGAAATTGGTTTATTTGTTGTTTCTTTGTTTGCAAATCTGTAGCAGTGAGATAACACCCTTATCATTTTATCTAAACTAGAAAATCTATTCCAGAGATCATTCTTCTCAACCTCAGCTGTCGTGGTATGACTTAACTTGATTTCTTGGTACGGCTGAGGCATACGTCTCGTGATAGGGATTTGATTGGTTTTTAACCAGTGTGGACCGTTCCACCATAAAGAATAGTTAACCAATTTTTCTGGCTCAAGACCTCTTGAAACTATATCTGCCGGGTTTTCCGCCGAAATTACATGGTTCCATTCTGCGTTTGGTAATAGTTGTTGAATTTGTGACACCCTATTGGCTACGAATGTTTGCCACCGTTCTGGCTCTCCTCTTATCCAGCCTAAGGTGATCATAGAATCCGTCCAACAAGATATCGTAATATCCTTACAGTTAAATGCTTCCTTAACTTTTCCCATTAAACCGGCTAGTAGCAGTGCAGCGCATAACTCAAGTCGAGGTAGAGTAGTTTTTTGTTTCTTTGGTGCCACTTTTGATTTGGCTTGTAATAATGTAATGTAGTAGTTGTTATTGATTTTTACACGGCTATATACCACCGCTCCGTACGCTTTTTCAGAAGCGTCACTGAAACCATATAGCTCGATCTCTGTGCTGTCTGTTATGTGACACCACCGTGGTATTTTAATTTCTTCTATACTTTTAAGATGTTTTTGTAATTCAATCCATTTCTTCTGGAGTATGTCATCGACAGGTTGATCCCATCCTATGTCGTTCGTCCAAAGTTCTTGTATAAGCAGCTTCATTTTAATTACAATTGGTGCCAACCAACCCAGGGGATCGAATATTTTCGCAACTTCTGACATAATAAATCTTTTCGTTGGTTTTATATTTTCCGTAATAGTTATTTGGAAATAAAAACAGTCTTCCCGTGGTGACCATATTATGCCCAATGATTTCCTGGTCTCGTCTAACGGTAGTTTGAGTAGTTGATCGTCTTTATCTTCCACTGGTATATTTTCCAGTAGCTCTGAACTATTGGACGACCATTTCCGAAGTTTAAAACCGCCCTTATTTAACATGGATATTAACTGATTCTGCAATTCTTTAGCTGCACTTTCTTGGGATTCTCCGGATAAAATATCATCCACGTAGAAATCTTGTAATGTAGCTTGACTCGCGATTGGGTAATTGTTTTGTTCGTCTATCGCAAGTTGTTGCAATGTTCGTACCGCCAGATAGGGGGCACTAGTTGTACCGTAGGTAACTGTTGTAAGTTCATATTCACTAATTGCGTGTTTGGGAGAAAGCCTCCATAGTATCCTTTGATGTGCGTAGTCTAATTCATTTATTTTTATAAAGCGATACATTTTCATAATATCCGCCATGAAGGCAAACTTATGTTTTCGCCAACGTAGAAGTATAGTGGATAAGTCTTGTTGTAATCGTGGTCCTTTATACATATTGTCATTAAGGCTTATTTTTGTGCTGCTTTTACTGCTCGCATCAAAAACCACGCGTAATTTTGTAGTCAGCGAGTCTTCCTTAATTACTGCCTGATGTGGTATGTAGTATTTTCCTAAGTTATTATTCGTTGTATCAACTTTTCTCATATGACCCATATGTAAGTATTCGTTCATAAAGTCAATGTATTGTTGTCGTAAATTTTCATTTTTGGCGAACTGTCGTTCTAGTTGTAGTAGTCGTGCAGCTGCTTTCCTGCGCGACTCACCGTTTAAATTTAAGTTTACGGTCGAATCCTTTAATGGAAGTCGTACCGTGTAAGTTCCGTCTGGGTTTCTTATTGTTGTTTCTTTATAGTAGTTTTCACAGATCTGGTCATCATGTGTAAGTTTGTAGTTTTGAGGAATTTCTTCTAATTCCCAAAATTGTGTAAGTTGTCGTATATCTTCGGTGCAAGTCACCATGCTCAGGATTTTAACTCCATTCTTCGTATCATTGGGATAAAATCCGGATAAAATCCACCCTAACTCTGTGTTTTGAGCGATAATTCCATCCCTTAGTCTTTCGAAACCCTGTAATAATATTCTGCTATACTCTTGGGCACCTAATATTATATCAATTGGTCCCTTTTTATAATAAGTTGGGTCTGCTATAAGTGCGTTATCCATGATTTTTTCTTGTAATTGTTGTAAATCGTTCCTTGGTAATGAACTTGTCAGTTTTGGTAGTACTATTAGCGTTACTGGCAGTTTGTAGTCGCTAGAGTACCTTGGTTGTAAAGTAATGTTGATTGTATAGTTTGACGTTTTTGGTTTTTCATCTCCGATACCTTTTATTTCGGCTTGGATTTTTTGTCGTGGGTAAGACAATAATTGTGCTACTTCTTCAGTGCAAAATGACGCTTCTGATCCTTGATCACATAATACTCTCAACAACTGCGGCATTCCATCATACGAGGTAGTTCTTACTAAAGCAGTAGCTAGTAAAGTCGTATTTTTAGCGTCGATGTTAGTTGCAGATAAATTCGATGTAGCTATATTTTGTGACTTCTCTGACCCTGCATTCTTGGATATGTATTTTTTAGCGTTGTCACCGTTTTGATACGGCTTAGATTGATGTAATAATGCGTTGTGTCCCTTATGTTGACAAATTTCACATTGTTTATAAACTGCACTCACGCATTGTTTCTGTTCATCGTGATTTAAGCAACGTTTGCACATTCTTTTTTGCACTACGGCCTTGTATCGGTCGTTGACGCATAACGCCTTAAAACTAGGGCAATGATGTATAATATGATCGTTCTTTTGACAATACCAACAGCGTTTATATTTTTCTGATGTTTGTTTATCCCGTGATCGTTGACTGTTAGTATATGACGTTGATCCGTCAAAAGACTTAAGGCAATTGAACCGGTTTTCCATGAATTTCATCATCTCGTCAAAGGGTTGTAATTTATTTCGGTTTTGCAGTTGATCTTCATACTTCGTGTTTGTTTCTTCATCCCATTTTCTACTGACTATTCTTATCAATAGAGGGCCCCAAGCCGATGTGTTTATGCGTTGGTTTTTTAGTGCCTCGAGGCATTCATTTATAGTGTCATGCATGTCTCGTAATTGTGCCGCGTTTGCTCGTTGCATTTTTGGTAAATCTAATAATTTGTCAATAAATTTTGTAGCAATCATGCGCTCGTCTTCATATCTCTGCGTAAGCAACTTCCAAGCTGTTTCGTAATTTACTTCGCTTATTGTTAGATGACGTATTAATCTTGCTGCGTCGCCTTTTACGTGTGTTTTTAGATACTGCATTTTTTCTGTAGATGAAATTGATTTGTCTTCGTGAATTATTTTCCTGAATAAGTCTTGGAATGTGTACCACGAGTCATAGTTCCCCGTGAATGTGGGAATATTTATTCGTGGAAGTTTTCCTGAGGATTTTGTCGAAATTACTTTCTCTTCTGTGTTTTGATTGATTTTTTCTTCTAATAACTCCGTTATAACATCATAGTCGTTCTGTGTATTTTCGAAACAATTGTTTCTGAAGTAGTTGTTGTCCAATGTACTTTCGGCCATTAGTAGTCCGATGTGCGTTTCTTCGATTTCTAGCCATTGTTTTTGTAGAGTTTGTAATAGTGTTTGTAAATGCCATATTGGCTTGTTTTGGGTAATGGATTCCTTAGCCTGAGATATTTTTTTAGATATCTGCGACATTCGGAACAATTGTATAAACAGTTTTGGGCTACTGACATCTGCTTTGTCTTCATCTTCCTCTATAAACCGTGGTTCATATACACTTTGCACATGTTGTAACCTTTCTTCACATTTCTTCAGGTAGTCGATTCCTTCGTCGTAACACTTTTTAATGTTGTCGAAGTAGTTTGTAGTAATGTATTTATGAGTTGATAACACCTCCTGTACCTGTAGTCTTAA